>CANJKZ010000207.1:865000-2065000 GCA_947471745.1 Closterium sp. Naga37s-1 | reverse complement strand
TGCCCGTTGAACGAATCCGCTACTGGTGCGGACGACGACGTGGAGTTCTGGGCTGCTGACGGTCTCCCCGAGCACCTTCCAATTCCCTCCTTTCCCCCTCCAAATAAAAAAAGGCCCCACCCATCTCGCGATAATCGTGATGCCCGTCCTCCCTCCCCCAGGCACAAGCCGACAAAGCACAAGCGCAATTCCTACACCTCGCATGAGAAGCTGCAATGAATTATGAAGCTCGAAGTCGGAGAGATGAGTGTGCGGCGCATGTCTCGCGAATCCGGCATCTCCCGAAGGTGCCTCACGGAGTGGAAGAACCGCAAAGCTGAGCTTGAGGGCGCGCACAGTGCACGCTGTCGCCTGCACGGCCGCGGAAGGAGCTCGTGGTATCGCGACATGGAAGCGGAGGTGTACCGGAGGTTTCTCGCCCACCGCAAGAAGTGCCTCGCTGTCTCGATCGCACGACTGCAGAAGTGGTCGCACGAGGTGATGAAAGAGTTACACCCAGGTGAAAAGTGGGCCGGCTCTCAGCGGTGGACTCAGCGCTTTCGCCGCCGCTGGAACCTGACGACCAGAGCAAAGACCCGGGTCGGCTAGAAGCTCTTGTCTAGTGAGTTGTTATTTGGTGGTATTGTTGTTTGTCTGTTCCCATCTATTCACGGCTCTCACGCTGTGTTTGTGCTTTCTGTTTCTCCCATCCCGTGTCCGAGACTGCGAGTCTGATGTCAAGAACTTCTGGACGTACGTGTGTCACTCCTGCCGCCAGTACAAGATCGACCTGCCGTGGATTCTAAACGCGGACCAGACGCCCCTCTGGCTCGAGATGCCATTTGAACGCACCGTTAAAGAGGTTGGCTCGCGATCCGTGCCCGTCCGCAGCGGCGGCTACCAGTAAGAGCGGGTTACAGTGATGCTCCCCTGCACCGCCAGCGGGGAGAAGTTGAAGCCGTGGGTCTTCTTCAAAAGGAAGACCGTCCCAAAAGGAGATTTCCATTCAGGTATGCACCACACGTCGATTACGCGGTGACATGTTGATGTCAGTTAAAATATTGAAATAACATCGTGGTTTTGTTGCTGTGCAGATATCCACTTGGGGGTCCATCCCAACGGTTGGATGGACGCGGACGGTGTCATCGAGTGGCTGGACGGGGCGGTGAAGCCGTACATCAACCCCAAGTTCGGAGTCCGCCCCCGCAAAGCTCTGCTCGTCCTCGATTCGTACCGCAAGCACCTGACCCCGGAGGTGAAGAAGTTTGGCAAGCTGAACCTGGTCCCTGCGGTTATCCCTGCTGGCTGCACCTCGGAGATTCAACCCCTCGACGTCGCGGTTAACCGCTCCTTCAAGGCCGCCGTTCGCCAGCTCTACCAGGAGTGGTTTCAGCGTGAGGGGGTCGACACCTTGACGAAGAAAGGTGAGAGGTGCAGCCTTTCTGTTTATGGTTTTACCTTTAACCCGTGCTGACCCGGTTTCTGGATTTGCGTGGCAGGCAACATCAAGAAGCCTCCTGTCGAGCTGACGCTCAAGTGGATTTCGGCGGCCTGGAAGTCCGTGCCCAAGGAGCTCATTCAACGGGCGTTCCTCACCTGCGGCTTCAGCAACGCCCTGGATGGGTCCCAGGACAAGCTCTGCCTGCAACACAGGCAAGACGAGCTCGAGGGCGAGGAGGTCGACATGGATGATGAAATTGCAGCAGACGGTTTCTTCTGCAACAACGTAGAGGAACCTGAGTCAGACTCTGAGGCCGACCCAGATGACCCCACTGCAGCTGATGATTAGAGTAGGGTAGATGTGTAGAAACTGATGAAGCCTGTGTGAGGCTCGTAGGTAGGAGTAGATTAACTAGTTGTAGATTAATTAAGATGATGTTTTAGTGGATTAATCATGTAAAAGGTCTTAAAAAAAAAAGAACTAAAAAAACCGGGTGGCGGTTCTAAAGTGTAAGGCACAGGTATGCGGCTATAATCCGTAAGCCTTTTAGGGTTCCCCAATGGATCATGGGAGTAGTGCACCACGCGGTTAGGGTTCCCCAATGGATCCGTGGTGCACGTGGCAGCAGGACATGGGTCGTGGTGATGCTCCCGTGCATGGTTCCACGTCCGGTTCACGCCTTGCTCACGCCTAGCGAGATGCGACGGTGACGAACCTGGCGAGACGAGTCGTACGCCCGTCGACGGACGTTTTGTTTCGTTCAGGTGGGTCGTGCATGCGTCGCAACGTTCGCAGGACATGATTTTGGCGGGGTATGTTTTTGTGACATGCAGATTTGTTTTCGCGCATTTATTCGCAAGCTGTGTCTCCTGGAATTTTGCTTTCGCTGAGGCAGGTTGGTTTCCGGGTCGCCGATGGAGAACATGCGGGAGGGGTGTGCGCTCAGGTGGGGTGGGGAAGTGGGTTCGCGTGCAGGGGGTCCCGACAAGGCCCAGCTGGCGGGGTTTCAGTTTCGCCGTCCCGTCGCTGGGAGAGTGACGGATCTGTCGTTCCCACGGGCAAAACGGGAGCGACGGACTTTCATCCGTTGAGACACACAGCGATTGAAAGACACTTAAGAGCATGAGTAAAACCTAAGGAGGTGAGAAAGGCGGTATGAAGCGATGGCACGACGGTTGAAAGGAGTCCCTGGGTTCACAGACGAATGACTCGAGAAGCAGGAGGCTCCTGAATTTTAGGTCTGGTCAGTCTGAAGAGAAACCGCCTCCAGGGCAGTGATTCAGCGCGGGAACAAAAAAACTGAAACCGATGCGGGTTGGAAGGTGAACTTGCATGACACATGGAAGCTGAATGAATGTGGTCCACATTTCGAAGTGAATGGGTCGTTTGAATGCTTGAATCAACTCGTTCATGCAGGAACGCAGTTCTGATCCATCGCCACTGAGTAACTACGTGAGATCGATGGTATCACAGTGGTTTGCTGAGCATCCTAAAACACGATATAAGCTTTCCAAGGCGCTGCGGCAACTGTTCTTGAGTGCCTCCTAGGGTTGTGTGGCAAATGAGGCGATCTGATGATGGCGATCAACGAGCCCTTGGGAAGGTCGCGGGTACACAACCCGCGAATGATGGGAAGGAGGATTGCAATGGGGCTGGAATAGGTTGGGAGGATTCGTACATTACAATGTTCTATCGTATGGTATTATTTTGTAAAAAAGAGTGAGCTGAATGACAAAATAACGTTTTAGTGGCAGGATGAACTTAACAAACAACAAAAGCTTAAGCAAATACGAAAAGGACCTAGATATTTCAGCCTAACAACTGGCCATGCCAGGGCACACCCTGCTTGTCTAGTCTAGAACCATCAATAATTAATCTACAGCCACGAGCTGCTAACCAGGAGGCGTTGATTGGAGTGTTATCACGGTACAGTACACCATTATATCGCATCACACGCAAGACGTGAGGACACCCTCACTCACACTGCCCAAATTGACAGCAGTTAACACCACCGCAACGACAACTTTGGCCTTCAAGCAGTCGAGTCGCGTCGACACAAGCGCATCCCACTGTTCAAGTGCAAACTTCAACGACATCAACGACACAATCAACACAAGGTTCGAGAAACATCGTCAGCTGCATGGCGAGAATAACTGACTCCTGCATCACCGAATCGCCACCACACTACCCACTTGAAGAATTACTCAACGAAAGCACTCCTCGCCTCGAGTCACTGGAACCGAACCCGACGTACGCAGCCATCGCCCAAAGCGAACCGTCCGGGAAAAATACCTGGTTTTTGGACAGTTGCTGCGGACAACTCATGTGCACTCCATGTCGCTTCGTTCAACGAGAACACCAACTTCAGCGCGAAGTTGTCATCACCGTCGCCAACAATCAGAACATGCGCACACGACGACAGGGAGTAGTTCAGCTTCAGTCACGAGAAACCAACGTTATCCTACAAATGTCAAAAGTTTTAATTGCAGAAGGACTCGGCTACAACTTACTGAGGGTCAGCCAACTTATGGCGAAGGGAATTCATCTCGAAGCAGACAGCACCACTCAGGAGTTCAAACTGTACCACGGGAGGGGTGGACTCTACATCGGCAAAGCAATTTTGAAGAACAATGTCTTTGTTCTTGACTTCGTTCCGGACCAAGGCACCGCCGACAGCGACGCCATCGTCAACTTCACCTCTTGGACACACCCGCCAGATCTCGACCCCAACCTCAGTCCTGGGGGATTCTGGTATTCACACACTATACATGAAACAGAACGAACGAGAGCGTTAGCAACGATTCAATCGGCAGCAGCAGAGACAACATCGGCAGCAGCAGAGACAACATCGGCAGCAGCAGAGACAACATCGGCAGCAGTAGAAACAACATCGGCAGAAGCAGAGACAACACCGGTACCAATCGCTGGCCCTCTAACAACACCGGCCTCCATCAACGACATGCCACCGACCCCTGCTCAGCAGCTGACTCCCACTCCACGAGAAGTCCACAGAAGATCAAACTTCACCGCAGGCTTCTACTCCAACTCCGATCTGTACAGACGTTCACCCGGACATCGCGCCAGCGAATCAATCTGGCATGCAAGGATGGGACACCCAAGTAACACAACATTAAACAACAAGATTCGAGCTAGAGTACTTGACAAAGACGGTAGAGAACTTCAGCAAGTCTACGGGACGTGCTTTACCTGCCCCGTAGCCGACTTATCGCATCAGCCGTTCGTCTCTCACCACAATCCGAGCGCACCAGCATACGCACCTCTGGAGAAAGTGTACAGCGATATATTGTACAACCGCGAACCTGGACAAGGAGCATATAACTACGTCATCACGTTCATCGACGCCGCCACACGATACGTCTGGCACTTCAACCTCCCAAGCCGCGACATGGCCCTCGACGCTTTCGTCGCCTGGCTTCCAGCAGCAGAACGAGAATCAGGAGTGAAGCTGAAAAGCTTCCAGTCTGATGGGGGAGGGGAATATCAGTCATAGAGGTTCAAGGACTACCTGTCAGAAAGAGGCATCAAATGGCTCATCTCCCTTCCCTACGCCCATCAACAGCAAGGCGTGGCAGAAAGAATGAACATTACCCTCCAGAACACCATGCGCAAGCTGCTACATGGCATGCAGCTACCCAACAACCAGTGGCCCAAAGCAATGGACCATGCAGTGATGCTCCACAACTTGCTTTCGTCATCATCGCTCCCGAACAACGCATCACTGCATCTGCGATGGACAGGAAAACTGGGCAGCACAAAAATGTTGCGAGTGTTCGGCTGTATGGTACAGTACCAACCCCCAACTGCACGAGCCGGTCGATTCTCCAAACGCGCACAGTGGGGACTACACCTGGGCATCGAGAAACATTACAACGCATGGAAAATATTCGACATCAACACAAAGGAAACAGTGGCAGCACGTGATGTCATCTTCTACGAACGACTCACCCTCCCGACATAACTTGCCAACCTGAAAGAAGAAAACCCAGTCCTCTCGGACGGATTTCATGGCGACCGAGCCTTCGCCTCGGCAGCAGACAAAGCTGACTGGGACGAGCAGAACGTGGATGGAGCCTCGGATGGAGCCGGACCCCTTCCCTACTGTTCCGTCGACGTCCCAATGGACGACGAAAACCTTCGCGAAAGCATCAACGCCGAAACTTATTATCACTTCGCCGACAATGGTTACGTTACACCCGGAAGAGTCAACACCGACGAAGCAGAACGCGTAGGACCCAATTTCATACCTGACCTAGAAGCGGGAGACGAAGCACGGTACGGTACACCATTCCCTGGTCACTATTTTCACGGCCCTTGCCAGCAGAGAGTCAGGCAACAGGCCCGGTGACGGGTTGGAGTGCACCTTGTGGGGGTCTATTCCCTGCTGCGCCAGCCACTCCACTGCACCCCACTGCTGCTGCCTCACAGCGTCGTGCAGAGGAGTCCCTGGGGGAACGGGGCAAGGGAGGAGCGGTGCAAAGGGGGGAGCGGGCAAGGCGACAATTGGAGGAAGCAGTGGAGAAGGGGGAAGGGGGAGGCGGGGGAGGGAATGATAGTAGAAGCAGCTGCACAGTGTACGATAGTGCGAAGAGGAAGGCAGTAGGGACAGCATAACACTAAATGCTTCGCTGTACACTCACAGCATTTATCAGTCTTAGCAAGGATGTCGGCACCGTAACGATTCAGCACTTTCATGCATGGCACGTGCCCGCCCCATGTTGCTCGGTGCATGGGTGTGCTGCGGTTGTGCGTGCGAACTCCAGCCGGCATGCCCAGCCCCAATAGCGTGTGCACCGGCAGAGGCATGTAAGCGGGAAGAAGAAACAAGAGTGCGGGGAGGAGCAAACCAAGTGAAGGTCAGCGTGAGCCTGGAGCATGCAGGCAGGGGCATACGGGATACCGGGAACCCACCACAAGTAGATCCCCGTCGCGAGCAGCAACTGCAGCACAGTCCATCCATACTCATCCACAATGGCATCCAAGTGCCTCGCGTCAACAGCAACGCCCCGTCTCTTCAGCATGCCATTCAGCTCCTCCACGTCCTCTTCCGACGTATAAAACTCATCTGTACCAGCCTCTGTGTCAGCCAATCCGCTCGCATCTGACACACCCTGCAGGTCCCCACTGGCCTTCCCCGCAGCATTTCTTGACGCTCTCCCAGAAGCGTTATGTCGACCAGCTTCGAAGAGGATGAGCGAGGGGTGTGGCGTAATGATGTGCCGGGAGTCGGACTGTCACAATGCCGGGTGCTGGGGAGAGGGGGGCTGTGCATTGCGGGGAAGCAGAGAGCTGTGAGAAGGAGCCGGGGGGATTGCTACCAGAAGTGCGTAGAGCGGGCATGTTGTCAGAGCCAACAGATGCAGCAGTAGGAGATGGAGCAGCGACAGAAGACAGGAAGGAGTGGCTGCAGAGGCAGAGGTAGAAGGAGGGCGGTGGGGTGGCAGCAGCTTCGTATCGGCGATGTAGACGAGAGTAAGCGGGTAAGAGTGAAGGGATGGCGGTGCGGTCTTGTCTGCCAGCAGTGATGAGGGGCGGCCGAGAGACGAAGACTGGGGCTGTGTGGGCTGGCCTGACTGCGCTGGCACTCGCTGTGCCGCTGACTGGTGCTCCGATGGTGGCTGTGGCGATGTGGATGGGCGGCGTAGCGGAGGGGCGTCACAGAGGTGGTACTCCCACGCCCTGAGGGCGGGCTGCTGGCAGGTGGATGGGATGGGATGGGATGGGTTGGGATGGGATAGGATGGGATGGGATGGGACAGGATGGGATGGGATGGGATGGGATGGGATGGGACGGGATGGGATGGGACGGGACGAGACGGGATGGGACGGGACGGGATGGGATGGGATGGGATGGGATGGGACGGGATGGGATGGGACTGGATGGGATGGGATGGATGGGACGGGATGGGATGGGATGGGATGGGATGGGATGGGATGGGATGGGACGGGATGGGATGGGATGGGATGGGATGGGATGGGATGGGACGGGATGGGATGGGACGGGATGGGATGGGAGGGGATGGGACGGGATGGGACATGATGGGATGGGATGGGATAGGACGGGATGGGATGGGATGGGACGGGATGGGATGGGACGGGATGGGATGGGATGGGATGCGATGGACCCTGAAGAGGGGGTGACAGTGGAGGAACAGGGAATAGAGAAAAGGACGTTGACGGCGGGATGAGGGAGGCGGGAGAGAAGACACATAAATGGAACGGAGGGAAGAGCACAGAGAGTGGGGAGGGCAGAGCGAGTGGGGAGGTCAGAGAGAGTGGGGAGGGCAGAGCAAGTGGGGAGGGGAGAGAGAGTGGGGAGGGCAGAGAGAGTGGGGAGGGCAGAGAGAGTGGGGAGGGCAAAGAGAGTGGGGAGGGCACAGCGAGTGGGGAGGGCAGAGAGAGTGGGGAGGGCACGGCATACCGTGTCGCCTTGCGACTGGTTTGACTGGAGAGCACACCCAGGTGGCAGGCGTGGTGCAGGCTGGCAGCGGCGCTGGCAAAGAGCCACGGCAGCACGTGGGGCGGCACAGTCACCGCCTCTCCCGTTGCCTCGCGCCTCGTCTCCCTATCGACGCTCGCCCAGTTGGTGGATTGGGCTCCCCTGTTGCGCTCCTTTTGACAGAAACTGCTTGCCAGCATACAGTGGGTGGCATGGGAGAATGCATAGTGCACAGGGAAGAAGCGGATGGGGGGCAGGGGCTTCAAAAAGTTGGCATGGTGAGCACGGGAGGTAGATTTGCGTTAGAGGTGGCCGTGGGGTGGCAGCAGCGTGAGGTGGTGAGGGAGTGGCATGGCTGCCAAATGCGCAGCTGCGCTGAGCCCACAATGGCGCGGAGCAGCCGAGACGAGCACAAGTTTCAAGCTGACCAGGCGGCGGCAGGCGGCAAAGAGGGCAGTAACAGCCGGCTCTGTTACTATTGCAACGGCGTCGTCGGTATCATCGGAGCGCAGAACTACGGCTCCCAGGAGTGCAGGTTCATGTGCCGATACAGCGACACACGCGTGGCGTGAGGGAGGAAGCGCACCCGGTGGCGATGGAGTGAAGGAGATCGTCTGTTATTTATTATGGCGTGAAGAGCCAGTGGGCCGATATGTAGGTGACGCAGGGTGAGGGGGGAATGGAGGGGAAAGGAGGGCGGAACGGCGGAGGCGGAGGCGGTGGTGGAGCTGGGGGGAAGCAAGGCGCTGGTGCCAGGGGAAAGGGAGATGAGATGAAGGGAGGAGGGAGGAGGTGGGGAGGAGAGGAAGGAGCGGAAGGTTTGGGTGGAAAGGCGGCGGTCGGCTTGCGCGTGGTCAGCTTCGTGTTGCTCAGGTGCCTACTCGGGCCAACACGCCTGATGTGTTCACCAAGGCCCTTCCGGCTGGTGATCATCAGCTCTTCTGCACTGCTCTAGGCCTGGTGCCTACGTTTCCTCACTTGCTGTAGACTTTGGTTGCACTGTGATCTATATATATATACCTGCATGTTTACTCTTGCTAGGTAGTGATCACTGCACTGTTGTTGTTGCATATATACCTCTGCCTGTGAACTGGCCTTGTGGCCCTCTTGCTTGTGCTCGGAGTGTGTGGTGACGTTGTGATCCACCCTGAGCTTGCATTGCTTTTCTTGACTGGTCGTGTGACCCCTTGTTCTCCCCCACTTTGCCTATGGGGGTGTGTCAAACTATATATGTTGTGGTAGAATTTGTAGGCTGTGTTGGGGTAGCCAATATGGGGTACAACCCCTTAGGGTTTTCATTTGTTTCCAAACACTCTCGTAATTGACCCATTCATTGCTACTAGTTCTAACACGCCTCATTCTTTTGATAAGTCTATGTGATTGGCACAATATTTCGTCTAGGTTAGATTGGAGTTTGGCCCATCATGACCTCGCATCGTCAGGTTGGATGCAGCGAGGGAACAGGGCAGGGTGTTGAAGCCAGATGGATTGTTCCAGGGTTCACCTAATTATGGCCAGGCCTTTAGAAATCTGGACTCAAGCTAAAATATGCCCTGAAACAGATCAGGGCCAGATTTTCCATAACCCATCAATTTCAGGTTTCATGGAAGACCTAGCCCTGGAATTCAAGGTCTAGCAGGGAAAACGCCCTGGTAGAGACAGCCCTGGTCACGATCGACCGTGACTTCTCTCCCGAAAAAAAATTGGTCCTGTATGTCACAACTGATCGACATGAGTGTGAAAGAACAAGGAATGAATGAACTAGAAATGAGATGGATACAAATGTGAAACCCTAGAGTGTTGTACCCCTTAGTGTCTACCCCACTGTAGCCTACAGTGACTAAGTAATATAAGTCTGACACACCCCCATAGGCAGAGTGGGGGAGAACTAGGGGTCACAAGACCAGTCAAGCAAAGCAAAGCAAGCTCAGGGTGGATCACAACGTCACCACACATTCCGAGCACAGGATCAAGGCCACAAGGCCAGTTCACATGCAGGAGTATATATAAAGGTAAACAAGCATGTGCACGTATATATAGATCACAGTACAAGCAAGGTCAAGAAGTAAGCAAGTGAGGCCAAGTAGGCACAAGACCTAACATCGTACAAAAGCGCTGATGATCACAAGGCTGAAGTGCCTTGGTAAAGATATCAGCAGTGTTGGCCTGAGAGGCCACGTAAGCAAGTCGCAGTTGACCACGCTGCTGCAGCTCACGAGCAAGGAAGTAGCGAAGAGCAAGGTGCTTCGTTCTGTGCTCCAGTCTGTGCTCCCGACACAAGGCCAGCATGGCCTTGTTGTCTACGTACAGAACTGGAGGAGAACGAGGCGGCTCTCCCAGGTCGGTCAGCAGGTAGGTGAGCCAGCGTAACTCCTGTCCAGCCATGGCCCCTGCGTAGATCTCGGCCTCACAGCTGGAGCCGAGAATTGAAGACGAGCGGGTAGACCGCCACGAAACAGAGCCGGAACCAAGGCTGAAGGTGTAACCCCGTGACGACCGCTGCGTAGCCAAGTCATCAGCCCAAGAAGCGTCTGCGTGACCAGTGAGGACCACTGGACTCTGCCCTCCAAGCACAAGCCCCATGCCCGATGTACGGCACAAGTAGCGCAACACCCTCTTCGCTGCAGCCATGTGCTCTGGTCGGTGTCTCCCAGGAGCAACATAGCGTGCCAGGATGCTAAGAGGCTATGCTAGGTCTGGACGAGTGCAGGTCATCAGGTACATGAGGCAGCCAACAAGCTCTGGGTACGGGCCACTCGGCTCTACAGACTCATCCGAAGGCAGAGCTGAGAGCGAGTGGCGCGTAGACAGAGGAGTGGCGTGAGGCGAGGAGTACGTGAAGTTGAAGCGCTGAAGGACCTGCTGCACCATGTGTGACTGAGTCAAGGTAATGGTGCGGCGTGCTCTGTCCCGGGTGATCTGCAAGCCAAGATAGCTGCGCAGCTCACCCAGGTCTGTGCACGTGTGTCTCTTCTGCAGCTCCGACTTCACGTGGGCAAGTCCAGCAGTGTCAGCAGTGGCAAAGACCAAGTCGTTGACGTACACGAGGATGTAGAACGGCGGCAACGAGGTGTCGGTGCGTAGAAACGGCGACGGGTCAGCCGTAGAAGGAGCAAACCCAAGAGCCGCAAGTGTAGTCCTCAGTGTGTCGTTCTACTCGCGGGGAGCCTGGCAGAGACCGTAGACTGGCCGCCGGAGGCTCCATTGGGTACCAGGAGGAAACGACCCAGTGAAGCTAGGAGGGCGGCGCAGCCAGATCTCCTCGTGCAGGCTGCCCTGTAGGAAAGCAGTGCTGAAGTCAAGAGAGTGAAGCTCGTAGTCACGCTGAGCGGCTATGTGCAGCAGCACCCGAAGAGTGGTCATCTTCGGGGTCGGGGAGAAGGTCTGGAAGTAGTCAACTCCCTGCCACTGACTGAAGCCTCGAGCCACGTAACGCGCCTTGAAGACAGGCGGAGAACCCGGCGGCCGCTTCACCCTGTAGATCCACATGCCACTGACGATGTTCGCCCCAGGTGGGGGAACCTCGTCGACGTAGGTGCCTGTGGACTTCCAGGAAGCCATCTCTGCGTCCATGGCTGCCTGCCACTGAGAGGAGTAGGGACCCTCTACTGCCTCCGCGTAAGAGCGCGGGGTCGCGATGTCTGGTGCATCCGGGTCTCCCTCAGGGGCAAGCAGCATGGACACGAGATGAGGTAAAGCAGCAGCAAAGCACTGGAACTCCTCCTGCCCGTCCTCAAGGACGTCCGTGCCAAGAGCACACGCACCCCCGACGGACGGAGGACAGACAGACGCAGACTCAGCAACAAGACTAGCAGCGTAGTCTAGACGACAATGCGCAGCGAAGTCGACCAGCTCAGCAACTAAGGAAGACGCAACAGTGGACTCAAAGGAAGGGTCAGTGACAGCAGTAGCCAAGAGACGCGTGACAGTAGGACTGGCAGCACGAAGAGAGTCAGTCTCCGGGTCAGCAAGAGCAGGAAGAGAGGACTCTGGAGGAGACGGCAAGGGGACTCGCAGAGGAGCAGTGGAAGGACGCAGTGCCATCTGGTGCGTGCCCGGAACCGCAGGAGGACGCTGACGCGGAACACGGCGACCGGTGCGAACAGCACCAGTAGAACCACCAGGCCCAGCAGCTCCAGTACCTCCAGGACGAGCACCTCCGGGACCCGTGGCTCCAGCACCCCCAGCAGCAGGAGAACCACCAGCACCAGCAGCAACACCAGCTCCAGCAGCACGACTCCAATGCCGAGCAAACCACTCGCGCAGCTCCTGTGGAGAGGGTAGCTCCCGCCGAGGCGAAGCACCCGAAGGACCTCCAGGCTCCGCACCCCCAGGCTCCGCACCCCCAGACTCAGCAACCCCAGGCTCAGCACCCCCAGACCCAGCACCCCCAGTCCCAGCACCCCCAGTCTCCGCACGCTCAGGCTCAGCACCCCCAGACCCGGCACCCGCAGGCGCAGCACCCCGAGCAGCACCAGAGTCAACAGCTACCTCGACAGGCTCGACTGCGTCTACCTGAGACACACCTGAGGGGGCAGGACCATGAGGGGGGAGGGGGTCTACCGGGGGGGGACCTGGCACGAGGAAGAGCGGCGGGGGGGGGAGGGGGGCAGCGCGGTAGGGGAAGAGACGGTAGTACGGAACCGACTCGTCAAACGTGACGTCCTGGGAGGACAGAACACGGCGCGAGGTGGGGTGGTAAAACTGCCAACCAGGCGCGTCAGGGGGGAAGCCAAGGAAGACGCAAGGAACAGCACGGGAGGACAGCTTGTCCGCAGACAAGTCTCGGACGAACACCCGAGATCCCCAGACACGGAACGCAGACGCATCGCCAACCTTCCCCGTCCACCGAAGGGTGGGGGAGGTCTCCGGCAAGGAGACCCGGGGCTGAAGGTTGATCTGCTGCGCCGCGTACTAAACCGCGAACGGCCACAGAAAATGGGGAGCAGCCGCATGGATCATGGACGTACGAGCGACGTCCATGACCATGCCAATGCGGCGCTCAGCAATCCCATTTTGCTGTGGAAAGGCCGGAAGCGTGAACGTCTGGCGGATGCCCCTCGCACGGCAGAAGGCTCGCAGAAGGTCGGAGGAAAACTCTCCACCTCTGTCGAAGTGCAGACGCAGAACAGAAAAGTCCGAGCCAAAACTCCTCCTGAGCTGGAGAAGAGCAGCGCGGATCCAGTCGATCAACACCCCAGTGACCTCACCCTTGGTGCGCAAGGGGAAGACTGCGGTGTAACGCGAGTAGTCGTCAACCACCAAGAGGAAGTAACGCTCGTGACCCAGTCCACGGACGCGGGCTGGGCCCCACACGTCCATGTGAAGAGTCTGCAGCGAAGCCTCTGTCAGCGGAGCTCACTCAGAGGAGTGAGGAGCGGCCCGCTGCCGCCCCTCGACGCAGGGAACGCAGGTGGGGGCAGGCCCCGGAGGAAGGGGAGGGAGGGACCGGGGGAGACCAGAGACAAGGTAACGGGAGGCCATGCCTCGGAGACGAGGCAGGGAGGGGTGACCAAGGCGGTGGTGCCAGAGGAGAGTCTGGTGAGACAGGAGACGACACGAGCAGGGGGCAGACTCAGGACCAGACCTGGACGCTGCAGCAAACACCTGACCCGACGCAGCCACCTGACCAGACGTAGCAACCGGAGGAGACTCAGTAGTCAGTATGTACAGGCTCGACCCCGGCTGTCGGGTAAACGTGGCCAAGTGTCGGCCCGTCCGAGCACACGTACAGTGGGTCACTCGCTGACTCGCAGGAGTGAACTGGTCAACCCCTCCATCCTGTAGGTCAGCACCACTCACCAGGTTCGTAGAGAATGAGGGGAGGTAAAGACCCGACAGGGTGCCAGAAGGGGCAGCCGCACACGGTAAGACAGTGGAGAAGTGGGCAAGGACAGGGCCCCCAGAGGGGTCTGCCAGTGAGACTGCAACCAGCCGACGAAGCGGCGTAAGTGTGGTGCGGTCTCGAAAGAAGGAGCGGGAAGCACCCGAGTCGAGGGTGAAAGTGTGCAAGGCCTGAGCCGACGTGGTACCTGAGAGAGCAGACTCACCAGCACCTGGGGCAGCAGACTCACTAGCACCTAGAGCAGCAGCCTCACCAGCATCTAGAGCAGCTGCCTCACCAGCACCTAGAGCAGCAGCCTCAATGCCCGGGTCAGGCGGAACACACAGGTAACAGTCACCCTCATCACTAGTAGACACAACATACATGGCAGCAAGAATAGCATCATAGTCCAGATCAAAGATAGCAACCCCCGACCTAAGCAGCTCGCCCCAGCGGGGGATCTCAGTGGCGTCAGGGAACTGGAGACGCCAGGCGTCCGTCAGGCGGCCGAAGCAGCGCTGGGTGGTGTGCAGACCACCGCACGGCTCACCAGTGCGGTCCCCGGTACGCAGGACATAGGCACAAGGACTAGCACCCCCACCCCGCTGACGCGCAGCGTACCACTCGCGAGTGCGCTGCTGCTGCTGGCGCTGACCACCACCAAAGCCCCCCCGCTGTGCAGAGCCACCCCGACCCGCTCCACCGCTGCCGCCGCCACCTCCACCGCCGCCGCTACCTCCTCCTCCCCCGCTCCCACCGCCACCGCCGACGCTGCCTCCGCCTCCACCGCCGCCACCGAAGCCCCCACCCCCGCCACCACTCCCCCCGCCACCCCCACCCCCTCTGCCGCCTCCACCACCACCTCCACCGCCCCCGCCAGCTCCTCCAGCGCCCTTGCCCCCCTTGCCCTTGCCGTTGCGGCGTCTCCCGCTAGGGGCAGACGCAGCGCCGACCGACTCGGTGCCAACGAAGTCGACGGCAGCAGCAGAGGCAACAGAGGGCAAAAGGGGGGAGGGGGAGCACCCCTCAAAGAAGGGCGAACGCGGGTCACCACGAGAGGCTCCTACAGCGACTATGCTCTTCTCAGCTGCCAGGAGGCGCTCCTCGAGGAGGTCAACGGTGAGTGTGGTGGGGCAAACAGAGAGGAAGTGGTCCCTGACCGAGCGAAGGGAGTCAGGGAGCCGGGTGACTAGGTAGTAGAGGGTGATATACATGGGGGGGGGGGTTCTTGGCGCAGAACTCAGCAGGAAGCGCAGCGCGGTAGCGGGCGTCACTAGTGCGAAGGTGCGTAATGAGGTCAGCGACTGTGGGAAAGGCGGCTAGGTCAGGGAACAGGTACGGCAGCATGAGGCGGCTAAGAGCAGCAGTGGCAGGGGAAGAGTAGCGTGCAATGACAGCGTCGTACAAGGTCTTAGCACTCTTGTACTGACTAAAGTGCGCGCGCTCAGAGGACGGCAAGTGACTACGCACAGCAAGACGGGTGGCAGCATCGCGTGTGGCCCACTGTGAGCGAACAGTGCTGTCAGCATCAGCAGCAGGGGCAGTAGAGGCGCCAGACGTGAGATCGAACAGTGAGAGACCGTCTTTCCTATCGCACTGTAGGAAAAGCAGCAGATCATCGACCCAGACCTCAAAGTCGACAGCCCGACCCTCAGCATCAAAGACGAGGACGCTAGGGGTAGCCATGACAGCAGTAGCAGCAGGCTAGGGGCAGCAGCAGCAGGCTAGGAGCAGTGCAGTCGCAAAGGCGCGGCTCGGCGGTGCTCTTACCAGGACAGGTGGGTAGAGTGCCGTAAGTAGCGGGACAGGGCCGAGGCGCGCCGGCAGGGACAAGGCCGCGACAGCTGCAGCTGCTCCTGCTGTAGGCTGCGGCGGCTGCGGCGGCCTCGGTAGCAGCGGGGGGGGGGGGGGGGCAGCTGTCACTGCAGCGGCGGCGGCTGCTCCAGGCGGTGATGGTGGCAGCCGCGACTCCGGCAGCTGCGGCGGCGGCTGCTGCTGTCAGCAGCGGCGGTGGCTGCTGCTGGCACTGCACCGGCGGCAGCGGCTCCTGCTGTCGGCGGCGGCGGCGGCTGCTGCAGGCGGCGGCTGCTGCTATTCGCGGAGGAGCCGAGAAGGGGCCGCTAAGGGCGGCGAAGGGGCCACGAAGGGCCGTGGAGGGGCCGCGAAGGGCAGTGACGGGGCCGAGACGGGACCGTGAGGGGCCGTGAAGGGCGGCGACGGGGCCGTGAGGGGCCGCGAAGGGCGGCGACGGGGCCGAGAGGGGGCCGCGAGGGCGGCGACGGGGCCGTGAGGGGCCGCGAAGGGCGGCGACGGGGCCGTGAGGGGCCGCGAAGAGCGGCGACGGGGCCGTGAGGGGCCGCAAAGGGCGGCGATGGGGCCGAGAAGGGCGGCGACGGGGCCGCGAAGGGCGACGACGGGGCCGCGAAGGGGCCGCGAGGGGCCGGAAGGGGCCGCGAAGGGCCGTGAGAGGGGGGGCCGCGAGGGGCCGCGAAGGGGCCGCGAGGGGCCGTGAGAGGGGCCTCTACGGGGCCGTAAGAAAGCGCGACGGGCCGCTAAGGGCAGGGGACGCGACGGGAGGGTAGGAACACGGGGCGCGACTCGGGCAGGGGCGGAGCGCGCTCCGGGCAGGAAAAAAAAAATCGATTTTCCAGTGGGCCCTAGGAAACGTTCCCACTAGGGAACCTGCTCTATACCATGTGAAAGAACAAGGAATGAATGAACTAGAAATGAGATGGATACAAATGTGAAACCCTAGAGTGTTGTACCCCTTAGTGTCTACCCCACTGTAGCCTACAGTGACTAAGTAATATAAGTCTGACAATGAGATATTGCATTTGGCTACGTTCGTTTATACGGCAGTAACCCCTGGTTTGGCAAATGGTTGAGCTAGGCATGTGCATGACAAAAATCACGACAAGAGGCAGCAATTGCAGACCGCTCGATACATGCGCAGGTCTGGTCTTGCTCGATGAATCAAGTTGTACGACACATGCTAGCAATACAGAGTCTCACATCACATGTAATAACCTCCTATACACGGCATGGACAAGCAAAATGAAAATACGCTGGGAATTTATCTAAACATTTCCACATGCTTCAAGGTCAAGAATATCTTGGACTTTGTCATTCACGAATCGTATGAGTTGCGCAACTGCATCTTCCTCAAAATGTTGATGCTGTCACCTACAACCCTTGTTACCGTTCTTGCCTTTTGTCTCCGGTCTTACCCCCTTCCCCTTGCTCGCCCTTCCCCTTGCTAGCGTAGGGATCCCCAGGGTAACCAAGGGTAACCCTAGGTAAGGGAAGACGCCCAGGGAAGTCTAGGGATGGAAAGCATAGAAACAGGGCAGAACAGGGTAAAAGGGTATGAGGGCGAAACGCCGGACCTGCGCGGATATGAGGGCAAATTGCGGACCCTCATCCTCCCTCAAAGTTGCTTCACTTCGTCTCAGTCCGAATCGTGTCTGAGGTCTCGTCACGCTTCATGCTCATGTCCCTCCATCGCCCTTCCTCTCCCTCGCCCCTTCCCTCCCTCACCTTTCCTGTATATGCGGACCGTGGAAGACGTATGGAAAGACATTCAGGCGGAATTAGCGGAGGAGGGGGAAGCAGTGGAGCGGGGTGGAGCGTCAACGGAAGGAACGCGAGGAAAAGAGGAGGCACAGCAGCAGCAAGTGCAGGGGCACGCGTGCTGAGGCTTAGGGCAGGGTGTCGGGTGCGGAGATTACTACTACAACGGGAGCTAGACTACGGCTAGGCACGGGTGCTCGTGTGATCTCTGCGTTCGTTGTTCCTTAGTCGTTTTCCTAGTGCACACACTGCTTGCTAGTTCACGGGGTAATTTGGCAAGAGTTTCACTAGAGAAAGTTGACAACAATGGTACAATCAGGTTGGCAAGACAAGACTACATCAGAGCTAGCATTCAGGGCGGTCGACTGCCAATGCAGCATGGTCGACCTCGTTCCAGCACGACTTGGTCGACCGCGCTCCAGCAGTGCAAAGTCGACGGCGTGCCAATGCTGCAGGTCGACGGAGTGGAGAGGGGAGAATGCGGAAAATGGGGAGACTGGGCGATAGGCGGGGAGATGGGGGGGGGGAAGAGATGGGGAGGGTAGACAGGGAGGAAGCTGCAGGCACAGGTGGGCAGGGAAAGATGGCAGGTGGCGTGTGAACTAGTGACTTTCTGCAGAAAGATTGCTGACAGGGCAGAGAAAAGACAATGTGCATGCAACACGGGCAAAGGGAAATCGGCGGCTTGAGTCGAGCATGAGAAGAGGGCAGGCGGGGTTGAGGAGCAAACAGAGAGCAGTGAGGAGGAAACAGCATGCGAGAAGGTGTGAGGTAGGCATAACAGGGCTTCAAAGTTGGTGAGGCTACCAAAGAACTCTGGTATGGCGCCCGTGAGATTGACTGCCAGTACTCTGCCATGTACGACACATGCCATCCGCAACACATGCCATGCGCAACACATGCCATGCGCAACACATGCCATGCACAACACTTGCCATATGCACAACACATGCCATGCGCAACACATTCCATGCACGACACATGCCATGCGCAACACACACCGTGCGCAACACATGCGATGTGCAACACATGCCACACTATTATAACATGTGAGGGGAGCATAGTTGAGTCTGCAATGCATGCCTAGGCGCTGCATCTCAGCAAGGTGGCTGTGGGCTGAACTCGGGTGAGTTAAGTTGGTAAGGCTACCAATCCCATCGGGAATAGCGCCCGAAAGCTGGTTACCATGCAGCCATCTGGCAGTTGTAACAGGGGCAGAAGAGAGGGAACATTGCGAAGTGCATGGAAGGCAAGCTTGGAACGCGTGTATGAGAGCAATGCACCAGCAAAAGTATGTGAGCATGTACAGTGAAGGCCAGACACACGAGCGGTGAGGTGAGGCACACAAGGGGAGGGCCGTGCTGTGTGACATACGTGGACTCAAGACTGGTGAGCGAAGAGACTGTCTAGAAAAGATCCACTGAGGGAGTTGCTGCTCATGTTGCTGCAATGGAGGGGCCACATGGGCAGGGAGCATGCGCAGGATGCATGGGCAGGGAGCAGGGACAGGAAGCATGGACAGGAAGCATGGGCAGGGAGGGAGTATGGCAGCATAAGAGCCGCGTGAGGGCAATAGCAGATGAGTGGCGGCAAGATGCTCGCACCCCCCGTTGCGGCTGCGCTGCTGATAGGAAGAACACTAGCAGGCTAGGTCCCTGGAAGGCAGGTGTGGGAAACAGGCGAGGGAGAGGAGGACAAGAGTAATCACCACGTGCTCGTGACATCAGCAAGCGCAAGGCGTGTGCACACGATGACGAGGAAAATTGCATGGTGCCAATCCGATAAACATAGAGCCGGCACGCATGGCAAGAGAGACCACCCAAAGCGCCATCGGCCTATGGCGCAGCGCCTTAGGCGCGAGGGCCCTAGGCACAGAACCCCAAGTGCTATGCGCCTACGTTGCCAGCGCCCACGGCGCCGCGCCTTATGCGCCAGCACTCAAGGCGGCAGCACTCAAGGCGGCAGCATTCAAGGCAACAGCACTCAAGGCAACAGCACTCACGGAGGCAGTTCTAGCACTTGAAAGGCTGCCGGGATGGTGACTGCGCCGAAGTTGTCCGGAATCACAAAGAGTGGATCCCGTTGGGAAGCCAGCACACGTCATGGAGGATACAAAACATCAAAATGTTGACAAAAATGATAAAACAATTGCTCCCCCGCTTCAGCCCTAACACGACACTGGTGACCGTGACGGGCGGCAACAGCACCCACAGGGAAAGTAGACTTTGACGCAATCGACCTACCGCTGCGAAAAAATGACACGCTTCCCGACGAGAGCAAGGAAGGTAAGGTAACAACCAACTTGAACGCATGGAGCATGAACAGGAGAAAGTAACGAATAAGGCAAATCCCCACGCGCAGATATCTCTGGTACAAAAACCAGCGAAATCAAGCGACATAGATTAGCCATCCTTTCAAGCTCACCTCTGAAGCTTTAAGCGATCTTCTTCAACAGTGTCGCTTTCGATTGCCGCGATCTCCCTCTGCAAGCCCGATGTTGGCTCCGTCCTCGCTTGGGCGGAGCCGACTTCGTGGTCGGGTGTGAGGGGAGCAGCCGACCTGCAGCAGTGGGCAAGCTGGTTGACGAGGAGGTCGACCCGCACGAGGGCCACTGCACGGGCGCCGACTTCTGGGTGGCGCCGACTTCAGGGAGGTCGACCTGGGAAGTCGACCTGCGGAGGGCGTCAACTTGGTGACGCCAACTTGGGGCAGCCGACTTGGGTGGTCGGCTGACAAGCCTGCTGGTCGACTTGGTGGTTGGTCGACCAGGCGTGATGTCGACCTGACCTGGTGGTCGACGGAGGAAGGGCCGACGTTGGCCATAACTCAGGACGCCGAGCAGCTGAGCGTCGAGTAGCAGGGCGTCAAATTGATGATGCCGACTTCGGGTAGCCGACCTGGGTGGTCGGCTGACAACAGTGCTGGTCGACGCGGTGCTGGTCGACCAGGAGTGACGTCGATCTGGAGCTGGTCGACCATAGGTGTGGTCGACCTGATGAGGTCGACTGGAAGTGGTCGTCGACTTGGGAGGTCGACAGGCACATACAGGGGCAGCTGGTCGACGTGGTTGCCCGGTCGACCAGGTTATCTGGGTGACGAGGTTATGCGGAGGAGTACGACGGTCGCCAAGGCCATGTTGGCGAGACTGACCTCGGTGGTGGTATCCCGAGGTCGACGTGGCAGATCAGGTGAAGTCGTCAGCACGAGGACGACTTGGTGTGTGCGCTGTGCAGGTGACGAGGCACAGCATGCCAATCACCTGCGACACCTGCTCTCGGTCGCAGTGTTTCTTGTAGCTGCACCCGAGGACCAATAGCACACTGCCATGTCAGAGGAGAACAAAAGAGAGCACCAGTCCTAGCAGAAGCAAAAGACCCTTCGTAAGTTTGTCCCACTCCCTCGAACTCTTCCTCACTCTCCCCCCCCCCCCCCCCCCCCCCCCCGTCTCCCTCCCTCTCCCCGGTCACTCGCCAGCATGGCGGCATGCCACGAGTCAGGCACCGCAGCAGTAAGTGGGGCAGGAAGGACGTAGGTACCTGGGTAGGAGCTGCGATGAAGGATCGCTCCGATGAAGGATTGCTCGGTCTGCAACAGATGGGACGTTGCTCTATTCGGCCTCGTGCCCTGGCTCTCTCTTGCCTTCTGAGACCCATGCACCCTCATACCCTCACTCACGCACTAACAGTTTCCCAGTCCTTCTCACAAGTATTGTACCCATGTTTTCTCACACTCTACCCATGTCCAGTGTATACATGCTGATTTACTATTACCATCTTCCCACTTCTCCTCCCTGCAAGTGTGTAAACGGTGTCTGCCCCGTGTTCAAGGCTGTCGCGCTGGCTACCACTGCCTCTAGCTCACCCATGCTGACGTGTCTGTTGGTCCGTATTCACATACAGTCGCGCATTGGTGCCTACTCGCCAGTGCAGCGGCCACGACCTTATGGCGAGACAGATGCACCCAGATTTACGACAGCATCTTGTACTCATCGAAATTCTGCATTGTATACTCGCGATGTTCCTGGTTTCATGCAAGATCTATTTTTAGCAGCATAATAAACTTTCCGATAAATGCAAATGGCAGTCCTCTAACCGAGTCAAATTTGCAGCGGAATACAAATATCTAACCTTCGGACCAGAGGTGCTCCTCAACTCCACCTACACCTACAGTAAGCATGGTTGCTCGACGACTCCTTCCACCCCCCTTAGTCACAAAGCAGCCAATGCACGGCGGGTGGAACGACTCTCTACCTATGGTTCAAGGACCGGTTAGCAACGAGGTTCAGCATGGTTCCGGCATGCTTGTTTGTGATTTGTAAAACTACACAAATGATGGATTCATAAAACCAGCTACGGTAATGCATTAGTGGTGCCTGCTACAGAGTTGTAAACTTCATACCAGCAACACCTGTACCATCATATACATTTTTTAGGGTGCAATATGCACAGAGAAGACAAACCCTTCAGTAACAGCTAGCACGAGCTGCTGCATGAAGCATATGATAACATATTCACAACATTTTTTGTGCAAACTTGGCGATGGATGGATGTGTCGGGGCCATACAGCTCTTCCACTACTGTTGTTACAGCGAAATACCAGAAAGTAACCAGTCAACGGCTACACCATCGCTGCCATAATAATTGCTGCTCCCTCCACAATAGCAATCACATTGCTTCGAGCGAGCTTCAACAGGACATCATAGGAGGCAGTGGGGGGTTGAAGTGGGAGGGGAAGAGAATGTGGATTGGATACAGTGGGCATGTGTGGGAGAGGCGGAGTATAGGGGGGGGGTGTTGTGGGCTGGTTGAGGGCGGGAGGCATATGAGTGAGGAGGTGTGTGAGGAACGGTTGGGACGGCTGGGATTGCGGGGATGGTTGGAGTAGTATTGTGATCCGTGCTAGTGCCTTCATGCTGAACCTCATCATCAGTACCACCGCCAATCTCCTTCCAACACTGTTCACACCCCCTGTCGCCTCCTCAGCCCTAACTTTCTTCGTCCCCCTAGAATCTTTTCTCAGGCCTTTCTTTCCTCCCTCCTCGTCCATCTCCGCTCTTTTGTCCCTAGCTTTCCCTTCTAAACTCTTTCCCTCCTCCTCCTCCTCCTCCTCCTCCCCCCCCCCTCCACCCCTCCTCCTCCTCCTCCTCCTCCTCCTCCTCCTCCTCCTCCTCCTCCTCCTCCTCCTTCTCCTCCTCCTCCTCCTCCTCCTCCTCCACCGCCTCCTCCGTTTCCTCCACATCTCCCTCTCCCCTTACACCCTCCCCATCCCCCCCACTCCCCCCCATCCCATCCCGTCCACGTGCCCTACTCTCCCCAGCCCGATTCCTCTTCCTCTCACGCCGCGTATCACCATGCCTAACAGGGGCCACGTAGCTGCCTCCTCGGACGGCAGCAGGAGAAAGAGATGGGCACTTCCAGCTCGTCTAGGAACACGCAAGCATGCGCATTGCACATGGGCCATGTCTTGCCCTCCTTCCGCACTATTTCTTTCATGTACCGTTCCGTTGCATGTACTGATGCCCGCAGCAAGTGCACCGGTATGTCTTGTGGCTGCAGTAGGGGTGGTGGTGCGGGGCGAAGGGGGATTGGTAAGGGCTTTAATTTGGTCTCCCGACGCTTTGATTCTTTCACGTATCGTCCCTCGCATGCACTGATGCTCGTAACGAATGCGTGGTGTGTAGCTCCTGCCAGCCACGACTGATGGTGAGGGGTAAGGGTTGTGTTTTTGCGGTGCCTCGAAAATGGACTCGTAGCAAGGGCTGAGGCGTGGCGTGTAGCTCCTGCCAGCCAGTAGGGGTGGTGAGGGGTGGATTGGGGCGAGATGCGGTGGGCGGGGTGAAAGCGTTGGGAGTAGGGAGAAGTTGGAAATGCATCGTGAAGCATGGAAGGGAAGAGGAAGTAAAGAAACAATCGAATGCAGATAAATGGGGGAGGAACAAAGAATAAGATGTAACAAGTGACGTCAGCAATTGCCACATATGTATGGCAATGACTTGTTTATTGATATGATTGCTTGAAACTCTGTCAATTTGTCTAGCCAATATGGTGGAAAAAAAGTAAATGAAGTGAGAAAAACCATGGTGGAGGCGGATAGAGAGAAGAGGGGGGCGGGAGAGGGTTGCCTCAGAACTAAGAACGTCAACGTGAGAGGCGGCGGGCGGGCGGACGAACCTCTTCCACAAGGACCATGCGGTTTTTGAGCGAGAGAGTGAAGCCCAGCCCACCCAGCGTTGCTTCTAGCACCTTCTTCCCCTCACCAAACAACCTCTCGCGGATGACCTACGACGACACCCTCCCATTAGCCATCGTGCCGCCCGCGGATCCTGTCTCCCGCCGCCCTTCCAGCGTGCTCATACCGTCAGAATAGTTATCTCCAATACGCCGCTGACGATTTTAACACGCTTGCTTTCTAGTTTTTGGCGTTTCAATAGCTGCTTATCTAATATTTCGTCGTTAATCTATATCATATCGTCCTAGCGCTAATTTTAGGGCATGGAGTTGAGAGGCTACGATTGAATTGGGCATCCACCGGGATTGAAGAAGTGGTTTGTGAAGGTGTCATTTTGTTCGTCAATTACCCCTTCGCCAATCGAGTTGGACGAGCGGATTCGTGAGACTATCTTTATCTGTTGGGAGAAATGTTAAGTGGGAGATGGGGAACGAGGAGGTTCAGGAGGTTCAGGAGGTGTTTACAATGCAGAATAGCGGCAAAATTGAGGAGACGCGCGACGAATGCGAGGAAATTCGCGAAAGCGAAAGTGGAAGCGACGGGAGCGGCGGGGGAGGTGACGTCAGAAAAGTTCCTCTTTGAGCGACGAGAGTTACCTTAGTTACAACTCGCGTCAGGGCTGGCCGGGTGCAACGACCTCTAGCAGCAGCTGGAGAGATAGGGGGGATTGAAAGCACACGCGCCGGAGAGAAGAGGGAGGAGAGGACAGAAAGGACGGAGAGAATAGCGGGAAGAGAGGCTGGCAGGTCCGGCTGTATGGGGCGAGCTGCAGAGACAGGTGAGGAAATTGCGCGCGCGTGAGATGGGGAAAAGAGACAGGAGAGGCAGGAGATTAGGGTTGAGGCGAGGAGAGGGGTTGAGACAAGGAGGTGTAAGGGGAACGCGGTGGTAGCGGGAGGGACTAAAGGCGGGGTAAGTGGGGGGACGAATTTGGGGAAGAAGAAACTGCACAAGCAACCAAAGAGAGAGATGGAAGAAAAGAAGCAAGCGGATGAGGGGAAGAAGAAGCGGGGTGGGTGGGGGGATGAAGGGGAGAGTGTGAAAGAGGAGAAGCGGAAAGGAGAGCGTGGGGGAGGGGATGAGAGGGGGGATGAGAGGCGGGGGAAACGGAGAAGAGTTTTGGGAAGGGGGTCACATGAGAGAAAGGCGGAGGAGGAGGAGGAGGAGGAGGAGGATACTGCAGTTGAATCTGAGGGTGGTGAGGAGGGAAGGCTGACGAGTGGTTTGAGTAGGATCAATAGTCACGTAAAGAGGGAAGCTGAAGAGAAGGGGGAGGAGGAGGAGGAGGAGGAGGAGGATGGTGCCGGTGAAGCCGAGAAAAATCTGAAGGTGGTGGCGAGCAGAAGGACGGCAGTGAGTGGTTTGGCAGAAAGGGGGACTTTTGAGACGCCTGTAAAGGAAAGGCGGAGGGAGAAGGGAAGGCCTGTGTATGAAGAAATCAAGAACGAGATCAAGAAGCTGGTGACAACGGACAATTTGAATGAGGTCAGGGTTTGGGACCAGGGACCCTGAATGAGGGAGTTCAATCTTGCGACTTACAGTACAATACTGGTAGTTCGGAAGGGGAATATTAAGAAGCGGAGATTAGTGACATATTGTACTTTCCTCCTCCGTTTTTCCCATGCTGTTTCTCTGTTTCTCAATCCGTGTTTCTCTCTAACCCCTACTTCCCTCATTTGCTGCAGTGCTGCAGATGGCCATCAGATCCCTGCAACAGTGGCTACGTATGGATGGTGTTACTTTTGAAATTTCTCAGAAGCAATCCGCGTTTCTTTTTCCCGTCATTCCCCCCATATGACGATCGGTTCCGTGCAACAGCAACTTGGTATGAATGTGCAAACATTCTCTTCTATTCCACTCTTGGAGGCGCCCCCTCCTCCATCCCCGCCCTTTGAGGGCGCCCCCTCCTCCACGCCACTCCCCTCTTGGAGGCGCCCCCTCCTCCACGCCCGCCCTTTGAGGGCGCCCCCTCCTCCACGCCACTCCCCTCTTGGAGGCGCCCCCTCCTCCACGCCCGCCCTTTGAGGGCGCCCCCTCCTCCACGCCACTCCCCTCTTGGAGGCGCCCCCTCCTCCACGCCCGCCCTTTGAGGGCGCCCCCTCCTCCACGCCACTCCCCTCTTGGAGGCGCCCCCTCCTCCACGCCCGCCCTTTGAGGGCGCCCCCTCCTCCACGCCACTCCCCTCTTGGAGGCGCCCCCTCCTCCACGCCCGCCCTTTGAGGGCGCCCCCTCCTCCACGCCACTCCCCTCTTGGAGGCGCCCCCTCCTCCACGCCCGCCCTTTGAGGGCGCCCCCTCCTCCACGCCACTCCCCTCTTGGAGGCGCCCCCTCCTCCACGCCCGCCCTTTGAGGGCGCCCCCTCCTCCACGCCACTCCCCTCTTGGAGGCGCCCCCTCCTCTACGCACTGATATAGTTGCAGCTGCTTCATTCCTGTCACCAACTCGTGCCGTCTAATTCTGCACGCCCCCTCGTTCCCATGTGTGACTTTCCCATACCTTTCCCTCTCTCTCCCTATCTCTCGTTCTCTCTGTCTGTCCACCTCTCTCCTCATATCTCCCTTTCACTTCCTCCCCCGCGCTTTCCCTCAAGCAGAGACGACATTTGGGAAGAGCCATTTAGTGAGCTGGATCCAAGTGGAGGCTGTGTTGACTGATATAGTTCGTGAGGAGTGGCAGCAGCGTGAGGGACGAGTTGGGATGTCAGCGTGAAGTGAGTCTTGCAATTTGTCAAGATGACTTCTGTTGGTTGATTCAGGAGTGAGCACCAGGAGGGCGAGGGCCGTGGTGACTGAGATTTCCGGAGAGGAGTATCTGAAATGGCAGGAGAGTAAGGGGTGTTTTGCAATTTGTCAAGATGACTTCTGTGTGTTGATTCAGGACAGGAGTGAGCAGCACGCGGGCGAGGGCTGTGGTGACTGTTATATTCGGAGAGGAGTGGTACCTATGCTGGATTGGCAGTGTGAGCGGCGGGTTGGGATGAGAAAGTGCAGTGCATGTCGCAATTGGGTGTACCTCCATTATAGGCTTTGTCTATTACCAGGGCCATCTAGTTTGCGTGCCAACTCCCTTCCGCGGCAGCGCCGTTCAGCAATCGGACAGGCTGCGGCTGTGCATTCGTCGAGCACGTCGTGCTGCACATTGCGGCAGAGTAAAAGCATCAAGGGCGCCTCGTCCGGTAGCATCACCACGCTGGGTCGCCGCGATAGAGTAAGCCTTCCCGCTATGAGAAATTTTCGGGCCTGTCGGCCGGCTCAGCGCGTTGCATGCGCGACACAACGCGACGCCGCGCACTCTCCTTACCGCCTCGCCTGATGCGCGCCTCCTCCGCTGCGCGCCTCTCCCGCTTAACACCGCACACTATGCACGGCTCTCACACCTAGTAAATCACCATCTGCGCCCCTCTCCCGCTCGTCGCCTCGCCCGCTGCACGCCTTTCCCGCTTAGCGCCTCACCCGCAGCGCGCCTGATTCCTGCTTATATTTACATTTCCAGCCCTGAGCTTCCCATGTTATCCCCGCTTCTCCTCGTCATTACCCCCCCTACTCACCCTCCTTTAGCCTCCATGCTCCCGCTCATTTCCCCCTCTTCTTCCTCGGTTCCCTCCCTTCACCCCCTCATGAGCCCCATTCTTCCTCTTATTTCCCCCCATCCACCCTCACATTACCCCCCTTTCTCCCCCTCAATTTGGCCCCCTTCACACCCCCATTTCTCCCCCATTTCCCGTCGTCCAACCGGGGAGGCCCCCATCCAATGAGTTCCCCCCCCTTTCCCTCTCAAATTCCCTCCCTCTCGCTCTCGAATCCCCCCCTTATCCCTCTCAGCCCCCCTCGCCCTCATTTTACCCCCTTCTCCTTCTCAGTTCAGCTCCTGCTCCCACACATTTCCCCCCCTTCTGGCTTCGATTCCCCCCTTCTCCCTCTCATGGGTGGCGTGCCTTCCCCCCTCATGTTGCTCCCCATCATCCCTCTCATCATCCCCTCTTCGTCCCCTCATTTCCCCCCTTTCTCGCACTCAAATCCCCCTTTTCTCCGTCTCATCTACCCCCTTATCCCTCTCATTTCTCCCCCTTGCCCCTTCTCATTCCCCCTAGCCTCCCTCCTCCCCTCACCATCATTTCCCCCCTTGCTCCCTCTCATTTCCCCCCTTCTTCCTCTCATTTCCCCCCCTTCTCCCTCTCATTACCCCCCCGTTCCCCCCTCATTTGCCCCCCTTCTCCCCCCCATTTCTCCCCCTTCTCCCTCTCATTGCCCCCCCTTTTCCTTCTCAAATTCTCCCCTTCTCGCTCTCAAATCCCCCTTACATCCCTTTCCCCTCTACTCCCTATCATATCCCCGCTCCCACTCATTTTCGCCCTTTCTCCACCACACGTCCCCCCCTTCTCTCTCTCATTTCCCTTCCTGCTCCTTTCACTACCCCCCCATCTCCCCCCCATTTCCCTCCGTCTTCCCCTTCGTTTCTCCCCCTTCTCCCTCTCATTATCCCCCTTTCACCCTCTCAAGTTTCCCCCTCCAGTCTCTCAGATCCCCCTTCTCTCCCTCCCCTCCCGCCCCCACCCTCTTCTCCCTATCATTTCCCCGTTACCCCCCCTCATTTCCTCCCTCGCTCCATCTCAATACCTCCGTTGCTCCCTCTCAGCCGCCCCCCTTCTCCCTCTCATTTCCCTCTCAAAATACCCCCTTAATGCTCTGAAATCCCCCTTTTCTCCCGCGTGAGAGGCGAGTGTGAGAGGGCGGATCCCGCGTTGGTGCGGACGCGTAATGACTCTATACTTCTGGTTGCGTCGCCGTTTGTGTCGGAAACGGTGTTCGTTTGCGCAGGTTGTTGAATCGCGATCTGCTTATCTACATAGTTGTCGGACTACCGAACGTAGTGGCCTAGTTCTGAGAAAGCAGTTAGTTTGTATACTTTTGTTGTTTCAAAAGTTTTGAACCAGCAGTCAGAGGAGGAGATGGTGCGGGGTGTCGGGGGGATCATCGCCCTTGTGGGACGAGGGAAGTGAGCTGTAATAGGGTAACCAGTTTTCAAATTTCAAAACTTATGAAACTCCCACTTTCAAATGTATACGAAAGCTTTAACTAAATTTCTCTTGAAATTTGTGGGAACAATAAAACAAATCGCGGTTTACGCAATCATAGGCTCGCAACATGGCGAAAATAAAACAAACCGCGCTTCCGTGGAATTCTCGGATACCGCCAGGTCAAGGTGGCGCGACTGGAGCATGACATCGAAGTTGGTGTCAGGTTGGCGGGATGACATGGCGCAGCGCCGAACACCAGCTCGACAGCCTGTAAATCTTGTCACGAAGGAGGGTGGCAGACGAGCTTTGGTCGGGGGTGTGTGGGTATCGTTTGCAAGGTTTGCTTCATGCCTCGATTGACTTCAAAACTAGATTGTGATTAGTATGATCAATCGTTACACCAAAGATCACACAGAATCGTTGAAACTCCGCTCTCTGCCCTCGTACAGTACCACCTGCATCCATGACCCACCCAAGCGAGAGACAAGAAGGGTTTCGTTCAAACCACTCTCAAGACGCGTCATAATTGGTACACCAGGAGGGATCAGGATCAAACACTGAAAATGACAGCATCGCTCGTGAAACAGCCTGTTTCAATCTGCGCAAGCAGTGTCGGCTGCTTCCCCGAGCCACTTGGGACACGGCCAGAATTGCAGGTGGGGGACCTCCCATGCCAACTTGTACACCCATATGCCAGGGCGTCGCATTGCTTCGCTGGCGAGTCCAATTTCGTCATGCTTGTGACGCACAAAATTTCGTCCTATAACCGCATCGACGCTGGCCGACTGTATGCGACGCCGATCGATCGTGCCCATCACTAGAGGCGCGATCTCGATTCCCACGCTTCTAATGTAGCCATCCGATCTCGGCAATTTGGAAAGTGCTCGACAAGATTTGCGGCGTAAATATAGACGAAATAGGGATACAAAGCTTTCACGAATTGACGAAGACACTGTAGATTGTGCACACCGATCCCGCATACGATCGGTGTTGCAATTGTGACGCGTCCTCAGAAGAGGAACTCGCCCTGCGGCGCATGATACCCCCTCTCCTCGAGAACTAACCATGACACCCTGTAAGGAAAATTCCTTTTCATTACTTCGAGTCCCTGCTCAGCGCGTACACCACTGTTCCCGCCAGCAGCACCCAACAGTAAACTGTTACCACTCGCGACGCTCGCCTCGACGCTGTTCCCGCCGCTGTTTACGACGCGACCCAACCTCACGGTTCGGTTGGTAACCCGCGCTCCGGACCTCTGCCTTGACTTTTCCCATCCTCGGCCCTAGGCCCGTCGCGCACCCCAATTTCCACACATTACCGTTATCACTGTAGTTTCGCTATATTTCTTCGGTCATGCCTTTGCTACACTCTTGCTTCGATAGTGCAATTCTCGCTCGCTCGCTCAATTGCACTCGTAACACTTGGTATCAGAGCCTACGATCTCCTCTCGGACCGCACCCACACCTTCGCTTCCCCATTATCTCATTTTTTGAAGGGGGGTAGACGTCTCTCAGCGAACAAGCACCGCCGTTCGAAGTGCTTTCTCATAAGCACGCACGGCCACGGCCGACACCCCCGCCATGGCCGAATTTACTCTCGCGACGCTGACGTAGGAGCAGCTCGACCGTCTGGTGCGCCAGCTCGAGGATTCGCAACTCGAGATTGCGACGCTCATGGCGGAACGCGACTCCGCCTGCCAGCAATTAGCGACAAACGCACCAGCACCAACGCACGCACTCGCAAATGGACCCGCGCAAACGGACGAGCCAATCGTCTTCTCGTCCGGCACGCCATCACAGCACGACAGCGTGGGACAACGCTCAGGCGCAGCCAGTGATGGCGCCGCCCACTTAATGCCGGGCATGGAGAGAGTCAAGGCTGCACCAAGCACGCAGGGGCCTCGCGAAGCCCGTCGGCACGTGGAGTTTGCAGCAGCGAGTGGCAACAGCGATGTCATAGCACCGTTGCCACTCAGGCCGCAGCGCCCGCCCTGTTTCGATCCGAGCCAATGCGGGGGACCGACGGTTCAATAATGGATTTTCACGATGAACGTCTTCTTCGACGCGAATTACGTCGAGGACGATGCAGCGAAGATTTACGCGGTCGCAAGGGGGAGAGCCCACAGGTCCAGCCATCACCTGGAGTTCATTTTGTGAAACCGCCCAGTACAGCACGTGGGACGCGTGGTGCGCAGGGCTTCGGGCACGCTTCGAGCCGATCGCGGCTTCAAATTCGGCGCGTCAGAAACCACGTACTTGGCGGCAGCTCGGGTCAGTTCAAGACTACACGAGCGGTTTTCTCGCATTATGCGAGCAAGTCGGCTACATGCACGAAGCGGAGCGGGTGGACAGTTACGTCAGGGGGCTGAAGCCGGACATCTCGCACGAAATCATGCTACGCGGGCTCTCGAATTTCAACGAGATCCTCGCGCTCGCCGAGAAAATCGATATTTTGCACCATCCAAGACCGGGGTCCTACTACGGACATCGTCCTTGGGGGCTGACCGAGCACGCCACTGTACACGCCGTTGCGACGAATGCAGCTGCCGCGCCATTTAAGGGGGCGCTGCTTTGCTTGCAATCGGCCGGGCCATCGCAAGAGCGAATGCCCAGAGGAGCTGAGGCACCGCGAAACAGAGCAGGGAGAGGGAGTCTCAGAGACAGGGAAACGCCAACAGTCAGTAGAGATTGGGCCAACTACTGACGAGACTGCCTCCTCGCCCAACCTCACCAACCCTCACCGAGTCACAGTACCGATTCACGCCATCGATCAGGCTTGGATTAATAAGGAGGGTAAAGCAACGAATTGTCCGGTACTGATTTACGGGAAAATACAGGGAGCAGCAGTGAAGATTTTTATCGATGGAGGAGCAAGTTACAGTTTAGTTAATACCGCGACCGCACGGAAACTGCAACTGGCACTTAGTCGGTGTTGCAACTGCAACTGCACGCTTAGTCAACGGCCCGTCGCTGGCCATACGGGAGATAGTGGAGAGAGTAAAAGTCCGCTGCGGGGGGGAGCTTTTGGTTTACACAGGAAATGCTCGCGACGACACTGGATGGGCACGACATTTTACTGGGACGTGATTGGCTGCGACGGTATAACCCGCGAATCAACTGGACGACGGGTAGCTGCACTGTGCAAAGTAGCAATAACTTGAACCACGTCGCTGGCAGTCGACTGAGTCTTCAACGGTCCACGTCAACGCCATCACAATGTAACGGGCTGTCGCCGCTGGAGCTGACGTGTACGCAGTGGATCTAGCAGTGGTCGGGGAAGCAGAGAAGCCGAGCGACTTTCAGAAACTACTGGCAGCGGTACCGCCTGAACTACAGGACCTGTTGAAATGGTACCCATGAATTTTTCCCGACGACTTGCCGGAGGGACTGCCACCTCAGCGCGCACATGACCATCAGATAGAATTAGAACCGGGGGCACAACCAACTGTACGGCGACGGTTTAGACTGACACAGCCGGAGCTCGATGAGTTAAAGAAGCAGTTAGATTACCTATTAGAGAAGCAGTTTATCCGACCGAGCTCGTCACCGTTTGCCGCACAGATACTGTTCACACCGGAAAAAGACGGAGGGTTTCGCATGCGCATTGATTACAGAGCACTGAACAGGGTTACAGTCAAATCGCAATACCGAATTCCCCGCGCTGACAAACTGATAGATCAACTGCGAACGGCACGGGTCTTTCCGAAAATCGATTTATGGGGAGGTTACCATCAGATTCGAGTCGAACCATCAGACTGCGCCAAGACAGCTTTTAGGACTAGGTACGGGTCGTTCGAGTACACCGTTGTGCCTTTCGGGCTGACCAACGCTTCGGCGACGTTTCAGATGACCATGAACGAGGCGTTTAGGCCGCTTTTAGATAAATTTAGTTTACCTCGACGACATCCTTGTCTACAGTCGCGATAGGCAGTAGCACTTAGCAGATTTGGAAGCAGTATTTAGAAATTTAGACGAGCACCGCCTACTTACAAAGGGTTCCAAGTGCGAGTTTTTTCAGGACAGGCTAGAGTTTTTGGGGCACGTTATTTCGAAGGCTGGGGTTGAGATTGAACCGAAGAAGCTAGACACAGTTAAAGCGTGGCACCCCCCGACAAATATCACGGAGCTGCAGACTTTTGTAGGGTTCGTTTTTACGTCCGTCGGTTCGTCCCCGACATGGCCCGGTTAACAGCCCCACTTACGGATCTGCTGTGGAAGGGGGTCGCTTTTACATGGGGGAGAAAGAGCATGCTGCCTTCTCTGCCCTGAAAAATATCCTCTGTTCACCGCCAAAACAGAGGACCCACACCGCCCGTTCGAAGTAGTAACAGACGCAAGCGACATCGCCATCGGAGCTGTCTGCTACAGGACTTCGGCAACGGCCTACAGCCCATCGCCTAAAATCACGAAAACTGCATCCACCCGAGAAGAGTACCATATACACGACCGAAAAATGCTTGCCATTGTGCACGCGTTTGAAGTGTGGCGCTGTTACTTGACCGGCGCAGACGTGACAGTACGGACAGACCATTAATCACTACACTACCTCCGCGCACAGTCCCACCTCAACCCACGACAGTTTCGCTGGCTCGACTTCCTCGAGTGGAAATTTCACTACACGGTCACCTACAAGAAGAGGGCATCGAACATCGCCGACGCACTGACCCGCCCCACTGCCCAGATCCACGTCTTACTACTCGCCCAAACCAGCCCACTAATGACAAAAATATTTACCCACGGCTATCAAATTGATCCGTTCTTTACCGAAAGAAATTCGCAGCAGTTCGCCGCAGCAAAGGAAGTTTATTACAAGCTGCGAAGTGTGCCATTTTCGTCAGCCACATGATCACACCCATCACCGCCCACCTCCTCCTCCCTGCTGACTGGTACGTCAGCCCGTCCTTCCACATCAGCCTGCTTCGCCCCTACGTCCCAAGCACCAGCCAACTGCCTCGCAACCGCCCAGCCAGCATGACACGACCGCCGACAGATTCAATCATCACGCCCGAAAAGATTCTGAGCCATCGAGTTTGTGACCCACGGGGAGCTCGACGGATCGAATTCCTGATCCGCTGGGAGGATCGTACGCCCACTGAGGACAACTGGGTTCCCCTGGACAGAATTGAAAACCACCCCGTAATCACCGAGTATCTGCGCAGCCAAAAGTTTCAGGATATACATCCGCTTTCGTAAAGAGGGCCTCCTTAGGGGTGGGGGTAGTGTAAGAAAATTCCTTTTCCTTACTTCGCGTCCCTGCTCAGCACGTACACCACTGTTCCCGTCAGCAGCACCCAACAGTAAACCATTACAACTCGCAACACTGTTCCCACCACTGTTCATGACGCGACCCAACCTCATGGTTCGGTTGGTAACCCGCGCTCCAGACCTCCGCCTTGACATTTCCCATCCTCAACGCTAGGCCCGTCGCGCACCCCAATTTTCACACATTACCGTTACCACTATAGTTTTGCTATATATTCTTCGCTCATGCCTTCGCTCATTGTACTCTTGCTTCGATAGTGCAATTCTCGCTCGCTCGCTCAATCGCACTCGTAACACACCCCCAATAAACCTCCGACCTTACTAGAGTCACTCAACCTTCACCTCATCGGGAAGCACTGGCACAGCTCTTTCTGAACTTTAGAGGCAGCCCTTCCCAACCTTAGTCGTGTCAGAATGTTGTATTTCTCTAGCCTGCAGTGGGGTACTCTATAGCAAGTACAGCCCAATTTAGGGTTTCCTATATGTATCCTGCTGCTGCTAGTCCAAACCCCTCTTTTCGTGTTCTATCTTTCTGCCTAGTATTCTGACATGCTATCAGAGCAGGTCGACCCTCCTTGGTCAACCCTGTGGGTGGGCCCACCCTATGCTTCCGCTCCTGTCCTGCCTATCGCGTGCCCCAGGCGCGCGACGTTTTCTTCGTGCCGTGCACCCTGCGCGCGTGGTGTGTTTTCTTCCCGCCGTGCGCTCGGGGCGCGCGGCGGTTTCCTGCCCGCCGCGCGCCCCGTGAGCGCGCGGTGGTTTCGTCGCCCGTCGTGGCGCCCCGGGGGCACGCGCGCTGTCCCCTCCCGTCGCCCGTCGTGGCGCCCTGAGGGCCTGCGCGTCGCCCCCCCTCCCGTCACCCCAAGGCGCCCTGGGGGCCCGCGCGTCGTCCCCCTCCCGTCGCCCGTCATGGCGCCCCGGCGGCCCGCGCGTCGCCCCCTTCCGTCGCCCGTCGAGGCGCTCCGGGGGCCTGCGCGTCGCCCCCTCCCGTCGCCCGTCGAGGCGCCCCGGGGGCCCGCGCGTCGCCCCCTCCCGTCGCCCGCCGAGGCGCCCTAGGGACCAGCGCGCCGGCCCGCTTTCGCTAGCCCGCTAACCGCGCTCCTGCCCCGTGCTGCCTGTGTTAGGGTTTGGGGGTGTCGAGTCTGGGGGTGTGTGCGCCATCCCGTGCTCCTCCTCCTCCTCCGTCTCCCACTGCTGCAGCTGCCGCTGAGGGGGGTGGATGTGTGGGAGCCGTCGGAGTGGTACTAGGGGGGTGGCGTGTGAGCAGTGCTAGGGGAACAGCAGGGGGTGTGTAAAAGGGGTGTGGGACAGCTGGGGGAGGTTGAGTGGAGGCAGCCGTCTTGTCATCCGCAGCACCTGTAGTCTGGGGCTCTGCCGCTGGTAGCCCAGAGAGCCTGCTGTGCCTATCGCCCGTGGGTCCGTTGTCAGATTCATATGACATAGCTACTGTAGGCTATAGTGGGGTAGCTCATATGGGGTACAGTTTTCTAGGGTTTGCTTTTGTACCCACAATCCATTCCTCGTTATTTCACATGGTATAGAGCGGGTTCCCTCGTGGAACGCTTCCTAGGGCCCACCAATCGAAAAAAAAAAAAAAAAATCCTGCCCGGAGCGCGCTTCGCTCCTGCCCGAGTCGCGCCCCGCGTGCCCTCCCTACCGTCGCGCCCTCTCTAGGCCCCTTACGGCCCCTTCGCGTCGCCCTTAGCGGCCCCTCTGACGGCCCCTCGTGCCGCCATTACGGCCCCTCGCGCCGCCCTTCCGGCCCCTCGCGCCGCCCTTACGGCCCCCTACGGCCAGTAGCCGCCCTTCGCGGCCCCTCGCGTCGCCCTTCACGGCCCGTCGCCGCCCTCCGCGGCCACTCGCGGCCCCTTCACGGCCGGTCGCCGCCCTCCGCGGCCACTCGCGGCCCCTTCACGGCTGGTCGCCGCCCTCCGCGGCCCCTCGCGCTGCCCTTCACGGCCCGTCGCCGCCCCCCGCGGCCACTCCCGGCCCCTTCACGGCCGGTCGCCGCCCTCTGCGGCCCCTTGTGCCGCCCTTCACGGCCCGTCCGCCGCCCTTCGCGGCCTCTCTCGGCCCGCCGTCGCCGCCTCTACAGCAGCAGCAGCTGCAGTCGCTACAGCGACCGCGGCCGCAGTCCCAGCAGCAGCAGCATCCGCCGCCCCTGCAGCAGCACCCGCCGCCACTGCACCCGCGGCCGCCGCCGTCCCTACAGGAGCGGCCGCCGCCGGCCCTGCAGCAGCAACTGCCGCCGCCGCTGCAGCAGCGGCCGCCGCCGTCCTGTGAGCAACAGCCGCCGCGGCCCCTGCAGCAGCCGAGCCGCCCGAGCCACCGAACCGCCCGAGCCGCCCGAGCCGCCCGAGCCACCGAACCGCCCGAGCCGCCGAGCCGCCCGAGCCGCCCGAGCCGCCCGAGCCGCCCGAGTCGCCCAAGCCGCCGAGCCACCCGAGCCGCCGAGTCGCTGAGCTGCTGACCTGCTGGTGCTGCCGAGCCGCCAAGCCGCCGAGCCGTCCGAGCCGCCCTGTCCTCTACACTCGGTCCGTCTCGCCTGCCCGGTAAGAGCAGCACCTCTACTACTGCGCTGCCCTTAGCCTACTGCTCGTGCTGCTAGTCTACTGCTGTCATGGCTACCCCCAGTGTCCTCGCTTTTGACGCTGAGGGTCGGGCCATTGACTTTGACGTCTGGGTAGATGACCTGCAGCTTTTCCTACAGTGCGATAGGGTAGACGGTCTCTCCCTCTTTGATCTCACTTCTGGTGCCTCCCCTGCCCCCGCTGCTGATGCTGACGCCACTGTTCGCTCACAGTGGGCCACACGCGATGCTGCTGCACGTCTTGCTGTGCGTCGCCACTTGCCTACCTCTGAGCGTGCGCACTTTAGCCAGTACAAGAGTGCTCACACCTTGTACGACGCTGTAGTTGCGCGCTACTCCTCCCCTGCCACTGCTGCACTGAGCCGCCTCATGCTACCGTACCTCTTCCCTGACCTTGCTGCCTTTCCCACAGTCGCTGACCTCATTACGCACCTCCGCACTAGTGACACTCGCTACCGCGCTGCGCTTCCTGCTGAGTTCTGCGCCAAGAACCCCCCCCCCATGTACATCACCCTCTACTACATAGTCACCCGGCTCCCTGACTCCCTTCGCGTAGTCAGGGACCACTTCCTCTCAGTTTGCCCCACCACTCTCACCGTTGACCTCCTCGAGAAGGCCCTCCTAGCAGCAGAGAAGAGCATAGTCGCTGTAGGAGCCTCTCGTGGTGACCCTCGCACCCCCGTCTTTGAGGGGTGTTCCCCCTCCCCCCTTTTGCCCTCTGTTGCCTCTGCTGCTGCGGCCGACCTCGTTGGTTTCGAGTCGGTCGGCGCTGCGTCTGCCCCGAGCGGGAGACGCCGCACCGGCAAGGGCAAGGGGGGCAAGGGTGCTGGAGGGGCTGGCGGGGGTGGCGGAGGTGGCGGTGGCGGCAGTGGAGGGGGTGGGGGTGGTGGTGGGAGTGGTGGCGGGGGTGGAGGTGTCGGTGGCGGCAGTGGAGGCGGAGGCGGCGGCGGCGGTGGCGGTGGGAGCGGAGGTGGCGGAGGTGGCGACGGTGGAGGAGGCGGCGGCGGAGGAGGTGGAGCTGGTCGGGGTGGCGCTGCACAGAGGGTCGGCTCCGGTGGTGGTCAGCGCCAGCAGCAGCAGCAGCAGCGGCAGCAGCGCACTCGTGACATCCCCCCCCCTCAGCAGCTCCGTGAGTGGTACGCTGCACGCCAGTGGGGTGGGGGTACTGGTCCGTGCACCTACGTCCTACGCACCGGCGACCGCGCGGGTGAGCAGTGCGGGGGTGCGCACTCCACCCAGCGCTGCTTTGGCCGCCTGACGGACGCTTGGTGTCACCAGTTCCCTGAGGCCACTGAGATCCCTTGCTGGGGCGAGCTGTCTAGGGCGGGGGTAGCTGTCTTTGACCTTGACTTTGATGCTATTCTTGCTGCCATGTATGCTGTGACTATTAGTGATGAGGGTGACTGTTACTGGTGTTTTCCGCCCGACCCGGGCATTGAGACTGCTGCTCTAGGTACTGGTGAGGCTGCTGCTCTAGGTGCTAGCGAGGCTGCTGCTCTAGGTGCTCGTGCATCTGCTCCCTCAGGTGCTGGTGAGTCTGCTCTCTCAGGTACTGCGTCGGCTTCGGCCTCCCACACCTTCACCCTTGAGTCGGGGGCTTCTCGCTCCTTCTTTCGAGACCGCACCACACTCACGCCGCTTGGCCGGCCAGTTGCAGTCTCTCTGGCAGACCCCTCTGGGGGTCCTGTCCTTGCTCACTTCTCCACTGTCCTCCCGTGTCCGGCGGCCCCCTCTGGCACCCTGTCTGGTCTTTACCTCCCCTCGTTCTCTACGAACTTGGTGAGTGGTGCTGATCTACAGGATGCGGGGGTTCACCAGTTCACCAGCGAGTCAGCGGGTGACCCACTGCACGGACGCTCGGACAGGCCGACACCTGGCCACGTTTACACGTCGGCCGGGGTCGAGCCTGTACACACTGACCACTGCGTCTCCTTCAGTCACTGCGTCTGGTCAGGTAGCTGCGTCGGGTCAGGTGTTTGCTGCAGCGTCCAGGTCTGGTCCTGAGTCTGCCCCCTGTTCGTGTCGCCTTCTGTCTCACGAGACTCTCCTCTGGCACCACCGCCTTGGTCACCCCTCCCTGCTTCGTCTCCGAGGCATGGCCTCCCGTGTCCTTGTCTCTGGTCTTCCCCGGTCCCTCCCTCCCCTTCCTCCGGGGCCTGGCCCTACCTGCGTCCCCTGTGTCGAGGGGCGGCAGCGGGCTGCCCCTCACTCCTCCCAGTTTCCTCCGACAGAGGCCCCGCTGCAGACGCTTCACATGGACGTGTGGGGCCCGGCCCGCGTCCGTGGACAGGGTCACGAGCGCTACTTCCTGCTGGTGGTTGACGACTACTCGCGTTACACCACAGTCTTCCCCTTGCGCAGCAAGGGTGATGTCACTGAGGTGTTGATCGACTGGATCCGCGCAGCTCGTCTCCAGCTCAGGCAGAGCTTCGGCTCGGACTTTCCTGTTCTGCGTGTGCACTCTGACAGAGGTGGAGAGTTCTCCTCTGGCCTTCTGCGAGCCTACTGTCGTGCACGAGGCATCCGCCAGACCTTCACGCTTCCGGACTCTCCACAGCAAAATGGGATTGCTGAGCGCCGCATTGGCATGGTCATGGACGTCGCCCGTACGTCCATGATGCATGCGGCTGCCCCCCATTTTCTGTGGCCGTTTGCGGTTCGGTACGCGGCGCATCAGATCAACCTTCACCCCAGGGTCTCCATGCCAGAGACCTCCCCAGCTTTGCTGTGGACGGGGAAGGTTGGCGATGCGTCTTCGTTCCGTGTCTGGGGATCTCGGGCGTTTGTCCGCGACTTGTCTGCGGACAAGCTGTCCCCTCGTGCTGCTCCTTGCGTCTTCCTTGGCTTCCCCCTTGACGCGCCAGGGTGGCAGTTCTACCACCCCACCTCTCGCCGTGTTCTGTCCTCCCAGGACGTCACGTTTGACGAGTCGGTCCCCTACTACCGCCTCTTCCCCTACCGCACTCCGTCCCTCCCCCCGCCACCGCTCTTCCTTGTGCCAGGTCCCCCCCCGGTAGACCCCCTCCCCCCTCAGGGTCCTGCCCCTTCAGGTGTGTCCCAGGTAGACGCAGTCGAGCCTGTCGAGGTTACTGGTGACTCTGGTGCTGCTGAGGGTGCTGAGCCAGGGGGTGCTGACTCTGGGGGTGCTGAGCGTGTGGGTGCTACGCCTGGGGGTGCTGAGCCTGAGGGTGCTCTTACTGGGGGTCCTGAGCCTGGGGGTGCTGAGCCTTGGGGTGCTACGCCTGGAGGTGCTGAGCCTGGGGGTGCGGAGCCTGAGGGAGCTGGGCCTGCTCGTGTGGCGTCTGGCGGTGCTGAGCCTGGAGGTTCTCCGGGTGCTTCGTCTCGGCGGGAGCCACTCTCTCTACAGGAGCTGCGCGAGTGGTTTGCCCGGCGCTGGAGGCGTGCTGCTGGAGCTGGAGGTTCTTCGGCTGCTGAGGGTACTGGTGCCGCGGGTCCCGGAGGTGCTCGTACTGGGAGTACTGGAGCTGCTGGGCCTGCGGGTACGACTGGAGCTGGAGCAACTGAGGGTGTTGGCGCTGAGGCTACTGATGTCGGTCCTGGAGGCGGTCCTGCTGGGGGTGCTACTGGTGCTGCTGGAGGTACTGGAGCTGGAGGTGCTGCTGGCGCTGGTGCTGCCGCTGGGGGTACTGGTGCTGTCCCTGCTGTGTCTGGAGTCGCCGCGCGGCCTCGGCCGTACTTCGTTCCACTCCTTCAGCAGGTTCTTGGTCTCCCGCCTTCTACTGGTCCTCCTCCTCCCTTAGAGTGTCCACAGCCTGTCCCGTCACAGTTACAGTTACAGCCGGCCTCCCCACTGCCAGCTCCTTCTCCCTACACTGGTCCTACTGGAGGTCTTGCTGAGCGTCGTGAGCCTGCGTCTCGCCCTGCGTCGCCTGTCCGTGCTGCTCGCACTAGTGGTCGTGGTTCGCGTCAGCGTCCTCCTCCTGTCCCTGGCACGCACCGGATGTCTCTGCGTCCGTCCACTGCTCCTCTGCGTGCCCCTTTGCCTTCTCCTCCTGAGTCCTCTCTTCCTGCTCTTCCTGACCCGGAGTCAGACTCTCTTCGTGCTGCCAGTCCTACTGTCACGCGTCTCCTTGCTACTGTTGTCACTGACCCTTCCTTTGAGTCCACTGCTGCGTCTGCACTAGTTACTGAGCTCGTCGACTTTGCTGCTCGCTGTCGTCTAGACTACGCTGCTAGTCTTGTTGCTGAGTCTGAGTCTGTCTGTCCTCCGTCCGTCGGGGGTGAGTGTGCCCTTGGCACGGACGTCCTTGAGGACAGGCAGGAGGAGTTCCAGTGTTTGGCTGCTGCTTCACCTCATCTCGTGTCCGTACTGCTTACCCCTGAGGGAGACCCGGATGCACTTGACATCCCGACTCCGCGCTCTTACGCGGAGGCGATAGAGGGTCCCTACTCCTCTCAGTGGCAGGCAGCTATGGACGCAGAGATGGCTTCCTGGAAGTCCACAGGCACCTACGTTGACGAGGTTCCCCCGCCTGGGGCGAACATCGTCAGTGGCATGTGGATTTTCAGGGTGAAGCGGCCGCCGGGTTCTCCGCCTGTCTTCAAGGCGCGTTACGTGGCTCGTGGCTTCAGTCAGCGGCAGGGAGTTGACTACTTTCAGACCTTCTCTCCCACCCCGAAGATGACCACTCTTCGGGTACTGCTGCACATAGCTGCTCACCGCGACTACGAGCTGCACTCTCTTGACTTCAGCACTGCTTTCTTGCAGGGCAGCCTGCACGAGGAGATCTGGCTGCGTCGCCCACCTGGCTTCACTGGGTCTTTTCCTCCTGGCACCCAGTGGAGCCTCCGGGGGCCAGTCTACGGTCTCCGCCAGGCACCGCGTGAGTGGCACGACACACTGAGGACTACGCTTGCGGCTCTTGGGTTTGCTCCCTCTACTGCCGACCCGTCGCTGTTTCTGCGCACCGACACTTCTTTGCCACCGTTCTACATCCTCGTGTACGTCGACGACTTGGTCTTCGCCACAGCTGACACTGCTGGACTCGCCCACGTGAAGTCCGAGCTGCAGAAGAGACACACGTGCACAGACCTGGGTGAACTGCGCAGCTACCTTGGCTTGCAGATCACCCGGGACAGAGCACGCCGCACCATTACCCTGACTCAGTCACACATGGTGCAGCAGGTCCTTCAGCGCTTCGGCTTTACGTACTCCTTGCCTCAGGCCACTCCTCTGCCTACTCGCCACTCGCTCTCAGCTCTGCCTTCGGATGAGTCCGTAGAGTCGAGTGGCCCGTACCCAGAGCTTGTTGGCTGCCTCATGTACCTGATGACCTGCACACGACCTGACCTTGCATACCCTCTTAGCATTCTTGCACGCTATGTTGCTCCTGGGAGACACAGACCGGAGCACATGGCTGTACCGAAGAGGGTGTTGCGCTACTTGTGCAGTACGTCGGGCATGGGGCTTGTGCTTGGAGGGCACAGTCCAGTGGTCCTCACTGGGCACGCAGACGCTTCTTGGGCTGACGACCAGGCTACGCAGTGGTCGTCACAGGGTTACACCTTCAGCCTTGGTTCCGGCTCTGTTTCGTGGCGGGCTACCCGCTCGTCTTCTGTTCTCGGCTCCAGTTGTGAGGCTGAGATCTACGCCGGTGCCATGGCTGCACAGGAGCTTCGCTGGCTCACCTACCTGCTGACTGACCTCGGAGAGCCGCCTCGTTCTCCTCCAGTGCTGTACGTAGACAACAAGGCCATGCTGGCCTTGTGTCGAGAGCAGAGACTGGAGCACAGAACGAAGCACATTGCTCTCCGCTACTTCCTTGCTTGTGAGCTACAGCAGCGTGGTCAGCTGCGGCTTGCGTACGTGGCCTCTGAGGCCAACACTGCTGATATCTTCACCAAGGCACTCCCGCCTTGTGATCATCAGCGCTTCTGTACTCAGCTGGATCTTGTGCCTACCTTGCCTCACTTGCTCACCCCTTGACCTTGTTTGTACTGTTGCATATATATATACACCTGCTCTTGCTTGTCTAGCCTTATATATATATGCAATCCTGCATGTGAACTGGCCTTGTGGCCTTGAACTTGTGCTCGGAATGTGTGGTGACTTTGTGATCCACCCTGAGCTTGCTTTGCTTTGCTTGACTGGTCTTGTGACCCCTTGTTCTCCCCCACTTTGCCTATGGGGGTGTGTCAGATTCATATGACATAGCTACTGTAGGCTATAGTGGGGTAGCTCATATGGGGTACAGTTTTCTAGGGTTTGCTTTTGTACCCAACTTTCCCTTAGTCAATCCATTCCTCGTTATTTCACATCCGTTGCTCCTGCCGCTCGTCTTAGCCGCGGAGCCTGTTACTCCTGCAGTCCGGGGCTCTGCCGCCGGTAGCCACAGTGCGCGCTGCTCCTGTTGCCCATGTGTCTGCAGCTTCAGCCGTCGCCTCCCATCTTCTCGCCCCCACAGTCTCTCCTCCTCCTCACTTGCCCTCTGTGATAGCCTCTAGCTTTGCTTATCATTGTGAACTATTGTTCTACCTGCTTGTTGTGCTGATTACACCCCACTTTGGCTATGGGGGTGTCAGAATGTTGTATTTCTCTAGCCTGCAGTGGGGTACTCTATAGCGAGTACAGCCCAATTTAGGGTTTCCTATATGTATCCTGCTGCTGCTAGTCCAAACCCCTCTTTTCGTGTTCTATCTTTCTGCCTAGTATTCTGACAAGTCGTGCTTGTCAAACAGACGTTGTAGAAGCCACAGCTTTAGCTTGTCATTTTTTGGAAATGAGAATGTCTAAGATCCACTGTCTTCCTGACCTTGTTCTGGTTAGGATCTTCTGGCATTCCGACGCTTTCCGGCCGACCTCGTCAATGTCTCTTTCGGATTACGCTACAAGCGAGGAAAACGAAGATTCAGAGCCTGACCCGCATTTTTCGACACCTCCTGACATTTTTCGGCTCGTCGTCACCAAACCTAACGGCTCTTTATGTCGGCACAGGCATTGCTCCATACAACAACCTTGACCGTAACGAGGAGGACGATTCAGGTCACCTCGTCACGACAGCTTGGCTTGACAGTCTCTTCCGCCATTGTTGCCACTTGGAGCAGCTGTCACTCCAGTGCCTCCATTGGACCACAAAGCTCCGCCTTCGTTCTTCCATTTGACGCGCCTGTACACGCTGCCACTAGGCGATATTTCGCCTTTGGAGGATCCCAACGTCGCGAATCTATTTTCTGCCACGAAGCTTTCTATTCATAATCTGGGCGAGCGGTTAAATCAGATGTCGTCGTTAACTCGCCTGTCGAATCTAACCAGCCTGTTCTTCCCAGGAGAGGCATACTTTCACAGTTTCGAGGGGAATTTCTCATTTGGATAACTGACAGGTCTTCGTTCACTGGGATTCGTGCGTGGACTAACGGAAATCTTAATGTTTCCGCCAGAATCGCCATGTTTCCGTCTTCAACGTCTGCTGCTAAGCAATGGTATGAGCATTCCGCCAGACAAGCTTGGAGAGCGGTTCCCGGTACTTCGCGAGCTCTGCATTTACAGTGAACGTTTATTCCCTGAGCTACTGTATCTGACTCCCTCACGAGCCTCAGCGCATTGGAGATTCTGACTATTTTCAACAACAGCGTATCCAGACTGCCCCAAAATTTGGGAGATTTTTTTGCGCTGAAGTCCTTAACGTTGAGAAGCGTGTCGCTGAGGAGACTCCCTGATTCCATTGGGTTACTCACAGGGCTTCATAAGCTATCCTTGGACCGTGTGGGCATTGTCACCCTCCCTGCATCGATTTCCTGCTTGGCTGCTCTTGAATCGTTGAGCATCACCGATCAAGGCTGAAGTCAATTCCGGAGGGGATAGGCGAGCTAACCAATCTCCGCACTTTGGTACTGAGCTGGTGTGAACAACTGAAGCAGCTGCCGGAGGGTACAGGTCGTCTTGGTGACCTGCGGGAGCTGACCTTGAGCTGCTGCAGTAAGCTGACAGCACTGCCACCATCCATCACTCAACTGATCCGCCTGAAGACTTTCAAGGCCCCCAGGTGTATCAAGCTCGCACCTATACCTCGAGCCTTGGAAAACCTCTCATGCCTGCGGGAGCTGGATTTGACGGGTTGTGTTTGTTTGAAGAAGACTTTGGAATCACTGCCGCGGTCTGTGGAAACCTTGAGCTTGGGAAACGACACCATCAGCACCGTTCTTCCAGACTTGTCAACGACTCCAAATCTCAAGAAGCTGATTTTGATTCGGGTTACTATCAGGAGCGCACCAACAACCAGCCGTTGCCTCTCTCAGATACAGCACCTGGAGTTGCGCTTGGGTACTAAACAAACAGAGCCTCCACTCCTGCTCGGGTTCCTTTCATGCCTCCGTGATCTACGCCTCTCAAATGCAGTGTCCCTGCAACACCTGCCGCATGACATCGGCTTTGCTCTGCCTCAGCTGCGGCAGCTGCAAGTGGAAGGAGCGGAATCTCTGATGGAGATTCCAAAGAGTGTGACCCGGCTGGTGCAACTCACATCTCTTCATATAGAAGCTCCAAGCCTGACCCATCTTCCGGAGACCATTTCCTCCTTATCGAGATTGGCCGATCTTAGCCTGCGTAATTGCTCCTCCCTGACAAGCCTGCCTGGTTCTTTCACCAGCCTCACTTACCTGCACAGATTGGATGTTAGCAAGACGGCTCTTCACGTCCTCCCTCCCAACTTGCACCATTTGGCACGAAGCTGGACCTGAACGAGTGTGAGCTGCTTCAGTCGCTACCGCAACAGCTGTGTGACTTGACGCTGCTGCGAGTGCTGAATCTCCGCGGCTGCAGGATGCTTGGCCCAGACCCGTTGCCTTCCGATCTTTACATGAGGCTTGGACTTACGTCCAACCATGGCTAATACAGGTCGATCCAGCAGCTAGGTTGTTACCACATGAAATCTGCTCGTTTAGGTTGTTTGGGGTTGGGGATATGTGTAGAACTGCTGCATTCAGACATAAGCACAACACTTACCATACTACAGTTTTGGAAGGGTGGATGTGGGATTCATTTTGAGGGCTTTGACTGAAAGGTACCCATAGAAATGCTTTTGTGACTGGAAATTTGATCATCCTATTTTACTGCACCGTGCTTGGCCTGCCGAGTAAGAGAGGGTGGAAATTACCGTAGGTACTTGTCTGAATGGTTTTAGTCAACAATAGAGACGAGAGGAAATATGAATGGATACACAACAGACTACACAGCTGTGAGGAAGACAATCTAAGCTGGGGTATATCCAGTCTCAAATCAGAGAATATCATCAGAAACATCCAGTGCTCCTGGCACCTTGTAGCTCTCTGCCTTGTTCTAAAGTACCTCAAAACACTATTAGCCCTCGGCCTCACTATAAGGTGTCTCCAGACACTGGAAGCTCTCTGCCTTGTTACAAGGTGCCTCAAGACACTAATAGCTCTCCTGTAGTTGAGCGCGTTGAGCGTGAGCTGGGAGCCGCATGGGAGGGAGTGGGGGAGCGTGAGCATGAGGAGCGAAGAAAACAAAGCATGGGTAACGGAATGATAATGAGAGCAACGGACTGATAAGGGATATGACATGGGTGGTCGGAAGGGTTAACGAGGAGGGGGAAGTGCCTGTTTCATCTCAACGTGCCCGTTTCATCTCACCGTGTCCGTTTCATCTTTCCATGCTTGTTCCATCTCACCGTGCCCGTTTCATCTAACCATGGTTGTTCCATCTCACCGTGCCCGTTTCATGTAACCATGGTTGTTCATCTCACCATGCCCGTTTCATCTAACCATGGTTGTTTCATCTCACCGTGCCCGTTTCATCTAACCATGGTTGTTCCATCTCACCATGCCCGTTTCATCTAACCATGGTTGTTCATCTCACCGTGCCCGTTTCATCTAACCATGGTTGTTCCATCTCGCCGTGCCCGTTTCATGTAACCATGGTTGTTCATCTCACCATGCCCGTTTCATCTAACCATGGTTGTTCCATCTCACCGTGCCCGTTTCATCTAACCATGGTTGTTCCATCTCACCGTGCCCGTTTCATCTAACCATGGTTGTTCATCTCACCGTGCCCGTTTCATCTAACCATGGTTGTTCCATCTCACCGTGCCCGTTTCATCTAACCATGGTTGTTCCATCTCACCGTGCCCGTTTCATCTAACCATGGTTGTTCATCTCACCGTGCCCGTTTCATCTAACCATGGTTGTTCCATCTCACCGTGCCCGTTTCATCTAACCATGGTTGTTCATCTCACCGTGCCCGTTTCATCTAACCATGGTTGTTCATCTCACCGTGCCCATTTCATCTAACCATGGTTGTTCATCTCACCGTGCTCGTGTCATCATCCAGTGGGCCCTCATGATACGGTACGACACCATGAACATATCCTTGGCCACCACGCCCTGAGGACATGAACAGGATATAGGGGTTGAAAGATGGGCGATGGGCGATGCGCGATGGGCGATGCGCGATGAGCGATGCGGTTGGGAGATTGGAGATGAGCAATGGGAAATGGGCGATGGGAAATGAACGATGGGCGATGGAAGATGAGAGATGGTAATTACTGTGAAGCACCATCTCCCAAGGTACACGTCAGAACACACGCTGCACTCATAGAGCACACAGCCTTTGCCAGCACATGCTGCAGCACAATGAGTGAGCACGCACACACACCGACAACACAGCGTGCTCACCTCAGGTGTCAGAACACATCTGAACCAGCGCCACACGCCACCCCCGTGTCATCCTCTGCTGACGTCACACGCCACCCCCGTGTCACCCTCTGCTGACGTCACACGCCACCCCCGTGTCACCCTCTGCTGACGTCACACGCCACCTCCGTGTCACCCTCTGCTGATGTCACACGCCACCCCCGTGTCACCCTCTGCTGACGTCACATGCCACCCCCGTGTCACCCTCTGCTGACGTCACATGCCACCCCCGTGTTACTATGTGCTGAACCAATTCCATGGTGGCAGCAAGAGGAAAAATGGCAAGGTGAACGGAGGAAAATGGAAAGGTGAACGGAGAGAAATGGCTGGAATGAATCACTGCCGAGTGCAGTCTTGGACAGCCGAATCATTAGGCACTTGAGACAATCCTAGAAATCCTCCTGTGCTGGCGCGCACATGCACGGCGATACCAAATCACGAGCTGCTCCGCCGGCTGACAGAGTCCCTACACCTGTAGGGACGGCCCCTCGATGCACCACCCATACATCCCCCATTCGCCCCTCCCACCATTCCTCAATCTCCCATTCCCCGCCCTCTCGTGCAGCCTCATGTGATTGACATGGCATAGCCCCCCGCCACCCTCCCCTATCATCCCCGCCTCCCTCCCTGGTCCCCCCACCCTCCCCCCCTCACTCACAGATTCACAGTGCAGGGTGGCGAGTCGCACGTGAGGCCCATGGCGAGCTGCGTGCCGGACTACTGCAGGCGAGAGAGTATAGGCTTCAAGGGGAAGGGGAAGAACAATCGGAGAGGAAAGGGCATGGGGAAAGGGGCAGGGGGAAGTGGGAGGAGGACAGGAAAAGGAAAAAGGGGAGGAGGAAAGGTAGAAAGGGGGAGGAGGGATGGGGAGGGGAAAAGGAAGGGGAAACGGGGGAGGCAGAAAGCGAAGCGGGAAGCAGGAATGGGAAACGGGGGAGCAAATGGGGAAAGGGGAAAGATGGCAAGCTGGTGAGGGAATTGCGAAGAGGTAAGTGAAAAGATGCGATGTGTGTGATTGCTTGTTGATAAGTGCGTGGGAGTCACTGACTGGCAGGAGGGCATTGAATCGAGCCATTTTTGAGAGAGAGAGCGTGGGTGGGAACTCCATGTCCACGGCAAGCAGCGCGGGCAAGCAATCCCGTCCACTCTTTGGGTGCCATGCATGCATGCAGTGCAGTCTATAGAGATGAGGAAGGAAGATGCAGGAGAGAGGGAGAGACGAGTAGCCGGGCCGCACGACGCTTGGAAGGCACAGATGGTACAAGCAGAGGGGAGCTAGGCGGTGCGTGCTGGCGGAACCACGAGCTGGAGGCGTGGTCAGTGGTAGGAGGTTGGCAGGCTGGGAGGCTGGGAGGGTGAGAGCGTGGGAGAGTGGAGGGTTGGGAGGGTGGAGGGTGGGAGCATGAGAGGGTGGGAGGGCATGCTTGTTGCGCTCAGAACAAGTGAGAATATGGCATAGGAAGGCATGGAGAGCAGAGCATGGAGGGTTATGCTATTCGGATGGAATGGGCGAGGTGAGTGGAAGGACCAGGGATGGGAGACGGCAGGCTGCATGACTGAGAGGGTGTGGAAGTGGCTCCCCCATGGTGGCACATATGCATGGAAGGCATGCAGTGACAGACTCGCAATCGAAAGGCATGCAATGGAAAGGCCAGGGGACGAGATGGATGGTGGGATGATGAACAGATGCATGGGTGAGCCGTCATAGACGGGAGAGTCCGTGGCCAACCGGGCGCCCCAAGAACACGCCTGCTCTATGTAACAATCTGCGAGAAAGGCGAGCGAGCAGATTTAAAGCAGCTGAGGAAAGCGATGAAACCCTCAGCGGCGCAACCGAAGCAGCAGCTGAAGTGGGAAGAGGAGTGTGAAAGAACAAGGAATAAGTGCACTAGGAAAACAGGTGGGTACAAGTAGAATGACCTAAAAGTGTTGTACCCCATATTATCTACCCCACTATAGCCTACACAGACTATAGCATATAAGTTTGACACACCCCCATAGGCAAAGTGGGGGAGAACAAGATGTCACAAGACCAGTCAAGCAAGTCAAAGCAAGCTCAGGGTGGATCACAACGTCACCACACATTCCGAGCACAGGTTCAAGGCCACAAGGCCAGTTCACATGCAAGATCATATATAAAGGTAAACAAGCAAGTGCAGGTATAGAAAGATCACAGTACAAGCAAGGTCAAGAAGTGAGCAAGTGAGGCCAAGTAGGCACAAGACCTAGCATCGTACAGCAGCGCTGATGATCACAAGGCGGAAGTGCCTTCGTAAAGATATCAGCAGTGTTGGCCTCAGAGGCCACGTAAGCAAGGCGCAGCTGACCACGCTGCTGCAGCTCACGAGCAAGGAAGTAGCGAAGAGCAATGTGCTTCGTTCTGTGCTCCAGTCTGTGCTCCCGACACAAGGCCAGCATGGCCTTGTTGTCTACGTACAGAACTGGAGGAGAACGAGGCGGCTCTCCCAGGTCAGTCAGCAAGTAGGTGAGCCAGCGTAGCTCCTGTGCAGCCATGGCCCCCGCGTAGATCTCAGCCTCACAACTGGAGCCGAGAACAGAAGACGAGCGGGTAGACCGCCACGAAACAGAGCCGGAACCAAGGCTGAAGGTGTAACCCTGTGACGACCGCTGCGTAGCCTGGTCGTCAGCCCAAGAAGCGTCTGCGTGACCTGTGAGGACCACTGAACGCCGCCCTCCAAGCACTAGCCCCATGCCCGACGTACTGCACAAGTAGCGCAACACCCTCTTCGCTGCAGCCATGTGCTCTGGTCAGTGTCTCCCAGGAGCAACATAGCGTGCCAAGATGCTAAGAGGGTATGCAAGGTCAGGTCGAGTGCAGGTCATCAGGTACATGAGGCAGCCAACAAGCTCTGGGTACGGGCCACTCGGCTCTACGGACTCATCCGAAGGCAGAGCTGAGAGCGAGTGGCGAGTAGACAGAGGAGTGGCCTGAGGCGAGGAGTACGTGAAGTCGAAGCGCTGAAGGACCTGCTGCACCATGTGTGACTGAGTCAGGGTAATGGTGCGCTGTGCTCTCTCCCGGGTGATCTGCAAGCCAAGGTAGCTGCGCAGTTCACCCAGGTCTGTGCACGTGTGTCTCTTCTGCAGCTCGGACTTCACGTGGGCGAGTCCAGCAGTGTCAGCAGTGGCAAAGACCAAGTCGTCGATGTACATGAGGATGTAGAACGGCGGCAGAGAGGTGTCGGTGCGCAGAAACAGCGACGGGTCAGCAGTAGAAGGAGCAAACCCAAGAGCCGCAAGTGTAGTCCTCAGTGTATCGTGCCACTCACGCGGCGCTTGGCGGAGACCGTAGACTGGCCGCTGGAGGCTCCACTGGGTACCAGGAGGAAACGACCCAGTGAAGCCAGGTGGGCGGCGCAGCCAGATCTCCTCGTGCAGGCTGCCCTGCAAGAAAGCTGTGCTGAAGTCAAGAGAGTGAAGCTCGTAGTCGCGCTGAGCGGCTATGTGCAGTAGCACCCGAAGAGTGGTCATCTTCGGGGTGGGAGAGAAGGTCTGAAAGTAGTCAACTCCCTGCCGCTGACTGAAGCCTCGAGCCACGTAACGCGCCTTGAAGACAGGCGGAGAACCCGGCGGCCGCTTCACCCTGAAAATCCACATGCCACTGACGATGTTCGCCCCAGGTGGGGGAACCTCGTCGACGTAGGTGCCTGTGGACTTCCAGGAAGCCATCTCTGCGTCAATGGCTGACTTCCAATGTGAGGAGTAGGGACCCTCGATCGCCTCAGCGTACGATCGAGGAGTCGGGATGTCTGGTGCATCCGGGTCTCCCTCAGGTGCAATCAGCATGGACACGAGATGAGGCAAAGCAGCAGCAAGACACTGGAACTCCTCCTGCCTGTCCTCTAGGACGTCCGTGCCAAGAGCACACTCACCCCCGACGGACGGAGGACAGACAGACTCAGACTCAGCAACAAGACTAGCAGCGTAGTCTAGACAACAGTGAGCAGCGAAGTCGACCAACTCAGCAACTAAGGCAGACGCAGCAGTGGACTCAAAGGAAGGGTCAGTGACTACAGTAGCCAGGAGACGCGTGTCAGTAGGACTGGCAGCACGAAGAGAGTCCGACTCCGGGTCAGCAAGAGCAGGAAGAGAGGACTCAGGTGGAGACGGCAAGGGGACACGCTGCGGAGCAGTGGAAGGACGCAGTGCCATCTGGTGCGTGCCCGGGACCGCAGGAGGACGCTGACGTGGAACACGACGACTAGTGCGAGCAGCACGAACAGGCGATGCAGGACGAGACGCAGGCGGACGACGCTCAGCAAGACCTCCTGTAGGACCAGTGTAGGGAGAAGGAGCAGGCAGTGGGGAGGCGAGCTGTAACTGTGACTGCGACTGGACAGGCTGTGGACACTCTAAGGGAGGAGGACCAGTAGAAGGCGGGAGACCAAGAACCTGCTCAAGGAGTGGAACGAAGTACGGCCGCGGCCGCGTAGGGCCTCTTGAAGCAGCAGGGACAGCACCAGTACCCCCAGCGGCAGCACTAGCACCAGCAGCACCTCCGGCTCCAGCAGGGCCAACTCCAGCACCCTCAGAAGCACCAGCGCGAGCAGCACCGCCAGCTCCAACACCAGCAGTACCTCCAGCTCCAGTAGCGCCAACTCCAGCACCCTCAGAAGCACCAGCGCCAGCAGCAACACCAGCAGCACCTCCAGCTCCAGCAGCGCCAACTCCAGCACCCTCAGAAGCACCAGCGCCAGCAGCACCGCCAGCTCCAACACCAGCAGCACCTCCAGCTCCAGCAGCGTCAACTCCAGCACCCTCAGAACCACCAGCGCCAGCAGCACCTCCAGCGCCACCACCAGCAGGACCGCCAGCTCCAGTACCGCCAGCAGCTCCAGCACCAGGAGCACCTCTAGGAGGACCAGCGCCAACAGCTCCAGCAGCACCCTGGAGGCTGCGACAGTACCGAGAGTACCACTCCCGTAGCAGCTGGGAAGAGAGAGCTCCCCTAGGCGCAGCACCCCCAGGCTCAGGACCTCCAGACCCAGCACCCCCAGGGACAGCACCCCCAGGCTCAGCACCTGCAGTCTCTGCACCCCCAGGCTCGGCACCCCCAGTCTCTGCACCCCCAGGCTCAGCACCCGCACTCTCCGCACCCCCAGGCTCAGCACCCTCATAACCTCGCGCAGGACCAGAGTCGACAGCTACCTCGACAGGCTCGACCGGGTCTACATGGGAAACACCTGAGGGAGCAGGAACCTGGGGAGGCAAGGGGTCTACCAAGGCAGCACCTGGCGTGAGGAAGAGCGGCGGAGGGGGGAGCGGGGCAGTGCGGTAGGGGAAGAGACGGTAGAAGGGGACCGACTCGTCAAAGGTGACGTCCTGGGAAGACAGAACACGGCGCGAAGTGGGGTGGTAAAACTGCCAACCAGGCGCGTCAGGGGGGAAGCCAAGAAAGACGCAGGGAACAGCACGGGGGGAGAGCTTGTCCGCAGACAAGTCGCGGACAAAAACCCGAGATCCCCAGACACGAAACGCAGATGCATCGCCAACCTTCCCCGTCCACCGCAGAGTGGGGGAGGTCTCCGGCAAGGATACCCGGGGCTGAAGGTTGATCTGATGCGCCGCGTACTGAACCGCGAACGGCTACAGAAAATGGGGAGCAACCGCATGGATCATGGACGTACGAGCGACATCCATGACCATGCCAATGCGGCGCTCAGCAATCCCATTTTGCTGTGGAGAGGCCGGAAGCGTGAACGTCTGGCGGATGCCCTGTGTACGACAGAAGGCTCTCAGAAGGTCAGAGGAAAACTCACCGCCTCTGTCAGAGTGCAGACGTTGAACAGGAAAGTCCGAGCCGAAACTCTCTCTGAGCTGGAGACGAGCTGCGCGGATCCAGTCGATCAACCACCAGCAGGAAGTAACGCTCGTGACCCTGTCCACGGACGCGGGCTGGGCCCCACACGTCCATGTGAAGCGTCTGCAGCGGAGCCTCTGTCGGAGGAAACTCGGAGGAGTGAGGGGCGGCACGCTGCCGCCCCTCGACGCAGGGAACGCAGGTGGGGCCAGGCCCCGGAGGAAGAGAAGGGAGGGACCGGGGGAGACCCGAGACAAGTGTTGGTGCAACCCTACGGTTTGCACTCGGCTTGTTGTCCGTGTGCGTAAATGTGTGTGTGTATGGAATGGTATGAGGGCATGGGATAATATATATTTCATGCTTATAATTGTGTGTGAATGTTGAGTCATGATGTCGAGTGTGTGTGTTGAGTCAATAGCGAGTTATCGCTAGACGCGTGTTACGCGGTCGTTTGTGTCTCGCGCGCGGTTTCTATTTTGTCGTGCGCGGTTTCTATTTTGTCCTGTGTCGAACGTTCGGCGTGTCGCAGGTGTGTGCAGCAGACCCATCAAGAACTCAAGGATGAGTTTGTGATGAAGAGCCCGAGCCTTGGTGTCAAGCCTCAAGTGATTTCGAAGCTCGCCAAAAGGGTACACCTCAAGATATTGAAGATAGTTACATTACTTTGTGTAGTGTAACATTTCACTTGGTGTAGGCCCTAGTGAAGGGTAGTTTCAAGACCCTTCGTGGTTGGGGACAGTGTGGCACTGTTCCACATCACTGTACCTCGGCTCTTGGGGTTTGTAGGAGCTGGGAGTCATTCCCAATTCGTAACTCTTCCTATCTTGTGTTCTAAGACTATAGTGGCTGCCATAGTACCGTTCGTTCAAACCGACGCTGTGTCGTCAATTCTTTATCAAATCGTGCAATCTAAATTGATAATTGTAGACGACGTGAAGACGCTCCAGATCCAATTTGAATCAAGTCATTTGCAGCTGTGAGCAGAACGCTATCAACGTTTGAAGCCGCTGTGCAGAAATCCGTCTGTGCTCTCTATCTTTCGTTTTAGGCACATTCAAGCCTATTGTGACTATAACAACAAGGAAACGAGAGGCCATGCCTCGGAGACGAGGCAGGGAGGGGTGACCAAGGCGGTGGTGCCAAAGGAGGGTCTGGTGAGACAGGAGACGACACGAGCAGGGGGCAGACTCAGGACCAGACCTGGACCAGACCTAGACGCTGCAGCAAACACCTGACTCGACGCAGCTACCTGAGGAGACTCAGTAGTCAGTGTGTACAGGCTCGACCCCGTGGCCAAGTGTCTGCCCGTCCGAGCACACGTACAGTGGGTCACTCGCTGACGCGCAGGAGTGAAATGATCAACCCCTGCGTCCTGTAGGTCAGCACCACTCACCAAGTTCGTAGAGAACGAGGGGAGGTAAAGACCTGACAGGGAGCCAGAAGGGGCAGCCGGACACGGTAAGACAGTGGAGAAGTGGGCAAGGACGGGACCCCCAGAGGGGTCCGCCAGGGAGACTGCAACCGGCCGACAAAGCGGCGTGAGTGTGGTGCGGTCTCGAAAGAAGGAGCGGGAAGCACCCGAGTCAAGGGTGAAGGTGTGTAACACCTGAGACGACGTGGTACCTGAGAGAGCAGACTCACCAGCACCTAGGGCAGCAGACACACCAGTACCTGGGGCAGCAGACTCACCAGCACCTGGAGGAGCAGACGCACTAGCACCTAGAGCAGCAGCCTCACCAGTACCTAGAGCAGCAGCCTCAATGCCCGGGTCAGGCGGAACACACAGGTAACAGTCACCCACATCACTAGTAGGCAATGCATACATGGCAGTGAGGATAGCATCATAGTCAAGAGTATAGATATCTACCCTCTGCCTAAGCAGCTCCACCCAGTCGGGGAGCTCAGCGGCGTCGCCAAACTCCGTACGCCAGACGTCGCTCAGACGGGCGAAGCAGCGGGACTCGGCGTGACCAAGCGTCCCGCAGGGCTGACCAGTCCGAGCACCAGTGCGAATGACGTACGGACAGCGAGCAGTACTCCGTGACCCTCCACGCTGAGCGTACCACTCACGAAGCTGCTGGGGCGAAAGGACCGCGCGCGGACTACGCTGCAGCTGCACCTGGCCACTACAAGCAGCTCCCGATCTCCTCACGCCAGAACTACTCCCACTACGGCCACCCCGACAACCCCAAGTAGCGTACCACTCACGAAGCTGCTGGGGCGTGAGGGACTCACGCGGACGTCGCTGGAGCTGCATCTGGCCACCGCCAGGAGCAGGAGGAGCAGTGGTAGCCGCAGTAGCAGCAGTAGCAGCAGTAGAAGCAGTAGCAGTAGTCGCAACGCGGCCACCCCTACAACCCCAACTAGCGTACCACTCACGAAGCTGGTGCGGGGCGAGGGACTCACGTGGACGGCGCTGGAGCTGCATTTGGCCACGCCAGGAGCAGAAGTAGCAGTAGAAAGAGCAGTAGCAGCAAGAGCAGCAGTAACAGGAGTGCGGGCAGGGCAGTGCTCACCAGTGGCGAGAAGGGCAGGCGTACGACGGCGGCAACGGCGAGTCCGCTACCACTGTAGGTCGAGGGCTCCGCGGCTGCTGCAGGGGCGGCTGTTCCAGGGGCAGCTGCTGCAGGGGCGGCTGCTGCAGGGGCGGCTGCTCCAGGGGCGGCTGCTGCAGGGGCGGCTGCTCCAGGGGCGGCTGCTCAGTGGCGGCTGCTCCAGGGGCGGCTGCTGCAGTGGCGGCTGCTCCAGGGGCGGATGCTGCAGGGACGGCTGCTCCAGGGGCGGCTGCTGCAGTGGCGGCTGCTCTAGGGGCGGCTGCTGCAGTGGCGGCTGCTCAAGGGGCGGCTGCTCCAGGGGTGGCTGCTCCAGGGGCGTCTGCTGCAGGGACGGCTGCTCCAGGGGCGGCTGCTGCAATGGCGGCTACTCCTGGGGCGGCTGCTGCAGTGGCGGCTGCTCCAGGGGCGGCTGCTGCAGTGGTGGCTGCTCCAGGGGCGGCTGCTGCAGGGACGGCTGCTCCAGGGGCGGCTGCTGCAGTGGCGGCTGCTCCAGGGGCGGCTGCTGCAGGGACGGCTGCTCCAGGGGCGGCTGCTGCAGGGACGGCTGCTCCAGGGGCGGCTGCTGCAGTGGCGGCTGCTCCAGGGGCGGCTGCTGCAGTGGCGGCTGCTCCAGGGGCGGCTGCTGCAGGGACGACGCTCCAGGGGCGGCTGCTACAGTGGCGGCTGTCCCAGGGCGCGGGTTGGGGCAGGGCGCCGCAGCGGGCAGGGGCGACGGGGGAGCCGCGACGGGGCCGCGAGGGAGCCGCGACGGGGTCACGAGGGGCCTAGAGAGGGGCCGCGGAGGGGCCGCGACGAGCCGCGACGAGCCACGAGGGGCCGCGAGGGGCCGCGACAGGGCCGTGAGAGGGGCCGCGAACGGCCGCGAGGGGCCGCGAACGGCCGCGGAGGGGCCGCGAGGGGCCGTGAGAGGGGCCGCGAGGGGCCGGGAGAGGGGCCGCGCGAGGGGCCGCGAGGGGCCGCGAACGGCCGCGGAGGGGTCGTGAGAGGGGCCGCGAGGGGCCGTGAGAGGGGCCGCGAGGGAGCGGTTAAGGGGCCGCGAGGGGCCGTGATAGAGGGGCCGTGAGGGGCCGCGAGTGGGGCCGCGAGGGAGCCGCTAAGGGGCCGCGAGGGGCCGTGAGGGAGCGGCTAAGGGGCCACTAAGGGCAGGGAACGCGGGGCGCGACTCGGGCAGGGGTGAAACGCGCTCCGGGCAGGATTTTTTTTTTTCGAATTTTCGGTGGGCCCTAGGAAACGTTCCCACTAGGGAACCTGCTCTATACCATGTGAAAGAACAAGGAATGAGTGCACTAGGAAAACAGGTGGGTACAATTAGAATGACCTAAAAGTGTTATACCCCATATTGTCTACCCCACTATAGCCAACACAGACTATAGCATATAAGTTTGACAAGGAGCTGGGGAGAAAGATCGACTGGGGGAAGGCCATCACGGTCCGTGACTCGCTGGGAACCGCATGCAGGGCACGGGAAGTGGTAATGAGTTACGACTGCGGATGTATGTATACGTGTAGTGTACTTATATCCACCAAAAAAAAAAAAAAAAAAAAAGATGCATGGGTGAGCATGTCCGTCCCATACATGCATGAGGGAGCAGAGAATGGCAGGAGGAGGAAATGACAGAGGAAGGATTCGGCTATGAGCGGATGGCAATGGGGGGGTGGCAATGGGGGGATGGCAATGGGGGGATGGCAATGGGGGGATGGCAATGGGGGGATGGCAATGGGGGGATGGCAATGGGGGGATGGCAATGGGGGAATGGCAATGGGGGGATGGCAATGGGGGAACGACAATGGGGGGATGGCAATGGGGGGATGGCAATGGGGGAACGGCAATGGGGGGATGGCAATAGGGGGATGGCAATGGGGGGATGGCAATGGGGGGATGGCAATGGGAGGATGGCAATACGAGAGCATGGCTGAGTGAAGGGGGGGTGAGGGACACAGGGATGCGCGGAGATTGCAGCAGCAGCGCCTTTTGCCGCCTGTGCTGACTGTGCTGCCACGGGTGCCAGCACAGCACGACTGTCAGCACCCCCTCCGCTGCCCATCCCCCTTTGTGCCCATCCCCGCTTCCCTTCCCACATGCCTGGGGAGCGTCACCACGTGGTCAATCGAGGCCGCTTGTAACGGAATGCCGCGCCGCGCCGCCACCGTACATCCGCGCTTCAACACCACTCTTCCGCGCTCGCCGCCCAGCCGTAGTCGCACGTTCCCACCCGCCCCTCCGCGCTCCCCACCCTGCTTCAACCACCTTCTGCCTCCACCCGCCGAGTCCCCGCGCTCGCGCAAACCCGCGCTGCTCGCGACGTCAGAAGGAGGCGGGGATGGGGCGGCACGCGCAACGGACGAGGGAACGGACCGAAAGCAGCCGTGTGTCACGCGGAGAGCGCGGGGGGGTTGCGGACAAGGCAAGACAGCGCGAAGGGGGTGCGGATAATCAAGGAGAGTGGGCGGTGCGAGTGCGCGACGAGACGGTCGGGAATGTGCGTGATGCTCTCCATCCTCGCCTCCGCGATCCCCCCGCCCCCCCCCGCCCAGATCCCCACGCGGATACTAGTGAGGAGAAAGGGGGGGGGAGGATTGGTGCGCAAAAGGCAAGAGACGGACGGGGACGAGTCATCGGATTCGTTGGGGTTCGCACATGGCATGCGGAGAGGTGCTTGGAAAGGGGAAGCGTGTCTAAGCGCGAGCGCGCATCCTATCGTGCAGGTTACCATGAGGTGCGCTTGACGTGTCGAAACACCCCGCGCACGCAAGCGACGCTTCACACCAACGCGCTTGCGGGGCACACCTCAGTCTTCCTTCTCCCGAAACCGCGCAAGCCTGATTCTCCGTGTGGGCGTGTCGCTGCTGCCACTCTGCTGCGCTCTCCGCGTTGTCCGTATCGCGCTCTCCATTTCCCGCTCCGCTGCTACTCCGCGCTGAGCCCCGCCAAGCAGTTAAAACGATGAGCCGCGCCGAGCAGGTAAATCGCTAAGCCGCGAAATTCCAGCTAACTACAAGCTGATCGGCGGGAGGCGTGCGAATCGCTGGTTCTATTGGGTGTTAGAATCTAAGAGTGAAATGAGAATGATGAACTGGAAGGGGAATGGGAGTACAAGTACCAAATCCTAGAGTAGTGTACCCCCTAGAAGGCTAACCCACTATAGCCTACACAAATATAACATATATAATGTTTGACACACCCCCATAGGCTGAGTGGGGGAGAGCAAGAGGTCACAAGACCAGTCAAAGCAAAGCAAAGCAAAACAAGCTCAGGGTGGATCTCAAGGATACCACACAAATTCCGAGCACAAGCAAGTGGTCATAAGACCAGTTCACATGCAGTTTGATAATATAACAAGAGGTACAGTAATCACAACCTAGCAAGTGAAAACATGCAGGATATATATAGAGATCACAGTACAAGCAGAGTCAAGAAGTGAGCAAGTGAGGGACAGTAGGCACAAGGCCTAGAACAGTACAGAAACGCTGATAATCACAATGCTGAAGCGCCTTGGTGAACACATCAGCAGTGTTGGCCCGAGTGGCCACGTACGCAAGACGAAGCTGACCCCGCTGCTGCAGCTCTCGAGCAAGGAAGTAACGCAGAGCGATGTGCTTCGTTCTGTGCTCCAATCTGTGCTCCTCACACAAGGCAATGGCAGCCTTGTTGTCGACGTACAGCACTAGAGGAGAACGAGGCCGCTCTCCCAGGTCGGTCAGCAGGTAGGTGAGCCAGCGTAACTCCTGTGCAGCCATGGCTGTGGCGTAGATCTCAGCCTCACAACTGGAGCTGAGAACAGAAGACGAGCGAGTAGAACGCCAAGAAACAGAACCAGAGCCAAGGCTGAAGGTGTAACCCTGAGACGACCGCTGTGTAGCCTGGTCGTCAGCCCAAGAAGCGTCTGAGTGACCAGTGAGGACAACTCGAGCCCGTCCTCCAAGCACGAGCCCCATGCCCGACGTACTGCACAAGTAGCGCAACACCCTCTTAGCGGCATCCATGTGCTCCTTCCGGTGACGGCCGGGAGCGACATAGCGTGCTAGGATGCTAAGGGGGTATGCCAGGTCAGGTCGAGTGCAGTTCATCAGGTACATGAGGCAGCCCACAAGCTCTGGATACGGGCCACTCGGCTCTACGGACTCATCCGAAGGCAGAGCTGAGAGCGAGTGACCGGTAGGCAGAGGAGTGGACTGAGGCGAGGAGTACGTGAAGCGGAAGCGCTGAAGGACCTGCTGCACCATGTGTGACTGAGTCAAGGTGATGGTGCGCTGTGCTCTGTCCCGGGTGATCCACAAGCCAAGATAGCTTGTCAGCTGACCCAGGTCTGTGCACGTGTGTCTCTTCTGCAGCTCCGACTTCACGTGGGCGAGTGCCTCAGTGTCAGCAGTTGCAAAGACCAAGTCGTCTACGTAAACAAGAACGTAGAACGGCGGCAGAGTGGTGTCGGTGCGTAGAAACAGCGACGGGTCAGCAGTAGAAGGAGCAAAGCCAAGAGCAGCAAGAGTAGTCCTCAGTGTGTCGTGCCACTCACGGGGTGCCTGGCGGAGACCGTAGACTGGCCGTCGGAGGCTCCACTGGGTACCAGGAGGGAACGACCCAGTGAAGCCAGGTGGGCGGCGCAACCAAATCTCCTCGTTCAGACTGCCCTGTAGAAAAGCAGTGCTGAAGTCAAGAGAGTGGAGCTCGTAGTCACGCTGGGCGGCGACGTGCAGCAGAACCCGAAGAGTGGTCATCTTCGGGGTCGGGGAGAAGGTCTGGAAGAAGTCAACTCGCTCTCGCTGACTGAAGCCTCGTGCAACGTAACGCGCCTTGAAGACAGGCGGAGAACCCGGCGGCCGCTTCACCCTGAAAATCCACATGCCACTGACGATGTTCGCCCCGGGTGGGGGAACCTCGTCGACGTAGGTGCCTGTGGACTTCCAGGAAGCCATCTCTGCGTCCATGGCTGTCTGCCACTGAGAGGAGTAGGGACCCTCCATCGCCTCTGCGTAAGAGCGTGGGGTCGGGATGTCTGGTGCATCCGGGTCTCCCTCAGGGGCAACGAGCATGGACACGAGATGAGGTAAAGCAGCGGCAAAGCACTCAAACTCCTCCTGGCTGTCCTCAAGGACGTCCGTGCCAAGAGCACACTCACCCCCGACAGACGGAGGACAGACAGACTCAGACTCAGCAACAAGGCTAGCGGCGTAGTCTAGACGACAGGCGGCAGCAAAGTCAACTAACTCAGCGACTAGAGCAGACGCAGCAGAGGACTCAAAGGTGGGGTCAGTGACAACAGTGGCGAGGAGACGCGTGACAGTAGGACTGGCAGCACGAAGGGAGTCAGACTCCGGGTCAGTAAGTGCAAGAAGAGAGGATGCGGGAGGAGACGGCAGAGGGACACGCTGTGGAGCAGTGGAAGGACGTAGAGTCATGTAGTGAGTGCCAGGGACAGGAGGAGGACGCTCGCGCGGAACACGACGACGAGCACGGACAGGCGACTCTGAACTGGACGCAGGTGACACAGGACGAGACTCAGGCGACACAGGACGAGACTCAGGTGCACGACGCTCCGTAAGACCTCTAGTCGGCCCAGCGTAAGGATAAGGACCAGGTAGCGGAGAGGCAGGCGGTAACTGTGACTGCGACTGGACCGGTGGCGGACTCAGTAGGGGAGGAGTAGGACCTGGAGAGGGCGGGAGGTCAAGAACCTGGTGAAGGAGCGGAACGTAGTACGGCCGCGGCCGCGAAGAACCTCCGGAACCAGCAGAGACAACACCAGCACCCTCAGCCCCAGGGTCGCCAGCCACAACTCCCGCAGTACCACCAGCAGCTCCGGCAGCTCCAGTAACTCCAGCTCCCGCCCCCGCAGCAGCGCCAGACTCTCCAGTACGAGCACTTCCTGAGCCAGCGGCTCCAGCAGCTCCAGCACCAGCAGTACCTCCAGCAGCTCCAGCTCCAGGGTCCGCAGCACCAGTACCGCTAACAACAACAGGGTCCTCAGCACCAGCAGCAGCACCAACGCCAGGGTCCTCAGCACCAGCAGTAGCTCCAACACCAGGGTCCTCAGCACCAGCAGTAGCTCCAACACCAGGGTCCTCAGCACCAGCAGCAGCTCCAACGCCAGGGTCCTCTGCACCAGTAGTAGCTCCAGCTCCAGGGTCCCAAGGACCAGCAGCGCCACTCCGGAGACTGCAGCGCCGAGCGTACCACTCTCGGAGCCGCTAGGGCGAGGGCAGCTCCCGCCTATGTGGGGAAACACGAGTACCAGCTCCAGCAGCACCCCTAGCCCCAGAAGCACCTCTCCTGAGGCTGCAGTACCGCGAGTACCACTCACGCAGCTGCTGTGAAGAGGGAGGGCCTCCAGGCGCCGTACTCTCAGTCGCAGCACCCCCAGGCTCAGTACCCTCAGACGTAGCACTCTCAGGTCCAGCACCCCCAAGCTCAGCACCCCCAGGCTCCGCACCCCTAGGCTCAGCACTCCCAGACTCCGCACCCCCAGGCTCCTCACCCCCAGGCTCCACACCCCCAGGCTCCGCACACTCAGGCTCCGGACCCCAAGCAGGACGAGAGTCAACCGCTACCTCGACAGGCTCAACCGGGTCTACCTGGGACACACCTGAGGGAGCAGCACCCTGAGGGGGGAGGGGGTCTACCACAGCAGCACCTGGAGCGAGGAAGAGAGGCGGAGGGGGGAGCGGGGCAGTGCGATAGGGGAAGAGGCGGTAGTAGGGGACGGACTCATCGAAAGTGACGTCCTGAGAGGGCAGGACACGGCGCGAGGTGGGGTGGTAAAACTGCCAACCAGACACGTCCGGGACAAAGCCAAGGAAGACAGAAGGCCCTCAAGAGGTCGGAGGAAAACTCCCCACCTCTGTCAGAGTGCAACGCAGGAAAGGAAAGTCCGAGTGGAACCTCTCGCTAAGCTGGAGACGGGCAGCGCGGATCCAAGGGATCAAGACATCAGGGACTTCACCCTTGGGGCGGCTGCTCGCCGTGGCGCCCCGCCCTACCCCGCGCCCGCCCTTGGGACGGCCGCCCCTGGCCCCTAGTGCAGCCGCACCTACAGCAGCCGCCCCTGGCCCCTGGAGCAGCCGCACCTACAGCCGCCCCTGGACCCTGGAGCAGCCGCCCCTGCAGCAGCCGCCCCTGGCCCCTGGAGCAGCCGCCACTGCAAGAACCGCCCCTGCCCCCTGGAGCAGCCGCCCCTGCAGCAGCCGCCCCTGGCCCCTGGAGCAGCTGCCGTCGCGGCCCGGCCCCGCCCTGCAGCAGCTGCCGCGGAGCTCCCTGCCGCGGCCCGGCCCCGCCCTGCAGTTGTAGCGGCCCCGCTGTCGCCACCGTCTTGCGCCTGCCTCGCCGACCACTGGTGAGCATTGCCCTGCCCGCACTGCTACCGTTGCTACTCCTGCTACTGCCTTTACTGCTCCTGCTGTTACTGCTGTTACTGCCGCTACTGCTGCTACTGCTGCTCACGCCGCAGCAGCTTCGTGAGTGGTACGCTAGTTGGGGCTGTCGGGGTGGCCGTGGTGGTAGTCGCTCTGGAGTGGGTCGTTCGGGAGCTTCTGGTAGTGGACAGGTGCAGCTGCCGTGTCCTCTTTCGCCCCAGCAGCTTCGTGAGTGGTACGCTCAGAGTAGAGGGTCACTGAGTACTGCTCGCTACCCGTACGTCATTCGCAGAGGTGTCCGGACTGGTCAGCCTTGCGGGACCCGTGGCCACACAGAGTCCCACTGCTTCGCCCGTCTGGGCGACGCTTGGCGTACAGAGTTTGGCGACGCCGCTGAGCTCCCCTCCTGGGTGGAGCTGCTTAGGCAGAGGGTAGATATCTTTGCTCTTGACTCTGATGCTATCCTCACTGCCATGTATGCATTGTCTACTAGTGCTGAGAGTGCCTGTCCCCTGTGTGTACCGCCTGACCCCGGTATCCAGTCTGCTGCTCTAGGTACTGGTGTGGCTGCCGCTCTAGGTGCTAGTGCGTCTGCTGCCCTAGGTCCTCGTGAGGCTGCTGCTCTAGGTGCTGGTGAGTCTGCTGCTCCAGGTACTCGTACGTTTGCACCTGCTGGTACTGCGTCTACTGAGGCACTGCACACCTTCACACTGGACTCCGGTGCTTCCCGCTGTTTCTTTCGTGACCGCACGGCCCTTGAGCAGCTTGCTCGGCCGGTTGCAGTCTCCCTCGCTGACCCCTCTGGGGGTCCGGTCATTGCGACCTCCTCCACTGTCCTCCCTTGTCCTGCGGTCCCGTCGGGCACACTGTCAGGTCTCTACCTCCCCTCGTTCTCTACGAACTTGGTGGCGGGTAGTGCGCTCCAGGACGGGGGTGTCCACCAGTTCACCCCTGCCTACGAGCGCGTGACACACTGCACGTGTGCTCGGACGGGTCGCCATCTGGCTACCTTCACTCGGCAGCCGGGGTCGGACCTGTACACACTGACCACTGAGTCCCCTCAGATAGCTGCGTCTGCGTCTGCGTCAGGTCAGCTGTCTGCCCCCTGCTCGTGTCGCTCCCTGGCACTCGAGACTGTCCTCTGGCACCACCGCCTTGGTCACCCGTCGGTGCAGCGCCTTCGTGCCATGCACAAACGGTACCTTGTCTCTGGTCTTCCCAGGGTTCTCCCTCCACTCCCACCCTCGCGTGCTCCTCCCTGCCTCCCCTGTGTCGAGGGGCGGCAGCGCGCCGCTCCTCACTCCTCCTCGTTTACCCCGACGACTGCTCCTTTGCAGACGCTCCACTTGGACGTGTGGGGCCCAGCCCGCGTCCGTGGACAGGGTCAGGAGAGGTACTTCCTGATCGTTGTTGACGTCTACTCGCGCTACACCACGGTCTTCCCCTTGCGCACCAAGGGTGAGGTCCCTGATGTTTTGATCCCTTGGATCCGCGCTTCTCGTCTCCAGCTCAGTGAGCGGTTCCACTCGGAATTTCCTGTCCTGCGTCTGCACTCTGACAGAGGTGGTGAGTTCTCTTCCGACCTCTTGGCAGCCTACTGTGCGGAGCACGGCATCCGCCAGTCGTTCACGCTTCCGGCCTCTCCACAGCAGAATGGGGTTGCTGAGCGCCGCATTGGTTTGGTCATGGAGGTCGCTCGTACCTCCTTGATCCATGCGGCTGCCCCCCACTTTCTGTGGCCGTTTGCGGTCCGATACGCTGCGCATCAGCTCAACCTCTGGCCTCGTGTCTCCGTTCCGGAGACTTAGCCGACACTGCGTTGGACGGGAGCGGTTGGCGATGCGTCGCGTTTTCGGGTCTGGGGATCTCGAGCTTTTGTTCGCGATACGTCCGCGGACAAGCTCTCCTCCCGCGCTGTTCCTTGTGTCTTCCTTGGCTTTGTCCCGGACGCGTCTGGTTGGCAGTTTTACCACGCCACCTCGCGCCGTGTCCTGCCCTCTCAGGACGTCACTTTTGACGAGTCGGTGCCCCACTACCGCCTCTTCCCCTACCGCACTGCCCCGCTCCCCCCCCCGCCTCTCTTCCTCGCGCCAGGTGCTGCTGTGGTAGACCCCCTCCCCCCTCAGGGTGCTGCTCCCTCAGGTGTGTCCCAGGTAGACCCGGTTGAGCCTGTCGAGGTAGCTGTCGACTCTCGTCCTGCTAGGGGTGCTGAGCCTGAGCGTGCGGAGCCTGGGGGTGCGGAGCCTGGGGGTGCGGAGCCTGGGGGTGCGGAGTCTGGGGGTGCTGAGCCTGGGGGTGCGGAGCCTGCGGGTGCTGAGTCTGGGGGTGCTGAGCCTGGGGGTGCGGAGCCTGCGGGTGCTGAGTCTGGGGGTGCTGAGCCTGGGAGTGCTACGTCTGAGGGTGCTGAGACTGAGCTTGCTACACCTGGAGGAGCCCTCTCCTCGCAGCAGCTGCGTGAGTGGTACGCTCGGCGCTGCAGTCTCCGGAGTGGCGCTCCCAGTGTCGTGGACCCTGGTTCTGCTACTACTGGAGGTGCTGCTGGCGCTGCTGGAGGTGCTACTGGTGCTGGTGCTGCTGGAGCTGCTGGAGGTGCTGCCGCTACTAACGGTGCTGCTGGCGCTGCTGGAGGTACTGCTGGTGCTGGTACTGCTGGAGCTGCTGGGGGCCCTGCTGCTGCTGGCGGTGCTGCTGGAGCTGCTGGGACTGGGCCTGCTAAGGGGGTTGGAGCTGGAGGTGCTGAGCGGCCACGGCCGTGCTTCGTTCCGCTCCTTCAGCAGGTTCTTGGCCTCCCGCCCTCTTCAGGTCCTACTCCTCCCCTACTGAGTCCACCGCCTGTCCAGTCGCAGCCACAGTTACAGCCAGTCTCTCCACTACCTGGTCCTTCTCCCTACGCTGAGCCGACGAGAGGTCTTACGGAGCGTCGTGAGCCTGAGTCTCGTCCTCCGTCGCCTGAGACTCGTCCAGAGTCGTCTGAGTCGCGTCCAGAGTCGCCTGTCCGTGCTGCCCGCACTGGTCGTCGTGCTCCGCGTCAGCGACCTCCTCCTGTCCTTGGCACTCACTATATGACCCTGCGTCCTTCCACTGCTCCACAGCGTGTCCCTCTGCCGTCTCCACCAGCGTCCTCTCTTCCTGCTCTTGCTGACCCGGAGTCTGACTCCCTTCGTGCTGCCAGTCCTACTGTCACGCGTCTCCTCGCCACTGTTGTCACTGACCCCACCTTTGAGTCCTCTGCTGAGTCTGCTCTGGTCGCTGAGTTAGTTGACTTTGCTGCCGCCTGTCGTCTAGACTACGCCGCTAGCCTTATTGCTGAGTCTGAGTCTGTCTGTCCTCCGTCCGTCGGGGGTGAGTGTGCTCTTGGCACGGACGTCCTTGAGGACAGACAGGAGGAGTTTGAGTGCTTTGCCGCTGCTTTGCCTCATCTCGTGTCCATGCTAGTTGCCCCTGAGGGAGACCCGGATGCACCAGACATCCCCACCCCACGCTCTTACGCAGAGGCGATGGAGGGTCCCTACTCCTCTCAGTGGCAGACAGCTATGGACGCAGAGATGGCTTCCTGGAAGTCCACAGGCACCTACGTCGACGAGGTTCCCCCACCCGGGGCGAACATCGTCAGTGGCATGTGGATTTTCAGGGTGAAGCGGCCGCCGGGTTCTCCGCCTGTCTTCAAGGCGCGTTACGTTGCACGAGGCTTCAGTCAGCGAGAGGGAGTTGACTTCTTCCAGACCTTCTCCCCGACCCCGAAGATGACCACTCTTCGGGTTCTGCTGCACGTAGCCGCTCTGCGTGACTACGAGCTCCACTCTCTTGACTTCAGCACTGCTTTCCTACAGGGCAGCCTGCACGAGGAGATCTGGCTGCGCCGCCCACCTGGCTTCACTGGGTCGTTCCCTCCTGGTACCCAGTGGAGCCTCCGGCGGCCAGTCTACGGTCTCCGCCAGGCGCCGCGTGAGTGGCACGACACACTGAGGACTACACTTGCGGCTCTTGGGTTCGCTCCTTCTACTGCTGACCCGCCGCTGTTTCTACGCACCGACACTTCGCTGCCGCCGTTCTACATCCTCGTGTACGTCGACGACTTGGTCTTTGCCACTGCTGACACTGCGGCACTCGCCCACGTGAAGTCGGAACTGCAGAAGAGACACACGTGCACGGACCTGAGTGAACTGACAAGCTATCTTGGCTTGCGGATCACCCGGGACAGAGCACGGCGCACCATCACCTTGACTCAGTCACACATGGTGCAGCAGGTCCTTCAGCGCTTCCGCTTCACGTACTCCTCGCCTCAGGCCACTCCTCTGCCTACCGGTCACTCGCTCTCAGCTCTGCCTTCGGATGAGTCCGTAGAGCCGAGTGGCCCGTATCCAGAGCTTGTGGGCTGCCTCATGTACCTGATGACCTGCACTCGACCTGACCTTGCATACCCTCTTAGCATCCTTGCACGCTATGTCGCTCCTGGCCGTCACCGGAAGGAGCACATGGATGCCGCTAAGAGGGTGTTGCGCTACTTGTGCAGTACGTCGGGCATGGGGCTAGTGCTTGGAGGACGGGACCGAGTTGTACTCACTGGGCACTCAGACGCTTCTTGGGCTGACGACCAGGCTACTCAGCGGTCGTCTCAGGGTTACACCTTCAGCCTTGGCTCTGGTTCTGTTTCTTGGCGTTCTACATGCTCGTCTTCTGTTCTCAGCTCCAGTTGTGAGGCTGAGATCTACGCCACAGCCATGGCTGCACAGGAGTTACGCTGGCTCACCTACCTGCTGACCGACTTGGGAGAGCGGCCTCGTTCTCCTCCAGTGCTGTACGTCGACAACAAGGCTGCCATTGCCTTGTGTGAGGAGCACAGACTGGAGCACAGAACGAAGCATATCGCTCTGCACTACTTCCTTGCTCGAGAGCTGCAGCAGCGCGGTCAGCTTCGTCCGCGTTACGTGACCACTCGGGCCAACACTGCTGATGTGTTCACCAAGGCGCTTCAGCCTTGTGACCATCAGCGCTTCTGTACTGTTCTAGGCCTTGTGCCTACTGGTCCTCACTTGCTTACTTCTTGACTCTGCTTGTACTGTGATCTCTATATATATACCTGCATGCCTGCTCTTGCTAGGTTGTGATCACTGTATCTCTTGTTATATTATCAACCTGCATGTGAACTGGTCTTGTGACCACTTGCTTGTGCTCAGAATTTGTGTGGTTTCCCTGAGATCCACCCTGAGCTTGCTTTGGTTTGCTTTTACTGGTCTTGTGACCATCTGGTTGTCTCCCACTTAGCCTATGGGGGTGTGTCAAACATTATATGTTTATATTGTGTAGGCTATAGTGGGTTTAGTCTTAGGGGGTACAACTTTGCTAGGGTTTCCTACTTGTATCCCCATCATTCCTAGTTTCATCATTCTCGTTCTGTTCTATATTCTAACACGGGGGAATGGGAGCGGACAAGCAAAGAAGCATCTCATGCAGTGCAGACATGCGTACATTCACATCATTCATACAGAGCAAACAGCATCAGGTAAGGAATGTGTAGAATGAGAAAAAAGAAAAATGGGAAAATTGCAGAATGAGAATGAAGGAATGACAGTGGGAAGAGGGAAAACAACAAGTGGGAGCATGGCAGTATGATAGTGGGCGGAACATGGCAGTGGGATGATGACGTCATGATGACATGAGAAAGAGGGAGGTGATTCTTGAAGTGAGGCAGGGGAAATGTGTGTGGACAAATGGAAACGGCAAAAAGACAGTGGGAGGATGACAGTGGTAAGTAAGGTGACAGTCGGAAAGTGACAGTGGGAAAACGACATTGGGTAAATGGCATGGGAAACTGAGTGAGAAAATGACAGTAGGAGAAGGAGGGTGGGAAAAAGAAGGTGGGAGAATGGCAGTGGGGAAGTGAGGGAGGGAGAAGCTGGTACACAATGGGCATGGCGTAGTTGAGAAGAGGAAACAGGCATCTAGAATTGTTATAGTCTGCAGTCCACTTAGGGGTCGCGGATGCCCATGAAACCGCCTAAGCAGAATCTGACGTCTTCAAACCGCCTCTGTTCAAAACGCCGTCACGATCAGCTCCGAGAACATACGAGGCTGAAACTTGGACAGCGGTTAGCCTTAGGTGTCTGCTTTCCAACGGTATATTACTTGCTATTATCAGAGGTGTGTGCACTACGCAGTGAACGAAAACGTAAGCTCGGCTGAAAAAACGTGTATTCTCATTGATGCAAGGAAGAGGTGAGTACAACATTGCCTAGGGGACTCATAAGGGGTTGGGTCATCCTGGGAACTCAGAGAAGGTTGAGTCCTAGGGGAGAAAGGCTAGAGAAGAATGGGAAACGTCCTAGCTAGGTCAGCAAAGCCAACCACACTTGGATGTTCAGAGCTGTACTCAAGGCTACCAATAGTGAGTCAAGCCAACATGAGTCAGCTTGTCTTCCCACTTGCACCCTCTTGCAAGTTGCTTCCAGGAAGACCACACTTCTCAAAAGGAGGGTTATAGAGTCCCACTTGACCACCTGTACTTCTTGTCTCATTCTCTGTCCCTGCACCATTGGCATGACAACAATGAAAGGGTGGCAAGGGAAATGCTGCCAACAGTGCACCATGACTACGGAACAGTGAATTTCGGCAGCTGTCACGCAATGCTCAGATGTTGGATCGTTCTGAAACTTGGTGACCACTTGCACAGCGGGGCAAAGGACTGCCAAACCGAATTTCAGACCAATCAGATCTCGGTAGACGAGTCAGCAGCCGAAATGGTGAACTCGGGTGTTACCAAAAAGGAGTAACACACACTTCCGGGATGCCATAAGTCTTGAAACATAAAATGTTGTCATGCCTTGGTAACTGCTTGAAAAACTCTGAAACTTTGAGGGTTTGAAGAATACGTGTTGAACAACCTCCCCACAAAATTCCAGAAGCTGAGCAGGCTTGTAGGCCGAATGGGAGTGCGATGACCGTGCCACTGTAATGTGTTGGCACAACAAACTCCCCCTCATCGTGCTCTCATTCATCCCTTAGCTGCTCCCTGAAGCTGCCTCCCTTAGTTGAAGGACATGCCACACAAGGTGGCGCAGGTCCAATGCTGATGCTCTGCAAGCCGCTTTGTCAAAAAATCTGCAGGTTGCTTGGTAGTGTTGATGTAGTGCAAGGAGACCGTGCCCTTCTTCACCTCCTTCCTCACCCAATGCCATTTGATATGCATGTGCTTGTTCAGCCCATGGAGCACAGCATTGCGAGCCATTGCAATTGCTCCTTGGCTGTCACAAAACACAGGTGTAGGACCCTCTTGCTCCTGCCCCAACTCCTCAAGCAACCTCCTCATCCAAACCACCTCCTTCACCCCATGAAACAACGCCATGTACTCGCTCTCCGTTGATGAGTGAGCTATCTCCCCTTGCTTCTTAGACTTCCAGCTCACTGGACTCCCTCCAACACAGCATACATAGCCACCGTGGGATGTTGCATCACTGATGTCACTTGCCCAGGTAGCATCGGTGAAGCACGAGAGGTACAAGTGTCCACGCCTTGCAGGTGCACCGGTCTTCGTGCTCACCTCCTCCACTCCCTTTTGCTTCAGCTGCCCATGCACTGAATATTGCAGCCCCACCCTTGAGGTTGCCATGCAGTACCTCACCAGCCTCTCTGCTGCATCAAGGTGCTCTTGAAGGGGCCTAGACACCACACGAGCCAGCTGCGAAACCGCGAATGAAATATCGGGGCGAGTGTTGACCGAAGCATACATCAAGCTCCCCACCATTGACTGGAACCGACGCTGCAACTCGGGCTCCAACACCTCACCCTCCTCTTCATCAAGGTGTAGCTGAAATCCTGAGGGTAGTGGAGTCTTTACACTCCTCCCTTCCTCCAGCCCATACCTCTCCCCCATGGCTGCAAGGTACTTGTGTTGGTGAAGCCTCAACCATCCCTTCACCTCGTCCCGCTCCACGTGAAGACCAAGGTAATACCCCACTGGTCCAAGGGCCTTGCATTGAAAGGTCTCCTTCAGCTTCCCTTGCACCTCCTTGATCCTCTCCAGGGATGGAGAGAAGAGGAGAATGTCATCGACGTAGACAAGGAGAAACACTTTCTCCTCATCCCCCTCGGTTATGAAGAGACTCTCGTCGCACCCGCTAACTTTGAAGCCAAGAGCCTCCAACGCCTCCACCAGCCTTGCATACCAGCACCTTGGAGCTTGTTTGAGGCCATAGATGGCCTTGTTGAGCCTGCAAACACGTCCGCTCCCATCGTCGTACCCCTCTGGCTGCTTCATGTAAATCTCCTCATCTACCACGCCATAGAGGAAAGCCGTCTTCACATCCATTTGCTCCACCTTCCAACCACAAACGGCAGCTGCTGCCAGCAACACCCGGAGCGTAGGAGCCTTGGCAACAGGAGCAAACACCTCCTTAAAGTCAACCCCCTCCCTCTGCTGGAAACCCTTGATCACAAGTCTTGTTTTGCGCCTCTCCAACTTCCCCTCCGCATCGGTCTTCACACGTAATATCCACGTGCAATCCAATGCCTTTCTTCCCGGGGGCAGATTGGTGAGGGTCCACGTTCCATTCTCCATGAGGCTCTTAAACTCATCCTCCCTTGAAGCCAACCAAGCCTCTCGATCATCTCCAGCAAGTGCTTCCTCCATCGAAGCCGGTTCATGAGGTAAGTTGACACCGAAGCAACAAATCTGCTCCATCTCTCCCTCGGCTCCCTTCTCCTCATCATCTTCCTCCTCCTGGACCAGCAATGCCTTGGGACCCCCAAGCCTTTCATACTTGAGGAAATCCCTTGGGTGAGCAGCTCTCTTGGGCCTCTCCTTGGCTGCACTCTCCTTAGCTCCACCACGGACAGCACCACGCTTCCCTTGGGTTGTCCGCCTTGGTGGAAGAGTAGGGGATGGTGTAGGCTGCTGCACCTCCTCCTCGGCATCACCTCTCTCAGCTACAGGGGCCTTCTCTTGCTGCAACACTCCCTCCACCTCTGCTGCCTCCCCTTCAGCACCTCCCAAGTCATGTGACACCTCCGTTACCTCTGAAGACGAAGACAACTCGATGGGAATGAAGAGTGGGTCATTCGTTCCCACCTCTATTCCGAGCGGAATGGTGACCTTGCTCCTCCCTCGCTCCAACCACTCCTTGAACATGAGCCCCTCCATGAACTTGGCATCTCTGGTGGTGAAGATGGTGTTGGCTATTGGGTCCCACATGAGCCACCCCTTGCTCCCTTGTGCAAGTCCCAAATGAACAGCCCACACCGCCGCCGCTTGAAGCTTGTCACGCTTTTCCTTAGGGACGTGCACGAGTCCCATGCACCCAAAGACTCGAAGCATATCCACCAGAGGCTTCTTGCCCCTCCATTTCTCCATAGGGACCCAATGCTGCCCTCCCACATGAGTCAATACTCGGTTCTTGATGACGGTGGCATGGCGAATAGCGAGGGGCCAGAACCGTAAGGGTAGACCCGAGTCTACCAAAATCGTTCTCCCGCCCTCCAAGATGGTCCGGTTCGCTCTCTCTGCCACGCCATTGGATTGAGGGGTGTAGGCCGTGGTGAGCTGCTGCTTGATGCCATGCCGCTTCAGCCAGCTCCGGAACTCCGCTCCCAAGAACTCCCCACCACGGTCACTACGTATCGCCTTCACCCGCTTGCCGCTCTCTCGCTCCACCATGGGCAGCCACTCTTCAATGATGACCCTTGCAGCATCACTCTTCTTTGCAAGTGGAAAGGACCAGGTGAGCCTTGTGTTGTCATCCACCATGGTCATAGAATACAGGGCCCCACCATCTCCCTTCACCTTCATGGGTCCCACGAGATCCACATGCACGAGCTCCACCGGGTCACTCGACTTCCCCTCCACCGAATGGAAGGGAAACCGTGAAAACTTGCTGGTCAAGCAAGTCTCACAAGATCCCACCTCCTTGGGCTCCCCCTTTATCCTCAGCCCCTTGACTCTTTCCTCCTTAAACAGCTGCTGCAACTGAGGTAGCGCCACGTGGCCAAAGCGACGGTGTGCGGTGAGCCAATCCGTCTCACCCGTGCTAGGAGTTACACTTGGAAGCGCAGCCCCTCCATGCCCAAGGAGCCCACCATCACTGTCATCACCACCCCCTCCATTGTCCACGTGGTTAACACGCCCTCCTCTCACATCTCCAGCAGCCAAGCGCGCAGCCGCCTCCTTCCATGGCAGCACCGGTATCTCCCACATGGACCGGTGCATGTCCTTGCCGCCTCGGAGGTCCCACAATACGCGCCCATCCAGAGTTGCCTTGAAAACCTTTGTGCCCAACATCTCCATCTTCATCCCTGCCTCACTTAGGGCCTTGGTAGAGAGGAGGTTGGCACACAATCCAGGAACAAGGAGAACACGCTTCAGCCCCACAAGCCTCCCATCCGCACCCATGAACATGGCTCTCCCCTCGCCACGCACGGGTACAACTTGGCCGGTGGCTGAAACGACGGTGGCTGCCTTTGATGGCCTAACTTCATCCAGTAGATCCTCTCGGTTGGTCATGGTCATGAAGGCTCCCGTATCGATGACCCAATGGGAGGAGCGGTGAAGAGCAATCTTGCTGGCCGGCACAACCATGTCCTCGGGGCACGCCTCCCCTACATGGTAGAACATGCCGCCGTATCCGCCAGCACCTCCTTCGCCCTCCTCACTGCCCATGCCTTCTCCCATAGCTCCATGAACACCCTTGGAGCCCTCAATTGATGGCTGACCAGGCCTCCAACCGTCAGGTAGCTTGCGGCACTTGAACCATGGGTGCCCTTCCACATGGCAATACCAACACTTGCCGCCACACCACTTGCCTCCCTTGTTGCCACGCTTCCCTCCCGAATGCTGCTCCCCTCCAGAGCCTTCCTTGGCCTTCCCTTTCTTGCTGCCACGCCCCTTGAAGCCCTTCATGCCATAGGCAGAGCCTCCACCTTCACCGGCAGCGGCGGTCAGCTCCTTCCTCCGAAACTCCTCTTGAAGAACTTGTGCGCGAATCCACTCAAGGGACCACGAGTCCTTCATCCCATTAAGGTTGACCACCAAGGGCCCCCACGACTCCGGCAGCAGGGAGAGAGCCTTGTAGCACTTGATTTTCTCAGGGTAGTCCACACCAGCAGCTGAGAGCTTCACATAGAGGTCCCGGAGTTGATCGAACGCTCCTTGTACGGCATCACCCTCGTTGATCTTCACCGCATGGAGTTGTCGCTCGAGCACCACCACCATTGCTTCGCTGCTGGGGGCATGGACATCCTTCAATATCCTCCATGCCTTAGGACCACACTCAGCTTCCTTGATGAGATGCTTGATGTGGTGCAGCTGGTTGGATGAGAGGCATTGGGAGAGAAGGAAGAATCCATCCTTGGACCGGCGATCCCATTCTTTGGTCGCTCCTTCGCTCGTAGGCCTCTTGAATTCTCCATCCATCACTTCAAGCAGCCCATAATGGTTGAAGAGGAGCTCCATCCTGAAGCTCCATGATGCCCAATCATCCCCAGAGAACTTCTCCAGGTTGAATGCCTTCACATCATCCTTAGCTGATGTTGAAACTGAAGCCATTGGCGCAGATCCGCCTGCAACGCCTCTTCCCGCTTCCCCAGCGCCTCTCACGCCACCACTGCCACTGGGACCAGCTGGAGCAGAACCTTCAGCCTCCATTTTCACCCACGAACAGAGTAGAACAGCTTTGATACCACTTGTTATAGTCTGCAGTCCACTTAGGGGTCGCGGATGCCCATGAAACCGCCTAAGCAGAATCTGACGTCTTCAAACCGCCTCTGTTCAAAACGCCGTCACGATCAGCTCCGAGAACATACGAGGCTGAAACTTGGACAGCGGTTAGCCTTAGGTGTCTGCTTTCCAACGGTATATTACTTGCTATTATCAGAGGTGTGTGCACTACGCAGTGAACGAAAACGTAAGCTCGGCTGAAAAAACGTGTATTCTCATTGATGCAAGGAAGAGGTGAGTACAACATTGCCTAGGGGACTCATAAGGGGTTGGGTCATCCTGGGAACTCAGAGAAGGTTGAGTCCTAGGGGAGAAAGGCTAGAGAAGAATGGGAAACGTCCTAGCTAGGTCAGCAAAGCCAACCACACTTGGATGTTCAGAGCTGTACTCAAGGCTACCAATAGTGAGTCAAGCCAACATGAGTCAGCTTGTCTTCCCACTTGCACCCTCTTGCAAGTTGCTTCCAGGAAGACCACACTTCTCAAAAGGAGGGTTATAGAGTCCCACTTGACCACCTGTACTTCTTGTCTCATTCTCTGTCCCTGCACCATTGGCATGACAACAATGAAAGGGTGGCAAGGGAAATGCTGCCAACAGTGCACCATGACTACGGAACAGTGAATTTCGGCAGCTGTCACGCAATGCTCAGATGTTGGATCGTTCTGAAACTTGGTGACCACTTGCACAGCGGGGCAAAGGACTGCCAGACCGAATTTCAGACCAATCAGATCTCGGTAGACGAGTCAGCAGCCGAAATGGTGAACTCGGGTGTTACCAAAAAGGAGTAACACACACTTCCGGGATGCCATAAGTCTTGAAACATAAAATGTTGTCATGCCTTGGTAACTGCTTGAAAAACTCTGAAACTTTGAGGGTTTGAAGAATACGTGTTGAACAACCTCCCCACAAAATTCCAGAAGCTGAGCAGGCTTGTAGGCCGAATGGGAGTGCGATGACCGTGCCACTGTAATGTGTTGGCACAACAAGAATGACCCACCTTCAAACCGTTTCACACTCCTCTCATCCTGCTTCACCCCTTCATCCCCCCAACAAAAGTGCAAGGGAATGAAACCACTTGGCAAGATACACGAGTAGATCCATGACCTTCCCAGCCATGAGCTATTACACTGCATGGCACTGGAATCATGGCGGTGGGTCATGCCAGTGGCTTCAGTTCATGACACTTGAACTATGACAGGGATTACGACTTGAGTGGAGTAAAAGAGGGGTGTATATCCGGGGAGGAATGGATAGCGGTAAGTGAGAGGGCAGCCATGGATGCTGAAAAGCAATCAAAGGGCAGGGGAGTGGGGAGAGAGGACAGGCATACATGAGCCCTGTCCTAAGCAATACAATTTGGGGAGCAGAGGGAGAGGCAGGCTGGGGGGGGATATGGGTGCTGGGATGATGGATGGTGGATGGTGGATGGCGAGTCTGTGGTGCCCATGCATGGGGTGGCAGCGCTGGGAGGAAATGGCAGCGAAAGAAATAGCTCTGAGAGGAGTGGCCATGGCACGTGACAAGGAGAATGCCAAGAATAACAAGGTGAACAGGGTGGACGAATGACATGGGGACGTTCACAAGAATAACGGCAATCTGATGTTGGTGTGAAAGGGAAGTTGGGTGGACAAAACGACATAAGAATCCAAGTGCAATGGGACGGTGGCAGGAAAGAATACGAGGAGATGCAAGGGAAAATGGCAATGCGAGATGGCCGAGCAGATGAAGTGGGAAGGGAAACGACAAGGAACATGAAAGTGCTTTTTGAATGGATGTGAGACTGTGAACGGAAACAAGGATATGCATGAAAGATGACCATGAGAGAGCATGGCTCCACAAATGACATGACTATGCGAAGTGGACTGGCAAAATGGCAAACCATGAAAAGGCTCACTCAATGTTGACTGGAATTCGTTCTATCAAAGGAGGAGGCTGGAAGCAAAAACACGGGAAGTTAAGTGAGGGTTGGAAATGGAGAGTTGAGAAAGAGACACTAGGGTCATGGAAACGGGACAAAGCAAGTATGAGACTGAGATGTTCATGGCCATGGCAGTGAGATGTTCATGGCCATGGCAGTGAGATCTTCATGGCCATGGCAGTGAGATGTTCATGGCCATGGCAGTGAGATGTTCATAGCCATGGGAGTGAGATGTTTATGGTCATGGCACGAAGGAGTGAACGTGCGCAAGTGACAGCAGACAGTGAGCGGGAATGCATGGGAAGCCGGTGACACACAGCAGACAGTGAGCAGGAATGCATGGGAAGCCGGGTGACAGATAGCAGACAGTGAGCAGGAATGCATGGGAAGCCGGTGACAGACAGCAGACAGTGAGCAGGAATGCATGGGAAGCCAGTGACAGACAGCAGACAGTGAGCAGGAATGCATGGGAAGCCGGTGACACACAGCAGACAGTGGGCAGGAAGGCATGGGAAGCCGGTGACAGACAGCAGACAGTGAGCAGGAATGCATCGGAAGCCGGTGACAGACAGCAGACAGTGAGCAGGAATGCATGAGAAGCCGGTGACAGACAGCAGACAGTGAGCAGGAATGCATGGGAAGCCGGTGACAGACAGCAGACAGTGAGCAGGAATGCATGGGAAGCCGGTGACAGACAGTGAGCAGGCCAGGAAGAATGCGGACATGAGGAAACAGGCATGCCATGCACTTGCGAGCTAATAGGCGTATCATGCACACAGCAAAAAGGCATGGAATGAGGCAGAGATGAAGGATGAGACGGCACGAGCCTAATGATGCTGGGGGACGTGCACAGATGACTGCAGAATGCATGCATGCATCACCGGCAATTAAAGTGCTGACAGAGGATGAAAAGAAGTGGGTAAGTAAGTAACTGGCTGTAGAAAGAGGGAAACTGAAAACAACAAAACCAACGGAGCATATTGAAATTAGGAGAACGACAGTGAGATTTCCACAGTTGCAAGGTGACTTGGGTGAATGATGAGAATGGGAAGATTACGCATATTCAAAAATGTTTCGTTGCTGAGGTGTGAACAAGTGTTAAGACAGACTGAGGAACCCAATCGACGGCAGTTGTGGTTATGGGAATTGTGATGATAACGGTGGTATACATGATGATGACACTGCAGTGAAGGCGGTAACAGAGGAGGCAGGTGTAATGACAATGGCACTGTGCCAACATCCAGTAATAAAAGCATCGCCCTCAACGTCAGTCCAGTCCAGCTGTCCCTTCCTACATTCTCCTTCGCTCTCGCTAATGATTGTTGTCCCTGGCTGGCTGGGCAGCTCAATGACTTGACAGCTAAAAGTGCAGGAAGTGGGTGGTAGAGTGGACGGACACGAAGAGCCGTACAACGATGCCACATGCATGTACTCTGGAGCCTATCCGCACATCCGCTTCATGCTCCTGGGGAGCACACGCCCATCACTGTCCATCACATGGCCACGTCACATCACATCACATCACATTACATCACATACATCATATCACATCACATCACATCACATCACATCACATCACACCACATCACATAACATTACATAACATCACATCACATTACATCACATCACATCACATCACATACATCATATCACATCACATCACATCACATCACATCACATCACATCACATTACATCACATCACTGCGCATCCACCTCCTGAACCCCCTTTACCTCACTCATATCCTCCCACAATAGCCGCAGCTTTGCACGGCCTCCCAAACCGAAAACTTTGCGGCGTGTAAGCTGCGAACAGTCAGGAAAGAGGGGGCGGATGGGGCTGTGCTGACTAGGTGCTCACTAGGTGCTGACTGGGTGCGTGATCCACGGCTAGTGCAGGCGGATGAGGTGGGAGAGGGACACAGGCACATGCTCAAGTTGCTTACACAAGGTGAGCTGCAGTTCCTGCAGACTGGATAAGGCAGCAATCCCAGGTGGCAGCGACACCAGTTTGGGCACAGAGTCAACCTTGGCGCCAGGCCCCTCGCGCACCTCATTTTCACGCATTACCGTTACCACTGTAGTTTCGCTATATATTCTTCGCTCATGCCTTCGCTCATTGGACTCTTGCTTCGAGAGTGCAATTCTCGCACGCTCACTCTATTGCACTCGTAACACTTGGTATCAGAGCCTACGATCTCTTCTCGGACCGCACCCACACCTTCGCTTCCCCATTATCTCAATTTTTGGGGGCGGGGAGGGGGGGGGGGGGGGGGGGTAGACGTCTCTCAGCAACACAGCACCGCCGCTCGTAGTGCTCTCTCGTAAGCACGCACGGCCACGACAGAGGCTCTCGCTGAGCTTGCCCGACACCCCCGCCATGGCCGAATTCACTCTCGCGACACTCACGCAGGAGCAACTTGACCGTCTCGTGCGCCAAGTCAAAAAATCGGCGCTCGAGATTGCGACGCTCATGGCGGAACGTGACTCCGCGCGTCAGCCATCCACGGTGAATACTCCGGCACCACCACACGCACCTGCAAATGCACCTGCACAATTGGAGGAGCCGATCATTTCATCAGGCACACCGACACAAAATGACAGCGTGGGACAGCGCTCCGGCTCAGCCAGCGATGGCGCCGTCCACCAATGCCAATCAAGCCGCTGCGCCGGCCCTGTTTCGACCTGAGCCAGCGTGGAGGTCCGACAGTTCAGTCGTAGGTCTTCACAATGAACGTGTTCTTCGACGCGAATTACGTTGAGTCGGACGCAGCGAAGATTCGATATGCCGTCTCGCTGCTGAGGAGCCCTGCCATGGACTGGTGGTGAGTCATCATGACGTCGCCACGCGCCTACGGGCCACCGTCGCAAGAGGAAGGGCCCGCGGGCCCAGCAGTCACCTCGAGTTCATTCTACGAAACCGCCCAGGGCTTCGGGCGTGCTTCGAGCCGATCGCGGCTTCTATTTCGGCGCGTCAGAAACTGCGTACTTGGCGGCAGCTCAGGTCGATTCAAGACTACACGAGCGGTTTTCTCGCATTATGCGAGCAAGTCGGCTACATGCACGAAGCGGAGCGGGTGGATTGTTACGTCGGAGGGCTGAAGCCGGACATCTCGCACGAAATCATGCTACGCGGACTCTCAAATTTCAACGAGATTCTCGCGCTTGCCGAGAAAATCGACATGATGCGCCGTCCGAGACCGGGGTCCTGCTACGGACATCGCCCTCGGGGACAGATCGAGCATGCCACCGTACATGCCTTTGCGACAAATGCAGCTTCCGCGCCGTTTAAGGGGCGCTGCTTTGCTTGCAATAGGCCGGGCCATCGCAAGAGTGAGTGCCCAGAGGAGCTGAGGCGCCGCGGAGCAGAGCAGGGGAGGGAGTCTCCAAGGTAGGGAAACGCCAGCAGTCAGTAGGAATCAGGCCAACTACTGACGAGACTGCCTGCTCGCCCAATCTCACCGACCCTCACCAAGTCACAGTACCGATTCATGCTATCGATCGGGCTCTGACGAATAAGGAGGGTACAGCGACGGATTGCCCAGTACTGATCCACGGGAAAATACAGGGAGTAGAAGTGAAGATCTTTATCGACGGAGGCGCCAGTCACAGTTTAGTTAATACCTCAACCGCACGGAAACTGCAACTGACACTTAGCTAGTGTTTACCAGAAATAGACGCACGCTTAGTTGATGGCACGCCACTGGCCATACGGGAAAAGGTGGAGAAAGTCAAAGTCCGCTGCGATGGGAGTTTCGGGTTTACACAGGAAATGTTCGCGACGACTCTGGATGGGCACGACATTTTACTATGACATGATTGGCTGCGACGGTATAACCCGCGAATTGACTGGACGACGGGTAGCTGCACTGTGCGAAGTAGCGGTAACTGGGTCGAACTACCTCGCTGGCAGTCGCCTGAGTCTTCAACGGTACACGTCAACGCCGTCACTATGAAACGGGCTGTCGCCGCTGGAGCTGACGTATATGCAGTGGACATTGCAGTGGTAGAGGAAGCAGAGCATCCGAGCGATTTCAAGAAACTGCTGGCAGCGGTACCGCCCGAACTACAGGAACTGTTGAAACGGTACCCGGGGATCTTTCCCGACGATTTACCGGAGGGACTGCCACCTCAGCGAGCACATAACTACCGAATAGAATTAGAACCACGGCACAGCCAACCGTACAGCGCCAATTCAGACTGACACAGCCCGAGCTCGACGAACTGAGGAAGCAGTTAGATTACTTGCTAGAGAAGAAATTCATCAGACCGAGTTCGCCACCGTTCGCCGCACCGATACTGTTCACGCCGAAAAAAGATGGGGGGTTTCGCATGTGCATCGATTACGAAGCGCTCAACAGGGTAACAGTCAAGTCGCGGTACCCCATCGCCCGCGCCGACGAACTAATCGACCAACTGTGAACATCACGGGATTTATCGAAAATATATTTACGGGGGGGTTACCACCAGATTAGAGTCGAACCATCGGACTGCGCCAAAACAGCTTTTCGGACTAGATACGGGTCATTCGAGTACACCGTGATGCCCTTCGGGCTGACCAACGCACCGGTGACATTTCAGATGACCATGAACGAGGCGTTTAGACCGCTTTTAGATAAATGCGTGATAGTTTACCTCAACGACATCCTCGTCTATAGTCGCGACAGGCAGCAGCACTTAGCAGATCTGGAAGCAGTGTTTAAGATGTTAGACGAACACCGACTACTGACCAAGGGTTCCTAAGTGTGAGTTTTTCCGGGACAGGCTAGAATTTTTGGGGCACGTCGTTTTGGAGGCTGGGGTTGAGATTGACCCGAAGAAGCTGGACACGGTCTACAGACGCAAGCGACATCGCCATCGGACTTCGACAACGGCCTACAGCCCATCGCATACGAGTCACGAAAACTGCATCCGCCCGAGAAAAATTACCCGATACACGATCGCGAAATGCTTGCGATCGTGCACGCATTCAAAGTGTGGCGCTGTTACTTGACCGGCGCAGACGTGACAGTACGGACGGACCACAAATCACTACAGTACCTCCGCGATTTCCTCGAGTCGATTTTCACTACACGGTCACCTACAAGAAGGGGGCATCGAACATCGCCGACGCACTGACCCGCCCCACTGCCCAGATCCACGCAATACTACTCGCCCAGACCAGCCCACTACTGACCGGCCTATTTACCCACGGGTACCAAACGGATTCATTCTTCACAGGAGGAAATTCGCAGCAGTTCGTAGCAGCAAAGGGGGTCTATTACGTAAAAGCCGGGACCGACCGCATCTGGGTCCCTGGGTACACACTACTACGGGAGTTATTACTACAGGAGGCACACGACGGAGTTACCTACAGAAAACACGGCAGCAGCTGCAGCGGTATTACTACTGACCCGAAATGTTGACAGACGTACAACGACACGTGGCATCATGTCCCACTTGCCAGCTCATGAAATCATCACGGAAGCGGCCGGCAGGACAATTGCAGCCGATACCACCCCCAGAGCATGCTTGGCAGCAGGTGACGATGGACTTCGTCACGGGGTTACCGGCCGGAGCGAGTGGGAACGACGCAATCCTGGTCGTCGTCGATAGACTGACGAAAATGGCACACTTCGCAGCCTGCAAGAAATCAATCACAGCCGAAGAAACAGGCCACCTCTTCACGGACAAGACCCGACCGTACCCATGACCCCGAATCCCGACAACACCGTACCACGAGCGCAACAGTTTGCCGAAATTTTACAAGCAGCACGGACCCGGGCAGCAGACGCCATTAAAAAATCAAACATCATCGCCAAACGCAACGCCGACTGCCACCGCCGACCTGTCACTTACCAGCCCGACGACCTCGTTTTACATGACACCCAGAACCTCCGCCTGCCCATTACCCCAAAACTTCGCCCTCGCTACTTTGGACCCGTCCGCATCAGCCACATGATCAAACCCGTCACCGCCCACCTCCTCCTCCCCGCTGACTGGTACGCCAGCCCATCTTTCCACGTCAGCCTGCTTCGCCCCTACGTACCATCCACAAGTCAACTGCCACGCAACCGCCCCGCCAGCATGACACGGCCGCCGACTGAGCCAATCATCACACCCGAGAAAATTCTGAGCCACAGAGTTTGTGACCCACGAGGAGCTCGAAGGATCGAATTCCTGATCCGCTGGAGAGACCGTGCACCCATCGAAAACAACTGGGTTCCCCTAGACAGAATCAAAAACCACCCCGTCCTCACCGAGTATCTACGCAGCCGGAATTTTCGGGATGTGCACGCGCTTTCATAAGGAGGTCCTCCTTAGGGTGGGGGGTAGTGTAAGGAAAAATCCTTTTCCTTACTTCGCGTCCCTGCTCAGCGCGTACATCACTGTTCCCGCCAACAGCACCCAACAGTAATCCGTTACCACTAGCAACACGCGCCTGGACACTGTTCCCGCCACTGTTCACGACGCGACCCAACCTCACGGTTCGGTTGGTAACCCGCGCTCCGGACCTACGCCTCGGCACTTTCCCAACCTCGGCGCCAGGCCCGTCGCGCACCTCATTTTCACGCATTACCGTTACCACTGTAATTTCGCTATATATTCTTTGCTCATGCCTTCGCTCATTAGACTCTTGCTTCGATAGTGCAATTCTCGCTCGCTCACTCCATTGCAGTCGTAACATTAGTATACCAATCACCATGTACATAAAATCCACATAATAACTGAGAATACGGCTAATGTGGCCGACAACCGTATGGCGTACATGTTGAACACGTTACACTCCTACCCTAACGGACAGCCACCGGAGTGAGAAGTACTCTATGACAAACCCACGACGAGTTAAGGAAGGCGGAATGGGTTTTCGAGTAGCCAAGAGGCGCGGATGTGAAGATGGATTGAGGGGGAGCCATCTGTCTCAATATATATATATATATATAAAAATATATATCCTAGTTAGATATTCTATGCTATAGTGAGGTTCTCAGTATAGGTCACAACAATAACCTAGACACTCCTACTTGTACCCTACTGTTAGAAACTGAATGGTGATTCACTATTGTAGGTTGGGATACATAAACCTAACCCTAACTGCTGTACCCCATATGACACGCATCACTAAAGGCTACAACATTTGACACATCCCTTTAGCCTAAGTGAGGGGTGTCAAGCAAAAAAAAAAAAACGTACGGTGACAAGACCAGTCACAAAGAAACAAAGCTCATGGTGGATCACAACGTCACCACACAGTCTGAGCACAAGCAAAAGAGCCACAAGCATTCCTCCTCTATCTTCTCCACAAAACAGCTCCAGAGCCTAGGCTAAAGCAGTACCCTTGAGTAGACCTGTGAGTATCGGCGTCGTCAGCGTAAGAAGAGTCACAGTGACCAGTGAGTACGACAGGCTGTGTCCCTCCAAGTACCAGCCCCACGCCTGATGTCGTCGCTAGGTACTTCACCACCCTCACAGCAGCTGTCCAGTGAACAGTCTCCCTGGTGCAACAAAGCGAGCAAAGATGCTGAGAGGGAAGGCGAGGTACGGGCGAGTACAAGTCATCAGGTACATGAGGCAGCCCACAATCTCTGCGTAAGGACCACTAGGCTCAAACGGCTCGTCAAGAAAGGGATTAGTGAGTCTATGGTCAACAGCAAGAGGTGTGAGCTGTACTGTGGAGTGCTGAATCTCGAACTGTTGAAGGACCTGCTGCACCATGTGTGACTGTGAGAGCGTAATGGTGCGAGCGGCTCTCTCCCTAGTGATCTTCAGGCCTAGACAGTGGCGCAGTTCACCAAGGTCAGTGCACGTGTGCCTCTTCTGCAGTTTGGACTTCACGTCAGCCAAAGAAACCCTGTAAGCAGTGGCGAAGACAAGGTCGTCAACATAGACCAGTATAACGAACGGTGTAGAGCCACAACGAACGAACAGAGACGGGTCGGCAGAAGATTGCTGGAAACCAAGGTCAGACAGTGTAGAGCGAAGGGTGTCATGCCACTCATGAGGTGCCTGATGGAGACCGTAGACCGTTCGCCTCAGCCTCCACTGGGTCCCAGGAGGGAAAGTGCCAGTGAAGGCAGATGGACGACGCAGCCAGACCTCCTCGTGTAGGCTACCCTGAAGGAAGGCAGTGGAGAAGTCAAGAGAGTGTAACTCGTCGTTTCCCTGTGCTGCTACGTGCAGTAACACCCGAAGTGTGGTCATCTTTGGGGTAGGCGCTAAGGTATGAATGAAGTCAACTCCCTCACGCCGACTGAAACCTCTAGCCATGTAGCCCGCCTTGAAGACCGGAGGAGATCCCGGTGGCCGCTTCACCCGGGAACCTTGTCGACGTACGTGCCTGTGGATCTGTAAGAGGCCATCTCTGAATCCATGGCAGCTCTCCACTGAGAGGCCCAAGGCCCTAACACTGCCTCAGCGTAAGTGCGAGGAGTCGGTACGTCAAGGGCGTCGGGGTCTCCCTCACGGGCGAGCAGCATGGCACAGAGATGAGGGGAAGCAGCTGCCAGGAACTCCAGCCCAGGAACTGCTCTTGCTGTGGCGGCTGCTGCATCTGCTGCTGCTGCTGCCGCTCCTCCAGCTTCTATAGCTCCAGATGCTGCCGCTCCAACTCTCGCCCCTCCCGCTCCAACTCCAGCTGATCCTCAAGTGCAAGGCAAATACGGGCCTGGTGCCGGGTCGGATAGGGGTGGGGGGGAGGAGAATTTTCTGGGGCGGTGATAGCCCTAGGACCGCTCTCCAAAGCACCAGTCGCACTACCCCCAGAGCCAGCACCACCAGCAGCAACGCGGCCAGTCCCAGACTCTCCAGCTCCCCGAAGACTAGAACCTCTTGCAGAGACGGGCTCAACTCCAACTCCAGCACCCCCAGCACCAGGATTTCATACAGGCACACCCTCAGCTCCAACTCCAACACCTCCAGAGGTAGCAACTCCAGGGTCCTCGACACGAACACCAGCTCCCGCAGGGTCTGCAGTGGGCTGTGATGAGGACGTGGGGAAGGGGACAGCACATGAGGGGCTACCGGGGGGGGGGGGGGGATAGCGTGTGACACACTTGATGGGGCTGGACCAAAGGGGGGGGGGGGGGGGGCTGTACCGGAGGAGCGAGAGGGGGAGTGGGAGTCAGGAAGAGAGGAGGAGGAGGAACCGGGAGACCTCGGCAGGGGTACTAGGTGTAGTAGGGGGACTGACTCGTCAAAACGGACGTCGCGGGAGTCAAAGAACCGCCGAAGGGGAGGGTGGTGAAAGGTGAAGTCAAATGAGTTCTCGGGGAAAACCAAGGAAGACAGAGGGAATGGCGCGAGGCGAGATCTTGTCCGTGGAGGTGTCGTGAACAAGTGCCAAGCAGCCCCAAACACGAAAACGCGATGCAACACCAGGGGGCCCAGTCCAAAGACTGGTCGGTGAAGCCCCTGGCCGAGAGACACGTGGCCAGAGGTTCAGCTGGTGAGCGGCGTACCGAACCGCGCAGGGCCACAGAAAATGGGGCGCACGGGTGTGAATCATGGAGGTGCGTGCGATATCCATGACCAAGCCTATGCGGCGCTCAGCAACCCCATTCTACTGTGGGGGCTCTGGAAGCGTCCAGGACTGACAAATGCCCTGCTCGCGACAGAACCCGACGAGAACGCTGGAGCGAACTCACCCCCACGGTCGGAGTGAAGACAACTGACACGACGGCCACGAGAGCCCTCAGTGACGAGTAACCACCGGATCAGCGTAGAAGTCACGTCGGACTTCTTCGCCAGAGGAAACATGGTGGTGTAGCGAGAGTTGTCGTCAACGACCACCAAAAAGAAACTCTCTCGCTCAGGGCCAGGGCGAGATGCGAGGCCCCAGACGTCCAAGTGGAGAGTCTTTAAGGGCTTGGTGGCCGGACGAAGGGAAGAGGAGTGAGGGGTGGCGCGCAGCCGACCCTCGACGCAAGGGGCGCAAGGTGGTGCAAGCGAAGGTGGCAGCGACGGCAAGACTCGCGGGAGGCCTAAGACGAGACCCTGACTAGCCATAGTGCGCAGGCGAAGAATGGACGGGTGACCAAGGCGGTGGTGGTACAGAACGGTGGGAGAACAAGACGCAGCAATCGGACCAGACAGTGGAACCCTACCAGACACAGCTACCTGGTGGGAGGCGGCAACCTGGTGAGACGCGGGGACCTGACGGGGGGCAGTGACAGGGGTCAGAGGCAGGAGCAGCTGCTGCTGCTGCTGTTGTTGTTGTTGCTGCTGCTACTGCTGCTACTGCTGATGCCTCTCTCGGGGACCAGCGTGAAGTGTGTAGAGACCAGAGCCCGGCTCGGCTTGAAATGTGGCCAGGGGCGCGTATCTGTCAACGTCTACACAGGTTGCATTGACCCCAGAACGCTCAATCCAAACCACCACGTGACTGTCCATGAGCGGCCTCACACCCACCAAGTTCCTGGAGAACAAGGGGACGTGAAAGCCAATCAAGAAACCCGAGGGAACATCCAGGCACGAAAGCGTAGTAGTGTAGTGAGCAGTGCGAAGCTCTGGAGTCCAAAGTGAAAGACAGAGAAGCGTACTCCGGAGCAGCACCTGGACTAGTACCTAAGCAAATACCTAAACTAGCAACTGGCACAGGATCAACACTAGCACCTAAGCTAAAAACACGCGAGTAAATAGAGTCAGGATCACTAGAGTCAACAACAACATACATAGCATGAGGAGTTCCTAAGAGATCAAGCAACTGAGAAGCAGACATGGCCCACAGAGCGGCGCGGTCCTATGAGGGCAGTCATTCAGGGGCAGGGCCATGAACGTTGTGCGAGTGAACAAGAGGAAGCCACTCAGTGGCAGGGCCGTCAACGCCGTAGGCAACGCGAAGAGTGTTAGTGAGCTGAGCAAAGCACTGACCCGGTGGGTTGTGGCGGTCACAGCGGAAGCCGCTGCGAGTACCTGTTTGAACGATATAGGGGCAAGGAGAGTGGGCGTCACCACGCGACAGCGGACGCGAACCTGACCCCTGCTGCTGCTGTGGCCGCTGCGAGAGGAGTGGCTGCTGCTGCTGCTGCTGCTGTCGCTGAGCCAATTACCAAGCCGCCACTCCAGCACCTGCAGCTGGTAGTCGCGCAGGTGCCCAACTAACCCGAGCGGCACCTCCACCAGCCGTAGTAGTGGAGTCACTAGACGCGGCACAAGGCGCTGCACCAACTCCTGCACTCCCGCCACCGCCGCCCACAATGCCACCTCCACCGCCTCCGCTGCCGCTCGCACCCTGGTCGCCCCTCCTGCCACTCCGAGCTCTAGACTGTGCAGAAGTCTTAACAGCAGCTGCGGTCACGTCAGTAGCGGCAGTGGCGAGGAAGGCAGTAAAGGTGGGCAACTGAGGGACAGTGCACCCGTGGAACAGTGGGGGGGGGAGAGCGCAAGAGGCGGAGGCTACCGAACGGAGGCTGCTCTCGACGTCCTTGAGGGCAGACTCAAGGACGTCGATAGTGAGCTCACTAGAGTGCTTCAAAAGAAGCGCGTCACGAACCGAGGCAAGGTGGTCTGGGAGGCTGGTGGCGATGAAATATATAATAATCGCCATGGGGGGAGGGAGCAGCGCAAGCTGTGCGTCAATGCAGGCAGCGCGGTAGCTAGAATCCAGTGAACGCAGGTGAGTGATCAAGTCAGCAGAGCGCTCAAAAGAGACGAGGTCAGGAAACAAGAAGGGGAGGAATAGACGACCAAGAGAGACAATAGTGGGAATAGTGTAGCGGGCCTTGATTGCAGTGAGGAACTCACTTGCCGAGAGAACCTGGGTGAAATGGGTCTCCTCAGACTCAGGGAGGAGGCTGCTGGGGGCAATGCAGGCCGCAACATCGCGCGACTTCCAGGCTGTCAGCGCAGCACGCTGACGTGCAACACGATCTCTGTCCGCAGTGGTGGCGTCAGCGCCTAAAAAATCATGATTGGGGGGCGCATGGAGGTCACCGGAAGCGTGCGCCTACAGGGACTCGTCTGCCTGAACCTGACTCTCTAGGAGACGCTACGCACGAAGGAGCCAGACAGAGAACTCGAGCGACCTACCCTCGGCGTCAAAAGCGTAGGACTCTAGGCGTCGCCATAGCGGAAGCGTAGAGAAAATCGTCTAGAAGGCCGGAGTAGGGTGCGGCGAGCAGTGCGGTGCGTGACTAGAAGGGAGGGACGTAACAGAACAGGCACGGCGCGGCGGAAAGGGCAGGCGCGGTGCGATCGGACGCACAGAGCGTAGGGCGCGACGGGCAGGGCGCAACAGGCGCGGACGGGCAGGGCGCAACGGGTGCGGACGGGCAGGGCGCGACGGGCGGGGACGGGACGGGAAAGGAGGGGCGCGACACGGCGGGCAGCGCGACGCGACTGGACGGGACGGGATGGCGTGACGGGACGGGACCGGACGGGCAGGCGTGACGCGTCAGGACGGGACGGAACGGGCAGGCGCGACGCGATGGGACGGGACGGGCAGGCGCGACGCAACAGAACGGGACGAGTTACGCAAGCACGCTGACAGCAGATTCTTGGGGGGGGAACGGACCGCGGGACGGTTCGTAAGGACCCCTAGCTCTGATACCATGTTAGAAACTGAATGGCGATTGACTATTGTGGGTTGGGGAACATAAGCCTAACCCTAACCGATGTACGCCATATGACACGCATCACTAAAGGCTACAACATTTGACACCTACCCCTTACTAGTCTCACCATTCCGCTTCTACTCTCAGAAAATATCGAGCTAGTTAGTTCATAAGAACCTAGCTCATTGTTTTTCCTAGTCCCCTCCATCCCGCCGTCCTTAGAGCACACGCCGGCTAGACCCTCCCCAATCCCCCAACAGCGCGCTTACCAGCCGCATCCATGCACGCTGTAGCACAAACTAGCGCGAATCCAGAGCATGCTTGCGCACGCTGCTACGCGTGCGACAGAGCACCACCGCCTGCGTATAGCGCGCAACTAGCAGCTGCGTACACACAGCCGTGATTGCATGTTAACAGCCGCATCCGTCCGCACACATAATAGCAGCCGCGCACATGCGATGTTAACCGCACGCGCAGCAGCTACAGCCACGCAAACACAGCAACAGCATCCATGTGCACTGCTGCCAGCGGCTCTAGACCTTACAGCCGCCAGCAACAGGAGCAGCATTAGTGGCAGCCAGCAGCGCTCGCTGCCAACCGCCGGCAGCAAAGATAGCAGCCGCCGACGGAGCTATAGCAGTGTGCATGCATTGTTAGCAACTCCAGCTTACTGTGAGGATCTAGGATCGAGCTCAGAAAAGAGAATTGTAATTGAATGATCCACCTGGGTACAACACGAGCTATAAATAGTCTCGATACATGGTTAGTTACCCAGGTGTTACGCGAATGTTCTGAGGGTCGCGAAGCGTCCCGAACAGAACCTTCCCGAACTCAGTAGAAAACAATTCGGTTGCAACCGAAAAGGCTTGAGTTCGGTACATGTAACCTGGTTCAGTGCTATAACGATAGTAGAATATAGGAATGCACCTAACCTATGAAATCAAGAATATCTCTGCATGATAAATAAAACCCAAGCTAGATATAGCATAATAAAGTTCAGGCAAGCTAGCAAAGCCAGCATAAGCTGTCGTACTCTCACACGTCCACCCCTCAAATCTGGGTGGCGTGAAATACACCCTGCTTGACAATAAAGTCCTTGAGAGCATGGCGTGCATTGCCCATATCAGCTTCTGCACCCCAATTATCCTCAGTGGGGTCGTATCCCTTCCAGCGTATCAGGAACTCGAGAGTCTTACCGCCGCGGCGCCGATGAGTGAGAACGCGCTCCACTTCGTACTCGGGTTCATCCTCTATGAACAAGTGGTGGTGGCGGTAGGTGCCGTCCCTGGAACTGTTGGTTGGGGTCCTTGTTGGGTTTCAGTAGCTCGACATGGAAAGCATTGTGAAGCTTCCATGTATCTGGTAAGCGCAAGCGGAATGTAACTGGTGTCACCTGTGCCTCAACGAGAAAAGGACCACAGAAGCGAGGCCGGAGTTTGGATGGGAGGTGAGACAGGTTCAAATTGCGCGTGTCAAGAAGCACCTGATCTCCGACTGCTAGTGATCTCGTCGCTGTCGATCAGCATACTGCTTCTGGGAGTTCTGCATCGTGGTGAGTCGTCGCTGAGTCTTCTCCCATAGCTGCTGCATGGTGGTGACGAAGTCATGTGCGGCTTGGACGTATGCTGGTGTGGTTGGCTACTGCGGTGTAAGTGGTTCCCGTTTGTAACACTGGAACGAAGGAGTTTTCCCTGTGGCCGCATGTGACGCGTTGTTGTAAGCGAACTCTAGGGTCGGTAACTGTGTGTCCCAGTGGCTGACGTCGTCTTTGCAAGTTGTGCGCAGTAACTCTTCAACCACTTGATTGAATCGCTCTGTCTATCGGTCAGTCTGTGGGTGGTATGCTGGGGACATCGCAAGTTTGGTCCCCAATAATCCCATGAGCTCCTTCCAGAATTTACTCGTGAATTTGGGGTCTCTGTCTGAGATGAGTGTAGCGGGGATGCCGTGGATGGTGATGATGCGGTCAAAGAAGAGGCGGGCAGTTGCTTCAGCTGTAGCTGTGGCGTTGGTCGGGATGAAGTGACCCATTTTGGAGAACTTATCGATCACTACGAGGATGGAATCATGTGTTCGTGAGGTCGAAGGAAGTCCTGTGATGAAGTCGAGGCTAATGACCTGCCATGGCTGCTCCGGTACGAGTAGAGGCTAAAGAAACCCTGCTTTTTTCTGTTTGCTACTCTTTATCTGCTGGCACGTGTCGCAAGAGGTGACGAACTGCTGCACATCTGCTGCCATCCCGGGCCAGTAGTAATACTTCGCTATCCATGCTAATGTCTTGTTGCTCCCGAAATGTCCTGCATAAGGTACGTCGTGAAACTCTTCCAATAGGATCTGCCGTAGCGGGGCGTAATTCGGTACCCAAATCTTTCCTGAACCCTTCCTTACCGCTAAGTCTTTCTCCCACTGTAACAGCTTCTTGGTCTGTGCTGTAGCGATCTCTGCGTCCACGGAGTACCCATGTTGGAATAGACCCTTGAGCAGAAGGTTCATCCTGTCGAGCTGGATGCCTGCTACATGTTCGGGGCGGCTCAACGCGTCTGCCTTGTTGTGTAGCCCGGGCTTGTAGACGATGTCATAGTGGAAGTGAGTTTCCAAGAAGTCCACCCACCGCACCTGTCGTCGTGAGAGTGTCGGCTGCGACTTCAGTTATTTGAGACTGCAGTGGTCAGTATATACTGTAGTCTTGGCTCCCTCTAGGTAACACCTCCACGCCTTGAAGGCCACGACGATGGATAAGGCTTCCTTATCGTCTATGGGGTAATTCAGTTCTGCTCCGTGTAGTTTTTTACTGAGGTAGGCGATAGGCTGTAAACCGTTCCCGTGATCTGTCATCAGTACTGCTCCGCCTGCCTGGTCACTAGCGTCTGCTTCAACTACGTAGTCCTTGTCTGGGTCCGGTAGGATGAGTACTGGTGCTGTAGTCAGTGCTGTCTGTAACTGCTCCATGGCTTGCTGATGAGGAGTATCCCATTTGTAGGGCATATCCCTTTTCAGTTGGTCTGTTAGTGGCGCTGCTATCTTAGCGTATTACGGCACGAACCTGTTGTAGTAGTTGGCGAAGCCTAGGAACTGCTGCAATTCCTTCACGTTCTCCGGTACTTTCCACTTCTTGACGGCTTCGATCTTCCGCGGGTCTACGTGTACGCCCTCAGCACTCACCATGTGCCCAAGAAACTGCACATTCTTCAGTGCGAAGTCGCTCTTCGATAGCTTCACGTAGAACTTGTTTTTCCGCAGGATCTTGAACACCTTCCGCAGATGCTCCACGTGCTCCTTCATGTTCTTGGAGTAGATGAGAATGTCGTCCAGGTACACCACTACGCACTCGTCCAACAGGGGCCGAAGGCTATGATCCATCTCCGCCTGAAACGTTGCTGGTGCGTTGCAGAATCCGAACGGCATCACCAAGTATTCGTAGGAGCCATATCTGGTACAGAACGCCGTCTTGTGGATCGAGTTGTCCGCCATCTTGATCTGCCAGTAACCCGACCGTAGGTCAGCTTCAAAAAGACTGTTGCACCACGCAGTTGATCTAGAAGTTCGTCGATGCGCGCTATGGGATATTTGTTTATAACTGTCTGTTTGTTCAGTGCGCGGTAGTTGATGCACATCCGTGAACTGCCTTCTGGTTTGGGAGTGAAATGAACTGGTGCACCGTAGGGAGAGGTGGATGGGCGGATCAGTTTGTCTGTCCAGTAAATACTCGATCTGTTTCTTCATGTCTGTCAGTTCGGTCGGACTCAGTCGGTATGGTGCTCGTGAGACGGGTTTCGCACCTGGTTCCTCCACGATCTCGTGCTCGTGGGTGCGTGCCGGAGGTACGCCTGCAGGTAGGTCGTCGAGCATTATATCCTTGTACTGCTCCAAGACCTCCTTCACTGCCGTAGGTAGCTCTGTGCTCGGCTTCTCCTCCTCTGCTGCTGCCATAACCAGTGCTAGGTATCCCGTGTTACTCTCGTTCACCGTCTGTTCAAACCGTGCCAGTGTCGTTTCAGGAACGTTCCCTGTATCCGTCCAGCTTTGTAGTGCTATCCGCTTCCTGTTGTTGTAGATGCACACCTTCATGTTGACCCAATCGATCTCGGGGTTGAACTGCTTTAAGAAATCTCGCCTCAATATGAAATCTAAACCCTTGATGTTTGTGATCGGCAACGTCGGCTTCCACCTCAGCGCCCCTATGTGCAGCTGCAGTGATGCTTCGCCGTGGATGGGAAGTTTCGTACCGTCCACCATCGTTGCCGAGAACTTGGTCTCCTCGAAAGGTTCAACAATCTTCTCCAACGTCCCGCGGTCACACACTGAGTGAGATGCACCGCTGTCCATCAGTGCCTGGAGGCGTCGTCCTTTGCATAACACCTCGAGGAGTATTGGTGCTTGCGGTGCTGAGTAGCCAAAAAGGGTCTCATTAATAGGATCATAGGGTACATCAAAATGAATACCATCCCTATTTCCTATACCTGACTCAGCACTTTTCTCTTCCAACTTCACCTGGGGGATAGGAGGATTTTTCCGAGGCTTGTACAGCTTCTTAGGAGCCTGGAATTTTCCTCTAAGCCTTTGCAGCTATGTAGGCTTCACCTGTGGGCAACGGGGAGCCTTAACACTGGGCTGCGGGGAGAGAATATTGACTCCACGAAATGCACGACCCTTTTCTACGCTCCGTAGTACTTTGCCCAACTTCTCAGGTACCTGAATAATTTCTAAAGGCTTTTTCTTGGCCTCTAAATCTCCCCTGAATTTTTCAAAGGCTTGAAAACCACCAGAAGCAATCTTTCTCGGTAGAGTATCTTTATAGGATACTTTTAACGAATTCTTACTTTCGTCGGTGTTCGGCTGGAGTTTCCCGGTCGGTGCAGAGTCTTTTTTCGCGGAGCCTCCATTCGCGTCGGAGATTTCCCTTGATGCCGGCCAGTCGTGACGTTTTCTATTCGCGCCATCATTTTCTCCTTTTTTCACTCGCTCCGAAGTCGCCACGTCGTCGCCTTTTTCTGCCTTTTGGATCTTTACGCGATCGCCAGGTCGATCCGCGGCTACTCGCGATTCCCATTGTTTGACTTCGGGGGCTCTCCGCTGTTGCTGCCCAGCAGTGCCGCACGTGCTTTCTTCATTTTGTAGCACGACAAAAATTGATGCCCCGCTGCGCCGCAAAATTCGCATTTTGTCGGTTGCTAAATTTGTCGATATCCATCGGTTCGGCGAACGTGGGGGGTGTCGATCGCTCCATGCCGAATGTACGGTTCGGCCCGTATCGTCGTGTTTCAGGTTGACCTCGAGTCAATGTGTCGTATCGCTCGGCAGCACGCACGATGTCGCGGTAACTGTTGTAGTTCGCTGCAATTACCTATCGGCGAATCTCCAATTTTAACCCTTCTATGTACGCCTGGATTTTTTCGCCTTCAGTCAGGTCAGTAATGCGGTTGAACAGTTGCTCCATCTGCTGCGTGTACTGTGCTACACTCCCGTATTGCTTGTGTCGGTGTATTTGCTGCCGCGCCATGTAGGTTGTAATAATGGGCACGAAACTGCGCCCACGTTCGATGAGGTCTGCCTGAAACTGCGCCCACGTTTTCTCTCCCCGGGCCACATCAGTGTAATAAATCCACTCGAGTGCTGGTCCCCGCAACAGTGTCGCTGCGAGCCGAATTCGTGCTGCGTCGTGTGTCGGGGTCGAACAGCCAATGGCCTCGAAGAAAATTTCAAGGGTCGCCACGAATCGTCGAACGTCAGATCCTTTCGCGCTGGGATCGAACGCTTCAGGAAGCCTCGGGCGAGCTGCTTCGAGGTTCGGCGGAGGTGAAGCCATCAGTCCGTGAAATGTCGGTGTCGCTGCCGCTGCTGCTGCTGTCGCTGCTACGTTCGCTGCTGCATTGACTGTTGGGGTGGCGGCTGCGGATTGGTTTGTCATAAGGGCCTCGAGTCGCCGAATCGCCGCCTGCGTCTGCTCCATGTCGGTGCGAAGGCTGGCGATGTCGCTCGTCGTCGCGTGATTGTCGCCCTGGCCCTCCATACCTGACATTGAACGTTCAAAAACCGAAATCGAGGGGGAGTGTCAAACACGGAACCGGTTTTACGTACCCGAATTCGGTGTTTAACAGTCGTCGCCCCTGCGGTTTTTTAAGACTCGGTTTTAGCGGTCGAAAAAACTTCGCGTGTAAACGGTTTTGATTACCAAGTGTGAGGATCTAGGATCGAGCTCAGAAAAGAGAATTGTAATTGAATGATCCACCTGGGTACAACACGAGGCTATATAAAGTCTCGACACAAGGCCAGTTACCCAGGTGTTACGCGAAGGTTCTGAGGGTCGCGAAGCGTCCCGAACAGAACCTTCCCGAACTCAATAGAAAGCAATTCGGTGGCAACCGAAAAGGCTTGAGTTCGGTACACGTAACCTGGTTCGGTGCTATAACTACAATAGAATATAGGAATGCACCTAACCTAGGAAATCAAGCATATCTAAGTATGATGAATAAAACCCAAGCTAGATATAGCATAATAAAGTTCAGTCAATCTAGCAAAGCCAGCATAAGCCGTCGTACTCTCACACTTACGGTCGCACAGTTGTGCCCAGCGCAGTCCACCCGCCGTCCCATAGCTGACAGCCCCTCTCGGCGGCCCACATCCCCTCCTAGCCGCCCACATCCCCTTCTAGTTGGCCACCTCCCTTTCTAGCCGCCCACAGCCCCTCCCAGCCGCCCACAACCCCTCCAAGCCGCCCACAGCCCCTCCCAGCCGCCCACAGCCCTTCCTACCTGCCCACAGTTCCTCCCAACCGCCCACACCCCCCTCTCAGCCGCCCATAGCCCCTAATAGCCGTCTGCAGCCCCTCTTAGCCACCCACCACCGCCTACTTCCGCCCATTTTCGCCTTTTGCCGCCCATATCCACCCACAAAGGCATACTATCCCCATACACCAGGCACGGGGCTTATGCTTGGAGGGACACAGCCAGTTGTGCTGACTGGTCACTGCGACTCTTCCTACATTGAGACCCAGCGGTCTACTCAAATGTATTACTTTAGCGCAGTCTAGCGCTGAGGTCTATCACGTCGTCGTCTTTGGCGCAGTCTTGCGCTCAGGCCGAGATCTACGCCAGTGCCATGGCTGCACAAGAGCTTCGATTTTAGACCTTCTTGCTCACCGACCTTGGTGAGCGGCCGAGCTCGGCACCGAACTTGTTCGTTGACAACAAGGCCATGATCGTCCCGTGTCGAGAGCCTCGACTGGAGAGCAGACTGAAGCTCATAGACGTCATGTACATTTTATTGCGAGAGGTGCAACGGCACGGTTAGGCGCGCCTCGACTTTGTGGCCTCACAGGCCAACACTGCAGACATCTTCACCAAGGCCCTTCCACCTAGTTTTTACCACATGTCCTGTTTGCAAGTAGGCCTTGTTGAGGTAGGCTCTCGGTTGCTATAGTCTTGCCTCTTGTTTCTTGATTTGTTTGTCTTTGTACCATAACATATATTCGTGAACTTATGAATAAACCTTTTGGCATGTGACATTGTTGCTAATGCTCAGACTTTGTGGTGACTTTGTAATCCACCCTAAGCTTTATGTTGTTGCATCTCTTGATTGGTCTTGTGACATTTTGGCTGCCTTAGTTGTTTTGATACCCCTCACTTAGCCTATGGGGTTGTGTCAAACTATGTTATTGTAGATATTGGTGGTGTGCAGAAAACATCTTGACATTCTTCTTTTACCCCCCCCTTCCTTACCCTCATCAACCATTCTCTCTTTCTCCTCACTCTACTAGTCTCTAAGACCTTGGAGGTCCCACTCCCACACCCTTCATCCCTGTCGGCAGCCATTCCTAGGCCTTCCAGGCAGCTATGCCATGCCCTCGAACATGCATCACGCTCACTCCTCCAACCAAAGTATGTCAGCCAGCCAGTGCCTGTCAAACTATATATGTGCTAATTCTGAGTGGGCTATAGTGGGGTAGCTTGTATGGGGTACAACCTAATGTTAGGGTTAGTACTTGTACCCACAATCCTTTCAAAGCAGTCATTCTAGCTTCTAATCTTGAGATGGTATTAAGAGCAGTAGGTCCGTAGGACCGTTTTTTCTCCGGGCCCACCATACTTAGCGACCGATTGCGGTTACCTCGTTACCCACTACTCTGCGCCGCGCCGCCCGCGCACGCCCTGCCCTGCCCTGCCCCGCGTCGCGCTGCCCTGCGCACGCCCTGCCATGCCCCGCGCACGCCCTGCCATGCCCCGCGCACGCCCTGCCCTACCCCGCGTCGCGCTGCCCCGCGCACGCCCTGCCCTGCCCCGCGTCGCACTGTCCCGCGCACGCCCTGCCCTGCCTCGCGTCGCGCTGCCCAACGCATGCCCTGCCCTGCCCCGCGCCGCGCTGCCCCGTGCACGCCCTGCCCTGCCCCGCGTCGCGCTGCCCCGCGCACGCCCTGCCTTGCTCTGTGTCGCGCCCTGCTGCAGTCCGCCCGTCGAGCCCTGCTGCACTGTGCGTCGCGCCCTACGGCAGCCCGCACGTCGGGCTCTGCTGCCCCGCGCGTCGCGCTCTGCTGCAGCCCGCCCGTTGCGCTCTGCTGCCCTGCGCGTCGCGCCCTACGGCAGCCCACACGTCGCGCTCTGCTGCCCCGTGCGTCGCGTTCTGCTGCAGCCCGCGCGGCGTGCCCTGCCGCCCTGCACGTCGCGCCCTACGGCAGCCCGCGCATCGCGCTCTGCTGCCCCGCGCGTCGCGCTCTGCTGCAGCCCGCGCGTCGCGCCCTCCTGCCCCGCGTGTCGCGCCCTGCTGCGGCCCGCGCGTCGCGCCCTGCTGCCCTGCACAGCGCGCGCCCCGCTACCCGCGCCGCCCAGGCCGAGCCGAGCCGGCCTACCCGACCCGATCCGCCCTGCTGCTCGGGCTACTGCTGCTGCTAGTGGAGGTGCTGCTAGGAGTGCTAGAGGTGCTACAACCTAGCCTCGCCCAGCAGCTCTGCTGCTCTTACTGCTGCTAATGCTTCTAATGCTACTGCCTTCACTCCGTACTGCCCTAGAGGTCGCGCTCCTCCTAGCTTGGCCGCCATGACTTCACTTCGCAGCAGCAGTGGGAGTGGTGCCGACGGTAGTGGCAGCAGTGGGAGTGGTGGCGACCGTAGTAGCAATCACTGTGGCGCTGTTTGGTGCGGAGTTTCTGGCGGTGGCCAGATGCAGCTACAGCGGCGTCCGACCCTTACGCTCCAGCAGCTTCGTGAGTGGCTTTACTAGCGTGGGACGTCTCCGAGTCCTGGTCGCTGCCCGTACATCATTCGCACAGGTGGTCGAGCTGGTCAGATCTGTGGGACAGCTGGTCACGCACAGTCCCGCTACTTCTTCTATTTGAGTGACGCCTGGCACGCAGATTCTGGAAACGAAGCTGAGATCCCCCACTGGCTTGAGCTGCTTAGGTCGGGCGTTGATGTCTTTGCTTTAGACTATGACGCCATCCTTGCTGCCATGTATGCTTTGCCTGGTGGTGCTGAGGGTGGCTGTTACCTGTGTGTGGAACACGACCCCGGTATAGAGGTTACTGCTCTAGGTGCTAGTGAGGCTGCTGCCTTAGGTGCTAGCGAGTCTGCTCTCTCAGGTACTGTGCCTGCTGAGGCCTTGCACACCTTCACGCTTGACTCAGGTGCTTCCCGCTATTTCTTTCGCGACACTACTGTACTCACGCCACTCCCTGCACCTGTTGCAGTGTCTCTGGCTGACCCCTCACTGTGCTCCCATGCCCGGCGGTTCTGTCTGGCTCACTGTCAGGCCTCCACCTCCCCTCGTTCTCTACGAACTTGGTGAGCACCGCAGTTCTCCAGGACCAGTGGGTTGACACCTTTACCCCTGGAGGACAGTGTGTGGCGATCTGTACGTGCTCCCGGACTGGCCGCCACCTGGCCACGTTTACTCGTCGGCCAGGGTCGAGTCTTTACACACTGTCGACTGCGCCTCTTCAGGTAGCTGCTACTGGTCAGGTGTCTGCGTCAGGTCAGGTAGCCTCCCCTTGTGAGTGTCGCTCCCTGTCGCACCAAACTCTTCTCTAGCACCGCCGTCTGGGTCACCCCTCCTTGCCATGCCTACGTGGCATGCACCGTCGCCTCCTTGTGTCTGGTCTTACCAGGTCTCTCCCTCCCCTCCCTGCCTCCCCTGCGCCGCCCTGTCTTCCTTGTGTCGAGGGGCGACAGTGCGCTGCTCCTCTCTCCTCCTCGTTTCCCTCGACAGTGGCTCCTCTGCAGACCCTCCACCTGGACGTGTGGGGCCCAGCCCGCGTTCATGGCCTGGGCGGCGAGCGGTACTTTCTGCTGGTTGTCAACTACTACTCGCGGTACACCACGGTCTTCCCCTTGCGCACCAAGGGTGAGGTCCCTGCTGTCTTGATCCCTTGGATCCACACAGTTCGTCTCCAGCTCTGCCGCAGGTTCCGCCAGGATCTCCCTGTCCTGCGTCTGCACTCTGACAGAGGTAGTGAGTTCTCCTCCGACCTCTTGCGGGTATTCTGTCACGGGGAGGGCATCCTCCAGTCGTTCACGCTTCCGGGCTCACCGCAGCAGAATGGGGTTGCTGAGCGCCGCATTGGCTTGGTCATGGAGATCGCTTGATTCATGCGGCGGCTCCCCCTTTTCTGTGGCCGTTTGCAGTCCGGTACACCGCGCAGCAGCTCAACCTCTGGTTGGCGGTGCGTCGGTGTTCCGGGTCTGGGGTGCTCGTGCCCTTGTCCGTGATACGTCCGCGGACAAGCTCTCCTCCCGCACCATTCCCTGTGTCTTCCTTGACTTTGTCCCTAACGCGCCAGGCTGGCAGTTTTACCACCCCACCTCGCGCCGTGTCTTCCCCTCTCAGGACGTCACCTTTGACGAGTCGGTTCCTTTCTACCGTCTCTTCCCCTACCGCACTGCCCCCGTCACTCCCCCGCCGCTTTTCCTCGCTCCAGGTCCCCCTCCAGTAGACCCCCTCCCCCCTCAAGATCCTGCCCCTTCAGGTGTGTCTCAGGTAGACCCACTCCCCTTGGCTGAGCCTGTAGAGGTCACTAGCGACTAAGGTGCTGCTGCGGGTGGTGCTGCTTGGGGTACTGCGTCTGGGGGTGCTGAGCCTGTGCGTGAGGTGCTGGGGGGTGCGGAGCCTGGGGGTGCTGAGCCTGCGAGTGCGGAGCCTAGGGGTGCTGAGCCTGCGAGTGCGGAGCCTTGGGGTGCTGGAGCTGGTGTTGTCGACCCTAGAGTTGGAGACCCTGGAGCTGGAGGTACCGGTTCTGGGGGTGCTGCTGCTGGGTGCACGGGAGCTGGAGGCCCTGGAGCTGGTCCTGTCAACCCTGGAGTAGGAGACCCTGGAGCTGGAGGTGCCGGTTCTTGGGGTGCTGGTGCTGGAGGCCCTGGAGCTGGAGGTTCTAGAGCTGCTGGAGGATCAGGTGCTGCTGGTGCTCGTCCTGGAGGTGCTGGAGCTGCCGGAGCTGGTGGTGCTGCGGGCTTTGGAGCTGGAGGCGCTGGCGCTGGAAGCGCTGGAGCTGGAGGCGCTGGAGCTGGAGGTACTGGAGCTGGAGGCGCTGGAGCTAGAAGCGCTGGAGGTGGAGGCTCTGGAGCTGTTGGCGCTGGAGCTGCTGGTACTCGTACTGGAGGTGCTCGTGCTGGTGGTACTGCTCAGCAGCACCTGTTCTTTGCTCGACAGCCACCCTCGTCTCTGCCACCGCCTGACTACGCGCTTCGCCAGGTTCTTAGCCTCCCGTCTTCTACTGGTCTCCCGTTACAGCCAGGCTCTCCACTGCCTGCTCCTTCTCCTTACACTGAGCAGACAGACTCACTTACAGAGCGTCGTGAGCCTGCGTCTCGTCCTGCCTCGCCTGTTTGCACTGGTCGCACTTGCCGTCGTGTTCCTCGTGAGCGTCCTCCTCCTGTCCCCGGCATGCACACTATGGTACTTCTTCCTTCCACTGTTCCACAGCGTGTTCTCATGCCATCTCCTCCTGTGTCCTCTCTTCCGCACGTTCCGGACCCTGAGTCTGACTTAGCTCGTGCTGCCAGCCCTACTGTCACCCGTCTCCTGGCCTCTTCTATCACTGACCCTTGGTTTGAGTCTACGGCTGCGTCTGCCCTAGGAGCTGAGCTTTTCGACTTTGCTGCTCGCTTTCGTCTAGACTACGCCACTAGTCTTGTTGCTGAGTCAGAGTCTGTCTATCCTCCGTCCGTCGTGGGTGAGTGTGCTCCTGGCACGGACGTCCTTGAGGACAGGCAGCAGGACTTTGAGTGCTTTGCAGCTGCTGTACCTCGTCTCGTGTCCATGCTGATTGCACCTGAGGGAGGCCCGGATGCACCAGGCATCCCGACCCCGCGCTCTTACACAGAGGCGATTGAGGGTCCCTACTCCTCTCAGTGGCAGTCAGCCATAGACGCAGAGATGGCATCCTGGAAGTACACAGGCACTTACGTCGACGATGTTCCCCCACCTGGGGCGAACATCATTAGCGGCATGTGGATTTTCAGGGTGAAGCGGCCGCCGGGTTCTCCGCCTGTCTTCAAGGCGCGTTACGTTGCTCGAGGCTTCAGTCAGAGACAGGGAGTTGACTTCTTCCAGACCTTCTCCCCTAGCCCGAAGATGACCACTCTTCGGGTTCTGCTGCACGTCGCCGCTCAGCGTGACTATGAGCTTCACTCTCTTGACTTCAGCACAGCTTTCTTGCAGGGCAGCCTGCACGAGGAGATCTGGCTGCGCCGCCCACCTGGCTTCACTGGGTCGTTTCCTGCAAGTACCCAGTGGAGCCTTCGGCGGCCTTTCAACGGTCTCCGCCTGGCGCCTCGCGAGTGGCACGACACACGGAGGACGACACTTGCAGCTCTTGGGTTTGCTCCTTCGATTGCTGACCCGTCGCTGTTTTTGCGCACCGACACTTTGCTGCCGCCATTCTACATCCTCGTGTACGTCAACGACTTGGTTTTTGCCTCTGCTCACACTGAGGCACTGGCCCTAGTGAAGTTGGAGCTGCAGAAGAGAGACACGTGCACAGACCTGGGAGAATTGCGCAGCTATCTTGGCTTGCAGATCACCCGGGACAGAGCACGGCGCACCATTATCATGACTTAGTCACACATGGTGCAGCAGGTCCTTCAGCGCTTCCACTTCACGTACTCCTCGCCACAGTCCACTCCTCTGCCTACCGATCACTCGCTCTCAGCTCTGCCTTCGGATGAGTCCGTAGAGCCGAGTGGCCCGTATCCAGAGCTTGTGGGCTGCCTCATGTACCTGATGACCTGCACTCGTCCTGACCTTGCTTACCCTCTTAGCAGCCTGGCACGCTACGTTGCGCCTGGGAGACACTGACTAGAGCTCTGGGAGGCCGCTAAGAGGGTGATGCGCAACTTGTGCACTACGTCGGACATGGGGCTCGTGCTTGGAGGTCGGACTCGAGTTGTCCTCACTGGCCACGCAGACGCTTCTTGGGTTGACGACTTGGCTACGCAGCGGTCGTCACAGTGTTACACCTTCAGTCTTGGCTCCGGCTCTGTCTCTTGGCGGCCTATCCGTTCATCTTCTCTTCTCAGTTCCAATTGTGAGGCTGAGATCTACGCGGGGGCCATGGCTGCACAGGAGTTACGCTGGCTCACCTACCTGCTGACCAACTTGGGAGAGCCGCCTCGTTCTCCTCCAGTTCCGTACGTCGACAACGAGGCCATGATTGCCTTGTGTCAGGAGCACAGACTGGAGCACAGGACGAAGCACATCGCTCTGCCTTACTTCCTTGCTCGAGAGCTGCAGCAGCGTGGACAGCTTCGTCTTGCTTACGTTGCCTCTCGGGCCAACACTGCTGATATCTTCACCAAGGCACTTCAGCCTTGTGATCATCAGCGGTTCTGTACTGTGCTAGGACTTGTGCCTACTTGGCCTCACTTTCTCACCACTTAACTTTGCTTGTACTGTGATCTATATTATATACCTGCATCCCTACTCCAGCTAGTTAGTGATCAATGTACTGCTGTTGTTGCAAATATACCTCTGCATTTGAACTGGCCTTGTGGCCCTTTGCTTGTGCTCGGAGTGTATGGTGACGTTGTGATCCACCCTATGCTTGCTTTGCTCTTCTTGACTAGTCTTGTGACCTCTTGTTCTCCCCCACTTTGCCTATGGGGGTGTGTCAAACTATATATGTGCTAGTTCTGTGTAGGCTATAGTGGGGTAGCCTGTCTGGGGTGGGGTACAACCCAATGTTAGGGTTAGTACTTGTACCCACAATCCTTTCAATGCAGTCATTCTTGCTTCTAATCTTGACAGTACCTGCCAGCCAGCCAATGCATGTGCGTCATGAAATGTTGCTTGCAGTCTGATTCACCCGCAGGTGTGCCATCTCCTTATGACCATCCCATGCCATGCTACCCAATGATATCCTCTGCCTTCTGGCATTCGCCATGTCATAAGACCATCGCACTCCGTGTCTCCTGACTCTCGTGAGTTGTCTACACATGTTTTTATTAAGAAGGCGGATTGAAACACGGGAGAGGGGTGTGGAATGTGTCATGCTTGCATCATGTTAGGAAAGGAGGCTTGCTCCATGGTTTCATGTATGTGTTCATAGTCGCTGCACCGGTCTTTTAATGAGTGGAAGGATGCCTTGAAACACATGTACCTAAACTTGTTATTTGAGTTCGTTTTAATAGCAGAAGTTCTCTAAGGTGATGCTGAGCGTCTCACTTGTACGACGATTTATTCAGCAGAGTGATTTGTTGTTTTCTTTACTCTCTAATATCTCAGACCAGCTATATTTCATTGTGTACACTTTTGTTTGGTCATTATCTAATGGGAATCGATTTTTTCGAAGTGAGCGGACGACTTGCCTTGTTTGAACGGGAAATGTTTCCCAGGGTATGGCGTTCGGGTCACATCCAGAATGTGAGGGTGCATTCGGGAAGTTCGGTGCTGCAAGTCGGCTTTTCATTGGCTGTCTTGGGGATGCTCCAGACTCTTTTTGGATGTTTTTCGTAATGGCAAGGGGCAATCACTGAAGCTCCGAATAAAGTTTACTGACATTTCGCCAGACTTCCGCCAGCACAGCCAACCTTCGATTGGTTTTTAGCCAAATGAAGAACTCCTTGATTTGCCCGTACTTGAAATGTCTGATATTATGAGGGAACGCTTGAATCTGTTTTGCCCTACTTTCATGAGTCCTTTTTCTGAGAAAACGAGTAGGCTCAATCAAGCTGCACCTCCTCTTCAATCTCGTCCTGCCCTGCGCTCTTGCCCCAGCCTTCCCAGAATTCGTCTCTTGGTTCACCACACCACTTCCTGAGTCGGAGCAGTCCAGTTGTGTGCATTCATCTCGCCTGCCTGCTCACATCACATCCTCCCAACCTAGCACACTGGATGCGACAACTGCGAAGCTCCTCTCGTGACTGCGCTCCATACGTCACTGCATCCTTTCCCTTCAATCCCCCACTACTCTACCGTTCGTCTGCTTCCCCTTCGAACCAATCCGCGAGCCTCTCAACCAACGCGTCACTCGCTTTCGTGTTTCCACCCGGTGCGCGCGCAGTGGTCGTCGCACGTGCGGGCGATGCCGACCTCCTACGCGGACGGCGGCGAGGCCAGGCGGCGGTCCGGCAAGGCGGCGCCGGACGCCACCAAGTGGGCCGCCGCCAGCCGCTCCTTCTCGCGCCCACCCACTGGCAGGTGGGGACTAGCCAATGGGAGCAGGACACCCATCCGCAGCCGCGGCTCGATGCGCGATCTGATGGACGCCGCGATGAGCCCCGTCGCGGGAACCCCGGAAGCCGCCAGCCCGCGCGCCGCCGACGGCTCTGCCGTGCCGCCGCTGGCGTCGCTCGCCAAGCCGTCGTCGTCAGGCGATCTTTCGTCGCTTGACGACGCGAACAGCGACATTCCGTGGTGGTCCGTCGCTCTGCCGCTCGACTCCTCGGGCGGTGCCGCGTCGCCGCTCTTCTCCCCGCTTCTCTCGCCGTTGCCCGGCAATTCCGGGTTGCGCGGCGAGGGCTTCGCGCTGTATGGCGACTTGGGGCGGCTGGACGGCGAGTGGGACAGCCCCGAGGGGCGCCGCCAGTCAGACGTGTCCGTCGCCGGTGCTGCGGACGACGACGCTGGCGACGCTGCTGCTGCTGACGTCACACAAGTTGCGCGAGGTAGCGGTGCGGTTGGGGTGGGAGCAGCGGCGGGAGAAGGTTGGGGCGACGAGGCTCTCAGTAGCCGCGGCAGTGACGACCATGTCGCTGCTGCCAGCGCGGCCAGAGGTACGAGTGATGCCGGCGTGGCGCGCAGCAGCAGCAGCAGCGCGTGGGACGCGTGCGACGGCGACATGAGCAGCAGCGGTGCTGCGGCGGGAAGGGGCGTGGGGGCGGACGTGCGATCCCCCGCGAGTGGTGGGGAGGGCCGCGCGGAAGGGCGCGCGGAGGAGCACGCGGAGGCTGCTTGCCCTCACCTGGCGGAGACGCGGCAGGCGGAGGGCGCAGCAGCGGAGGCGGTGCAGGCAGGTTCAGTGCAGCCCGTGGCGATAGAGGCGGTGCAAGAAGGCAGCGGGGCGAGTGGGGGTGAGCGGGAGCAGGTGGGCGGCGAGGCGAGTGGCGAGGCGGGTGCAGCGGGGCTGCAGAGGCGCTACCCCAGCTTCCGCGTGCGCGGCCATGCGCCGGACAGGAGCGCGCAGGACCGCGAGCTTGTGCAGGCACCCGCCTTACCCGCGGCAGGGGCTGCTGCTAGGCCGGGCGTGATGGTGGGGCAGAAGGGCGTGCTGCAGCTGTGGTCGCCCGGCAGCTCCCCCTCAGATGTGTCCCCCTCCGCCCTCGCTGCCTCTGCCGCCGTGGCAGCAGCAGCAGAAGCAGCTGTCCGTGCGGCGGACACTGGCAGCGCCAGTGGCGATGCCATGGACAGCGCGGGAGCATGGCGGCCCACCGCGCATGTGGACGGCTCACCTCTCCCCGCAGGTGCCTTGTCAGGTGAGCATGGGTTCCTGCTTCCCGTGCTTGTTGTGCTCACTGCGTTGTTCCTGCTGCGCACTTGCCGCTCCTTCCGTCCTCACCGCCTTCCCCTGCCGTGCACAACGCGCGTGTTGCCCATGGCTGTGCCCGGCAGTGGCGGCAGCAGCAGAGACGAGGTCCAAGCGCCGCCATCCCAAGGCACCCGCAGCAGCAGCAGTGGCGGCAGCGGCAGGGGGGCCATCAGCGGCGTCCCCGCGGGGGGCGTGGCGCAGCGCGGAGGCGAGGAGCAGCCGGCGGCGGCGCAGGGCGCAGCAGAGGCGGGCGGGCGCGCGCGGGGCGAGCGGGTCGTCGGGGGAGTCGGACGATGACTTCTGGGGCGTGGGGCAAAGCGAGGGGCGCGCGGAGGGGCAGACGGAGGCGGACGGGGTCCATGGGGCCGTGGGGGGGCTGCCTACAGGGGTGGTGGCGCCGTGTGAGAGCAGCGCTGCTGCTGCTGCTGCTGGTGCTGGTGCTGGTGCTGGTGGTGGTGGTGTTGATACAGGCAGTGATGGGCGTGGCAGTGCGGGTGCAGCTGTGGAGGCAGCGAGTGGCATGGCGGAGTGCAGCAGCGTGGAGTTGCGGCAGGGAGGGAGCAGCGACGCGACAGCAGGGCGCATGGCAGCTGATGGTGCTGCCGTGCCATGTGACGAGTCTCAGCAGGTGGGCTTGTGCACGAGGCTGCTCTCCAGTAGTGTGAAGCGTGACGGGTGTATGGGTGACATGCTGCCATTCCCCACCCCTGCACGTCGCCATGCCCCCTCATCTCCTCCTGCTCCTCTCCCCACCCCCCGTGTGTGCTGCACCCCTCCACTGCCCGCGTGCCCCCTTGGCCCAGCCGGCCCCCTCCGCTGCACGCACGCCGTCTCGCTTCGCGTCCCTCAGGCAGCGCTGGGAGCACGGCGGCGCTGCTGCTGATGGTGGTGCTGCTGACAGCGATGGGGATGGTGATGGCAACGCGCGTGACAGCCAGGGACACGGTACACCACGGCAGCAGCAGGCGCAGGGAGAGGGAGAGCGAGAGGGAGAGGGAGGGGGAGGGGGAGGGGGCGGCAAGCAGCGTGCAGGGGGGGTGGGTGGGGAGTGGCAGAGGCAGCAGGGTGCAGGGTTGGGGGCAGGGGTGGGGGCGCGAGGGGCAGCAGGTGGGGGAGGGTGGGTGGGGAGAGGGGCCGCAGAGGGCAGTGCGCCTGGCGGGCAGGCAAGGGCGGGTGGAGGCGGAGGGGGGCGCGTGGCGGAGCTGAGGGCGCGCTTGGCGGGGGGAGCGTGGGGGCAAGGGGCGGGAGCAGCACGAGGGGCAGGGGGCTGGGCGGGTGATGCGGTGCCGCGAGCAGCTGCGGCAGGGGATGGGGACGGGCAAGCGAATGGGGAGAGGGGAGGGGCGCGGGCAGGAGGGGGCAGCAACGTGGTGGTGCTGACGTGCCCGCAGGTGGGCCGGCAGCAGCGGCAGCACGGCGATGAAGCTGCTGGCGGCGCTGGTGGCAGTGACAATGGTGATGGTGGTGGCAGTGGCGGCCATGCGGGTGGCGCAGCAGCGGAGTGCACGGTGCACCTCATTGGCACGGCGCACGTCTCCAAGGTATGCCCCCACGTTTGGGTTGCCCCAGAGATATTAGGAGGTGCTGTGATTCAAGCTCTGGAGTGGTGCTTGTGCATTCATTGTGATCCAATCTCGTGCCTTGACGGCAACAGGCCGTTCTAAGGGCGCCCTGCATGCTCAGCTTCCATCTCATTCATTGAAACCGTGTCGTCCGTGTGATGTGTGAGTGAGTGCATGGGTGCGTGCAGGAGTCGTGCAACGAGGTGCGCCGAATCATTCGCCAAGTCAAACCGGATGTAAGAGGGCGCTGTCAGTCTTGTAATCGCGGCTGTTTGCCGCATCCCATGCCTGCCCTCACCACTACCGCCATGCACTGCCTCGCACTCCCATGCCTTGCCTTCTTCCCACCTTGACTGGAAGTCCAGAAATGGCTTTTATGGCATATGCATTGCAACCATGCATCGTAGCGCATGCATGCTAGCATGTGTGCACCGGGGTCTGCCTCCTTTTTTCACCCGCCACCGCGCGTGCATCAGGTGGTGTTCCTGGAGGTGTGCTCCGACCGCGTCGCCATGCTCATGCCCATGGACCACCTGCAGGTGAGTCGCCATGCTCATGCCCATGGACCACCTGCAGGTGAGTCGCCATGCTCATGCCCATGGACCACCTGCAGGTACCCCTCCCTGCCACCATGCACCCATCTATCCTTCCTCTGCTCGAGCTCTTGTCATAAAACAAAGTCTGTTGTGTTGGACGGGTGGCTTGGCTGTTGCAGATGAGAATGTGATGGAGTGGGCAAGTCTCTTCCCACACCATGCATGCACGCAACCGTGCCCTCATCTGCTTCATTGTTTCCTTTCCACCCCTCCCTTGGCGCCACCAGCTGCCATCACTGGCGGAGCTCATCACGGTGTGGCGCAGCAACAAGTCCAACGCCTTCGCGCTGCTCTACGGCTACCTGCTCGCCAAGGTACCCTCACACAATGTGCACACGCGTCCAAATGCCAAATTCGAAAGCTTCCCGCGAGCACAGCTTAGAAGTTGTAGGATGTTGAGTGTCCCCTGTTGATATGGACTGGCAAGGTAAGCGGTGGAATGGAATGGAGTACAGCAAGGGGGGAGCTGGAGCTGTAATATGAGCTCCAAATCCCGATTGTAATATGAGCTCCAAATCCCGAGGATCTCTCTTGTATTGACCCCGCCTGTCCACAGTCGAGAAGCAAGGCACAACACACGAATGGTCATATCCGCTGCACAACCACTTTGCCTCTCACATCCCTTTCAGCCCCCCTCGCTCGCTCGCTGCCATGGTAACGTGCCCCGCCCTCTTTCAGAATCAGAGCGCGTGTCTCCCCCCTCCCCCCGGCAGGTGGCATCGCGCATGGAGGTGTGTCCCGGGGCGGAGTTCCGCGCCGCATACGAGGAGGCCGTGGCGTGTGGCGCTGTCGTCAAACTCGGCGACCGCCCCGTGCAGGTGGGGGGGGTGCTTGGGGTTGTTGCTTGCAGGGGAAGCGTGCAGGTGGGTTTGGAAAGAGGGGAGCGTGCAGGAGGGGAGGGGGGGGCAAGCAGGTGGGGAGGGGGGGTGTGCAGGAGGGGAGGGGGGGGCGAGCAGGTGGGGAGGGGGGGGCGAGCAGGTGGGGAGGGGGGGTGTGCAGGTGGGGAGGGGGGGGCGAGCAGGTGGGGAGGGGGGGTGTGCAGGTGGGGAGGGGGGGCGAGCAGGTGGGGAGGGGGGGTGTGCAGGTGGGGAGGGGGGGGCGAGCAGGTGGGGAGGGGGGGTGTGCAGGTGGGGAGGGGGGGGCGAGCAGGTGGGGAGGGGGGGTGTGCAGGTGGGGAGGGGGGGGCGAGCAGGTGGGGAGGGGGGGTGTGCAGGTGGGGAGGGGGGGCGAGCAGGTGGGGAGGGGGGGTGTGCAGGTGGGGAGGGGGGGCGAGCAGGTGGGGAGGGGGGGTGTGCAGGTGGGGAGGGGGGGGCGAGCAGGTGGGGAGGGGGGGTGTGCAGGTGGGGAGGTGGGGCGTGCAGGTGGGGAGGGGGGGTGTGCAGGTGGGGAGGTGGGGCGTGCAGGTGGGGAGGGGGGGTTTGCAGGTGGGGAGATGGGGCGTGCAGGTGGGGAGGGGGGGTGTGCAGGTGGGGAGGTGGGCCGTGCAGGTGGGGAGGTGGGGCGTGCAGGTGGGGAGGTGGGGCGTGCAGGTGGGGAGGTGGGCCGTGCAGGTGGGGAGGTGGGGCGTGCAGGTGGGGAGGGGGGGGCGTGCAGGTGGGAAGGGGGGGCGTGTGAGGGGCGGCTGCATGCCCAAGTGGAAGGCAACGAGTTGTTGGCAGCCATTCACCACGACGCCGCTTGCCCTTCAACGCCCCTCTATCCCCCCTCCTCCTCCCCCTCCCCCCTCCTCCCTCTCCTCTACCTGGCGTGCATGGCATGACATGGCATGGCATGGCATGGTGTGGCGTGTGGTGTGGCATGGCGTGGCGTGGCGTGGCGTGGCGTGGCGTGGCGTGGCGTGGCGTGGCGTGGCATGGTGTGACGTGGCGTGGCATGGCAGGTGACGTTGAGGCGCACGTGGGCCATGATGAGCCGCTGGCACCGAGTGAAGCTGGTGGCAATGCTGCTGCTGCAGGCGCTCTGGCTGCCCTCCAAGGCTGAGCTCGACCACCTGGTGAGTCAACTCAGTCAACCAGCGCACTAGGGATTCGGCTTGTTAGGTTGCTGCCGTCCCTCCTGTCCACCCCTACCCCTGCCTCACCTCCCCCATGCCATGCCTCACAGACATGCCACGTGCCTGCTCTGCCCACACTCATGCATGCCGCCCCTGTTAGAAGGAAATGCTGCCATGAGCAACAAAATGCCGGCGCTGGAAATCGAACCCGTGACCTTCAATCTGTCCTGAAGTGTCACAGGACAGATTTTGGATAGTTTCTGCTGGTTATGGTGCACGCGAGTTTCGAACTGGAGACTTTTCGATTCAAGTGTCCTAAAAGAGTCATTTCAGGACAGTTTGGGGACAGTTTGGCAAGACCGGTTTCAGGTTGCGTTCGGATTGAAACTCGTCGGCAAAGTGTCGAAATCAACGGAATTCACACAGGAGTTACAGTCGGTGGTCGACAGAATTCTAGTCGTGGAAATTCTCGTCTACAGATTTCCAGACAATAGAATTCGCCCGGCCAAATTCAAGGCTCTGAATTTCGCGTCGACGAAATTTAGCGTGCGACTCGGGTCGACCCTTTCTTGTGTGCTTTGTTGTCGTCCTGCGTTCTAGTATAAAAGGAGAGAGCACAAACCAGAAATCAACTAAGTCACTATCACTGCTATGCTTTCGTGTATCTTTGGCTGTAGTTAAGCGTTTCCTGCAATTTTTGGTGCGTTAGAGTCGTGCTTCCGAGCTCTATCAAGTTGCTATAGTAGTGGAATTTTACAACCCCTTCTCACCCTTCCCACCTGTCTCCTTCCCCCCAACCCCCCATGGCAGGTGGAGGAGCTCAAGTCGTCGGACCTGCTGTCACTCGCCGTGGCGGAGATGGGCCGCGCCTTCCCCTCGCTGCTGCACACCCTCATCCACGAGCGCGACCTGTAAGGGAATGAGGACTGGGGAGCGCGACCTCTACGCCCCCCTCCCTTCCATTCTCTCTCGCTTCAACGCTCCTTGTCATTTATTCAACCTGGTACAGCAAATGTAGGTAATGTGGTGAATGCAAGCAAGGCAATGGGGGTGGTTGGGGTTTGGTCGGAACTCCCAGAGCAGGTGAGCTGGCTGTAGCAGTCCAGGCCACATTTTCTGGATACAGGCGGGTTGGGTGGCAGGTTGAGGGCAGGGTGGGTGGCAGGTTGGGAGCAGGGTGGGTGGCAGGTTGGGGGCAGGGTGGGTGCCAGGTTGGGGGCAGGGTGGGTGCCAGGTTGGGAGCACGCTTGATATTATGGGCGGGAGGGGGTGGGGGTCTGTTCAGGCCCCTACACTCTCTTTCCATCACCTGTCAGTACCAACCGCACCCTCCCACCCATATCCCCCTCCCCTCCCTGTCAGGTACATGGCGTGCATGCTGCGGCACGTGGCCAAGAGGAGCTCGCGCGTGGTGGCGGTGGTGGGCAAGGGGCACGTGGCGGGCATCACCGCCCACTGGACGCGCACCGACATTGATGTGAGCGCACCGACATTGATGTGAGCGCACCGACATTGATGTGAGCGCACCGACATTGATGTGAGCGCACCGACATTGATGTGAGCGCACCGACATTGATGTGAGCGCACCGACATTGATGTGAGCGCACCGACATTGATGTGAGCGCACCGACATTGATGTGAGCGCACCGACATTGATGTGAGCGCACCGACATTGATGTGAGCGCACCGACAGCGTTAGTGAGACACACACACACACGCAGGTGCGCACACTCGTGAGCGCCCGCGCACGCACGCACCCGCACCCACACCACGCCCATACACATACGCACACAGGCACGCACCCGCATGCACGCACTCACTAGTGTACGTGAGGTCCCCCTCGCCCTCTCCCTGCGTCCCGTGAACCTGCAGGTGGCAGCGCTGCTGCGCATGCCTGCCCCCCCCGCGCCCTTGTTCTCGCCGCTTGCGTGGCGCTGCTTGCTGGCCGGCATGGCTGTGGGGGGCGTAGGTGTGGCTGCTCTCACCATCACCGCATGGCGCCGCCGCTGACTGCCTCTGCCTGCCTCTGCCTGCCTCTGCCTGCCTCTGCCTGCCTCTGCCTGCCTCTGCCTGCCTCTGCCTGCCATGTTGAAGGCAGTGAGTACCACGGACTGAATGAGCTCGCAGCAACCACCGTTGCGTGAACCAAAGTGCCATGCTTGCGCCGTGGCATTGATGTCTATACTCTATTGGGGCCTGATATGGAATTCAGAGCATCCTGTACATGCTGGGGAAATGTGCGCATGAGAGTGGCAAATTCCAGATGTGATATGGAACCCTCTGTCAAGATAGCATAGCGGAATGATGTGTGACTAGGATACATAGGGTAATCCCTAGAAAGTGTTGTACCCTATACAATGCACCTCGCTGTAGACTAACAAACTTGCTCATATGTGACACACCGCCACAGGCTGAGGGGCATCGCACGAATAAGACAAATGGGTGGTTCAACTAGTCCAACCATTAGAACAAATGGTCACAACGCCGGTCAGCAAACCCAGCAATCCAAGCAAAAGCAACACAACAAGAGAAGCAATGCAACTCAGGGTGGCACAACTAGTCCAGCCTCCGAGACAAATGGCCACAAGGCCGGTACAAGAGTATAGATCTATATGTAGATAGCAATACAAACAGTCTAAGAAACAAGGAACAAGCCTACAGTAAACGAGGGCCTGCCTGAAGAAGGCCAAGCAAGGAATAGTACCGTACCTGTGATGGTCACCAGGCGGAAGGGCATTGGTGAAAATGTCCGCAGTCAGGGTCCTCGCTAGGATTTGAACCCCCTTGATGCATCAGATATTTTGTCTTTTACGTGCCTGAGGAATCAGAAATTTCAAAAAACCTTGTCTGACCAATCAAGTTATAGCAGATTTGTTACAATCCGAAAGAGGACTTAGCCAGGGATCGTCTCAGGGTTGATAGCGGGTAGTTTGTTGCAGCGGAAGTGTTGACCAACAGCCCGGTTGGTTCAACCGGTCCGTCGGACCAACAGCCCACCTGGACAAACCGGCCCATCGGGCCAACAGGCAAGCTGGTCCTATCGGTCCATCGGACCAACAACCCAGCTCGTCCAACCGGTCCATCGGACCAACAAGCAAGCTGGTCCAACCTGTCCATCGGACCAACAAGCAAGCTGGTTTAACCTGTCCATCAGGCCAACAGGCCAGCTGGTCCAACTGGTCCATCAGGCCAACAGCCCGGTTGGTCCGAACGATCCATCGGGCCAACAACCCAGTTGGTCCGATCGGTCCATCCGGCCAACAGCCTGGTTGGTCCAACCGGTCCGACGTACCAACAACCCAGCTGGTCCAACCGGTCCATCGGGGCAACAGGCCAGCTAGTCCAACCGGTCCATCAGACCAACAGCCCAGCTAGTCGAATCGGTCCATTCGGACCAACATGCCAGCTGGTCCAACCGGTCCATTGGACCAACAGGCCAGCTCATCCATCCGCTCCATTAGACCAACAGGCCAGTTGGTCCAATCGGTCCATCAGACCAACAAGAGAGTTGGTCCAACCGGTCCATCAGGCCAACAGGCCAGCTGGTCCAACTGGTCCATCGGGCCAACAGCCTAGTTGGTCAAACCGGTCCATTGGGCGAACAACCCGGTTGGTCCAACACCGTCGGACCACCAGCTCAGCTGGTCCAACCGGTCCATCGGGCCAACACGCCGGGTGGTCAAACTGGCCCATCGGGCCAACAAGCCAGCTGGTCCAACCGGTCCATCGGACCAACAGCCCAGGTAGTCCTATCGGTCCATCGGGCCAATAGGCCAGCTGGTCCAACCGGTCCATCGGACTAACGGGCCAGCTGGTCCAACCGGTCCATCAGGCCAACACGCCGGTTGGTCCAACCAATCCATCGGGCCAACAGGCTGGTTGGTCGAACCAATCCATCGGGCCAACAGGCCAGTTGGTCCAACCGGTCCATTGGGCCAACAGGCCGGCTGGTCCAACCGGTCCATCGAGCGAATAGCCCGGTTGGTCCACTCGGTTTATCGGGCCAACAACCTTGTTGGTCCGACCGGTCCATCCGGCCAATAGCCCGGTCCAACAGCCCAGCTGGTCCAACCGGTCCATCGGCCAACATGCCAGCTGGTCCAATCGGTCCATCGGACCAACAGCCAAGCTAGTCGAATCGGTATATCGGACCAACGTGGCACCAGGTCCAACCAGTCCATCGGACCAACATGCCAGCTGGTCAAACCGGTCCATTAGACCAACAGACGAGTTGGTCCAATCGGTCCATCGGACCAACAGGCCAGCTAGTCCAACTGGTCCATCGGACCAACAAGCCAACTGGTCCAACTAGTCCATCGGGTCAACAACCCAGCTCGTCCAACCAGTCCATCGAAACAACAGCCCAGCTGGTCCAATTGGTCTATCGGAACAACATGCCAGCTAGTCCAACCGGTCCATCGGACCAAGTCAGCTAGTCCAACCGGTCGGGTTAACCAGTCCATTGGACCAACGGACCCGTTGGTCCAATCGGTCCACCAGACCAACAAGGCGGCTGGTCGAACTAGTCCATTAGATTAACAAGCCAGTTGATCCAACCGGTTCGTCAACCTGGTCCATCGGGCCAACAGCCCAGTTGGTCCAACCGGTCTATAGGACCAACAGGAAAGCTGTTCCAACCGGTCCTTTGGACCAACAGGCTAGCAGGTCCAACTAGCCCATTGGACAAACAGGCCAGTTGGTCCAACCGGTAGATCAAGCCAACAGGTCAGCTGGTCCACCGGTCCATCGGGCCAACAGGCCGGTTGGTCCACCTGGTCCATCGGGCCATCAGCCCGGTTGGTCCAACTGATCCATCAGACCAACAGCCCGGTTGGTCCAACCGGTCCATCCGACCAACAACCCAGCTGGTAAGCGGTCTATCAGACAAAAAGGCCGGTTGGTCCAACCGGTTCATTGGGCCAACAGGCCGGTTAGTCCAACAGGTCCATCGGTCTAACAGTCCGGCTGATCCAACCGGTCTATCGGGTCAACAGGCCGGTTGATCCAACCGAACCAGCAAGCCAACAGGCAGGTTGGTCAAACCGGCCCACCAGGCCAACAGGCCGGTTGGTGTCGGAGACCTCCTCTTCAGTACCTGCTCTTCTTCTTGCTTGCTTCCTCCTTCCTCCCTTGCTCTCCAACTTACCGTCTCTGCCCATAAGACCTGGTTCCTTGTAGTCTCTGCTCTCCTTCCCCCTTGTCTCCCTCATGCTTCCTTCCTTGTTGTGCTCTGCCTCAATCATTCCCTGCCCCCTCCTGTGCCTGTGCTCGAGCAGCTTGAGCTCGTGTCACAGGACCACCCTGCTGAGGCTTATTGCCCCTCACCACGGCCGTGTTGGTCTGATGTTCCTTCAGTTGGGCCTCCTTCTCGTTCTCCAGCACTAGTATCCCCGAGGGGCGTACTTCCTTCACCCGCCACCTTTCTGTTCCCACCCCAATGTCCAGGGTATCTTGCTTTGCCTTCCTTAGGTACACTTCTTGCCCCAGCCCCACGCCCTTCTGTGCTCTCCTGCCTGCCCCTTGGTGCTGCCTCTGTTCATAGCTACTGGCGTCTCTCAGCTGTGCAGTGTGGAGGTTCTCTAATGCAGCCGGCATCATCACCCGCATGTACCTTGCTCTGGCTTCCGACAGCGCCACCCAATTGTCTATGGTGCCTGCGGTCACTGTGTCTGTGAGGACCCGGGTTGCTCCCACTGGCAGCAATGGCTCACATCCATAGAGGAGGCTGTATGGGGAGTGGTCTCTCAAGGCTGCCTGTTTCCCAAACCTGTACCCTGCTGCAATCCAATGCAGCTCCTCATCCCAGTCCCGCTTCCTCTTCTTCCCGTATGCCCGAAGTCCCCGCTTCAAGGTCTGCACTAGGCGCTCTGTCAACCCATCGCTCTGTGGGTGGTAGCGGGAGGTGCATCTGTGAGTGATCCCCGTCTCTTCCAGCAGCGTCTTGAAGTCTCCCTCGGTTCCTTGATCTGTGAGGACTTCTGCACGTGCCCCAAATCTGCAGATTACCTGCTCCTTGAATGCCGCTGCCACCTGCCTTGAGCTCTTGCTCGGTATTGCCCTCACCTCTAGCCACTTGCTCACGTGCTCCACTATGAGCACGATGTATTGCTTACCCCCCCGACTCAGAGGCAATTCCCCGGCCAGGTCCAAGGACCACCTGAAGCCTAAGCCTCGGATGGGCAGGGACTGCAGTTCGGCCTTGGCCTGGCTGAGATTTGCCCTGCTCCTCTGGCATGCCTCACAGCCCTCCACCCAGCCCTTCACTTGCCTCCGCATCCCCTCCCACCACCACTCTGTCTTCAGCAGCTGCACCGTCCTCTCATGTCCTAAATGCCCTAGTTTCGTGTGCACCTCCTTGATCACTGCTTCTCTGTCACTAGGTGCTGGCACCAGCTTCCATCCATCCTCGGTTTGTATCTGTAACTGCTGCTGATACCACCTGTAGTGGTGCCCCCTCGCCCTCACTCTCTCCGTCATCTCCTCATCCTCCCCTGTCTCCCCGTTTACCCACCGCATGGCCTGCTCATCTTCCCAAATATCTGCTGGCCCCTTCCCCCCTTTGGCCCCACCCACTTCTACCTGCCTGGCCAGCAGTGTTAAGGTTACGCTCGGTTCCAGCTGTGGGGGGTTTCGGGAGAGGCCATCCACGTGCTGTAGAGTCTTTCCAGGCCGGTGTTTGATCTTGAAATCGTATTCCTGCAGCTTCATTGCCCACCATGCGTTCCTGCCTGTCAGTCCTGGCATAGTCATCAGCCATGTCAGTGGTTGGTGATCTGTCACCAAGGTGAACTCCCGTCCCTGCAGGTACACTCTGAAATGCCCCACCGCCCATACTGCCGCCAGTCCCCCCCCTATGTACGAGCTGTATTGCGCCTCTGCTGAGTTGCAGCTCCTACTCGCATAGGCCACCACCTTCTCCTACCCTTGCACCTCCTGGCATAGTATCCCTCCTATTCCTTGGCTGCTCCAATCGGTGTAGAGGGTGAATGGCTGGTCTGCTACCGGCAGCCGTAACACGGTCACCATCTTCACCGCTGTCATAAGGTCCTGCAGGGCTCCCTTCTGAGCCTCTCCCCATTCCCATGCCCTGTCCTCCCTCAGCACCCCATTCAATGCTGTTGCTCGTTTGCTGAAGTTGGGCACGAACCTCCTGTAGTAGCTGAGGAAGCCTAACACCGCCCTCAGCCCCGACTTGTCCTTTGGCTCCCGCAGCCTGTCCAATACCTCTACCTTCGCCTGCTGGATCCCGATCTGTCCTCCCTTCACCTCGTATCCCAGGTACTGCACTGTCTCCTCACCCCACCTGCACTTCTTGGGGTGACATGTGAGTCCTGCCGCTTCTTTTGCCGCCAGTGTCCTCTCCACATCCTGCAAGTGCTGCTGCTCGGTGGCACTGAAGATCACTACGTCGTCTATGTATCACGCCGCACATTCCACCTCCCTCAGCACTGCATCCATAACCCGCTGAAACACTGCCGATGCATTCCTCAGCCCGAATGGCATGTACAGCCACTCATACAGCCCATCCGGCCCATGGAAGGCCGTCTTCTTGATGTCCTCCTCCCTGATCTTGATTTGGTTGAACCCCTGCCGCAGGTCCAATGTGGTGAAGAAGACCCCCTCCGCTAACTTGTCAAATATCTCTTCTGCCATGGGCATGGGGTACCTGTCAGCTACTGTGATCTTGCTGAGCGCCCGGTAATCCCCGCACATCTTCCTGGTCAGGACCTTCCCCATTAGGTCCTTCCTTGCAGCTACCACTGTGGGCGTGGCATATTCTAATCAACCCGGCCTCCAGCAGCTCCTTGATTTTCACCTTGCAAACTTCCTCATCCCCATGCGGCATCTTCCTCCTCCAGGGCTCCACGCTGCTCAGCTTCAACTCCATCTCCTTCACCTTGCACCTTCCCAACTCCTGCAGGTTGAAGGCGAAGCACTGTCGGTGTTTGGTGAGCAGCCATAGCATAGCTTCCTTCCCTTCCTCGCTCATCGCCTCCCCTACCTTCCACGCCTCTTCCTCCTTCTCCTGGCATGCCTACGAGGGCATGGCTCCATGCCCCCTTCTCCTTCTTCCTGCCCCCAGCTCACCACTGTCTCTCTCCACATCCGCTGGACCAGCCATCTCATCATGTTGCCATCCATAGCGTTCCCTAGGGCCCTCCTCCTGTCGGCCTCGCTCACCCCAGGCGCCGCCGCTGCATTCTCCCCATATCCCAAGGCCAGCTCCCGCTCCAGCGCGGTCGGCTCCTCCCACCGGTTCTTCTTGTGATTGTACCCTGGACCCGGTTCCCCTGCTGCCCACGCGTATCCTGCTGCTCCTGCATATGTATCTAGAGTGGGCAGCGCCCGCCGCGCCTGTCCCACCTGATTGCAGGGATAATGTCTGCTGTACCCCTTCCGACACACCGGCACTGGGGTCCGTCCTTTCAAGAATGTCCTGTACTTTTCTTCCTGGTGCCCTTCTCACCCCCTCTATCTCTTCCTGCAGCTTTGGTGCTGAGAGTATGTTCTGCCAATACATTCTCAATCGGTGAGCAAGTGACCCCATTCTGGCCGCATCACTGCTCACCCCTTCTCCCAATTGCTCCTTGATCCTCTCCCGTACCATCCGTATTGGCTCCCTGCCCTACCTCTCTTGCAGCCATTCCAGCATGCGGAAGAGGTCCTCCATCAGCTGTGTCCTCAGGTCCCCCTGTCCTCTCCCCTTGGCCGCCCATGACACTCCTTGGCACTCCCATCCCGCCACCAGCAGATCCACCTGCCCCCAGCTGGCCACCTCCGCCTCTGTCAGTCGAGCCACATCATGACTGTCTCTCTTCATGGCTTCACGTATCACCCCCGCACTCAGGAGCTCTGGGAACTCCGCCTGTAGCTTCCACGCATGATGCTCAGCCATCTTCTTTACCACTGGCGCCCGTTCCACATATACCCACTTCTGCACTGCAATCCGACTCCTCACCACTGCTGCTAATCCCGCCCCAATCCCTCCAAACAACTCCACCAAGCGGATGGGCTGCTGCCAGTCGCTCTGCCGCCTTGGCTCATCCATCATCCTCATCCTGGGCACTTCCATGGTCCTGCCCACTCCCTCGCGCTTCCCCGCCTCTGCTGTCTCCGCTTCCTGCCCCTCCATAGCTTGATACGCTCTCTTGGGCTCCACCTTCACGAACCGTACTGGCAGCTCTCCTAGTGATCCCTCCTTCTTCCAGTACCGTGTTCGGAACGCCACCCTCTTTGTCCACGTGCAGATGGTCATGCCCACCGCAAACACCAGCTTTGTGCCCACTAGCACGTCAAAATCCTCGGACTCAGAGATGCCGCACTTCATTCTGATCTTGGTTTCATGCTCCCCTCCTGGCAGTAGTGCCACCTCTATGGGTGCCCGAGAGCAGGGCATCCACTTCGGCTCCCCCCTTCTGCTGTGATCACCAACATCCCCCTTTTCACATGCCTTTCTGGAGCTAAGAGCCCCAGCCTCTCAGCCATCCCTTTGCCTAGCATCACGCTCTGTGCCCCCGTGTCTATGATGGCAATCTTTACCTTCTCTCCTTCCACTTCCATAGCCCCCTCTTCCAGCAGCAACACTGAGGCCTGACACGCCAGCCTCTCCTGTGGATGGCGTGCCGGCGGCGGAACCAACCTTGGACCCTCTGGTTTCTGCACCTTCTCTCGGACCTTCCTGCTCTGCTCCTGCCTGCCGTCCTTCCATCCGCTCCTCAGCCCCACCTCCTCTCTTCCCCTCCATGCCATGAGTGCGCACTGCACGTCCTGCTCCACCTCCTCTCCCTCCTCGTCTCTCGCATACATCCCCGCCTCTGCCCCCCATCTTGGTCCCGTTGCCTGGAGCTGCGCCTGCAGCCTACTGATTTGTCGCTGTAACTCTTCCGGGCTCCTCCTGGCTCTTCCTTCCCTCTAATAGCAATCCTTGGCCTCGTGCCCCTTCTTCTTGCACACCTCGCACCTGGCGGCATCAGGACACTCTCGCTTGCGGTGGCCCGGCTTCCCGCACCCATCACAGTTCTTGCAATCTCTGCGGAGGTGCCCTGGCTGTCCACAACGGTGGCAGCTCCTGGTTTCTGCCCGTGCCTCTCCTCGCTCCTCTACCTTCCCTCGTTCCTCTGGTATCATGGCTGCCACCCAGGTTGGCCTGCGGGCTCTCTCCAGCTGTCTGGGCAGATATGCCTCATACTTCCTCTGTGCGAGCTCCACTCTTTCGGCTAGCGCGAACACCTCCTCCAGTCTTGCCTCCGCGCCCAGCTCATAGACCTTCATCCACAGCCCTCCTCCCAGTGCCTCGTCCAGGCCCCCCAGGAACTTACTGATCAGGAGGCTACTATCCGTGCACCTCACATCCTCAGCTACGTTGATCAGCCGATTGTAGTACGCCAGTAGTGACTCTGCCCTTCCTCGCTTGAATTCCTGAAATTCCCTTATCCTTTCCGCCGTGTGCCTTGGGAACTGCCGCTGCAACCGCTCCAAGAACGTTTTGGTGGGGTCTTCCCCGTACCTCCCTGCTTTCCACAGCAGCTCCTCCATCCTCAAACGGTACAGAGTCTCAGCTTCCCCATCCAAGGTATTTGGCAGGCTCAAGAAGAAGTCTATGGGGTCCATGCCATTCCGGTCACACCGATACTTCACATTCCCCACTTGCATCAGGTAGTTCTTGAGCGACGGCCCCGCGTGCTGATCGCCTGAGAACCTGGCCGGCACCTCTATCCTTGTCGCCGTGGCCGCGCCCGCTCTTCATTCTCCCCATGACTCACTCACCCCTCCCCGTGGTCTCCCATACCCTCCCTTCTGCCTAGCTCGTTCCAGGCCCTCTCTGGCCATTCGTGCACGCTCAGCCCCTTGTGCCAAGCTGCCAGTCCTGGCCCTGTTCTCCAGCTGCCCTCCGAGCGTCTCTCCCGAGTGTCCCCACTGATCCTCCTCCCTTCCCGCCCGTTCCCATCGCCGTGCCGGCGAGTAGTGACTCTGCTCCCATTCCCTTTGGCCGGCTTCACGCGCCTGACGTCCCGCTGGGGGTGGCGACCACTCCTCCGTTCCCTTGCCCTGCTGCCGTATGCCATGCCCCAAGCGGCCTGCTTCCTCCCGCCTTCCCTCTCGCCAACGGCGCCGGTCGGGCAACCGCAACTCTCCTCTGGGCCCTTCCCCCCACTGCTGCCGCCTGTGCGATGAGCGTGATCCTCCCTTCCGACGCCCCTCCCAGTGCCGCTGCGTCTCTGGCGAGCGATGCTCCCCGCCACGGCTTCCTCCATGTGCCTGCGGTCAAGCCGCTGAGCGGACCATATTCTCCTCCACTCCTCTCCGCCTTCCTTCCGCGTCCCCGTACCGCTCGGCCCTCGGCGGCGCTTCTCTGGACGAGCGCGAGCTTCCGTCCCTCAGTTCCGCCCGCAGTCGCTGGACTCCTGTCGTGCGCCTGTCCTCCGCCTCGCTCCGTCCGCGCATTCCTTGCGGCTGCACCGCGAGTGCCTCTCCCTCACGAGTCCGGCCTTCCTGCTGCCGCGCATCGCGGGCGGACTGCCCTTCCAGACGGTTGGGGTCCGTGGCACGTGACCCCTCCTTTCGCGCCTCTCCCTCTTCCTCCTCCGCTGTCGCCGCGGTGTCGGCGTGTTTTCGCGCTGGGCGCGTGGTCTCCCTCCTCGGCTCAGCTCGGGACGTAGAGTTTCGCGCGCGTCTGCTCGTCGCAATCTTGCTGCGGGTTGCCGTGCTCCTGCTCCTCGCCATGCTCCTATTCGTCGCCGTACTCCTGCTTGTCACCGTGCTCCCGCTCGTCGTCGCACCCTTGCCCATCGTCGTACGCCGGCCCGTCGCCGTACTCCTGCTCAGCCTCCTCGTCACTCTCCTCCTGCGTCAGCTCGGACCGCGGATCCTGTTTGGCCCGGCGGATGCCCGAGCCTTCTCCTCGCTCCCGCCGGAGTTCCTCCCTCCCACGCCAGCGACCTCGCTCATCACGTCGCCGGTCTCCCCCTTCTTAGGAGCGGAACGCCCCTTCGTCGCGGGGGTGGCGGTGCTCATCGCCGCGCAGGTGGGACGTGTTTCTTCGCCATGGCGCGCCGCCCGTCCATGTATCGAGTCTGCCGCCACCAGATACGCCTTGCGCCGCCTATCTCTCTCAGATGGCTGGCACGACGGGCACTCTATCTGCACGGAAGGCCGGCCATCGGGGCGATCTTTTTAGGGAACGCCCGCGCTCCTGCGAGCGCTCATGCCGCGGCCCTTCCTCCTCTCGATAAGTGAAGGCCCAACCCCATCGCAACTCATACTCATCCATACTACGTGCCTACGCTTGTTTCTTAGTATGAACGGGATCGCTCCCTCACCCGACTGGTTCCCTCCTCGTGGCGTACCACTGTGTGCTAAGAGCTGAAAAAGTGCTAACTTCCACTGATATGAGAGAATACTAAGAAACAAGCATCGAGTGGGTGAATGTGAATTACCTTACCCATACTCACCGCAGGCTGCACATTTCCCAATGCGCGGCTTGGGGTGAGGATTTGGTTTCCCATTTTGCCCCTTGGTGCTTTCCCCCGTAATTCCAATCATCCCCTTTTTGTTCCCCCCTCTTTTGCCTATTGCAACCGTTACTATACTACATTCCGCGCCCCATGCTAGTGTAGCTATATATGCATTAAGTGCATAAATCCTAATATACTATTCTGCCTCCTACACCTTTATTATACTGTTATTGTATATGCATAAATTGCATATGCGGTGACATTGGTCCAATTGGTCAATGTGAGAGTACGACGGCTTATGCTGGCTTTGCTAGCTTGCCTAGACTTTATTATGCTATATCTAGCTTGGGTATCATTTATCATGCATAGATATGCTTGATTTCCTAGGTTCGGTGCATTCCTATACTTTATTATAGTTATAGCACAGAACCAGGTTACGTGTACCGAACTCAAGCCTTTTCGGTTGCCACCGAATTGCTTTCTACTGAGTTCGGGAAGGTTCTGTTCGGGACGCTTCGCGACCCTCAGAACATTCGCGTAACATCTGAGTTACCTGCCTTGTGTCGAGCCTATATATAGCCTCGTGTTGTACCCAGGTGAATCATTTAATTCAAACTCTCTTTTCTGAGCTCGATCCTAGATCCTCACAGTCAATCAGGCCAACAAGCCGATTGGTCTGACCGGTCCATCGGGCCAACAGTCCGGCTAGTCCAACCGGTCCATCGGGCCAACAGCCCGGTTGGTCCAACCGGTCCATCTGACCAACAGCCCCGCAAGTGCAACTGGTCCATCGGGCCAACAGGCCGGTTGGTCGAACAGGTCCATAGAGCCAACAGGAAAGCTGGTCGAACTGGTCCATGGGACCAACAGGCCAGCTGGTTCAACCAGTAGATCCAACCGGTCCATTGGACCAATAGGTCAGTTGGTCCAATCGGTCCATTGGGCCAACAGGCCGGTTGGTCCAACCAGTCCATCGGGCCAACAGCCCGGTTTGTGAGAGTACGACGGCTTGTGCCAGCTATGCTTGCTAGCCTTTACTTTATTATGCTATTTCTAGCATAGGATAATTATATGCATGCATAAATTGCTTGATTTCCTAGGCTAGGTGCTTTCCTATATTTTATTATAGTTATAGCACCGAACTAGGTTGCGTGCACCGAATTCTGGCTTTTCGGTTGTCACCGAATTGCTTTCTACCGAATTCGGGAAGGCTCTGTTCGGGACGCTTCGCCCCCTCAGAACCTTCGCGTAACATCTAGTTACTGGGCCTTGTGTCGAGCCTATATATAGCCTTGTGTTGTACCCAGGTGATTCATTCAATTCAAACTCTCTTTTCTGAGCTCGATCCTAGATCCTCACACTTGGTATCAGAGCCCGTTTACACGCGAAAGTTTTTCGACCGCTAAAACAGAGTCTTCAAAAACCGCGGGGGCGACACAGTGAAACATCGATTTTGGGTACGTAAAACCGGTTCCGTGTTTTTCGCTCCCCCTCGTTTCAGTTTTTCGGACGCGCAATGTCCCAACAGGCCAGCTGGTCCAACCGAGGTCCATTAGGTCAACATGCCGGTTGGTCCAACTGCTCCATCGGGCCAACGAGCCGGTTAATCAAACCGGTTCATGGGCCAACAGCCTGGCTAGTCCAACAGGTCCATCGAGCCAACAGCTCAGTTGGTCCAACTGGTCCATCGGGCCAACAGGCCGGTTGGTCAAACCAATCCATCGAACCAACAAGCCAGTTGGTCAAACCGGTCCACCGACCCAACATGTCCGCCGGTCTAGCCGGTCCATCGGACCAACAGCCCAGCTGGTACAGTCGGCCCATCAGACTAATACGCCATCTGGTCCAACAGGTCCATCGGACCAACAGGCTAGCTGGTCCAACCGGCCCATCAGGCCAACAGGCTAGCTGGTTCAACCGGTCTATCAGGCTAATAGGCCGGTTGGTCCAACCGATCCATCGAGCCAACCTGTCGATTGGTCCAACCGGTCCATTGGGCCAATAGGCCGGTTGGTCCAACCGGTCCATCGGGCCAATAGGCCAGCTGGTCCAACCGGTCCATAGGTCCAACAGCCCGGTTGGTCCAACCGGTCCATCAGACCAACAGGCCAGCTGGTCCAACAGGTCGATCTGACCAACAAGCCAGCTGGTCCAACCGGTCCATCTGGCAAACAAGCCAGCTGGTCTAACCGGTCCATCAGGCCAACAGGCCGGTTGGTCCAACCGATCCATCAGGCCAACATGCCAGTTGGTCCAACGGGTCCATCGGGCCAACAGGCCTGCTGGTCCAACCGGTTCATTGGGCAAACAGCCGGGTTGGTCCAACCGGTCCATTGGGCAAACAGCCTGGTTGGTCCGACCGGTCCATCGGGCCAACAGGCTAGCTGGTCCAACTGGTCCATCAGGCTAACAGGCCCGTTGGTCCAACCGGTCCATTGGGCCAACAGGCCAGTTAGTCCAATCGGTCCATCGGACCAACAGCCCAGCTAGTCCAACCGGTCCATCGGACCAACAAGCGAGCTGGTCCAACTGGTCCATCAGGCCAACAGGCCAACTGGTCCAACTGGTCCATTCGGTCCATTAGGCGAACAGCCTGGTTGGTCCAACTGGTCCATCAGACCAACAGCCTAGTTGGTCCAACCAGTCCATCGGGCCACAAGCAAGGTGGTCCAACCGGTCCATCGGACCAAAAGGCGAGCAGGTCCAATCCTTCCATCGGACCAACTGGTTAGCTGGACCAACCGGTCCATCGGACCAACAAGCCAGCTGGTCCAACCGGTCAATCGGACCAACAACCCAGCTGGTCCCATCGGTCCATTGAACCAACAGGTTAGCTAGACCAACCGGTCCATTGGACCAACAAGCCAGCTGGTCCAACCGATCCATCGGGCCAACATGCCAGCTGGTCCAACCGATCCATCGGGCCAACAGGCCGGGTGGTCCAACCGGTCCATCGAGCCAACAGGCCAGTTGTTCCAACCGGTCCATCGGGCCAATAGACAGGTTGGTCCAACCGGTCTATCGTGCCAACAGCTCGGTTGGTCTGACCGGTCCATCAGGCCAACAACCCAGTTGGTCCGACCGGTCCATCCGGCCAACAGCCTGGTTGGTCCAACCGGTCCATCGGACGAACAGCCCAGCTTGTCCAACTGGTCCATCAGGCCAACATGCCAGCTGGTCCAACTGGTCCATCAAGCCAACCGGCCGGTTAATCAATCCGGTCCATCGGCCAACAGACCGGTTGGTCCAACCGGTCCGTCCAACCGGTTCGTCCAACGGGTCCATCGAGCGAACAACCCAATTGGTCCGACCGGTCCATCCGGCCAACAGCCCGGTTGGTCCAACCGAACCATCGAATCAATAGGCCAGCTGGTCCAACCAGTCCATCGGGCCAACGCCAGTCCATCAGGCCAACAATCTAGCTCGTCCAATCGGTCCATCAGGCCAACAGGCCGGTTGGTTCAACCAAATCATCGGGCCAACAGGCCGGTTGGTCAAACCGGTCCATCGGGCGAACAGGCCAGTTGGTCAAACCGATCTATCGGGCCAACAGGCCGGTTGGTCCAACCAGTCTATCGGGCCAACAGCCCGGTTGGTCCATCCGGTCTAGCGGGCCAATAGGCCGGTTCGTTCTACCAGTCCTTGCGGCCAACAGCCCAGTTGGTGTGATCGGTCCATTGGTCCAACAACCCTGTTGGTCCGACAGGTCCATTCGGCCAACAGCCTGGTTGGTCCAACCAGTCCCTCGGATCAACTGCCTAACTGGTCCAACTGTCCATCGGGCGAACAGGCGAGCTAGTCCAACAGGTCCATCGGGCCAACTGGCCAGCGGGTCCAACAGGTCCATCGGACCAACAGCCCAGCAAGTCGAACAGGTCCATCAGACCAACAGGCCAGCTGGTTCAACCGGTCCATCGGGCCAACAGGTCAGCTGGTCCAACTAGTCCATCATACCAACAGCCTAGCTGGTCCAATCGGTCCATCAGACCAACAGGCCAGCTGGTTCAACCGGTCCATCGGGCCAACAGGTCCGCTGGTCCAACTAGTCCATCATACCAACAGCCTAGCTGGTCCAATCGGTCCATCGGACCAACAGGCCGGTTGGTCCAATCGATCCATCGGGCCAACACGCTGGTTGGTCCAACCGATTTATCAGGCCCACAGGCCGGTTGGTCCAACTGGTCTATCGGGCCAACAGGCCGGTTTGTCCAACCGGTCCATTGGGCCAACAACCCAGTTTGTCCGACTAGTCCATCCGGCCAACAAACTGGTTGGTCCAACCGGTCCCTCGGACCAACAGCCCAGCTGGTCCAACCGGTCCATCGGGCCAACAGGCGAGCTGGTCCAACCGATCCATCGAACCAACAGCCCAGCTAGTCTAGTCAGTCCATCGGACCAACGTGCCAGCTGGTCCAACCGGTCCATCGGACCAAAAGGCCAGCTGGTCCATCCGGTCCATTGGACCAACAAGCGAGTTGGTCCGATTGGTCCATCGGACCAACAGCCCAGCTGTCCAACCGGTCCATCGGACCAACAAGCCAGCTGGTCCAACTGGTCCATCAGGCCAACAGGCCAGCTGGTCCAACTGGTTCATCGGGCCAACAGCCAAGTCTTAAGATAAGAATGTCGCCGATGGTGTCACAGAGAAGAGGGGAGACAGGGTGAACAGAGAAGAGTTCCTCAAACCGATCTTAGAGAAGATTGGGGTCCTGAGAAGAGGATAGACGAGTGAAAAGAGCGGAGTGTTGAAAATTGGACATTGCGCGGGTCATGGAGCAAGTGAGGCGCGGAGAGGGTTGGGGAAGGGGAGCAGAAGGAAGGGGAAGCATCAGGAGGTGGCGATGGAGAGGGCATGGGAGCTTAAGAGGAAGAGGCAAGAGGAGAGTTGCCTGAGGTGACGGCGGAAGGAGGGGTGGAGGGGGCAGGTGGGAGAGGAGGAGCATGGGCGGGGGGAAGGGGAGGTGGAGAGGGAGTAGCAGAGGGAGCAGCGGAGGGAAGCAGATGAAAGTCAGACCAATGGAGAGAAGGAGTAGGAGGGGTGGGAGGGGGAGTGAGGAATGGAGAGCGAGACTCGTCAAAGATGACGTCCTGGCTGCGAATGAGCTGCTGAGAGGAGGGAGCATAGAAAAGGTAGCCAGGACAATCAGAGTTGATGCCAATGAATGCACAGAGCTGCGTCTTAGGAGCAAGTTTCCCACCCTGACGTGCCCGATCAGCTGGATTGACGAGGACATGAGCGACACAGCCACACACCCGAAGAGGGCAAGCAGAGGGCTGTCGGCCCGTCCAGAGCTGAAAGGGGGTAATGGTAGGGCGAAGGGGATGAGGGCAAAGGTTGGAAAGAAGAGTTACGTGAACAAGAGCATAGCTCCAGAGAGAGCGGGGAGCGGAAGCATGGGTGAGGAGACATCAAGTGATCTCCATGAGAGTGCGATTACGACGCTTGGCAACACCATTCTGTTCAGAAGAGTGCGGGAGGGTCGAGGCTTGGCGAATGCCATGAGAGGACCAGTAAGAGGAGAGAGAATGATATAAAGAACTCGCCACCACCGTCAGAGTGGAAACGCGCGATAGGACGCCTGAAGCGAAGGCGGGCCTGTTCAGCCCAGCGAATGATGAGGGAAGGGGCGTCAGATTTAGCACGGAGGGGATAGACAGTGGCAAAACGAGAATGGTCATCAACGAGAAGGAGAAAGTAACGATGACCCTGTCGAGATGCGATCGGGGAGGGGCTCCAGAGGTCCATATGCACGAGATCAAGGGGTTGGGGGGAGGGAGAGGGGGAAGAAGGGTGAGGGGATCGAGAGAGCTTGTCTTGAATAAAGGGAGTGCAAGGAGGAGCGGGAGAAGGGGGAAGGGGCGGAAGAGAAGAAGGGAGACCATGAAGCAGCTTGGAATTGACCATGCTGCAAAGAAGAGGGAAATTTGGGTGGCCGAGATGATGATGCAGAAGAAGGGTAGGTTGGGTGAGAGAGCGACAGACGCAAGAGGAGGTGAGAGGAGCGGAAGCAGGGGAAGAGTGATGAGCAAAAGAGGGGATAGAATCACGGAGGGTATAGAGTCGAGAGGTGGGGAAATGGTGAAACGAGCGAAGTGCCGGTCTTGGTGATAAAGATCATAGTAGAGTTTACCTGCTGGAAAGCTTGCTCGCACACCAAGGCTTTGGAAGGCAGACAGGGAGAGGAGGTTATGACGACAAGAAGGAACATAGAGGCTAGTAACAGCGCAAGAGGGGGAGGCAGGACAGGGAAGAGATGAGGTGCTGGTGCATGTCAGGGTCATGGTCTCCCCTGCCCCATGAATAGAGAGGGGACGGGGAAAAGAGCGACGAATACCAGCATCACGAAAAACAGAATCAGTAGCACCACTGTCAAGGACAAAGTCCAAAGTGCGAGGAAGAGAATGAGCAGCAACCGTAGGGAAAGAATGCGGAGAGGCTGCGCCATCAACAAAAAGAGGAAATAGCAAGGCAAAACGAGGGTCCATGAGAGGGGAAGCACCAAGAATGATAGCAGGAGAAGGTAGGGTCACACTGAAACAGAAGGAAGAGGACCAGCACCAGGAGTCGCGACGGCAAGCAGTGCCGGGGCAGAGGGTTGGCGACGGTGGTGAGACAGCGGAGAGGAGACAGGAGTGGGGATCGAGGAGCAAGTAGGAGAGGTGGTGCAAGGAGGAGAGAGAGCAGCTGGCACGAAAAGTAGGGGGAGGAGGGGTAAGCGAAGAGGTACTGTAACAGGAGTAGGAAGGCAGTCGCATAGAGGGAGAGAGGAAATGGCGAGAATAGGCGCCATAGGAGGGGAGGTGAGGAAATAGCAACAGAGTGGATGTTGGGAGACGAAAGAGGAGGAGGAGTATTGGCAGAGTAGTCCGCTGCGGAGAAGATGAAGGGAGAAATAAGAGGTGGAAGAATAATGGTGAAGTAGTCTGCTGCTGTGCCGCTGAGGGGAGAAATAAGAGGCGGAAGAATAAAGTCGGAGTAGTCTGCTGCAAAGCCGCCGCGGGGAGAAATAAGAGGCGGAGGAATAATGGCGGAGTAGTCTGCTGCTGTGCCGCTGTGGGGAGAAATAAGAGGCGGAGGAATATTGACGTGGTAGTCTTCTGCTGCGCCGCTGTGGGGAGAAATAAGAGGCGGAGGAATATTGACGGAGTAGTCTGCTGCTGCGCCGCTGAGGGGAGAAATAAGAGGCGGAGGAATATTGACGGAGTAGTCTGCTGCTGCGCCGCTGGGGGGAGAAATAAGAGGCGGAAGGAAAAGTGTGAGAGGGAGCACGACTACGACACAAGGCCAGCAACCAGCTGCGGCAGATGGGGAGAGGAGGGAGGCGGAGGAGAGAGTGAGATGGAAGGGAGAAGGAGGGAGAGAGGAGAGGAGGAGGAGGGTGAAGGGGCAGATTGTGGGGAGATGGCAGCTACCGCCACCACCACCTGTTCTCATACAGGATGAACCTGAGTATGAAGTAGAGCGCGTTCTCTCTCATCGACGCCGCGGCGGCAAGACCCTCGAGTTCCTGATACGCTAGAAGGGATATGACCCCACTGAGGACAGTTGGGTTGCAGAAGCTGATATGGGCAACGCACGCCATGCTCTCAAGGACTATCTTGTCAAGCAGGGTGTATCTCACGCCACCCAGCTTTGAGGGGGGGACGTGTGAGAGTACGACGGCTTGTGCCAGCTATGCTTGCTTGCCTTTACTTTATTATGCTATTTCTAGCATAGGATAATTATATGCATGCATGAATTGCTTGATTTCCTAGGCTAGGTGCTTTCCTATATTTTATTATAGTTATAGCACCGAACTAGGTTGTGTGCACCGAATTCTGGCTTTTCGGTGGTCACCGAATTGCCTTCTACCGAATTCAGGAAGGCTCTGTTCGGGACGCTTCGCGACCCTCAGAACCTTCGCGTAACACCTAGTTACTGGGCCTTGTCTCGAGCCTATATATAGCCTCGTGTTGTAACCAGGTGATTCATTCAATTCAAACTCTCTTTTCTGAGCTCGATCCTAGATCCTCACATGGTTGGTCCAACCAGTCCAATCGGTCCAACTGGCCAACATGCCGGTTGGTCCTACCGTTCCATCAGACCAACAGCCCGATTGGTCCGACCGGTCCATCAAGCAAACATGCCGGTTGGTCCAACCGGTCCATCGGGCCAACAGCCCGGTTGGTCCAACCGGTCCCTTTTGCCTACATCCTTGTTGGTTCAACAGGTCGATCGGGCCAACAGCCCGGTTGGTCCAACCGGTCCATCGGACCAATAGCCCAGGTGGTCCAACCGGTCCATCGCACCAACAGCTCGACTGGTCCAACCAGTCCTACAGGCCAATAGCCCAATTGGTCCAACCGGTCCATCGGGCCAACACACCGGTTGGTCCAACCAGTCCATCGAGCCAACAAGCCGGTTGTTTCAACCAGCCCATCGGACCAACAGGCCAGCTGGTCCAATCGGTCAATCGGACCAACAAGCCAGCTGGTCCGACCGGTCAATCGGGCCAACAGGCCGGTTGGTACAACCGGTCCATCGGACCAACTGCCCGGTTGGTCGAACCGTTCCATCGGGCCAACTGGATCGTAGGTCAGACCGGTCCGTTGGGCCGACGACCAGGTTGGTCAAACCGGTCCATCTGGCCCACAGGCCGTTTGTTCTAACACTTTCATCGGGCCAACAGCCCGGTTGGTCCAACCGTTCCAGCGAGCCAACAGCCCAGTTGGTCCAACCGGTACATCGGGCCAACAGGCCGGTTGGTCAAACCGGTCCATCGAACCAACAGCTCAACTAATCCAACCGGTCCATCGGGCTAACATGCCAGCTGGTCCAACTGGTCCATAGGGCCAACAGGATGGTTGGTCCAACTTGTTCATCGGGCCAACTGGCCGGTTGGTCAAACCGGTCCATCGGGCCAACATGCTGGTTGGTCAACTCGTCCAACAGGCCAACAGGGCGGTTGTACAATCGGTCCATCGGGCCAACAGCCAGGTTGGTCTGACCGGTCCATCGGGCCTACAACCCGGTTGGTCCAACCGGTCCATCGGGCCAACAACCCGGCAGGTCCAACCAATCGTTTCAACCTTTCCATTTGACCAACAGGCCAGTTGGTCCAATCGGTCCATCGGACCAACAGGCCAGCTGGTCCAACCGGTCAATTGGGCCAACAGGCCGGTTGGTCCAACCGGACCATCGGATCAACAGTCCAGCTGGTCCAACCGGTCGATCGGACCAACAGCCCAGCTGGTCCAATCGGTACATCGGACCAACTGGCCAGCTGGTCCAACTGGTCGGTCCAGCCGGTCCATTGGCCAATAGGTTTGTTGGTCCAACCGATCCATCAGACCAACAGGCCAGCTGGTCCAACCGGTCCATCAGACCAACAGGCCAGCTGGTCCAACCAGTCCAATGGCCCAACAGGTTGGTTGGTCCAACTGGTCCATCAGGTTCAGGCCGGTTGGTCCTACTGGTCTATCAGGCCAACAGCCCGGTTGGTCTGTCGGTCCATCAGGCCAACAACCCAGTTGGTCCGACCAGTCCATCCGGCCAACAACCCGGTTGGTCCAACCGGGACCATCGGCCCATCAAGCCAGCTGGTCCAACCGGTCAATAAGGACAACAACCCGGTTGGTCCAACCAGTGTATCAGGCCAAGAGCCCGGTTGGTACAACCGTTCCATCGGGCCAACAGGCCGGTTAGCTGGATTGGTCCATTGGGCCAACAACCCGGTTGGTCAAACCGGTCCATCCGGCCCAAAAGCCATTTGGTCAAACTGGTCCATCGGATCAACAGCCCGGTTGGTCGAACCGTTCCATTGGGCCAACTGGTCCGTTGGTCCAACTGGTCCATCCGATCAACAGTCCAGCTGGTCCAACCGGTTCATCAGACCAGCAGTCCATCCGGTCCAATCGATTCGTCAGACCACCTTCCCAGCTGGTCCAACCGGTCCATCGGACCAACAGGCCAGCTGGTCCAATTAGTCAGTCCGGCCGGTCCATTGGACCAATAGGTTAGTTGGTCCAACCAGTCCATCGGACCAACACGCTAGCCGGTCCAATCGGTCCAAAAGACCAATAGGCCAGATGGTCCAATTGGTCCATCAGACCAACAGGCCAGCTGGTCCAACCGAGGTCCATTAGGTCAACATGCCGGTTGGTGCAACCGCTCCATCGGGCCAACGGGCCGGTTAATCAAACCGGTCCATGGGCCAACAGCCTGGTTAATCCAACTGGTCCATCGAGCCAACAGCTCGGTTGGTCCAACCGGTCCATCGGGCCAACAGGCCGGTTGGTCAAACCAATCCATCGAACCAACAAGCCGGTTGGTCAAACCGGTCCACCGACCCAACATGTCCGCCGGTCTAGCCGGTCCATCGGACCAACAGCCCAGCTGGTACAGTCGGCCCATCAGACTAATACGCCATCTGGTCCAATAGGTCCATCGGACCAACAGGCTAGCTGGTCCAACCGGTCCATCAGGCCAACAGGCTAGCTGGTTCAACCGGTCTATCAGGCTAACAAGCCGGTTGGTCCAACCGATCCATCGAGCCAACCTGTCGATTGGTCCAACCGGTCCATTGGGCCAATAGGCCGGTTGGTCCAACCGGTCCATCGGGCCAATAGGCCAGCTGGTCCAACCGGTCCATAGGTCCAACAGCCCGGTTGGTCCAACCGGTCCATCAGACCAACAGGCCAGCTGGTCCAGCAGGTCCATCTGACCAACAAGCCAGCTGGTCCAACCGGTCCATCTGGCAAACAAGCCAGTTGGTCTAACCGTTCCATCAGGCCAATAGGCCGGTTGGTCCAACCGATCCATCGGGCCAACATGCGAGTTGGTCCAACGGGTCCATCGGGCCAACAGGCCTGTTGGTCCAACCGGTTCATTGGGCAAACAGCCCGGTTGGTCCAACCGGTTCATTGGGCAAACAGCCTGGTTGGTCCAACCGGTCCATCGGGCCAACAGGCTAGCTAATCCAACTGGTCCATCAGGCTAACAGGCCCGTTGGTCCAACCGGTCCATTGGGCCAACAGGCCAGTTAGTCCAATCGGTCCATCGGACCAACAGCCCAGCTAGTCCAACCGGTCCATCGGACCAACAAGCGAGCTGGTCCAACTGGTCCATCAGGCCAACAGGCCAACTGGTCCAACTGGTCCATTCGGTCCATTAGGCGAACAGCCTGGTTGGTCCAACCGGTCCATCGGACCAACAGCCTAGTTGGTCCAACCAGTCCATCGGGCCACAAGCAAGGTGGTCCAACCGGTCCATCGGGCCAACAAGCCAACTGCTCCAACTGGTCTATCGGACCAAAAGGCGAGCTGGTCCAATCCTTCCATCGGACCAACTGGTTAGCTGGACCAACCGGTCCATCTGACCAACAAGCCAGCTGGTCCAACCGGTCGATCGGACCAACAACCCAGCTGGTCCCATCGGTCCATTGAACCAAGAGGTTAGCTAGACCAACCGGTCCATTGGACCAACAAGCCAGCTGGTCCAACCGATCCATCGAGCCAACATGCCAGCTGGTCCAACCGATCCATCGAGCCAACAGGCCGGGTGGTCCAAGCGGTCCATCGGGCCAACAGGCCAGTTGTTCCAACCGGTCCATCGGGCCAATAGACAGGCTGGTCCAACCGGTCTATCATGCCAACAGCTCGGTTGGTCTGACCGGTCCATCCGGCCAACAGCCTGGTTGGTCCAACCGGTCCATCGGACGAACAGCCCAGCTGGTCCAACCGGTCCATCAGGCCAACATGCCAGCTGGTCCAACTGGTCCATCAAGCCAACCGGCCGGTTAATCAATCTGGTCCATCGGCCAACAGACCGGTTGGTCCAACCGGTCCGTCCAACCGGTTCGTCCAACGGGTCCAACCAGTCCATCGGGCCAACGCCAGTCCATCAGGCCAACAAGCCTGCTCGTCCAATCGGTCCATCAGGCCAACAGGCCGGTTGGTTCAACCGAATCATCGGGCCAACAGGCCGGTTGGTCAAACCGGTCCATCGGGCGAACAGGCCAGTTGGTCAAACCGATCTATCGGGCCAACAGGCCGGTTGGTCCAACAGGTCCGTCGGGCCAACAGCCCGGTTGGTCCATCTGGTCTATCGAGCCAATGGGCTGGTTCGTTCTACCAGTCCTTGCGGCCAACAGCCCGGTTGGTGTGATCAGTCCATTGGTCCAACAACCCTGTTGGTCCGACTGGTCCATTTGGCCAACAGCCTGGTTGGTCCAACTTGTCCGTCGGATCAACTGCCTAACTGGTCCAACTGTCCATCTGGCGAACAGGCGAGCTAGTCCAACAGGTCCATCGGGACTAGCCAGCGGGTCCAACAGGTCCATCGGACCAACAGCCCAGCAAGTCGAACAGGTCCATCAGACCAACAGGCCAGCTGGTTCAACCGGTCCATCGGGCCAACAGGTCAGCTGGTCCAACAAGTCCATCATACCAACAGCCTAGCTGGTCCAATCGGTCCATCGGACTAACAGGCTAGCTGGTCCAACCTGTCCATGGGACCAATAGCCCAGCTAGTCCAATCGGTCCAACGGACCAACCGGTCCATCGGACCAGCAACCCAGCTGGTGGTCTATCAAGCCAACAAGTCAGCTGGTCCAACCGGTCCATCAGGCCAACATGCCGGTTGGTCCAATCGATCCATCGGGCCAACAGGCTGGTTGGTCCAACCGATTTATCAGGCCCACAGGCCGGTTGGTCCAACAAGTCTATCGGGCCAACAGGCCGGTTTGTCCAACCGGTCCATCGGGCCAACAACCCTGTTTGTCCGACTAGTCCATCCGGTCAACAAACTGGTTGGTCCAACCGGTCCGTCGGACCAACAGCCCAGCTGGTCCAACCGGTCCATCGGGCCAACAGGCGAGCTGGTCCAACCGATCCATCGAACCAACAGCCCAGCTGTCCAACCGGTCCATCGGACCAACAAGCCAGCTGGTCCAACCGGTCCATTGGACCAACAAGCCAGCTGGTCCAACTGGTTCATCGGGCCAACAGCCAAGTCTTAAGATAAGAATGTCGCCGATGGTGTCACAGAGAAGAGGGGAGACAGGGTGAACAGAGAAGAGTTCCTCAAACCGATCTTAGAGAAGATTGGGGTCCTGAGAAGAGGATAGACGAGTGAAAAGAGCGGAGTGTTGAAAATTGGACATTGCGCGGGTCATGGAGCAAGTGAGGCACGGAGAGGGTTGGGGAAGGGGAGCAGAAGGAAGGGGAAGCATCAGGAGGTGGCGATGGAGAGGGCATGGGAGCTTAAGAGGAAGAGGCAAGAGGAGAGTTGCCTGAGGTGACGGCGGAAGGAGGGGCAGAGGGGGCAGGTGGGAGAGGAGGAGCATGGGCGGGGGGAAGGGGAGGTGGAGAGGGAGTAGCAGAGGGAGCAGCGGAGGGAAGCAGATGAAAGTCAGACCAATGGAGAGAAGGAGTAGGAGGGGTGGGAGGGGGAGTGAGGAATGGAGAGCGAGACTCGTCAAAGATGACGTCCTGGCTGCGAATGAGCTGCTGAGAGGAGGGAGCATAGAAAAGGTAGCCAGGACAATCAGAATTGATGCCAATGAATGCACAGAGCTGCGTCTTAGGAGCGAGTTTCCCACCCTGACGTGCCCGATCAGCTGGATTGACGAGGACATGAGCGACACAGCCACACACCCGAAGAGGGCGAGCAGAGGGCTGTCGGCCCGTCCAGAGCTGAAAGGGGGTAATGGTGGGCCGAAGGGGATGAGGGCAAAGGTTGGAAATAAGAGTTACGTGAACAAGAGCATAGCTCCAGAGAGAGCGGGGAGCGGAAGCATGGGTGAGGAGACATCAAGTGATCTCCATGAGAGTGCGATTACGACGCTTGGCAACACCATTCTGTTTAGAAGAGTGCGGGAGGGTCGAGGTTTGGCGAATGCCATGAGAGGAGCAGTAAGAGGAGAGAGAATGATATAAAGAACTCGCCACCACCGTCAGAGTGGAAACGCGCGACAGGACGCCCAAAGCGAAGGTGAGCCTGTTCAGCCCAGCGAATGATTAGGGAAGGGGCGTCAGATTTAGCACGGAGGGGATAGACAGTGGCAAAACGAGAATGGTCATCAACGAGAAGGAGAAAGTAACGATGACCCTGTCGAGATGCGATCGGGGAGGGGCTCCAGAGGTCCATATGCACGAGATCAAGAGGTTGGGGGGAGGGAGAGGGGGAAGAAGGGTGAGGGGATCGAGAGAGCTTGTCATGAATACAGGGAGTGCAAGGAGGAGCGGGAGAAGGGGGAAGGGGCGGAAGAGAAGAAGGGAGACCATGAAGCAGCTTGGAATTGACCATGCTGCAAAGAAGAGGGAAATTTGGGTGGCCGAGACGATGATGCAGAAGAAGGGTAGGTTGGGTGAGAGAGCGACAGACGCAAGAGGAGGTGAGAGGAGCGGAAGCAGGGGAAGTGTGATGAGCAGAAGAGGGGATAGAATCACGGAGGGTATAGAGTCGAGAGGTGGGGAAATGGTGAAACGAGCGAGGTGCCGGTCTTGGTGATAAAGATCATAGTAGAGTTTACCTGCTGGAAAGCTTGCTCGCACACCAAGGCTTTGGAAGGCAGACAGGGAGAGGAGGTTATGACGACAAGAAGGAACATAGAGGCTAGTAACAGCGCAAGAGGGGGAGGCAGAACATGGAAGAGATGAGGTGCTGGTGCATGTCAGGGTCATGGTCTCCCCTGCCCATGAATAGAGAGGGGACGGGGAAAAGAGCGACGAATACCAGCATCACGAAAAACAGAATCAGTAGCACCACTGTCAAGGACAAAGTCCAAAGTGCGAGGAAGAGAATGAGCAGCAACCGTAGGGAAAGAATGCAGAGAGGCTGCGCCATCAACAAAAAGAGGAAATAGCAAGGCAAAACGAGGGTCCATGAGAGGGGAAGCACCAAGAGTGATAGCAGGAGAAGGTAGGGTCACACTGAAAACAGAAGGAAGAGGACCAGCACCAGGAGTCGCGACGGCAAGCAGTGCTGGGGCAGAGGGTTGGCGACGGTGGTGAGACAGCGGAGAGGAGACATGAGTGGGGATCGAGCAGCAAGTAGGAGAGGCGGTGCAAGGAGGAGAGAGAGCAGCTGGCACGAAAGGTAGGGGGAGGAGGGGTAAGCGAAGAGGTACTGTAACAGGAGTAGGAAGGCAGTCGCATAGAGGGAGAGAGGAAATAGCGAGAATAGGCGCCATAGGAGGGGAGGTGAGGAAATAGCAACACAGTAGATGTTGGGAGACGAAAGAGGAGGAGGAGTATTGGCAGAGTAGTCCGCTGCGGAGAAGATGAAGGGAGAAATAAGAGGTGGAGGAATAATGACGATGTAGTCTGCTGCTGCGCCGCTGAGGGGAGAAATAAGAGGCGGAAGAATAAAGTCGGAGTAGTCTGCTGCTGAGCCGCCGCGGGGAGAAATAATAGGCGGAGGAATAATGGCGGAGTAGTCTGCTGCTGTGCCGCTGTGGGGAGAAATAAGAGGCGGAGGAATATTGACGTGGTAGTCTGCTGCTGCGCCGCTGTGGGGAGAAATAAGAGGCGGAGGAATATTGACGGAGTAGTCTGCTGCTGCGCCGCTGAGGGGAGAAATAAGAGGCGGAGGAATATTGACGGAGTAGTCTGCTGCTACGCCGCTGGGGGGGAGAAATAAGAGGCGGAAGGAAAAGTGTGAGAGGGAGCACGACTACGACACAAGGCCAGCAACCAGCTGCGGCAGATGGGGAGAGGAGGGAGGCGGAGGAGAGAGTGAGATGGAAGGGGGAAGGAGGGAGAGAGGAGAGGAGGAGGAGGGTGAAGGGGCGGATTGTGAGGAGATGTGCGGAGAAGAATCACTACAGGACACAAGGAGGTACCAGCTGCTGTAGATGAGGAGAGGAAAGAGGCGGAGGAAGGGGTGTGACAGTGGGGGGAAACAAGAGGGAAAGAGAAGAGGTGGAGGAGAGTGAAGGGGCGGGTTGCGGGGAGATGTGCGGAAAAGGACAACTACAGGACACAATGAGGTGCCAGCTGCAGCAGATGAGAAGAGGAAAGAGGCGGAGGAAGGGGTGAGAGAGGGGGGGGAACCACAAAGGAGAGAGGAAAGGAGGAGGAGGGTGAGGGAGGGGGCGGATTGAGGAAAGGCAGGGCGCGCCGCAAGGGGAGGCAGGCGCGCGCGCTGCGGGACGTTGCGAAGCGCGCGCGGCGGCGGGAGCGCAATGCGCGCGCGACGGGACGAGGGAGGGGGGGGGGGGGGGGGGGGGGGAGGATGGCGGAGCGCGCTACCGTCGGAAACGCGAGGAGGAGGAGGCGCGACGAAGAGGGAGGGTAGACGACGAAAAGCGTCGACTCGGGTAGGTAGACCAGTTCCGTGCAATTTTTGAAGTCCCCCTCGACCCACTTTTTGAACGCACCTCAGATCTCAACGGCCGAGACTACTAAGGGAGAATTGCGCGACACACAGAATCCGCGCTCGACGACTCTAAAAACGTTTCGCTCTGCAGTAAGTCGACCAGCGCACAGAATTAATTCGTTTTCTTCAAAAAGTCGCAACCCTCTGTACTGACATGGACCAGACGCGAGCAGCACTCCAACGAATTGAGGCGATGCTCGCGAGCCAGCCGGCAGCCGCCACAGCAGCAGCGAACGCATCAGCAGTCACGGCGACACCGACATTTCACACTGCAGCAATGGCACCAGCTACAGTGAATCTCGAGGCTGCACGTCCGAGGCAAAAGGAGGTGTTCGATTCGAGCGTGAAAGGCACGGACGTCAGGAGATTCATCGTCACTCTCAAAATTTATTTCGAGGCCGTTGGCTGTTCGACCCCGAAACACGACGCGACGTGTATTCGGCTCGCGGCCACACTGTTGCAAGGCCTGGCACTTGAATGGATCTACAGGCGAGGGTTCGTGAGCGCAGTTTCGGTCAGCCCTCATCAAACGTCTCCTGCCAATCGAAGCGATGAAGCCTACACAACTGCAAAGACTTAGGGGAAGGTTCCAGGCCCAGGAGAAAGTGAATCGGCCTCGGATAGATTCTTCTGACTCCACTCACGAAAACTGATATTGATTCTACAACTTCGAGGGTAGGACCTAGGGATGATATATTTGATATACCCTATGATCCTATAAGCAAGACCATCTATGGCTACTCGGAGCGGCAACAATCACTACTGCTCAAAGGGCGACGCCTCTAGGCTATGGTGGATAGTGGATCGTCCCACTCGGTGTGCGACCGCTAGACGTTGGAGAATATTGGGGAGTCCTTGGAGGAGACTCAGTTCACAACAACGATGGTGGATGGTATGAAGCTTCCCATCCACGGCGAGTCAACACTGTAGCTGCACATAGGTTCGTTGAGGTGGAAGCCGACGTTGCCGATCACCAACATCAAAGGATTAGATTTCATCATGGGGCATGATTTTTTGAAGCGGTTCAACCCCGGAATTGACTGGGTCAACCGGGTGCATCTATAACAATGGGAAATGCGTGGAGCTGCGAAGCTGGATGGATACAGGGGATGTTACTGAAACGACACTTGCATGGTTCGAACGGATGGTGAACGAGAGTAACACGGGTTACTTAGCACTGGTGATGGCAGCAGCAGAGGAGGAGAAGCCGAAGTGGGAGCTACCTGAAGCAGTATAGGAGGTGCTACAAGAGTACAAGGACATCATGCAGGATCACCTGCCTGCAGGAGTACTTCCAGCACGAAACCTGGCAAAACCCGTCTCACGTGCACCATACCGCCTTAGTCCGACCGAAATGACAGACATGAAGAAGCAGATAGAATTTGTACTGGACAGAAAACTGATCCGCCCTTCCACCTCTCCCTACGGCGCACCGGTTCTCTTCACTATTAAGCCGGACGGTATTTTACGGATGTGCATGTTGGTGAAAAGGGCCTAATAAACTCAATCTACTAAGACGCAATTCAAACTTAAACCTCACCCCGGGGTCACCTACAAGGGAATTGGGTGCCAGATACAAGACCAGCCCTATCCTCGGGTCCGAGTTTGTAGAGACAGGAATAAGAAGAACGCAAATGGCAAGAGTACATTAAACATCGCGCAGCGTGCCGTGCAAACCGTCGATCAGATTAAGGTGAGAGTTTTCTACATCGGAGCTCGCTCCACGAAATTTAAAATAAGCCAAGTTGCATCGCGAAAAGTTCTGCCATTGCAGAGTTACGGCTCGGACAACGTTTGCCTAACGTTGGAGTACTAGCGTACTAGTGTTGACTTGGGTAGCATTCCGCCGTCGAACCGCGTGAATACGAAATTCCAGAGAGAAGGAATTCGCTTGAATCAATTTGACTATATACAGAGTACAAATGGAGAAGGAATAAATAGCTAGAGCTAGCAAGGACTTTGGACATCAACCTGGGAATAACTAGGGATGATCCCAATTACTTCCAAGCAACAAAACCACCCTGGCTGGACAAAACAGCAGGTGGTAGGTTGGTAAACAACCGCTGATTCTGTTTTTCCAACCTGGGAAAACTACAACCAGGTTCAGGTCCTCAAAACAGAACCCGTTTTGTCCTTGCCCAACCAGCCAAATTCTGGTCATGCTAGTTTCCCCTGGCCCTGTATCATGTAGATACGGACAAACAACATCCATCACCTAATTGTACCCCTATAGTGCGTGTCCTGCTACTCCATAGTTAGCCAAACAAAACAGTACAATTTCGAGTTGGATATAACGGAATCTGCGCATTCAAATCAACCAAACTGCAAAGCTTCCATCTTGGGTTCTTTTGCGAGCTCGTCCTTTTTTGCACTGTTCGTAGCGCGTACAATGTTGTGCAGAAGACACTTTGCGCGAGTACCTGCAAATGCTTAATTCGAAAATCACGAAAGCAAACAAACATACGAACATTTCATTCACATGCAAATGCTTTCGCATACGCATACTCGTACAAACAGACGGCAGGATATCGTGCAAAGTGAATTTGCACCCAATACACTCCCGCTCAGCCTGCCGGCTGCATCCTCATCATTCCATGCTAGTTCATGCTCATTCCACTCATGGGCATACAACGCCAATGAGGCTCATCCGCAAGCCTCTTGGTGAGAAAGTCTGCTAGCTGTTGGTGAGTTTTGATGTAGATAGGATTCTTTACGCAGCCAGTGCCACTTGATGCGCATGTGCTTGTTCAGCCCATGACGCACAGCGTTCCTGGCCATCCCAAGAGCCCCCTTGCTATCACAAAACAGCGGTGTAGCAACTTTCTGCTCCTGGCCAATCTCCTCTAATAGCCTCCTCAGCCAAATTACCTCCATCACCCCATGGAACATCGCCATGTACTCTGATTCCGTGGAAGAGAGTGCAGTCTCCGTCTGCTTCTTTGACCTCCAACTAACAGGACCTCCTCCAACTACACAGATGTATCCTACAGATGAGGAATCCTCCTTCTCAAAAGCCCACGTAGCATCAGTAAAGCAAGTGAGAAACAGCTTGCCTACTCCAAGCCGCTCCCCCTTCTCTTTCAGCACCTCAACGCCTTTCTGTTTCACCTGTGCAGATGCGGAGTATTGAACTCCAATGCTTGGGTGAGAGTTCATATACTTCGCCACACGTTCATCTGATGGATTCTGCACCACCCCAGCCAGCTGCCCAATAGAGAAAGAGATGTCGAGCCTCGTGTGAACTGCTGCGTATAAGAGGCTGTCCACCAAGGACTGAAAATGTTGCTCCTCGGTTTCAACCCTTTCATCCTCAGAAGCCTTCACAAGCTTGAACTCAGCTGGCAGGGGAGTTGTAACCTTGCGTTCATTCTGAATCCCATACTTCTCCCCAGCTTCTTGATGAACTTTTCCTGGTGCAGCTTTAACCACCTGTGATCCGAATCCCTCTCTACGTGCATCCCGACGTAGTACATTACCTCCCCAAGGGTCTTGCACTTGAAATTCCCCATCAGCTGCTGTTGTACATTCTGGTTGTCCTTCATGCTGATGCTGAAGAGAAGAATCCCATCCACGTAAACCAGAAACATCACCAGCTTTTCCTCCTCCCCCTTGAGAAAGAGGCTCTCATCACAGCTGCTGGTCCTGAATCCCATCTCCTCTAAAGTGGCTGCCAACTTCTGGTACCAGCAGCGCGGTGCCTTTTTCAGGCTGTAGATAGACTTGTTGAGCTTGCACACCCTGTCCTTACCATCCTCATACTCAGGCGGCTGCGTCATGTACACCTCCTCCTCTAAAATCCCGCAGAGGAATGCCGTTGAGATATCCATCTGAATGATGTATCCCTCAGGAAGCAGCACCAGATCCCATGTCCCATTCTCTAGCTGGCTCTGGTACTCAGCATCCCTAGAGGCCAGCCACCTGTCCCTATCTGGTCTAGCTAATGCCTCCTCCAGGCTAGCTGGTTCCTCTGGTGCTGGGGCAACAAAACAGTATAGAAGCTCGTCCTCCTCATCCAGGTTATAGCCTTGAGGCAAAGTCAGCAACTCCTTCTCGTTCCCAATCTACTGCTCTGCTATATGAGCTCCTGCAGTCAGCTTCCTAGTGGCCATGCAGGTACGTCCTGGCCTGAAGACGGGTGTCTCCCATCCCCTCATAATAATCCCTTTGGCTTCCTCCTTGGTGGTAGTTTCGGAGCCTTAGCTTTGCCCTTCTGCTGCTCTCTACCCTCGGATCCAGCACCTTCACTAGTGCTACCACTAGCCTCACCATCTTCTCCACCAGCAGGTGCCTCCTGTAATCTCTCTCCATTGCCACCTTCTGCAGCTGCCTCATCTCCATCCTCCCACAGACTAGAAGTCAGATCTAGCTGCATGGTGATCTGCTCCATCTCCTGTGAGACCTTGGCCTCCGGCTATTTCTCCCAGCTCCCATACATCAGGCTCGCAACAAACTTCACATCCCTGCTGTTAAGCAACACATAATGCGTGGTTCCCACAGCAGCCATCCTTTGCTCTCAGCAGCCAGCCCCAAATGCACACACCAGATTGCACTCGCCCCCAACTTACTTCGTTGCTACTTGGGGACGTGGGCGACTGCCATGCAACCGAACACCCTCAGCATGTCCACTGGTGGCTTCCTCCCAAGCCCCCTCTCCATCGGCACCGAGGAGTCATCCCCAACCTTGGTGAGGACCCTGTTCCTAGCGACGGTAGCGTGCCGGAGAGCATGGGGCCACATGGGGTTCCTCAAATCAGATTCCATTAGTAGCACCTTAGCTGTCTCCAGAATTGTCCGGTTCGCCCGTTCTGCTAGACCGTTGGACTGTGGGGTGTATGCCGTGGTCAGCTCCCTCTGGATGCCCTGCTTCTTGAGCCAGGCCGTCATCTCACCTCCAAGAAACTCACCATCCCAATCTGTCCTAATCCGCTTCAGCACACACTCAGATTGCTTCTCCACGAACGGCAGCCAATCATCTCGCACCGTGGAGGCAGCGTGGTCCTTCTGCTTCAGGGGATATGCCCACATTTGTCTGCTCCAATCATCCACAATTGTGAGGAAACATCGCTCCTCCTTGTGCCCCTGAACCGACAGCGGCCCCACCAAGTCCATGTGGACCAGCTCCGATAGCATTTTGTTTGTGCCAGCCACGCTACGAAAAGGGAAACGAATGAATTTTGATAGCAAACAGATTCAACAGTTGTCATCGGGTGGTTGTCCATTTAGCTTTGAACCCTTGACTGCTCCATCCTTCTCCAGCTGCTTCAACAAGGCATTGCTATATGCCCCAAGCGTCAGTGTGCCGTTGCCCAATCTGTCTCCCCAGATCTGGCCGACACTCTCACACCAACCCCTCCAACACCGTTGCACCCCCCCTGGGACGCAGACCCCTCTCTAGCCTGCCCCCCGCCGTGCCACGCCAACGCTGGCAGCTGCCACATGGATCTGTACACGTCCTTACTCTCGTGCAGATCCCAAAGCACCCAATTGCCCAGCTGCCCCTTGTAAGTGCATGCCCCATCCATGCTAGTGCTCACCCCAGCCTTGGCAAGCTTAGGAAGGGAGATCAGGTTGGCCTTGAGGTTGGGGACGAGGAGAACATCGTGTAGCACCGCCGGCTTGCCATCCGCTCCCTTAAACACAGCTCTTCCCGCACCAGCCACCTTCAACGCGTGTCCAGAGGCAGAGTACACCTCGGAGATTGGTGCAGCACGTAGGTTGTCAAGTAGGTCCTTGCGCGGCGTCATCGTCCACGCAGCGCCTGTGTCCAACACCCAAAAGTCTAGGGGGTGCAGCTCTGCTCCAACCTTGGCAAACCTGTCTCCTTGCTCCCCCTTGTCTCCAGCATGGAAGAATTGGCCCGCGACGCACTGATTTTTCTTCTCATTACCGCCTTTGACTTTCCGGTTTTTGTCGGAGGAATCTGCTACCATGTTTGCGCCGCTTTTCTGGTTTCTCCGCGCGCCGCCATCCTGATGGCGATTCTTGGGGGTCCATCCTTCGAGTTTTTTATAACACAAGAACCAGGGATGCCCCTCCTTTTCACAACACCAGCAGCTCCCTTTCATTTTGCCACCGGCACCCGATCTACCCCCGCGTCCAGATTAACTACAGCGACCCCAACCGGTACCTCCATGTTGGTCTTTGGAGTGGTCGTCCTTCTTTATACGGCGTCCAGCACCACCGAAGCCACGTCCTCTGCCACGTCGGCTTCCTTGCATCCCATAGCCGCTGCTGCTGTCATCTCCACCCCTCAGTTGGCGGCGACGGAAGTCCTCCTCCAGAATCTTTGTCCGCACCCACTCGAGCGTCCACAAGCTCTGGTTTTGCGGCAGGCTCAATCCGCTCGTGAATTGAACCCTTGATTTCGGCAGCAGCGCGAGCATCTTCGATTACTTGGTCTGCTCGGGATAGGTGATTCTCGCGGTCGCCAACTTCGCGTAGAGGTCATCCGTCTTGTCCAGGACAGTCTGCACCGGCTCTGCGTTGCTAAAGCGCAGGGTGGACAGCTCCTTTTCCAACATCAACGTCGCAACGACGGAGGTGAGGCGTTTAGCTCCTTCAGCACGGTCCAGGCCTTCGGGCCGCACTCAACCTCCGGCAGAAGGTGAATGAAGTGGTGACGCTGGTTCAGCTCCAAACTCAGCGACATCAAGTAGTAGCCAGCCGAGGCGCGCTTGTTTCCATCTTCCTGCGGCGCGGGGTCACTCGGTGCAGGCTCCTCCCCAATCATTAGTTTCAGCAAACCGATCTGACGGAAATAAAGTTGCATTCCACCCCAATCATCATAGCCCTCACTATTGAACTTCCCGACGGTGAAGTTCTTCAGCACCTCCTTGATTAGCGAGCCCTGGTTTGTTCGCGCTCCCCTTGGCACCGAAACACCAGAATCATGGCTCCCGCTATAATCTTGGGCTGAAGATACATCAGCTCCCGCCGAAGTATTTCCCGTCATAGCTACCTATAACGAGGATCTCTATAATGCAGCGTTGACACCAGCTTGTTGGTGTAAGGACCTTATAAACTCAAGCTACTGAGACGCAATTCAAACTTAAACCTCTCCTCGGGGTCACCTCCAAGGGTCTTTGGGTGCCTGATACAAGACCAGCCCCTATCTTCGGGTCCGAGTATGTAGAGAGATGAATAAGAAGAACGCAATCAAATAGCAAGAGTACCTTGAACATCGGGCAGCGTGCTGTGTAGACCGTCGATTGGATTAAGCTGAAAACTTTCTATATCAAAGCTTGCTCCAAGAGCATGAAGGAACACGTGGAGCATCTTCGGAAAGTCTTCGATATCCTGCGGGAGAACAAATTCTACGTGAACTTGTCGGAAAGCGACTTCGCATTGAAGAAGGTGCAGTTTCTCGCGCACACGTCAGTGCGGAGGGCGTACACGTGGACCCGCGGAAAATCAAAGCCGTCAAGAAGTGGAAAGTTCATGATAACGCAAAGGAGTTGCAGCAGATCCTAGGCTTCACCAACTATTACAACAGGTTCGTGCCACAGTACGCTAAGATAGCAGCGTCACTGACGAACTTTCTGAGAAAGGATACGCCCTATAAATCGGATACTCCTCAACAGCAAGCAATGGAGCAGCTACAGATAGCACTTGCTACAGCGCCAGTAGTCATCCTACGAGAACTAGACAGAGATCACGTGGTGGAAACAGACGCTAGTGACCAGGCAGTCGGAGCAGTACTGATGCAGGATCACGGACGCCGTTTGCAGCCCATCGCCTACCTTTTTACAGTGGGAGAAAGACTTTGCAATAGGGAAAGGTTCAGGAAAGTTCTGGGTTCCGAACTATGCCCCGCTCCGATAGATCTTACTGGAGCAGTTTCACGACGTAGCATACGCGGGAAATTTTGGGAGTAACAAGACGTTAGCAGGGATAGCCAAGTATTACTACTGGCCCTAGACGGCAGCAAACGTGCAGCAGTTCGTCACCTCATGCAACACGTGACAGCGGATGAAGAATAGAAAGTAGAAAAACATAGGGTTACTTCAGCCTTTACCCGTACCGCAGCAGCCATGGCAGGTTGTTAGCCTAAAACTCATTACAGGGCTACCTTCGACCTCCCGAGGGCATGACGCTATATTCGTGGTGATCGATAAGTTCTCTAAAATGGGACATTTCATCTAGACCAACGCCACGGCTACTGCTGAAGCAACTGCTTGCCTCTTCTTCGACCGCATCATCACCATCCACGGGATCCCTGCTACACTCATCTCGGACAGGGACCCAAAGTTCGCCAGTAAATTCTGGAGGGAACTCATCAGGTTGTTGGAGACAAAGCTTGCAATCTCTTCAGCATACCACCCCCAGACTGGCGAACAGACAGAGCAATCAGGTGGTTGAACAGCTACTGCGCACAGCTTGCAAAGATGACATCAGCCACCGGGATCTACAGTTACCGACCCTAGATTTCGCCTACAACAACGCATCACATGCGGCCACTGAGAAATCTCCTTTCTTCCTGTGTTACAGGCGTGAACCAATCACACCACAACAACCAACCACACCGGCACACGTCCAAGACGCACATGACTTCGTCACTACCAAGCAGCAGCTATGGGAGAAGACCCAGCAACGTCTCACCATAACGAAGAACTCCGAGAAGCATTATGCAGATCGACAGCGACGAGATCACTCAGTAGCAGTCCGAAATCAGGTGCTTCTTGACACATGCAATTTGGACTTGTCCCACCTACCATCCAAGCTCCGGCCTCGCTTCTGTAATCCTTTTCGCGTTGAGACCATAGTGACACCAGTTACATTCCGCTTGCACTTACCACGTGGAAGCTTCACAACGCTTTCCATGTTCAGCTACTGAAGCCCTACAAGGACCCCAACCAACAGTTCACGGGACGAAAGTTACTGCCACCACCACATGTTCTCATACCAGAGTACGATGTGGAACGAGTTCCCACTTATCGACGCAGGCGCGGCACTACGCTCGAATTTCTGATACGCTGGTTGGGATATGACCCGTCTGAGGACAACTGGGTTGCAGAAGCTGATATGGGCAGCGCACGCCGTACTCTCAAGAATTATCTTGTCAATCAGGATGTTTCTCACGCCTCTCAGCTTAGAGGGGGGGGGCGTGTAAGAATACGACGGCTCTGCCTACTCGGGTTTACCCTTTTATGCTTTACCTTGCTTAGCCTGATTTATTATGCATGCTTTTGCTCGTTTTCCTTGGAATCCTTGCTTTACTACATCGATTATAGTTATACCCCTGTCCTAGGTTGCGTGTACCAAATTCGAGGCTTTTCAGTTGCCACCAAATTGCTTCTACCGAATTCGGGAAGGACCCGTTCGGGACGCTTCGCGACAGTCTCGTGTTGTACCCAGGTGATCGTAAATTTTTTTTTGAACCAGTTCTTCGATTCTCACACTTTAGTGCCAACCATATGGGTAAGTAACGCACGCACTGCTAGTACTATCCATATGGGCAAGTAATGCACTTACGCTTAGTACCAACCATATGGGTAAGTAACGCTCTTACGCTTAGTACCAGCCATATGTGTAAGTAGCGCACTTACTCTTAGTACCATCCATATATCGGTATGAAACACACTTACTCTTCTTACCAACCATATGGGTAAGCAACACATTTACGCATAGTACTGACCATTTGGGTCAGTAACGCACGTACGCACAGTATCAATCATATAGCCACAGTAACGAATTACCCCAAGAACCAACCACACGGTTAAATAACGCACTTGATCTTAGTACTATCCATATAAGTATGTAACGCCTACCATCAATATAGGTAAGTAACACACTTACGCTGAGCGCCTTTAGTCTTAGTACCAACCATATGGGTAACTAACGCACTTATGTTTAGTACCAACCACATGGTTAAGTAATGCACTTTATCTTAGTACCATCTATATGGGTAAATAACGCACTGACTCTTGATACCATTAACATGGGTAAGTATCGCACTTACACATAGTACCATCCATATGGGTAAGTAGTGCACTTATTCTTAGTAAATTGTATATGGGTAACTAACGCTCGGACTTTTAGTACTAATTATTTAGGTAAATAACGCACTTACTGTTAGTATTATCAATATGGGTATATAACGCACTTTCTTATAGTACCAACTATATGGGTAAATGACGCACTTTCCCTTGGTACAAAGCATACGGGTAAGTAACGCATTTACTAATAGTACAATCCATATGGGTGTATAATGCATTTATTCTTAGTACCAATCATATGGGTAAATAACGATCTTACACGTAGTACCAGCCATATGAGTAAGTAACGCCCTTACTCCTAATAATCAACTATATGGGGAGTACCAACCATAAATCGCGCAGAAACGAAATTCCAGCAAGGAAGGAATTCGCTTGAATCAATTTGACTATATCCAGGTATAAACAGAAGGAATAAATAGTTTTAGCTAGCAAGGACCTTGGGAATCAACGTGGGAACAACCAGGGATGATTCCAATTCAAAGCAATAAAACCAACCTGGCTTGACAAAACAGCAGGTGGTAGGTTGGTAAACAACCTCTGGTTCTGTTTTTCCAACCTGGGAAAACAACAACAAGGTTCGGGTCCTAAAAACAGAACCTGATTTGTCTTTGCCCAACCAGCCAAATGCTGGTTCCACTGGTTTCCCCTGGCCCTGTAGCATGCAGATACCAACAAACAACATCCAATCTTCACCTAAATTGTACCCCTATAGTGCCTGTCCTGCTACACTATAGTCAACCAAACAAAACAGTACAATTTCGAGTTGGATAGAAGTGAATCTGCGCAATCGATTCAACCAAACCGCAAAGCTTGGGTTCCTTTGCGAGCTCGTCCTTTCTGCTTGCACTGTTCATAACGCATACAATGTTGTGCCAAAGCGTACATTGCGCAAGTACCTGCAAATGCATCAAGCGAAAATTGAAAAAGCAAACAAATATACGAACATTCCATTCACACCCAAATGAATTCGGACATGTATACTCGTACAAACAGAAGGCAGGATGTCGTGCCATGTGAATTTGCACCCAACACACTCCCCCTCAGCCTGCCGGCTGTATCCTAATCATTCCATGCTAGTTCATGCCCATTCCACTCATGCGCACACAGCGCCAATGAGGCTCATCCGTAAGCCTCTTGGTGAGGAAGTCTGCTGGATGCTGGTGAGTCTTGATGTGGATCGGATTCACCGTCCCCCTCTTCACCTCATTACGCAGCCAGTGCCACTTGATACGCATGTGCTTCTTGAGCCCATGAAGCACAGCATTCCTTGCCATCCCAAGAGCCCCCTTGCTATCACAAAACAGCGGCGTAGCAACCTTCTGCTTCTGGCCAACCTCCTATAACAGCCTCCTCAGCCAAATCACCTCCTTCACCCCGTGAAACATTGCCATGTACTGTGACTCCACGGAAGAGAGTGCCGTCTCCGTCTGCTTCTTGGACCTCCAACAAGCAGTTCCTCCTCCAACTACGCAGATGCATCATCCCACAGATGAGGAATCCTCCTTCTCAGAAGCCCACGTAGCATCGGTAAAGCAAGTGAGAAACAGCTTGCCTTCTCTAAGCCGCTCCCCCTTCTCTTTCAGCACCTCAACCCCTTTCTGCTCCTGCGCAGATGCGGAGTATTGAACTCCAATGCTTGGGTGAGTGTTCAGTTACTTCACCACACGCTCAGCGCATCCACCTGCTCCTCTGATGGATTCTGCACTGCCCTTGCCAGCTGCCCAACAGAGAAAGAGATGTCGCGCCTCGTGTGAACCGCTGCACACAAGAGGCTGCCCACCAAGGACTGAATTTGCTGCTGTTCCTCGGCTTCAACCCCTTCATCCTCTTCTCAAACCCATACTTCTCCCCCAGCTCCTTGATGAACTTTTCCTGGTGCAGCTTCAACCACCAGTGATCTGGATCCCTCTCCATGTGCACCCCAAGGTAGTACTTTACCTCCCCAAGGTTCTTGTACTTAAAGTTCTCCATCAACTGCTGCTGTACATTCTGGATCTCCTTCATGCTGCTGCTAAAGAGAAGAATATCGTCCACGTAGACCGGAAACAGCACCAGCTTCTCCCCCTCCCCCTTGAGAAAAAGGCTCTCATCACAGCTGCTGGTCCTGAATCCCATCTCTAAAACAGCTGCCAACTTCAAGTACTAGCAGCGTGGCGCCTGGTTCAAGCCGTAGATGGATTTTTTCAGCTTGCACACCCTGCCCGTACCATCCTCATACCCAGGCAGCTGGGTCATGAACACATCCTCCTATAAAATCCCATTGTGGAAAGCCGTTGATACTTCTCACTAACGGCTGCATTTGCCAACAAGACACGGAGTGTAGGGGGTTTGGCAGTGGGAGCAAAGACCTCATTGAAGTCCTGCTTCTCCTTCTGCATAAACCCTTTAGCTATCAGCCTACTCTTGTAGATGGTGACCTGTCCCTTGTTATCGGTCGTGATCCTTAGCACCCACTTGCACTGTACGGCTTTCTTCCCCTCAGGAAGCACCACCAGATCCCATGTCCCATTCTCTAGCAGGCTCTGGTACTCAGCATCCCTAGAAACCAGCCACTTCTCCCTATCTGGTCCAGCTAATGCCTCCTCCATGCTAGCTGGTTATGTTGTTCAGGATCCGTCACTTTGAGAGCTTACGACGAACTCATTACTCAACTAAACGCAAATCCGCTCGGTAGGATTGTGCGCCTTAGGCTTAGCTACCATCTCCAAGTTGAATCAGTCGTTAAGATGGTCTATAGAGTGAGAACCGATTGAAAAAGTCCAGCAGCTGCATGAATAGCACGAGCACTCGGCAGGACGTTAGGATGACATGCACTCAGAATGACGTGCATCCAACAAACTCCCCCTCAGACTAACGGACTGCATGCACACACACTCACACAAAAGTAAACTCTCATGCACACAATCACACATGCACTCATGACACTGCTGCCCACACTAGTGCAATGGCATGCCATACATCTTAGCACACTTCCAATGTGCGCTCTCGGGAAGTCTTTTGGTGAGAAAATCTGCCGCCTGCTTGCTAGCCTTCACATGGTGAAGCTCAACAGCTCCCTCCTTCACCATCTGCCTCACCCAGTGCCACTTAATCTTCATGTGCTTGTTCAGCCCATTCAGGATAGGATTATTGGCCATGCTAATAGCAGCCTCGCTGTCGGAGAAAAGTGGTGTAGGTCCCTGCTCTTCAGCTCCCATGTCCTCCAGCAGCTTCCTCACGAGCACAATCTCCTTGATGGCATGGTACATCGCCATGTACTCTGCCTCTCCGGAAGACTGAGCAATCTCACTCTGCTTCTTGGACCTCCAGCTCACTGGTCCACCTCCGACCATGCACACAAAGCCGCCAACCGATGATTGATCCTCATCCTCTGATGCCCATGTGGCATCGGTGAAGCACGACAGCTTCAAGGTTCCAGGCGTGACCCCATCTGCTCCAATCTGCTTCAGCTGGCCGCCAGCTGAAAACTGAACACCACCAGATGCCGTTGATCCGAAATAGCGCACCAAGCGCTTTGCCACCTCTAACTGCTCCTCAGTGGGCCGCTGCACAACTCTGGCCAGCTGCCCCACTCCGAATGAAGCATCAGGTCGCGTATGCACTGCAGCATACATCACACTCCCAATGAGTGACTGGTACTCATTCTGCTGCTCATCCTCGAGTACATCATCCTCCTCAGCTGCCTTCTTCAGTTTGAAGCCCGCAGGGAACGGTGTCATCACAGTGCGACCCCCAGTCACACCATACCGCTCCATGACACCAGAGATGTAGTGTGACTGATGCACCTTCAGCCACCTCCTCTCAACATCCCTCTCAATCTGCAGCCCCAAGTAGTAGTGGACATCCCCCAGCATCTTGCACTTGAAGTTGTCCATCAGCAGCTTCTGTGTCCTCTCAATCTGCTCCATGGAAGGTGAGAACAGCAGTATGTCATCGACATACACCAGCAGCAAGAGCAGCTGCTCCCCCTCACCAAGCAGAAACAAGCTGTGATCCGCCTGGGACGTCTTGAAGCCTCCACCCAGCAGCACCTCCTCCAGCTTCTCGTACCAACACCTGGGCGCTTGCTTAAGGCCATAGATGGCCTTCTTAAGCTTGCACACCCGGCTGGTCCCATCCTCATAGCCGTCGGGCTGCGCCATGTAGATATCCTCCAGCAGTATTCCATTGAGGAACGCAGTGGTGATATCCATCTGCTTCACGTGCCATCCCTTCACAGCTGCGCCAGCCATCAAAGTCCTCAGTGTTACTGGCTTAGCAACGGGAGCGAAGATCTCCCCAAAGTCGACCTTCTCTTTCTGCTGAAACCCCTTGGCGACCAAGCGGCTCTTGAACCGCTCCAACGTACCATCAGCTCCACTCTTCACCTTGAAGACCCACTTGCTGCTGATCGGCCGTCGCCCTTCGGGTAACTCAACAAGCTCCCAAGTCCCATTCTCAATGAGACTGTTGAACTCCGCATCCATGGCAGCCTTCCACTCCTCCTTCTGGGGTCCACTCAGTGCCTCCTCCAATGTGGCTGGTTCTCCAGGCAAAGGTGTGAAGAAACAGAACGCCATCTCCTCATCATCTCCCTCATCCGCCTGAACCGCCATGGCACCTTGCTTGGGTCCTCCCAAACGGCTATACTTCAGCCTTGAGGGTGCTGCTGCCACTCTCTTCTCGCGGGTTGCAGTCTGATGCCCATGTGGTGAAGCTCCTCTCTGCACACTCCTCTTGATGACCTTGGCGTTTGCAGCAGGCTCGGGCTGAGTTGGTGAGTCCACACGTGCCGACTCATCCTCCAACCCCTCCTCTCCAGCAGGACCAGAAACTTGCTGCTCACCACCGCCACTGTGGTCACTGGTCAGCTCTGACCCATGGAGTTCATCAAGGTGCAGCTGAACCTCCTCCACTGCAGACCGCTCAATGTCCTGCAGACGCAAGCCAATCTGCACCTGCTGCTGCTGCTGCCAATCCTTGTACATGACGTCCTCCACAAACTTGACGTCACGGCTGACCAGCGTCTTCTTGCTCTTGGGGTCCCACATCAGCCACCCCTTCGAGTCAGGAGCCATCCCAAGATGGACAGCCCACACAGCAGCAACTTCCAGCTTGTGCCTCTGCTCCTTAGGCACCATCACAAGCCCCATGCAGCCCCACACCCGCAGCATGTCAATGGATGGCTTCGTCCCAAGCCAACGCTCGTACGGCACCCAATGCTTTTCGCCAACATGAGTCAAGACCCTGTTCTTGACCGTGATGACATGGCGAACAGCTTCAGGCCAGAACTTGTAAGGCATCCCAGCATCCCCCAACAAGGTCTTAGCCGCCTCGCCAATGGTCCGGTTGGCACGTTCAGCAATGCCGTTCTGCTGCGGTGTTCCAGGGCAGGTCAGCTGATGTCGGATGCCATTTCTCTTGAGGAACTTGGTGAATTCCGCTCCAAGGAACTCTCCACCTCGGTCGCTCCTCAGCACCTTCACCAGCCGCATCGCTTGCCGCTCCACCATCGGCAACCAATCCTCCTTGATTGCCGCTGCAGCATCGCTCTTCTTGGACAAGGGACGTGGCCACGTGAAACGGCTCCATTCGTCCACCATGGTGAGGAAGTACAGCACTCCCCCAGTCCCCTCAGTCCTCATAGGACCCACCAGGTCCATGTGCACCACCTCCAGTGGCGCCTTCGCTGATCCCTCCGCACGTGGAAACGGGAACCGCGCAAACTTGTTTTGCATGCACGCCTCGCAGCTGCCATAGTGAGCACCATCTCCTTGCAGTTGCAGCCCATGCACGCACTTCTCCTTGTGCATCACCTCCAATGTGGAAACAGCCACGTGTGCGAGCCGCCGATGCCAAGTCTCCCAATCCGCTTGGCCCGAGGTAGCCGACGCCTTCACCGCCGCGCTTCCTCCAATCAGCTCCTCTCCTTGCACACCTTGCTGCTCCTCGGTGACGCTCTCCTCCATAGATGCCGCCGCTGCCGCCTTGCCCGATTTCCACCAAGGGAGGACCGGGATCTGCCACATGCGCTTGTGGACATCTCCCTTCCACTGCAGGTCCCAAATGAGGTGCTCATCGTTGTAGGCACGATAGCGCTCCGAACCAATCGTCTCGGTGTTCACACCTGCATCTCCCAACCGGCCGGTAGAAATCAGGTTCGCGCACAAGTCCGGCACCCACAGCACGTTCTTCAGCCCCACGAGCTCTCCATCCGCTCCCATGAACTTGGCGCATCCCATGCCCATGACCTTGGCCTTGGCGCCCGTCGCGGATGTGACCGTAGAGATAGGTGCGGGCTGAATCTCATCGAGTAGGTCCGCACGAGGAGTCATGTGCCAGGAGCTTCCCGAGTCAATCACCCAATGGGTGAGGGGGTGTAGGAGAACCTTGGCAGCCATAGCGAGGTCGGTTGCGCCTTCGTTCACGAAGAAGAAGAACCCGACCTTCCGCTCCTCAGATTTGCCGCCTTTCTCCTCCTCCTTCTCCTCTCCACTAGCTCCCATGACTCCCCCACTCCTCGTGCCACCACGCTGGTTGCTTGATGAAGGCGGGGTCCAATCCTTGGGTCGTTGGTAGCACTTCCGCCAACGATGTCTGCGCTTCTTGCAGTAGAAGCACACTTTCCCTTGACCCCCGCCGCCATCCTCCTTAGGTTTATCCTTGTTCTTGCCCTTCCATTTCTTCTTGAAGCCACTCTTTCCACCTCCAACTCCATAGCCAGCCCCCTCCTCCGAGCGCTCCACACTCCGCCGCCGCAGGTCCTCCTCTAGGATGCGCGCGCGAATGTAATCCACGCTCCACTGGGGCTGTTGAGAGTTGAGGTTGATCGCAAGGGCAGACCACGACTCCGGCAGCCGTATCACGAACTTGACGCATTGCACGAGCTCCGGGTACACCACACCGCCGCCTTGGAGCTTCGTAAAGATGTCCCGCATCTCATCCAACACCGGTTGCATCGGCTCTCCATCAACGAACTTGATGTCGCGCAGCCGCCGCGCGAGTAGCACGATGCCGGTAGCATGTGTCGGTGAGTGCACATCCAGAAGCTTCCTCCAAGCCTTGGGGCCACACTCTGGATCACCCAAGAGGTCCTTGATGTGGTCAAGTTGTCGCCCGCCAATCGCTTGCACCATTAGCATGTACGCGTCAAACGATCGCTTCATCCACGCTCCTTTTAGCTCCGCGGCCTCCGGCATTTTCTCCTTCCCCTCCACCAGATCCAATAGCTTGTATTGGGTGTACATCAGCCTCATGCGGAAGCTCCAGTGCTCGTAGTCCTCCCCCATGAATTTCTCAATAGAGAAAGCTTTCACAGGATCTACGGTAGTAGGAGATGGTGTAGAAGAAGTAGGTAGCGTAGGGTTGGCTGGTTGGTGAGTCCCCACTCCTCCACCAGCAACTCCCCCCTGCTCTCCAGCCTCTCTAATTCTATCCATCTCGCCACTAGCACCTCCGGAGTTCGTACCAACCATATTGAGGCCTTATGAACGGTGGAAACTTGAGAAATCGTTTGGAGAGAATTCTAGCAGAAATTTCGATTCTACGAAAATCGTCGTCGCGGACTGGATACTTCGAATTAGAACTCGTTTCGACCGCCAATCGAAAGTTCGCGAGCAGAGCTACTAGAAAATGGTCTCACTCGACAACATGGGTTGAGAATTCACGACGATTCGTCATCTTGAAGTCGACTACCCGCTCTGATACCACTTGTTGTTCAGGATCCGTCACTTTGAGAGCTTACGACGAACTCATTACTCAACTAAACGCAAATCCGCTCGGTAGGATTGTGCGCCTTAGGCTTAGCTACCATCTTCAAGTTGAATCAGACGTTAAGATGGTCTATAGAGTGAGAACCGATTGAAAAAGTCCAGCAGCTGCATGAATAGCACGAGCACTCGGCAGGACGTTAGGATGACATGCACTCAGAATGACGTGCATCCAACAGGTTAGTCTGGTGCAGGGGCATGAAAACAGTAGGCAGGTTCATCCTCCTCATCCGGGTCATAGCCATGAGGAAGAATCAGCATTGCCTCTTCGGTCCCAAGCTGCTGCATTTATGAGTGAGTAACGCATTTACTCTTAGTACCATCCATTAGGGTTAGTAACGCACTTACACTTATCCAACCATATAGGTAAATAACGTACTTACTCTTAGTAATAGTCATATGAGAAAAGTAACGCACATATGCTTAGTACAAAGCATATGGTAAATAACTCAATTACTATTAAATAGGGTAGGTAACGCACTTACTCTTCGTATTATCCGTATGCATAACTAACTCAGTTACGTTTAGTAATGATCATATGGGTAATTAACGCACTTACTTTTTGTACCATCCATAATAATAGGCATCGCACTTACGCTTAGTGTCAATCATATGAGTAAGTAACGCACTTATTCCTAGTACCGATCATATGGGTACGTAACACACTTACGTTTAGTACCAACCATATGGGTAAGTTACGCGCTTACGCTGTCACATTTGCATGAATGTGAAGGAAGGAGATGCGGTATTATGGGGGATGTACATAATGTAAGTACTGTAAATAGTGTGTCGAGAGAATATGGAGGTGGATGGCGAAAGGTTAAGCGACGGTTCAAGGAGGTGAGAATTACAAGGCGGAATGACGTCTGCCGAAGCGAAGGGTGGGGGAGTTGCATGGAGAGCAATTGGGGCGGCTCTTACGTAAGCAAAGGTCGGCAGCAGAGGAGAAATTACAGCGCTTGGCAGCAGCAAGGGAAGAGAAGGTTCGCCATCAGCACTTGGATGGGTGTTCGTATGCATGTATGATTGTTTCCATGTATGGGCAGGATCGCCCCAACGAGCCAGCTAGAACAATACAGTACTAGCTGGAGGCACAGTAGCCAGAGGCGGGGAAGGGTGGCAAGAGGCACTATGGATGCAAGTCTGCTTATAGGTAGATATGGCTACCTAGCGTACAGACTAGGGTATGAGGGGATATGAGCAGAAGGAGGCAGAGCTGGTAGAATAGGTGGATTCCTGTTGAGCAAGCCTCATTGCATGTATGCTTCCTTTCAACACAATTTTCTTGCTGTAAAATGAGAAAGTAGTGATTCTAGGGAGATATGACAAGTTAAGAACGAAATAGGAGATGTGTGAGGCTATGACGGAGCTTAAAGCTCATTACATACGAGGGATCATATCGGAGGGAATGCCCACGAGATCCGGAGTAGACTACGCAGCAAAGGAAGTATCAGAGGAAACATGAACGACGGAGGGCAACGGAAAAAGCGGCAAAAGCCAGGGAACAGATACAAACGTGCAAGGCGCAGATAGACTGGAGGCCGAGAATCAAGTGGGAGCCACGGGCTCGAATGGGGAGTGTGATCCGGCGCATAAATTTGAGAAGGAAGCAACGAAGGATGGTGCAGCACGGTCACGTCGGAGGAAGGAGTAGCAGCCGGCGGAGCCAGGAACCCGGGCGAGCGTGCCTATCAGCGGAGCGCGTCCTGGCAAGGCTCGGAAGAGGAGGCGACGTTACTGCGATGGGGTTACACGATGCTCCCGAAGGTGGAGGCCCCGGAAAGATTCTCTGGAGAAACGCGCCGTGGACCCTCTCTGAAGAACTACCTGATACAGCTAGAAAATCTGAGGGTAAGGTGGGAAAAAGATCGCCTCGTAGCGGACGAGTTTTTCCGCGGACTAGCGAACACCCTGACGGGAGAAGCTGAAACCTACTACTGCATCTGCAGGAGGGAGCTGCTGGAATGGGCGGCCAAAGGAAGGCCAGGGAACGGGATCCAACGGCATGGTTCGTAGACATGTTTAGGGAGCAGTTCCCGCTACAAAAACCCGAACGCGTCGTGGAATTCCGGGAGTTCAGGAGGATAGGGGAATCACTCCTGGCAAACTATGTGCGCCTTATCGAGCTTGAGGAAGACATGAGCTGTTTTGATCAAGGTCGACTCGTAAGCAAATTCCTTAACGGAATGAACTATGAGCTGCAGCGTGATGTGCAGGTGAAGATCTTCGATATGGGCGCGAACGCGACATTGAAGGAAGCTTACGAGACAGCAAAGCGAATGGAGACGGGGAAGAGGTTGTTCGAGGTGGAGCGCACGGGAGAACGAGCAGTAGAACGCCGGAGGCCAGCCCGGAGTGCGGCGCCAGTGGAGAGAGACCAACCGCCTAGGGGACCTGCGGATGCGTGGAAGTGTCACAACTGTGGCAAGATGGGGCATCTAAGCCGCAACTGTCGTAATCCCTCGGTGTGCTCAATCTGGGGCGAGAAGGATCACCTGAGGCGCGACTGCCCGGAGGCTCCGGTATGCGGCAAATATGGCCGAAGAGGGCACCCGGAGCGGGACTGTTATTTGCAAAGGGGAGAAAACCAGGAGAGAAACAAGGTACCCAAGGTGCGTGCCGAGATCGAGAGGCTAAGGTTGCAGCTGGAAGGGCGTGAAGCGGGGAGCGAAAGGAAGCCGGCCATGGTGGCGAAGGAGGAGGAGGAAGAAAGCAGTGAGGAAGGGTTCTGCCTGATGGCGAGACCGGCGCGGGACAGGGAAGAGCTGGGTCTGTGGCCGAGGAAGAGGTTTATGAGGAAGGGGATTGAAAAAAGGCGGGAGCAAGGACCGAGGAGAAGGGCGGAAGCGGAAGAATATCAGCAACCGTTGCGTTGCCACGCACTGGAGCGACTAAGCTGCGTCGCATCAGTCCTGGTGGTAGAAAAAGGGTACATCATGGTGGGAGGCATATCGGTGAAGCAGGCGATCACAGATACGGGGGCTCATCCCGTGCTCATTGGAAGGAGGCTCGCGGAGCAGCTGCAGCTGCACAAGCCAGAGCGACGGATAGAAGAGGGACTGCTCCTGATGACAGCGGAAGGCGGAACCAAATGGATGCCAAAGTCGAGGAGCACGGTGGAGATCATGCTGCAGAAGGGGAGCCCGGAGGAGTGTTCGGTGAAGCTGCAATGTGGAATATCTCAGTCAGAAGACTATGACCCACTGCTGCGAGTGGAATTCCTGTACAGAATCGGCGCGACCATCTGCATGTGGGAAGAGAAACTCACGTACTGAGTGATTTACTGGGGAGAAGAACCGCTCGCGGGCGGAGCTGCCCGTGAGATTCATTCGCAGAGAGCCGCGTGAGGCATATCAAGCGGCGATCAAGACGGTGGAGGATGAGTTGGGCATACTGAGTTAGGAGAAGGTGGAAGAGGAAAGAAGGCACCGTGACTGGCACCAGCAGCAATGGGGCGAGAGCGGGCGACTAAAGGAGCTACATCTGGACGGCAGGGTGTTCCAGAAACCGATAGTGTTGCTGGAGCTGTTCGGGGGCATTAGCAAGGGGCTGGTGGCAGTGCTGAAAGGAGATCTCAAGGTGGAGAAATACATCTATGTGGAGAATGACGAGGCGGTGAGTCTAGGCATGGCACCACATAAAGAAGCTATAGGAGAGGTACCCATCCCAGGTGTATCAGGGTGCGGTGGACAAGGGTGCGGAGTGGACCTGTAACAGGGTGGAAGACGTGAAGGAAGAGGCGCTGGCCCACTGGGGGCACATAGACTTGGTGGTCGCAGGATGGGAATGCCAAGGAATGTCACTGGCTGGGGAAGGCAAGGGGATGGAGGATCCCAGGAGCAGGCTGTTTCGAGAACTCATGCGCATTGTGAAAATGATCAAGCGCAAGCAAGGGGAGGTGGCCTACATACTGGAGAACGTGGACACCAGAGACGACACGAGGGAGGCAGTGAAGCGTGCGGAGGAAGAGATCAGAGGGAAGCTGGGGGCAGGAGTGGCCTGGGATGCCGCACAGAACGGCAGCCGAACACATCGCATACACAGGTATTGGCAAAATGTGGTGCCGAAAGCGGCGCTGCAGTACGAGCTGTCAATGATGGAGCGGCCACGACCCCGTCTAATGCTAGACATACTGGAGCATGCGAGGCTGCTTGTGCCCGTGAAACACCCTGACTACGAGACACAGTACCAATGCAATAAGGTGGGAGAGCCAAGGCAAGCTTGGCCCACCCTGGTAGCATACGACCTGACGAGGGGATTTAGGATGGACGAGGGCGTTGAGGGGCCAGGGATGGTGTTTGACAGGCTGAAAGGGGTGTGGGAGGAGCCAACGGCACTGGAAAGAGAATTAGCCATGGGATTTACGGCAGGAGCAACCGCGAATGGGAAGGTGACGGAGCGGCAGCGCAGAGAGCCCTAGGCAATCTTATAGACTTGAATGCTCTGCACTGGTTGATCGGCACCATGCACAGTACCTGGAAAGGAATCGGCTGGAGAGGAGGAGGGACCATGCGGCCAGGGCAGAGTTGGAATTGGAGGAGAAGTGTGTGACGAGCTAGATGCGCCTGCCGTTAACCAGTGAATTGCCGGTGTACACAAGACGTGGCAATTTGTATGGAGAAGTGTCGAGAGCTGTTGGCAGCAAGGCTGATCCGGAAATCGGAATCAGACTACGTTGCCGCAACAGTCGTGGCAGCAAGGACGGACTTGATAGGCGCGGTGCTGTCGCGGAGGATGTGTGGGGACTATAGGGAACTGAACAAAGTCACAGCCACAAACCGATACCCGATGCCCATGGCGGAAGAGATCTTCGACCAGCTACAGTGTTCTCCACACTCGACTTACGTCAAGGCTTCAGCCAGATACCAATAGCGGAGGAAGAAAAAAAGAATACGGCCTTCCACGGGCCGGACAGACTATACGAATGGAACTTCATGCCATTCGGTCTCAGGAATGCATCGGCGGTATTCCAGAGGGTGATGGATGCGGTGCTGAGGGAAGTGAAGGAAGCGGCTTGCTACATAGATGATGTAATCATTTTCAGTGCGGACATTGTAACTCTATGTGGAAGCGACACTAGCGGCCATACAAGCGGCACGATTGACCTGCCACCCAGGGAAGTGCTGATTCGACCACAGCAGCATGGCATATCTAAGGTTTGATGTGGCAGGGGGAGAGTTGGGCATACAAAAGGCGAAGTTGGAAGTGCTGGACAGGGTGGAACGACCGAAGGATATGAGCGGCTTGAGGGCACTGCTGGGGTTTTTTTAACTACTACAGGAAGTTAATTGCAGATTTCAGTAAGCAAGCTGTGCCGTTGAACAAGCTGCTAAGAGAGGTGCAGAAGCGGCAATGGGGAGAGGCGTAGGAACAGGCACTAAGGCGGCTGATGGAGGCGGTAAAATCGGGGGCTGTGCTGAATCTACCTGACGGGAAGGCTCCATTCGTGCTTTAGATGGATTGGAGCAGTGTGGGAATGGGGGCAATGCTGAGTCAGATGGAAGGAGGGCAGGAAAAGGTGGTGGCCTTTGCCAGTAGGACGTGCAACCCAGCAGAGGCGAACTAATCTTCCTATGAGGGAGAGGGGTTGGCCGCGGTGTGGGCAGTGGGTCATTTCCGGGTTTATCTGCAGGAAAAGCACTTCATACTGGTGACAGACCACCAGCCGCTTCTGTGGCTGATGCAGAATCAGACCCTGACAGGTCGCAATGCCAGATGGGCCATAAAGTTGCAAGAGTACGAATTTACAGTGAAGCACCGGCCAGGCAAGACCATGCAACATGTGGATGGGCTCTCCAGAAACCCACCAAGGGCACCAGGCCCAAAGCAGGAACCTGTTGGGTGCAAATTATTTTTGCACGACATCCTGCCGTCTGTTTGTACAAGTATGTGCGTGCGAACGCAATTTCCGCAATTTTTGCTTGATGCATTTGCAGGTACCCGTGCACTGTGCGCTTCGGGACAACATTGTACGCGCTATGAACAGTGCACGCAGAAAGGACGAGCTCGCAAAGGAACCCAAGATGGAAGCTTTGCAGTTCGGTTCATGTAGATGCGTAGATTCAGTTTCATCCAACTCAGAATTGTACTGTTTTGTTTTGGTTATCTATAGTGTGCTAGGGCAGGCACAATAGGGGTACAATTTAGGTGAAGGTTGGATGTTGTTTGTCTGTATCTGCATGCTACAGGGCCAGGGAAAACCAGCGGAACCAGCTTTTGTCTGGTTGCACTAGGATGAAATAGGTTCTGTTTTCAGAACCTGAACCTGGTTGGTGTTATCCCAGGTTGGAAAAACAGAAGCTGAGGTTGTTTACAACCTCCCACCTGCTGTTTTATCAAGCCAGGTTGGTTCTGTTTCTTGGAATTATTTGGCATCATCCCTGGTTGTTCCCAGGTTGGTTCCGAAGGTCCCTGCTAGCTCTAGCTATTTATTCCTTCTATGTTTGTACTCTGGATAAAGTCAAATTGGTTCAAGAAAATTCCTTCGTAGCTGGAATTTCGTTTCTACGCAGTTCGTCGGTGGAATGATACCGAGTAAACACTGGTACGCTAGCACTACGACGCTAGGCAAACGCTGTCCGAGCAATAATTTTGCAATGGCAGAACGTTTCGCGAGGCAAATTGGTTTATTTTAAAGCTCTTAAAGTGAGCTTCGATATAGGAAATTCTCAGCTTAATCCGATCAAAGGTCTGCATGATACGCTGCGTGACATTCAAGGTACTCTTGCTGATTTGGCCAAGTCATTTTCGAATCCTCTCTCTACAAACTCGGACCCGATGATAGGGGCTGGTCTTGTACCAGGTACACAAGGACCCTTGTAGGTGACCTCGAGGAGAGGTTTTAAGTTTGATGAAGTCTTAATAGCCTGAGTTGATTAGCCCCTTACACCAACAAGCTGGTATCAAAGCTGCGCTATAGCGTTCCTCGTTATATGTAGCTATGGCGGGAAAGGATTCGGCGAGAGCTAGTAAAATTTCAGCCCAAGATAGTAGTGGCAGCCAAGATTCTGGTGTTTGTTGGTGTAAGGGCCTAATAAATTCAAGCTATTAAGACTTAATCAAACTTAAAACCTCTCCTCGGGGTCACCTCCAAGGGTCCTTGGGTGCCTGGTGAAAGACCAGACCCTATCCTTGGGTCCGAGTTTGTAGAGAGAGGAGTCAAGTATGACTTAGCCAAAATAACAAGATTACCTTGAACGTCGCGCAACGTATCGTGCAGATCATCTATCGGATTAAGCTGAAACTTTGCTATATCGAAGTTGAGCTTTAAATTGAGCCAAGTTGCATCGCGAAAGTTCTGACATTACGGAGTTATCACTCGTACAGCGTTTGCCTAGCACTGGGGCGCTAGCGTGCTAGCGTTGACTCGGGTAGCATTCCGCCGTCGTACCGCGTAGAAACGAAATTCCAAGAAGGAAAGAATTTGCTTGAATCAAATTGACTATACCCAGGTACAAACAGAGAAGGAATAAATAGTTCTAGATAGCAAGTTCCTTGAGAATCAACCTGGGAAAAACCAAGGATGATCCCAAATAATTCCAAGCAACAGAACCAGCCTGGCTGGACAAAACAGCAGGTGGTGGGCTGGTAAACAACCTCTGGTTCTGTTTTTCCAACCTGGGAAAACAACAACCAGGTTCAGGTCCTAAAAACAGAACCTGTTTTGTCTTTGCCCAACCAGCCAAATGCTGGTTCCGCTGGTTTCCCCTGGCCCTGTAGCATGCAGATACAGACAAACAACATCCAAACTTCACCTAAATTGTACCTCTATAGTGCCTGCCATGCTACACTATAGTCAACCAAACAAAACAGTACAATTTTGAGTTGGATAGAACTGAATCTGCGCAATCAAGTAAGCCGAACCGCAAAGCTTCCATCTTGGGTTCCTTTGCGAGCTCGTCCTTTCTGCTTGTACTGTTCATATTGCGTACAATGTTGTGCCGAAGCGCATATTGCGCGTGTACCTGCAAATGCATCACGCAAAAATTGCGAAAGCAAACAAACATACGAACATTCCATTCACACACAAATGCATTCACACAAGCATACTCGTACAAACAGACGGCTGCCATGTGAATTTGCACCCAACACACTCCCCCTCAGCCTGGCGGCTGCATCCCCATCATTCCATTCTAGTTCATGCTCATTCCATTCATGCGCACACAACGCCAATGAGGCTCATTAGCAAGCCTCTTGGTGAGGAAGTATGCTGGCTGCTGGTGAGTCTTGATATAGATCGGATTCACCGTCCCCCTCTTCACCTCCTTACGCAGCCAGTGCCACTTGATACGCATGTGCTTGTTGAGCCCATGAAGCACAGCATTCCTGGCCATCCCAAGAGCCCCCTTGCTATCACAAAACAGCGGCGTAGCAACCTTCTGCTCCTGGCCAATCTCCTATAACAGCCTCCTCAGCCAAATCACCTCCTTCACCCCGTGAAACATTGCCATGTACTGTGACTCCACGGAAGAGAGTGCCGTCCCCGTCTGCTTCTTTGACCTCCAACGAACAGGTCCTCCCCCAACTACAGAGATGTATCCTCCCACAGATGAGGAATCCTCCTTCTCAGAAGCCCACGTAGCATCGGTAAAGCAAGTGAGAAACAGCTTGCCTTCTCCAAGCCGCTCCCCCTTCCCTTTCAGCACCTCAACCCCTTTCTGCTTCACCTGTGCAGATGTGGAATATTGAACTCCAATGCTTGGGTGAGAGTTCAGATACCTCACCACTCGCTCAGCTGCATCCACCTGCTCCTCTGATGGATTCTGCACCACCCTCGCCAGCTGCCCAACCGAGAAAGAGATGTCGGGCCTCGTGTGAACTGCTGCATACAAGAGGCTGCCCACCAAGGACTGAAATTGCTGCTGCTCCTCGGCTTCAACCCCTTCATCCTCTGCAGCCTTCACAAGCTTGAATTCTGCTGGCAGGGGAGTTGCAACCTTGCGTTCATTCTCAATCCCATACTTCCCCCCCAGCTCCTTGATGAACTTCTCCTGGTGCAGCTTCAACCACCTGTGATCTGGATCCCTCTCCACGTGCATCCCGAGGTAGTACTTTACCTCCCCAAGGTTCTTGCACTTGAAATTCTCCATCAGCTGCTGCTGCACATTCTGGATCTCCTTCATGCTGCTGCTAAAGAGAAGAATGTCGTCCACGTAGACCAGAAAGAGCACCAGCTTCTCCCCTTCCCCCATTGAGAAAGAGGCCCTCATCACAGCTGCTGGTCCTGAATCCCATCTCCTCTAAAACAGCTGCCAGCTTCTGGTACTAGCAGCGTGGTGCCTGCTTTAAGCCGTAGATGGACCTTTTCAGCTTGCACACCCTGCCCGTACCATCCTCATACCCAGGCGGCTGCGTCATGTACACATCCTCCTCTAAAATCCGATTGAGGAATGCCGTTGATATATCCATCTGGATGATGAATTTCCCACTAACAGTTGCATCTGCCAACAAGACACGTAGGGTAGGGGGTTTGGCAGTGGGAGCAAAGATCTCATTGAAGTCCTTCTTCTCCTTCTGCATAAACCCCTTAGCCACCAGCCTACTCTTGTAGATGGTGACCTGTCCCTTGTTATCGGTCTTGATCCTTAGCACCCACTTGCACTGTACGGCTTTCTTCCCCTCAGGCAGCACCACTAGATCCCATGTCCCATTCTCTACCAGGCTCTGGTACTCGGCATCTTTGGAGACTAGCCACTTCTCCCTATCTGGTCCAGCTAATGCCTCCTCCATGCTAGCTGGATCCTCTGGTGCAGGGGCAAGAAAACAGTAGGCACGTTCATCCTCCTCATCCGGGTCATAGCCATGCGGTAGGATCAGCAATGCCTCCTCGGTCCCAAGCTGCTGCTCTGCTACATCAGCTCCTGCAGTCCGCTTCTTAGTAGCCATACGGATACGTCCTGGCCTGGAGACGGGTGTCTCCCATCCCCTCATAACGACTCCCTTCGGCTTCTTAGTTTTTCCCTGCTGCTGCTCTCCTCCCTCGGATCCAGCAGCTCCACTAGTGCCACCACAAGTCTCCACATCATTTTCTCCACCAGTAGGTGCCTCCTGTATCTTCTCTCCATCACCACCCTCTGCAGCTGCCTCCTCTCCCTCCTCCCACACACTAGGAGTCAGGTCCAGCTGCATGGTGATCTGCTCCATCTGCTGGGACACCCTGGCCTCCGGCTGTTTCTCCCAGCTCCCGTACATCGTGCCCTCAACAAAATTCACATCCCTGCTGTCAAACAACACACCCTTGGAAGGTTCCCACAGCAGCCATCCCTTGCTCTCAGCAGCCAGCCCCAAATGCACATACCAGATTGCACTCGATACTTCTTGGGGACGTGGGCGACTGCCATGCAACCGAACACCCTCAGCATGTCCACCGGCGGCTTCCTCCCAAGCCACCTCTCCAACGGCACCCACGAGTCATCACCAACCTTAGTGAGCACCCTTTCCCTGGCCACGGTAGCGAGCCGGGTAGCATGGGGCCACATCAAGATGCCCTGCCCATGTTCTATGAGCAGTGCCCTAGCTGTCTCCAGAATTGTCCGGTTCGCCCGTTCTGCTACACCGTTAAACCGTGGGGCTTAAGCCGTGGTCAGCTCCCTTTGAATGCCCTGCTTCTTGAGCCAGGCTGTCATCTCAGCTCCAAGGAACTCACCACAACGATCTGTCCTAATCCGCTTCACCAAACACTCCGCTTGCTTCTCCACGAATGGCAGCCAATATTCTCGTATCGTAGAGGCGGCGTGGTCCTTCTGCTTCAGCGGATATGCCCACATAAGCCTGCTCCAATCATCCACTATGGTCAGAAAATACCGCTCCCCCTTGTACCTCTGAACCGGCAGCGGCCCCACCAAGTCCATGTGGACCAACTCTAAAGGCTTCTTGCTTCTGCCAGTCACTCTATGGAAGGGGAAACGGGTCAACTTCGGGAGCAAACAGATTTCACAGTTATCATCGGGTGCCTGTCCGTTCAGCTTCAGACCCTTAATCGCTCCATCCTTCTCCAACTGCTTCAACAAGGGCATTGCCACATGCCCCAAGCGTCGGTGTGCCGTTGCCCAATCCGTCTTCCCAAATCTGGCCGATACTTTCACACCAACCCCTCCAACGGCGTTGCACTCCCCTTGGGATGCAGACCCCTCTCCAGCCTTCCCCCCACCATGCCACGCCAACGCCGGCAGCTGCCACATGGATCTGTACACATCCTTGCTCTCGTACAGATCCCAAAGCACCCGATTGCCCAGCTGCCCCTTGTAAGTGCGTGCCCCATCCGTGCTAGTGCTCACCCCAGCCTTGCCAAGCTTACGGAGGGAGATGAGGTTGGCCTTAAGTTCAGGAACGAGGAGAATGTCGTGCAGCACCACCGGCTTGCCATCCGCTCCCTTAAACGCAGCTCGTCCTGCACTAGCCACCTTCAGCGCGTGTCCAGAGGCAGAGCACACCTCATTGATCGGTGCAGCGCGTACGCTGTCCAACAGGTCCTTGCGCGGCGTCATCGTCCAAGCAGCACCCGTGTCCAACACCCAACAGTCCAGGGGGTGCAGCTCTGCTCCAACCTTGGCAGAGGCGTCTCTTTGCTCCCCCTGCTCTCCAATATGGAAGAACTGGCCCGCGGTGCGCTCCTTCTTCTTCTCCGCACCGCCGTTGCTCTTCGGGTTGTTGTCGGACGAATCGGCGACCATGCTCGTGACGTTTTTCTGGTTCCTCCGCGCGCCACCATCCTGGTGACGATTCTGGGGGGTCCATCCATCGGGTTTCTTACAGCACAAAAACCAGAGGTGCCCCTCCTTCTCAATACCAGCAACTCCCATTCATTTTGCCACCAGCACCCGACTTGCCCCAACGTCCAGATTTCGCACCGCGACCCCAACCGGTACCTCCTTGTTGGTCGTTGGAGTCGTCGTCCTTCTTTGCACCGCGTCCAGCACCACCGAAGCAACGTCCTCTGCAACGTCAGCTCCCTTGCATCCCATAGCCGCTGCTGCCGTCGTCTCCACCCCTCAGTTGGCGGCGACGGAAGTCCTCCTCCAAATCTTTGTCCGCACCCACTCGAGTGTCCACGAGCTCTGGTTCTGCGGCAGGCTCAATCCGCTCGTGAATTGTAGCCACGATTCCGGCAGCAGCGAGAGCATCTTCAAGCACTTGGTCTGCTCCGGGTTGGTGATTCCCGCGGTTGCCAGCTTCGCGTAGAGGTCGCACATCTTGTCCAAGACAGGTTGCACCGGCTCTCCCTCGCTCAGGCGCAACGCGGACAGCTCTCTCTCAAGCATCAACGTTGCAACAACGGAGGTCGGGGCGTGCAGTTACTTCAACAAGGTCCACGCCTTTGGACCGCACTCAACCTCCGGCAGCAAGTGCATGACATGGTGACGCTGGTTCAGCTCCAAACTCTGTGACATCAAATAGTAGCCAGCCGAGGAGCGCTCGTCCCAATCTTCCTGCAGCGTGGGGTCACTCGGTCTAGGCTCCTCCCCAATCATTAGTTTCAGCAATCCAATCTGACGAAAACAGTGTTGCATTTTCCAGGCCCAATCATCATAGCCCTCACCATTGAACTTCTCGACGGTGAAGTTCTTCAGCACCTCCTTGACCAGCGAGCCCTGGTTTGTTCGCGCTCCCCTTGGCCCTGAAACACCAGAATCTTGGCTGCCACTACTATCTTGGGCTGAAGATTCACCAGCTCCCGCCGAGGTATTGCCCGCCATAGCTACCTATAATGAGGATCACTATAACGCAGCTCTGATACCAGCTTGTTGGTGTAAGGGCCTAATAAATTCAAGCTATTAAGACTTAATCAAACTTAAAACCTCTCTTCGGGGTCACCTCCAAGGGTCCTTGGGTGCCTGGTACAAGACCAGCCCCTATCCTTGGGTCCGAGTTTGTAGAGAGAGGAGTCAAGAATGACTTTGCTATATCGAAGCTCGCTCCAAGAGCCAAGTTGTCTCGCGAAAAGTTTTGCCATTACGGAGTTATCACTCGTACAGCGTTTGCCTAGCACTGGGGCGCTAGCATGCTAGCGTTGACTCGGGTAGCATTCCGCCGTCGTACCGCGTAGAAACAAAATTCCAGGAAGGGAGGAATTTGCTTGAATTAAATTGACTATACCCAGGTACAAACAGAGAAGGAATAAATAGTTCTAGTTAGCAAGTTCCTTGGGAATCAAGCTGGGAACAACCAAGGATGATCCCAAATAATTCAAAGCAACAGAACCAACCTTGCTGGACAAAACAGCAGGTGGTAGGTTGGTAAACAACCTCTGGTTCTGTTTTCCAACCTGGGAAAACAACAACCAGGTTCAGGTCCTAAAAACAGAACCTGTTTTGTCTTTGCCCAACCAGCCAAATGCTGGTTCCGCTGGTTTCCCCTGGCCCTGTAGCATGCAGATACAGGCAAACAACATCCAACCTTCACCTAAATTGTACCTCTATAGTGCCTGCCCTGCTACACTATAGTCAACCAAACAAAACAGTACAATTTCGAGTTGGATAGAACTGAATCTGCGCAATCAAGTAATCCGAACCGCAAAGCTTCCAGCTTGGGTTCCTTTGCGAGCTCGTCATTTCTACTTGTACTGTTCATAGCGCGTACAATGTTGTGCCGAAGCGCACATTGCGCGAGTACCTGCAAATTCATCAAGCGAAAATTGCGAAAAGAAACAAACACACGAACATTCCATTCACACACAAATGCATTCGCATAAGCATACTCGTACAAACAGACGGCAGGATGTTGTGCAATGTGAATTTGCACCCAACAGTGTTTCGGCGCCAAGGGGAGCGGGAACAAACCAGGGCACCCTGATCAAGGAGGTGCAGAAGAACTTCACCGTCGAGAAGTTCAATGGTGAGGGCTATGATGATTGGGCCTGGAAAATGCAACTCTATTTCCGTTAGATCGGTTTGCTGAAACTAATCATTGGGAAGGAGCCTAGACCGAGTGACCCCGCGCTGCAGGAAGATTGGGACGAGCGTGCCTCGACTGGCTACTACTTGATGCTGCAGAATTTGTAGCTGAACCAGCGTCACCACCTCAAGAGCCTGATGCCGGAGGTTGAGTGCGGTCCGAAGGCGTGGACTGTGCTGAAGGAGCTGCACGCCCCCACCTCCGTCGCCGCAACGCTCATGATGGAGAGGGAGCTGTCTGCGTTGTGCCTAAGCGAGCTAGAGCCGGTGCAACCTGTTCTAGACAAAATGCGCGACCTCTACGCGAAGTTGGCGATTGCGGGGATCGTGTATCCGGAGCAGACCAAGTGCATGAAGGTGCTCTCGCTGTTGCCGGAGTCGTGGCTGCATTACACATGCGGATTGAGCCTGCCGAAAAACCAGAGCTTGTGGACGCTCGAGTGGGTGCGCACGAAGATCCTGGAGGAGAACTTCTGTCGCTGCCAACTGAGAGGTGGAGATGAGAGCAGCAGCGGCTACGGCATGCAAGGAGGCAAACGCAACAGTGGACATGGATTCCGTTGTGCTGGTCATGGTGCAAAGAAGGACGCGACTCAACGACCAACAAGGAGGTACCGATTGGGGTCTCGGTGGAAAATCTGGACGTGGGGGCAGATCGGGTGCAGGTGGCAAAACGAAAGGGAGTGTTGGTATTGTGAGAAAGAGGGGCATCCCTTGTTCTTGTGTTATAAGAAACCCGAAAGATGGACCCCCCAGAACCGCCATCAGGATGGTGACGCGCGGAGCAACTAGAAAAGCGGCGTGAATATAGTCGCAGATTTTTCCGATGATAACCCGAAAGGCAAAGGCAGTGCTGAGAAGGAACAGGAGCGCACCGCGGGTTAAATCTTCCATGTTGGAGACGAGGAGGAGCAAAGAGACCGCTCTGCCAAGCGACGACCGCCAGCGCACCGGCGATCGCACCAGCGCTCGCGTGCCACCTGCTGCTGCAACCCGTCGCCCGCGCGCTGCCCGTTCCTGCAGCCTACCGCTCGCGCCGTCGCCCGCCCATCCCCTCCTCCTCCCCTCCCCCCCCCGGTCGCCCCCACCCACGCTCCCGCCAGCTCCTGCCGCGCTTGCGACTGCTACCGTGCTAGCTCGAGGTGGTGGGGGTGGCGGCCAGTGGGGAGGTAGCGGGTGTGGAGGCGGAGGTGGTGGGCTGTTGGGGGGAGGGTAAGGGGGTGCCAAGAAGGATTCTGCAGCCTCAACCGCCTCCACCTCCTCTCCTCTCAGTCTCGCATCTGCTACTGTGGGGGGAGGATGAAAGTGTGTGGAAGTGGAACTGCACCCCCATCCGCTGCCACCACACCTCCTCCTCACTCTCTCTGCCGCTACAACTGCTGTGGGAGGGAGGTTCAGGGGGTGTGGGTGGTGAGAGTTCAACTGCAGCATCATCCACCTCCTCCTCTCATCCCCTATACCCGGTTGTGCCCCACCAGTCTCACCCGTGCTGTCCGTACCCGGTTGTGCCCCACCTGTTTCACTCGTGCGTCCCGTGCTTCCCGTGCTACCCTCCGTGTTCCCGTGCTGCCCCCCGTGTTCCCGTGCTGCCCCCCGTGTTCCTGTGCTGCCCCGCTCTCCCCGTGCTGCCCCGTTCTGCCTGTGTCGTGCCCGTTCCCGTGCCGTGTTGCCCCGTTCAGCCCTTGTCCTGCCCCGTTCTGCCTGTGCTGCCCCGTTGTCCCCGTGTTGCCCCGTTCTGCCCATGTTGCCCCGTTCAGCCCGTATCCTGCCCCGTTCAGCCCGTGTCCTGCCCCGTTCAGCCCGTTTCCTGCCCCGTTCTGCCCGTGTTGCCCAGTTCTGCCCGTTTGTGCCCTACCCGTGCTGTCCGTACCCGTTGATGCCCCACCCATGCTGTCAGTTCTCGCTCGTGCCCCACCCGGTCTGTGCTGCCTGGTCTCGTGCTGCCCATCACCCCCGTGCGGCCCGTCCGTACAGCACCTAGTTGCTACCCGAACCCGCTACCCGTACCCATGCTCCTCGCACACCGTGCACCTGCTGCGGGGCGTTCAACCACACCCGGGCACCTGTTCCACCGCGGTGGTACAGATGCTGCTTGATGGTTGCTGCTTGTCAGCTTCAGAGGGGGCCCCTTGCTGGTGTTCCCACGCCCTGTAATGGGGTTTTACAGGTGTACCCCTTCAAGGGGGGCTCTGCACATGGTTATGCACTTCAGGCAGATAGGGGGTGTGTCAAAATAGATTTATATCTATTTAGTATAATCTGCCTGTAGTGTAGCTGTTGTGTAATTCCCTTGTATGGTGGTGCACCTCTTTCACCTTTGTTAGGTTGCTATATGTACTCGTGTGCTATAGTGAACCACCTACCATTCTCAATCCTCTTGGTACAACCACCTCGACACACGCTTGGCCAAGGCTACTAAGCCTAGGCCCTCCTTAAACCCGGTTACCAGTTAAGACACTATTGTAACACTACGGGCCGCTACGCACGCAGCACCTTCTGCAGACCGCTGGTGGTGGGCAGGTATGCGTAAGGAAGTAATGGAATGGATGAAGAAGTGTAAGCTCTGCTGCAGGAGCAAAGCGATGCTGTTGAAGAACCAGGCTGAGCTGCAACCACTGGCTATAATGGAACTAGGCCACCGTTGGTCCTTGGATACGCAGGGGAGCTGCCGGTATCCAGGAGAGGAAGGAACTATATCGTGCTCACGTTAGCAAGTGGGCGGAGGCGAGTGCACTGGGGACGAAATCATTGGCCACCATGGCAGAGGCGTTCGAGGAAATGGTACAGACAAGGTTGGGGGCATATAGAGAGGTGCTTACTGACCAGGGGACAGAGTTTCAAGGGGAATTCGGGAAAATGTTGGCTTCCAATGACATCCAACATTGCACCACATCGCAGTACCACCTACAGGCAGATGGCTTGATGGAGAGGTCAGTGCGGACAGTGAAGAAGGGCTTGAGGGTGTATGGGGAAGCTCACAAGGGAGACTGGGACAAGAAGCTGGCATGAGTTATGGCCGGCTACAGGTTCAGCAAGCAGGCAGCTTTGAAAGATGTGTCACCCTACTACCTCCTCTTTGGCAAGCAGCCGATTCTGCCAGTAGATGCATCTCGCCTGCTGACCGACAGTGTGGCAGCCGGAACAGCGGAAAATGGGTGGCCCCGGCAGATGCAAGAGCAGAATACCTGAAGAAGATGCTGCCGGCAGTGATGGAGAGCTTGAAGGTGGCGCAGTTGCGTGATACCCACCGCTACAAGCAGAGCCAGCTGAGGAAAATACAGGGCAAGTCTCAGAACGTGGAGGAAGGACAGGAGGTGTATGTGAGGAGGGCGAAGCGGAATGGATTGGACATGAGCGTGTCTCAGCGGCATTGGAGTGTGAAGGAGGTGCGGGAATCCTGACAATCGGTGCTAGAGGATGAGAAGGGTCAAACGGGTCATGGACCATGTAACTAATGTGCAAGTAGCGGGCAAGGGTAAGAAGGTCAGGGAGTGGTCCCATGACCAGGGCGAGGACGGCGGCAAGTGGTCATGGGAGGGAGCAGGAGAAGCAGAGGGAGAAGGGGGAAGCGATCTGAGGGGCAGCCAGGAAGAGATGTAGAGGAGAGAGAGGAGAAGGGATCAGGCAACTGAGCAGGAGATGAGAGGGATAAGAGTGTCAAGGGGAGAGCATCAGTGGGCAAGCAGCCAAGGAAGAAAGCAACGAGGGATGAGACCAGGAGCAGTGAGATGAAGTCCCTGAGGAAGATGCAACTGAGAAAACCACACGAGAGGAGAGGGAGGCTTCAAGAGAGGAGTAAGCTGAGCGGTGAGAAGCATAGATGGAGGTGGGGGAAGTTTCCGACAGCTGTCATGTTTGCATGAATGTGAAGGGAGGAGATCAGGTACTATGGGGGATGTACATAATGGAAGTACTGTACATAGCGAGTCGAGAGAATATGGAGGATGGAAGGCGAAAGGTCAAGTGACAGTTCAAGAAGGCGATAAATACAAGGGGGGATGACGTCTGCCGAAGCGAAGGGTGGGGGAGTTGCATGGAGAGCAATTGGGGCTGCACTTACGTAAGCGAAGGTTGGCAGCAGGGAAGAATTACAGCGCTTGGCAACGGCAAGGGAAGAGAAGGTTCTCCACCAGCACTTGGATGGGTGTTCGTATGCATGTGTGTTTGTTTCCATGTGTGGGCATGATCGCTCCAAGGAGCCAGCTCGAACAATACAATGCTAGCTGGAGGCAAAGTAGCCTAAGGCGGGGAAGGGTGGCAAGAGGCAATCTGGATGCAAGTCTGCTAGTAGGTAGCTATGGCTACTAGGGTATGACAGGATAGGAGCAGGAGAAGATATAGCTGGTAGAATACGTGAATTCTTGTTGAGCAGGCCTCATTGCTTGTATGTTTCCTTTCAACATTTTTTTCTTGCTGTAAACCGAGCAAGTAGTGGTCATAGGGAGATATGGCAAGCTAAGAACGAAATAGGAGGAGACGTGTGAGGCTATGTGACGGAGCTTAGAGCTCATCAGGAAACATTTCATCACGGATATAAGCAGTATGTTCAGATAATCAGACAGAGAAGGGTGAAGTGATCTGAGGGTCAGCCAACAAGAGATGTGAAGGAGAGAGAGGAAAAGGGATCAGGCAACTGAGCAGGAGATGAGAGGGATGAGAGTAACAAGGGGAGAGCGTCAGTGAGCAAGCAATGAAGGAAGAGAGCAATGAGGGGTGAGACTAGGAGCAGTGAGATCAAGTCCCAGAGAAATATGCAACTGAGAGAACCACACGAGAGAAGAGAAAGGCTTCAAGAGAGGAGTGAGCTGAGCGGTTAGAAGCATAGATGGATGTAGGGATAGTTTCCGACAATGCTTAATATCAACCATATGGGTAAGTAACGCACTTACGTTTAGTTCCATTCATATGGGTAAGTAACGCGCTTACTGTTAGTACTATCCATATAGAATAGAAACGCACTTACGCCTAGTACCAACCATAATAATAAGTAACGCACTTACGCTTTGTACCAACGATTTGGGTAAGTAATGCACTTACTCTTTGTACAAACCATATGGGTGAGTAACGCACTTACGCTCAGTACCAACCATATAGTAAGTATCACACTTACATTTAATACCAACCATATGGGTAAGTTACGCACTTAGCTTTAGTATAAGTAAATAACGCACTTACTCCTAGTACAATCCATATGGGTAACTAACTCACTTAAACTTAGTATCAATCTCATAGGTAAGTAACGCACTTATTCTTAGTCCAGACAATATAGGTAATTAACGCTCTTATTCTTAGTACCAACCATATGGGTAAGTAATGCACTTAGCCCTAGTACCAGCCGTATGGGTAAGTAACGCACTTACTCTTATTACCAATCGTATGGATGATTAACGCATTTACTCTTAGTACCATCCATACAGGTTAGTAATGCACTTACCCTTAGTACCAACCCTATAGGTAAGTAACGCACTTACTCTTAGTCTCAACCCTATGGGTAAGTAAAGCTCTTACACTTAGTACCAACCATATGTGTAAGTAACGCGCTCATTTCGAATACCATCTATGTGGGTAAGTAACGCACTTACTCCTAGTACAATCCAGGGTTTGGGGTTAGTAACGCACTTACACTTTATACTATCCATATGGGTATGTACTGCACATACTCTTTGTACCAACCATATTAGTAAGTAAACTCTTATGCTTAGTACCAACCATTCGGGTAAGTAACACACTTACTCTTAGTACCAACCATATTGGTGAGTAGTGCTCTTAGTATCAACCATATGGGTAGGTAACGAACTTACTTTTAGTACCATCCGTATGGGTAAGTAAAGCTTTTACACTTAGTACCAACCATATGGGTAAGTAACGTTCTTACGCTTAGTACCAACCATATGGATAAATAAAAAACTTACCCTTAGTACCACCAAAAGGGTTTGTAACGCACTTACATTTGGTATCTACCGTATGGGAAAGTAACGCACATACGCTTAGTACGAACCATCTGGGAAAGTAACGCACATAGTACCATCTATATGGGCAACTAACTCAGTTAATTAACACACATATTCCAAATAAAAACCATATCGGTAAGTAACGCACATGTGCTTAGTACCAACCATATAGGTAAGTAACGCACCAAATTCAGTACCAACCATATGGATAACTAACGCACTTTCGCTTAATACCAACCATATGGGTAAGTAATGCACTTACGTTGAGTGCCATTCGTATGGGTATGTAACGCACTTATGTTTAGTACTATCCATATAGGTATGCAACGCACTTAGTATCAGTACCAACCATATGGATAAGTTACGCAGTTACGTTGAATACCAAACATTTGGGTGAATAGCGCACATACTCTTAGTATGGGAAAGTAACATACTTATACTTAGTTCGATCCATATTGGTAACTAGCTGACTTATGCTTAGCATCAATCATATGCGTAAATAACGTACCTACTCTTTGTACCAACCATATGTTGGTGTACGGGCCTAATAAACTCAAACTATTAAGACGTTATGCAACTTAAACCCTCTCCTCGGGGTCACCTCCAAGGGTCCCTGGGTCCCTGGTACAAGACCAGCCCCTATCCTTGGGTCCGAGTATGTAGAGAGAGAGATTAAGATGGAATTAGTCAAAACAGCAAGAGTACCTTGAACGTCACGCAGCATATCGTGCAGACCGTCGATCGGATTAATCTGAAAATTTCCTATATCGAAGCTCGCTCCAAGAGGTTTAAAAATAAACAAAGTTGCCTCCGAAAAGTTCTGCCATTGCAGGGTTATGGCTCGAACAGCGTTTGCCTAGCGCCGTAAAGCTAGCGTATTAGCGTTGACTCGGTAGCATTCCGCCGTCGAGCCCCGTAGATACGAACCAAGGATGGAATTCGCTTGATTCAATTGACTTTGTCCAGGTACACACAGAGAAGGGATGTACAGTTCTAGCTAGAAAGGACCTTGGGAATCAACCTGGGAACAACCAGGGATGATCTCAAATAATTCCAAGCAACAAATCCACCCTGGCTTGACTAACCAGCAGTTGGGAGGTTGGTAAACAACCTCAGGTTCTGTTTTTCCAACCTGGGATAACACCAACCATTCAGGTTCTGAAAACAGAACCTATTTTGTCCTAGTGCAACCAGACAAAAGCTGGTTCTGCTGGTTTCCCCTGGCCCTGTAGCATGCAGATATAGACAAACAACATCCAACCTTCAGATAATTGTTCCCCTCGCCTTAGCACAATATACATAACCAAACAAAACAGTACAATTCTGAGTTGGATAAAACTGGATCTGCGCAATCAATTAAGGCGAACCGCAAAGCTTCCATCTTGGGTTCCTTTGCGAGCTCGTCCTCCCCGCTCGCACCGTTAACAGCGCGTACAATGTTGTGCGGAAGCGTGAAACCATATGGGTAAGTAACGCTCATACTTACAAGTCTCTGGTTGGTACTAAGAGTAAGTGCGTTACAACGTTTAGTATCAATCACGTGAGCAAGTAATGAACTTACTCTTAGTACCAACCATATGGGTATCTAATGCAGTTATGTTTAGTACCAATCATGTGGGTATCTAATGCACTTCATACAATTAATACAATCCATACGTGTAAGTAACGCACTTACACATAGTACCAACCATACGGGTAAGTAACCCATATACTCTTAGAACCATCCGTATGGGTTAGTAACGCACTTACTCTTTGTACTTACCAAATGGGCTGCCGGCGTTGCATGACACGGTGGGGGGCAGGCTAGAGAGGGGTCTGCGTCCCAGGGGGGGTGCAACGCTGTTGGAGGGGTTGGTGTAAGAGTGTCGGCCAGATCTGGGGAGACAAATTGGGCAACAGCACACCCACGCTTGGGGCATATAGCAATGGCCTTGTTGAAGCTGCTAGAGAAGGATGGAGCCGTCAAGGATTTGAAGCTGAACGGACTGCCACCCGATGACAACTGTGGAATCTGTTTGCTTTTGAAATTCACCCGTTTCCCCTTCCATAGCGTGGCTGGCACGAGCAGGAAGCCATTGGAGCTGGTCCAAATTAACTTGGTCGGGCCGCTGCCGGTTCAGGGGCACAAGGGGGAGCGTTATTTCCTCACGATTATGGATGATTGGAGCAGACTCATGTGGGCATATCCGCTGAAGCAGAAGGACCACGCTGCCTCCACGGTGCGAGATGGTTGTGTTGATGCAACCCTATGGTTTGCACTCGGCTTGTTGTCCATGTACGTGCATGCGTGTGTGCATGGGATGGTATGAGGACATGATATGATACATTATTCATGCTTATAATTGTATGTGAATCATGAGTCATAATGTCGAATGTGTGTGTCGAGTCAATAGCGAGTTATCGCTAGTCGCGTGTTACGTCGTCGTTTGCTTGTCGTATGCGTTTTCATTTTGTCGTGTGTCGAACGTTCGGCGTGTCGCAGGTGTGTGCAGCAAGCCTTGAGGAACTGAAGGAGTTTATGATTAAGACCCAGAGCCTTGGTTTCAAGAATCAAGTTAAGAGCTCGCCAAAACGGTAAACACCAAAATATTGAGAATAGTTACATTGCATTGTGTAGTGTAATATAGTTGTTGGTGTAGAACCTTGTGGTGGGTGGTTTCCACACCTTTCGAGGTTGGGGACTGTTTAGCACTGTTCCAGCTCCCTGGAGCTCGGCTTTTGGGGTTTGTAGGGGCTGGGAGTCATCCCCAACTCGTCACTTTTTCCTAAGTTGTACTCTAAGACCATATTTGCTGCTAGTCTGCTGTTTGCTGCAACTACTTTCACGTCGTTATTCCTGTGTCAAATCTAGTGATTCAACTTGCTAAAAGTAGGCGACGTTAAGACTCTCCAGTTCCAAGTTATAGCACATCATTTAGTGCAGTGACCAAAACGTTATCAACATTGTAAGTCGCTCTGCCGAAATCCGTCTGTGCACTCTATCTTTCGTTTTTGGCACATTCAAGCATATTGTGACCAAAACAAGTGGTACCAGAGCCCCTTGGAGAAGTTTCGACAATGGCTGGACCTGACGAAAGGAGTGGTAGAGGTGCTACTGGCAGTGGAGAAGCCCAAGCTCAAGGCCAACCCCGTGATCCGCCCATGGCTCCCGTATAACCAAGTCTTGGCCCATCTAGGGATGAGCCTAGAGTGTTTGGCCTTGACAAATTCAACGGTGACAACTTCGCTGAGTGGTCCCTCAAGATGGAGAATATATTTGACCATTATGATCTGCTGGAGGTGATGGAAGGAATGGAGAAACGCCCCGAGAACGACCCCGAGAAGAGCCCGTGGGTGCGGAAGAGCGCACAAGGCTATCTTCAACATGGGCAAGCGTTGGGGAGCAGCCAAACCCGTCACATCAAGCCTTTTCAGTGTGAACCAAAAGAGGGACCCAAGGCATGGGCTGCTCTCAAGGGTGTGCATGCTCCTGCAACAGCGGCGGTAGCGGTGGTGTTGTAGCGGCAAATGGCGGCACAACGTATTGAAGAAGAGGTGCAGAAATTCCTAGACCTTTTGACGCGGCTTGAAGGAGCGGATCTCAACTATAGTGAGCTTCAAAAGAAAACCAAGCTGTTGGCTTTGCTCCCTGAATCATGGTCCTCGCTCATCATCAATCTGAATCGTGACCTGCCCAGCTGCTCGCTCGAAGATGTGAAGCGATCGATACTTCAAGAGGACTTCCGCCGCCGTAAGTTGGTGGGTTCCGATGGTGTCGGGGCAGCAAGCACCGGCCGAGGATATGGCCGTGGAAGGGGCAGAGGACGAGGAGGAGGCAGGTTCGGCAGCAGCAACAATAGTGGAGGCCGCGGAAATGGCGGATACGGCAGCGACAACAAGGTCTATGGGCGCGGCCGATTCGACGGCGAGTGTCACTTTTGTCACAAAACCGGACATATGTAGGGCGATTGCTACAAACATCCTGATGGACCCCTGCTTAAGGACAAGAGGGTAGAGGAGCAGGAGGGACGGAGAGGAAGAGGCCGTGGAGGCCATGGCGGTCACGGAGGTGGTACTGCAAACATGAAGAGTGGAGATAACGAGAACGACTCGAGCAACGATCGGTTCCCGGGCCAATTCTTCTATGTGTCAACGCAAGCATCGGCTGGACCAAAGAATGAGGAAGGCTTTGAAGAGCCAGCTGCTGTAGAAAAGGTCACCCTATAGTCCCTGGACTATAAGGTGATCGATAGCGGAAGCACCTATAGCATAAGACCTCGCGCGGACTTGCTCATCGCGGTGAAGCATGTAACTTCAGCTTTGGGGCAGCGAGCAGAGGTCAAAGTCATGGGCAAGGCCATGTTCAAGGGTGTTGATGGGAAGATGGCGGGCCTCAAGAACACGCTTTGGGTGCCCAACCTTGCTGCCAACCTGGTTTCTGTGCGGCGTTTGCAAAAGGCCGGCATGGACACGAGCTCGAAGGGAGCTAAGACCTATACCGCAAAGCTTGGCTAGCAAATTCTTTGGGACCTTCACAAAGATAGGGATGTATACAACGAGATGTGGCAGATCCCTGTAGTGCCAATGCCCAAAAGAAGCAAGTCGCAACAAGCATCAGCACCAAGGGTGAAGTGGTTGGTAGCGGCGACGACGCCAACGCCCACTGAGGTACTTGGCCGCCTGACATACATGCAAGCCAAGTTTTCCTGATTCCCGTTCTCTAACTCGGAGGAAACGGCTAAGGCACCGCTTGATGAGGTGGTGATGGACGTGGTGGGCCCCTTGAAGCTTGGAGATGCTGGAGCAGAGTACTTCCTCACCATTGTCGACGTCTACACCCGTATGACATGGGTGTATGTGCTGTCCAAGAAGAACGACGTGGATGAAACGGTGAAGTCCGAGTGGTTGCCGATGGTGGAGCGGCAACAAGACCGGCTTGTGGAGGCAATCCGCACTGATCGAGGGGGGGATTTCCTGAGCAAGGAGTTCTCATTGTGGCTGAAGAAGAATGGCATAAGGCACTCCCTTACTATGCCATACTCCCCTGCAATGAACGGCATCGCCGAACGAGAAAAACGGAAAATCATGGAGACGGCATGCGAGTTGCTCATTGAAGCCAGACTACCCAATTATTTCTGGCCAGATGCGGTGCGGAATGCATGTGTCGCTAATAACAGAGCCTTGACACATGTTGGAGCAGAAAATTGGGCGCCCTATGTGGAGTGGATTGGAAGGAAGCCAAAGGTCGACATGCTTCGGGTGTTCGGGTGCATGTGCATGGCACTTGTGCCTCAGCATCTTCGGCACAACAAGCTTGGTGCCAAAGCGATATGGGTTGTGCACTTGGGCATGGCTCAAAACAGCCCTATTACTTATATTCTTATTCCTATCTAGTCTTCCTATGGACTTAGTATGAAGCCCACACTATACCATCATTCTACTGTTATTGCATATGCATTAAGTGCATATGCGGTGATAGCTGTCGGAGAACCTTCCTCCTCTCAGCCGCCGCTCTTCTTCATGCACCTCCTCTTCACCCTGCACCTGCTCTTCATCCTGCACCTGCTCTTCTTCCCGCACCTGTTCTTCTCATGCCGACTCTCCTGTTTCCTTCTTCTCCCTGTTGCACAGCCTCACTTACCCACTGCCCCCTCCTGTGCTCGTGCTCTAGCTGCCTGAGCCCGAGTCACAGGACCCGCTTCGTGAGGCTTGCTCCCCCTCACCATGGCCGTGTTTCTATGGTGCTCCTTCAGGAGTGCCCCTGTTTTATTTTCCAGAACCAACACCCCTGAGGGACGGACCTCCTTCACCCTCCACCTCTCCGTGCCCACCCCAACATCCAGCGTGTCTTGCTTTGCCCGCTTCAAGTACACTTCCTGCCCCTAACTCACTCCCTTCCTGGGTCTGCCCCCCGCCCCTTGCTGTTGCCTCTGCTCATATCTCCGAGCATCCCGCAGCTGAGCGGTGTGGAGATTCTCCAATGCCGCTGGCATCATCACTCGTAGGTATCTTGCCCTGGTCTCGGACAGCGCCACCCAGTTCTCTATCGTCCCTGCAGTCACAGTGTCTATGAGGACCCGGGTTGCTCCCACCGGCAGCAGCGGCTCACACCCATATAGGAGACTATAAGGGGAGTGATCTCTCAGCGCCGCCTGCTTCCCAAATCTGTACCCTGCTGCTATCCAATGCAGCTCCTCGTCCCAGTCCCGCTTCCTCTTTTCCCCGTACGCTCGCAGTCCCCACTTCAAGGTCTGGACCAGTCGCTCAGTCAGCCCATCGCTCTGTGGGTGGTACCGCGAAGTGCGCCTGTGGGTGATCCCAGTCTCCTCCAGCAGCCCCTTAAACTCCCCCTGGAACTCTGTCCCTTGATCTGTTAGGACCTCTGCACATGCCCCGAACCTGCACAACACTTGTTCCTTGAACGCTGCTGCCACGTGTCTGGAGCTCTTGCTCGGGATTGCTCTCACCTCCAGCCACTTGCTCATATGTTCGACCATGGGCACTATGTACTGCTTCCCCCCACGGCTCAGTGGCAGCTCCCCCGCCAGGTCTAAGGACCATCGGAAGCCGAGGCCTCGGATGGGCAGCGACTGCAACTCCGCCTTGGCTTGGGTGAGGTTTGCCCTGCTCCTTTGGCATGCCTCACAGCCCTCCACCCACCCCTTTACTTGCCTCCGCATCCCCTCCCACCACCACCCTGTCTTCAACAGCTGCACTGTCCTCTCGTGCCCAAAGTGCCCTAGCTTGGTGTGGACTTCCTTAATCACTGCTTCTCACTCGCTTGGGGCCGGCACCAGCTTCCATCCGTCCTCTGTCTGCACCTGCAACTGCTGCTGGTACCACCTGTAATGCTGGCCCCTTGCCCTCACTCGTGCCGGCAGCGCTTCGTCCTCTCCCGTCTCTCCCTTCACCCATCGCATGGCCGGTTCGTCCTCCCAAATCTCTGCTGGCCCCTTCCCCTCCTTGGCCCCGTTCTGTTCCACTAATCTGGCCAGCATTGTCAAGGTCACAGTGGGCTCGAGCGGCGGCGGGTTCCGAGAGAGGCCATCCACATGTTGCAGTGTTTTTCCTGGCCTATGCCTAATCTTGAAGTCATACTCCTGCAGCTTCATCGCCCATCTTGCATTCCTGCCCGTTAGTCCCGGGGTTGTCATCAGCCACGTCAGGGGCTGGTGGTCTGTCACTAAGGTGAATTCCCTCCCCTGCAGGTACACCCTGAAATGTCCTACTGCCCATACGGCCGCCAACCCTTCTCCGATGTAGGAGCTGTACTGTGCCTCTGCCGAGTTGCAGCTTCTGCTCGCATATGCCACTACCTTCTCCTCTCCTTCCACCTCCTGGCAGAGAATTCCCCCCATCCCTTGGCTGCTCCAGTCGGTGTAGAGCGTGAACGGCTGATCAGCGGCGGGCAGCTTGAGTACCGTTGCGGTCTTCACTGCAGCCATCAGGTCCTGCAGTGCCCCCTTCTGTGCTTCTCCCCACTCCCACGCCTTGTCCTCTCGCAATAGCCCATTCAACACCGCCGCTCTCTTGCTGAAGTTGGGCACAAACCGCCTGTAGTAGCTCAAGAAGCCCAGCACTGCTCTCAGCCCTGACTTGTCCTTCGGCTCCCTCAGTCTGTCCAGCACTTCCACCTTGGCCTGTTGGATCCCTATCTGTCCCCCTTTCACCTCATACCCTAGGTACTGCACTGTCTGTTCCCCCCATCTGCACTTCTTCGGGTGGCAGGTGAGTCCTGCTGCTTCAATCACCGCCAGGGTCTTCTCCACATCCTGCAGGTGCTGCTGCTCTGTGGTGCTGAAGATTACCACATCGTCTATGTAGCAGGCCGCGCACTCCACTCCCCGCAGCACGCTGTCCATGACCCTCTGGAACACTGCTGATGCGTACCGCAGTCCAAATGGCATGTACAACCACTTGTACAGCCCGTCTGGCCCATGAAAGGCCGTCTTTCTGATGTCCTCCTCTCTGATCTTGATCTGGTTGAACCCCTGCCACAGGTCCAGCGTAGTGAAGAACACCCCCTCTGCTAGTTTATCAAAGATCTCCTCCGCCATCGGCATCGGGTACCTGTCTGCTATGGTGATTTTGTTGAGTGCCCTGTAGTCTCCACACATCCTCCTGCTCAGCACCTCCCCTGTCAGGTCTCGCCTGGCTGCCACCACTGTTGGTGTGGCATATTCGGACTCCGATCTCCTAATCAGTCCCGCTTCCAGCAGCTCCTTGATCTTCTCCTTGCAGATCTCCTCATCCCCGGGCGGCATCTTCCTCCTGCGCTGGAACACTGGTTCTGTGCTGCTCAGCTTCAGCTCCATCTCCTTCACCTTGCACCTCCCCAGTTCGTGCATGGTGAAAGCGAAACACTTCCGGTGCCTCGCTAGCAGCCCCTGCATGGCCTCCCTTCCCCCCTTGCTCATCGCTTCCCCCACCACCCAGCTCTCCTCCTCCTTTGCCTGGCAGCTCCATGCTCCTCGTGGCTCCGCCTTCATCCCTCCTTTCCCTTCCTCCTGCCCCAGCTCACGGCCGTCTCCCGCCACATTCGCTGAATCAGCCACCTCATCACGTGGCCATCCATTGCATTCCCCAGAGCCCTCCTCCTGTCCGCTCCACTTGCCCCAGGTGCTGCTGTTGCGTCTTCTCCGTACCCCATAGCCAGCTCCCGCTCTAGTGCCGTGGGCTCCTCCCATCTCCATCTCTTGTGGTCATACACCATCCCTGGCCCAGGCTTCCCTGCTTCCCATTTGTACCCTGCTGTCCCCACATATGCCACCAGCGTGGGCAGAGCCCGCCTCTCCTGCCCCACTTGGTTGCACTGCTCGTGCCTGCTGTAGCTCTTGCGACTCACCGGTGCTGGGGTCCGCCCTGGTGCCAGGATGTCCTGCACCTTCCTCTCTGCTGCTCGCCTCACCCCCTCTATCTCTGCTTGCAGCTGCGCGGCAAGGACCACATTCTGCCAGTACATTCTGAGCCTGTGCGCATAAGACCCCATTCTGGCCGCATCACAGCTCACCCCTTCTCCCAGCTGCCCCCTGATTCTGTCCCTCACCAGTCGGATTGGCTCTCTGCTATCTCTTTCCAGGTCCAGATTCTCCAGTAAGTATGCCACCCTGCCCTGCCTCTCCTGCAGCCACTCCATGATTCGGAACAGATCCTCCAGCAACCCTGTCCTGTGATCTTCCCCTCCCTTGCCCTTGCCTGCCCAAGACACCCCTTGGCATTCCCACCCTGCTACCAGCAGATCCACCTGCCCCCAGCTCGCCACCTCGGCCTCGCCTATGTCCTTCACATCGTGGATTGTCCCCCCCATCGCCTTGCTGATCACTTCCTCACTCAGCAGGTCCGGGAATTCCGCTTGCAGCTTCCTGGCATGGTGCTCCGCCATCCTCCTCACCCCGTGTTCCTTCTCCACATATGTCCATCTCTTCACTGCTATCCCATTCCTCATCACTGCGGACAGCCCTGCCCCTATCCCTCCAAACAGCTCTACCAGGTGGATGGGCTGCTGCCAATCACTTTGCTGCTGTGGCTTGTCCATCTCCTTCATTATGGGCGCTCCTCCCATCCCTGACTGCCCTCCCTACTCCCCCGGCAGCCGTTCCCCCACGGCCTGGTAAGCTCTCTTCGGCTCCACCTTCACGAACCGCACTGGCAGCTCTCCCAGCGGCCCCTCCCTCTTCCAGTATCTAGTCCTAAACTCTACCTTCTCCGCCCATGTGCATATGGTCATCCCTACCGCATACACCAACTTGGTGCCCACCAGCACGTCAAAGTCCTTCGACTCGGAAATCCCACACTTCATGCGGATCTTGGTTTCGTGTTCCCCCCCCCGGCAGCAGTGTCACTTCTATGGGCGTCCGTGTGCATGGCATCCACTTCGGCTCCCCTCCTTCCGCTGTCATCACCAGCATCCCCTTAGCCACATGCCTCTCCGGTGCCAGCAATCCCAGCCTCTCAGCCATCCCCTTGCCCAACATCACACTCTGCGCACCCGTATCTATGATGGCTGTCTTTACCTTCACCCCCTCCACTTCCATGGCTCCCTTCTCCAGCAGCAGCACCGAGGTCTGGCACGCCAGCCTCTCTTGGGGATGGCGTGCGGGGGCTGGCTCCTGGGCTGGCTCGGCTGGCTTCTCTCCTTTCACCTGTTCCTTCCTTCCGTGCTCCCGCCTGCCATCCTTGCCTCCACTCCTCAGCCCCATCTCCTCCCTTCCTCTCCACGCCATGAGAGCACACTGCACATCCTGCTCCACCTCCTCTCCTCCCCCGTCTCCCGCGTACATCCCGGCCTCCGCCTCCCCCTTCAGCCCGGTCGCCCTCAGCTGTGCCTGCAACCTGCTAATCTGCCGCTGCAGCTCCTCTGGATGCCTCCTACTCCCCCCTTCCCTCTGGTAGCAATCCTTCGCCTCATGTCCCTGCCTCTTGCAGATTTCACACCTGGCTGCATCCGGGCACTCCCGCTTCCTGTGCCCTGGCTTCCCACACCTGTCACAGTTCTTGCAATCCCTGCGCAGATGGCCTGGTTGTCCGCACCTGTGGCATGTCCTGGTGTCCGTCCCTGTCTCCCCCCGTCCCTCCGTTCTCCCTCCTCCTCCTGGTATCATTGCCGCCGCCCACGTTGGCCGCCTGCTCCTCTCTGCTGGCCTGGGGAGATACGCCTCAAATTTCCTTTGTGCGAGCTCCACCCTCTCTGCCAGAGCGAACACCTCCTCCAGACTTGCATCCGCTCCTAGCTCATACACCCTCATCCTCAGCCCCCCTCCTAAGGCCTTGTCCAAGCCCCCCAGAAACTTGCTGATGAGAAGACTGTTGTCCATGCGTCTCACGTCCTCCGCCACATTGATCAGCCGGTTGTAGTAGGTCAGCAGCGACTCAGTCCGGCCCCTGCTGAATTCCTGGAACTCCCTTATGCGCTCTGCCGTATGACCTGGGAATTGCCGCTGCAGCCGCTCCAAGAATGCCTCGGTGGGGTCCTCGCCATACCTCCCCGCCCTCCACAGCAGTTCCTCCATCCTCATGCGGTAGAGCGTCACGGCCTCTCCCTCCACCGTGTTCGGCAGACTCAAGAAGAAGTCCACTGGGTCCATGTGGTGCCAGTCGCAGCAGTACCGAACATTCCCCACCTGCATGAGATAGTTCTTGAGGGTCGGCCCTACACGCTGGTCACCTGAGAATCTGGCGGTCACCTCTACCGGCGGGGTGCCGTTGCTACCCCCTCGCCTCTCTCCCCATGATTCGCTGGCCCCTTTCGGCCGACTCCTCTCTGTTCCCCTCGCCCGTGCCCTCTGCATACCCTCTCTGGCCTCCCGCGCCCGCTCTGCCCCTTGCGCCAGCGTTCCGCCCTCCGTTCTGCCCTCTTGGCGACTTCCGCCTGACTCGTACCGCCTCTCCCTCGATCCTCTCCACCCTTCCGCCCGTCCCCACTGTGGCGGCGGCGGCGGCCTGCGCACCTCCCGCTCCTCCCATCTGCTCGCCTCGCGCCACGGCCGCCCTTCTGGCGACGGCGACCAGGCGTCCCCCCTTCGGCTCTGCTGCTGGCGGCGCTCTGGTGAGAGCCTTTCCCCTCCGTAAGCCTCTCTCCGCGCGTGGCGCCAATCGGGCGAGCGAGACCCGCTGTCGTCCCGCTTTTCTCTCCGCCTCGGCCGGCCCGGCGATCGCATCGCGCTGCTGCGCTCCCCCAGCTGCTGGCCGCGCTGCTCCTGTGACCCATGCTCCGCCCCGTGCCTCCCTTCCTGGCGCCCTTGTGACCTGGATAAGCGAGGCTCATCCCGCCGTTCGTCACTGCGCGCCTAGCAACGTTCCGGCGAGCGCCTGCCGCCGCCGCCCCAGCCACTCTGGTCCTGGCGCCTGTCATGCAGGCGGAACTCACCCACGCGCCCTGCGCCATGACGCTGACCCCCTTCCGGCGTGCGCGACCACTCTGCCCTTCTTCCACCGTGAGGTCCGGACGCCTCTGCATAGCGAGCGCCTACGTCCGGAGTCCCTCGGTCCTGCCGCCTGAATCCCTCCGCGTCGTGTCCCTCCCCGCGGCTGCTGTCTTGACCGCGCAATGAGAATGAGCGCAAGGTTGCAACTCCCCTGCCAGCTGAGTTCAAGCTTGTAAAGGCTGCTGAGGATGAAGGGGTTGAAACCGAGGAGCAGCAGCATTTTCTGTCCTTGGTGAGCAGCCTCTTGTATGCAGCAGTTCACACGAGGCCCGACATTTCCTTCTCGGTTGGGCAGCTGGCTAGGGTGGTGCAGAATCCATCTGAGGTAGGTAGATGCATCTGAACGTGTGGTGAAGTACCTGAACTCATACCCGAGGATTGGAGTTTAATACTCCGCATCTGCACAGGTGAAGCAGAAAGAGGTTGAGGTGCTGAAAGAGACGGGTTAGAGGCTTGGGGGAAGACATGTTAGTTGGAGGTCCAAGAAGCAGACGGAGACGGCACTCTCCTCCGTGGAATCAGAGTACATGGTGATGTTCTTTGGGGTGAAGGAGGTATTTTGGCTGAGGAGGCTGTTAGAGGAGATTGGCCAGGAGCAAAAAGTTGCTACACCACTCTTTTGTGATAGCAAGGGGGCTCTTGGGATGGCCAAGAACGTTGTGCTTCACGGGCTGAACAAGCATATGCGTATCAACTACCACTAGCTGCGCAACGAGGTAAGCCTGATCTATATCAAGATTCACCAGCAGCCAGCAGACTTTCTCACCAAGAGGATTGCGGATAAGCCTCCTTGGCGTTGTGTGCGCATATGTAGAATCAGCATGAACTAGCATGGAATGATGGGGATGCAGCTGGCAGACTGAGGGGAAGTGTGTTGGGTGCAAATTCACTTTGCACGACATCCTACCGTCTGTTTGTACAACAAGTATGCGTGCGTGAACGCATTTGCATGTGAATGGAATGTTCGAGTTTTTTGTTTGCTTTTGCAATTTTTGTTTAAAGCATTTGCAGGTACTCGCACAATGTGCGCTTCGGAAGAACATTATACGCGCTATGAACAGTGCAAGCAAATAGGACGAGCTCGCAAAGGAACCCAAGATGGAAGTTTTGCAGTTCAGTTGACTTCAATGCGCAGATTCAGTTATATTCAACTCAAAATTAGACTGTTTTATTTGGCTAAATACGTTGTAGCAAGGCAGGCAATGTAGAGGTACAATTAGGTGAAGGTAGGATGTTGTTTGTTTGTATCTGTTTGCTACAGGGCCAGGGGAAACTAGCAGAACCAGAATTTAGCTGGTTGAGCAAGGACAAAACAGGTTCTGTTTTCTGGACCTGAACTTGGTTGTTAATTTCCCACGTTGGAAAAACAGGACCAGACGTTGTTTACCAACCTACTACCTGCTGTTTTGTCCAGCCAAGATAGCTCTGTTGTTTGGAAATATTTGGGATCATCCCTCGTTGTTCCCAGGTTGATTCCCAAGGTCCCTGCATATGCGTTTTTCTCTCCGGTAGAGATGCCGGGAGAACCAGCAACTCTCAAGGAGGCCTTAGAGAGTAGTGATGCTGAGGAGTGGAAGAAGGTAATGGAGAGTGAGCTGAAAAACATCGAGGAGAATGGCACGTGAAAATTAGTGGAGCTACCGGAGAGGCGTAAAGCGATAACGTCCAAGTGGCTCCTCAAGATCAAGACGGATGCCGACGGCAAAATTGAGCACTACAAGTCTAGGCTTGTGGCAAAGGGATGGGTGGTGAAGCATATGGATGTGACAGCCGCGTTCCTCAACAGCATCCTTGACGAAGAGATTTTCATGGCGCAGCCAGAGGGGTTTGATGATGGTAGTGGCAGAGTTTGGAAGCTGAAGAAGGCCCTCTATGGGCTGAAGCAGGCCCCTAGGAAGTGGTACTTGAAGCTGCGCGAAGTCCTAGACGAGATCGGCTTCACTCCCTCATCCGCCGATCATTCATTGTTCATGCTTGGCAAGGGAGAGGAGGGAGTTTCATGGTGGTTTATGTGGATGACATCCTCTTTTTGTCACCCTACTCTGACCTTGTGAAGGAGGTGATGCTGAAGCTATAAGAGAAGTTTAAGTGCAAGGCCCTTGGTGACGTGAACTTCTACCTTGGGCTTCACATTGAGCGCGACAAGGAGAAGCGGTGGATGCGAGTGCATCAACGCAAGTGCCTGGAGGCATTGGCTGCCAACTTTTGGCAGAGTGAAGGCCATGTGGCTACTCCCTTTCCCTCTGGGTTCAAGTGTGTGAAGGGACCAGAGGAGTAGAGCATTGGCAAAGAGGAGAGGTGCTATTTTCACCCGTTAGTGGCAGCCTCATGTATACGGCGGTAAACACTCGACCGGACGTTCAATGCCCTAATGAGGAGCTGGTAGCAGCTGGAATGAGGGTTGCCAAGTATCTTGGCCAAACAGCGACCGTTGGCATGAAATACTCGGCGGCGGCGCAAAGGCGCCAAAAGGGCGCGGATAGAGTTGAACCCGGGCGCTTGTTCCTCACCGCATTCTCTAATGTCTCTTATGCATCGGAACAAGAGGACATGACAAGTGTGGGAGGCTTCATTTGCTGTGTTGGTGGAGGCCCAACTGCTTGGGAAAGGAAGAAGCAGATGGACCAAGCTTTGAGCTCGGTAGAGTCCGAGTACATGGCACTCTTCCGTGCCGTACGGGAAATAGTGTGGCAGCGGCGTTTGTTCGCTGAGTTGGGGGAGGAGCAGCAAGGACCTACCCCTCTCTATTGTGACAGCCAGGGTGCCATTGTACTAGCTAAGAACCCTGTGTTGCACAGCCTCACCTAGCACATGAGGGTGAAATGGCATTGGACGAGGAGCATGGTGGCTGTAGGTGAAGTTGGGTTCGCTACGTGAAAACGACGGTGCAGCCGGCTGACATGATGACCAAAAGGCTGGTTGAACAGCAGCATCAGAAGTGTTGCAAGCTGGCTGGGATGGCTCTTAACTGAGAGCAACAGATCCTAAGGCCAACAATCCGAGGGGGAGTTTGTTGGTGCAACCCTATGGTTTGCACTCAGCTTGTTGTCCATTTGCGTGCATGCGTATGTGCATGGAATGGTATGAGGGTATAATATAATATATATTTCATGCTTATAATAGTATATGAATGATGAGTCATGATGTCGAATGTGTGTGTCGAGTCAATAGCGAGTTATCGCTAGTCGCGTGTTACGTCGTCGTTTGCGTGTCGTGTGCCTTTTCTATTTTGTCATGTGTCGTATTCTTCATGCACCTCCTCTTCACCCTGCACCTGCTCTTCACCCTGCACCTGCTCTTCTTCCCGCACCTGTTCTTCTCATGCCGACTCTCCTGTTTCCTCCTCCCTGTTGCACAGCCTCAGTTACCCACATGAAAGTGCCACGTCCTTCACCCCGTAGGTTCCCTCTTAGTGTTGGGCTGTAGTGTGCTAGAGCGTGAAACAGCTACTTCCACTAGTTCAAGAGAATAACAACGAGAAAGCATCGATGGGTTGGAGGTGAGTGACCTTACCCCACCCCTGGCTGCACATTTCCAAATGTGCGGCTCGGGGTTGGGGTTCATTGGTTTCACATTTCGCCATTCGGAGTCTTTCCCCCTTTTTATCTCAACCGCTCCTATCCTGTTTCCCCCCTTCTACACCCCCGCTCCTAACAGTAACTTCGCTACATCCTACACCTATTACTTATATTCTTATTCCTATCTAGTCTTCCTATGGACTTAGTATGAAGCCCACACTATACCATCATTCTACTGTTATTGCATATGCATTAAGTGCATATGCGGTGATAGCTGTCGGAGAACCTTCCTCCTCTCAGCCGCCGCTCTTCTTCATGCACCTCCTCTTCACCCTGCACCTGCTCTTCATCCTGCACCTGCTCTTCTTCCCGCACCTGTTCTTCTCATGCCGACTCTCCTGTTTCCTTCTTCTCCCTGTTGCACAGCCTCACTTACCCACTGCCCCCTCCTGTGCTCGTGCTCTAGCTGCCTGAGCCCGAGTCACAGGACCCGCTTCGTGAGGCTTGCTCCCCCTCACCATGGCCGTGTTTCTATGGTGCTCCTTCAGGAGTGCCCCTGTTTCATTTTCCAGAACCAACACCCCTGAGGGACGGACCTCCTTCACCCTCCACCTCTCCGTGCCCACCCCAACATCCAGCGTGTCTTGCTTTGCCCGCTTCAAGTACACTTCCTGCCCCTAACTCACTCCCTTCCTGGGTCTGCCCCCCGCCCCTTGCTGTTGCCTCTGCTCATATCTCCGAGCATCCCGCAGCTGAGCGGTGTGGAGATTCTCCAATGCCGCTGGCATCATCACTCGTAGGTATCTTGCCCTGGTCTCGGACAGCGCCACCCAGTTCTCTATCGTCCCTGCAGTCACAGTGTCTATGAGGACCCGGGTTGCTCCCACCGGCAGCAGCGGCTCACACCCATATAGGAGACTATAAGGGGAGTGATCTCTCAGCGCCGCCTGCTTCCCAAATCTGTACCCTGCTGCTATCCAATGCAGCTCCTCGTCCCAGTCCCGCTTCCTCTTTTCCCCGTACGCTCGCAGTCCCCACTTCAAGGTCTGGACCAGTCGCTCAGTCAGCCCATCGCTCTGTGGGTGGTACCGCGAAGTGCGCCTGTGGGTGATCCCAGTCTCCTCCAGCAGCCCCTTAAACTCCCCCTGGAACTCTGTCCCTTGATCTGTTAGGACCTCTGCACATGCCCCGAACCTGCACAACACTTGTTCCTTGAACGCTGCTGCCACGTGTCTGGAGCTCTTGCTCGGGATTGCTCTCACCTCCAGCCACTTGCTCATATGTTCGACCATGGGCACTATGTACTGCTTCCCCCCACGGCTCAGTGGCAGCTCCCCCGCCAGGTCTAAGGACCATCGGAAGCCGAGGTCTCGGATGAGCAGCGACTGCAACTCCGCCTTGGCTTGGGTGAGGTTTGCCCTGCTCCTTTGGCATGCCTCACAGCCCTCCACCCACCCCTTTACTTGCCTCCGCATCCCCTCCCACCACCACCCTGTCTTCAACAGCTGCACTGTCCTCTCGTGCCCAAAGTGCCCTAGCTTGGTGTGGACTTCCTTAATCACTGCTTCTCACTCGCTTGGGGCCGGCACCAGCTTCCATCCGTCCTCTGTCTGCACCTGCAACTGCTGCTGGTACCACCTGTAATGCTGGCCCCTTGCCCTCACTCGTGCCGGCAGCGCTTCGTCCTCTCCCGTCTCTCCCTTCACCCATCGCATGGCCGGTTCGTCCTCCCAAATCTCTGCTGGCCCCTTCCCCTCCTTGGCCCCGTTCTGTTCCACTAATCTGGCCAGCATTGTCAAGGTCACAGTGGGCTCGAGCGGCGGCGGGTTCCGAGAGAGGCCATCCACATGTTGCAGTGTTTTTCCTGGCCTATGCCTAATCTTGAAGTCATACTCCTGCAGCTTCATCGCCCATCTTGCATTCCTGCCCGTTAGTCCCGGGGTTGTCATCAGCCACGTCAGGGGCTGGTGGTCTGTCACTAAGGTGAATTCCCTCCCCTGCAGGTACACCCTGAAATGTCCTACTGCCCATACGGCCGCCAACCCTTCTCCGATGTAGGAGCTGTACTGTGCCTCTGCCGAGTTGCAGCTTCTGCTCGCATATGCCACTACCTTCTCCTCTCCTTCCACCTCCTGGCAGAGAATTCCCCCCATCCCTTGGCTGCTCCAGTCGGTGTAGAGCGTGAACGGCTGATCAGCGGCGGGCAGCTTGAGTACCGTTGCGGTCTTCACTGCAGCCATCAGGTCCTGCAGTGCCCCCTTCTGTGCTTCTCCCCACTCCCACGCCTTGTCCTCTCGCAATAGCCCATTCAACACCGCCGCTCTCTTGCTGAAGTTGGGCACAAACCGCCTGTAGTAGCTCAAGAAGCCCAGCACTGCTCTCAGCCCTGACTTGTCCTTCGGCTCCCTCAGTCTGTCCAGCACTTCCACCTTGGCCTGTTGGATCCCTATCTGTCCCCCTTTCACCTCATACCCTAGGTACTGCACTGTCTGTTCCCCCCATCTGCACTTCTTCGGGTGGCAGGTGAGTCCTGCTGCTTCAATCACCGCCAGGGTCTTCTCCACATCCTGCAGGTGCTGCTGCTCTGTGGTGCTGAAGATTACCACATCGTCTATGTAGCAGGCCGCGCACTCCACTCCCCGCAGCACGCTGTCCATGACCCTCTGGAACACTGCTGATGCGTACCGCAGTCCAAATGGCATGTACAACCACTTGTACAGCCCGTCTGGCCCATGAAAGGCCGTCTTTCTGATGTCCTCCTCTCTGATCTTGATCTGGTTGAACCCCTGCCACAGGTCCAGCGTAGTGAAGAACACCCCCTCTGCTAGTTTATCAAAGATCTCCTCCGCCATCGGCATCGGGTACCTGTCTGCTATGGTGATTTTGTTGAGTGCCCTGTAGTCTCCACACATCCTCCTGCTCAGCACCTCCCCTGTCAGGTCTCGCCTGGCTGCCACCACTGTTGGTGTGGCATATTCGGACTCCGATCTCCTAATCAGTCCCGCTTCCAGCAGCTCCTTGATCTTACTCCTTGCATGATTCTCCTCATCCCCGGGCGGCATGTCTTCCTCCTGCGCTGGAACATGGTTTCTGTGCTGCTCAGCTTCAGCTCCATCTCCTTCACCTTGCACCTCCCCAGTTCGTGCATGGTGAAAGCGAAACACTTCCGGTGCCTGCTAGCAGCCCCTGCATGGCCTCCCTTCCCCCCTTGCTCATCGCTTCCCCCACCACCCAGCTCTCCTCCTCCTTTGCCTGGCAGCTCCATGCTCCCCGTGGCTCCGCCTTCATCCTCCTTTCCCTTCCTCCTGCCCCAGCTCACGGCCGTCTCCCGCCACATTCGCTGAATCAGCCACCTCATCACGTGGCCATCCATTGCATTCCCCAGAGCCCTCCTCCTGTCCGCTCCACTTGCCCCAGGTGCTGCTGTTGCGTCTTCTCCGTACCCCATAGCCAGCTCCCGCTCTAGTGCCGTGGGCTCCTCCCATCTCCATCTCTTGTGGTCATACACCATCTCTGGCCCAGGCTTCCCTGCTTCCCATTTGTACCCTGCTGTCCCCACATATGCCACCAGCGTGGGCAGAGCCCGCCTCTCCTGCCCCACTTGGTTGCACTGCTCGTGCCTGCTGTAGCTCTTGCGACTCACGGCGGTGCTGGGGTCCGCCCTGGTGCCAGGATGTCCTGCACCTTCCTCTCTGCTGCTCGCCTCACCCCCTCTATCTCTGCTTGCAGCTGCGCGGCAAGGACCACATTCTGCCAGTACATTCTGAGCCTGTGCGCATAAGACCCCATTCTGGCCGCATCACAGCTCACCCCTTCTCCCAGCTGCCCCCTGATTCTGTCCCTCACCAGTCGGATTGGCTCTCTGCTATCTCTTTCCAGGTCCAGATTCTCCAGTAAGTATGCCACCCTGCCCTGCCTCTCCTGCAGCCACTCCATGATTCGGAACAGATCCTCCAGCACCCCTGTCCTGTGATCTTCCCCTCCCTTGCCCTTGCCTGCCCAAGACACCCCTTGGCATTCCCACCCTGCTACCAGCAGATCCACCTGCCCCCAGCTCGCCACCTCGGCCTCGCCTATGTCCTTCACATCGTGGATTGTCCCCCCCATCGCCTTGCTGATCACTTCCTCACTCAGCAGGTCCGGGAATTCCTCTTGCAGCTTCCTGGCATGGTGCTCCGCCATCCTCCTCACCCCGTGTTCCTTCTCCACATATGTCCATCTCTTCACTGCTATCCCATTCCTCACCACTGCGGACAGCCCTGCCCCTATCCCTCCAAACAGCTCTACAGGTGGATGGGCTGCTGCCAATCACTTTGCTGCTGTGGCTTGTCCATCTCCTTCATTATGGGCGCTCCTCCCATCCCTGACTGCCCTCCCTACTCCCCCGGCAGCCGTTCCCCCACGGCCTGGTAAGCTCTCTTCGGCTCCACCTTCACGAACCGCACTGGCAGCTCTCCCAGCGGCCCCTCCCTCTTCCAGTATCTAGTCCTAAACTCTACCTTCTCCGCCCATGTGCATATGGTCATCCCTACCGCATACACCAACTTGGTGCCCACCAGCACGTCAAAGTCCTTCGACTCGGAAATCCCACACTTCATGCGGATCTTGGTTTCGTGTTCCCCCCCCCCGGCAGCAGTGTCACTTCTATGGGCGTCTGTGTGCATGGCATCCACTTCGGCTCCCCTCCTTCCGCTGTCATCACCAGCATCCCCTTAGCCACATGCCTCTCCGGTGCCAGCAATCCCAGCCTCTCAGCCATCCCCTTGCCCAACATCACACTCTGCGCACCCGTATCTATGATGGCTGTCTTTACCTTCACCCCCTCCACTTCCATGGCTCCCTTCTCCAGCAGCAGCACCGAGGTCTGGCACGCCAGCCTCTCTTGGGGATGGCGTGCGGGGGCTGGCTCCTGGGCTGGCTCGGCTGGCTTCTCTCCTTTCACCTGTTCCTTCCTTCCGTGCTCCCGCCTGCCATCCTTGCCTCCACTCCTCAGCCCCATCTCCTCCCTTCCTCTCCACGCCATGAGAGCACACTGCACATCCTGCTCCACCTCCTCTCCTCCCCCGTCTCCCGCGTACATCCCGGCCTCCGCCTCCCCCTTCAGCCCGGTCGCCCTCAGCTGTGCCTGCAACCTGCTAATCTGCCGCTGCAGCTCCTCTGGATGCCTCCTACTCCCCCCTTCCCTCTGGTAGCAATCCTTCGCCTCATGTCCCTGCCTCTTGCAGATTTCACACCTGGCTGCATCCGGGCACTCCCGCTTCCTGTGCCCTGGCTTCCCACACCTGTCACAGTTCTTGCAATCCCTGCGCAGATGGCCTGGTTGTCCGCACCTGTGGCATGTCCTGGTGTCCGTCCCTGTCTCCCCCCGTCCCTCCGTTCTCCCTCCTCCTCCTGGTATCATTGCCGCCGCCCACGTTGGCCGCCTGCTCCTCTCTGCTGGCCTGGGGAGATACGCCTCAAATTTCCTTTGTGCGAGCTCCACCCTCTCTGCCAGAGCGAACACCTCCTCCAGACTTGCATCCGCTCCTAGCTCATACACCCTCATCCTCAGCCCCCCTCCTAAGGCCTTGTCCAAGCCCCCCAGAAACTTGCTGATGAGAAGACTGTTGTCCATGCGTCTCACGTCCTCCGCCACATTGATCAGCCGGTTGTAGTAGGTCAGCAGCGACTCAGTCCGGCCCCTGCTGAATTCCTGGAACTCCCTTATGCGCTCTGCCGTATGACCTGGGAATTGCCGCTGCAGCCGCTCCAAGAATGCCTCGGTGGGGTCCTCGCCATACCTCCCCGCCCTCCACAGCAGTTCCTCCATCCTCATGCGGTAGAGCGTCACGGCCTCTCCCTCCAGCGTGTTCGGCAGACTCAAGAAGAAGTCCACTGGGTCCATGTGGTGCCAGTCGCAGCAGTACCGAACATTCCCCACCTGCATGAGATAGTTCTTGAGGGTCGGCCCTACACGCTGGTCACCTGAGAATCTGGCGGTCACCTCTACCGGCGGGGTGCCGTTGCTACCCCCTCGCCTCTCTCCCCATGATTCGCTGGCCCCTTTCGGCCGACTCCTCTCTGTTCCCCTCGCCCGTGCCCTCTGCATACCCTCTCTGGCCTCCCGCGCCCGCTCTGCCCCTTGCGCCAGCGTTCCGCCCTCCGTTCTGCCCTCTTGGCGACTTCCGCCTGACTCGTACCGCCTCTCCCTCGATCCTCCCCACCCTTCCGCCCGTCCCCACTGTGGCGGCGGCGGCGGCCTGCGCACCTCCCGCTCCTCCCATCTGCTCGCCTCGCGCCACGGCCGCCCTTCTGGCGACGGCGACCAGGCGTCCCCCCTTCGGCTCTGCTGCTGGCGGCGCTCTGGTGAGAGCCTTTCCCCTCCGTAAGCCTCTCTCCGCGCGTGGCGCCAATCGGGCGAGCGAGACCCGCTGTCGTCCCGCTTTTCTCTCCGCCTCGGCCGGCCCGGCGATCGCATCGCGCTGCTGCGCTCCCCCAGCTGCTGGCCGCGCTGCTCCTGTGACCCATGCTCCGCCCCGTGCCTCCCTTCCTGGCGCCCTTGTGACCTGGATAAGCGAGGCTCATCCCGCCGTTCGTCACTGCGCGCCTAGCAACGTTCCGGCGAGCGCCTGCCGCCGCCGCCCCAGCCACTCTGGTCCTGGCGCCTGTCATGCAGGCGGAACTCACCCACGCGCCCTGCGCCATGACGCTGACCCCCTTCCGGCGTGCGCGACCACTCTGCCCTTCTTCCACCGTGAGGTCCGGACGCCTCTGCATAGCGAGCGCCTACGTCCGGAGTCCCTCGGTCCTGCCGCCTGAATCCCTCCGCGTCGTGTCCCTCCCCGCGGCTGCTGTCTTGACCGCGCAATGAGAATGAGCGCAAGGTTGCAACTCCCCTGCCAGCTGAGTTCAAGCTTGTAAAGGCTGCTGAGGATGAAGGGGTTGAAACCGAGGAGCAGCAGCATTTTCTGTCCTTGGTGAGCAGCCTCTTGTATGCAGCAGTTCACACGAGGCCCGACATTTCCTTCTCGGTTGGGCAGCTGGCTAGGGTGGTGCAGAATCCATCTGAGGTAGGTAGATGCATCTGAACGTGTGGTGAAGTACCTGAACTCATACCCGAGGATTGGAGTTTAATACTCCGCATCTGCACAGGTGAAGCAGAAAGAGGTTGAGGTGCTGAAAGAGACGGGTTAGAGGCTTGGGGGAAGACATGTTAGTTGGAGGTCCAAGAAGCAGACGGAGACGGCACTCTCCTCCGTGGAATCAGAGTACATGGTGATGTTCTTTGGGGTGAAGGAGGTATTTTGGCTGAGGAGGCTGTTAGAGGAGATTGGCCAGGAGCAAAAAGTTGCTACACCACTCTTTTGTGATAGCAAGGGGGCTCTTGGGATGGCCAAGAACGTTGTGCTTCACGGGCTGAACAAGCATATGCGTATCAACTACCACTAGCTGCGCAACGAGGTAAGCCTGATCTATATCAAGATTCACCAGCAGCCAGCAGACTTTCTCACCAAGAGGATTGCGGATAAGCCTCCTTGGCGTTGTGTGCGCATATGTAGAATCAGCATGAACTAGCATGGAATGATGGGGATGCAGCTGGCAGACTGAGGGGAAGTGTGTTGGGTGCAAATTCACTTTGCACGACATCCTACCGTCTGTTTGTACAACAAGTATGCGTGCGTGAACGCATTTGCATGTGAATGGAATGTTCGAGTTTTTTGTTTGCTTTTGCAATTTTTGTTTAAAGCATTTGCAGGTACTCGCACAATGTGCGCTTCGGAAGAACATTATACGCGCTATGAACAGTGCAAGCAAATAGGACGAGCTCGCAAAGGAACCCAAGATGGAAGTTTTGCAGTTCAGTTGACTTCAATGCGCAGATTCAGTTATATTCAACTCAAAATTAGACTGTTTTATTTGGCTAAATACGTTGTAGCAAGGCAGGCAATGTAGAGGTACAATTAGGTGAAGGTAGGATGTTGTTTGTTTGTATCTGTTTGCTACAGGGCCAGGGGAAACTAGCAGAACCAGAATTTAGCTGGTTGAGCAAGGACAAAACAGGTTCTGTTTTCTGGACCTGAACTTGGTTGTTAATTTCCCACGTTGGAAAAACAGGACCAGACGTTGTTTACCAACCTACTACCTGCTGTTTTGTCCAGCCAAGATAGCTCTGTTGTTTGGAAATATTTGGGATCATCCCTCGTTGTTCCCAGGTTGATTCCCAAGGTCCCTGCATATGCGTTTTTCTCTCCGGTAGAGATGCCGGGAGAACCAGCAACTCTCAAGGAGGCCTTAGAGAGTAGTGATGCTGAGGAGTGGAAGAAGGTAATGGAGAGTGAGCTGAAAAACATCGAGGAGAATGGCACGTGAAAATTAGTGGAGCTACCGGAGAGGCGTAAAGCGATAACATCCAAGTGGCTCCTCAAGATCAAGACGGATGCCGACGGCAAAATTGAGCACTACAAGTCTAGGCTTGTGGCAAAGGGATGGGTGGTGAAGCATATGGATGTGACAGCCGCGTTCCTCAACAGCATCCTTGACGAAGAGATTTTCATGGCGCAGCCAGAGGGGTTTGATGATGGTAGTGGCAGAGTTTGGAAGCTGAAGAAGGCCCTCTATGGGCTGAAGCAGGCCCCTAGGAAGTGGTACTTGAAGCTGCGCGAAGTCCTAGACGAGATCGGCTTCACTCCCTCATCCGCCGATCATTCATTGTTCATGCTTGGCAAGGGAGAGGAGGGAGTTTCATGGTGGTTTATGTGGATGACATCCTCTTTTTGTCACCCTACTCTGACCTTGTGAAGGAGGTGATGCTGAAGCTATAAGAGAAGTTTAAGTGCAAGGCCCTTGGTGACGTGAACTTCTACCTTGGGCTTCACATTGAGCGCGACAAGGAGAAGCGGTGGATGCGAGTGCATCAACGCAAGTGCCTGGAGGCATTGGCTGCCAACTTTTGGCAGAGTGAAGGCCATGTGGCTACTCCCTTTCCCTCTGGGTTCAAGTGTGTGAAGGGACCAGAGGAGTAGAGCATTGGCAAAGAGGAGAGGTGCTATTTTCACCCGTTAGTGGCAGCCTCATGTATACGGCGGTAAACACTCGACCGGACGTTCAATGCCCTAATGAGGAGCTGGTAGCAGCTGGAATGAGGGTTGCCAAGTATCTTGGCCAAACAGCGACCGTTGGCATGAAATACTCGGCGGCGGCGCAAAGGCGCCAAAAGGGCGCGGATAGAGTTGAACCCGGGCGCTTGTTCCTCACCGCATTCTCTAATGTCTCTTATGCATCGGAACAAGAGGACATGACAAGTGTGGGAGGCTTCATTTGCTGTGTTGGTGGAGGCCCAACTGCTTGGGAAAGGAAGAAGCAGATGGACCAAGCTTTGAGCTCGGTAGAGTCCGAGTACATGGCACTCTTCCGTGCCGTACGGGAAATAGTGTGGCAGCGGCGTTTGTTCGCTGAGTTGGGGGAGGAGCAGCAAGGACCTACCCCTCTCTATTGTGACAGCCAGGGTGCCATTGTACTAGCTAAGAACCCTGTGTTGCACAGCCTCACCTAGCACATGAGGGTGAAATGGCATTGGACGAGGAGCATGGTGGCTGTAGGTGAAGTTGGGTTCGCTACGTGAAAACGACGGTGCAGCCGGCTGACATGATGACCAAAAGGCTGGTTGAACAGCAGCATCAGAAGTGTTGCAAGCTGGCTGGGATGGCTCTTAACTGAGAGCAACAGATCCTAAGGCCAACAATCCGAGGGGGAGTTTGTTGGTGCAACCCTATGGTTTGCACTCAGCTTGTTGTCCATTTGCGTGCATGCGTATGTGCATGGAATGGTATGAGGGTATAATATAATATATATTTCATGCTTATAATAGTATATGAATGATGAGTCATGATGTCGAATGTGTGTGTCGAGTCAATAGCGAGTTATCGCTAGTCGCGTGTTACGTCGTCGTTTGCGTGTCGTGTGCCTTTTCTATTTTGTCATGTGTCGTATTCTTCATGCACCTCCTCTTCACCCTGCACCTGCTCTTCACCCTGCACCTGCTCTTCTTCCCGCACCTGTTCTTCTCATGCCGACTCTCCTGTTTCCTCCTCCCTGTTGCACAGCCTCAGTTACCCACATGAAAGTGCCACGTCCTTCACCCCGTAGGTTCCCTCTTAGTGTTGGGCTGTAGTGTGCTAGAGCGTGAAACAGCTACTTCCACTAGTTCAAGAGAATAACAACGAGAAAGCATCGATGGGTTGGAGGTGAGTGACCTTACCCCACCCCTGGCTGCACATTTCCAAATGTGCGGCTCGGGGTTGGGGTTCATTGGTTTCACATTTCGCCATTCGGAGTCTTTCCCCCTTTTTATCTCAACCGCTCCTATCCTGTTTCCCCCCTTCTACACCCCCGCTCCTAACAGTAACTTCGCTACATCCTACACCTATTACTTATATTCTTATTCCTATCTAGTCTTCCTATGGACTTAGTATGAAGCCCACACTATACCATCATTCTACTGTTATTGCATATGCATTAAGTGCATATGCGGTGATAGCTGTCGGAGAACCTTCCTCCTCTCAGCCGCCGCTCTTCTTCATGCACCTCCTCTTCACCCTGCACCTGCTCTTCATCCTGCACCTGCTCTTCTTCCCGCACCTGTTCTTCTCATGCCGACTCTCCTGTTTCCTTCTTCTCCCTGTTGCACAGCCTCACTTACCCACTGCCCCCTCCTGTGCTCGTGCTCTAGCTGCCTGAGCCCGAGTCACAGGACCCGCTTCGTGAGGCTTGCTCCCCCTCACCATGGCCGTGTTTCTATGGTGCTCCTTCAGGAGTGCCCCTGTTTCATTTTCCAGAACCAACACCCCTGAGGGACGGACCTCCTTCACCCTCCACCTCTCCGTGCCCACCCCAACATCCAGCGTGTCTTGCTTTGCCCGCTTCAAGTACACTTCCTGCCCCTAACTCACTCCCTTCCTGGGTCTGCCCCCCGCCCCTTGCTGTTGCCTCTGCTCATATCTCCGAGCATCCCGCAGCTGAGCGGTGTGGAGATTCTCCAATGCCGCTGGCATCATCACTCGTAGGTATCTTGCCCTGGTCTCGGACAGCGCCACCCAGTTCTCTATCGTCCCTGCAGTCACAGTGTCTATGAGGACCCGGGTTGCTCCCACCGGCAGCAGCGGCTCACACCCATATAGGAGACTATAAGGGGAGTGATCTCTCAGCGCCGCCTGCTTCCCAAATCTGTACCCTGCTGCTATCCAATGCAGCTCCTCGTCCCAGTCCCGCTTCCTCTTTTCCCCGTACGCTCGCAGTCCCCACTTCAAGGTCTGGACCAGTCGCTCAGTCAGCCCATCGCTCTGTGGGTGGTACCGCGAAGTGCGCCTGTGGGTGATCCCAGTCTCCTCCAGCAGCCCCTTAAACTCCCCCTGGAACTCTGTCCCTTGATCTGTTAGGACCTCTGCACATGCCCCGAACCTGCACAACACTTGTTCCTTGAACGCTGCTGCCACGTGTCTGGAGCTCTTGCTCGGGATTGCTCTCACCTCCAGCCACTTGCTCATATGTTCGACCATGGGCACTATGTACTGCTTCCCCCCACGGCTCAGTGGCAGCTCCCCCGCCAGGTCTAAGGACCATCGGAAGCCGAGGCCTCGGATGGGCAGCGACTGCAACTCCGCCTTGGCTTGGGTGAGGTTTGCCCTGCTCCTTTGGCATGCCTCACAGCCCTCCACCCACCCCTTTACTTGCCTCCGCATCCCCTCCCACCACCACCCTGTCTTCAACAGCTGCACTGTCCTCTCGTGCCCAAAGTGCCCTAGCTTGGTGTGGACTTCCTTAATCACTGCTTCTCACTCGCTTGGGGCCGGCACCAGCTTCCATCCGTCCTCTGTCTGCACCTGCAACTGCTGCTGGTACCACCTGTAATGCTGGCCCCTTGCCCTCACTCGTGCCGGCAGCGCTTCGTCCTCTCCCGTCTCTCCCTTCACCCATCGCATGGCCGGTTCGTCCTCCCAAATCTCTGCTGGCCCCTTCCCCTCCTTGGCCCCGTTCTGTTCCACTAATCTGGCCAGCATTGTCAAGGTCACAGTGGGCTCGAGCGGCGGCGGGTTCCGAGAGAGGCCATCCACATGTTGCAGTGTTTTCCTGCCTATGCCTAATCTTGAAGTCATACTCCTGCAGCTTCATCGCCCATCTTGCATTCCTGCCCGTTAGTCCCGGGGTTGTCATCAGCCACGTCAGGGGCTGGTGGTCTGTCACTAAGGTGAATTCCCTCCCCTGCAGGTACACCCTGAAATGTCCTACTGCCCATACGGCCGCCAACCCTTCTCCGATGTAGGAGCTGTACTGTGCCTCTGCCGAGTTGCAGCTTCTGCTCGCATATGCCACTACCTTCTCCTCTCCTTCCACCTCCTGGCAGAGAATTCCCCCCATCCCTTGGCTGCTCCAGTCGGTGTAGAGCGTGAACGGCTGATCAGCGGCGGGCAGCTTGAGTACCGTTGCGGTCTTCACTGCAGCCATCAGGTCCTGCAGTGCCCCCTTCTGTGCTTCTCCCCACTCCCACGCCTTGTCCTCTCGCAATAGCCCATTCAACACCGCCGCTCTCTTGCTGAAGTTGGGCACAAACCGCCTGTAGTAGCTCAAGAAGCCCAGCACTGCTCTCAGCCCTGACTTGTCCTTCGGCTCCCTCAGTCTGTCCAGCACTTCCACCTTGGCCTGTTGGATCCCTATCTGTCCCCCTTTCACCTCATACCCTAGGTACTGCACTGTCTGTTCCCCCCATCTGCACTTCTTCGGGTGGCAGGTGAGTCCTGCTGCTTCAATCACCGCCAGGGTCTTCTCCACATCCTGCAGGTGCTGCTGCTCTGTGGTGCTGAAGATTACCACATCGTCTATGTAGCAGGCCGCGCACTCCACTCCCCGCAGCACGCTGTCCATGACCCTCTGGAACACTGCTGATGCGTACCGCAGTCCAAATGGCATGTACAACCACTTGTACAGCCCGTTTGGCCCATGAAAGGCCGTCTTTCTGATGTCCTCCTCTCTGATCTTGATCTGGTTGAACCCCTGCCACAGGTCCAGCGTAGTGAAGAACACCCCCTCTGCTAGTTTATCAAAGATCTCCTCCGCCATCGGCATCGGGTACCTGTCTGCTATGGTGATTTTGTTGAGTGCCCTGTAGTCTCCACACATCCTCCTGCTCAGCACCTCCCCTGTCAGGTCTCGCCTGGCTGCCACCACTGTTGGTGTGGCATATTCGGACTCCGATCTCCTAATCAGTCCCGCTTCCAGCAGCTCCTTGATCTTCTCCTTGCAGATCTCCTCATCCCCGGGCGGCATCTTCCTCCTGCGCTGGAACACTGGTTCTGTGCTGCTCAGCTTCAGCTCCATCTCCTTCACCTTGCACCTCCCCAGTTCGTGCATGGTGAAAGCGAAACACTTCCAGTGCCTCGCTAGCAGCCCCTGCATGGCCTCCCTTCCCCCCTTGCTCATCGCTTCCCCCACCACCCAGCTCTCCTCCTCCTTTGCCTGGCAGCTCCATGCTCCCCGTGGCTCCGCCTTCATCCCTCCTTTCCCTTCCTCCTGCCCCAGCTCACGGCCGTCTCCCGCCACATTCGCTGAATCAGCCACCTCATCACGTGGCCATCCATTGCATTCCCCAGAGCCCTCCTCCTGTCCGCTCCACTTGCCCCAGGTGCTGCTGTTGCGTCTTCTCCGTACCCCATAGCCAGCTCCCGCTCTAGTGCCGTGGGCTCCTCCCATCTCCATCTCTTGTGGTCATACACCATCCCTGGCCCAGGCTTCCCTGCTTCCCATTTGTACCCTGCTGTCCCCACATATGCCACCAGCGTGGGCAGAGCCCGCCTCTCCTGCCCCACTTGGTTGCACTGCTCGTGCCTGCTGTAGCTCTTGCGACTCACCGGTGCTGGGGTCCGCCCTGGTGCCAGGATGTCCTGCACCTTCCTCTCTGCTGCTCGCCTCACCCCCTCTATCTCTGCTTGCAGCTGCGCGGCAAGGACCACATTCTGCCAGTACATTCTGAGCCTGTGCGCATAAGACCCCATTCTGGCCGCATCACAGCTCACCCCTTCTCCCAGCTGCCCCCTGATTCTGTCCCTCACCAGTCGGATTGGCTCTCTGCTATCTCTTTCCAGGTCCAGATTCTCCAGTAAGTATGCCACCCTGCCCTGCCTCTCCTGCAGCCACTCCATGATTCGGAACAGATCCTCCAGCAACCCTGTCCTGTGATCTTCCCCTCCCTTGCCCTTGCCTGCCCAAGACACCCCTTGGCATTCCCACCCTGCTACCAGCAGATCCACCTGCCCCCAGCTCGCCACCTCGGCCTCGCCTATGTCCTTCACATCGTGGATTGTCCCCCCCATCGCCTTGCTGATCACTTCCTCACTCAGCAGGTCCGGGAATTCCGCTTGCAGCTTCCTGGCATGGTGCTCCGCCATCCTCCTCACCCCGTGTTCCTTCTCCACATATGTCCATCTCTTCACTGCTATCCCATTCCTCACCACTGCGGACAGCCCTGCCCCTATCCCTCCAAACAGCTCTACCAGGTGGATGGGCTGCTGCCAATCACTTTGCTGCTGTGGCTTGTCCATCTCCTTCATTATGGGCGCTCCTCCCATCCCTGACTGCCCTCCCTACTCCCCCGGCAGCCGTTCCCCCACGGCCTGGTAAGCTCTCTTCGGCTCCACCTTCACGAACCGCACTGGCAGCTCTCCCAGCGGCCCCTCCCTCTTCCAGTATCTAGTCCTAAACTCTACCTTCTCCGCCCATGTGCATATGGTCATCCCTACCGCATACACCAACTTGGTGCCCACCAGCACGTCAAAGTCCTTCGACTCGGAAATCCCACACTTCATGCGGATCTTGGTTTCGTGTTCCCCCCCCCCGGCAGCAGTGTCACTTCTATGGGCGTCCGTGTGCATGGCATCCACTTCGGCTCCCCTCCTTCCGCTGTCATCACCAGCATCCCCTTAGCCACATGCCTCTCCGGTGCCAGCAATCCCAGCCTCTCAGCCATCCCCTTGCCCAACATCACACTCTGCGCACCCGTATCTATGATGGCTGTCTTTACCTTCACCCCCTCCACTTCCATGGCTCCCTTCTCCAGCAGCAGCACCGAGGTCTGGCACGCCAGCCTCTCTTGGGGATGGCGTGCGGGGGCTGGCTCCTGGGCTGGCTCGGCTGGCTTCTCTCCTTTCACCTGTTCCTTCCTTCCGTGCTCCCGCCTGCCATCCTTGCCTCCACTCCTCAGCCCCATCTCCTCCCTTCCTCTCCACGCCATGAGAGCACACTGCACATCCTGCTCCACCTCCTCTCCTCCCCCGTCTCCCGCGTACATCCCGGCCTCCGCCTCCCCCTTCAGCCCGGTCGCCCTTAGCTGTGCCTGCAACCTGCTAATCTGCCGCTGCAGCTCCTCTGGATGCCTCCTACTCCCCCCTTCCCTCTGGTAGCAATCCTTCGCCTCATGTCCCTGCCTCTTGCAGATTTCACACCTGGCTGCATCCGAGCACTCCCGCTTCCTGTGCCCTGGCTTCCCACACCTGTCACAGTTCTTGCAATCCCTGCGCAGATGGCCTGGTTGTCCGCACCTGTGGCATGTCCTGGTGTCCGTCCCTGTCTCCCCCCGTCCCTCCGTTCTCCCTCCTCCTCCTGGTATCATTGCCGCCGCCCACGTTGGCCGCCTGCTCCTCTCTGCTGGCCTGGGGAGATACGCCTCAAATTTCCTTTGTGCGAGCTCCACCCTCTCTGCCAGAGCGAACACCTCCTCCAGACTTGCATCCGCTCCTAGCTCATACACCCTCATCCTCAGCCCCCCTCCTAAGGCCTTGTCCAAGCCCCCCAGAAACTTGCTGATGAGAAGACTGTTGTCCATGCGTCTCACGTCCTCCGCCACATTGATCAGCCGGTTGTAGTAGGTCAGCAGCGACTCAGTCCGGCCCCTGCTGAATTCCTGGAACTCCCTTATGCGCTCTGCCGTATGACCTGGGAATTGCCGCTGCAGCCGCTCCAAGAATGCCTCGGTGGGGTCCTCGCCATACCTCCCCGCCCTCCACAGCAGTTCCTCCATCCTCATGCGGTAGAGCGTCACGGCCTCTCCCTCCAGCGTGTTCGGCAGACTCAAGAAGAAGTCCACTGGGTCCATGTGGTGCCAGTCGCAGCAGTACCGAACATTCCCCACCTGCATGAGATAGTTCTTGAGGGTCGGCCCTACACGCTGGTCACCTGAGAATCTGGCGGTCACCTCTACCGGCGGGGTGCCGTTGCTACCCCCTCGCCTCTCTCCCCATGATTCGCTGGCCCCTTTCGGCCGACTCCTCTCTGTTCCCCTCGCCCGTGCCCTCTGCATACCCTCTCTGGCCTCCCGCGCCCGCTCTGCCCCTTGCGCCAGCGTTCCGCCCTCCGTTCTGCCCTCTTGGCGACTTCCGCCTGACTCGTACCGCCTCTCCCTCGATCCTCCCCACCCTTCCGCCCGTCCCCACTGTGGCGGCGGCGGCGGCCTGCGCACCTCCAGCTCCTCCCATCTGCTAGCCTCGCGCCACGGCCGCCCTTCTGGCGACGGCGACCAGGCGTCCCCCCTTCGGCTCTGCTGCTGGCGGCGCTCTGGTGAGAGCCTTTCCCCTCCGTAAGCCTCTCTCCGCGCGTGGCGCCAATCGGGCGAGCGAGACCCGCTGTCGTCCCGCTTTTCTCTCCGCCTCGGCCGGCCCGGCGATCGCATCGCGCTGCTGCGCTCCCCCAGCTGCTGGCCGCGCTGCTCCTGTGACCCATGCTCCGCCCCGTGCCTCCCTTCCTGGCGCCCTTGTGACCTGGATAAGCGAGGCTCATCCCGCCGTTCGTCACTGCGCGCCTAGCAACGTTCCGGCGAGCGCCTGCCGCCGCCGCCCCAGCCACTCTGGTCCTGGCGCCTGTCATGCAGGCGGAACTCACCCACGCGCCCTGCGCCATGACGCTGACCCCCTTCCGGCGTGCGCGACCACTCTGCCCTTCTTCCACCGTGAGGTCCGGACGCCTCTGCATAGCGAGCGCCTACGTCCGGAGTCCCTCGGTCCTGCCGCCTGAATCCCTCCGCGTCGTGTCCCTCCCCGCGGCTGCTGTCTTGACCGCGCAATGAGAATGAGCGCAAGGTTGCAACTCCCCTGCCAGCTGAGTTCAAGCTTGTAAAGGCTGCTGAGGATGAAGGGGTTGAAACCGAGGAGCAGCAGCATTTTCTGTCCTTGGTGAGCAGCCTCTTGTATGCAGCAGTTCACACGAGGCCCGACATTTCCTTCTCGGTTGGGCAGCTGGCTAGGGTGGTGCAGAATCCATCTGAGGTAGGTAGATGCATCTGAACGTGTGGTGAAGTACCTGAACTCATACCCGAGGATTGGAGTTTAATACTCCGCATCTGCACAGGTGAAGCAGAAAGAGGTTGAGGTGCTGAAAGAGACGGGTTAGAGGCTTGGGGGAAGACATGTTAGTTGGAGGTCCAAGAAGCAGACGGAGACAGCACTCTCCTCCGTGGAATCAGAGTACATGGTGATGTTCCATGGGGTGAAGGAGGTATTTTGGCTGAGGAGGCTGTTAGAGGAGATTGGCCAGGAGCAAAAAGTTGCTACACCACTCTTTTGTGATAGCAAGGGGGCTCTTGGGATGGCCAAGAACGTTGTGCTTCACGGGCTGAACAAGCATATGCGTATCAACTACCACTAGCTGCGCAACGAGGTAAGCCTGATCTATATCAAGATTCACCAGCAGTCAGCAGACTTTCTCACCAAAAGGATTGCGGATAAGCCTCCTTGGCGTTGTGTGCGCATATGTAGAATCAGCATGAACTAGCATGGAATGATGGGGATGCAGCTGGCAGACTGAGGGGAAGTGTGTTGGGTGCAAATTCACTTTGCACGACATCCTACCGTCTGTTTGTACAACAAGTATGCGTGCGTGAACGCATTTGCATGTGAATGGAATGTTCGAGTTTTTTGTTTGCTTTTGCAATTTTTGTTTAAAGCATTTGCAGGTACTCGCACAATGTGCGCTTCGGAAGAACATTATACGCGCTATGAACAGTGCAAGCAAATAGGACGAGCTCGCAAAGGAACCCAAGATGGAAGTTTTGCAGTTCAGTTGACTTCAATGCGCAGATTCAGTTATATTCAACTCAAAATTAGACTGTTTTATTTGGCTAAATACGTTGTAGCAAGGCAGGCAATGTAGAGGTACAATTAGGTGAAGGTAGGATGTTGTTTGTTTGTATCTGTTTGCTACAGGGCCAGGGGAAACTAGCAGAACCAGAATTTAGCTGGTTGAGCAAGGACAAAACAGGTTCTGTTTTCTGGACCTGAACTTGGTTGTTAATTTCCCACGTTGGAAAAACAGGACCAGACGTTGTTTACCAACCTACTACCTGCTGTTTTGTCCAGCCAAGATAGCTCTGTTGTTTGGAAATATTTGGGATCATCCCTCGTTGTTCCCAGGTTGATTCCCAAGGTCCCTGCATATGCGTTTTTCTCTCCGGTAGAGATGCCGGGAGAACCAGCAACTCTCAAGGAGGCCTTAGAGAGTAGTGATGCTGAGGAGTGGAAGAAGGTAATGGAGAGTGAGCTGAAAAACATCGAGGAGAATGGCACGTGAAAATTAGTGGAGCTACCGGAGAGGCGTAAAGCGATAACGTCCAAGTGGCTCCTCAAGATCAAGACGGATGCCGACGGCAAAATTGAGCACTACAAGTCTAGGCTTGTGGCAAAGGGATGGGTGGTGAAGCATATAGATGTGACAGCCGCGTTCCTCAACAGCATCCTTGACGAAGAGATTTTCATGGCGCAGCCAGAGGGGTTTGATGATGGTAGTGGCAGAGTTTGGAAGCTGAAGAAGGCCCTCTATGGGCTGAAGCAGGCCCCTAGGAAGTGGTACTTGAAGCTGCGCGAAGTCCTAGACGAGATCGGCTTCACTCCCTCATCCGCCGATCATTCATTGTTCATGCTTGGCAAGGGAGAGGAGGGAGTTTCATGGTGGTTTATGTGGATGACATCCTCTTTTTGTCACCCTACTCTGACCTTGTGAAGGAGGTGATGCTGAAGCTATAAGAGAAGTTTAAGTGCAAGGCCCTTGGTGACGTGAACTTCTACCTTGGGCTTCACATTGAGCGCGACAAGGAGAAGCGGTGGATGCGAGTGCATCAACGCAAGTGCCTGGAGGCATTGGCTGCCAACTTTTGGCAGAGTGAAGGCCATGTGGCTACTCCCTTTCCCTCTGGGTTCAAGTGTGTGAAGGGACCAGAGGAGTAGAGCATTGGCAAAGAGGAGAGGTGCTATTTTCACCCGTTAGTGGCAGCCTCATGTATACGGCGGTAAACACTCGACCGGACGTTCAATGCCCTAATGAGGAGCTGGTAGCAGCTGGAATGAGGGTTGCCAAGTATCTTGGCCAAACAGCGACCGTTGGCATGAAATACTCGGCGGCGGCGCAAAGGCGCCAAAAGGGCGCGGATAGAGTTGAACCCGGGCGCTTGTTCCTCACCGCATTCTCTAATGTCTCTTATGCATCGGAACAAGAGGACATGACAAGTGTGGGAGGCTTCATTTGCTGTGTTGGTGGAGGCCCAACTGCTTGGGAAAGGAAGAAGCAGATGGACCAAGCTTTGAGCTCGGTAGAGTCCGAGTACATGGCACTCTTCCGTGCCGTACGGGAAATAGTGTGGCAGCGGCGTTTGTTCGCTGAGTTGGGGGAGGAGCAGCAAGGACCTACCCCTCTCTATTGTGACAGCCAGGGTGCCATTGTACTAGCTAAGAACCCTGTGTTGCACAGCCTCACCTAGCACATGAGGGTGAAATGGCATTGGACGAGGAGCATGGTGGCTGTAGGTGAAGTTGGGTTCGCTACGTGAAAACGACGGTGCAGCCGGCTGACATGATGACCAAAAGGCTGGTTGAACAGCAGCATCAGAAGTGTTGCAAGCTGGCTGGGATGGCTCTTAACTGAGAGCAACAGATCCTAAGGCCAACAATCCGAGGGGGAGTTTGTTGGTGCAACCCTATGGTTTGCACTCAGCTTGTTGTCCATTTGCGTGCATGCGTATGTGCATGGAATGGTATGAGGGTATAATATAATATATATTTCATGCTTATAATAGTATATGAATGATGAGTCATGATGTCGAATGTGTGTGTCGAGTCAATAGCGAGTTATCGCTAGTCGCGTGTTACGTCGTCGTTTGCGTGTCGTGTGCCTTTTCTATTTTGTCATGTGTCGTATTCTTCATGCACCTCCTCTTCACCCTGCACCTGCTCTTCACCCTGCACCTGCTCTTCTTCCCGCACCTGTTCTTCTCATGCCGACTCTCCTGTTTCCTCCTCCCTGTTGCACAGCCTCAGTTACCCACATGAAAGTGCCACGTCCTTCACCCCGTAGGTTCCCTCTTAGTGTTGGGCTGTAGTGTGCTAGAGCGTGAAACAGCTACTTCCACTAGTTCAAGAGAATAACAACGAGAAAGCATCGATGGGTTGGAGGTGAGTGACCTTACCCCACCCCTGGCTGCACATTTCCAAATGTGCGGCTCGGGGTTGGGGTTCATTGGTTTCACATTTCGCCATTCGGAGTCTTTCCCCCTTTTTATCTCAACCGCTCCTATCCTGTTTCCCCCCTTCTACACCCCCGCTCCTAACAGTAACTTCGCTACATCCTACACCTATTACTTATATTCTTATTCCTATCTAGTCTTCCTATGGACTTAGTATGAAGCCCACACTATACCATCATTCTACTGTTATTGCATATGCATTAAGTGCATATGCGGTGATAGCTGTCGGAGAACCTTCCTCCTCTCAGCCGCCGCTCTTCTTCATGCACCTCCTCTTCACCCTGCACCTGCTCTTCATCCTGCACCTGCTCTTCTTCCCGCACCTGTTCTTCTCATGCCGACTCTCCTGTTTCCTTCTTCTCCCTGTTGCACAGCCTCACTTACCCACTGCCCCCTCCTGTGCTCGTGCTCTAGCTGCCTGAGCCCGAGTCACAGGACCCGCTTCGTGAGGCTTGCTCCCCCTCACCATGGCCGTGTTTCTATGGTGCTCCTTCAGGAGTGCCCCTGTTTCATTTTCCAGAACCAACACCCCTGAGGGACGGACCTCCTTCACCCTCCACCTCTCCGTGCCCACCCCAACATCCAGCGTGTCTTGCTTTGCCCGCTTCAAGTACACTTCCTGCCCCTAACTCACTCCCTTCCTGGGTCTGCCCCCCGCCCCTTGCTGTTGCCTCTGCTCATATCTCCGAGCATCCCGCAGCTGAGCGGTGTGGAGATTCTTCAATGCCGCTGGCATCATCACTCGTAGGTATCTTGCCCTGGTCTCGGACAGCGCCACCCAGTTCTCTATCGTCCCTGCAGTCACAGTGTCTATGAGGACCCGGGTTGCTCCCACCGGCAGCAGCGGCTCACACCCATATAGGAGACTATAAGGGGAGTGATCTCTCAGCGCCGCCTGCTTCCCAAATCTGTACCCTGCTGCTATCCAATGCAGCTCCTCGTCCCAGTCCCGCTTCCTCTTTCCCCGTACGCTCGCAGTCCCCACTTCAAGGTCTGGACCAGTCGCTCAGTCAGCCCATCGCTCTGTGGGTGGTACCGCGAAGTGCGCCTGTGGGTGATCCCAGTCTCCTCCAGCAGCCCCTTAAACTCCCCCTGGAACTCTGTCCCTTGATCTGTTAGGACCTCTGCACATGCCCCGAACCTGCACAACACTTGTTCCTTGAACGCTGCTGCCACGTGTCTGGAGCTCTTGCTCGGGATTGCTCTCACCTCCAGCCACTTGCTCATATGTTCGACCATGGGCACTATGTACTGCTTCCCCCCACGGCTCAGTGGCAGCTCCCCCGCCAGGTCTAAGGACCATCGGAAGCCGAGGCCTCGGATGGGCAGCGACTGCAACTCCGCCTTGGCTTGGGTGAGGTTTGCCCTGCTCCTTTGGCATGCCTCACAGCCCTCCACCCACCCCTTTACTTGCCTCCGCATCCCCTCCCACCACCACCCTGTCTTCAACAGCTGCACTGTCCTCTCGTGCCCAAAGTGCCCTAGCTTGGTGTGGACTTCCTTAATCACTGCTTCTCACTCGCTTGGGGCCGGCACCAGCTTCCATCCGTCCTCTGTCTGCACCTGCAACTGCTGCTGGTACCACCTGTAATGCTGGCCCCTTGCCCTCACTCGTGCCGGCAGCGCTTCGTCCTCTCCCGTCTCTCCCTTCACCCATCGCATGGCCGGTTCGTCCTCCCAAATCTCTGCTGGCCCCTTCCCCTCCTTGGCCCCGTTCTGTTCCACTAATCTGGCCAGCATTGTCAAGGTCACAGTGGGCTCGAGCGGCGGCGGGTTCCGAGAGAGGCCATCCACATGTTGCTGGCCTATGCCTAATCTTGAAGTCATACTCCTGCAGCTTCATCGCCCATCTTGCATTCCTGCCCGTTAGTCCCGGGGTTGTCATCAGCCACGTCAGGGGCTGGTGGTCTGTCACTAAGGTGAATTCCCTCCCCTGCAGGTACACCCTGAAATGTCCTACTGCCCATACGGCCGCCAACCCTTCTCCGATGTAGGAGCTGTACTGTGCCTCTGCCGAGTTGCAGCTTCTGCTCGCATATGCCACTACCTTCTCCTCTCCTTCCACCTCCTGGCAGAGAATTCCCCCCATCCCTTGGCTGCTCCAGTCGGTGTAGAGCGTGAACGGCTGATCAGCGGCGGGCAGCTTGAGTACCGTTGCGGTCTTCACTGCAGCCATCAGGTCCTGCAGTGCCCCCTTCTGTGCTTCTCCCCACTCCCACGCCTTGTCCTCTCGCAATAGCCCATTCAACACCGCCGCTCTCTTGCTGAAGTTGGGCACAAACCGCCTGTAGTAGCTCAAGAAGCCCAGCACTGCTCTCAGCCCTGACTTGTCCTTCGGCTCCCTCAGTCTGTCCAGCACTTCCACCTTGGCCTGTTGGATCCCTATCTGTCCCCCTTTCACCTCATACCCTAGGTACTGCACTGTCTGTTCCCCCCATCTGCACTTCTTCGGGTGGCAGGTGAGTCCTGCTGCTTCAATCACCGCCAGGGTCTTCTCCACATCCTGCAGGTGCTGCTGCTCTGTGGTGCTGAAGATTACCACATCGTCTATGTAGCAGGCCGCGCACTCCACTCCCCGCAGCACGCTGTCCATGACCCTCTGGAACACTGCTGATGCGTACCGCAGTCCAAATGGCATGTACAACCACTTGTACAGCCCGTCTGGCCCATGAAAGGCCGTCTTTCTGATGTCCTCCTCTCTGATCTTGATCTGGTTGAACCCCTGCCACAGGTCCAGCGTAGTGAAGAACACCCCCTCTGCTAGTTTATCAAAGATCTCCTCCGCCATCGGCATCGGGTACCTGTCTGCTATGGTGATTTTGTTGAGTGCCCTGTAGTCTCCACACATCCTCCTGCTCAGCACCTCCCCTGTCAGGTCTCGCCTGGCTGCCACCACTGTTGGTGTGGCATATTCGGACTCCGATCTCCTAATCAGTCCCGCTTCCAGCAGCTCCTTGATCTTCTCCTTGCAGATCTCCTCATCCCCGGGCGGCATCTTCCTCCTGCGCTGGAACACTGGTTCTGTGCTGCTCAGCTTCAGCTCCATCTCCTTCACCTTGCACCTCCCCAGTTCGTGCATGGTGAAAGCGAAACACTTCCGGTGCCTCGCTAGCAGCCCCTGCATGGCCTCCCTTCCCCCCTTGCTCATCGCTTCCCCCACCACCCAGCTCTCCTCCTCCTTTGCCTGGCAGCTCCATGCTCCCCGTGGCTCCGCCTTCATCCCTCCTTTCCCTTCCTCCTGCCCCAGCTCACGGCCGTCTCCCGCCACATTCGCTGAATCAGCCACCTCATCACGTGGCCATCCATTGCATTCCCCAGAGCCCTCCTCCTGTCCGCTCCACTTGCCCCAGGTGCTGCTGTTGCGTCTTCTCCGTACCCCATAGCCAGCTCCCGCTCTAGTGCCGTGGGCTCCTCCCATCTCCATCTCTTGTGGTCATACACCATCCCTGGCCCAGGCTTCCCTGCTTCCCATTTGTACCCTGCTGTCCCCACATATGCCACCAGCGTGGGCAGAGCCCGCCTCTCCTGCCCCACTTGGTTGCACTGCTCGTGCCTGCTGTAGCTCTTGCGACTCACCGGTGCTGGGGTCCGCCCTGGTGCCAGGATGTCCTGCACCTTCCTCTCTGCTGCTCGCCTCACCCCCTCTATCTCTGCTTGCAGCTGCGCGGCAAGGACCACATTCAGCCAGTACATTCTGAGCCTGTACGCATAAGACCCCATTCTGGCCGCATCACAGCTCACCCCTTCTCCCAGCTGCCCCCTGATTCTGTCCCTCACCAGTCGGATTGGCTCTCTGCTATCTCTTTCCAGGTCCAGATTCTCCAGTAAGTATGCCACCCTGCCCTGCCTCTCCTGCAGCCACTCCATGATTCGGAACAGATCCTCCAGCAACCCTGTCCTGTGATCTTCCCCTCCCTTGCCCTTGCCTGCCCAAGACACCCCTTGGCATTCCCACCCTGCTACCAGCAGATCCACCTGCCCCCAGCTCGCCACCTCGGCCTCGCCTATGTCCTTCACATCGTGGATTGTCCCCCCCATCGCCTTGCTGATCACTTCCTCACTCAGCAGGTCCGGGAATTCCGCTTGCAGCTTCCTGGCATGGTGCTCCGCCATCCTCCTCACCCCGTGTTCCTTCTCCACATATGTCCATCTCTTCACTGCTATCCCATTCCTCATCACTGCGGACAGCCCTGCCCCTATCCCTCCAAACAGCTCTACCAGGTGGATGGGCTGCTGCCAATCACTTTGCTGCTGTGGCTTGTCCATCTCCTTCATTATGGGCGCTCCTCCCATCCCTGACTGCCCTCCCTACTCCCCCGGCAGCCGTTCCCCCACGGCCTGGTAAGCTCTCTTCGGCTCCACCTTCACGAACCGCACTGGCAGCTCTCCCAGCGGCCCCTCCCTCTTCCAGTATCTAGTCCTAAACTCTACCTTCTCCGCCCATGTGAATATGGTCATCCCTACCGCATACACCAACTTGGTGCCCACCAGCACGTCAAAGTCCTTCGACTCGGAAATCCCACACTTCATGCGGATCTTGGTTTCGTGTTCCCCCCCCCGGCAGCAGTGTCACTTCTATGGGCGTCCGTGTGCATGGCATCCACTTCGGCTCCCCTCCTTCCGCTGTCATCACCAGCATCCCCTTAGCCACATGCCTCTCCGGTGCCAGCAATCCCAGCCTCTCAGCCATCCCCTTGCCCAACATCACACTCTGCGCACCCGTATCTATGATGGCTGTCTTTACCTTCACCCCCTCCACTTCCATGGCTCCCTTCTCCAGCAGCAGCACCGAGGTCTGGCACGCCAGCCTCTCTTGGGGATGGCGTGCGGGGGCTGGCTCCTGGGCTGGCTCGGCTGGCTTCTCTCCTTTCACCTGTTCCTTCCTTCCGTGCTCCCGCCTGCCATCCTTGCCTCCACTCCTCAGCCCCATCTCCTCCCTTCCTCTCCACGCCATGAGAGCACACTGCACATCCTGCTCCACCTCCTCTCCTCCCCCGTCTCCCGCGTACATCCCGGCCTCCGCCTCCCCCTTCAGCCCGGTCGCCCTCAGCTGTGCCTGCAACCTGCTAATCTGCCGCTGCAGCTCCTCTGGATGCCTCCTACTCCCCCCTTCCCTCTGGTAGCAATCCTTCGCCTCATGTCCCTGCCTCTTGCAGATTTCACACCTGGCTGCATCCGGGCACTCCCGCTTCCTGTGCCCTGGCTTCCCACACCTGTCACAGTTCTTGCAATCCCTGCGCAGATGGCCTGGTTGTCCGCACCTGTGGCATGTCCTGGTGTCCGTCCCTGTCTCCCCCCGTCCCTCCGTTCTCCCTCCTCCTCCTGGTATCATTGCCGCCGCCCACGTTGGCCGCCTGCTCCTCTCTGCTGGCCTGGGGAGATACGCCTCAAATTTCCTTTGTGCGAGCTCCACCCTCTCTGCCAGAGCGAACACCTCCTCCAGACTTGCATCCGCTCCTAGCTCATACACCCTCATCCTCAGCCCCCCTCCTAAGGCCTTGTCCAAGCCCCCCAGAAACTTGCTGATGAGAAGACTGTTGTCCATGCGTCTCACGTCCTCCGCCACATTGATCAGCCGGTTGTAGTAGGTCAGCAGCGACTCAGTCCGGCCCCTGCTGAATTCCTGGAACTCCCTTATGCGCTCTGCCGTATGACCTGGGAATTGCCGCTGCAGCCGCTCCAAGAATGCCTCGGTGGGGTCCTCGCCATACCTCCCCGCCCTCCACAGCAGTTCCTCCATCCTCATGCGGTAGAGCGTCACGGCCTCTCCCTCCACCGTGTTCGGCAGACTCAAGAAGAAGTCCACTGGGTCCATCTGGTGCCAGTCGCAGCAGTACCGAACATTCCCCACCTGCATGAGATAGTTCTTGAGGGTCGGCCCTACACGCTGGTCACCTGAGAATCTGGCGGTCACCTCTACCGGCGGGGTGCCGTTGCTACCCCCTCGCCTCTCTCCCCATGATTCGCTGGCCCCTTTCGGCCGACTCCTCTCTGTTCCCCTCGCCCGTGCCCTCTGCATACCCTCTCTGGCCTCCCGCGCCCGCTCTGCCCCTTGCGCCAGCGTTCCGCCCTCCGTTCTGCCCTCTTGGCGACTTCCGCCTGACTCGTACCGCCTCTCCCTCGATCCTCCCCACCCTTCCGCCCGTCCCCACTGTGGCGGCGGCGGCGGCCTGCGCACCTCCCGCTCCTCCCATCTGCTCGCCTCGCGCCACGGCCGCCCTTCTGGCGACGGCGACCAGGCGTCCCCCCTTCGGCTCTGCTGCTGGCGGCGCTCTGGTGAGAGCCTTTCCCCTCCGTAAGCCTCTCTCCGCGCGTGGCGCCAATCGGGCGAGCGAGACCCGCTGTCGTCCCACTTTTCTCTCCGCCTCGGCCGGCCCGGCGATCGCATCGCGCTGCTGCGCTCCCCCAGCTGCTGGCCGCGCTGCTCCTGTGACCCATGCTTCGCCCCGTGCCTCCCTTCCTGGCGCCCTTGTGACCTGGATAAGCGAGGCTCATCCCGCCGTTCGTCACTGCGCGCCTAGCAACGTTCCGGCGAGCGCCTGCCGCCGCCGCCCCAGCCACTCTGGTCCTGGCGCCTGTCATGCAGGCGGAACTCACCCACGCGCCCTGCGCCATGACGCTGACCCCCTTCCGGCGTGCGCGACCGCTCTGCCCTTCTTCCACCGTGAGGTCCGGACGCCTCTGCATAGCGAGCGCCTACGTCCGGAGTCCCTCGGTCCTGCCGCCTGAATCCCTCCGCGTCGTGTCCCTCCCCGCGGCTGCTGTCTTGACCGCGCAATGAGAATGAGCGCAAGGTTGCAACTCCCCTGCCAGCTGAGTTCAAGCTTGTAAAGGCTGCTGAGGATGAAGGGGTTGAAACCGAGGAGCAGCAGCATTTTCTGTCCTTGGTGAGCAGCCTCTTGTATGCAGCAGTTCACACGAGGCCCGACATTTCCTTCTCGGTTGGGCAGCTGGCTAGGGTGGTGCAGAATCCATCTGAGGTAGGTAGATGCATCTGAACGTGTGGTGAAGTACCTGAACTCATACCCGAGGATTGGAGTTTAATACTCCGCATCTGCACAGGTGAAGCAGAAAGAGGTTGAGGTGCTGAAAGAGACGGGTTAGAGGCTTGGGGGAAGACATGTTAGTTGGAGGTCCAAGAAGCAGACGGAGACAGCACTCTCCTCCGTGGAATCAGAGTACATGGTGATGTTCCATGGGGTGAAGGAGGTATTTTGGCTGAGGAGGCTGTTAGAGGAGATTGGCCAGGAGCAAAAAGTTGCTACACCACTCTTTTGTGATAGCAAGGGGGCTCTTGGGATGGCCAAGAACGTTGTGCTTCACGGGCTGAACAAGCATATGCGTATCAACTACCACTAGCTGCGCAACGAGGTAAGCCTGATCTATATCAAGATTCACCAGCAGCCAGCAGACTTTCTCACCAAGAGGATTGCGGATAAGCCTCCTTGGCGTTGTGTGCGCATATGTAGAATCAGCATGAACTAGCATGGAATGATGGGGATGCAGCTGGCAGACTGAGGGGAAGTGTGTTGGGTGCAAATTCACTTTGCACGACATCCTACCGTCTGTTTGTACAACAAGTATGCGTGCGTGAACGCATTTGCATGTGAATGGAATGTTCGAGTTTTTTGTTTGCTTTTGCAATTTTTGTTTAAAGCATTTGCAGGTACTCGCACAATGTGCGCTTCGGAAGAACATTATACGCGCTATGAACAGTGCAAGCAAATAGGACGAGCTCGCAAAGGAACCCAAGATGGAAGTTTTGCAGTTCAGTTGACTTCAATGCGCAGATTCAGTTATATTCAACTCAAAATTAGACTGTTTTATTTGGCTAAATACGTTGTAGCAAGGCAGGCAATGTAGAGGTACAATTAGGTGAAGGTAGGATGTTGTTTGTTTGTATCTGTTTGCTACAGGGCCAGGGGAAACTAGCAGAACCAGAATTTAGCTGGTTGAGCAAGGACAAAACAGGTTCTGTTTTCTGGACCTGAACTTGGTTGTTAATTTCCCACGTTGGAAAAACAGGACCAGACGTTGTTTACCAACCTACTACCTGCTGTTTTGTCCAGCCAAGATAGCTCTGTTGTTTGGAAATATTTGGGATCATCCCTCGTTGTTCCCAGGTTGATTCCCAAGGTCCCTGCTAGCTCTAGCTATTTATTCTTTCTCTGTTTGTACTCTGGATATAATGATTCAGGCGAATTCCTTCTCACTGGAAATTCGTATTCACGCGGTTCGACGGCGGAATGCTTCCGAAGTCAACGCTAGTACGCTACCACTCCAACGTTGGGCAAACGCTGTCCGAGCCGTAACTCTGCAATGGCAGAACTTTCCGTGAGGCAACTTGGCTTATTTGGAGCGAGCTTGGATATAGAAATTTCTCAGCTTAAACCGATCGACGGTCTGCACGATACGTTGCGCGACGTTCCAGGTACACTTGCTATTTGATTGTGTTATTCTTATTCCTCTCTCTACAAACTCGGACCTGTAGGGACTGGTCTTGTACTAGGCACCCAAGGACCCTTGGAGGTGACCTTGGGGAGAGGTTTAAGTTTGAATGGCATCTTATCAGCTTGAGTTTAGTAGGCCCTTACACCAACATTGACTCGCCTCCCGATGGGCAAGTAGGAGTCGGCGACGGACTACTGCAACTGTTCTTGATAGATCCTCGCAGAGATGCGGATGCGGGCGTCGACTATCCAACGGCGTCGTACATCACGCTCGTCGTCAAGGGTCTCCCGAGCGGCTACAACTTCATGCACCGGATGTTGGTGATGCCCGCCATGCGAGAATCGCTCGAAGAGGACACGCTGACGAGCCATACGATCAAGGATGAGGCAATGCAGGAGGCAGAATGATCCACGGAGCTCCTTCCACAGGCGAACTACGTTGCCCCAACAAAGCAGAGTCGTCAGCACGGGCAGCGCAGGAAGCCGTGCGGAGGTGGTAGCGGAGGTGGGCGGTTGACGAAGGACGTCGACGAGAAGAAGTTGGCTCGGGACAGCAATCGAAACGGCGGTGGTCGACAGCGGGAGTGCTGGATCTGCGGCGACCCCGACCACCTCTCCTTCGAAAGTCCCGACTGCCATGATTCTGAAGACGACGACCGCAGGGGAGGCCACGGGAGGTCAGCCAATGGTCGACGAAGTCGGGAGGAGAAGCCGCGCAAGGAGAAGCAGACGTCGTCGACGAAGGACGTCGACTCCTTCCGCGGCAAGGGCTGAGGCGACGAAAAACCCTTTCGCTTGCGCCGAAAGACGGGGAAGACTTCAAGGTGGTCACGGCTGCAGTGCAAGCAAATCCGATGGTGGTACTGCTCGACAGCGGTTGCTCACACTACCTGATGGGGATGAAGGAGGTTTTCATCGACATGGCACCGAGCGGCGACGTGAAGCGTGTGCGCGGATTCAACGGGGTTCTGCAGATCGTCGAGGGTCGTGGCACCTTCGTTATGCAAGGGGAGGCTGGGAAGCAGGTCGTTATTCTCGGCGTGCAGGCGAACCTGCTATCAGCCGGCCAGCTGTAGGAGAGCGGTGTGAAGCTGCGAGACAACGGCGACAAGATGCTGCTCGTGTCGAGTCCAGGCGAGGTACTCGGTCGAGCACGCTACACTGGTCGCGTCCTCTGTACCCACCTTCACCCCTGCTCGACGGAGCCGTTGTCGAAGTCGACCGAAGTGGTGGCTCTGCGGACGATCGCTTCAGCGACGAAGTCGACGCCCGACAGGTGGCACGCGAGGCTCGCTCATGTCAGCGTCGACAAGATCAAGAGTTCGGCGAAGCATGAAGTCGCCAACGGCCTTGACATCAAGCCGTCAACTGGGACTGACTTGCCGTGTGTCTCGTGCGTCGGCGAGAAGCTGGCGCGGCACACCTCCTCCGACAAAGGCTTGGACGCCAAGGAGGCCCTGGCTATCCTGCACATTGACTTGTGCGGGCCATTCCAGGTGGCTACCAAGGATAACAGCCTGTATTTTCTCCTGGTGAAGGACCGCCACACTCAGTATGTGTGGATGAAGCCGGTCGCTAAGAAGAGTGACGACGATAAAGGGGAGTTGTCGGCAGGAGAGGAGTCTACCGACAGCGACGTGGTGGAGGTTCCGGTCGAGAAGCCGGACCTGCGACGCTCAAGCCGAAGTCGGAAGCCGCCGGAGCGGTTGGGCTTTCACGTCTGTCTGCCACCAGCACTTCACCACGCTGCTCAATGACGCTGAGACCGAGATCGACCTGCCCGAACTCAACCGCGACGTGCACGCCGACCCCGACGATGATGGTGAAGGAGGCGTTGGCGAGCTGGAAGGGCAAGGCGGTGAAAGCCGCCATGCACGAGGAGATCCATAGCCTCATCGGCATGGGACGTGGGAGCTGGTCAAATGCCCGCGCGGTGTGATCATCATGAAGAACCGGTGGGTGCTGATCACGAAGTACCACATCGATGATACGGCCACCCGCAAGAAGGCAAGATTGGTCGTGAAGTGCTTCACGCAGGTGTATGGCGCCGACTACGACGAGACGTACGCGCCAGTTGGGAGCTACGTCACGTTGAGGATCTTCCTCAGCATCGTCGCCGTCCTCGATTTCCACCTGATGCAGCTCGACATGAAGAGCGCCTTCCTGCAGAGCAAGCTCGACAAGGTGCTGTACATGTACCAGCCGGACTACTACAACGATGGGACCGGTCGGGTGTGCAAGTTCCTGAAGAGTTTGTACTGGCTGAAGCACTCGTCACTGCTGTGGTATAAGGCGCTCGACGACGTGCTGACCGGCGTCGACTGGAAGAAGAGCCAGGTCGACCAGGCATTGTAATTCAAGGTCGGTGACGGCGGAGTAACCTGCTGGGTGCTGGTCTACGTCGCCGACCTGCTCACCGCCAACAGCAGCCGTGCGATGCTGAAGGAGCTGCTGGAAGCGATCTTTGAGTTGAGCGAGATTTTGCCGGTGGAGAAGTACCTCAGGCTGGAGATCGTGCGCGACAGGCCGGCGAGGAAGCTGTGGCTCCACCAGCAGACTTACGTCGACAAGCTGCGTCGGCGCTTCATCAAGGCGCAGGGCGGTCGGATCCTGAAGAGCAGGGCGGTCGGATCCTGAAGACGCCGATCTCCGTCGACGCCTACGCCGAGCTGACTTTCAACGTCGCTGATGCTCACGTGCGCGAGGAGGAGAAGTATAGACAGAAGGTCGGCTCGCTGCAGTCCGCGGCGACGATGACGAGGCCGGACATTGCTTCGCGTGCAACAAGCTAGGGAGCGGCCTGATGGTAAGGAGCGACCAGCATTGGCGCGAGGTCGACCGCTGCCTCACCTACCTCGCTGACGCCCGTAACACCACCCTAGAGTTCGGCGGTGGACCAGAATCATTTGGCTATATGGACGCCGATGAAGCCGGCGACAAGCAGAATCATACGAGCACGGGTGGCTACGTGTTCGTGTTCGGAAGGGTCGCGGTCTCCAGCGCATCAAGTGCGCGACGCTCTCGTCGACCAAGCCGGAGTACGTCATGGTCACGGAAGCCGGCAAGGAGGCTCGTCGACTGCAGAGCTCCAGCTGCTCAACGCTGGGACGCAGACTGTCCTTCTTGTGGATAACCATTCGGCCATGACGGTCGCTGAAGGCTTGGGGCTGAAGGGCAACCTCAAGCACATGGAGCGACGCTAAGCCTGGCTGCAGCAGATGGTGAATCGCGGAAAGTTCGTACTGCGGTACATCCGACCACCGAACAGCCGGTCGACTTCCCGACAAAGGAGCTGCACTTTCCAGCCTTCAACCGGTGCTCCTCGCAATCGGCCAAGTGCGCCTGGCCGACGTTGGCGACGGTGACGACGATGTGCAGCAGTAGGTGCGATGCTCTTCTGCGTGGCTGGTGCGGTGATGGCGTGCTGTGTGTTGGGTGCAGTTCTACCGTGCGGGTTTGGGGCCCAAGCGTGAGTGCGGCAGGGGAGTGTTGACGGGAATAGGGTGTTGGCCCCGCCCTCACTAGGGCGAAGCCGATGTTGAGGTCGGGTGCGCGGGAGGTGCGGCCGACCATCTGCAAAGGTTGACACGTGCAGATCGACGGAGTCAATTGACCTGCAGAAGACTCCTGCGAAGCCGCCGATGACAGGAAGACGGCGACAGAGTTCGACTGGCTTGGTCGACGAAGGAGTTCGTCGACCTGCCTTGGGGTTGGTCGATGAGGGTGTCGTCGACCTGCGCGGGTCTGTCGAGGAGCCGTCTAAGATGGGAGCTCGACGGCAGCAGTTGACCATGTTGGCCGACAGAGGGGTCCGACGACCAGGGTTGTCTGCACGGGGGTTGTGGTCGACGAGGTAGGTCGTCGACCAGGGCACCAGGTGGTCGATCCGGTTGACCAAGTTACCTCGGCGAGGTTTAGGGTTCTACGGAGGCACGCGAACATTGTCGAGGCCGAGATGGCGAAGGCGACTTCGGGCTGGTATCCCGAAGTCGAAGTGGCTCATCAGGCGCAGACAACAGCTGACGGAAACGGGACGGTGCACGTTGAGCCAATCGTCTGCAAGCACGTACGAGCGTGCGCGCTGCTGTCATCTATGGGTGCAACACTGGATGGCCGCTTTGCTGCAGCGTTGGCACGCTGTCGACCTGCTCTGTTGGCAGGCCGCCTTTCTGCAGTGCTGGCGCCGCTCCTCTACGCAACGGTGACAGGCTGTCGATAATGCTGCGCTGGTGGTAGAACAGCTGCCGCGCTAGGTTGCTAGGCTCTGATGTAGTCATTGTTGCCATTCGCAATTTGAATCATTCTGAAATCTCAACTTTGCGAGTGGAAACTCACGCCAATCCTTCTCATGAATGCGCAAGTACTAAGGCAGACAAAGCTACGATCACTCCTAGAACTCGTGCCTACCCCCCATAGTCTAGCTTCCGACCGGTGTAGTGTGTATCTCCGCACTTATCCTTAGCACCAACCATATGGGTAAATATTGCAATTACTCTTAATACCAACTACATAGGTAAGTAATGCTCTTACATTTAGTACCAACCATATGGGTAAGTAACGTACATATTCTTGGTACCAACCATTTGGGTAAATAGCGCACTTACTCTTGGTAATAACAATATGGGATAGTCACGTACTTACCCTTAGTACCAACTGTATGGGTAAATAAAGCAAATACAGTTAGTAGCATCCATATGGGTAAGTAACGCACTTACTATTCGTATCAACGATATGGGTATGTAACGTACTTACACTTTGGACCATCCATATTGGTAAGTAACGCACTTACTCTTAGTACCAACCATATGGGTAAGCAATGCACCTACTCTTGGTACCAACCATATGGATATGTAAACACTTACGCCTAGTACCAACCATATGGGTTTGTAATGCACGTACTCTTAGTACCATAAAAAAGTAACGCACTTCCTATTTGTGCCAACCATTTGAGTAAGTAACACACTTATACTTAGTAGCAACAATATGGGTAAGTAACGCACATACTGTTAGTACCAACCATATCGGTGAGTACCGCTCTTACTCTTTGTACCAACCATATAGGTAAGGGTTTAGGGTTTAGCGTGTAGGGTTTAGGGTTTAGTATGAACCATATGGGTAAGTAACGCTCTTAGTCTTAATACCATCCATATGGGGTAGTAACGCACTTACCCTTTGTACCAACCATATGGGTAGTAAAGCACTTACTCTTAGTACCAACCATAAGGGTAAGTATTGCACTTTCATTTAGTATCAATCACATGAGTAAGTAATGCACTTACTCCTAGTACCAATCATATGGGTGACTAATGCACTTACGTTTAGTACCATCCATACGTGTAAGTAGTGCACCTAGTACCAACCATATGGGTAAGTAACGCTTTTACGCTCAGTACCAACCATATGGTTAAGTAGCACACTATCGCTTAGTACCAACCATATCGATAAGTACCGCATCTACTCTTAGTACCATCCATATGGGTAAGTCACGCACTTACACTTGGTACAATCCATATGGGTTAGTAACACACTTCCCCTTAGTATCAACCAAATGGGTAAGTATCACACTTACTCTTCGTACCATCCATATGGGTTAGTAACGGATTTACCTTTAGATCCAACCATATGGGTAAGCAATGCACTTAGTCTTAGTGCCTATCACATGCGTAAGTAACCTCTTATGCTTAGTACCAACCATCTGGGTAAGTAACGTATTTACTCTTAGTACCATCCATATAGGTAAGTCACGCACTTTCTCATAGTACCAACCAACTGGGTTACTCTTAGTACCATCCATATGTGTAAGTAACGAACTCACTCTTAGTACAATCTATATAGGTTAGTTACACACTTACCCTTAGTACCAACCCTATAGGTAAGTAATAAACTTACTCTTAGTACCAACCATATGGATAAGTAACGCACTTACCCTTAGTCCCAACCATATGGGTAAGTAACAATTTTACGCTTAGGACCACCATATGCGTATGTGACGCACTTATGCTTAGTATCAGGCAGATGGGTAAGTAACACACTTACTCTTGGTACAAACCATATGAGTAAGTAACGCTTCTATTCTCAGTACCAACCAAATAGGTTACTCTTAGAACCAACCATATGGGTAAGTAACGCATCTACTCTTAGTACCATCCATATGGGTAAGTGACGCATTTACTCTTAGTACCAACCATATGGTAAGTAACGCTTTTACGCTTAGTACCAACCATATGGGAAAGTAACACACTAACGCTTACTACCAATTATATGGGTAAGTAACGCATCTAGTCTTAGTACCATCCATATGGGTAAGTCACGCACTTACCCTTAGTACCAACCATATGGGTTACTCTTAGTAACATCCATATGTGTAGCTGATGCACTTACCCTTAGTACCAACCATATGGAAAAGTTACTCTTAGTACCACAATATGGATATGTAACGCTCTTACGCTTAGAACTGACGATTTGGGTAAGTAACGCACTTAGTCTTAGTACGAACCATATGGGTGAGTAATGTTTAATTTTTTTTTATCAACCATATAGGTAAGTAACGTACTTACGCTTAATACCAACCATTTCCGTAAGTAACTCTTTTACGTTTGGTACTATTCATATGGATAAGTAACGCAACGCTTAGTACTAATGATTTGGGTAAGTAACGCACTTTTGCTTTGTACCAACCATATGGTAAGTAGTGCACATACTATTAGTATGGGTAACTAATGCACTTTCTCTTAGAACCATCCGTATGGGTAACTATTTCATTTACGCTGAGTATCAGTCATATGGGAAAGTAACACACTTACGCTTAGTACCAAGTATACGGTAAGTAACGAAATTACTCTTAGTACCATCCATAAGAATACGTATCGCACCTACGATTAGTATCAATCATATGAAGAAATGATGGGTAACTAACGCAGTTCTGTTTCGTACCTACGGTATGGGTAAGAAATGCACTTTCTTTTAAGTAACGCGTTTAGTACCTTCCATATTTGTAACGAACGCACTTAGTATTAGTACAAACCATATGGACAAGTAACCACTTACGCTTAATACTAACATTTTTGGTAAGTAACACTTTTACTCTTAGTATGATTAAGTAACGCGCTCACTATTGGTTCCATCCATATGGGAAACTAACTAACTTAAGCTTGGTATTAATCATACAAACTTACTAAGTAGCAGTCTCAATCATATGGGTAAGTAACGAACTTACTCTTAGTACCAACCATAGGGGTAATTAACGCTCATACACTTGGTACCAACCATAAAGATAAGTATCGCAGTTACGCTTAGTATGCTAGCACTCCAACGTTAGACAAACGCTGTCTGAGCCGTAACTCTGCAATGGCGGAACTTTCCGCGAGGCAACTTGGCTTATTTGGAGCAAGCTTCGATATAGAATATTCTCAGCTTAAACCGTTCGACGGTCTGCACGATACGTTGCGCGACGTTCCAGGTACTCTTGCTATTTGATTGCGTTATTCTTATTCCTCTATCTACAAACTCGGACCTGAAGATAGGGACTGGCTTGCTATTGAGGAGTATCCCATTTATAGGGCGTATCCATTATCAGTAAGTTCGTCAGTGCTGCTGATATCTTAGCGTACTGTGGTTCGAACCTGTTGTAGTGATTGGCGAAGCCTAGGAACTGCTGCAACTCCTTGACCTTCTCTGGTAATTTCCACTTATTGACGGCTTCGATTTTCCGCGGGTCCATGTGTACGCCCTCGGCACTCACCATGTGCCCAAAAAACTGCACCTTCTTCAATGCGAAGTCGCTATTCGACAGCTTCACGTAAAACTTGTTCTCCCGCAGGATCTCGAAGACTTTTTGTAGATGCCCCACGTGCTCCTTCATGCACTTGAAGTAGATGAGAATCTCGTCCAGGTACACCACCACGCACTTGTCGAGCAGGGGCCGTAAGATGTGATTCATCTCCGCCTGGAATGTCGCTGGTGCGTTGCAGAGTCCGAATGGCATCACTAAGTATTCGTAAGAGCCGTATCTGGTGCGTAACGCCGTCTTGTGGATCGAGTTGTCTGCCATCTTGATCTTCCAGTATCCCGACCATAGGTCCAGCTTCGAAAACACCGTTGCACCACGCAGTTGGTATAAAAGATCGTCTATGCGTGGTATGGGATATTTGTTCTTGACTGTCTATTTGTTCAGTGCCAGGTAGTCGATGCACATCAGTAAACTACCGCCTTGGTTTGGAGTAAAGGGAACCAATGCGCCGTAGGGACAGGTGGATGGGCGGATCAGTTGTCTGTCCAGTAGGTATTCAATCTGTTTCTTCATGTCTCTCAGTTCAGTTGGACTTAGGCGATATGGTGCACGGGAGACGAGTTTCGCACCTGGTTCCTCCACGATCTCGTGCTCGTAGAATCATGCTGGAGGCACTCCTGCGTGCAGGTCGTCTGGCATGATGACCTTGTATTCTGCTAACACCTCCTGTACTGCTGCAGGTAGTTCCGAGTTCGGCTTCTCCTCCTCTTCTGCTGCCATCACAAGTGCAAAGTAACCCGTGTTACTCTCATTCATTGTCCGTTCGAACCGTGCAAGTGTCGTTTCAGGAACATCCCCTGTATCCGTCCAGCTTCGTAGCTACACGCGTTTCCCATTGTTATAAATGCACGCCTTATGGTTGACCCAGTCGATCTCGGGATTGAACCGCTTCAAAAAAATAACGCATGAAGATGAAATCCAATCCCTTGATGTTCGTGATCGGCACGTCCGCTTCTACCTCAACGCCCTTATGTGCAGCTTCAGTGTTGACTCGCCGTGGATGGGAAGTTTCGTGCCGTCCACCATCGTTGCTGTAAACTGGGTCTCCTCCGAGGACTCCTCAATTTTCTCCAACGTCCCGCGGTCGCACACCGAGTGAGACACACCACTGTCCACCAATGCTTTGAGGCGACGCCTTTTGCAGAGCTCCCCCAGTATAAGTGGCTGATGCTGCTCCGAGTAGCCATAGATGGTCTCGCTTATAGGATCAAACGGTATGTCGAATATGTCATCCCTAGGTCCAGCGCTCGAAAATGCAGCTTCAATATCAGTTTTCAACTGAGCAGGAGGCCGGTTCAGCTTCTCTTGGGCCTGGAACCTTCCCCTAAGCCTTTGCAGCTGTGTAGGCTTCAAGTTATTAAGACCTAATCAAACTGAATACCTCTCCTCGAGGTCACCTCCAAGAATCCTTGGGTGCCTGGTATAAGACCAGCCCCTATCCTCGGGTCCGAGTTTGTAGAGAGAGGGAAGAAGAATGACATTGCCAAAATAACAAGAGTACCTTGTACGTCAAGCAGCTTGCCATGCAGACCGTCGATCGGATTAAGCCGAGAATATGCTATATCAAAGCTCGCTCCAGGAGCTTTAAATAGAGTCAGGTTGCCTCGCGAAAAGTTTAGCCACTACGAAGTTATGGCTCGTAAAGCGTTTGCCTAGCGTTGGAGTGCTAGCGTACTAGTGTTGACTCGGGTAGCATTTCGCCGTTGAACCGCGTAGGCACGAAATTCGAGCGAGGAAGGAATTCGCTTGAATCAGATTGACTATATCCAGGTACAAACAGAGAAGGAATAAATAGCTCTAGCTAGCAAGGGAATCAACCTGGGAACAACCAGGGATGATCCCAAATAATTTTAAGCAACTGAACCAACCTGGCTGGCCAAAACAGCAGGTGGTAGGTTGGTAAACAACTTCTGGTTCTGTTTTTCCAACCTGTGAAAACAACAACCAGGTTCAGGTCCTAAAAACAGAACCTGTTTTGTCTTTGCCCAACCAGCCAAATGCTGGTTCCGCTGGTTTCCCCTGGCCCTGTAGCATGCAGATACCGGCAAACAAAATCTAACCTTCACTTAATTGTACCCCTATAGTGCCTGCCCTGCTACAGTATAGTCAACCAAACAACACATTACTGAATAGAACTGAATCTGCGCAATCAATTTAACCGAACCGCAATGCTTACTAAGGGTTCCTTTGCGAGCTCGTCCTTTCTGCTTGCACAGTTCATAGCGCGTACAATGTTGTGCCGAAGCGCACATTGCGAGAGTACCTGCAAATGCATCAACAAAATTCCAAAAGCAAACAAACATACAAACATTCCATTTACACCCAAATGCATTTGCACACGCATACTCGTACAAACAGATGGCAGGATGTCGTGCAATGTGAATTTGCACCCAACAAAAACTTCTACCATTGTAGAGTTATGGCTCGGACAGCGTTTGCCTAGCGTTGTATTACTAGCGTACTAGCATTGACTCGGTAGCATTCCGCCGTCGCACCGTGTAGAAATGAAATTCCAACAAGGAAGGGATTTCACTATATCTAGGTACAAACAAGGATGATCCCAAATAATTCAAAGCAACAGAACCAACCTGGCTGGACAAAACAGCAGGTGGTAGGTTGGTAATCACTTCCTTTACCCCAGGTAACCTCGCCATGTATTCGGACTCTACCAAGGAAAGTGCCGTCTCCGACTGTGTGGTGACGTTGTGATCCACCCTGAGTTGCATCTCTTGGTTGATTCTTGTTGTTGTAGACAGGTCTTGTAACCGTTGGTTGTTCTTGCTGAATGGTCATGTGACCCTTGCTCTCAGACTGTGTGGTGACTTCGTGATCCACCCTGAAGTCGGAGCACAGGCCTGCGTCGGGACGGATGCAGGTCAACCCGCCGATGGACACCTCGACGACGACACTCCCTTTGTTCGCCAAGGTCGGTAGGCCTGCCGATGATGTCCTTCCCCCTCCCCCTCCTTCTGTCTCCCCACCCTTCGTAGCCGACCTGCATGAGCTGACACCGAAGTCAGCCTCCGGCGATTAGAAGAGCAGTGGGATGTCGCCTGTGGCGCCGGCTGGTGGCATCGTGGGTGGCCGACGTGTCAAGCAAGTTGGCGTGGGAAAGAAGCCGCTGACATCAGGGGAGAAATGGGAGGAGGGGATGCAGCAAACTTTCCTGAAGTCAGTGAAGGAGGTGTCGGCACAGAAGCCGCCGACAAGGGAGCAGCCTGTAGTGAAGCTAATAGGGGAGCCGACAGCAGGGGAGAAGTCGGCTGAGTGGCCGACCTTGGTGCAGCAGGCTGGTGAAGACGGCGAAGCCAGCGTCGACGAAGGGGAGCAATCGGCGGGCGAGGATTCCACTGACAACGACGTTGTGGAGGCCACCGCCGAGAAGCCTGAGCTGCGACGTTCAGGCCGACTTCGGAGGCCGCCTGAGCGGCTGATCTACCACGTACGCCTTGCGCTGGCCACCTACACCACGCTGCTCGACGACGTAGACGCCGACGTTGACCTGCCGGAGCTCGACCCCGACATGCACGCCGACCCCGAGCACCGTTGGGACATCGCCCAAGATGACGAAGGAGGCGTTGGCGAGCTGGAACGGCAAAGTGGTGAAGGCTGCCATGGACGAGGAGATCCGTAGTCTCATCGGCATGGGCACCTGGGAGCTGGTCAAACGCCCACGCAGGGTGAACATCATGAAGAACCGGTAGGTTCTGATGACCAAGTACCAAGTCGACGACACGGTCACCCGAGAGAAGGCGAGGCTGGTCGTGAAGGGCTTCACGCATGTGTATGGCGCCGACTACAACGAGACGTACGCGCCAGACAGCAGCAATGTCACGCTGAGGATCTTCCTCAGCATCATCGCTATCCTCGACCTCAACCTGATGCAGCTCGACGTGAAGAACGCCTTCCTACAGAGCAAGCTCGACAGAGTGTTGTATGTATACCACCCGAACTACTACGAGGACGGGACCGGCCGGGTGTGCAAGCTGTTGACGAGCCTGTACGGGCTGAAGCAGTCGCCGCTGTTGTGGTACAAGGCGCTCGACGATGTGCTGGTTGGCGCGGACTAGTAGAAGAGCCAGGTCGACCAGGCGGTCTCCTTCAAGGTAGGCGACGATGGGTTGACCTGCTGGGTGCTGGTCTACGTCGACGACTTGCTCGCCGCGAGCAGCAGCACCGTGGTGCTTAGGAAGCTGAAGGAGCTGCTGGAGGCCGCCTTCGAGCTGCGCGAGATCTCGCCAGTCGAGAAGTACATCGGGCAGGAGATCTTGCGTGACAGGCCCCCGAGGAAGCTGTGGCTGAACCAGCAGGGCTACGCCGACAAGCTACGCAGGCATTTCATCTACTGGGAGCAGACCTGGCGAATCCCAAAGATGCCGGTCTCTGTCGATGCCTACGCCGAGCTGACGTTTGACGACGCTCACAAGCACGAGAAGGAGGAGTACCGGCAGAAGGTCGGATCGCTGCAGTTCGCAACAATGACGACGAGGCAGAATCCTTCGCCTGCAGCAAGCTGGGGAGCGGCCTGACGGTGAGGAGCAACCAGCACTGGCGCGAGATCGACTACTGCCTCGCCTACCTCGCTGACACCCGGGACACCGGCAGTGGACCAAAGTCGCTGAAGCAAGTCGGCTACGGGGACGCCGACGACGCCGGCGACAAGCAGAACTGGACAAGCACGGGCTGCCTAAGGCCACATGAACTTAGGGGGCACTGGCATGGCAAATGGAGGTCCGGGCAACATCCATCTCCAGGCCGTTGAGTCCCCTCGGCTACCCCATTCTGCTGTGGTGAGTATGGTAGTGTCTAAGACTGGATGATCCCCTGACCCTGACAGAACATCGCCAGACGAGTGGAGGAGAACTCACCACCACGATCCGAGTGCAGGTGGAGTCCACAAAGCGCATGGGCGCCACCTGTCACTAGTAGCCACGGCTCGAGGACGGTAGGCACGTCGGCCTTCCGTCTCAAGGGAAAAACCGTGGTCTAGCGGGACTAGTCCTCCACCACAATCAGGAAGTGGCGCTCCTGACGTGGGCCAAGGACCAGGGAGGGGCCCCAAACGTCCAGCTGTAAAGGAGCCGTGGTGGGAGGGAATGAGGAGGAGTGAGGGGCAGCGCGCTGCCGACCCTCGATGCAAAGAGTGCACGGCGGCGCAGACGAGCGGGGAAGCGGGGCGACCGACTCTAGAAGACCTGAGATCAGATGGTGACGTACCATCCTACTAAGACGCGGGAAGGACGGGGGACCTATTCGGTGGTGCCAGGGTACCGACGGGTGGGTGAATGACCGACAGTCGCACGACACAGCAGCTACCTGACCTGACTTGAGCCAGTGTGGTGGGACAGAGTGTGTAGTACAGACAGGAGCCCGGCTCCCTGTGGAAAGTAGCTAGTGGCTCCCCAGTGGCACCGACTGTGCAGGAGGCAACATGCTCGTCCTGTGGGAAATTAGTGACTACACCTAGGTCGTGGAGGTGACTGACACCCACCAGGTTCTTGGAGAATGAGGGGGTGTAGTAACCTATGAGAAACCCAGAGGGAGCTACCGGACACGGGAGAGTGGTGGTGCTGTCGGCAATTACAGAACCCATGGAGGGGTCAGCCAAGGCGGCAGTGACTGGAGTGCTCAGTGGCGTGAGGTCGGTGCAGTCGCGAAAGAAATAGCTGGTCGCTCCAGAGTCTAGGGTGAAGGAAAGCTGTGCAGTATGTGAGGGCGCACCCGAGCCAGCGACAAAGACTGGTACTAGACTAGTAGTAGCTGCAGCTCCTATACAAAGACCCTCAGAGGCGCCTGGACTGGGAACTACAAACGCACCTAGATTGGGAACTACGCACGCACCTAGACTGGAAACACAAGACTCTACTCGTGCAGGCGGGAAAGGTCATAGACCAGGTAGGTGAAACTCAACTGGTGCAGCAGTGCGCTGGTGAAGACGCGAGGGCCAGTGCTGTGTAATAGCGTGAGGACCAAAACGCTCACGGTGGAGGTCGTCGAGATGATGGTAGCAGCAGGACGTAGAGTGGACAGGACTCTAGCAGGTAGTGCCAGCACCAGGGCCTGTCAGGGCCCAGTACCCGCAAGGGTCGACGTCTTGCCCGCTGCTAGCTGAGCCACTGCTGGGAGCGCCACACTTTGGACCCGCAGGTCTCCATTGCCGAGAGTGCTGCCGCTGGCCCTGCTGCTGTAGAACCCTAGTGTACCCCATGTGAGGAGCTAAAAACAGGGGGTGCGCTGGGGGTAGCCTAAGCTGCTGCTGGTGCGCTGGGGGCAGCCTATGCTGCTGCTGGTTCTACTGAGGGCAGCCTATGGTGCTGCTGGTTTTGCTGGGGGCAGCCTATGCTGCTGCTGGCGCGCTTGCACTGGTACGGGTGGCAAGTACTGGTAGCGGGTACGGGTACGGGTACGGTCTAGCGCGGTCCAATGCGGTTGAGCGTGGTTGGAAGCGGTGTACTGCGGTTGAATGCGGCACAGAGGCAGTTGAGAGGGGTCTAGAGTGGTGAAGAGCGGTTATGGTAGGTCAAGAGCGGTTCTGACCGGTTCTGGTTCTGGCGGTCTCTCGCCGTGGTAGGTAGCAGGTGTGGCTGGCGCGGGCACGGGTAGGGAAGAAAGGTATGGGTATGGTCTAGTACGATCCACTGCTGTTGAGCGCAGTTGGAAGCAATTCAGTGCGGTTGAGAGGGGTCTAGAGCGGTTCTGAGCAGTTCTGGTTCTGGTTCTGGCGGTTTCTCGCAGTGGTAGGTAGCAGGTGGGGCTTGTGGGTACAAGGTGGGGCGGCGGGTACAATGTGGGGCGGCGGGTACAGGGTGGGGAGGCGGGTACAGGTTGAGGCGGCGGGTATATGGTGGGGAGGCGACTACAGGATGGGGCGGCGGGTACAGGGTGGGACGGCGATTACAGGGTGGGACGGCGGGTACAGGATGGGGAGGCGAGGGGAAAACGGTGGGGAGGGAAGAGGGAGGCGACGGGATGGGGATGTGGAGGCGACGGGAAGGGGACGGGCTGGTGACGGGGAGGCGACGGGAATGGGGGGGCGGGAGGTGACAGGAGGCGACGGGAAAAGGGGACGGGGAGGCGACGCAAAATGGGGACGGGGAGGAGACGCGAAATGGGGACGGGGAGGTGACGCGAAATGGGGACGGGTGGCGACGGAAAAAGGGGACATGAAGGTGGCGCGAAACGGGGACAGGGAGGCGACGGGAAAAATCGGGGGGACGGGGAGGCGATCTAGCGGGCCCGCGGGGGGGGGCTTCTAGCACGCGCGCGTGTGACCTTGCGTTGGCGTCAATGATGACGACGTGCAGTAGTAGCTGCCGTGCCCTTCTGTGTGGTACAAACGGTAAGTATGTTACTTACCCATATGGATGATTCTAAGAGTAAATGCGCTACCTAAACATATGATTGGTACTAAGGGTAAGTGGGTTACTAACCTATATGGATGGTACTACGAGTAACTGCGTTACTTACCCACATTTGGTTGGTACACCTATACGGTGGGTACTAACAGTATGAGCGTTACTTACCCATGTGGTTCGTACTAAGCGTAGAGCGTTACTCACACCTATATGGTTGGCACTAAGAGTAAGTACGTTCCTTACACATACACTTGGTATGAATAGTAAGTGTGATACTTTCCCATATTAATTGTATTTAGAGTAAGCATGTGTTTTACCCATATCATTGGTACTAAGTGTAAGAGCGATACTTTTCCATATGGTTGACAAAGAAAAAGTGCGTTACTTACCCATATGGATGGTATTAAGAGAAAGCGTGTTACTTACATATATGGTTAATACTAGCGTAATAGCGTCACTTACCTATATGGTTGGTACTAAACGTAATAGCATTAGTTACCCATATGGTTCGTACTAAGTGTGGGTGTGTTACTTACCCATATGGGTGATACTAGGAGTAAGTGCACTACTTATCAATATGGTTGGTACTAAGGGTAAGTGCCTTACTAACCTATATGGATGGTGCTAATAGTAAATGCGTTACTTACCCATATGGTTGGTACTAAGAGTAACTGCGTTACTTACCCATTTGATTGGTACTAAGCGTATGAGCGTTACTCACCCATATGGTTGGTACTAAGTGTAAGTGCGTTATTTACCCATATGGTTTGTACTAAGAGAAAGTGCGTTACTTACCTATATGGTTGGTACTAAGGGTAACTGTGTTACTTACTCATATAGATGGTACTATGAGTGCGCTACTTATGCATATGGTTGGTACTAAGGGAAGTTCGTTACTAACCTATATGCATGGTATTAAGAGTAAGTGCATTACTTACCCATAGAGATGGTTCTAGGAGTAAATGTGTTATTTACCCATATGGTTGGTATTATAAGCAAGTGTGTTATTTACCCACATGGTTGCTATTATGCGTAAGATCGTTTACTTACCCATATGGTTGCTACTAACTGTAAGAGTCTTACTTACCCATATGGTTGGTCGCAAGTGTAAGAGCGTTACTCACCCATATGGTTCGTACTAAAACAAAGTACGTTACTTACCCATATGGTTGGTATTAAAGGTATGGATGGAACGAACTGTAAGTGTATTACTTACCAATATAGTTGGTACTTAGAGTAAATGCACTCCTTACCGATATGGTTGGTACTAAGTATAAGTGTGTAATTTTCCCAGATGGTTGGTACGAATAAGAAGTGCGTTACTTACCCATGTGGATGATATTAAGAGTAAGCTCGATTTATTGCTCAAATGGTGGCACTTGGAGTAAGTGCGCCACTTACCCATATGGTTGGTACCAAGAGTAAGTGCGTTAGTTGCCATATATTTGATACTAAGCGTAAGAGTGTTACTTACCCATGTGGTTGATACTAAAAATAGGTGCGTTACTTAATCATTTGGTTGGTACTAAGGGTAAATGCGTTACTAACTTATATGGATTGTACTTAGAGTAGGTGCGTTTCTTAACCATATGATTTGTAGTACAAGTACGAGCGTTTTTTACCCATGTGGTTGATACTAAGAGTAAGAACGTTTCTTACTCATATGGATGGTACTAAGGAAACTGCGCTACTTACCCATATGGTTGGTACTAAAGGTAAGTCCGTAACTAGCCCCTATGGATGGTACAAAAAATAAGTGCGTTACTTACCCCTGCGGTTGGTACTAAGCGTGAGAGCGTTACTTACCTATATGGATCGTACTAAGAGTAAGTGTGCTACTTACCCATACGGTTTGTAATAAGCGTAAGAGCGATACTTACCCATATGGTTGGTAATAAGGGTAAGTGCGTAGTTAACCTATATGGATGGTACTAAAAGTAAGTGCGTTACTTACCAATATGGATGGTACTAAGAGTAAGTGCGTTACTTACCTATATGGTTGGTGCTAAGAATAAGTGCGCTACTAAATGGAAAGTATTGGGGGTAAGTGCGTTACTTACCCATTTGGTTGGTACTAAGAGTAAGTGTGTTACTTGCCCATATGGTTAATACTAAGCGTAAGAGCGTTAGTTACCCATGAGGTTAGTACTAGGGGTAAGGGCGTTACTAACCTATATGGATGGTACTATGAGTTTGTGCGTTACTTACCCATAGGGTTGGTACTAAGCGTATAAGCGTATCCATATGGTTGGTACTAAAAGTAGATACGTTCTTTGCTGGTATGGTTGGTACTAAGTGTAAGTGCGTTACTTACCCATCTGGTTGGTACGAATAGTAAGTGCGTTACTTACCCATATTGATCGTACTAAGAGTAAGCGCGTGTTATACCCATATGGATGGTTGTAAGTGTAAGAGCGTGCGTACGAATCTAGAGAGCGTAACAAGAGTTTAGGTCCGCCGACTTCGACGGAACATTGCATGCAGCTCACGTAACCTTAGACTAAGAGCAGGTACGTTTTGGAAAGGTTTTAATCTCGACTTTCCAGAATGGGAACGCATGTCTTCAACCAAGATCTAGGCCGATCGCTATCGCGATTTATGTGCGACGGTGTATCCTAGCGGAATTACTTGGTAGCCATGGATTAGATCTAGGAATGGCTTTAGCAAGAGTTCAGATCTCAAAAGTGACGAGTTTGTCAAACCCTACTAACCCAACCATCGCCATATAACAATCCCCAACAACCTAAAGTGCCAAAATAGCAACACTTAAGGTGTTGTAGTGAATCGCGAGATTTGTTGATGCTTGTTGGGTGCGAGTTTAATTCCAGCCCCCAACAAGTCGAAGAACCACATTTTGCCCAATTCCTTAGCCCACAACCAGCTAGAGCAAAATACCACAACCACCTACACGATCAACACTCCCCCTTGCTGGTGCTGGAGGTGGCTGAACACCACTGGGCAAAATCTTTCACTCCACTCCCCCTTTCCCAGGGAGGGGCGCCATCCACAGCATGAGGTCGTCAAGGCAAAGAAGCATCAGCCCTCCCACATCTTGCTCAGGCACCTTGCCTACATGGGGCTGCATCCCCAACAAGGACATGCACACACCATGTCGCTCAAAGGGAAGGGGTTTGGTGAGTATGTCTGCTGTTTGGCGGTTGGTCGGACACCATCGGAGGATCACCTCGCCACTAGCCACCATCTCCCTGATGAAATGCCACCGAACCTGCCTGTGCTTGGTGCGGCCATGCAAGCGAGCATTCTGTGCAAGGGCAATGGTAGACTGATAGTCCACAAACACAGACACACTACCAGCAACCTCATGCCAAACTCCCCAAACAAACGCTTCAGCCACACACCCTCCTGAATGCACTGACACAGACTGAAGTACTCACTCTCGGTGGTGGACAATGCAACCACCGGCTACCTCTTGCTTTGCCAAGAGATGGCTGCACCATTGAGGCAACCAACTTGACCTGAGGAAGAAGATACCTGACTGCACACAACCTTTCAAGTACTTCAACACTCTCTTCGCAGCTTGCAGGTGGAATGCCTTGGGAGAGGACACCACATTGGACGGCTGTGACACTGCATAAGCAATATGGGGCTGGGTGGTTGTGCTTGCATACGTGAGGGACCCCACAATGCTTTGATAGAGCTGAACCTGCTTATTTCTCAGCAAGGGTTTCTCCGCATGTGCATGCACATCAAACCCTGTAGGGAGAGGGGTACTTACGGGGTTAGCCTCATAAAGGCCAAAGGACTCAAGCAGGTTGAGAATATACCGCTCCTGATGAATCAAGATGCCACTCTCATCACGCTCAATCTGCACCCCCAAATAGTACTTAGCCTCCCCCAAGTCCTTCATGCGGAAACGAGAGGACAAGAGACCCTTGACCTCCTTCAGCAAGACCATGCTCGAAGACAAGAGCAAAATGTTACATAGAGGTAGAGGGACAGCCCGCCCTCACGCCTCACCAAGTGGTACAAGGCGGGGTCACACTCCGACCTCTCAAAGCCAAAGTCCATCAGGGCCTCATAAAACTTGAGGTACCGCTGCCTTGGAGCTTGCTTCTGTCTATAGATTGATTTTCTGTGTCGGCAAACTCTGCCGGACCCATCATCAAAACCAGGAGGCTGCCTCATATAAAGCTCCTCCTTCAAGACCCCATGAAGATAGGCAGCTGTCACATCCATATGATGGATGTGAAACCCCAAGGATGCTGCCATCCCAAGGGAGCCTCTCAGGGTAGTAGGCTTACCCACCGGGGTAAACACCTGGTCATAGTGAACACCCCGTGTTTGAGTGTTCCCCATGGCCACCAACCTGGACTTAGGCCTCTCAATACTGCCATCAGCTTTATGCTTGTACTTCCACACCCACTGACACCTCAAGACCTCCATTACAGGTGGCACACAAGCTGGATCAACCAGCTCAAAGGACTTGTTCACCCTATGGGACTCTAGCTCCTCACGCATGGACTCGACCCACTCAGGACGGGACAAGGCCTCCTTGACCGACTTAGGCTGATGTACCTGACCCATAAGAAAAAAATCAAGTCCAAGCTCAACCCCATCAGCATCCACAAGCATGCAATCCTCCCAATCATGCACCTCTTGATGACGCATTCAAGCATACTGTGCAGCTGGTGTGAACCTTTCAGGTGGCCGCGAGATGCGTGTGCTGCGATGCAGAGGTGATGCCTCCCTCTGCTCCAAACTTTGCAGCTTCTCCTCCCAAGTCACTCTCTTCATGGGGGACCGTGGTGACTTGGACAGTTGCTGCTGCAGTAGTTGCTGCCACCTACCCACAGGAGTATGCGGTGTATGCTGCTGTGGTGGCTGTTGCGGCTTCTCTTGTTGCTGCTGCTGTGCCTATGGCTGCTGCGGGTCATGGGCTGGTGCGTTAGAGTCAGGGGTGGAACCAGCAGTTGGGGACTCCTCATGGTGAGGTGCAGCTGCCTTCTGTTCCTCTTGCAGCTCCTCTACCTCCTCTCAAGGGTCCTCCCATGCCCCTTCAAAGATGGAAGAGGTGTAGGGATCCTGGAGGGAGCTCCCAACCGTACTAGTCCCATGCTCCTTCCACCCCTTGTAGCTCAGCCCCTCGGGGAAAACCACGTCCGGGCTTTCCACCACCCGCTGATCCGCCACACTGTACAACACCCAAGCCTTGCTCCTCTCCGACATCCCAAGGAAAATCCCCATTGTGCCTGGGGATCCAGCTTCTTCCGTTGCTGGTCGCGCACTTTGTACTGCGCCATGCACCCCCACACTCATGCCATGGACACACTGGGGACCTTCCTAGTCCACATGAAGTATGGGCTCTTGCCCCCAAGCCCCTTGCTGCCCATTCGGTTCTTAACCAAATTGGCATATTGCACTGCTCCCCCCCACCAAGTATGGTCCAGCTGTGCATGAACAAGCATGGCTCGGGCAAGATCATTTAGGGTCCGGTTTCGCCACTCCGGTGCCCCATTTTTCTGCGGCGTGTAGTCAACTGAAAGCTGAAGGGTGATACCCTTGTCTTCAAGAAAAGACTCCAGATCCTTTCCCACGTATCCAATGCTCTCCCTCTCCGCATAACGTATCCAACGCTTGAAGACCTTGGCCACATCTTCCTTGTTTTTAACCAAGGAAGCCCAACTAAGGCGGCTGTAGTTATCCAGGAAGGTGATGAAGTATATGCTCCCCTTCTCCCTATCCGGTGTTTGCATGGGGCCACACATATCCGTGTGCACCAACTCAAGAGGTGCGGAGGCTCTGGTGGTGGAGGTAGGGAAGGAGGTTCCTGGCAACTTCCCGGTCGTGCAATCAGGGCACTTGCTTGGCTGCCCACCACCCTCCTTGATTTCCACACCCTTCAGCCCCCCTTTCTTCACACAATCCACAAGTTGCTGCCTTCTCACATGCCCCATGCGTAGGTGCAGCAAATCTGCCGTCACCTGCTCCATATTCTTCCAGCGTGTGCTACAAGCAGCTTCCTCAGCTTCAACACCATATCTGATGAGTCCTCCTTTCCCTTCCTATCCTCGCCGCTGCCCCTTTTCCTTTGCTGCCCTTCTTGTTCCAGGCTACATTCATCCTCCTCTCCACCCTCTCAGGCCTAGTGATAGGTGGAGCCACTCCTGGGTAGCCTTGAGGCTTCCACCTATCTGGCCGGCTCCAACACTCCTTCCACGAGTGCTTCCGGTTGCATCCAGGGACGAGGCATTTGTCGAGCTCCTTCTTCTTCCTCCTTGCCGCTGCTGGTACTTCTTGGAGGCAACCCTATCGCCTGCCCCCATTCCCCCTTCAACTTCTCTACCAGCATCACGTTTGCAAGCCTTATCAGAGACCAACACCTCCCATATCCAGGCCTTGGTCCATTCTGCTGCTCTAGGTGAAGGTATTGTAGTAGAGCCTCGAACGCCTCCTGATCCAGCCCCTGGACTGTGGTGTATATGATCTCTTTATCATCTACTTTGTAGTTCAACTCCTCCAAGGCCCTCACATACTCATCCAACCTCTGGATGTACTGAAACATGGTCTCCCCATCGCCATAGTTGCATTTCACGATGTAGAACCGCGATACTAACCCATATGGATGCTACGTAGAGTAAGTGGGTTACTTACCCCTACGGTTGGTACTAAGCGTGAGAGCGTCACTTACCCATATAGATAGTACTAAGAGTAACTGTGCTACTTACCGATATGGTTGGTACTAAGAGGAAGTGTAGTGCTTACCCATACGGTTGGTACTAAAAGTAAGTGCGTAATTAACCAATATGGGTGGTACTAGGAGTAGGTGCGCTCCTTACCCATATGGTTGGTACTACGAGTATGTGCGCGTTACTTATTCATATAATTGGTACAAAGAACAAGTGCGTTATTTACCCATATGGTTGACCTCCAGAAGACCGCTGTGCGGCCGCCGCCGACGGAAAGCCGGCGGCAGAGTTCTACTGGCCTGGTCGACGAAGTGGTTCGTAGAACTACCTTGGGGGTGGTGGTCGTCGTCCTGCGCGAGTCTGTCGAGGAGCCGTCAAAGATGGGACCTCGCCGACACCAGCTGACCAAGCTGGTCAACGAAACGGTCCATCAACCAGGGTGTTGTTCAACGGGGGAGTCGTCGACCAGGGCTCTGGGTGGTTGACCGGGTCGACCAGGTAACCTCGACGAGGTTCCGCGGAGGCACGCAAGGCTCGTCGAAGTTGCGATGGCGAGGGCGACCTCGGGCTGGTATCCCGATGTCCACATGGGCCGTGACATGCAATCATCGGCACGTGGCCGACTTGGCACCTGCGTGACAGTAGAGAATGTGCTCGACCGTCGCCGCGCACCTGCAAAGTGGGTGCGCACTAGCGCTACTGACACCTGCGGATGGAAGGCTGGAAGACCGCTCTGCTGCAGCGTTGGCAAGCCGCCTTGTCGACCTGCTCTGTTGGCAAGCTGTATTTTTTAGTTCTGGCGCGGAGCCTCTACGCAACGCTAGCAGATGGTCAACTTTGCTGCGCTGTCAGTCAACTTCTATATCTTCTAGGTTGCTAGGCTCTAATGTAGTCTTTAATGCAACTTTCCCTAGTGAAACTCTTGCCAAATTGCCCCGTGAACGCAGAAGTGTTAGAGAATACTAAGGAACGCTACGATCATTCCTAGAATCCGTGCCTTCCCCCGTTGTCCAGCAAAGTAGTGGGAGGCCCACGTCAAGGACGCACGTGACGGCCGGTGGGATCGCACTGGCGTATGGTTACTTCATTTTTTCGCCGGACAAGATCGGCGTACCAGGTCCGACCAGCTGGCCTGTTGGTCCGATGGACCGGTTGGACAAGATAGCCTTTTGGTCTGATGGATCAACTGTCAAGCTGGGCTGTTTGTCAGATGGACCGGTTGGACCAGCGGGCATGTTGGCCTGATTTGCCGGTTGGACCAACTGGTCTGTGGGCCCGATGGACCGGTTGGAGGATGGTACTAAGAGTAACTACGTTACTGATCCATATGTTTGGTACTAAGCGTACGAGCGTTCCGTATCGATATGGTTGGTACGAATAGTATGTGCGTTACCTAAATTGTAAGTACTAAGAGTAAGAGTGTTACTTACCCATATGGTTGGTACTAGGCGTAATTGTCTTACTTACCCGTATGGATGGTACTAAGATTAACTGAGCTACATACCCATCTGGTTGGTACTAAGCGTAAGAGCGTTGCTTATTCATATGGTTGGTAGTGAGAGTAAGTATGTTACTTACCCATATGGATGGTACTTATAGTAAGGGCGTTATTGACCCATATGATTCGTACAAAGCGGAAGAGGGTTACTCACCCATATGGATGGAAGTAAGTGCTTTACCTACCTTGGTTGGTACTTGCGTAAGAGCATTGCTTACCCATATGGTTGGTACTAATCGTAAGTGCGTTACTTACCCATATGGTTGGTACTGTGCGTACAAGCGTTACTTACCCATATGGTTGGTACTAAGCGTAAATGCGTTACTTACCCATATGGTTGGTACTAAGAGAAAGTGCGTTACTTACCCAAATGGTTGGTACTAAAGGTATGCGTTAGTAACCCATATGGATAATACTGGGAGTAAGTGTGCTCCTTACTCATATGTTTGGTATTAAGTATAAGTGCGTTACTTATCCATGTGGATGATATTAAGAGTAGGCTCGTTTCTTGCTCAAACGGTTGGTACAAAGAGTAGGAGCGTTAGTTACCCATATGCTACGTACTAAGCGTAAGTATGTTTCTTACCTTTATGGATGGTAGTAAGAGTAAGTGCGCCACTTACCCTTATGGTTGGCACTAAGAGTAGGTGCGTTACTTACCCATATGGTAGGTACTAAGCGTAAGAACGTTACTTACCCATGTGGTTGGTACTCAGCGTAAGTGTGTTACTTACCCATTCGTTTGGTACTAAACGGTAAGTGCATTACTAATCTATATGGATGGGCAATAAGAGTGTTGCTTACCAATATAATTGGTATTGAGCGTGTTGAGGGTTACTCGCCAATATAGTTGGTATAAAAAGTAAGTGCTTTACTTACCCATTTGGTTCATACTAAGCGTAAGACCGTTACTTACCCATATGGTTTGTTTTATAAGTAACTGCATTACTTGCCTACATGGTTGGTACTAAGCGTAAGAGCGTTACCCATATGGTTGGTATCAAGCATAAGAGCATTACTTACCCATATGGTTGGCACGAAAAGAAAGTGCGCTACTTACCTATATGGTTGGTATTAAAGATTTGCGTTACTAACCCATATTTATGGTACTAAGAGAAAGTATGTTACTTTCCAATATGGATGGTACTCAAAGAAAGTGCGCTCCTTACTCATATGGTTGGTACTAAATATAGGTGTGTTAGCTTACCCATATGGATGCTACTAAGAGTAATTGCGTTACTTACACATATAGTTGGTACTAAGCGTAAGAGCGTTACTCACCCATATGGTTGGTACTAAGAGTTAGTGCGTTACTTACATATCTGGTTGTTACTAAGCGTAAATGTACTACTTACCCATATGGTTGGTACTAAGAGAAATTGCGTTACTAACAAATTCTGATGGTACTAAGAGTAAGCTTGTTATGTCCTCATACAGTTAATACTAATCGTAATAGAGTTATTTACCCGTATGAATGGTACTAAGCATAAGAGCATTACTTACCCATATGGATGATTCTAAGAGTAAATGCGCTACTTAAACATATGATTGGTACTAAGGGAAAGTGCGTTACTAACCTATATGGATGGTACTACAAGTAACTGCGTTACTTACCCACATATGGTTGGTACACCTATACGGTGTGTACTAACAGTATGAGCGTTACTTTCCCATATGGTTCGTACTAAGCGTATGAGCGTTACTCACCCATACGGTTGGTACTAAGAGTAAGTACGTTCCTTACCCATACACTGGGTATGAATAGTAAGTATGATACTTTCCCATATTGATTGTTTTGGGTAAGCACGTGTTTTACCCATATCATTGGTACTAAGTGTAAGAACGTTACTTACCCATGTGGTTGGTTCTAAAAATAGGTGCGTTATATGATCATTTGGTTTGTACTAAGGGTAAATGCGTTACTAACTTATATGGATTGTACTTAAAGTAAGTGCGTTTCTTAACCATATGGTTTGTACAACAAGTACGAGCGTTTTTTACCCATGTGGTTGATACTAAGAATAAAAACGTTACTTACTGATATGGATGGTACTAAGGAAACTGCGCTACTTACCCATATGGTTGGTACTAAGGGTAAGTGTGATACTAATCCATATGGATGGTACGAAGAGTATGTGCATTACTTACCCCTGCGGTTGGTACTACGCGTGAGAGCGTTACTTACTCATATGGATCGTACTAAGAGTAAGTGTGCTACTTACCCATATGGTTGGTATTAAGAGAAAGTGTGCTACTTACCCATACGGTTTGTACTAAGCGTATGAGCGATACTTACCCATATGGTTGGTAATATGGGTAAGTACGTAGTTAACCCATATGGATGGTACTAAAAGCAAGTTCGTTATTTACCAATATGGATGGTACTAAGAGTTAGTGTGTTACAAACATATATGGTTGGTGCTAAAAGTAAGTGCGCTACTATATGGAAAGTATTGGGAGTAAGTGCGTTACTTACCCATTTGGTTGGTACCAAGAGTAAGCGTGTTACTTGTCCATATGGTTAATACTAAGCGTAAGAGAGTTACTTACCCATATGGTTAATACTAGGGGTAAGGGCGTTACTAACTATCTGGATGGTACTATGAGTTTGTGCGTTACTTACACATAGGGTTGGTAGTAAGAGTTTCTGCGTTATTGACCCATATGGCTGGTACTAAGCGTAAGTACGTTCTTTGCTGGTATGGTTGGTACTAAGTGTAAGTGCGTTACTTACCCATCTGGTTGGTACGAATAGTAAGTGAGTTACTTACCCATATTGATGGTACTAAGAGTAAGCGCGTGTTATATCCATATGGATAGTAGTAAGTGTAAGAGCGTGCGTGCGAATCTAGAGAGCGTAACAAGAGATTAGGTCCGCAGATTTCGACGGAATATTGCGTGCAGCTCACGTAACCTTAGACTATGAGCAGGTACGCCTTGGAAAGGTCTTGAACTCGACATTCCAGAATGGTAACGCACGCCTTCAACCAAGATCTAGGCCGATCGCTATCGCGATTTATGTGCAACGGTGTATCCTAGCGGAATTACATGGCAGCCATGGATTTAACCTAGGAATGGCTTTAGCAAGAGTTCAGATCTCAAAAATGACGAGTTTGTCAAACCCTACCAACCCAATCCTTGCCATACAACAATCCCCAAAAACCCAAGTGGCACATTGCACTGCTGCCCCCCACCAAGTATGGTCCAGCTGTGCATGAACAAGCATGGCTCGGGCAAGGTCAATTAGGGTCCGGTTTAGCCGCTCTGCTGCCCCATTTTTCTGTGGCGTGTAGTCAACTGAAAGCTGAAGGATGATACTCTTGTCTTCAAGATCCTTTCCCATGTACTCCCCACCTCGATCAGACCTAAGTATTTTGACCTTGGCCCCGGCTTCCCTCTCCGCATAGCGTATCCAACGCTTGAAGACCTTGGCCACATCTTCCTTGGTTTTAACCAAGGTAGCCCAACTAAGGTGGCTGTAGTTATCCAGGAAGGTGATGAAGTATTTGCTCCCCTTCTCCGTATCCGGTGTTTGCATGGGGCCACACATATCCGTGTGCACCAACTCAAGAGTTGCGGAGGCTCTAGTGGTGGAGGTAGGGAAGGAGGTCCTTGGCAGCTTCCCGGTCATGCAATCAGGGCACTTGCTTGGCTGCCCACCACCCTCCTTGATTTCCACACCCTTCAGCTCCCCCTTCTTCACACAATCCACAAGTTGCTGCCTTCCCGCATGCCCCATGCGTAGGTGCAGCAAATCTGCCGTCACCTGCTCCACATTCTTCCGACGTGTGCTACAAGCAGCATCCTCAGCTTCAACACCATATGCCCTCTCCACTTGAGGGACACAAACTGAAACAAGGTATAGACCCTTGTCTAACTTGGTCTCCATCACCACAGCTCCATCCTTGCGAACCGTGCACCCTCCCATGGTGAAGGTGCATACATATCGTTATCTAGCGAGCTGAGTGCATAAGAGAAGGTTGGCTGCCAATCCAGGAACATGAAGCACACCCTTCACATTCCGCACCTCCCCCTCCTTCCCCTTGATGGTGATGGTGCCGATGTCGATTGCTTGCAGCGTATCTCCGCTCCCAACGATGGGATTTCTTGAGTTAGGTGGGAGGGAGTGATATGTAGTGAAGAGGTCACGCCGAGGTACCATTCCAGAGGTTGCCCGAGAGTCTAGAATAAGGTGATTAGGGTCAGCCAACATACGACCAGCAAGCGCCGTCTCCTTCTCCAATGTAAGGAAGGAGAAGCCGTCATCCGATGAGTCCTCCTTTCCCTTCCTATCCTCGCTGCTGCCCCTTTTCCTTTGCTGCCCTTCTTGTTCCAGGCTCCATTCATCCTCCTCTCCACCCACTCAGGCCTAGTGATAGGTGGAGCCACTCCTGGGTAGCCTTGAGGCTTCCACCTATCTGGCCGGCTCCAACACTTGTTCTACAAGTGCTTCCGGTTGCATCCAGGGACGAGGCATTTGTCGAGCTCCTTCTTCTTCCCCACACCTCCTTGCCGCTGCTGGTACTTCTTGGAGGCAACCCTATCTCCTGCCTCCATTCCCCCTTCAACTTCTCTACCAGCATCACGTATGCGAGCCTTATCAGAGACCAACACCTCCCATATCCAGGCCTTGGTCCATTCTGCTGCTCTAGGTGAAGGTATTGTAGTAGAGCCTCGAACGACTCCTGATCCAGCCCCTGGACTGTGGTGTATATGATCTCCTTATCATCTACTTTGTAGTTCAACTCCTCCAAGGCCGTCACATACTCATCCAACCTCTGGATGTACTGAAACATGGTCTCCCCATCGCCATAGCTGCGTTCCATGGTGTAGAACCGCTTCCTCCATGTGAGTATGCTTAGCAGTCCTTTTTGCAAGTGCCGATCTTGAACTCTCTTCCATGCTTGGGCAGCCACTCCTTGCTTCCCCTTCAGGTCAATCAGCATCTTTAGGAGCTCTAGTTGGCCTTCCAAGGCCCAACACAGGTACTGTAACGCTTGCTTGTTCTTCCGGTCCCATGCTTCGTGTGCCTTAAGTAGCTCCTCCGCACTAAGCCGTTGCCTTCCGGTTCGTGGTGCTGCTGATCCACCTCCACTTCCTCACTAATGGATGAGCTAGAGGCTCTCCCACCCCCTTATCGATCTTGGCTAGATACTCCAGCAGATGCCTCTGCTTCACCAGCTCCAGGTGTTCGCTCCGATCAGTCCAAAACGCCCTTCAGGTCTTTAATACCTAGCCAAAACGTAAACTGGAACCGCCATAGTGAGAAGTTTGAGCTGGTGAACCTAGGAGGACCATCTAGTTTCTGGGCCATGACCAACCTTAAATCTGGAGGTTCTTAAACCAATTCGAGAAATGATAATATGAGGGAATGTCGCTGGCCTAACCAGCTCTGATACCAGTGATGGAAAGCATGCGAATCTAGAGAGCGTAACAAGAGATTAAGTCCGCTGACTTCGACGGAACATTGGGTGCAGCTCACGTAACCTTGGAAAGGTCTTAATATCTACTTTCAAGAATGGTAACGCATGTCTTCAACCATGATCTAGGCCGATCGTTAACGCGATTTTTGTGCGACGGTGTATCCTAGCGGAATTATTTGGCACCTATGGATTAGATCTAGGAATGTCTTTAGCAAGAGTTCAGATCTCAAAAGTGACGAGTTTGTCAAACCCTACCAGCCCAACCCTTGCCATACAACAATCCCCAACAATCCAAAGTTCCAAAATAACAACACCAAAGGTGTTGTGGTGAATAGCGAAGGTTTGTTGGTGCTTGTTGGGTGTGAGTTCAATTCCAGCCCGCATCAAGTCTAACAACTACATTTTGCCCAAACCCTTAGCCCACAACCAGCTAAAGCAAAATACCACAACCATCTACACAATCAACAAGCGTTACTTACCCATATGGGTAATACTTAGAGAAAGTGCATTACTTACACGTATGGATGGTTCTAAAATTAAGTGCGTTACATACCTATATAGTTGGTACTAAGAATAAGTGCGTTACTTACCCATATTGGAAAGTGGGGAGTGGCCGACTTGGTGAGTGGCCGACCTGGTGAAGTCGGCTGGTGGTCGTCGACTTGGGCAGTCGACAAAGCATGTACAACTTTCGGTCAACTTTCCCCGAAGACGTCGACACCGTCCTGGTGGTTTCCAGGTCGACCAAGTTACCCGGGCGACGAAGTTCTGCGAAGGTGCGCGACAGTCGCCCAGATGGTTATGGCGAAGCCGACCTTGGTGGTCGTATCCCGAAGTCGACATGGCTGATCAGGTACAGTCGTTCGCACGAGGATGATCTGGTGTCTGCGCTGTGCAGGTGACGAGGCACAGCACGCCAATCAATTGCGCTCACCTACGAAGCAGGTGCACTGCTGTCCTGCGGGTGCAACGCTATGCAGCCGCCGTCGACTTGTAGTGTTGGCAGGCCGTGACTTTGCACTGCTGGAGAGCGGTCGACCATGTCGTGCTAGAACGTGGTCGACCGTGCTGCGCTGGCTGTCGACCTGCATTCTTGCTAGCATCTGATGTAGTCTTGCTTGCCAACTTCATTCTTACCATTGTTGTAAACTTTTGCTAGTGAAACTCTTGCCAATCTTCCCCGTGAATGCGCACAGTTATATGGTAGGTACGAAAAGGAAGTGCAATGCTTACCCATATGGTTGGCACTAAGTGTACGGGTGTTACTTACCCATATGGTTGATACTAAGCGTAAGAGCGTTACATACCCAAAAGGTTGGTTTTAAGAGTAAATGCGTTGCTAACCCATATGGATGGTACTAAGAGTAGAAGCGTTACTTGCCCATATGGTTGGTACTAAGCGTAAGAGCGTTATCTTCCCATATGGTTGTTACTACGAGTAAGTACACTTGCCCATATGGTTGGTGCTTAGCGTACGAGCGTTACTTACCTATATGGTTGGTACTAAGCGTAAGTGCGATACTTACCCATACGGTTGCTACTAAGGGTAAGTGCGTTACTTTTCCATATGGATGGTACTAAGATTATGTGCGTTACTTACCCATGTAGATGGTTATAAGAGTAAGCACGGTATTTACACATATGATTTGTACTAAGAGTAAATGCGCTACTTACCCATATGGTTGGAATTAAGCGTAAGTACGTTATCTATCCATATGGTTCCTTGTAAGGGAAAATGCGTTACTAACCCATATAGATGGTACTTAACATTATGTGCGTTACATACCCATATGGTTGGTACTAAGCGTAAGTGCGCTACTTACCCAAAGGTTGGTACAAAATGTAAGAGCTTTACTTTCCCATATGGTTGGTACTAAGCGTAAGTGCGTTACTTATCCGTGTGGTTGGTTCTACGAGTAAGTATGCTATTTACCCATATGGTTGGTTCTAAGCGTAAGAGCATTTCTTACTCATATGGTTGGTACTGAGCGTAAGTGTGTTAATTTCCGATATGCTCGGTACTAAGCGTAAGAGCGTTACTTGCCCATATGGTTGGTACAAAAATATGTACGTTATTTATCCAATTGCTTGGTACTAAGAGTACGTGCGTTACTTATTCATATATTTGGTACTCAGAGCAAGTGCATTAGTTACCCATATGGTTGGTACTAAGAGTATGTGCGTTACTTACTCATATGGTTGGTGCTAAGAGTAAGTACGCTACTATATGGAAAGTACTGAGAGTAAGCGTGTTACTTGACCATGTAGTTAATACTAAAGGTAAGAGCGTTACTTACCCATATGGTTGATACTAAAGGTAAGTGCGCGACTAACCTATATGGATGATACTATGAGTAAGTGCGTTACTTACCCATAGGGTTGGTACTAAGAGTAACTGCGTTACTTACCCATATGGTTGGTACCAAGAGTAAGCGCGTTACTTACCCATATGGTTGGTACGAATAGTAAGTGCGTTACTTTCCCATATGGATGAAACTTAGAGTAAGCGCGTGTCTTACCCATATATATGGTTGTAATTGTTCATGGTTATTTACCCATATGGTTGATACTAAGAGAAAATGCATTATTTACCCATGTAGATGGTACTAAGAGTAAGTGCGTTAATTCCATATATGGATGGTAATAAGCATAAGAGCTTACTTGTCCATATAGTTGGTACCAAGAATAAGTGCGTTACTTACTCATATGGTTGGTACTAAGTGTAAGTGCGTTTTTTGCCCATATGGTTGGGACTAAGCGTAAATCTGTTACTTACCAATATGGTTGTTTGTAAGTGTATGAGCGTTACTTACTCGCTGGTTTGTACTAAGATTAAGTGCGTTACTTACTCATATGGTTGGTACTAAGTGTAAGTGCGTTTTTTGCTCATATGGTTGGGACTAAGCGTAAATCTGTTACTTACCAATATGGTTGTTAGTAAGTGTACGAGCGTTACTTACTCGCTGGTTTGTACTAAGATTATGTGCGTTACTTTCCCATATGGTTGGTACTAAGCATAGGAGCGTTATTTTCCCATATGAATGGTACAAATAGTAAGTGCGTTACTTACCGATATGGATGGTACTAAGAGTAAGTACTCTACTTACCCATATGTTTGGTAGTAAGCGTAAGTGCGTTACTTACCTATGTGGATGGTACTAAAAGAAAATGCGTTACCCACCAATATATATGGTACTAGAAATATGTGCGTTACTTGCCCATATCGATGGTACTAAGCTTAAGTGCGTTACATACCAATATGGTTAATCGAAGAGTACGAGCGTTACTTATCCGTATGGTTAGTACTAAGAGAGTGCGTTACTTACCAATATGGTTGGTGCTAAGCGTAAGAGCTTACTTACCCATATGGCTAGTAGGTCCGAGTCGAAACGCTCGGTGAGCTCGAGACGTACAGCGCGGATCCAAGGGATCAAAACATCAGGGACCCCCCCCTTGCTGCGCAAGGGGAAGACCGTGGTGTAACGCGAGTAGTCGTCAACCAGCAGAAAGTATCGCTCGCGGCCCTGTCCACGGACGTGGGCTGGGCCCCACACGTCCATGTGGAGAGCCTGCAGGGGAGCAGTCGTCGGGGGAAACGAGGAGGAGTGAGGAACGGCGCGCTGCCGCCCCTCGACGCAAGGAAGGCAGGGCGGGGCAGGCGAGGGCAGGAGGGCTGGCAGAGACCTAGGAAGACCAGAGACAAGGAGACGGGAGTGCATGCCACGGAGGCGTGGCAGGGAGGGGTGACCTAGGCGGTAGTGCCAAAGGAGAGTCTGGTGCGACAGGGCTCGACACGAGCAAGGGGCTGCAAGCTGACCTGACGCGGACGCTGACGCAGCTACCTGAGGAGGCTCAGTAGTCAGTATGTACAGGCTCGACCCAGGCCGACGAGTGAACGTGGCCAGGTGACGGCCCGTCCGTGTACACATGCAGATCACCACACGCTGACCCCCAGGAGTAAAGGTATCAACCATCGCATCCTGGAGGGCAGCGGTACTCACCAAGTTCGTAGAGAAAGAGGGGAGGTGAAGACCTGAGAGTGAGCCGGACGAAACCGCCGGACACGGGAGAACAGTGGTAGAACGGGCAAGAACTGGGCCCCTTGAGGGGTCAGCCAGTCTGACAGCAACAGGTGCAGGGAGTGGTGTGACTGTGGTACTGTCGCGAAAGAAACAGCGGGAAGCACCTGAGTCAAGCGTGAAGGTGTGCAAGGCCTCAGCTGGCGCAGTACAAGAGAGAGCAGACGCACTAGCACCTAGAGCAGCAGCAGCCTCTATACCTGGGTCGAACGGCACACACAGGTAACAGTCACCCTCAGCACAAACAGACAATGCATACATGACAGTAAGGAGAGCGTCGTAGTCTAGCGCAAAGACATCGACGCCCTGCCTAAGCAGCTCTAGCCAGCGGGGGAGCTCAGCCGTGTCACCAAACACTGCACGCCAGGTGTCGCTCATACAGGAAAATCAGCGGGACTGTGTATGTCTGACCAGCCCGATCACCTGTGCGAATGACGTACGAGCAGCGAGCACAACTAAGAGACCCCCCACACTGAGCGTACCACTCAAAGCTGCTGGGGCGTAAGGGTCTCGCGCGGACGCGGCTGCAGCTGCGACAGGCCACCGCCAGAAACTCCCAACTGACTAGCTGCACCGCGACTGCCACTGCTGCCGCCGCCACGACACCTACGAGCATACCTCCTGCATATCTCCTTCTACCACTAGTGGTTGGTACTAAGACTGAGTACGCCACGACATTTGTGGTTGGTACTAAGAGTGAGAACGTTACTTCCTCATATGGATGCTACTAAGGAAACTGCACTATTTACTCATATGGTTGGTACTAAGGGTAAGTGCGATACTAACCCATATGGATGGTACAAAGAGTAATTGCATTACTTACCCCTACGGTTGGTACTAAGCGTGAGAGCGTCACTTACCCATATAGATCGTAGTAAGAGTAAGTGTGCTGCTACTTACCCATATTGTTGGTACTAAGAATAAGTGTGCTACTTACCCATACGGTTGGTACTAAAGGTAAGTGCGTAATTAACCGATATGGGTGGTACTAGGAGTAGGTGCGCTCTTTACCCATATGGTTGGTACAAAGCATAAATGCGTTTATTACCCATAAGGATGGTACTACGAGTATGTGCGTTACTTATTCATATAATTGGTACCAAGAGCAAGTACGTTATTTACCCATATGGTTAGTACTAAGAGTATATGCGTTACTTTCCCATATGGTTGGTGCTAAGAGTAAGTGCGTTATTTGACCATATAGTTAATACTAAGTGTAAGAGCATTACTTACCCATATGGTTGATACTAAGAGAAAGTGCATTACTTACCCATATGGTTGGTACTAAGAGTAAGTGCGTTACTTCCACATATGGATGGTACAAAGCATAAGAGCTTACTTATCCATATAGTTGGTACCAAGAGTAAGTGCGTTACTTACTCATATGGTTGGTACTACGTGTAAGTGCGTTTCTTACCCATATGGTTGGTACTAAGCGTAAGTCTGTTACTTACCGATATGGTTGTAAGTGTACGAGAGTGACTGGTTGGTTTTAAGAGTAGGTGCGTTACTTACCCATATGGTTGGTACTAAGCATAGGAGCGTTACTTTCCCATATGGATTGTACTAAGATTAAGTGCACTACATACCCATATGGTTGGTACTACGTGTCAGCGTTACTTACCCAAATGGTTGGTAGTACGCGTAAGAGCGTTACTCACCGATATGGTTGGTACAAATAGTAAGTGCGTTACTTACCGATATGGATGGTACTAAGAGTAAGACCTGTACTGACCAATATGTTTGGTACTAAGCGTAAGTGCATTACTTACCTATGTGGATGGTACTCACAGAAAGTGCGTTGCTAACATAAGTGAATGGTTCTAAGAGAAAATGCGTTACTCACCCATATGGTTGGTACTAAGAATAAGTGCGTTACTTACCCATATCAATGGTAGTAAGCGTAAGTGCGTTACATACCCATATCGTAAATCTAAGAGTACGAGTGTTACTTACCCATATGGTTAGTACTAAGACAGTGCGTTACTTACCAATATGGTTGGTGCTAAGCGTAAGAGCTTATTCACCCATATGGTAAGTACCAAGAGCAAGTGCGTTTGTTTTCCATATGGATGCCATTAAGTGTAAGTGCGCTACTTAAACATGTAAATGGTACTAACAGTAATGCATTACTTACCTATATGGTTGGTACTAAGAGTAAATGCACTACCTACCCATAACGTTAGAGCTAAGCGTAAGTGCGGTACTTACCCATATGGATGCTACTAAGAGGAAGTGCATTACTTACCCATATATTTGGTACTAATAGTAATTGCGTTACTAAATTCCTTCTTGCGTTAATATTTGTGACTGACCAAGGGACTGAATTCCAAGGGGAATTCAAGGAGCTGCTGGCGTCCGATGGCATACAGCACCGCACCACATCCAGGAATCATCCCCAAAGTGATGGGCTCACAGAGCGACTGGTACAGACAGTGAACAGGGGACTGCACGCCTACGGGGAGGCCAACATCGGGGATTGTGACAGAAAGCTGGCATGGGTAATGGCGGGGTACAGTTTCAGCAAGTAAGCCTCGCTGAAGGATGTGTTCCCGTACTACCTGCTCTTCGGAAAACAGCCCATCTTGCCAGTGGATGCACCGAGGTTGCTGGCAGACAGCGTGACAACGGGAACTTCTGAGAAGTAAGTGGCACTGGCGGATACCAGAGCCAGGTACCTGAAGAAGATGCTACCTGCCGCAATGGAGAGCCTGAAGGTAGCACAGCTGCGTGACATCCACCACTACAAGCAGCGGCAGTTAGGCAAGATGCAAGGGAAGCAGCCCGCAGTCCAGGAGAGACGGGCTGTGTACGTGAGCGAGACGGGTTGGATGTGGGGGGATCCCAGCAGAGGTGGGAGGTGAAGGAGGTCCGGGAGTCAGGTGTTCTAGTGCTGGAAGATGCGTAAGGTTAAAGGGTTATGGACCATGTCACCAGCGTAGCTCACGCGGGGAAGCAGAAGAAGGCAGCAAACTACACTGGTCCCCTGACCAGGGCGAGGACGGCAGCAGTTGGTCATGGGAGGGGGCAAGAGAGTAACCAGAAGATTACATCAAGGAAGGCAGGAATGTAAGGCACAGATGGAGAGGGGAGAGGAGTAAGAACAAGGAAGCAGAATGAGGAAGGGAGGATGCAGCGAAGGGCACAAAGGGTTGCAAGCTGTGAATGAGGTACAGTCAGGAGAACTGTGTGAGGAGTGAAGTGAGAGCAAAGCTGTCCCAAGGGGGTACCAAGGGAGGTGGGTGAGTTTCCGACAGCTGTCACATTTGTATGAATGTGAAGGGTAAGGAGGGAGCGAAAGGGAGATGTACATACTGTACAAATTGTATATAGCGAGTCAGCGAGGTGCGGGGATGGGAGGTGAAGGGTCAGTTGGCGTTTCACGAAGCGAGGGGCGAGGAAAGGGGGAATGTCGCTTGCCGAGTCAGAGGGTGGAGGGCAACATGGGTGGGAGTGGGGCGGTACTTACGTAAGCAAGAGGGTGATGGCAGCGGGAGGTAGTGAAGAACGAGGCAGCGGCAGCAGGAAGGCAGTTTCAACGCCAGCAACGGATGGGTGTACGAGTGCATGCATGTTTGTTTCTATGTGTGTGCAGGATTGCAGCAAGGAGCCAGCTGGATCTGAATGATGTCAGCTGGAGGCAAATTAGTCTGGGCTGGGGAAGGATGGCAAGAGGCAGCATGGTTGCTAGTCTGCTCGTAGAGGCACGTAGCCGATATTGTGTAGACTAGGATGACGGGACAGAGACTAGGTGGTGGAGGAGCTGGTAGAATAGGTGGAGCCTTGGTTGCAATTCTCATTGCTTGTATGTTCCCCTTTTTACACGAGCGTTTTGCGACAATCTGAGCAAACAGTGATAGTAGGGGGATATGGCGAGCAAGACTTACGAATTTAGAGAGGTATTGTGTGTGAAGGAGCTTAGAGCTTATCACATACAAGCTTATCATCATATAGTAAGCCATATGGTTGGTAATAAGCGTGAGAGCTTACTTGCCCATATAGTTGGTTCTAATCGTAGGCACGTTACTCACCCATATGGATGGTATAAAGTGTAAGTGCGAAACTTACCCATATAGTTGGTACTAAGTGTAAGAGCGTTACTTACCCATATGGTTGGTACTAAAAGTAGGTGCGTTATTTACCCATATGGATGGTAGTAAGAGTAAGTGCGTTACTTACTCACCAATGCTATGCGTAAAAGTGTTACTTACCCATACGGTTGGTACTACTCGTAAGAGTGTTACTTACTGATATGGTTGGTTCTAAGCATCAGAGCGTTACTTACCCGTTTGGTTAATATCAAGAGTATATCTTTTACATACCCATATGGTTTGTAATAAGTATAGTAGCGCTACTTACCCATGTGGATGGTACTAGGAGCAAGTGCGTGATTTACCAATATGGTTGGTACAAAGAGTATGTGCGTTACTAACCCATACGGATTGTACTAATAGTGAGTGCATTACTTACCCAAATGGTTGGTACTAGGAGCAATTGCACAACTTTCCTATATGGATGGTACTTAGCGTAAGAGCATTATTTACCCAAATGGTTGTCAGAACCATATTGTAGGCTGTAGCGGGGTTGACAATATGGGGTACAACTCTTTTCGGTGTTCATATTTGTACCCACCTGCTTCCTAGTTGATTATTCCTCGTTATTATTCTAACATGGTATTATAGCATAATCGTTCCTAGGGCCCACCGAACGTTCCGCCCTGCCCTAACTGGATATTTTTTTTCAGCTGCCCATGCAGCCGCGCTGAACTTGCAGCCCGCGTGCTGCCTCTGCGACCGTGCTGCCCCTGCAGCCGTGTCTGCCCCTGCGACCGTGCTGCCCCTGCAGCCGTGCCTGCCCCTAGAGCCGTGCCTGCCCTTGCGACCGTGCTTCCCCCTGCAACTGTGCTGCCCCTGCAGCCGTGCCTGCCCCTGCAGCCTGTGGGCGCTGCCTTTGCAGCCCGTGCGCCGCCCTGCCGAGCCGCGTGTCGCCTCTGCAGCCTGTGGGCGATGCCTCTGCAGCCCGCGCATCACCCTGCCGAGCCGCGTGTCGCCCCTGCTTGTCGCAGCGCCCCCTGGGCGCCGTCCCTGCTCGTCGCGGCGCCCCCGGGGCGTCGCCCCTGCTCGTCGCGGTGCCCCCTGGGCGCCGTCCTTGCTCGTCGCGGCGCCCCCGGGGCGTCGCCCCTGCTCGTCGCGGCGCCCCCCTGGGTGCCGTCCTTGCTCGTCGCGACACACCCGGGACATCGCCCCTGCTCGTCGCGGCGCCCCCTGGGCGCCGTCCCTGCTCGTCGCGGCGCCCCCGAGGCGTCGCCCCTGCTCGTCGCGGCGCCCCCTGGGCGTCGTCCCTGCTCGTCGCGGCGCCCCCAGGGCGTCGCCCCTGATCGTCGCGGCGCCCCCGGGGCGTCGCCCCTGCTCGTCACGGCGCCCTCTGGGCGCCATCCCTGCTCGTCGCGGCGCCCCCGGGGCGTCGCCCCTGCTCATTGCGGCGCCCCCTGGGCGCCGTCCCTGCTCGTCGCGGAGCCCCCCTTGCAGCAGCTGCCTTGGAGCCCCCTGCAGCAGTCGCGGCCCCGCCCTGCAGCAGCTGCCGCGGAGCCCCCTGCCGCGGTAGCAGCCCCGCCCTCCAGCAGCTGCCGCCGCCGCGGCCCCGCCCTGCAACTGTCGCGGCCCCATCGTCGCCGCCGTCGTGCGCCTACCCTGCTCGCCCGGCGAGCGACTACCCTTCCCGCCACTGGTGAGCACTTGCCCTACCCGCGCTTCCCACGCGCCTTCCTTAGTAGCGCGCTGCTGCGCAGGCCTGCCTGCCGCGCTTGCCTGCCAGCCGAGCCGTGCCGCTCAGCTGAGCCGAGCCGCTCAGTGGCACCGAGCCACACTGCCCTGCCCGTGCAGCTACTGCTGTTGCTGCTGCTACTGCTACTACTGCTACTGCTGCTCCTGACGGTGGCCAGATGCAGCTCCAGCGACCTTCGCGTGAGTCCCTCACGCCCCAGCAACTTCGTGAGTGGTACGCTAGTTGGGGTTGTAGAGGTGGCCGCACTGCTACTGCTGCTCCTGCTGCTACTGCAGTTAGTGCTGCTACTGCTGCTACTGCGGTCTAGCTACGATCAAACCTACACCCGTGCCTTCCCCATAGTCTAGCTCCAGTTGTGGTAATTATCTCTGCATGGTGTGGTGACCGTGGAATGAACCGCAACGATACCTTCAGAGTAGCCAACTTATGCACGAATTACCTATTTCGTTCGTAGGCTGGCAGCTGTCTTAGTCGCCATGGTAGGCCACGCGGCTGAAGTAGGCGTTGCGGATACCCTGCAAGAGAGGGAGGCTGATGCGAGGAGACGCTACGAAGCTGGCGATTTCGGACAGGTGCTCCCCTTAGAGGTGGTTCTCCAAGGTATCCGACGGAACACCCTTCCCGACCAGCCGGCAGCAGTGCGGGAGGCACGTCGAGGTAGAAAGGAGTGATTGACGCCGGTGAAGTTGGCGGCATTCAGGCGCGAAGGCTGCAGTCAACGGCGACCGCAGGCACCTCGCAAGGCGACGTCGGAGGACGTCGAAGCAGCGTGATGCGGGAGTCGACGACCCACGTGATGGCGGGCGGGATATCGCCAACGTACGGCTACTTCAAATTCACGTCGGACAAGGTCGCCGTCCCCGTGCCGCTAGTAGGTCGACATGACCTCCTCACCTGGAAGAAGGCCATCGAGCCCCACCTGGAGATGGCCAGCCTGATGTGCTTCGCGGATGGCAGTCTGGAGACGCCGCCAGAGTCCAACGCTTAGTTGCGTGCAGAGTTTCGCGCTGTGCACCCGCTGACCTTCGTGGTCATCTCGAGGTGCTGCTCGCCAGTGGTGCAGATCGCCCTAAAGTCGAGACGGAGTTACTTGGACGCCGGCCACCAGGCGTTGCAGTTTATCATGTCAACGTTCTAGATCACCGATGACCTGTACATCGGCCAGATGGAGGAGCAGATGACGCACCTGAGGATGGGCGAGCAGGAGACGGCGACCGACTAGTTCAACCGAGCACGGCGGCTTCTTGCCAATATGCAAATGGCCGGCGTCTAGTACTCCACGGTGTCATACATCACGCACCTCGTCAAGGGGCTTCCGAGCGGCTTCAATCTCATGCTCCGGTGCCGGGCACGCAGGAGTTACTCAACGAGGACACACTGACCTCGTACATCCTCAGGGACGAGGCGATGCTAGAGGCCAAGAGGTCCACAGAGCTCATGCCGCAGGCGAACTAGGTCGCGCCGACGAAGCAAGGAAGTCGGCCGGGGAAACGCGGCAAGCCTGGCGGCGGTGGTAGCGGAGGTGGGAGGCCGGCCAAGGACGCCGACAAGGCAAAGTTGGCTAAGGATGGCGGTCGTGGAGGCGGAGGTCAGCGTCGGGAGTGTTGGCTGAGTTCCCCGACCGGGACGACTCCGACGACGACGACACCAAAGGAGGCCAAGGGAGATCGGCTGGTCGTCGCTTACGTCGGAAATGCAAGCCGTGCAAGGAGAAGCAGTCAACCAAGTCGACGTCGGCGAAGGACGCCGACTCTTCCTTTTGCGTCAAGAGGCGAGGTGACGGGGAGGGGTCGTGCTCGCTGGTCGGCGTCGTGGAGCCGACCGGCTCGCTGGCGCCAGAGGCCGGTGAGGACTTCCAGGCGGTGGCGGCAGCTGTGGAGGCGAACCCAGCGGTGGTCCTGCTTGACAGCGGATGCTCGCACCACCTGATGGGGACGAAGGAGGTCTTTGTCGACTTGGGGCCGAGCGGCGACGTCAAGCACATTCGCGGCTCCAATAGGGCGCTGCTTTTCGTCCAGGGCCGCAGGACCATCGCCCTGCAAGGAGAGGCCGGGAAGCAGGTGCTCATCCTCGACGTCCAATACGTCCCAGGCGTGCAGGCGAACCTGCTTTCACTCGGACACTTGCAGGAGAGCGGTGTGAAGCTGCAGGATGACGTCGACGAGATGTTGCTTGTCACGGCGACGGGGGACGTACTTGGTTGGGCAACGTACACCGGCCGAGTCCTCTGCACTGACCTGCGACTCTGCACACCGACCTCGGGCACGACGGAGATAGTGGCCCTGCGGATTATCGCCACTGCGATGAAGTCGACGCCGGCCCGGTGGGACGTGAGGCTTGCTCACGTCGGCGTCGACACTATAACAAGCTCGGTGAAGCACGAGGTCGCCACCGGCCTGGACGTCAAGCCGTCGGCCGGCACTGACTCTCCGTATGTCTCCTGCATCGGCGGGAAGCTGGAGCGGCACACCTTCCCCGACATGGGCTCAGACGCCGACGACACCCTGACTATCGTGCATCTTGACCTGTGCGGGCCGTTTTGGGTGGCTGCCAAGGACAGCAGCCTGTACTTCTTGCTGCTAAAGGACCGCAAGACTTGCTACGTGTAGGTGAGGCTGGTCGCCAAGAAGTCCGATGTACTGTGGGAGTTCGAGAGATGGCTGGTAATGGTTGAGCGGCAGACGACGAAGTCAGTGCTGATGCTGCGCTCTGACCGTGGAGGGGAGTTCCTCGGGAAGCAGTTCACCGACTTCGTGGACGGCAACGGCATCGTCCTCGACTTGACCTGCCCTTACACACCGCAGAAGAACGGCATGGCGGAGCGGGAGATGCGGACGGTGGTGGAGTCGGTGCGGACGTTGCTGCTGCACATGGGCGTGCAGCAACAATTGGTGGCACCTCCCCCTACGGCAGGCCGTCTGGGTGCGCAACTGCTTGGAGAGGTCGACGCTGCCACCGGGGACGGTGCTGTACCAGCTGCTGACCGACAAGAAGCCGGACTTGACGCTTGCCTGTGTGTGGGGCTGCATGGCGAAGTTCCTAGTCCCCGAGCAGCAACGTGGCGGAAAGCTAGCGTCGAAGGCCAGGAGGGGCCTTCATCTCGGTGTGTCGGAGGAGAGCAAGGGCTGCGAGCTCCTGGACCTCACTAATAACAGGGTTGTCACCACGTCAGACGTGGTTTACGAGACGATGTCGCTGGAGGTGTGGATGTCCGAGCACGGGCCGGCGTCGGGGCGGACGCAAGTCAACCCGCCGACGGACACCTCGACGGCGACCTTCCCATTGCTCACCGAGATTGGTGAGCCTGCTAATGAGAACACTGAGGACGTTCTCCCTCCTTCCCCTTCCCCTGCCCCTCCTGCCCCACCCTTTGTGACTGACCTGCATGAGCTGACACCGACGTTGGCCTCCGGCGATGAGGGGAGCAGTGGGGCGTCGCCTGCGGCGCCGGTCAAGAGCATCGCAAGCGGCTGATGTGATGTTCAGCAAGTCGGTGTGAATGGGAAGCCGTAGATGACAGGAGAGCAACGGGCAGTCGAGAAGCCGCCGACAGGGGAGATGTCGGCAAAGGAGGAGTAAGCAATGAAGCCGACCAAGGAGCCGCCGGCGACTGGGTAGTCGGCAGGGGAGCCGACGATAGGGGAGAAGTTGGCAAGTACGCCGACTTTAGTGTTAGCAGGACGGCAAAGGCAGCGAAGCCGGCGACAATGAAAGGCAGCAGTCGGACGCTGGTGGAGGTCCAGTCTGGACCACGGCGTTCAGGCCGACTTCAAGGCCCGCCTGAGCGGCTGACCTACCACGTTTGCCTCCCGCCGGCCGCCTTCGCCGCGCTGGACGACGACGCCGAGGACGATGTCGACTTGCCGGAGCTCGACCCTGAAATGCACGCCGACCCCGAACACCGCTGGGACATCGCGACGATGACAGTGAAGGAAACGTTGGCGAGCTAGAAGTGCAAGGCGGTGAAGGCCGCCATGGACGAGCAGATCTGCAGCCTCATCGGCATGGGCAACTGGGAGCTGGTCGAACGCCCACGCGGGGTGAACATCATGAAGAACCGGTGGGTTCTGACAACCAACTATCACGTCCACGACCCGATCGCCCGGGAGTAGGCAAGGCTGGTGGTGAAGAGCTTCACGCAGGTGTATGAGGCCTACTACGACGAGACGTACGCGCCGGTGAGTAGCTACGTCACGCTGAGGATCTTCCTTAGCATCGTCGCCAAACTCAACCTCAATTTGATGCAGCTCGACATGAAGAACGCCTTCGTGCAGAACAAGCTCGACCGGGTGCTGTACATGTACCAGCCGGACTACTACAACGACGGGACCGGCCGGGTGTAAAAGCTGCTGATTAGCCTGTACGGGCTGAAGCTGTCGCCGCTGCTGTGGTACAAGGCGCACAACGACGTGCTGGTTGGCGCTTGTTGGAAGAACAGCCAGGTCGACGAGGCTCTTTACTTCAAGGTCGGAGACGACAGAGTGGCCTGGTGGGTGCTGGTCTACATTGACGACCTGCTCGCCGCCAGCAGCAGCACCGCGATGCTGAAAGAGCTGAAGGAGCTGCTGGAGGACGCCTTCGAGCTGCGCGAGATCTCACCGGTGGAGAAGTACCTCGGGCTGGAGATCGTGCGCGACCGGACGGCGAGGAAGTTGTGGCTGCACCAGCAGAACTACGCTGACAAACTGCGTAGGCGGTTCATCGACGAGAAACACACCGGACGCACCCCAAAGACGCCAGTCTCCGTCGACGCCTACGCCGAGCTGACATTCGACGACGAGGAGGCTCAGGAGCGCAAGGAGGAAGAGTTCCGGCAGAAGGTTGGCTCGCTGCAGTTCACGGCGACAACGATGAGGTCGGACATCGATTTCGTCTGCACGGTGAGACGCGACCAGGACTGGCATGAGGTCGACCACTGCCTCGCCTACCTCGCCGACATCGGTGACATGGCCCTGGAGTCCAGCGGTGGATCAGAGTCGCTGGAGCTGGTCGGCTACGACACCGACGACAAGCAGAACCGAAAGAGCACGGGCGGCTACGCGTTCGTCTACGAAGGGGCCGCAGTCTTCTGGTCGGCCAAGTGCGCCTAGCCGACTTTGGCGATGGTGATGACGACGTGCAGTAGTAGGTGCCGTGCCCTTCTGCACGGCTAGTGCAGTGACCGGCATGCTCTGTGTTGTGTGCCTGCTGACGAGCTTTTCTCCGAATGGTACTGCCGTGTGGGCTGGGGGCCCAGGCGTGAATGCGGCAGGGGAGTGTCAGCAGGAGTTATGTGTTGGCCACGTCCTCGCTTGGGCGAAGCAGAATTCGCGGTCGGGTGTGCGGGAGGTGCAGCCGACCTACTGCAGTGAGAGGGGCGCCGACCTGGGAGGGACGCCGACCTGGGAGGGGCGCAGACCTGGGAGGGGCGCCGAACTGGGAGGGGAGCCGACCTGGGACCTGGGAGGGGCGCCGAACTGGGAGGCCGACGACATGGCGAAGTCGGCGGCCCAGACTCGCTGTGGAAGACGTGGTTGCCTGGTCGATCAAGTTACCAGTGCGACGGGTTCTGTGGGATGGACGACGATTGCCCAGGAGGTTCTAGCAAAGCCGACCTCGGTGTTGGTATCCCGAGGTCAACGTGGCTGATAAGATGCTGTCAACGGCACGTGGACGACTTGGTGTATGCGCTGTGCAGGTGACGAGGCACAGCACGCCAATCAGCTGCGAGCACCTGCGAAGCGGGTGCGCTGCTGTCTTGGAGGTGCAACGCTGTCCAGCCGCCTTGCTGCAACGTTGGCACGCCGTCGACTTGCAGCGTTGACAGACCTCGACTTTGCACTGCTGGAGCGTGGTCGACCTTGCAGTGCTGGAACGCGGTCGACCGTGCTGCCCTTGCAGTCGACCTGCATGCTTGCTAGCATCTGATCTAGTCTTGCTTGCCAACTTTGTTGTTTCCATTGCTGTTAACTTTTGCTAGTGAAACTCTTGCCAATTCTCCCCGTGAATGTGCGCGGAGAGAGAACACAAGAAAATACGGAAGGAACGCTACGATCACTCCTACACCCGTGCCTTCCCCGTAGTCTAGCCCCCGTTGTAGTAGTTATCTCCGCATTAGTCACCCATATGGTTGGTACAAGGAATATGTACGTTACATACCCAAATGGTTGGTACTCAAAGTAACTGCATTAATTATCCATATGCCTGATACTAAGCATAAGTGAGTTAGTTACCAATACTAAGAGTAAGTGTGTTACTTACCCAAATGGATAGTATTAAGCTTAAGTACGTTACTTATCCATATGGTTTAGTTACTGAAGTGCTTTACTTACCTGTATGGAGAATACCAAGAATAAGTGCGTTGTTTACCCATATGGATGGTACTAAACATAGGTGCGTTACTTACCCATGTGGTTGGTGTTAAGTGTAAGTGCATTACTTACCCATACCGTTGGTACTAAACCCAAGTGCTTTTGTTATCCATATGGATAGTACTATAAGCAAGTGCGTTACTTATCATATGGTTGGTACAAAGCGTACGTGAGTTACTTGCCAATATGCCTGATACTAAGCGTAGTTGAGTTAGTCACCAATATGGATGGTACTAAGAGTAGGCGCGTTACTTAGCCATTGTAATAGTAAGTGCGCAACTCACCATATGGTTAGTACTGAACGTAATTGCGTTACTTACCTATAGTGTGAGGATCGAAGGAACTGGTTCAGAAAGTATAATATGATCACCTGGGGAAAAGGCGGGGTACATATAGGATCGACACAAAGGCAGTAACCCGAGTGTTACTAGAAGGTTCCGCGGGTCGCGAAGCATCCCGAACGGGTCCTTCCCAAATTTGGTAGAAGGCAATTTGGTGGCAACGAAAAAGCCAAGAATTCAGTGCACGCAACCAAGTTCGGTGCCTATAACTATAATAAATATAGTAAAGCAACGAACCTAGGGAATCAAGCAAATGCATGGAAGAAAAAATAAAGCTAAGCTAGATAATGCATAACAGAGCAGATTCAAGCCAGCAAAGTCCAGCAAAGCCGTCGAAGCTGGGTGGCGTGAGAAATACCCTGCTTGACAAGAAAATCCTTGAGAGCATGGCGTGCGTTGCCCATACCAGCTTCTGCAACCCAACTTTCCTCCGATGGGTCATATCCTGTCCAGCGTATCAGAAACTCGAGCGTGTTGCCGCTTCTGCGTCTATGAGCGAGAACTCATTCCACTTCGTACTCTGGTTCATCATGTACGAGAACAGGTGGCGGTGGTGGTAGCTGTCGTCCTGAGAACGTTTGGTTGGGGTCGTTGTAGGGCTTCACTAGCTGAACATGGAAAGCATTGTGAAGGTTCCACGTAGTAGGTAAGCGCAAGCGGAATGGTGTCACCATTGCCTCAACGCGAAACGGACCACAGAAGCGGAGCCGGAGCTTGGATGGAAGATGGGACAAGTCCAAGTTGCGTGTGTCGAGAAGCACCTCATCTTCGACTGCTATTGAGTGATCACGTCGCTGTCGATCGATATACTGTTACTGGGAGTTCTGCATCGTGATGAGACGTTGTTGAGTCTTCTTCCATAGCTGCTGCATGGTGGTGACATGTGCCGGTGTGGTTGGCTGCTGTGGTGTAAGTGGTTCCCGTCTGTAGCACAGAAAGAAAGGAGATTTCCCTGTGGCCGCATGTGACGCATTGTTGTAAGCGAACTCTATTGGTGTAAGGTACTAATAAACTCAGGCTATTATCACTTAATCAGACATAAAACCTCTCCTTGGGGTCACCTCCAAGGGTCATTGGGTGCCTGGTACAAGATCAGCTCCTATCCTCAGGTCCGAGTTTGTAGAGAGAGGAGTCAAGAAGGACTTAGCAAGAGTACCTTGAACGTCGCGCAGCGTATCGTGCAGACGGTCGATCAGATTAAGCTGAAAAATCGTTATATCGAAGCTCACTCCAAGTGCTTTAAAATAAGCCAAGTTGCCCCGCGAAAGTTCTGCCATTGCAGGGTTAATGCTCGAACAGCATTTGCCTAGCATCGTAGTACTAGCACACTATCGCTGACTCGGGTAGCATTCCGACGTAGAACCACGTAGATACGAAATTCCAGCAAGGAAGGAATTGGCTTGATTCAATTTGACTATATCCAGGTAAAAACAAAGAAGGAATAAATAGTTATAGCTGGCAAGGATCTTGGGAATCAACCATGGAACAACCAGGGATGATCCCCCATAATTCCAAGCAACAAAACCAACTTGGCTGGACCAAAAAACAGTTGGTAAACAACCTCTGGTTCTGTTTTTCCAACCTGGGAAAACAACAACCAGGTTCAGGTCCTAAAAACAGAACATATTTTGTCCTTGCCAAACTAGCCAAATTCTGGTTTTGCTAGTTTCCCCTGGCCCTGTAGCATGCAGATACAGTCAAACAACATCCAACATTCACCTAATTGTACCCCTATAGTGCCTGCCCTAGCACACCATAGATAACCAAACAAAACAGTACGATTCTGGGTTGGATCAAACCGAATCTGCACAATCAAATGAATCGAACTGCAAAGCTTCCATCTTGGGTTCCTTTGCGAGCTCGTCGTTTCTGTTTGCACTGTTCATAGCGTGTACAATGTTGTGCCGAAGCGCACATTGCGCGAGTACCTGCAAATGCATCAAGCGAAAACTGCGAAAGCAAACAAACACACCACTCACACGCAAATGCATTTGCACATGCATTTACGTACAAAACAGACAGCAGGATGTCGTGCAAAGTGAATTTGCACCCAACAAACTCAAGCATCGGTAACTGTAGATCTCAGTGGCTGATGCCGTCTTTGCAAGCTGTGTAAAGCAACTGTTCAACCACCTGATTTAGTCCCTTTGTCTGTCCGTCAGTCTGGGGGTGGTACGCTGAAGACATTTCAAGGTTTGACCCCAACAAACCCATTAGTTCCCTCCATAACTTACTAGTGAATTTTGGTTCTCTGTCCGAGATGAGCGTAGCGGGGATCCCGTGGATGGTAATGATGCGGTCGAAGAAGAGGCGAGCAGTTGCTTCAGCTTTAGCCTTGGCGTTGGTTTGGATGAAGTGTCTTATTTTAGATAACTTGTCGATCACCACGAGTATAGCGTCATGCCTTCGTGAGGTCGAAGAAAGCCCAGTGATGAAGTCCATGCTAACGACTTGCCATGGCTGCTCCGGTACGGGTAGAGGCTGAAATAACCCTGTTTTTTTCTGCTTGCTACTCTTCATCCGCTGGCACGTGTCGCAAGAGGTGATGAACTGCTGCACGTCTGCTACCCTCCGGGGCCAGTAGTAATACTTCACTGCCCCTGCAAACGCCTTGTTGCTCCCGAAATGTCCCGCGTATGCCACATCGAGGAACTCCTCCAGTAAGATCTGTCGGAGAGGGGCATAGTTCAGTACTCAAATCTATCCTGAATATTTCCTAAACCGCTACGGCTTTTTCCCACAGTAACAGCTTCTGTTTCTGTGCTGTAGCCATCTTTGCGTCCACGGAGTACCCATTTGGAATAGACCCTTGAGCAGAGGTTTATCCCGTCAAGCTGGAGGCTGTTGGTGTAAGGGCCTAATAAAATCAGGCTATTAATAATTTCATCAAACTTAAAACCTCTCCTCAGGGTCACCTCCAAGGGTCCTTGGGTGCCTGGTACAAGACCAGCCCCTATCCTCGGGTCAGAGTTTGTAGAGAGAGGAGTCAAGAATGACTTCGCCAAATTAGCAAGAGTACCTGAACGTTGCGCAGCGTATCGTGCAGACCGTTGATCGGATTAAGCTGAGAGTTTTCTATATTGAACTCGCTCCAAAAACTTGAAATTAAGCCAAGTTGCCTCGCGAAAAGTTCTGCCATTACAAAAGTTTTGGCTGGGAAAGAGTTGGCCTAGCGTCGTAGTGCTAGCGTACTAGCGTTGACTCAGGTAGCATTCCGCCGTTGAACCGCGTAGAAACGAAATTCCATCAAGGAAGGAATTCGCTTGAATCAATTTCACTATATCCAGGTACAAACAGAGACGGAATAAATAGTTCTAGCTAGCAAGGACCTTGGGAATCAACCTGGTAACAACCAGGGATGATCCCAAATAATTCCAAGCAACAGAACCAACCTGGCTGGACAAAAGAGCAGGTGGTAGGTTGGTAAACAACCTCTGGTTCTGTTTTTCCAATCTGGGAAAACAACAACCATGTTCAGGTCCTAAAATCAGAACCCGTTTTGTCCTTGCCCAAGCAGCCAAATTCTGGTTCTGCTTGTTTCCCCTGGCCCTGTAGCATGCAGATACAGACAAACAACATCCAACCTTCACCTATATTGTACCCCTATAGTGCCTGCTCTGCTGCACTATAGCCAACCAAACAAAACAGTACAATTCCAAGTTGGATAGAACTGAATCTGCGCAATCAATTAAACCGAACCGCAAAGTTTCCATCTTGGGTTCCTTTGCGAGCTCATCCTTTCTGCTTGCAATGTTGTGCGGAAGCGCACATTGCGCGAGTACCTGCAAATGCCTCAAGCAAAAATTGCGAAAGCAAATTAACACACGAACATTCCATTCATACGCAAATGCATTCGCACACGCATACTCGTACAAGCAGACGGCAAGATGTCGTGCAATGTGAATTTGCAACCAACAGAGGCTTGCTACATGCCCTGGGTGGCTCAGTGCGTCGGCCTTGTTGTGTAGCTCTGGCTTGTAGACGATTTCAAAGTGGAAGTGGGTTTCTAGGAAGTCCATTCACCGCACTTGTCATCGTGAGAGCGAAGGCTACAACTACAGGTATTTGAGACTACACTGGTCAGTGTAGACTGTAGTCTTGGCTCCCTCTAGGTAACACCTCCACGCCTTGAAGGCTGTGACTATCGCTAAGGCTTCCTTGTCATGGATTGGGTAATTCATCTCTGTTCCGTGTAGTTTTTTCTGAGGTATGCGATGGGCTGCAAACCGCGATCCTGCATCGGTACTGCTCCGACTGCCTGGTTACTAGCGTCTGCTACCACCACGTAATCTCTGTCTGGATCCCGTAGGTTGAGTACTCGGGCAGTAGTCAGTGCAGTCTATAACTGCTCACTGGTCTTGTACCAGGCACCCAAGGACCCTTGGAGGTGATCTCGGGGAGAGGTTTATGTTTGAATTGCATCATATTAGCTTGAGTTTATTAGGCCCTTATACCAAGACTCGCCTCACGGTGGGCGACCAGGAGTCGACGACGGACTATTACAACCGTGCTTGACGGATCCTCGCCGAGATGCGGATGGCGGGCGTCGACTATTCGACGGCGTCGTACATCACACTCGTCGTCAAGGGTCTCCCGAGCGGCTACAACTTCATGCGCCGGATGTTGGTGATGCCCGTCATGCGGGAATCGCTCGGCGAGGACACGCTGGCGAGCCATACGATCAAGGATGAGGCGATGCAGGAGGCGGAACGATCCATGCAGCTCCATTCGAAAGCAAACTACGTTGCCCCGATAAAGTAGAGTCGTCAGCAGGGCCAGCGCAGGAAGCCGTGCGGAGGTGGGCGCTTGACGCAGGACGTCGACGAGAAGAAGTCGGCTCGGGACAGCGATCAAAACGGCGGTGGTTGACGGCGGGGGTGCTGGATCTGCGACGACCCCGATCACCTCTCCTCCGAAAGTCCTAACCGCCATGATTCCGAAGACGACGACCGCAGGGGAGGCCACGGGAGGTCAGCCAATGGTCGACGAAGTTGGGAGGAGAAGCCGCGCAAGGAGAAGCAGATGTCGTCGACGAAGGAAGTCGACTCCTCCGGCGGCAAGGGCCGAGGCGACGGGGAGGCGTCGTGCTCGATGGTCGGTGTCGTGGAGCCAACCCTTTCGCTTGCGCCGGAAGCCGGGGAAGACTTCAAGGCGGTCACGGCTGCTGTACAAGCAAATCCGATGGTGGTACTGCTCGACAGCGGTTGCTCACACTACCTGATTGGGACGAAGGAGGTCTTCGTTGACATGGCGCCGAGCGGCGACGTGAAGCGTGTGCGCGAATTCAACGGGTTTCTGCAGATCGTCGAGGGTCGTGGCACCTTTGCTCTGCAAGGGGAGGCTGGGAAGCAGGTCGTTATTCTCGACGTGCTCTACATGCCGGGCGTGCAGACGAACCTGCTGTTAGCCGGCCAGCTGTAGGAGAGCAGGGTGAAGCTGCAATACGATGGCCACGAGAACCTGCTCGTGTCGAGTCCAGGCGAGGTACTCGGTCGAGCACGCTACACTGGTGGCGTCCTCTGTACCCACCTTCACCCCTGCTCGACGGAGCCGTTGTCGAAGTCGACCGAAGTGGTGGCTCTGCGGACGATCGCTTCAGCGACGAAGTCGACGCCCGACAGGTGGCACGCGAGGCTCGCTCATGTCGGCGTCGACGAGATCAAGAGTTCGGCGAAGCACAAAGTCGGCAACGGCCTTGACATCAAGCCGTCAACTGGGGCTGACTTGCCGTGTGTCTCGTGCGTCGGCGAGAAGCTGGCGCGGCACACCTCCCCCGACAAAGGCTTGGACGCCAAGGAGGCCCTGGCTATCGTGCACATTGACTTGTGCGGGCCATTCCTGGTGGCTACCAAGGATAACAGCCTGTATTTTCTCCCGGTGAAAGACCGCCACACTCAGTATGTGTGGATGAAGCCGGTCGCTAAGAAGAGTGACGTTCTGCAGGTGTTCGTGAAATGGCTGCTGGTGGTAGTAGTCGACCTAAGTGCGCCGACACCGTCGTCGGCCTCCGGCGATGAGGGGAGCCTTGAGTCGTCATCTGTGGCGCCGGCCAATGTCATTGCCGGCGGCCGACTTGACACAAAGCTCGTCAACGAGGGCGTGAAGCCGTCGACGACAGGGGAGCTTGTGGCGAAAGAGGCATCTGAAGTGCCATCCACAGGGGAGCTGCAAGTGGGGAAGTTGACAGGGGAGCTGTCGACGAAAGAGAAGTCGGCAAGTGGGCCGACGAGAGGGAAGAAGCCGGTTGAAGGGCCAACGCTGGAGAAGCAGCTGGTCGACAACGAGGATGTTGACGATAAAGGGGAGTTGTCGGCAGGAGAGGAGTCTACCGACAGCGACGTGATGGAGGTTCCGGTCGAGAAGCCGGACCTGCGACGCTCAAGCCGAAATCGCAAGCCGCCGGAGCGGTTGGGCTTTCACGCCTGTCTGCCACCAGCACTTCACCACGCTGTTCAATGACGCTGAGACCGAGGTCGACCTGCCCGAACTCAACCGCGACGTGCACGCCGACCCCGACGATGACGGTGAAGGAGGCGTTGGCGAGCTGGAAGGGCAAGGCGGTGAAAGCCGCCATGCACGAGGAGATCCGCAGCCTCATCGGCATGGGACGTGGGAGCTGGTCGAATGCCCGCGCGGTGTGAAAATCATGAAGAACTGGTGGGTGCTGATGACGAAATACCACATCGATGATACGGTCACCCGCGAGAAGGCGAGATTGGTCATCAAGGGCTTCACGCAGGTGTATGGCGCCGACTACGACAAGACGTATGCACCACTTGGGAGCTACGTCACGCTGAGGGTCTTCCTCAGCATCGTCGCCGTCCTCGATTTCCACCTGATGCAGCTCGACATAAAGAACGCCTTCCTGCAGAGCAAGCTTGATAAGGTGTTGTACTTGTACCAGCCGGACTACTACAACGATGGGACCGGTCGGGTGTGCAAGTTGCTGAAGAGTTTGTACGTGCTGAAGCAGTCGTCGCTGCTGTGGTATAAGGCGCTCGACAATGTGATGACCGCCGCCGACTAGAAGAAGAGCCAGGTCGACAAGGCATTGTACTTCAAGGTCGGTGACGGCGGAGTAACCTGCTGGGTGCTGGTCTACGTCGACGACCTGCTCGCCGCCAGCAGCAGCCTTGCAATGCTGAAGGAGCTGCTGGCGGCCGTCTTTGAGTTGCGCGATATTTCGCCAGTGGAGAAGTACCTGAGGCTGGAGATCGTGCGCGACAGGCCGGCTAGGAAGCTGTGGCTCCACCAGCAGACTTACGTCGACAAGCTGCGTCGGCGCTTCTTCAACGAGGAGCAGGGCGGTCGGATCTTGAAGACGCCGGTCTCCGTCGACGCCTACGCCGAGCTGACTTTCATTGTCGCGGATGTTCACACGCGCGAGGAGGAGGAGTATAGGCAGAAGGTTGGCTCGCTGCAGTTCGCGGCGACGATGACGAGTCCGGACATTGCTTCGCGTGCAACAAGCTAGGGAGCGGCCTGATTGTGAGGAGCAACCAGCATTGGCGTGAGGTCGACCGCTGCCTCACCTACCTCGCTGACGCCCGTGACACCACCCTAGAGTTCGGCGGGTGGACCAAAATCATGTGGCTATGTAGACGCCGATGAAGCCGGCGACAAGCAGAATCATACGAGCACGGGTGGCTACGTGTTCATTTTCGGAGAAGCCGCGGTCTCCTGGACGAGCAAGAGCATCAAGTGCGCTACGCTCTCGTCGACCAAGTCGGACTACGTCATGGCCACGGAAGCCGGCAAGGAGGCTCGTCGACTGCGCTTCCTCCTTGCAGAGCTCCAGCTGCTCAACGCTGGGACGCCGATTGTCCTTCTTGTGGATAACCATTCGGCCATGACGGTCGCTGAAGGCTTGGGGATGAAGGGCAACCTCAAGCACATGGAGCGGCGCTAAGCCTGGCTGCAGCAGATGGTGAATCGCGGAAAGTTCGTACTGCGGTACATCCGACCACCGAACAGCCGGTCGACTTCCCAACGAAGGAGCTGCACTTTCCAGCCTTCAACCGGTGCTCCTCGCAATCGGCCAAGTGCGCCTGGCCGACGTCGGCGACGGTAATGACGACGTGCAACAGTAGGTGCCATGCCCTTCTGCATGGCTGGTGCGGTGATGGCGTGCTGTGTGTTGGGTGTAGTTCTACCGTGCAATTTGGGGGCCCAAGCGTGAGTGCGGCAAGGGAGTGTTGACAGAAATAGGGTGTTGGCCCTGCCCTCACTTGGGAAAAGCCGACGTTGAGGTCGGGTGCGCGGGAGGTGCGGCCGACCATCTGCAGAGGTTGACACGTGCAGATCGACGGAGTCGATTGACCTGCAGAAGACTGCTGCGAAGCCGCCGATGACAGGAAGACGGCGGCAGAGTTCGACTGGCTTGGTCGCCGAAGAAGTTCGTCGACCTGCCTTGGGGTTGGTCGACGAGGGTGTCGTCGACCTGCGCGGGTCTGTTGAGGAGCCGTCTAAGATGGGAGCTTGACGGCAGCAGTTGACCATGTTGGCCGACAGAGGGGTCTGACGACCAGGGCTGTCTCCACGGGAGTTGTGGTCGATGAGGTAGGGCGTCGACCAGGGCACCAGGTGGTCGATCCGGTCGACCAATTTACCTCGGCGAGGTTTAGGGTTCTGCGGAGGCACGCAAACGTTGTCGAGGCCGCGATGGCGAAGGTGACTTCGGGCTAGTATCCCAAAGTCGAAGTGGCTCATTCGGCACAGACAACAGCTGACGGAAACGTGACGGTGCATGTTGAGCCAATCGTCTGCAAGCACGTACGAGCGTGCGCACTGCTGTCATCTATGGGTGCAACGCTGGACGGCCGCTTTTCTGCAGCGTTGGCACGCCGTCGACCTGCTCTGTTGGCAGGCCGCCTTTCTGCAGTGCTGGCGCGGCTCCTCTACACAGCGGTGACAGGCTGTCAATCATGCTGCGCTGGTGGTAGAACAGCTGCCGCGCTAGGTTGCTAGGCTCTGATGTAGTCATTGTTCCCATTCGCAGTTTGAATCATTCTGACATCTCAACTTTGCTAGTGGAAACTCATGCCAATCCTTCTCGTGAATGAGCAAGTACTAAGGCAGGCAAAGCTACGATCACTCCTAGAACTCGTGCCTACCCCCCATAGTCTAGCCTCCGACTGGTGTAGTGTGTATCTTTGCATTTATCCTTAGTGCCAACCATATGGGTAAATATTGCAATTACTCTTAATACCAACCACATAAGTAACGCTCTTACATTTAGTACCAACCATATGGGTAAGTAACGCACATACTCTTGGTACCAACCATTTGGGTAAATAGCGCACTTACTCTTGGTAATAACGATATGGGATAGTCACGTACTTACCCTTAGTACTAACTGTATGGGTAAGTAACGCACATACACTTAGTAGCATCCTAGAATTGTGTACCCCTTAGTACCTAACCCACTGCAGCCTACATAGGCTCGATAATATATGTTTGACACACCCCCATAGGCAAAGTGGGGGAGAACAAAGGGTCACAAGACCAATCAAGCAAAGCAAAACAAGCCCAGGGTGGATCACAACGTCACCACACATTCCGAGCACAGGTTCAAGGCCACAAGGCCAGTTCACATGCAGGATCATATATATAAAGGTAAACAAGCAAGTGCAGGTATATATAGATCACAGTACAAGCAAGGTCAAGAAGTAAGCAAGTGAGGCCAAGTAGGCACAAGACCTAGCATCGTACAAAAGCGCTGATGATCACAAGGCTGAAGTGCCTTGGTAAAGATATCAGCAGTGTTGGCCTGAGAGGCCACGTAAGCAAGGCGCAGCTGACCACGCTGCTGCAGCTCACGAGCAAGGAAGTAGCGAAGAGCAATGTCCTTCGTTCTGTGCTCCAGTCTGTGCTCCCGACACAAGGCCAGTATGGCCTTGTTGTCTACGTACAGAACTGGAGGAGAACGAGGCGGCTCTCCCAGGTCGGTCAGCAGGTAGGTGAGTTAGCGTAACTCCTGTACAGCCATGGCCCCTGCGTAGATCTCGGCCGCACAGCTGGAGCCGAGAACAGAAGACGAGCGGGTAGACCGCCACGAAACAGAGCCGGAACCAAGGCTGAAGGTGTAACCCTGTGACGACCGCTGCGTAGCCAAGTCGTCAGCCCAAGAAGCGTCTGCGTGACCAGTGAGGACCACTGGACTCCGCCCTCCAAGCACGAGCCCCATGCCCGACGTACAGCACACGTAGCGCAACACCCTCTTCGCAGCAGCCATGTGCTCTGGTCGGTGTCTCCCAGGAGCAACATAGCGTGCTAAGATGCTAAGAGGGTATGCCGGGTCAGGTCAGGTGCAGGTCATCAGGTACATGAGGCAGCCAACAAGCTCTGGGTACGGGCCACTCGGCTCTACGGACTCATCCGAAGGCAGAGCTGAGAGCGAGTGGCGAGTAAACAGAGGAGTGGCCTGGGGCGAGGAGTACGTGAAGTCGAAGCGCTGAAGGACCTGCTGCACCATGTGTGACTGAGTCAGGGTAATGGTGCGCCGTGCTCTGTCCCGGGTGATCTGCAAGCCAAGATAGCTGCGCAGTTCACCCAGGTCTGTGCACGTGTGTCTCTTCTGCAGCTCCGACTTCACGTGGGCGAGTCCAGCAGTGTCAGCAGTGGCAAAGACCAAGTTGTCGACGTACACGAGGATGTAGAATGGCGGCAGCGAGGTGTTGGCGCGCAGAAACAGCGACGGGTCGGCAGTAGAAGGAGCAAACCCAAGAGCCGCTAGCGTAGTCCTCAGTGTGTCGTGCCACTCACGGGGCGCCTGGCGGAGACTGTAAACTGGCCGCCGAAGGCTCCACTGGGTGCCAGGAGGAAAAGACCCAGTGAAGCCAGGTGGGCGGCGCAGCCTGATCTCCTCGCGCAGGCTGCCCTGCAGGAAAGCAGTGCTGAAGTCAAGAGAGTGAAGCTCGTAGTCGCGCTGAGCAGCTATGTGCAGCAGCACCCGAAGAGTAGTCATCTTCGGGGTGGGAGAGAAGGTATGAAAGAAGTCAACTCCCTGCCGCTGACTTAAGCCCCTAGCCACGTAGCGCGCCTTGAAGACAGGTGGAGAACCCGGCGGCCGCTTCACCATGAAGATCCACATGCCACTGACGATGTTCGCCCCAGGGGGGGGAACCTCGTCAACGTAGGTGCCTGTGGACTTCCAGGAAGCCATCTCTGCGTCCATAGCTGTCTGCAACGAAGAGGAGTAGGGACCCTCTATCGCCTCTGCGTAAGAGCGCGGGGTCGGGATGTCTGGTGCATCCGGGTCTCCCTCAGGGGCAAGCAGCATGGCCACGAGATGGGGTAAAGCAGCAGCAAAACAGTGGAACTCCTCCTGCCTGTCCTCAAGGACGTCCGTGCCAAGAGCACACTCACCCCCGACGGACGGAGGACAGAGAGACTCAGACTCAGCAACAAGACTAGCGGCGTAGTCTAGACGACAGTGAGCAGCGAAGTCGACAAGCTCAGCAACTAAGGCAGACGCGGCAGTGGACTCAAAAGAAGGGTCAGTAACAACAGTAGCCAGGAGACGCGTGACAGTATGACTAGCAGCACGAAGAGGGTCAGACTCCGGGCCAGAAAGAGCAGGAAGAGAGGACTCAGGAGGAGAAGGCAAAGGGATACGCTGTGGAGCAGTGGAGGGACGCAGTGCCATCTGGTGTGTGCCTGGGACTGCAAGAGGACGCTGACGCGGAACACGGCGACCGGTGCGAACAGCACGAACAGGCGACGCTGGACGCGACTCAGGCTCACGACGCTCAGCAAGACCTCCAGTAGGACCAGCGTAGGGAGAAGGGGCAGGCAGTGGACAGGCGAGCTGTAACTGTGACGCGGACGGGACGGGCTGTGGACACTCTAAGGTAGGAGAAGGACCAGAAGAAGGCGGAAGGCCAAGAACCTGCTGAAGGAGCGGAACGAAGTACGGCCGAGGCCGCGCAGCACCTCCAGAACTAGCTGGGACAGCACCAGCACCCCCATCGGCAGCTCCGACTCCTGCAGCATCACCAGCTCCAGTAGCACCTCCAGCAGCACCAGCAGCGCCAACTCCAGTACCCCCAGGAGCACCTGCTCCAGTAGCACCTCCAGCTCCAGCTCCAGCAGCACCTCCAGCTCCAGAACCTCCAGCAACTCCAGCGCCAGGAGGACCACCAGAAGACGCAGCAGCTCCGGCTCCTGCACCCCCAGCAGCGCCTACTCCAGTAGCACCGCCAGCTCCAGCACCAGTAGAACCACCAGGCCCAGTAGCTCCAGTACCTCCAGTACGAGCACCTCTGGGACCCGAGGCTCCAGCACCCCCAGCAGCAGTAGAACCTCCAGCACCAGCAGCAACACCAGCTCCAGCAGCACTACTCCAACGCCGAGCAAACCACTCGCGCAGCTCCTGTGGAGAGGGTAGCTCCCGCCGAGGCGAAGCACCCGAAGGACCACCAGGCTCCGCACCCCCTGGCTCCGCACCCCTAGACTCAGCAACCCCAGGCTCAGCACCCCCAGACCCAGCACCCCCAGTCCCAGCACCCCCAGTCTCCGCACACTCAGGCTCAGCACTCCCAGACCCGGCACCCGCAGGCGCAGCACCCCGAGCAGCACCAGAGTCAACAGCTACCTCGACAGGCTCGACTGCGTCTACCTGAGACACACCTGAGGGGGCAGGACCCTGAGGGGGGAGGGGGTCTACCGGGGGGGTACCTGGCACGAGGAAGAGCGGCGGGGGGGGGAGGGGGGCAGTGCGGTAGGGGAAGAGACGGTAGTACGGAACCGACTCGTCAAACGTGACGTCCTGGGAGGACAGAATACGGCGCGAGGTGGGGAGGTAAAACTGCCAACCAGGCGCGTCAGGGGGGAAGCCAAGGAAGACGCAGGGAACAGCACGAGAGGACAGCTTGTCCGCAGACAAGTTTCGGACGAAAGCCCGAGATCCCCAGACACGGAACGCAGACGCATCGCCAACCTTCCCCGTCCACTGCAGGGTTGGGGAGGTCTCCGGCAAGGAGACTCGGGGCTGAAGGTTGATCTGCTGCGCCGCATACTGAACCGCGAACGGTCACAGAAAATGGGGAGCAGCCGCATGGATCATGGACGTACGAGCGACGTCCATGACCATGCCAATGCGGCGCTCAGCAATCCCATTTTGATGTGGAGAGGCCGGAAGCGTGAACGTCTGGCGGATGCCCCTCGCACGGCAGAAGGCTCGCAGAAGGTCGGAGGAAAACTCTCCACCTCTGTCGGAGTGCAGACGCAGAACAGGAAAGTCCGAGCCAAAACTCCTCCTGAGCTGGAGACGAGCAGCGCGGATCCAGTCGATCAACACCCCAGTGACCTCACCCTTGGTGCGCAAGGGGAAGACTGCGGTGTAACGCGAGTAGTCGTCAACCACCAAGAGGAAGTAACGCTCGTGACCGTGTCCACGGACGCGGGCTGGGCCCCACACGTCCATGTGAAGAGTCTGCAGTGGAGCCTCTGTCGGCAGAAACTCAGAGGAGTGAGGAGCGGCGCGCTGCCGCCCCTCGACGCAGGGAACGCAGGTGGGGGCAGGCTCCGGAGGAAGGGGAGGGAGGAACCGGGGGAGACCAGAGACAAGGTATAGAGAGGCCATGCCTCGGAGACGAGGCAGGGAGGGGTGACCAAGGCGGTGGTGCCAGAGGAGAGTCTGGTGAGACAGGAGACGACACGAGCAGGGGGCAGACTCAGGACCAGACCTGGACGCTGCAGCAAACACCTGAGCCGACGCAGCCACCGGACCAGACGTAGTAACCAGAGGAGACTCAGTAGTCAGTGTGTACAGGCTCGACCCCGACTGACGGGTGAACGTGGCCAAGTGTCGGCCCGTCCGAGCACACGTACAGTGGGTCACTCGCTGACTCGCAGGAGTGAACTGGTCAACCCCCCCATCCTGCAGGTCTGCACCACTCACCAGGTTCGTAGAGGACGAGGGGAGGTAAAGACCTGACAGGGTGCCAGAAGGGGCCGCCGGACACGGTAAGACAGTGGAGAAGTGGGCAAGGACAGGACCCCCAGAGGGGTCTGCCAGCGAGACTGCAACCGGCCGACTAAGCGGCGTGAGTGTGGTGCGGTCTCGAAAGAAGGAGCGGGAAGCACCCGAGTCAAGGGTGAAAGTGTGCAAAGCCTGAGCCGACGTGGTACCTGAGAGAGCAGACTCACCAGCACCTGGGGCAGCAGACTCACTAGCACCTAGAGCAGTAGCCTCACCAGCATCTAGAGCAGCAGCCTCAATGGCCGGGTCAGGAGGAACACACAGGTAACAGTCACCCTCATCACTAGTAGACACAACATACATGGCAGCAAGAATAGCATCATAATCAAGATCAAAGATAGCAACCCCCGACCTAAGCAGCTCGCCCCAGCGAGGGATCTCAGTGGCGTCAGGGAACTGGAGACGCCAGGCGTCCGTCAGGCGGCCGAAGCAGCGCTGGGTGGTGTGCGGGCCGCCGCACGGCTCACCAGAGCGGTCGCCAGTACGCAGGACGTAGGCACAGGGACCAGCACCCCCACCCCGCTGACGCGCAGCGTACCACTCACGAAGCTGCTGGGGGGGCGGGGTCTCACGCGTGCGCTGCTGCTGCTGGCGCTGACCACCACCAAAGCCGCCCCGCTGCACAGAGCCACCCCGACCTGCTCCACCGCCGCCACCGCCACCGCCGACGCCACCGCCGCCTCCGCTCCCACCGCCACCGCCGCCGCCGCCTCCGCCTCCACCGCCGCTATCGAAGCCCCCACCCCCGCCACCACTCCCACCGCCACCCCCACCCCCTCCGCCGCCTCCACCGCCACCTCCACCGCCCCCTCCAGCTCCTCCAACTCCCTTGCCCCCCTTGCCCCTGCCGTTGCGGCGTCTCCCGCTAGGGGCAGACGCAGCGCCGACCGACTCGGTGCCAACGAGGTCGACCGCAGCAGCAGAGGCAACAGAGGGCAAAAGGGGGGAGGGGGAGCACCCCTCAAAGAAGGTGGCACGAGGGTCACCACGAGAGGCTCCTACAGCGACTATACTCTTCTCAGCTGCTAGGAGGCGCTCCTCGAGGAGGTCAACGGTGAGTGTGGTGGGGCAAACAGAGAAGAAGCGGTCCCTGACCGGACGAAGGGAGTCAGGGAGCCGGGTGACTAGGTAGTAGAGGGTGATGTACATGGGAGGGGGGTTCTTAGCGCAGAACTCAGCAGGAAGCGCAGCGCGGTAGCGGGTGTCACTGGTGCGAAGGTGCGTAATGAGGTCAGCGACTGTGGGGAAGGCGGCGAGGTCAGGGAACAGGTACGGCAGCATGAGGCGACTAAGGGCAGCAGTGCCAGGGGACGAGTAGCGTGCAACTACAGCGTCGTACAAGGTCTTAGCACTCTTGTACTGACTAAAGTGTGCGCGCTCAGTAGACGGCAAGTGACTACGCACAGCAAGACGGGCAGCAGCATCGCGTGTGGCCCACTGTGAGCGAACAGTGCTGTCAGCATCGGCAGTAGGGGCAGTAGAGGCGCCAGACGTGAGATCGAACAGTGGGAGACCGTCTTTCCTATCGCACTGCGGGAAAATCTGCAGATCATCGACCCAGACCACAAAGTCGACAGCCCGACCCTCAGCATCAAAGGTGAGAACACTAGGGGTAGCCATGACAGCAGCAGCAGCAGGCTAGCAACAGCAGTGGCAGGCTAGGGGCAGCTCAGTAGGAGAGGCGCGGCTTGGCGGTGCTCTTACCAGGGCGGGAGGGTAGAGGTCCGCAAGTGGTGGGGCAGGGCCGAGGCGCGCCGGCAGGGACAGGGCCGCGACGGGGCGGCAGAGGAGAGCCGCGCCTCAGCTGCAGGGCAGGGCCGGTACGGCGGCGGCGGCTGCAGCCCTGGCAGCGGCGGCGGCGGCTGTCACGGCAGCGGCGGCGGCGGCTGCTGTTGTCAGCTACGGCGGCGGCTGCAGGTCCGGCTGCGGCGGCTGCGGCTGTCACGGTAGTGGCGGCTGCGGCCACTGCTGTCGGCGGCGGCGGCGGGGCGGCAGGGCCGTGAAGAGTCGGGGAGGGGCCGTGAGGAGGGGCCGCAACGAGCCGCGAAGGAGCCGCGGAGGGGCCGTGAAGGAGCCGCGAAGGGCCATGAAGGGCCGTGGAGGAGCCGCAAAGGGGGCCGCGAAGGGCGGCGAAGGGGCCGAGAAGGGGCCGCGAAGGGCGGCGACGGGGCCGAGAAGGGGCCGCGAGGGGCCACGGAGGGGCCGCGAGGGGCCGCGAAGAGCGGCGAAGGGGCCGCGAGGGGCCGCGAGGGGCCGCGAGGGGCCGTGAGAGGGGCCGCGAAGGGCCGCGGAGGGGCCGCGAGGGAGCCGCGAAGGGGCCGCGAAGGGCCGTGAGAGGGGCCGCGACAGGGTGAGTACCAACCATATGGGTAAGTAACGCTCTTACGCTTAGTACCAACCATATGGGTAAGTAACGAAGTTACCCTTCATACCAACCATTTGGGTAAGTAACGCACTTGCTCCTAGTACCATCCATATGGATATGTACCGCGCATACTCTTAGTACCAACCATATGAGTAAGTCACGCTCTTACGCTTAGTACCAACCATATGGGTAAGTAACACTTTTACGCTTAGTACCAACCATATGGGTAAGTAACGCATCCACTCTTAGTACCAACCATATGGGTAAGTACTGCACTTAGTCTAGTATCATTCATATAGGTTTGTAACACATTTACCTACTACCAACTATATGTGTAAGGAACGCACTTACTCTAAGTACCAACCATATGGGTAAGTTACACTTTTACAATTAGTACTAACCATATGGGAAAGTAACGCTCCTACTTTTAGTTCAAACCATATGGGTGACTACTGCACTTACTCTTAGTACCATCCATACGGGTAAGTTACGAACGCACTTAGGTTTAGTACCAACTGTAGGTAAGTAACGCACTTACGCTTATTACTAACGGTTTCGGAAAGTAACGTACTTACTCTTCCGTCCAAGCTCCGGCCTTCCGTCCAAGCTCCGGCCTTGCTTCTGTGGTCCGTTTTGCGTTGAGGCAATGGTGGCAACATTCTGCTTGCGCTTACCTACTACGTGGAAGCTTCAATGCTTTCCATGTTCAGCTAGTGAAGCCCTACAACGACCCCAACCAAAAGTTCTCAGGGCGACAGCTACCGCCACCGCCACCTGTTCTCGTACATGATGAACCAAAGTACGAGGTGGAACGAGTTCTCGCTCATAGACGCAGACGCGGCAACACGCTCGACACGCTCGATTTCCTGATACACTGGACGGGATATGACCCATCGGAGGATAGTTGGGTTGCAGAAGCTGATATGGGCAACACACGCCGTGCTCTCAAGGATTATCTTGTCAAGCATGGTATCTCTCACGCCACCCAGCTTTGAGGGGGGGACATATGAGAGTACGACGGCTGCTGGACTTTGCTTGCTTGATTTTGTTAGATTATGCAATATCTAGCTTAGTTTTATCTTATCTTGCATGCATTTGCTGGATTCCCTAGGTTCGTTGCTTTACTATATTTATTATAGTTATAGGCACTGAACTAGGTTGCGTGCACCGAATTCTAGGCTTTTCGGTTGCCACCAAATTGCCTTCTACCGAATTCGGGAAGGACCCGTTCGGGATGCTTCGCGACCCGCGGAACCTTCTATTAACAACCCGGTTACTGCCTTTGTGCCTTTGTACAAAGCTATCCTTGCCTTGTACCCAGGTGATCATATTATACTTTCTGAACAAGTTCCTTCTAATCCCAGGAAATCGGAGCGGGTTTATACGCGAGGTCTTCAACCGCTAAAAACCGCGGGGACGACAACGAAAGCTCCGATTCGGATATGTAAAACCAGTTCCGGGTCATTCCGGTTTTCGAGTACTCCTCAGGTTTATTGGCTATAACGTTGGAATTTTGACCGTCAGATCGATTCGAATCTCAACGGCTTAAAGAATTTTGCCCAAACAGGTTGGAATTTGGAGCGTTAGATCGAGTTTCTTCTCAACGGCCGAGATCGGACGCGAATTCGGCTGAGAGAGAATTACGCGACATATAGAAACCGCCCTCGTCAATTCGGAAGTCGATTCGCTTTGCAGTAAGTCGACCTGCGCACAGGTTTTATCTATTTCCGTCGCAAATCTTCCTGAAAATCGCCAAATGGAGCAAAATGGTGATAATTTTGTACGAAAAATTACAGAGTTACGCACTGATATAGACCAGACGCATGTAACTCTCCAACGAATGAGGCGTTACTCGCGAACCAGTCGGCAACCGTCACAGCAGCAGCGAACGTAGCGGCGAATGCAGCAACGACAGCAGCAGTAGCAGCAGCGGCGACACCGACAATTGTACCTGCGACAACGGCAGCAGCTACAGGTTGTTTCCCAGGTTGATTCGCAAGGTCATTGCTAGCTAGAACTATATATTCCTTCTTTGTTTGTACCTGGATATAATGAAATTGATTCAATCGAATTTCTTCCTTGCTGGAATTTCGTTTCTACACGGTGCAACGTCGTAGTGCTACCGAGTCAATGCTGGTACGCTAGTACTACGACGCTGTCGGAGCCATAGCTCTGTAATGGTGGAACTATTCGCAATGCAACTTCACCCTTTTAAAGCTCTTGGAGTGAGCTTCGATATAGCGAATTCTCAGCTTAATCCGATCGACGGTTTGCACGGCACGCTGCGCGATGTTCAAGGTACTCTTGCTATTTGATTTTGTTCTTCTTATTCCTCTCTCTACAAACTCGGACCCGATGATAGGGGCTGGTCTTGTACCAGGCACCCAAGGACCCTTGGAGGTGACCCCGAGGAGAGGTTTTAAGTTTGATTAAGTCATAATAGCCTAAGTTTATTAGGCCCTTACACCAACATCCTCCAGCTCGACGGGATGAACCTTCTGCTTAAGGGTCTATTCCAACATGGGTACTCCGTGGACGCAGAGATCGCTACAGCACAGAAACAGAAGCTGTTACAGTGGGAGAAAGACTTAGCGGTAAGGAAATATTCAGGAAAGATTTGGGTACCGGATTATGCCCCGCTTTGACAGATCTTACTGGAGGAGTTCCACGATGTGCCATACGCGGGACATTTTGGGAGCAACAAGACGTTAGCACGGACAGCGAAGTACTACTACTGGCCCCGGATGTCAGCAGATGTGCAGCAGTTCATCACCTCTTGCGACACGTGCCAGCGGATGAAGAGTAGCAAGCAGAAAAAAACCTTGTTACTTCAGCCTCTACCCGTACTGGAGCAGCCATGGCAAGGTAGCATGGACTTCATCACTGGGCTTTCTTTGACCTCACGAAGGCATGACGCTATACTCGTGGTGATCGACAAGTTCTATGAAAAAAGACACTTCATCCCAACCAACGCCACGCCTACAGCTGAAGCAACTCCTCGCCTCTTCTTCGACCGCATCATCACCATCCACGGGATCCTGGCTACGCTCATCTCGGACAGAGACCCGAAATTGATTAGTAAGCTCTGGAGGGAACTCATGGGTTTGTTGGGGACAAAGCTTGCAATGTCTTCAGTGTACAACCCCCAGACCGACGGACAGAAAGAGCGACTCAAACAAGTGGTTGAACAGTAACTTCGCACATCTTGCAAATACGACATCAGCCAGTAAGATCTACAGTTACAGTTACACGACATCGTGCCGTCTGATTTGTACGGGTATGCGTGTGCGAATGCATTTGCGCATGAGTTGTGTGTTCGTGTGTTTGTTTGCTTTCGCAATTTTCGCTTGATGCATTTGCAGGTACTCGTGCAATGTGCATTTCGGGACAGTATTGTACACGTTATGAACAGTGCAAACAGAAAGGACGAGCTCGCAAAGGAACCCAAGATGGAAGCTTTGCAGTTCTGATCATTTGTTTGTGTTGATTCAGTTTGATCCAACTCAGAATTGTACTGTTTTGTTTGGTTATCTATGGTGTGCTAGGGCAGGCACTATAGGGGTACAATTAGGAAAAGGTTGGATGTTATTTGTCTGTATCTGCATGCTACAGGGCCAGGTGAAACTAGCAAAACCAGAATTTGGCTGGTTGGGCAAGGACATATCATGCTCTGTTTTTAGGACCTAAACCTGGTGGTTGTTTTCCCAGATTGGAAAAACAGAACCAGAGGTTGTTTACCAACCTACCACCTGCTGATTTGTCCAGCCAGGTTGGTTTTGTTGCTTGGAATTATGTGGGATCATCCCTGGTTGTTCCCAGGTTGATTCCCAAGGTCATTGCGAGCTAGAACTATATATTCCTTGGCTTATTTTAAAGCACTTGGAGTAAGCTTCGATATAGTCATTTCTCAGCTTAATCTGATTGACGGTCTAAACGATGCGCTGCGCGACGTTCAAGGTACTCTTGCTAATTTGGCTAAGTCCTTCTTGACTCCTCTCTCTTCAAACTTGGACCCGAGGAGAGGAGCTGGTCTTGTACCAGGCACCCAAGGACCCTTGGAGGTGACCCCGAGGAGAGGTTTTAAGTTTGATTAAGTAATAATAGCCTGATTTACTCGGCCCTTACACCAACAGAGTTTGCTTACAACAACTCGTCACATGCGGCCACAGGGAAATCTCCTGGGAATACCAACACAGGACACTTACAACAACGCGTCACATGCGGCCACACGAAAAAAATAGTTATAGCTAGAAAGGACCTTGGGAATCAACCTGGGAACAACCAAGGATGATCCCAAATAATTCAAAGCAACAGAACCAACCTGGCTGGACAAAACAGCAGGTGGTAGGTTGGTAAACAACCTCTGGTTCGTTTTTCCAACTTGGGAAAACAACAACCAGGTTCAGGTCCTAAAAATCAAAACCTGTTTTGTCTTTGCCCAACCATGCTGGTTCCGCTGGTTTCCCCTGGCCCTGTAGCATGCAGATATAGACAAACAACATCCAGCCTTCACCTAGATTGTATCCCTATAGTGCCTGCCCTGCTACACTATAGTCAACCAAACAAAACAGTAAAATTTCGAGTTGGATATAACTTAATCTGCGCAATCAAGTAAGCCGAACCGCAAAGCTTCCATCTTGGGTTCCTTTGCGAGCTCGTCCTCTGTGCTTGTACAGTTCATAACGCGTATAATGCTGTGCCGAAGCGCACATTGCGCGAGGACCTGCAAATCCATCAAGCAAAAATTGCGAAAGAAAACAAACACACGATCATGCCATTCACACCCAAATGCATTCGCACACGCATACTCCTACAAACAGACGGCAGGATGTCATGCAATATGAATTTGCACCAAACACACTCCCCCTAAGCCTGCCGACTGCATCCTCATCATTCGATTCTAGTTCATGCTCATTCCACTCATGCGCACACAACGCCAACGAGGCTCATCCGCAAGCCTCTTGGTGAGGAAGTCTGCTGGCTGCTGGTGAGTCTTGATGTAGATCGGATTCACCGTCCCCCTCTTCACCTCCTTACGCAGCCAGTGCCACTTGATACGCATGTCCTTGTTGAGCCCATGAAGCACAGCGTTCATGGCCATCCCAAGAGCCCCCTTGCCATCACAAAACAGCGGCGTAGCAACCTTCTGCTCATGGCCAATCTCCTCTAACAGCCTTCTCAGCCAAATCACCTCCTTTACCCCATGGGACATCGCCATGTACTCTGATTCCACGGAAGACAGTGCCGTCTCCGTCTGCTTCTTTGACCTCCAACTAGCAGACCATCCCCCAACTACACAAATGTATCCTTCCATAGATGAGGAATCCTCCTTCTCAGAAGCCCACGTAGCATCAGTAAAGCAAGTGAGAAACAGCTTGCCTTCTCCACGTCGCTCCCCCTTCTCTTTCAGCACCTCAACCCCTTTCTGTATCACCTGTGCAGATGCGGAGTATTGAACTCCAATGCTTGGGTGAGAGTTCAGATACTTCACCACACGCTCAGCTGCATCCACCTGCTCCTCTGATGGATTCTGCACCACCGTAGCCAGCTGGCCAACTGAGAAAGAGATGTCGGGCCTCGTGTGAACTGTTGCATACAAGAGGCTGCCCACCAAGGACTGAAATTGCTGCTGCTCTTCGGCTTCAACCCCTTCATCCTCTGCAGCCTTCATAAGCTTGAATTCTGCTGGCAGGGGAGTTGCAACCTTGCGCTCATTTTCAATCCCATACTTCTCCTCCAACTCCTTGATGAACTTCTCCTGGTGCAGCCTGTGATCTGGATCCCTCTCAACATGCATCTCGAGGTAGTACTTTACCTCCCCAAGGTTCTTGCACTTGAAGTTTTCCATCAGCTGCTGCTGCACATTCTAGGTCTCCTTCATGCTGCTGCTAAAGAGAAGAATGTCGTCCACGTAGACCAGAAACAGCACCAGCTTCTCCCCCCCCCCCTTGAGTAAGAGGCTCTCATCACAGCTGCTGGTCCTGAATCCCATCTCCTCTAAAACAGCTGCCAACTTCTGGTACCAGCAGCATGGTGCCTGCTTCAAGTCGTAGATTTCAGCTTGTACTCCCTGCCCGTACCATCCTCATACCCAGGCGGCTGCGTCATGTACACATCCTCCTCTAAAATCCCATTGAGAAATGCCGTTGATATATCCATCTAAATGATGAATTTCCCACTAACGGCTGCATCTGCCAACAAGACACGGAGGGTAGGGGGTTTGGCAGTGGGAGCAAAGATTTCGTAGAACTCCTGCTTCTCCTTCTGCATAAACCCCCTAGCCACCAGCCTACTCTTGTAGATGGTGACCTGTCCCTTGTCATCGGTCTTGATCCTTAGCACCCACTTGCACTGTACGGCTTTCTTCCCTTCAGGCAGCACCACCAGATCCCATGTCCCATTCTTTAGCAGGCTCTGGTACTCAGCATCCCTAGAAACCAGCCACTTGTCCCTATCTGGTCTAGCTAATGCCTCCTCCATGCTAGATGGTTCCTCTGGTGCAAGGGCAAGAAAACAGCAGGCAGGTTCATCCTCCTCATCCGGATCATAGCCATGCGGTAGAATCAGCAATGCCTCCTTGGTCCCAAGCTGCTGCTCTGCTACATCAGCTCCTGCAGTCAGCTTCTTAGTAGCCATACGGGTATGTCCTGGCCTGGAGACGGGTGTCTCCCATCCCCTCATAATGACACCCCCCGGATTCTTAGTTTTCCCCTGTTGCTGCTCTCCTCCCTCGGATCCAGCAGCTCCACTAGTGCTACCGCTAGTCTCCACACCATTGAATTCACCTGCAGGTGCCTCCTGGACCTTCTCTCCATCACCACCCTCTGCAGCTCCCTCCTTCGACACACTAGGAGTCAAGTCCAGCTGCATGGTGATCTGCTCTATCTGCTGGGACACCCTGGCCTCCGGCTGTTTCTCCCAGCTCCCATACATTATGCCTTCAACAAACTTCACATCCCTGCTGTCAAACAACACACCCTTGGATGGTTCCCACAGCAGCCATCCTTTGCTCTCAGCAGCCAGCCCCAAATGCACACACCAGATTGCACTCGCCCCCAACTTACTGCGGTAGGTCTTGGGGACGTGGGCGACCGCCATGCAACCGAACACCCTCAGCATGTCCACCGGCGGCTTCCTCCCAAGCCACCTCTCCAACGGCACCCACGAGTCATTCCCAACCTTGGAAAGCACCCTGTTCCTAGCGAATGTAGCGTGCCGAACAGCATGGGGCCACATCGAGTTGCCCAGCCCAGATTCTATGAGCAGTGCCCTAGCTGACTCCAGAATTGTCCGGTTCCCCCGTTCTGCTACACCGTTAGACTGTGGGGTGTAAGCCGTGGTCAGCTCCCTCTGGATGCCCTGCTTCTTGAGCCAGGCCGTCATCTCAGCTCCAAGGAACTCACCACCCCGATCTGTCCTAATCCGCTTCACCACACACTCTGCTTGCTTCTCTACGAATGGCAGCCAATCTTTCCGTATCGTAGAGGCGGCGTGGTCCTTCTGCTTCAGCGGATATGCCCACATAAGCCTGCTCCAATCATCCACTATGGTCAGAAAGTACCGCCCCCCCTTGTGCCCCTGAACTGGCAGCGGCCTCACCAAGTCTATGTGGACCAGCTCCAACGGCTTCTTGCTCCTGCCAGCCACACTATGGAAGGGGAAACGGGTAAACTTTGAGAGCAAACAGATTCACAGTTATCATCACGTGGCTGTCCGTTCAGCTTCAGCCCCTTCACGGCTCCATCTTTCTCCAACTGCTTCATTAAGGGCATTGCCACATGCCCCAAGCGTCGGTGTGTCGTTGCCCAATCCGTCTCCCCAGATCTGGCCGACACTTTCACACCAACCCCTCCAACGGCGTTGCACTCCCCCTGGGATGCAGACCCCTCTCCAGCCTGCCCCTCACCGTGCCACGCCAATGCCGGCAGCTGCCACATGGATCTGTACACGTCTCTGCTCTCGTGCAGATCCCAAAGCACCCGATTGCCCAGCTGCTCCTTATACGTACGTGCCCCATCCGTGCTAGTGCTCACCCCAGCCTTGTCAAGCTTACGGAGGGAGATGAGGTTGGCCTTGAGATCAGGAGCGAGGAAAACGTAGCGCAGCACAATCCGCTCCCTCAAACGCACCTCATCCCACACCATCCAACTCCAGCGCGTGTCCAGAGGCGTAGCACACCTCATTGATCGGTGCAGCGCGTACGTCGTCCAGCAGGTCCTTGCGCGGCGTCATCGTCCAAGCAGCACCCGTGTCCAACACCCAATAGTTCAGGGGGTGCAGCTCTGCTCCAACCTTGGCAGAGGTGTCTCCTTGCTCCCCCTGCTCTCCAATATGGAAGAAGTGGCCCGCGGTGCACTCCTTCTTCTTCTCCACACCGCCGTTTCTCTTCGGGTTGTTGTCGAACGAATCGGCGACCACGTTCGCGCCGTTTTTCTGGTTCCTCCGTGCGCCGCCATCCTGGTGACGATTCTGGGGGGTCCATCCATCGGGTTTCTTATAGCACAAAAACCAGGGGTGCCCCTCCTTCTCACAATACCAGAAACTCCCTTTCATTTTGCCACCAGCACCCGACTTGCCCCCACGTCCAGATTTCGCACCGCGACCCCAACCGGTACCTCCTTGTTGGTCGTTGGAGTCGTCGTCCTTCTTTGCACCGCGTCCAGCACCACCGAAGCCACGTCCTCTGCCACGTCGGCTCCCTTGCATCCCATAGCCGCTACTGCCGTCGTCTCCACCCCTCAGTTGGCGGCGACGGAAGTCCTCCTCCAGAATCTTCGTAAGCACCCACTCGAGTGTCCACGAGCTCTGGTTCTGCGGCAAGCTCAATCCGCTCGTGAATTGAAGCCATGATTCCGGCAACAGCGAGAGCATCTTCAAGCACTTGGTCTGCTCCGGGTAGGTGATTCCCGCGGTCGCCAACTTCGCGTAGAGGTCGCGCATCTTGTCCAGGACAGGTTGCACCAGCTCTCCCTCGCTCAGGCGCAACGCGGATAGCTCCCTCTCAAGCATCAACGTTGCAACAACGGAGGTCGAGGCGTGCAGCTCCTTCAACATGGTCCACGCCTTCGGACCGCACTCAACCTCCGGCAGCAGGTGCATAGCGCGGTGACGCTGGTTCAGCTCCAAACTCTGCGACATCAAATAGTAGCCAGCCGAGGAGCGCTCGTCCCAATCTTCCTGCAGCATGGGGTCACTCGGTCTAGGCTCCTCCCCAATCATTAGTTTCAGCAAATCGATCAGACGGAAATACAATTGCATTTTCCAGGCCCAATCATCATAGCCCTCACCATTGAACTTCTCGACGGTGAAGTTCTTAAGCGCCTCCTTGACCAGCGAGCCCTGGTTTGTTCGCGCTCCCCTTGGCGCTGAAACACCAGAATCTTGGCTGCCGCTACGATCTTTGGCTGAAGATTCACCAGCTCCTGTCGAGGTATTGCCCGCCATAGCTACCTATAACGAGGATCACTATAACGCAGCTCTGACACCAGCTTGTTGGTGTAAGGGCCTAATAAACTCAAGCCACTAAGACTCAATCAAACTTAAAACCTCTCCTCGGGGTCACCTCCAAGGGTCCTTGGGTGCCTGGTACAAGACCAGCCCCTATCCTCGGGTCCGAGTTTGCAGAGAGAGGGGTTAAGAATGACTTGGCCAAAATAGCAAGAGTACCTTGGACGTCGCGCAGCGTATCGTGCAGACCGTCGATCGGATTAAGCTGAGAATTTCCTATATCGAAGCTCGCTCCAAGAGCTTTAAAATAAGCCAAGTTGCCTCGCGAAAAGTTCAGCCATTACGGAGTCATGGCTCGGACAGCGTTTGCCTAGCGATGGAGTGCTAGCGTACTAGCGTTGACTCGGGTAGCATTCCGCCGTCGCACCGCGTAGAAACGAAATTCCAGAAAGGGAGGAATTCGCTTGAATCAAATTGACTATATCCAGGTACAAACAGAGAAGGAATAAATAGTTCTAGCTAGCAAGGACCTTGGGAATCTACCTGGGAACAACCAAGGATGATCCCAAATAATTCAAAGCAACAGAACCAACCTGGCTGGACAAAACAGCAGGTGGTAGGTTGGTAAACAACCTCTGGTTCTGTTTTTCCAACCTGGGAAAACAACAACCAGGTTCAGATCCTAAAATCAGAACCTAGCATGCAGATACAGACAAACAACATCCAACCTTCGCCTTAATTGTACCCCTATAGTGCCTGCCCTGATACACTATAGTCAATCAAACAAAACAGTACAATTTCAAGTTGGATAGAACAGAATCTGCGCAACCAAGTAAGCCGAACCGCAAAGCTTCCATCTTGGGTTTTTTTGCGAGCTCATCCTTTCTGCTTGTACTGTTCATAATGCATACAATGTTGTGCCGAAGCGCACATTGCGCGAGTACCTGCAAATGCATCAAGCAAAAATTGCGAAAGAAAGCAAACACACGAACATTCCATTCACACCCAAATGCATTCGCACACGTATACTCGTACAAACAGACGGCAGGATGTTGTGCAATGTGAATTTGCACCCAACACTTTCTTTCTGTACTACGGACGGGAACCACTTACACCACAGCAGCCAACCATACCGGCACATGTCCAAGCTGCATATGACATCGTCACCACGATGCAGCAGCTATGGAAGAAGACTCAACGACGTCTCACAACGATGCAGAACTCTCTGGAGCAGTATGCCGAACGTCAGCGACGTGATCACTCAGTAGTAGTCGAAGATCAGGTGCTTCTCGACACACGCAACTTGAACTTGTCCCAACTTCCGTCCAAGCTCCGGCCTCGCTTCTGTGGTCTCTTTTGCGTTGAGGCAATTGTGGCACCAGTAACATTCCGCTTGCGCTTTCCTACTACGTAGAAGCTTCACAATGCTTTCCATGTTCAGCTACTGAAGCCCTACAACGACCCCAACCAAAAGTTCTCGGGACGACAGCTACCGCCATCGCCATCTGTTCTCGTACATGATGAACCAGCGTACGAGGTGGAACGAGTTCTCGCTCATCGACGCAGACGCGGCAACACGCTCGAGTTCCTGATACGCTGGACGGGATATGACCCATCGGAAGACAGTTGGGTTGCAGAAGCTGATATGGGCAACGCACGCCGTGCTCTCAATGACTATCTTGTCAAGCAGGGTATTTCTCACGCCACCCAGCTTTGAGGGGGGGACGTATGAGAGTACGACGACTATGCTGGACTTTACTTGCTTGATTCTGCTCTGTTATGCATTATCTAGCTTAGCTTCATTTTATCTTGCATTCATTTGCTTGATTCCCTACGTTCGTTGCTTTACTATATTTATTATAGTTATATGCACCGAACTAGGTTTTGTGCACCGAATTATAGGCTTTTCGGTTGCCACCAAATTGCCTTCTTTCGAATTCGGGAAGGACCTGTTCGGGATGCTTCTCCACCTGCGGAACCTTCTAGTAACAGTCGGGTTACTGCCTTTGTGTTGAGCCTATACACAGCACACCTTATACCCAGGTGATCATATTATACTTTATGAACCAGTTCCTTCGATCCTCACACGATGGGTAAGTAACGCAATTACGCTCAGTACCAACCATATGGTAAGTTGCGCAGTTACTATTACTATGGGTAAGTAACGCATCTACTCTTAGTACCATCTATATTGGTAACTAACTCAATTACGCATAGTATCAGTCATATTGGCAAGGAACTCACGTATGCTTTGTACCAACCATATGATAATTAACGCACTTGCTCTTAGTACTATCCATATGGATAACAAATGCAGTTGGGTTTGGCACCAACGATATGGGTAAGTAACGCAGTTACGTTTAACACCAACCATATGGTACGTAACGCACCTACGTTTAGTACCATCCATATGGGTAAACAACGCACTTATTCTTGGTATTCTCCATATAGGTAAGTAAAACACTTAATATTAGTACCAACCATATGGATAAGTAACGCACTTACGCTTAATACTAACCGTACGGGTAAGTAACACACTTACTTCTAGTATCGGTAACTAACTCACTTAGGCTTAGTATCAATCATATGGGTAAGTAACGTACTTTATATTAGTACGAACCATATGGGTAAGTAACGCAGTTACTTTTAGTACCAACCATTTGGGTATGTAATGCACGTACTCCGAGTACCAACCATATGGGTGACTAATGCGGAGATAACTACTACAACGGGGGCTAGACTACGGGGAAGGCACAGGTGTAGGAGTGATCGTAGCATTCCTTCCGTATTTTCTTGTATTCTCTCTACGCACACATTCATCGGGAGAATTGGCAGCACGGTCGACCACGTTCCAGCACTGCAAGGTCATTCACGCTCCAGCAGTGCAAAGTCGAGGTCTGTCAACGCTGCAAGTACCCAGCAGGCCACTCTGTCATCTTTGACCTTGAAGTAAAGAGCCTCATCGACCTGGCTCTTCTTCCAACCAGCGCCAATCAGCTAGTCGTTGAGCGCCTTCTACTACAGCAGCGGCAACAACTTCAGCCTGTACAGGCTCTTCAGCAGCTTTTACACCCGGCCGGTCCCGTCGTTGTAGTAGCCCGGCTGGTACATATACAGCACCCAGTCGAGCTTGCTCTGCAGGAAGGCGTTCTTCATGTCGAGCTGCATCAGGTTGAGTTTGGCGACGATGCTGAGGAAGATCCTCACCGTGACGTAGCTGCTCACCGGCGCTTTCGTCTCATCGTAGTCGGCGCCATACACCTGCGTGAAGCCCTTCACGATCAATCTCGCCTACTCCCGGGCGATCGGGTCGTCGACGTGGTAGTTGCTTGTCAGGACTCATCGGTTCTTCATGATGTTCACCCCGCGTGGGCGCTCGACCATCACCCAGGTGTCCATGTAGATGAGGCTGCGGATCTCCTCGTCCATGGCGGCCTTCACCACCTTGCCCTTCCAGCTCGCCAACGCTTCCTTCCGCGTCATCGTCGCGATGTTCCAGTGGTGTTCGTGGTCGGCGTGCATGTCAGGGTCGAGCTCCGGCATATCGACATCGTTCTCAGTGTCGTCGTCCAGCGTGGCGAAGGCGGCCGGCGGGGGGCAAACGTGGTAGGTCAGCCGCTCAGGCGGGCCTCGAAGTTGGCCTGAACGCCGTGGTCCAGGCTGGACCTCCACAACGTCGCCGTCGGTGGACTTTCCCGCGTCTGACTGCTCCTTTCATTGTTGCCAGCTTTGCTGCCTTTCCCTTCCTGCTACACTAAAGTTGGCGTTTTTGCCAACTTCTCCCCTATCGTCGGCTCCCCTGCCGACTGCCCAGTCGTCGGCGGCTCCTTGGTCGGCTTTATTGCTTACTCCTCCTTTGCCGACATCTCCCCTGTCGGCGGCTTGTCGACTGCCCGCTGCTCTCCTGTTGTCAGCGGCTTCCCATTCACACCGACTTGCTGGACATCACGTCGGCCGCTGGCGATGCTCTTGATCGGTGCCACATGCGGCGCCCCACTTCTCCCCTCATCACCGGAGGCCGACGTCGGTGTCAGCTCATGCAGGTCAGTCACAAGGGATGGGGCACGAGGGGCAGGGGAAGGGGAAGGAGGGAGAACGTCCTCGGTATTTTCATCAGCAGGCTCACCAATCTCGGCGAGCAATGGGAAGGTCGCCGTCGAGGTGTCCGTCGGCGGGTTGACCTGGGTCCGCCCCGACGCCGGCCCGTGCTCGGACATCCACACCTCCAGCGACATCGTCTCGTAGAACAACACGTCCGACGTGGTGACAACCCTATTGTCGGTGAGGTCCAGGAGCTCGAAGCCCTTGCTCTCCTCCGACACACCAAGATGAAGCCCCCATCTGGCCTTCGGCGCCAGCTTTCCGCCGCGCTGCTGCTCGGGGACCAGGAACTTTGCAATTCAGCCCCACACACGGGCAAGCGTCAAGTCCGGCTTTTTGTCGGTCAGCAGCTGGTACAGCGTCGTCCCCGGTGGCAGCGTCGACCTCTCCAAGTAGTTGCGCAGACGGCCTGCTGTAGGGCGAGGTGCCACCAGTGGTGCTGCACGCCCATGTGCAGCAACAACGTCCGCACCGACTCCACCACCGTCCGCATCTCCCGCTCCGCCATACCGTTCTTCTGTGGTGTGTAAGGGCAGTTCAAGTCATGGACGATGCCATTGCCGTCCACGAAGTCAGTGAACTGCTTCCCGAGGAACTCCCCTCCACGGTCAGAGCGCAGCATCAGCACCGATTTCGTCGTCTGCCGCTCAGCCACTTCCAGCCATCTCTCGAACCCCCGCAGTACATCGGACTTCTTGGCGACCAGCCTCACCTACACGTAGCAGGTCAATGTGCACGGCTCGCATAGGTCAATGTGCACGATAATCAGGGCGTCGTCGGCGTCCGAGCCCTTGCCGGGAAAGGTGTGCCGCGCCAGCTTCCCGCCAACGCACGAGACATACGGAGAGTCGGTGCCGGCCGACGGCTTGACGTCCAGGCCGGTGGCGACCTCGTGCTTCACCGAGCTTGTGATAGTGTCGACGCTGACTTGAGCAAGCCTCACGTGCCACCTGGCCGGCGTCGACTTCGTCGCCGTGGCGATATTTCGCAGAGCCACTATCTCCGTCGTGCCCGACGTCGGTGTGCAGAGTCGCAGGTCGGTGCAGAGGACTCGGCCGGTGTACGTTGCCCGACCAAGTACGTCCCCCGTCGCCGTGACGAGCAGCATCTCGTCGCCGTCGTCTTGCAGCGTCACACCGCTCTCCTGCAACTGTCCGAGTGAAAGCAGGTTCGCCTGCACGCCCGGGACGTATTGGACGTCGGGGATAAGCACCTGCTGCCCGGCCTCTCCTTGCAGGGCAATGGTCCCACGGCCTTGGACGAAAAGCAGCGCCCTATTGAAGCCGCGAATGTGCTTGACGTCGCCGCTCGGCCCCAAGTCGAAAAGACCTCCTTCGTCCCCATCAGGTGGTGCGAGCAGCCGCTGTCAAGCAGGACCACCGCCGGGTTCTCCTCCACAGCTGCCGCCACCGCCTGGAAGTCCTCACCGGCGTCTGGCGCCAGCAAGCCGGTCGGCTCCATGATGCCGACCAGCGAGCACGACCCCTCCCCGTCGCCTCGCCTCTTGATGCCAAAGGAAGAGTCGGCGTCCTTCGCCAACGTCGATTTGGTTCACTGCTTCTCCTTGCACATCTTGCTTTCCCGACGTGGGCGACGACCAGCCGACCTCCCTTGGCCTCCCTTGGTGTCATCGACATCTGAGTTGTCGCAGTCGGGGCACTCAAAGAAGAGGGGGTCGGGGTCGCCGCACAGCCAACAATCCCGACGCCGACCTCCGCCTCCATGACCGCCATCCTTACCCGACTTTGTGTTGGGTGCAAATTCACATTGCACGACATCATGCTGTTTGTTTGTACGAGTATGCGTGTGCGAGTACATTTGGGTGTGAATGGAATATTTGTGTGTTTGCTTGCTTTTGCAATTTTCGTTTGATTCATTCGCAGGTATTCGCGCAATATGCGCTTTGGCACAACATTGTACGTGCTATGAACAATGCAAGTAGAAAGGACGAGCTCGCAAAGAAATCCAAGATTCAGGTTTAGTTGAATTGATTGCGCTGATTCAGTTCTATCCAACTCGAAATTGTACTGTTTTGTTTGGCTGACCATATTATAGCAGGGCAGGCACTATAGGGGTACAATTTAGGTGAAGGTTGGATGTTGTTTTTCTGTATCTGCAGGCTACAGGGCCAGGGGAAACCAGCGGAACCAGCATTTGGCTGGTTGGGCAAAGACAAAACAGGTTCTGTTTTGAGGACCTGAACCTGGTTGTTGTTTTCCCAGGTTGGAAAAACAGAACCAGAGGTTGTTCACCAACCTACCACCTGCTGTTTTGTCCAGCCAGGTTGGTTCTGTTGCTTGGAATTATTTGGGATCATCCCTGGTTGTTCCCAGGTTGATTCCCAAAGTCCTTATTAGCTAGAACTATATATTCCTTCTGTGTTTGTACTTGGATATAGTCAATTTAATTCAAGCGAATTCCTTACTTGCTCGAATTTTGTTTCTACGCGGTTCGACGGCGGAATGCTACTGAGTCAACGCTAACGCTAATACGCTAGCACTCTATTGCTAGGCAAACGCTGTCCAAGCCATAACTTCGTAATGGCAAAACTTTTCGCGAGGCAACTAGGCTTATTTTAAAGCTCTTGGAGCGAGCTTCGATAAAGGAAATTCTCAGCCTAATCCGATCGACGGTCTGCGCGGCGTTCAAGGTACTCTTGCTATTTTTGGCTAAGCCATTCTTGGTTCCTCTACAAACTCGGACCCGTGGATAGGGGCTGGTCTTGTACCAGGCACCCAAGGGCCCTTGGAGGTGACCCGGAGGAGAGGTTCTAAGTTTGATTAAGTCTTAGTAGCTTGAGTTTATTATGCCCTTACACCAGCAAGCTGGTATAAGAGCTGCGTTATAGTGATTTTCGTTATACGTAGCTATGGCGGGCAAGACCATCCTCGACGGGAGCTGGTGAATCTTCAGCCCAAGATCTTAGCGGCAGCCAAGATTTGGGTGTTTAGCCAAGGGGAGCACGAACAAACCAGGGCTCGCTGGTCAAAGAGGTGCTGAAGAATTTCACCGTCGAGAAGTTCAATGGTGAAGGCTATGATGATTGGGCCTGGAAAATGCAACTCTATTTGCGTCAGATTGGATTGCTGAAACTAATGATTGGGGAGGAGCCTAGACCGAGTGACCCCACACTGCAGGAAGATTGGGACGAGCGCTCCTCGGCTGGCTACTATTTGATGTCGCAGAGTTTGGAGCTGAACCAGCGTCACCACGTTATGCACCTGCTGCCGGAGGTTGAGTGCGGTGCAAAGGTGTGGACCGTATTGAAGGAGCTGCATGCCCCGACCTCCGTTGTTGTAGCATTGATGCTGGAGAGGGAGCTGTTCGCGTTGCGCCTGAGCGAGGGAGAGCCGGTGCAACCTGTCCTAGACAAGATGCGCGACCTCTACGCGAAGTTGGCGGCCGCGGGAATCACCTACCCGGAGCAGACCAAGTGCTTAAGTTTGCTCTCGCTGCTGCCGGAATCGTGGCTTCAATTCACGAGCGGATTGAGCCTGTCGCAGAACCAGAGCTCGTGGACACTTGCGTGGTTGCGGAAAAAGATTCTGGAGGAGGACTTCCGTCGCCGCCAACTGAGGGGTGGAGACGACGACAGCAGCGGCTATGGGATGCAAGCGAGCCGACGTGGCAGAGGACAAGGCTTCGGTGGTGCTGGGCGCGGCGCAAAGAAGGACGACGACTCCAACGACCAACACGGAGGTACCAGTTGGGGTCGCGGTGCGAAATCTGGACATGAGGGCAAGTCGGGTGCTGGTGGCAAATTGAAAGTAAGTAGCTGGTATGGTTTTTGTGTTATAAGAGACCCCCCAGAATTGTCACCAGGATGGCGGCGCGCGGAGGAGCCAGAAAAACGTCGCGAACATGGTAGCTGATTGGTCGGACAACAACCCGAAGAGCAACGGCAGTGCGGACAAGAAGAAGGAGCGCACCGTGGGCCAGTTCTTCCATATTGGAGAGCAGGGGGAGCAAGGAGACGCCTCTGCCAAGGTTCCGCAGAGCTGCCCCCCCTGGACTATTGGGTGTTGGACACGGGCGCTGCTTGGACGATGACGCCGCGCAAGGACCTGCTGGACAACGTACGCACTGTACCGATCAATGAGGTGTGCTTCGCCTCTGGACACGCGCTGAAGGTGGCTGGTGTGCGACGAGGTGCGTTTAAGGGAGTGGATGGCAAGCCGGTGGTGCTGCACGACGTTCTCCTCGTTCCTGATCTCAAAGCCAACCTCATTTCCCTCCATAAGCTTGCCAAGGCTGGGTTGAGCACTAGCACGGATGGGGCACGCACTTACAAGGGGCAGCTGGGCAATCGGGTGCTTTGGGATCTGCACGAGAGCAAGGATGTGAACGCACTTACTCTTAGTACCATCCATATGGGAAAATAACGCTCCTATGCTTAGTACCAACCATATGGGTAAGTAACGCACATAATCTTAGTACAAACCAACGAGTAAGTAGCGCTCGTACACTTACTAATAACCATATCGGTAAGTAACAGATTTACGCTTAGTCCCAACCATATGGGCAAAAAACGCACTTACACTTAGTACCAACCATATGGTTAAAGTAACACACTTACTCTTGGTACCAACTATATGGATAAGTAAGCTCTTATGCTTATTACCATCCATACATGGAATTAACGCACTTACTCTTAGTACCAGCTACATGGGTAAATAATGCACTTTCTCCTAGTATCAACCATATGGGTAAGTAACGTTCGTACACTTACAACCATATATATGGGTAAGTCACGCGCTTACTCTAAGTTTCATCCATATGGGAAAGTAACGCACTTACTATTCGTACCAACCATATGGATAAGTAACGCGTTTAGTCTTGGTACCAACCATATGGGAAAGTAACGCAGTTACTCTTAGTACCAACCCTATGGGTAAGTAATGCACTTACTCATAGTACCATCCATATAGATTAGTCGCACACTTACCTTTAGTATCAACCACATGGGTAAGTAATGCTCTTACCTTTAGTATTAACTACATGGTCAAGTAAAACGCTTACTCTCAGTACTTTCCATATAGTAACGCACTTACTCTTGGCACCAACCATATAAGTAAGTAACGCACATACTCTTGATACCAACCATATGGGTAACTAACGCACTTGCTCTGAGTACAAAATATATGAATATGTAACGCACATACTCGTATTACCATCCATCCAGGTAATAAACGCATTTATGCTTAGTACCAACCATATGGGTAAGGAGCGCACCTACTCCTAGTACCACCCATATTGGTAAATGACGCACTTACTTTTAGTACCAACCGTATGGGTAAGTAGTACACTTACTCTTAGGATCAACCATATCGGTAAGTAGCACAGTTACTCTTAGTAGGATCTATATGGGTAAGTGACGCTCTCACGCTTAGTACCAACCGTAGGGGTAAGTAATGCACTTACTCTTCGTACCATCCATGTGGGTTAGTATCGCACTTACCCTTAGTACCAACCATATGGGTAAGTAGTGCAGTTTCCTTAGTACCATCCATATGGTTATGTAACGTTTTCACTCTTAGTACCAACCACATGGTTAAAAAACGTACGTACACTTAGTACAAACCATATGGGTAAGTAACGCAGATACCCTTAGTACCATCCATATGGATTAGTAACGCACTTACTCTTAGTACCAAGCAATTGGATAAATAACGTACATATTTTTGTACCAACCATATGGGTAAGTAACGTTCTTACGCTTAGTATCGAGCATATCGGAAAGTAACACACTTACGCTCAGTACCAACCACATGAGTAAGAAACGCTCTTACGCTTAGTACCAACCATATGGGTAAATAGCGTAGTTACTCGTAGAACCAACCACACGGGTAAGTAACGCACTTTCGCTTAGTACCAACCATATGGGAAAGTAAAGCTCTTACATTTTGTACCAACCTTTGGGTAAGTAGCGCACTTACGCTTAGTACCAACCATATGGGTATGTAACGCACATAATCTTAGTACCATCTATATGGGTTAGTAACGCATTTTCCCTTAGAAGGAAGAATATGGACAGATAACGTACTTACGCTAAATTCCAACCATATGGGTAAGTAGCGCATTTACTCTTAGTACAAATCATATGTGTAAATACCGTGCTTACTCTTATAACCATCTACATGGGTAAGTAACGCACATAATCTTAGTACCATCCATATGGAAAAGTAACGCACTTACCCTTAGTAGCAACCGTATGGGTAAGTATCGCACTTACGCTTAGTACCAACCATATGGGTAAGTAACGCTCGTACGCTAAGCACCAACCATATGGGTAACTAGTGTACTTACTCGTAGTAACAACCATATGGGAAAATAACGCTCTTACGCTTAGTACAAACCATATGGGCAAGTAACGCTTCTACTCTTAGTACCATCCATATGGGTTAGTAACGCATTTACTCTTAAAACCAACCTTATAGGTAAGTAACGCTCTTACGCTTAGTACCAACCATATGGGTAAGCAACACCCGTACACTTAGTGCCAACCATATGGGTAAGCATTGCACTTCCTTTTCGTACCTACCATATAACTGTGCGTATTCACGGGGAAGATTGGCAAGAGTTTCACTAGCAAAAGTTTACAACAATGGTAAGAATGAAGTTGGCAAGCAAGACTACATCAGATGCTAGCAAGAATGCAGGTCGACAGCCAGCGCAGCACGGTCGACCGCGTTCTAGCACGACATGGTCGACCGCTCTCCAGCAGTGCAAAGTCACGGCCTGCCAACACTGCAAGTCGACGGCGGCTGCATAGTGTTGCACCCGCAGGACAGCAGTGTACCTGCTTTGTAGGTGAACGCAATTGATTGGCGTGCTGTGCCTCGTCACCTGCACAGCGCAGACACCATATCATCCTCGTGCGAACGACTGGACCTGATCAGCCATGTCGACCTCGGGATACGACCACCAAGGTCGGCTTTGCCATAACCATGTGGGCAACTGTCGCGCACCTTCGCAGAACTTCGTCGCCCGGGTAACTTGGTCGACCTGGAAACCACCAGGTCGGTGTCGACGTGCTCGGGGAAAGTTGACCGAAAGTTGTACATGCTTTGTCGACTGCCCAAGTCGACGACCACCAACCGACTTCACCAAGTCGGCCACTCACCAAGTCGGCCACTCCCCACTTTCCAATATGGGTAAGTAACGCACTTATTCTTAGTACCAACTATATAGGTAAGTAACGCACTTAATTTTTAGAACCATCCATACGTGTAAGTAATGCACTTTCTCTAAGTATTAACCATATGGGTAAGTAACGCTTGTTGATTGTGTAGATGGTTGTGGTATTTTGCTTTAGCTGGTTGTGGGCTAAGGGTTTGGGCAAAATGTAGTTGTTAGACTTGATGCGGGCTGGAATTGAACTCACACCCAACAAGCACCAACAAACCTTTGCTATTCACCACAACATCTTTGGTGTTGTTAGTTTGGCACTTTGGATTGTTGGGGATTGTTGTATGGCAAGGGTTGGGTTGGTAGGGTTTGACAAACTCGTCACTTTTGAGATCTGAACTCTTGCTAAAGACATTCCTAGATCTAATCCATAGGTGCCAAATAATTCCGCTAGGATACACCGTCGCACATAAATCGCGATATTGATCGGCCTAGATCTTGGTTGAAGACATGCGTTACCATTCTTGAAATTAGATATTAAGACCTTTCCAAGGTTACGCGAGCTGCACCCAATGTTGCGTCGAAGTCAGCGGACTTAATCTCTTGTTACGCTCTCTAGATTAGCATGCTTTCCATCACTGGTATCAGAGCTGGTTAGGCCATCGACATTCCCTACTGTTATCATATTTCGAATTGGTTTAAGAACCTTCACATTTAAGGTTGGTCATGGCCCAGAAACTAGATGGTCCTCCTAGGTTCACCGGCTCGGACTTCTCACTATGGCGGTTCCAGTTTTTGCTTTGGCTAGGTATTAGAGACCTGAAGGGCGTTTTGGACTGATCAGAGCGAACACATGTAGCTGATGAAGCAGACGCATTTGCTGGAGTGTCACGCCAAGAGGGAGAACGGGGTAGGGGAGCCTCTAGCTCATCCATTAGTGAGGAAGTGGAGGTGGATCAGCAGCACCACGAACCGGAAGGCAACGGCTTAGTGCAGAGGAGCTACTTAAGGCACAGGAAGCATGGGACCGGAAGGACAAGCAAGCGTTACAGTACCTGTGTTGGGCCTTGGAAGGCCAACTAGAGCTCCTAAAGATGCTGATTGACCTGAAGAAGAAGCAATGAGCGGCTGCCCAAGCATGGAAAAGAGTTCAAGATCGGCACTTGCAAAATGGAATGCAAAGCATACTCACATGGAGGAAGCGGTTCTACACCGTGGAACGCAGCTATGGCGATGGGGAGACCATGTTTCAGTACATCCAGAGGTTGGATGAGTATGTGAGGGCCTTGGACGAGTTGAAATACAAATTAGATGATAAGGAGATCATATACACCACAGTCCAGGGGCTGGATCAGGAGGAGTTCGAGGCTCTACTACAATACCTTCACCTAGAGCAGCAGAATGGACCAAGGCCTGGATATGGGAGGTGTTGGTCTCTGATAAGGCTTGCAAACGTGATGCTGGTAGAGAAGTTGAAGGGGGAATGGGGGCAGGAGATAGGGTTGCCTCCAAGAAGTACCAGCAGCGGCAAGGAGGAAGAAGAAGGAGCTCGACAAATGCCTCGTCCCTGGATGCAACCGGAAGCACTCGTGGAAGAAGTCTTGGAGCCGGCCAGATAGGTGGAAGCCTCAAGGCTACCCAGGAGTGGCTCCACCTATCATAGGCCTAAGTGGGTGGAGAGGAGGATGAATGGAGCCTGGAACAAGAAGGGCAGCAAAGGAAAAGGGGCAGCAGCGAGGATAGGAAGGGAAAGGAGGACTCATCGGATGACGGCTTCTCCTTCCTTACATTGGAGAAGGAGACGGCGCTTGCTGGTCGTATGTTGGCTGACCCTAATCATCTTATTCTAGACTCTCGGGCAACCTCTGGAATGGTACCTCGGCGTGACCTCTTCACCACATATCACTCCCTCCCTCCTAACTCAAGAAATCCCATCGTTGGGAGCGGAGATACGTTGCAAGCAATCGGCATCGGCACCATCACCATCAAGGGGAAGGATGGGGAGGTGCGGAATGTGAAGGGTGTGCTTCATGTTCCTGGATTGGCAGCCAACCTTCTCTTATGCACTCAGCTCGCTAGACAATGATATGTATGCACCTTCACCATGGGAGGGTGCACGGTTCGCAAGGATGGAGCTGTGGTGATGGAGGCCAAGTTAGACAAGGGTCTATACCTTGTTTCAGTTTGTGTCCCTCAAGTGGAGAGGGCATATGGTGTTGAAGCTGAGGAAGCTGCTTGTAGCACACGTTGGAAGAATGTGGAGCAGGTGACGGCAGATTTGCTGCACCTACGCATGGGGCATGCGGGAAGGCAGCAACTTGTGGATTGTGTGAAGAAGGGGGAGCTGAAGGGTGTGGAAATCAAGGAGGGTGGTGGGCAGCCAAGCAAGTGCCCTGATTGCACGACCGGGAAGCTGCCAAGGACCTCCTTCCCTACCTCCACCACTAGAGCCTCCGCACCTCTTGAGTTGGTGCACACGAATATGTGTGGCCCCATGCAAACACCGGATAGGGAGAAGGGGAGCATATACTTCATCACCTTCCTGGATAACTACAGCCACCTTAGTTGGGCTACCTTGGTTAAAACCAAGGAAGATGTGGCCAAGGTCTTCAAGCGTTGGATACGCTATGCGGAGAGGGAAGCCGGGGCCAAGGTCAAAATACTTAGGTCTGATCGAGGTGGGGAGTACATGGGAAAGGATCTTGAAGACAAGAGTATCATCCTTCAGCTTTCAGTTGACTACACGCCGCAGAAAAATGGGGCAGCAGAGCGGCTAAACCGGACCCTAATTGACCTTGCCCGAGCCATGCTTGTTCATGCACAGCTGGACCATACTTGGTGGGGGGCAGCAGTGCAATGTGCCACTTGGGTTTTTGGGGATTGTTGTACGCACAAACTCATAGTACCATCCAGATAGTTAGTAACGCCCTTACCCCTAGTATTAACCATATGGGTAAGTAATTCTTTTATGCTTAGTATTAACCATATGGGCAAGTAACACGCTTACTCTTGGTACCAACCAAATGGGTAAGTAACGCACTTACTCCCAATACTTTCCATATAGTAGTGCACTTACTAGGAGTGACCAACCATATATGTAAGTAACACACTTACTCTTAGTACCATCCGTAATGGTAAATAACGCACTTACTTTTAGTACCATCCATATGGGTTAACTACGTACTTACCCATATTACCAACCATATGGGTAAGTATCGCTCATACGCTTAGTACAAACCGTATGGGTAAGTAGCACACTTTCTCTTAGTACCAACCATATGGGTAAGTAGCACACTTACTCTTAGTACGATCCATATGGATAAGTAACGCTCTCACGCGTAGTACCAACCGTAGGGGTAAGTAACGCACATACTCTTCGTACCATCCATATGGGTTAGTATCGCACTTACCCTTAGTACCAACCATATGGGTAAGTAGCGCAGTTTCCTTAGTACCATCCATATGAGTAAGTAACGTTTTTACTCTTAGTATCAACCACATGGGTAAAAAACGCTCGTACTTGTTATACAAACCATATGGTTAAGAAACGCACTTACTTTAAGTACAATCCATATAAGTTAGTAACGCATTCACCCTTAGTACAAACCAAATGATTATGTAACGCACCTATTTTTAGAACCAACCACATGGGAAAGTAACGCTCTTACACTTAGTACCAATGATATGGGTAGAACACGTGCTTACCCAAAACAATCAATATGGGAAAGTATCACACTTACTATTCATACCCAGTGTATGGGTAAGGAACGTACTTACTCTTAGAACCAACCGTATGGGTGAGTAACGCTCATACGCTTAGTACGAACCATATGGGTAAGTAACGCTCATACTGTTAGTACCCACCGTATAGGTGTACCAACCATATATGGGTAAGTAACGCAGTTACTCGTAGTACCATCCATATAGGTTAGTAACGCACTTTCCCTTAGTACCAATCATATGTGCAAGTAGCGCATTTACTATTAGAATCATCCATATGGGTAAGTAATGCACTTATGCTTAGTACCATCCATACGGGTAAATAACTCTATTACGCTTAGTATTAACTGAATGAGGACATAGCAAGCTTACTCTTAGTACCATCAGAATTTGTTAGTAACGCAATTTCTCTTAGTACCAACCATATGGGTAAGTAGTACATTTACGCTTAGTACCAACCAGATATGTAAGTAACGCACTAACTCTTAGTACCAACCATATGGGTGAGTAATGCTCTTACGCTTAGTACCAACTATATGTGTAAGTAACGCAATTACTCTTAGTAGCATCCATATGGGTAAGCTAACACACCTATATTTAGTACCAACCATATGAATAAGGAGCGCACTTTCTTTGAGTACCATCCATATTGGAAAGTAACATACTTTCTCTTAGTACCATCCATATGGGTTAGTAACGCATATCTTTAATACCAACCATATAGGTAAGTAGCGCACTTTCTCTTCATGCCAACCATATGGGTAAGTAATGCTCTTATGCTTGATACCAACCATATGGGTAACGCTTTTACGCTTAGTACCAACCATGTGGGTAAGTAATGCAGTTACTTATAAAACAAACCATATGGGTAAGTAACGGTCTTACGCTTAGTATGAACCAAATGGGTAAGTAAAGCACTTACTTTTTATACCAACTATATTGGCGAGTAACCCTCAACACGCTCAATACCAATTATATAGGTAAGCAACACTCTTATTGCCCATCCATATAGATTAGTAATGCGCTTACCGTTTAGTACCAAACGAATGGGTAAGTAACACACTTACGCTGAGTACCAACCACATGGGTAAGTAACGTTCTTACGATTAGTACCAACCATATGGGTAAGTAACGCACTTACGATTAGTACCAACCATATGGTAAGTAACACACTTACGTTAAATACCAACCATATGGGTAAGCAATGCTCTTACGCAAGTACCAACCAAGGTAGGTAAAGCACTTACTTCCAACCATATGGGTGAGTAACCCTCTTCCGCTTAGTACCAATCATATGGGTCAATAACGCCCTTACTATAAGTACCATCCATATGGGTAAGTAACATACTTACTCTCACTACCAACCATATGAATAAGCAACGCTCTTACGCGTAGTACCAACCAGATGGGTAAGTAGTTCAGTTAATCTTAGTACCATCCATACGGGTGAGTAAGACAATTACGCCTAGTACCAACCATATGGGTAGGTAACACTCTTACTCTTAGTACTTACAATTTAGGTAACGGACTTACTATTCGTACCAACCATATTGGTACGGAACGCTCGTGCGCTTAGTACCAAACATATGGATCAGTAACGTAGTTACTCTTAGTACCATCCTCCAACCGGTCCATCGGGCCAACAGACCAGTTGGTCCAACCGGTAAATCAGGCCAACATGCCCGCTGGTCCAACCGGTCCATCTGACAAACAGCCCAGCTTGACAGTTGATCCATCAGACCAAAAGGCTATCTTGTCCAACCGGTCCATCGCACCAACAGGCCAGCTGGTCGGACCTGGCACGGCGATCTTGTTCGGCGAAAAAATGAAGTAACCATACGCCAGTGCGATCCCACCGGCCGTCACATGCGTCCTTGACGTGGGCCTCCCACTACTTTGCTGGACAACGGGGGAAGGCACGGATTCAAGGAATGATCGTAGCATTCCTTAGTATTCTCTAGCATTTCTGCGTTCACGGGGCAATTTGGCAAGAGTTTCACTAGGGAAAGTTGCATTAAAGACTACATTAGAACCTAGCAACCTAGCAGATATAGAAGTTGACTGACAGCGCAGCAAAGTTGACCATCTGCTAGCGTTGCGTAGAGGCACCTCGCCAGCACTAAAAAAATACAGCCTGCCAACAGAGCAGGTTGACAAGGCGGCTTGCCAACGCTGCAGCAGAGCGGTCTTCCAGCCTTCCATCCGCAGGTGTCAGTAGCGCTAGTGCGCACCCACTTCGCAGGTGCGCGGCGATGGTCGAGCACGTTCTCTACCGTCACGCAGGTGCCAAGTCGGCCACGTGCCGACGATTGCGCGTCACGGCCCACGTGGACATCGGGATACCAGCTCGAGGTCGCCCTCGCCATCGCAACTTTGACGAGCCTCGCATGCCTCCGCGGGGTTACCTGGTCGACCCGGTCAACCACCCAAAGCCCTGGTCGACGACTCCCCCGTTGAACAACACACTGGTTGATGGACCCTTTCGTTGACCAGCTTGGTCAGCTGGTGTCGGCGAGGTCCCATCGTTGACGGCTCCTCGACAGACTCGCGTAGGACGACGACCACTACCCCCAAGGTAGGTCTACGAACCTCTTCGTCGACCAGGCCAGTAGAACTCTGCCGCCGGCTTTCCGTCGGCGGCGGCCGCACAGTGGTCTTCTGGAGGTCAACCATATGGGTATATAACGTACTTGCTCTTTGTACCAATTATATGAATAAGTAACGCGCACATACTCGTAGTACCAACCATATGGGTAAGGAGCGCACGTACTCCCACTACCACCCATATTGGTTAATTACGCACTTACTTTTAGTACCAACCGTATGGGTAAGCAGTACACTTCCTCTTAGTACCAACCATATCGGTAAGTAGCACAGTTACTCTTAGTAGGATCTATATGGGTAAGTGACGCTCTCACGCTTAGTACCAACCGTAGGGGTAAGTAATGCACTTACTCTTCGTACCATCCATGTGGGTTAGTATCGCACTTACCCTTAGTACCAACCATATGGGTAAGTAGTGCAGTTTCCTTAGTACCATCCATATGGGTAAGTAACGTTTTCACTCTTAGTACCAACCACATGGTTAAAAAACGTACGTACTCTTAGTACAAACCATATGGGTAAGTAACGTACATACCCTTAGTACCATCCATATGGGTTAGTAACGCACTTACTCTTAGTACCAAGCAATTGGATAAATAACGTACATATTTTTGTACCAACCATGTGGGTAAGTAACGTTCTTACGCTTAGTATCGAGCATATCGGAAAGTAACACACTTACGCTCAGTACCAACCACATGAGTAAGAAACGCTCTTACGCTTAGTACCAACCATATGGGTAAATAGCGTACTTACTCGTAGAACCAACCACACGGGTAAGTAACGCACTTTCGCTTAGTACCAACCATATGGGAAAGTAAAGCTCTTACATTTTGTACCAACCTTTGGGTAAGTAGCGCACTTACGCTTAGTACCAACCATATGGGTATGTAACGCACATAATCTTAGTACCATCTATATGGGTTAGTAACGCATTTTCCCTTAGAAGGAACAATATGGACAGATAACGTACTTACGCTAAATTCCAACCATATGGGTAAGTAGCGCATTTACTCTTAGTACAAATCATATGTGTAAATACCGTGCTTACTCTTATAACCATCTACATGGGTAAGTAACGCACATAATCTTAGTACCATCCATATGGAAAAGTAACGCACTTACCCTTAGTACCATCCATATGGGTTAGTAACGCACTTACTCTTAGTACCATAAATAACGTACATATTTTTGTACCAACCATATGGGTAAGTAACGTTCTTACGCTTAGTATCGAGCATCTTGGAAAGTAACATACTTTTTCTTAGTACCATCCATATGGGTTAGTAACGCATATCTTTAATACCAACCATATAGGTAAGTAGCGCACTTTCTCTTCATGCCAACCATATGGGTAAGTAATGCTCTTATGCTTGATACCAACCATATGGGTAACGCTTTTACGCTTAGTACCAACCATGTGGGTAAGTAATGCAGTTACTTATAAAACAAACCATATGGGTAAGTAACGGTCTTACGCTTAGTATGAACCAAATGGGTAAGTAAAGCACTTACTTTTTATACCAACTATATTGGCGAGTAACCCTCAACACGCTCAATACCAATTATATAGGTAAGCAACACTCTTATTGCCCATCCATATAGATTAGTAATGTGCTTACCGTTTAGTACCAAACGAATGGGTAAGTAACACACTTACGCTGAGTACCAACCACATGGGTAAGTAACGTTCTTACGATTAGTACCAACCATATGGGTAAGTAACGCACTTACGATTAGTACCAACCATATGGGTAAGTAACACACTTACGTTAAATACCAACCATATGGGTAAGCAATGCTCTTACGCAAGTACCAACCAAGGTAGGTAAAGCACTTACTTCCAACCATATGGGTGAGTAACCCTCTTCCGCTTAGTACCAATCATATGGGTCAATAACGCCCTTACTATAAGTACCATCCATATGGGTAAGTAACATACTTACTCTCACTACCAACCATATGAATAAGCAACGCTCTTACGCGTAGTACCAACCAGATGGGTAAGTAGTTCAGTTAATCTTAGTACCATCCATACGGGTGAGTAAGACAATTACGCCTAGTACCAACCATATGGGTAGGTAACACTCTTACTCTTAGTACTTACAATTTAGGTAACGGACTTACTATTCGTACCAACCATATTGGTACGGAACGCTCGTGCGCTTAGTACCAAACATATGGATCAGTAACGTAGTTACTCTTAGTACCATCCTCCAACCGGTCCATCGGGCCAACAGACCAGTTGGTCCAACCGGTAAATCAGGCCAACATGCCCGCTGGTCCAACCGGTCCATCTGACAAACAGCCCAGCTTGACAGTTGATCCATCAGACCAAAAGGCTATCTTGTCCAACCGGTCCATCGCACCAACAGGCCAGCTGGTCGGACCTGGCACGGCGATCTTGTTCGGCAAAAAAATGAAGTAACCATACGCCAGTGCTATCCCACCGGCCGTCACATGCGTCCTTGACGTGGGCCTCCCACTACTTTGCTGGACAACGGGGGAAGGCTCGGATTCTAGGAATGATCGTAGCATTCCTTAGTATTCTCTAGCATTTCTGCGTTCACGGGGCAATTTGGCAAGAGTTTCACTAGGGAAAGTTGCATTAAAGACTACATTAGAACCTAGCAACCTAGCAGATATAGAAGTTGACTGACAGCGCAGCAAAGTTGACCATCTGCTAGCGTTGCGTAGAGGCACCTCGCCAGCACTAAAAAAATACAGCCTGCCAACAGAGCAGGTTGACAAGGCGGCTTGCCAACGCTGCAGCAGAGCGGTCTTCCAGCCTTCCATCCGCAGGTGTCAGTAGCGCTAGTGCGCACCCACTTCGCAGGTGCGCGGCGATGGTCGAGCACGTTCTCTACCGTCACGCAGGTGCCAAGTCGGCCACGTGCCGACGATTGCGCGTCACGGCCCATGTGGACATCGGGATACCAGCTCGAGGTCGCCCTCGCCATCGCAACTTTGACGAGCCTCGCGTGCCTCCGCGGGGTTACCTGGTCGACCCGGTCAACCACCCAAAGCCCTGGTCGACGACTCCCCCGTTGAACAACACACTGGTTGATGGACCCTTTCGTTGACCAGCTTGGTTAGCTGGTGTCGGCGAGGTCCCATCGTTGACGGCTCCTCGACAGACTCGCGTAGGACGACGACCACTACCCCCAAGGTAGGTCTACGAACCTCTTCGTCGACCAGGCCAGTAGAACTCTGCCGCCGGCTTTCCGTCGGCGGCGGCCGCACAGTGGTCTTCTGGAGGTCAACCATATGGGTATATAACGTACTTGCTCTTTGTACCAATTATATGAATAAGTAACGCGCACATACTCGTAGTACCAACCATATGGGTAAGGAGCGCACCTACTCCCACTACCAACCATATTGGTTAATTACGCACTTACTTTTAGTACCAACCGTATGGGTAAGCAGTACACTTCCTCTTAGTACCAACCATATGGGTAAGTAGCACAGTTACTCTTAGTACGATCTATATGGGTAAGTGACTCTCTCACGCTTAGTACCAACCGTAGGGGTAAGTAACTCACTTACTCTACGTAGCATCCATATGGGTTAGTATCGCACTTACCCTTAGTACCAACCATATGGGTAAGTACTGCAGTTTCCTTAGTACCATCCATATGGGTAAGTAACGTTTTCACTCTTAGTACCAACCACATGGTTAAAAAACGTACGTACTCTTAGCACAAACCATACGGGTAAGTAACGCACGTACCCTTAGTACCATCCATATGGGTATGTAACGCCTTTACTCTTAGTACCAACCATGTGGGTAAATAGCCTACTTACTCATAGAACCAACCACATGGCTAAGTAAGGCACGTACCCTTAGTACCATCCACATGGGTAAGTAACGCTCTTACTCTTAATACCAACCATGTGGGTAAATAGCCTACTTACTCATAGAACCAACCATATGGGTAAGTAACGCTCTTACGCTTAGTACCAACCGTATGGGTAAGTAACGCTCGTACACTTAGTGCCAACCGTATGGGTAAGTATTGTTCTTCCTTTTCGTACATACCATATCAGTAAAGGCGCATTCACGGGAAAGATTGGCAAGAGTTTACAACAATGGTAAGAATGAAGTTGGCAAGCAAGACTACATCAGATGCTAGCAAGGATGCAGGTCGAGAGCCAGCGCAGCATGGTCGACCACGTTCCAGAACGACATGGTCGACCGCGCTCCAGCAGTGCAAAGTCACGGCATGCCAACACTGCAAGTCGACGGCGGCTGCACAGCGTTGCACCCCGCAAGACAGCAGTGCACATGCTTCGCAGGTGCGCCCAGTTGATAGGCGTCACCTGCACATCGCAGACAGGATCATCCTTGTGCGAACGACTAGACCCGATCAGCCACGAAGACCTCGGGATACCACCAAGGTTGGCTTCGCCATAACCATCTGGGCGACTGTCGCGCATCTTCGCAAAACTTTGTCGCCCGGGTAACTTGGTCGACCTGGAAACCACCAGGTCGGTGTCGACGTCCTCGGGGAAAGTTGACCGAAAGTTGTACATGCTTTGTCGACTGCCCAAGTCGACGACCACCAGCCGACTTCACCAAGTCGGCCACTCACCAAGTCGGCCACTCCCCACTTTCCAATATGGGTTAGTAACGCACTTATTCTTAGTAACAACTATATAGGTAAGTAACGCACTTAATTTTAGAACCATCCATACGCGTAAGTAATGCACTTTCTCTAAGTATTACCCATATGGGTAAGTAACGCTTGTTGATTGTGTAGATGGTTGTGGTATTTTGCTTTAGCTGGTTGTGGGCTAAGGGTTTGGGCAAAATGTAGTTGTTAGACTTGATGCGGGCTGGAATTGAAATCACACCCAACAAGCACCAACAAACTATCGCTATTCACTACAACACCTTTGGTGTTGCTAGTTTGTTGGAGATTGATGTATGGCAAGGGTTGGGTTGGTAGGGTTTGACAAACTCGTCACTTTTGAGATCTGAAATCTTGCTAAAGACATTCCTAGATCTAATCCGTAGGTGCCAAGTAATTCCGCTATGATACACCGTCGCACATAAATCGCGATAACGATCGGCCTAGATATGAAGACATGCGTTACCATTCTTGAAATTAGATATTAAGACCTTTACAACGCGTACCTGCTCATAGTTTAAGGTTACGTGAGCTGCACCCAATGTTCCGTCGAAGTCAGCGGACTTAATCTCTTGTTACGCTCTCTAGATTCGCATGTTTTCCATCAGTGGTATCAGAGCTGGTTAGGCCAGCGACATTCCCTACTGTTATCATATTTCGAATTGGTTTAAGAATCTCCAGATTTAAGGTTGGTCATGGCCAAGAAACTAGATGGTCCTCCTAGGTTCACCGGCTCGAACTTACTATCGCGGTTCCAGTTTACGTTTTGGCTAGGTATTAAAGACCTGAAGGGCGTTTTGGACTCATCGGAGCAATCACCTGGAGCTGGTGAAGCAGAGGCATCTGCTGGAGTATCTAGCCAAGATCAAAAAGGAGGTGGGGGAGCCTCTAGCTCATCCATTAGTGAGGAAGTGGAGGTGGATCAGCAGCACCACGAACCGGAAGGCAACGGCTTAGTGCGGAGGAGCTACTTAAGGCACAGGAAGCATGGGGCCGGAAGGACAAGCAAGCGTTACAGTACCTGTGTTGGGCCTTGGAAGGCCAACTAGAGCTCCTAAAGATGCTGATTGACCTGAAGGGGAAGCAAGGAGCGGCTGCCCAAGCATGGAAGAGAGTTCAAGATCGGCATTTGCAAAAAGGACTGCTAAGCATTCTCACATGGAGGAAGCGGTTCTACACCGTGGAACGCAACTATGGCGATGGGGAGACCATGGTTCAGTATATCCAGAGGTTGGATGAGTATGTGAGGGCCTTGGAGGAGTTGAAATACAAAGTAGATGATAAGGAGATCATATACACCACAGTCCAGGGGCTGGATCAGGAGGCGTTCGAGGCTCTACTACAATACCTTCACCTAGAGCAGCAGAATGGACCAAGGCCTGGATATGGGAGGTGTTGGTCTCTGATAAGGCTCGCAAACGTGATGCTGGTAGAGAAGTTGAAGGGGGAATGGGGGCAGGAGATAGGGTTGCCTCCAAGAAGTACCAGCAGCGGCAAGGAGGAAGAAGAAGGAGCTCGACAAATGCCTCGTCCCTGGATGCAACCGGAAGCACTCGTGGAAGAAGTCTTGGAGCCGGCCAGATAGGTGGAAGCCTCAAGGCTACCCAGGAGTGGCTCCACCTATCACTAGGCCTGAGAGGGTGGAGAGGAGGATGAATGGAGCCTGGAACAAGAAGGGCAGCAAAGGAAAAGGGGCAGCAGCGAGGATAGGAAGGGAAAGGAGGACTCATCGGATGACGGCTTCTCCTTCCTTACATTGGAGAAGGAGACGGCGCTTGCTGGTCGTATGTTGGCTGACCCTAATCACCTTATTCTAGACTCTCGGGCAACCTCTGGAATGGTACCTCGGCGTGACCTCTTCACCACATATCACTCCCTCCCTCCTAACTCAAGAAATCCCATCGTTGGGAGCATAGATACGCTGCAAGCAATCGGCATCGGCACCATCACCATCAAGGGGAAGGAAGGGGAGGTGCGGAATGTGAAGGGTGTGCTTCATGTTCCTGGATTGGCAGCCAACCTTCTCTTATGCACTCAGCTTGCTAGATAACGATATGTATGCACCTTCACCATGGAAGGGTGCACGGTTCGCAAGGATGGAGCTGTGGTGATGGAGGCCAAGTTAGACAAGGGTCTATACCTTGTTTCAGTTTGTGTCCCTCAAGTGGAGAGGGCATATGGTGTTGAAGCTGAGGAAGCTGCTTGTAGTACACGTTGGAGGAATGTGGAGCAGGTGACGGCAGATTTGCTGCACCTACGCATGGGGCATGCGAGAAGGCAGCAACTTGTGGATTGTGTGAAGAAGGGGGAGCTGAAGGGTGTGGAAATCAAGGAGGGTGGTGGGCAGCCAAGCAAGTGCCCTGATTGCACGACCGGGAAGCTGCCAAGGACCTCCTTCCCTACCTCCACCACTAGAGCCTCCGCACCTCTTGAGTTGGTGCACACGAATATGTGTGGCCCCATGCAAACACCGGATAGGGAGAAGGGGAGCATATACTTCATCACCTTCCTGGATAACTACAACCACCTTAGTTGGGCTACCTTGGTTAAAACCAAGGAAGATGTGGCCAAGGTCTTCAAGCGTTGGATACGCTATGTGGAGAGGGAAGCCGAGGCCAAGGTCAAAATGCTTAGGTCTGATCGAGGTGGGGAGTACATGGGAAAGGATCTGGAGGCTTTTCTTGAAGACAAGGGTATCATCCTTCAGCTTTCAATTGCCTACACGCCGCAGAAAAATGGGGCAGCAGAGCGGCTAAACCGGACCCTAATTGACCTTGCCCGAGCCATGCTTGTTCATGCACAGCTGGACCATACTTGGTGGGGGGCAGCAGTGCAATGTGCCAATTGGGTTAAGAACCGAATGGGCAGCAAGGGGCTTGGGGGCAAGAGCCCATACTTCATGTGGACTGGGAAGGTCCCCAGTGTGTCTATGGCATGAGTGTGGGGGTGCGTGGCGCAGTACAAAGTGCGCGACCAGCAACGGAAGAAGCTGGATCCCCAGGCACAATGGGGATTTTCCTTGGGATGTCGGAGAGGAGCAAGGCTTGGGTGTTGTACAGTGTGGCGGATCAGCGGGTGGTGGAAAGCCCGGACGTGGTTTTCCCCGAGGGGCTGAGCTACAAGGGGTGGAAGGAGCATGGGACTAGTACGGTTGGGAGCTCCCTCCAGGATCCCTACACCTCTTCCATCTTTGAAGGGGCATGGGAGGACCCTTGAGAGGAGGTAGAGGAGCTGCAAGAGGAACAGAAGGCAGCTGCACCTCACCATGAGGAGTCCCCAACTGCTGGTTCCACCCCTGACTCAAACGCACCAGCCCGTGACCCAGAGCAGCCATAGGCACAGCAGCAGCAACAAGAGAAGCCGCAACAGCCACCACAGCAGCATACACCGCATACTCCTGTGGGTAGATTGTAGCAACTACTGCAGCAGCAACTGTCCAAGTCACCACGGTCCCCCATGAAGAGAGTGACTTGGGAGGAGAAGCTGCAAAGTTTGGAGCAGAGGGAGGCATCACCTCTGCATCGCAGCACACGCATCTCGCGGCCACCTGAAAGGTTCACACCAACTGCACAGTATGCTTGAATTCGTCATCAAGAGGTGCATGATTGGGAGGATTGCATGCTTGTGGATGCTGATGGGGTTGAGCTTGGACTTGATTTTTTTCTTATGGGTCAGGTACATCAGCCTAAGTCGGTCAAGGAGGCCTTGTCCCGTCCTGGGTGGGTCGAGTCCATGCGTGAGGAGCTAGAGTCCCATAGGGTGAACGAGTCCTTTGAGCTGGTTGATCCAGCTTGTGTGCCAACTGTAATGGAGGTCTTGAGGTGTCAGTGGGTGTGGAAGTACAAGCATAAGGCTGATGGCAGTATTGAGAGGCCTAAGTCCAGGTTGGTGGCCATGGGGAGCACTCAAACACGGGGTGTTCACTATGACCAGGTGTTTACCCCGGTGGGTAAGCCTACTACCCTGAGAGGCTCCCTTGGGATGGCAGCATCCTTGGGGTTTCACATCCATCATATGGATGTGACAGCTGCCTATCTTCATGGGGTCTTGAAGGAGGAGCTTTACATGAGGCAGCCCCCTGGTTTTGATGATGGGTCCGGCAGAGTTTGCCGACACAGAAAATCAATCTATAGACAGAAGCAAGCTCCAAGGCAGCGGTACCTCAAGTTTTATGAGGCCCTGATGGACTTTGGCTTTGAGAGGTCGGAGTGTGACCCCGCCTTGTACCACTTGGTGAGGCGTGAGGGCGGGCTGTCCCTCTACCTCTATGTAACATTTTGCTCTTGTCTTCGAGCATGGTCTTGCTGAAGGAGGTCAAGGGTCTCTTGTCCTCTCGTTTCCGCATGAAGGACTTGGGGGAGGCTAAGTACTATTTGGGGGTGCAGATTGAGCGTGATGAGAGTGGCATCTTGATTCATCAGGAGCGGTATATTCTCAACCTGCTTGAGTCCTTTGGCCTTTATGAGGCTAACCCCGTAAGTACCCCTCTCCCTACAGGGTTTGATGTGCATGCACATGCGGAGAAACCCTTGCTGAGAAATAAGCAGGTTCAGCTCTATCAAAGCATTGTGGGGTCCCTCACGTATACAAGCACAACCACCCAGCCCCATATTGCTTATGCAGTGTCACAGCCGTCCAATGTGGTGTCCTCTCCCAAGGCATTCCACCTGCAAGCTGCGAAGAGAGTGTTGAAGTACTTGAAAGGTTGTGTGCATTCAGGTATCTTTTTCCTCAGGTCGAGTTGGTTGCCTCAATGGTGCAGCCATCTCTTGGCAAAGCAAGAGGTAGCCGGTGGTTGCATTGTCCACCACTGAGAGTGAGTACTTCAGTCTGTGTCAGTGCATTCAGGAGGGTGTGTGGCTGAAGCGTTTGTTTGGGGAGTTTGGCATGAGGTTGCTGGTAGTGTGTCTGTTTTTGTGGACTATCAGTCTGCCATTGCCCTTGCACAGAATGCTCGCTTGCATGGCCGCACCAAGCACAGGCAGGTTCGGTGGCATTTCATCAGGGAGATGGTGGCTAGTGGCGAGGTGATCCTCCGATGGTGTCCGACCAACCGCCAAACAGCAGACATACTCACCAAACCCCTTCCCTTTGAGCGACATGGTGTGTGCATGTCCTTGTTGGGGATGCAGCCCCATGTAGGCAAGGTGCCTGAGCAAGATGTGGGAGGGCTGATGCTTCTTTGCCTAGATGACCTCATGCTGTGGATGGCGCCCCTCCCTGGGAAAGGGGGAGTGGAGTGAAAGATTTTGCCCAGTGGTGTTCAACCACCTCCAGCACCAGCAAGGGGGAGTGTTGATTGTTTAGGTGGTTGTGGTATTTTGCTCTAGCTGGTTGTGGGCTAAGGAATTGGGCAAAATGTGGTTCTTCGACTTGTTGGGGGCTGGAATTAAACTCGCACCCAACAAGCACCAACAAATCTCGCGATTCACTACAACACCTTAAGTGTTGCTACTTTGGCACTTTAGGTTGTTGGGGATTGTTATATGGCGATGGTTGGGTTGGTAGGGTTTGACAAACTTGTCACTTTTGAGATCTGAACTCTTGCTAAAGCCATTCCTAGATCTAATCCATGGCTGCCAAGTAATTCCGCTAGGATACACCGTCGCACATAAATCGCGATAGCGATCGGCCTAGATCTTGGTTGAAGACATGCGTTCCCATTCTGGAAAGTCGAGATTAAAACCTTTCCAAAGCGTACCTGCTCTTAGTCAAAGGTTACGTGAGCTGCATGCAATGTTCCGTCGAAGTCGGCGGACCTAAACTCTTGTTACGCTCTCTAGATTCGTACGCACGCTCTTACACTTACTACCATCCATATGGGTATAACACGCGCTTACTCTTAGTACCATCAATATGAGTAAGTAACGCACTTACTATTCATACCAACCAGATGGGTAAGGAACGCACTTACACTTAGTACCAACCATACCAGCAAAGAACGTATCTACTTTTAGTACCAACCATATGGATACGCTTATACGCTTAGTACCAACCCTATGGGTAAGTAACGCACAAACTCATAGTACCATCCATATAGGTTAGTAACGCCCTTACCCCTAGTATTAACCTCATGGGTAAGTAACTCTCTTACGCTTAGTATTAACCATATGGGCAAGTAACACACTTACTCTTAGTACCAACCAAATGGGTAAGTAACGCACTTACCCTCAATACTTTCCATATAGTAGCGCACTTTTTCTTAGCACCAACCATATAGGTAAGTAACGCACTTACTCTTAGTACCATCCATATTGGTAAGTAACGCACTTACTTTTAGTACCATCCATATAGGTTAACTACGCACTTACCCTTATTACCAACCATATGGGTAAGTATCGCTGTTACGCTTATTACAAACTGTATGCGTAAGTAGCACACTTACTCTTAGTACGATCCATATGGGTAAGTAACGCTCTCACGCTTAGTACCAACCGCAGGGGTAAGTAACGCACTTACTCTTCGTACCATCCATAGGCTTTAGTTACGGACTTACCCTTAGTACCAACCATATGGGTAAGTAGCGCAGTTTCCTTAGTACCATCCATATGAGTAAGAAACGTTCTTACTCTTAGTATCAACCATATGGGTTAAAAACGCTCGTACTTGTACTACAAACCATATGGTTAAGAAACGCACCTACTCTTTGTACAATCCATATAAGTTAGTAACGCATTTACCCTTAGTACCAACCAAATGATTAAGTAACGCACCTATTTTTAGTACCAACCATATGGGTTAGTAGCGCTTGTACGCATAGTACCAACCATACGGGTAAGTAACGCACTTACGATAAGTACCAACCATATGGGTAAGTAATGCTCTTACGCTTAGTACCAACCAGGGTAAGTAAAACACTTACTTCCAACTATATGGGTGAGTAACCCTCTTACGCTTAGTACCAACCATATGGGTAAAAAACGCCCTTACTATTAGTACCATCCATATGGGTAAGTAACACACATACTCTCACTACCAACCATATGGGTAAGCAACTTCGACGAGCCTCGCGTGCCTCCGCGGAACCTCGTCGAGGTTACCTGATCGACCCGGTCGACCACCCGAAGCCCTGGTCGACGACTCCCCCGTTGAACAACACCCTGGTCGATGGACCCTTTCGTTGACCAGCTTGGTGAGCTGGTGCCGGCGAGGTCCCATCTTCGACAGCTCCTCGACAGACTCGCGCATGACGACGACCACCCTTGTCGACCACCCCCAAGGCAGGTCTACGAAAATCTTCGTCGACTAGGCCAGTAAAACTCTGCCGCAGGCTTTCCGTCGTCGGCGGCCGCACACGATGTGTACAGATCCATGTGGCAGCTGCCGGCGTTGGCGTCGCATGGTGGTGGAGGGGTCTGCATCCCAGGGGGAGTGCAACGCCGTTGGAAGGGTTGGTGTAAAAGTATCGGCCAGATCTGGGGAGACGGATTGGGCAACAGCACACCGACGCTTGGGGCATGTGGCAATGCCCTTGTTGAAGCAGTTGGAGAAGGATCTGAACCAGAACGTACAGCCACCCGATGATAGCTGTGAAATCTGTTTGTCCTCAAAGTTTACCCGTTTTCCCTTCCATAGTGTGGCTGGCAGGAGCAAGAAGTCTTTGGAGCTGGTTCACATGGACTTGGTGGGGCCGGTGCCGGTGCAAGGACACAAGGGGGAGCGGTATTTCCTACCCATTGTGGATGATTGGAGCAGACTCATGTGGGCGTATCCGCTGAAACAAAAGGACCACGCCGCTTTCACGATACGGAAAGATTGGCTGCCATTCGCGGAGAAGCAAATGGAGTGTGTGGTGAAGTGGATTAGGACAGACCGGGGTGGTGAGTTCCTTGGAGGTGAGATGACGGCCTGGCTCAAGAAGCAGGGCACCCAGAGGGAGCTGACCACGGCTTACACCCCACAGTCCAACGGTGTAGCAGAACGGGCGAACCGGACCATTCTGGAGACAGCTAGGGCGCTGCTCATAGAATCTGGGCTGGGCAAATCGATGTGGCCCCATGCTGTTCGGCACGCTACATTCGCTAGGAACAGGGTGCTTTCCAAGGTTGGGGATGACTCGTGGGTGCCGTTGGAGAGGTGGCTTGGGAGGAAGCCGCCGGTGGACATACTGAGGGCGTTCGGTTGCATGGCGGTCGCCCACGTCCCCAAGACCTACCGCAGTAAGTTGGGGGCGAGTGCAATCTGGTGTGTGCATTTGGGGCTGGCTGCTGAGAGCAAGGGATGGCTGCTGTGGGAACCATCCAAGGGTGTGTTGTTTGACAGCAGGGATGTGAAGTTTATTGAGGGCAGGATGTATGGGAGCTGGGAGAAACAGCCGGAGGCCAGGGTGTCCCAGCAGATGGAGCAGATCACCATGCAGCTGGACTTGACTCCTAGTGTGTGGGAGGAGGGAGATGAGGCAGCTGCAGGGAATGGTGATGGACAGAGGGTACTGGAGGCACCTGCTGGTGGAGAAAATGGTGTGGAGACTGGCGGTAGCACTAGTGGAGCTGCTGGATCCGAGGGAGGAGAGCATCACCACGGGAAAACTAAGAAGCCGAAGGGTGTCGTTATGAGGGGATGGAAGACACCCGTCTCCAGGCCAGGACGTACCCGTATGGCTACTAAGAAGCTGACTGCAGGATCAGGTGTAGCGGAGCAGCAGCTTGGGACCGAGGAGGCAATGCTGATTCTACCTCATGGCTATGACCCGGATGAGGAGGATGAACCTGCCTATGGTTTTCTTGCCCCTGCACCAGAGGAGCTAGCATGGAGGAGGCATTAGCTGGACCAGATAGGGAGAAGTGGCTGGTTTCTAGGGATGCTGAGTACCAAAGCCTGCTAGAGAATGAGACGTGAGATCTGGTGGTGCTGTCTGAGGGGAAGAAAGCCGTACAGTGCAAGTGGGTGCTAAGGATCAAGACCGATGACAAGGGACAGCTCACCATCTACAAAAGTAGGCTGGTGGCTAAGGGGATTATACAGAAGGAGAAGCAGGACTTCAATGAGATCTTTGCTCCCACCGCCAAACCCCCTACCCTCCGTGTCTTGTTGGCAGGTGCAGCCGTTAGTGGGAAATTTGTCATTCAGATGGATATATCAACGGCATTCCTCAATCGGATTTTAGAGGAGAATGTGTACATGACGCAGCCGCCTGGGTATGAGGATGGTACGGGCAGGGTGTGCAAGCTGACAAAGTCCATCTACGGCTTGAAGTAGGCGCCACGCTGCTGGTACCAGAAGTTGGCAGCTGTTTTAGAGATGGGATTCAGGACCAGCAGCTGTAATGAGAGCCTCTTTCTCAATGGGGGAGGGGGAGAAGCTGGTGCTGTTTCTGGTCTATGTGGACGACATTTTTCTCTTTAGCACCAGCATGAAGGAGATCCAGAATGTACAGCAGCAGCTGATGGAGAATTTCAAGTGCAAGAACCTTGGGGAGGTAAAGTACTACCTCGGGATGCACGTGGAGAAGGATCCAGATCACAGGTGGTTGAAGCTGCACCAGGGGAAGTTCATCAAGGAGCTAGGGGAGAAGAATGGGATTGAGAATGAGCGCAAGGTTGCAACTCTCCTGCCAGCAGAATTCAAACTTCTGAAGGTTGCAGAGGATTGAAGCCGAGGAACAGCAGCAATTTCAGTCCTTGGTGGGCAGCCTCTTTTATGCAGCGGTTCACACGAGGCCCGACATCTCTTTCTCTGTTGGGCAGCTGGCAAGGGTGGTGCAAAATTCATCGGAGGAGCAGGTGGATGCAGCTGAGCGTGTGGTGAAGTACCTGAACTCTCACCCAAGCATTGGAGTTCAATACTCCGCATCTGCACAGGCGAAGCAGAAAGGGGTTGATGTGCTGAAAGAGAAGGGGGACCGGCTTGGAGAAGGCAAGCTATTTCTCACTTGCTTTACCGATGCAACGTGGGCTTCTGAGAAGGAGGATTCCTCATCTGTATGAGGATGCATCTGCGTAGTTGGGGGAGGTCCAAGAAGCAGACGGAGACGACACTCTCTTCTGTGGAATCAAAGTACATGGCGATGTTCCATGTGGTGACGAAGGTGATTTGGCTGAGGAGGCTGTTAGAGGAGATTGGCCAAGAGCAAAAGGTTGCTACGCCGCTGTTTTGTGATAGCAAGGGGGCTCTTGGGATGGCCAGGAACGCTGTGCTTCATGGGCTCAACAAGCACATGCGTATCAAGTGGCACTGGCTGAGTCAGGAGGTGAAGAGGGGGACGGTGAATCCGATCTACATCAAGACTCACCAGCAGCCAGCAGACTTCCTCACCAAGAGGCTTGCAGATGAGCCTCGTTGGCGATGTGTGCGCATGAGTGGAATGAGCATGAACTAGCATGGAATGATGGGGATGCAGCCGGCAGGCTGAGAGGGAGTGTGTTGGGTGCAAATTCACATTGCACGACATCCTGCTATCTGTTGTACGAGTATGCGTGTGCGAATGCATCTGGGTGTGAATGGAATGTTCATGTGTTTGTTTGCTTTTGCAATTTTCGGTTGATGCATTTGCAGGTATTCGCGCAATATGCGCTTCGGTACAACATTGTACGCGCTATGAACAGTGCAAGCAGAAAGGACGAGCTCTTAAAGGAAACCGAGATGGAAGCTTTGCGGTTCGGTTGAATTGATTGCGCAGATTCAGTTCTATCCATCTCAAAATTGTACTGTTTTGTTTGGATGACTATAGTGTAGCTGGGCAGACACTATAGGGGTACAATTTAGGTGAAGGTTGGATGTTGTTTGTCTGCATCTGCATGCTACAGGGCCAGGGGAAACCAGCGGTTGTTTACCAGGTAGGAAAAATAGAACTAGAGGTTGTTTACCAACCTACCACCTGCTGTTTTGTCCAGCCAGGTTGGTTCTGTTGCTTGGAATTATTTGGGATCATCCCTGGTTGTTCCCAGGTTGATTCCCAAGGTCCTTGTTACCTAGAACTATATATTCCTTCTCTGTTTGTGCCTGGATATAGTCAATTTGATTCAAGAAAAATCCTTCTTTCCTAGAATTTCGTTTCTACGCGGTTCGAAGGCGGAATGCTACTGAGTCAACGCTAATACGCCAGCGCTCTATTGCTAGGAAAACGCTCCGAGCCATAAATTCGTAATGGCAGAACTTTTTGCAAAGCAACTTGGCTTATTTTAAAGCTCTCGCAGCGAGCTTCGATATAGGAAATTCTCAGCTTAATCTGATCGACGGTCTGCACGGTCCGCTGCGCGACATTCAAGGTACTCCTGCTATTTTTGGCTAAGTCATTCTTGGTTCCTCTCTTTACAAACTCGGACCCGGGGATAGGGGCTGGTCTTGTCCCAGGCACCAAAGGACCCTTGGAGGTGACCCCGAGGACATGTTCTAAGTTTGATTTTATCTTAGTAGCTTGAGTTTATTAGGCTCTTACACCAATACTTTGCCTTGTCGGCGTCCTAGGCCGGCCTCCCACATCCGGTACCGCCGCCACCAGGCTTGTCGCGTTGCCCCAGCCGACTTCCTTGCTTCGACGGCGCGACTTAGTTCGCCTGAGGCATGAGCTCCGTGGACATGTCGGTCTCCTGCATCGCCTCGTCCATGAGGATGTACGCACTTACGCTTAAAACTGTCCATTTGGGTAAGTAACACCCTATTCCTAGTATCGATAACTAACTCACTTATGCTTATTATCAATCATATGGATAAGTAACGCAGTTACTTTTAGTACCAACCATTTGGGTATGTAAAGCACATATTCCTAGTACCAACCATATGGGTGACTAATGCGGAGATAACTACTACAACGGGGGCTAGACTACGGGGAAGGCATGGGTGTAGGAGTGATTGTAGCGTTCCTTCCGTGTTTTCTTGTGTTCTCTCTACACACATATTCACGGGGAGAATTGGCAAGAGTTTCACTAGCAAATGTTAACAATAACGGAAGCAACAAAGTTGGCAATCAAGACTAGATCAGATGCTAGCAAGCATGCAGGTCAACTACCAGCGCAGCACGGTCGATTACGTTCCAGCACTGCAAGGTCGACCACGCTCCAACTGTGCAAAATCGAGGTTTGCCAACGCTGCAAGTCAATGCTGCAGAAAGGCGGCTGGACAGCGTTGCATCCGCAAGACAGCGGCGCACCCGCTTCGTAGGTGCTCGCACTTAATTGGCGTGCTGTGCCTCGTCAGCTGCACACACAGACACCAAGTCGTCCACGTGCTGTTAACTGCACCTGATCAGTCACATCGACTCTGGGATACCACACCGAGGTCGGCTTCTCCAAAACCTCCTGGCCGACCGTCGTGCATTTCACAGAACCTGTTGCACGGGTAACTTGGTCGACCAGGCAACCACGTCGGCCACAGCGTGTATGGGCCGCCGACTTCGCCAAGTCGTCGGCCTCCCAGGTCGACGTCCCTCCCAGGTCGATGCCCCTCCCAAGTCGGCACCCCTCCCAGGTCGGTGCCCCACCCACTGCAGTAAATCGGCTGCACCTCCTGCACACCTGACTAGGAAGTCTGCTCCGCCCAAGCGAGAACGGGGCCAACACATTATTCCCGTTGACAACTAGTGCACTTACGTTTAGTACCAACAATATTGATAAGTAGTGCACTTACTCTTACTACCATCCATACGGATAAGTAACGCACTTAAGTTTAGTACCAACCATATGAGTAAGTAACGCACTTACACTATATAATATCCATACAAATAAGTAACGCACATACTCTAAGTATGTAACCATCCATATAATTAAGTAACGCTATTAGCCTTAGTACCAACCATGTGGGTAAGTAATGTACTTATCCTTAGCACCAACCATATAGGTAAGTAACGCTCTTCTGCTTAGTACCAACCATATGGGTAAGTAACGCACTTACACTAAGTACCAATCATATCAATAAGTAACACACTTACTCGTAGTACCATCAATATGGGATGGTAACGTACTTACTCCTAGTACCAACTATATGGTTAAGTAACGCACATACTCTTAGTACCAACCATATGGGTAAGTACCACACTTACTCTTAGTACCATCCATATGGTTTAGTAACGCCTCTTACGCTGAGTACCAACCAAACAGGTAAGTAACGCATTTACTCTAAGTACCATCTATATGGGTTAGAAACACTTTTACGCTTAGTAAAACCAACTGGGTAACTAACGCACTTACCTTTTGTACCAACCATTTGGGTAACTAGCGCACTTGCTCCTGGTACCATCCATATGAGTTAGTTACGCGCATATTCTTAGTACCAACAATATGTGTAAGTTACGCTCTTACGCTTAGTTCTAACCACACGGGTAAGTAACATGTTTACGTTTAGTACCAACCATATGGGTAAGAAACGCACCCACTCTTAGTACCAATGTTATGGATAAGTACTGCTCTTAGTCTTAGTACCATCCATACAGGTTAGTAAGACTTTTACGCTTAGTACCAACCATATGGGTAAGTAACCTTTTTACTCTTTGTACCAACAATATGAGTAAGTAACGTACTTACTCTTAGTACCATCTACATGAGATAGTGACGTACTTTCTCTTAGTACCAACCTACTGGGTAAGTAACGCCCTTACTCTTAGAACCAACCATATCGGTTAATAACAGACTTACACTTAGTACCAACTATATGGTTAATTAACGCACTTAAATTTTGTACCAAGCATATGGTTAAGTAACACGCTTACGCAAAGTACCAGCCATGTGGGTAAGCAACGTTTTTACGCTTCTTACTAACCATATGGGTAAGCAACGCTTAGTACAAACCAAATGGGTAAGTAGCGCACATACTCTTAGTACTATCCATATGGATAAGCAACGCTCTTACGCTTAGTACCAACCATATGGGTAAGTAACGCACTTACTCTTGATACCGACCATATGCGTAAGTAACGCCCTTACACTTTGTACCAACCATATGCGTAAGTAACGCCCCTATGCTTAGTACCAACCATATGCGTAAGTAACGCACTTACCTTTCGTTTCAACCATTTTGGTAAATAACGCACTTGTTCCTAGTGCCATCTATATAGGTAAGTAACGCGCATACTCTTAGTACCATCCTTATGAATTAGTTAATCACATACCCTTAGTACCAACCATTTGGGAAAATAATGCTCTTACGCTAAGTATAATCCATATGGGAAAGTTGCGCAATTGCTCCTAGTACCAACCATTTGGGTAAGTAACGCACTCACTGTTAGTACAATCCGTATGGGTTAGTAACGTACAAACTCTTTGTACCTTGGTAAATCACGAACTTGCTCCTAGTACCATCCACATGGGTAAGAAGCGCTAATATACTTAGTACAAACCATATAGGTATGTAATGGATATACTCTTGATACTAACCAAACGGGTAAGTAATGCTCTGACGCTTAGAACCAACCATATCATTAAGTAACACTCTTACGGGTAGTACCAACCAAATGGGTAAGTAACACTTTTACGCATAGCATTGGTGGGTAAGTAACGCACTTACTCTTACTACCATCCATATGGGTAAGTAACGCATCTACTTTTTCTCAAATATACTAGCAGTAGGACCTAGGCTTAATAGCCTAGGCCACAGTAGGACTACAAAGGAGGTGCCAAGTACGAGAGAGAGTTGAACAGAAACAAGAATTGAGAAAAGGATGATTGGACTAGCAAGCAGCAGGATACAAATAACAAACCCTAAGGGGCTGTACTCACTATTGAGTACCCCACTGCAGGCTACACAAACAACATATTCTGACACTTTTAGTACCAACCATATAGGTAAGTAACGCTCTTACACTTAGTACCAACCATATGGGTAAGTAACGCACTTACACTTTATACCATCCATATGGGTGAGTAACGCACTTACGCTTAGAACCAACTATATGGGTAAGTAAGCTCTTACGCTTAGTACCAAACATATGGGTAAGTAAGCTCTTAAGCTTATTACCAACCATATGGCTTACTATATGATGATATGCTTGTATGTGATAAGCTCTAAGCTCCTTCACATACAATACCTCTCTAAATTCCTAAGTCTTGCTCGGCATATCCCCCTATTATCACTGTTTGCTCAGATTGTCACAACATACTCGTGTAAAAAGGGAAACATACAAGCAATAAGAATTGCAACCAAGGCTCCACCTATTCTACCAGCTCTTCCACCATCTAGTCTCTGTCCCGTCATCCTAGTCTACACAATATCGGCTATGTGCCTCTACGAGCAGACTAGCAACCATGCTGCCTCTTGCCATCCTTCCCCAGCCCGGACTACTTTGCCTCCAGCTGACATCATTCAGATCCAGCTGGCTCCTTGCTGCAATCCTGCACACACATAGAAACAAACACGCATGCACCTGTACACCCATCCGTTGCTGGCATTGAAACTGCCTTCCTGCTGCCGCTGCCTCGTTCTTCACTGCCTCCCGCTGTCATCACCCTCTTGCTTACGTAAGTACCGCCCCACTCCCACCCATGTTGCCCTCCACCCTCTGACTCTGCAAGCGACATTCCCCCTTTCCTCGCCCCTCGTTTCGTGAAACGCCAACTGACCCTTCACATCCCATCCCCGCACCTCGCTGACTCGCTATATACAATTTGTACAGTATGTATATCCCCCTTACGCTCCCTCCTTACCCTTTATGTACAGTATGTACAGCTGTCGAAAACTCACCCACCTCTTTTGGTACCACCTTGGGACAGCTCTGCTCTCACTTCACTCCTCACACAGTTCTCCTGACTGTACATCATTCACAGCTTGCAACCCTTTGTGCCCTTCGCTGCATCCTCCCTTCCTCATTCTGTTTCCTTGTTCTTACTACTCTCCCCTCTCCATCTGTGCCTTACATTCCTGCCTTCCTTGATGTAGTCTTCTGGTTACTCTCTTGCCCCCTCCCATGACCAACTGCTGCCGTCCTCGCCCTGGTCATGGGACAAGTGTAGTTTGCTGTCTTCTTCTGCTTCCCCGCGTGAGCTACGTTGGCGACATGGTCCATGACACTTTCTCCTTGCGCATCTTCCAGCACCAGAACACCTGACTCCCGGACCTCCTTCACCTCCCACCTCTGCTGGGATATCCCCACATCCAACTCGTCTCGCTTTGTCCGTCACACGTACACAGCCTGTCCCTCCTCCACTGCGCGCTGCTTCCCTTGCATCTTGCCTAACTGCTGCTGCTTGTAGCGGTGGATGTCACGCAGCTGTGCTACCTTAAGGCTCTCCATTGCGACAGGTAGCATCTTCTTCAGGTACCTGGCTCTGGCATCCGCCACTGCCACCAACATCTCAGCAGTTCCCGCTGTCACGCTGTCTGCCAGTAGCCTCGGTGCATCCACTGGTAAGATGGGCTGTTTTCCGAAGAGCAGGTAGTACGGGGACACATCCTTCAGCGAGGCTTACTTGCTGAACCTGTAATCCGCCATTACCCATGCCAGCTTTCTGTCCCAATCCCCTTTGTTGGCCTCCCCGTAGGCGCATAGTCCCCTTTTCACTGTCTATACCAGCCGCTCTGTGAGCCCATTACTTTGGGGATGATTACTGGATGTGGTGAGGTGCTGTATGCCATTGGACGCCAGTAGCTCCTTGAATTCCCTTTGAAAATCAGTCCCTTGGACAGTCACAAATATTAACACAAGAAGGAATTTAGTAAAGCACTTACTATTAGTACCAAATATATAGGTAAGTAATGCACTTACTTTTAGTAGCATCCATATGGGTAAGTAACGCACTTACGCCTAGCTCTAACGATATGGGTAAGTAGGCATTTACTCTTAGTACCAACCATATGGGTAAGTAATGCATTTACTGTTATAACCATTTACATGTTTAAGTAGCGCAATTACACTTTATAGCATCCATATGGAGACCTACGCGTCTGCACTCTGACAGAGGTGGTGAGTTCTGCTCCGACCTCTTGCGAGACATTTGTTGTGGGGAGGGCATTCGCCACACGTTCACGCTTCCGGCCTCTCCGCACCAGAATGGGGTTGCTGAGCGCCGCATTGGCTTAGTCATGGAGGTCGCTCGTACCTCCATGATCCATGCGGCTGCCCCCCATTTTCTGTGGCCGTTTGCGGTCCGGTACACTGCGCATCGGCTCAACCTCTGGCCCCGTGTCTCCTTTGCGGAGATAACTGCTGCAATGGGAGCTAGGCTGTGGGCTAGGCACGGGTGCTCGTCTGAACTCTGTGTTCCTTAGTCGTTTGCTTGCGTGTTCTCTGCTTGCACATTCAAGGGGAGATTTTGCAAGAGTTTCACTAGCAAAGATTGACAACAACGGTGGCAACAATATTGGCAACACAGACTACATCAGAGCTAGCTAGGCTGCTGGTCGACCTCCAGCGCAGCATGGTCGACCGCGCTCCAGCGCAGCACCGCTCGCACCGCTCCAGCGTTGCAGAGTAGCGGTTCGCCAACGCTGCAAGTCCACGGTGTGCCAACGCTGCAGCAAGTCGGCTGCAAAGTGTTGCACCCGCAGGACAACGGTGCATCTGCTTCGCAGGTGCGCGCAGCTGGTTGGCGCACCACACCTTGTCACGAGCACAGCGCAGACGCCTGGCAGACTCCACGCCAGCGACTGCGCCCACCAGCCACGTCGACCTCGGGATACCACCTCCGAGGTCGGCCTCGCAGACTCCACCTCGGCGACACTCGCGCACGTCGCCCGGGTATCCCGGTCGACCGGGCAACCACGCCTGATCGACCAGCGCAGTCCGTAGCCGGCCACCCATGCCCGGCGTCCCCAATCCGGCGTCCAAGCGCCCAGGACACCGTCTGAACCCCCAGGTCGGTGTCGAAACGCCCAGGACACCGTGCATACCTCCAGAGCGGCGTCCAGCCTCCCAGGACGCCGACCAGGCGCCCATGACGGCGTCCGGGCCCCCAGGACGCCCAGGCCGGCGTCCGGGCTCCCAGGACGCCGAGAAGACACCCAGGGCGGCCCCCCTGGCTCCTAGGACGCCGTACAGACACCTAGGTCAGCGTCCGGCCTTCCAGGACGCCAACTAGGCGTCCAGGACGGCGTCCTCCTACCCGGCGCCCTACAGCCAGGCGCCCTCCAGCTTGGCGCCCTTGCAGTGGCCCCCGTGCCCACTGCTGCAGGTCGGCTGCAACCAACGCACATCCGACCATGAGGTCGGCTCCGCCCAAGCGAGGACGGGGCCAAACAACACTCTCGTTGACACTCCCCTGCCGTGTTCACGCTTGGGCCCCCCCAGCCCACACGACAGTACAGCTTCGAGAATAGCCCGTCGGCGTGCACCCAACACACAGCACGCCGGTCACCGCACCAGCCATGCAAGAGGGCATGGCACCTACTGCTGCACTTCGTCAACTTCGTCACCCACGTCAGCCAAGTGCACCTGGCCGATGGCGACGGCGCACCGGTTGAAGGCCAGATAGTGCAGCACCTTCATCAGGAAGTCGGCTTGCTGCTCGGTGGTCGGGATGTACCTCAGCGAGAACTTTCCGCGCTTCACCATGTGCTGCAGCCAGGCCTGTCGCCGCTCCATGTGCTTGAGGTTGCCCGTCAACCCCATGCCCTCGGCGACCGTGATGGCCGACTTGTTGTCCGCTCGCAGGACAGTCGGCTTCCCGGCGTCCAGCTGCCGGAATCCTGCAAGAAGGAAGCGAAGTCGGCGTCCCTCCTTGCCGGCTTCGGTGGCCGCCACGTACTCCGACTCGGTCGACGACAACGTCACGCACTTGATGCGCTGGCTCGACCAAGAGATTGCGGCCCCTCCGTAGACGAACACGTAGCCACCCGTGCTCGTCCTGTTCTGCTTGTCACCGGCGTCGTCGGCGTCCACGTAGCCGACCAGCTCCAGCGACTCAGGTTCACCGCCGAACTCCAGAGCGGTTTCACGTGTGTTGGCGAGGTAGGCGAGGCAGCGGTCGACCTCGCCCTAGTGCTGGTTGCTCCTCACCGTGAGGCCGCTTCCCAACTTGCTGCAGGCGAAGGCGATGTTCGGCCTCGTCGTCGTCGCCGCGAACTATAGCGAGCTGACCTTCTGCCGGTACTCCTCCTCTTGTCGCTCTTGTGCCTCCTCGTCGTTGAAGGCGAGCTCGGCGTAGGTGTAGACCAAAACCGGCGTCTTCGGAGTGCGCCTAGTCTGCTCCTCGTCGCTGAAGCGCCTACGTAGCTTGTCGACGTAGCCCTGATGGTTCAGCCACAGCTTCCCCGCCGACCTGTCGCGCACGATCTCCAGCCCGAGGTACTTCTGCACCGGCGAGATATCGCGCAGCTCGAAGGCGGCATCCAGCAGCTCCTTCAGCTCCTTCAGCATCTCGGTGCTGCTGCTGGCGGCGAGCAGGTCGTCGACGTAGACCAGCACCCAGCAGGCCACTCCGTCTTCGCCGACCTTGAAGTACAGAGCCTCGTCGACCTGGCTCTTCTTCCATCCGGCGCCAACCAGCACGTCGTTGAGCGCCAAGTACCACAGCAGCGGCGGCTCCGTCGTTGAAGTAGTCCGGCTGGGACATGTATAGCACCCGGTCGAGCTTGCTCTGCAGGAAGGCGTTCTTCACATTGAGCTGCATTAGGTTGAGGTTGAGGACAGCGACGATGCTGAGGAAGATCCTCAGCATGACGTAGCTGCCCACCAGTGCAAACGTCTCGTCGTAGTCGGCACCGTACACCTGCGTGAAGCCCTTCACGACCAGCCTCGCCTTCTCTCGCTTGACGGTGTTGTCGATGTGGTACTTCGTCGCCAGCACCCACCGGTTCATCATGATGTTCACTTCCGGTGGACGTTCGACCAGCTCCCACATGCCCATGGTGAGGAGGCTGCGGATCTCCTCTTCCTACGCCTCCTTCACCGTCATCGTCGAGATGTCCCAACGGTGCTCGGGGTCGGCCAGCAGGTTGTCAACATCATCGTCTACGTCGTACACCGTGGTGAAGGCAGCGGGGACGAAGAAGTCAGGCGGCCTCCAAAGTCGGCCTGTACGCCGTGGTCCCGGCTGGACCTCCTCGGCGTCCCCTCCATCGTTGTCGTCGTTGCTGTCCTCGGCGTCCTGCTGCACCTCAGTCGGCGTCCCAGCCGACTTCTCCCCTGCGGTTGGCTCTCCTGCCGACTGCCCGGTCGCCGACTGATCCTTGGTCGGCGTCGCTGCTGCCTGCTCCCCTGTCAGCTGCTGCTCTGCAGGAGCCTCCTGCCCTTCGCCGGCTTCACCAGAGTCGGCGGCACCACCTGCTGCCTCCTGGTCGGCGTCAGCTTCGCCCCCACGCCTTCTGGCCCAGCATCACGGCGGCCACCGTCGATGCTTGGGGCCAGCGCCACAGGTGACGCCCCACTGCTCCCCTCATCGCCGGAGGCAGACGTCGGGGTAAGCCAAGTCGGCCACAAGGGGAGGGGCAGGTGGAGTGCAGGGAGCGGGGACGTCTTCGGCGTCCTCACCAGCGAGGTCACCGACCTCGGCGAGCAGAGGCAGTGTCGCCGACGAGGTGTCCGTTGGCGGGTGAACCGGCATCTGCCGTGACGCCGGCCCGTGCGCCGACTTCCACACTTCAAGCGACATGCTCTCGTAGAACACCACGTCCGACGCGGTGACCACCCGGTTGTCGGCGATGTCGAGGAGCTCCCAGCCCTTGCTCTCCTCCGACACGCCGAGGTGAAGGCCCCACCGGGCCTTGGGCTGCAGCTTTCCACCACGCTGCTGCTCGGGGACAAGGAACTGCGCCATGCAGCCCCACACCCGCGCCAGCGACAAGTCGGGCTTCTTCCCGGTGAGCAGCTGGTACGGCGTAGTCCCCGGCGGCAGCGCCGACCGCTCAAGGCAGTTGCAGACCCAGACGGCCTGCCGCAGAGCTAGGTGCCACCGGTGGTGCTGCACGCCCAAGTGCAGCAGCATCGTGCGCACCGACTCCACCACAGTCCTCATCTCCCGCTCTGCCATGCCGTTCTGCTGCGGGGTGTACGGGCAGATCAGGTCGTGGACGATCCCCTTGCCGTTCACGAAGTCGGTGAACTGCTTCCCGAGGAACTCCCCTCCCCGGTCAGAGCGCAGCACCAACACTGACCTCTTCGTCTGCCTCTCAGCCACTGCCAGCCACTGCACGAACTCCCGCAACGCATCGGGCTTCTTGGCGACCGGCCTCACCCACACTTAGCGGTTCTTGCGGTCCTTCAGCAGCAAGAAGTACAGGCTGCCGTCCTCGGCAGCCACGCGGAACGGCCCGCCCAGGTCGTTGTGCACGACAGCAAGCACGTCGTCGACGTCGGAGCCTTGGTCGGGGAAGGTGTGCCGCGCCAGCATCCCGCCGACGCACGAGACATACGGTGAGTCGGCGCCAGACGCCGACTTGAGGTCTAGCCCGGTGGCGACCTCGTGCTTCGCCGAGCTCCGTATGGTGTCCATGCCGACGTGCGCAAGCCTCGCATGCAGCCTGTCCAGCGTTGCCTTCGTCGCTGAGACGCTCGCCCGCAGGGCCACCACCTCCGTGGTGGGCGTCGTCGGCTTGGCCGAGCAGGGACGCAGGTCGGTGCAGAGGACACAACCGGTGTACGTTGCCCAGCCAAGCACCTCTCCCGCTGCCGAGACGAGCAGCATCCCGTGGCCGTCCTCTTGCAGCTTCACGCCGTGCTCCTTCAGCTGCCCGGCCGAGAGGAGGTTCGCTCGCACACCCGGGACGTAGAGCACGTCGGGGATGAGCACCTGCTTCCCGGCCTCCCCTTGCAGAGCGACAGTGCCGCGGCCCTGAACGTCCTGCAGCGCCCCATTGAATCCGCGCACGTGCTTTACGTCGCCGCTCGGCCCCAAGTCGACGAAGGCCTCCTTCGTCCCCATCAGGTGGTGCGAGCAGCCGCTATCGAGCAGGACCACCTCCGGTATCGCCTGCACAGCCGCCGCCACCGCCTAGAAGTCCTCACCGGCCTCCAGCCGCTCCACGACGCCGACCAGCGAGCACGACGCCGCCTTGTCGTCTCGCCCCTTGCCGCCAGCAAAGGATTCGGCGTCCTTCGCGGAGGTCGACTTGGTCGGCTGCCAGACCTCCCACGGCCTCCCTTGGCGTCGTTGTCGTCGGAGTCACTGCGGTCGGGGCACTCGAAGGAGAGGTGGTCGGGGTCGCCGCACAGCCAGCATTCCCGGTGTCGACCTCCTCCTCCACGACCGCTATCCCTGGCCGACTTCTTCTTGTCGGCGTCCTTGCTCGGCTTCCAACAGCTGCTACCGCCGCCGCTGGGCTACCCACGCTGCCTCGGTCGGCCACCTTGCTTCGACGGGCCAACAAATTTCGCCTGCGCCAAGAGCTCCTAGGACCGCCCTGCCTCCTGCATCGCCTCATCCTGCAGGATGTACGAGGTCAAGTTGTCCTCGTTGAGCGTCGCCCTTGTGCTCGGCGCCATTGACAGCCGCTTCAGGAGGTTGTAGCTGCTCGAGAGTCCCTGCATGACGTGGGTGACGTACGACGCCGTTGAGGACTGCGCGCCGGCCATCCTGATGGTGGCGAGAATTCGCCGAGCTCGGTTGCAGTAATCGGTCGCCGTCTCCTCGTCGCCCATACGCAGGTGCGTCAGCTGTCCCTCCAACTGGGCGATGAATAAGTCGTCGGTGACTAGGTAGGTCGACTCGATGAAGTGCCACGCCCGGTGGCCGGCGTCGAGGTACTCTCGGCACCACTTCAGAGCGATCTGCACGCCTGGTGAGCAGCACCGCGAAATGACCGTGAAGGTCAGCAGCTGCACGGCACGAAACTCCGCTCGCAAGTCGGGATGGTGCTCCTCCGGCGTCGCCACGGTCCCTCGGGCAAAGCCGATCAGCCCGTCCATCTCCAGCTGGGGCTCGATGGCTTCCTTCCAGGTGAGTATGTCCTATCGGCCAACGAGCGGCGGGGTGACCAAGATCCTGTCCTGCGTAAACTTCAAGTAGCCGTAGCTCGGTACAATCCCACCCGCCGTCACCTTGGTTGCCGACATTGGCGACATTCCGCTCCGTCGCCCTCCGACGTCGCCCTGCGAGGAGCCTGCAGCCGCCGACCACTGCATCCCTCGCGCCTGAACGCCGCCAGCTTCCCCGGCGTGTATCACACCTCGTTGCCTCAACGTGCCTCCCGCACTGCTGCCGACCTGACCTCCACCAGGAGAGGCTGGTCGAGAAGGGGGGTGCTCCGCCTCCCACACGGAGTGGAGTCCTGCCTCGACGACTGCCCAGGGTATCGCCCCGTACTCCTGAGCCTCATGGCGTCTCCTCGCATCCTCCAGCTGTGCCTCCAGGGTGTCCATCACCTCGGCGTCACCTACGCACATGCTAGTGACTGCACGGCTTCCAGCCTACGAAAACGATCGGTAAGTGCAAAGTCGGCTAGAGTGACCTACGTCGCGGTGTCGTCCACGCTCACCGCACCATGCGGAGATAACTGCTGCAACGGTAGCTAGGCTGCGGGCTAGGCACGGGTGCTCGTGTGACCTCTGCGTTCCTTAGTCGTTTGCTTGTGTGTTCTCTGCTTGCACATTGACGGGGAGATTTTGCAAGAGTTTCACTAGCAAAGATTGACAACAATGGTAGCAACAACATTGGCAACACAGACTACATCAGAGCTAGCTAGGCTGCTGGTCGACCTCCAGCGCAGCATGGTCGACCGCGCTCCAGCGCAGCAGCGCTCGCACCGCTCCAGCGTTGCAGAGTAGCGGTTCGCCAATGCTGCAAGTCCACGGTGTGCCAACGCTGCAGCAAGTCGGCTGCACAGCGTTGAACCCGCAGGACAACGGTGCATCTGCTTCACAGGTGCGCGCAGCTGGTTGGCGCTCCACACCTTGTCACGAGCACAGCGCAGACGCCTGGCAGACTCCACGCCAGCGACTGCGCCCACCAGCCCCGTCGACCTCGAGATACCACCCCCGAGGTCGGCCTCGCAGACTCCACCTCGGCGACACTCGCGCACGTTGTCCGGGTATCCCGGTCGACCGGGCAACAAAGCCTGATCGACCAGCGCAGTCCGTAGCCGGCCACCCATGCCCGGCGTCCCCAGTCCGGCGTCCAGGCGCCCAAGACACCGTCCGAACCCCCAGGTCAGCGTCCAGACGCCCAGGACGCTGTACACACCTCTAGAGCGGCGTCCAGCCTCCCAGGACGCCGACCAGGCGCCCATGATGGCGTCCGGGCCCCCAGGACGCCCAGGCCAGCGTAAGGGCTCCCAGGACGCCGAGCAGACACCCAGGGCGGCGTCCCAGGCTCCTAGGACGCCGTGCAAACACCTAGGTCGGCGTCCAGCCTTCCAGGACGCCAACCAGGCGTCCAGGATGGCGTCCTCCTGCCCGGCGCCCTCCAGCCAGGCGCCCTCCAGCTCGGCGCCCTTGCAGTGGCCCCCGTGCCCACTGCTGCAGGTCGGCTGCAACCCTCGCACATCCGACCATGAGGTCGGCTCCGTCCAAGCGAGGACGGGGCCAAACAACACTCCCGTTAACATCCATGCCGGAGACCTCGCCGACACTGCGTTGGACGGGAGAGGTTAACGATGCGTCGGTGTTCCGGGTCTGGGGATCTCGTGCCTTTGTTCGCGATACCTCCGCGGACAATTCTCCTCCCGCGCCATTCCCTGTGTCTTCCTTGGTTTTCCCCCTGACGCGCCTGGCTGGAAGTTTTACCACCCCACCTCGCGCCGTGTCCTGCCCTCTCAGAACGTCACGTTTGACAAGTCGGTTCCCTTTTACCGTCTCTTCCCCTACCGCACTGCCCCTCTCCCCCCCCCCCCCCCCCCCCCCACGCCGCTCTTCCTCGCACCAGGTCCTCCTCCGGTAGACCCCCTCCCCCCTCAGGGTCGTGCTCCCTCAGGTGTGTCCCAGGTAGACCCTATCGAACCTGTCGAGGTAGCTGTCGACTCTGGTGCTGCTAGGGGTGCTGCGTCTAGGGGTGCTGAGCCTGAGAGTGCTGTAAGTGTGCTCTTGGCACGGACGTACTTGAGGACAGGCAGGAGGACTTTGAGTGCTTTGCAGCTGCTGTACCTCATCTCGTGTCCATGCTGATTGCACGTGAGGGAGACCCAGATGCACCAGACATCCCGACCCCGCGCACTTACGCAGAGGCGATTACGGGTCCCTACTCCTCTCAGTGGCAGACATCCATGGACGCACAGATGGCATCCTAGAAGTCCACAGGCACTTACATCGACGCAATTCTCCCTCTGGGGCGAACATAGTCGATGGCATGTGGATTTTCAGGGTGAAGCGGCCGCCGGGTTCTCCGCCTGCCTTCATGGCTCGTTACGTTGCACGAGGCTTCAGTCAGCGACAGCGAGTTGACTTCTTCCAGACCTTCTCCCATACCCCAAAGATGACTACTCTTCGGGTTCTGCTGCATCTCGCTGCTCAGCGTGACTACGAGCTTCACTCTCTTGACCTCAGCACAGCTTTCTTACAGGGCAGCGTGCACGAGGAGATCAGGCTGCACCGCCCAACTGGTTTCACTGAGTTGTTCCCTGCAGGTACCAAGTGGAGCCTCCGGTGGCCAGTCTACGGTCTCCGCCAGGCGCCTCGCGAGTGGCACGACACACTGAGGACGACACTTGCAGCTCTTGGGTTTGCTCCTTCCACTGCTGACCCGTCGCTATTTCTGCGCACCGACACTTCACTGCCGTCGTTCTACATCCTCGTGTACGTCGACGACTTGGTCTTTGCCACTGCTGACACTGAGGGACTGGCCCTAGTGAAGTCAGAGCTGCAGAAGAGACACACGTGCACAGATCTGGGTGAGCTGCGCAGCAATCTTTTCATGCAGATCACCCGGGACAGAGCACGGCGAACCATTACCTTGACTCAGTCACACATGGTGCAGCAGGTCCTTCAGCACTTCAACTTCCAGTACTCCTTGCCACAATCCACTCCTCTGCCTACCGGTCACTCGCTCTCAGATCCACCTTCGGACGAGACCGTAGAGCCAAGTGGCCTGTATCCAGAGCTTGTGGGCTGCCTCATGTACTGGATGACCTGCACTCGACCTGACCTTGCCTACCCTCTCAGCATCCTGGCATGCTACGTTGCGCCCGGGAGACACTGACCAGAGCACTGGAAGGCCGCTAAGAGGGTGTTGCGCTACGTGTGCAGTACGTTGGGCATGTGGCTCGTGCTTGGAGGACGGGGTCAAGTTGTCCTCACTGGACACGCAGATGCTTCTTGTGTTGACGACTTGGATACGCAGCAGTCGTCACATGGTTACACTGTCAGCCTTAGCTCCGGCTCTGTTTCTTGGCGGTCTACCCGTTCGTCTTCTGCTATCAGTTCCAGTTGTGAGGCTGGATCTACGCAGGGGCCATAGCTGCACAGGAGTTACGCTGGCTCACCTACCTACTGACCGACTTGGGAGAGCCGCCTCGTTCTCCTCCAGTTCTGTACGTCGACAACAAGGCCATGATTTCCTTGTGTCAGGAGCACAGACCGGAGCACAGAACGAAGCACATCGCTCTGCGTTACTTCCTTGCACAAGAGTTGCAGCAGCGTGGTCAGCTTCGTCTTGTTTATGTGGCCTCTCGGGCCAATACTGCTGATATCTTCACCAAGGCACTTTAGCCTTGTGATCATCATTGATTCTGTGCTGTTTTAGGCCTTGTACCTACTTGGCCTCACTTGCTCACTTCTTGACATTGCTTGTACTGTCATCCATATACATATACCTGTGTGCTTGCATTTGTAAGGTTTTGATCACTGTACTACTTGTTCTCTATTATATAACTCTGCCTATGGACTGGCCTTGTAGCCATTTTGCTTGTGCTCGGAGTGTGTGGTGACTTTGTGATCCACCCTGAGCTTGCTTTGCTTTTCTTGACTGGTCTTGTGACTTCTTGTTCTCCCCCACTTTGCCTATGGGGGTGTGTCAAACATATATGTTGCATGTTGTGTAGGCTGTAGTGGGGTAGCCCACATGGGGTACAACCCATATTAGGGTTAGTACTTGTACCCATCATGCTCCTTGTTCATCATCTTTTTTTTCACATTCTGACAACCACATGGGTAAAAAACATACGTACTCTTAGTACAAACCATATGGGTAAATAACGCACTTAGCCATAGTACCATCCATATGGGTTAGTAACGCACTTACCATTAGTATCAACCAAATGGATAAGTAACGTACATATATTTTGTACCAACCATATGGGTAATTAACGCTCTTACGCTTAGTACCAAGCATATCAGAAAGTAACACACTTACGCTCAGTACCAACCACATGGGTAAGTAATGCTCTTACGCTTAGTACCAACCATATGGGTAAATAGCGTACTTGCTTATAGAACCAACCAAATGGGTAAGTATTGCACTTACGCTCAGTACCAACCATATGGGAAAGTAACGCTCTTACTCTTAGTACCAACCTTATGGGAAAGTAATGCAATAACTTCTCGTTCCAACCATATGGGTAAGTAACGCACATACTCATAGTACCATCCATATGGGTTAGTAACGCACTTACCCTTAGTAGCAAAAGTATGAGTAAGTATCGCACTTACGCTTAGTACCAACCATATGGATAAGTAGTGCACTTACTTTTCGTACTAACCATATGGGTAAGTAGCGCACTTACTCGTAGTACCTACCATATGGGAAAACAATGCTCTTATGTGTAGTACCAACCATATGGGTAAGTAACGCAATTACCCTTAGTACCATCCATATGTGGTAGTAACGCACTTTAGAACCAACCTTATGGGTAAGTAACGCTCTTACGCTTAGTACCAACCATATGGGTAAGTAACGCTCGTACACTTAGTGCCAACCGTATGGGTAAGTAGTGCACTTCCTTTTCGTACCAACCATATAGCGCATTCATGGGGAAGATTGGCAAGAGTTTCACTAGCAAATGTTTACAACAATGGTAAGAATAAAGTTGGCAAGCAAGACTACATCAGATGCTAGCAAGAATGCTGGTCGACTGCCAGCGCAGCACGGTCGACCGCGTTCCAGCACGACATGGTCGACCGCGCTCCAGCAGTGCAAAGTCGCGGCCTGCCAACACTGCAAGTCGACGGCAGCTGCACAACGTTGCACCCGCAGGACAGCAGGGCACCCGCTTCGCAGGTGCGCGAAGTCGATTGGCGTGCTGTACCTCGTCACCTGCACAGCGTAGACACCAGATCATCCTTGTGCTGACGACTGCACCTGATCAGCCATGTCGACCTCGCGATACCACCACTGAGGTCGGCTTCGCCACAACCACCTGGGCGGCTGTCGCGCACCTACGCAGAACTTCGTCGCCCGGGTTACTTGGTCGACCTAAGAAGCACCAGGTCGTTGTCGACGTCCTCGGGGAAAGTTCACCGAAAGTTGTACATGCTTGTCGACTGCCCAAGTCGACGACCACCAGCCGACTTTACCAAGTCGGCCACTCCCCAAGTCGGCGCCACAAAGTCGGCGCCTTCAATGGTCGACCTCGCAGGGTCGACCACCCGAACTCGGCGCCCTTCAAGGCCGGCGCCCCTCCCAGGTCGACGTCTCCCCTCGTCGACCACCAGGTTGATGTCAACCGCCGGCTCCCCAAAGTCGGCAGCACTGCAGTGGTCCCGTACAGGTCGACAAGACCGTCGACCAGCTCGCCCAAGTCCGCGTCGCCCCCTGCTGAAGGTTGGCTGCACCTCCCGCACACCCGACGAAGAAGTCGGCTCCGTGCAAGCGCGGACGGGGCCAACACACAACTCCCGTTGACAGCAACCATATGGAAAAGTAATGTTCTTACGCTTAGTATCAACCATATGGGTAAATTGTGCTCTTACGCTTAATACCAACAATATGGGCAAGTATCTCACTTACGTTTAGTACCATCCATTTGTGTAAGTAACACACTTAATCTAAGTACCACCCACTAGTAACGCACTTACCCTTAGTACGTACCATATGGGTGACGCACTTACGCTTAATCTAAGTACCATCCATTAGTAACGCACTTACCCTTAGTACGAACCATATGGGTAACGCACTTACGCTTAATACCAACCATATGGGTAAGTAGCACATTTACTCTTAGTACCATTCATATAGGTTAGTAACGCGCTTACCCAAAGTACCAACCAGATCGGTAAGTAACGCACTTGCTCCTAGTACCAACCATTTGGGTAAGTAGTGCACTTGCTCCTAGTACTATGCATATGGATAAGTAACGCGCATACTCTTAGTACCATCCATGTGGGTTAGTAACGTACTTACCCTTTGTACCAACCACATGGGAAGTAGCGCTCTTACGCTTAGTACCAGCCATATCAAAAAGTAACACATTTATGCTCAGTACCAACCATATAGGTAAGTAACGCTCTTACGCTTAGTAACTTTTACATGGGTAAATAGCGTCCTTATTCTTAGAACCAACCACATGGGTAAGTAACGCACTTACACTTAGTACCAACCATTTGGGAAAGTAACGCTGTTACGCTTAGTACCAACCATATGGGTAAGTAGCACAATAATTTTTAGTACCAACCATTTTGAGTAAATAACGCACTTACGCCAAGTACCAACCATATGGGAAAGAAACGCACTTACGCTTAGTACCAACAAATGGGCAAGTAACACATTTACTTGAAGTACCATCCATCTGTGTATGGAACGCATTTACCCTCAGTACGAAACATCTAGGTAAGTAACGTACTTACGCTTAATACCAACTATATGGGTAAGTAGCGCACTTACGCTTAGTACCAACCATATGGTTTAGTGGCGTTCTTCCACTTAGTACCAACCATATGGGCAAGAAACGCACTTACGCTTAGTACCAATCATATGGGTAAGAAACGCAGTTACTTGTAGTACTATCCATATATGTAAGTAACGCATTTAATCTTAGTACCATCCATAAGGGTTAGTACCGCATTTCCCCTTAATATGAATCAAATGGGTAAGTAACGTACTCACTCTTATAACCATCCATATGGGTAAGGAGCGCACTTGCTCCTAGTACCATCTATATGGGTAATTAACGTGCATAATCTTCGTACCATCCATACGGGTTAGTTACGCACCTATCCTTAGTACCAACCATATGGGTAGGTAACGTTGTTACGCTTAGTACCATCCATATAGGAAAGTAACGCACAAACCCTTAGTACCAACCATATGGGTAAGTAACGCATATACTCATAGTACCATCCATATGGGTTAGTAACGCACTTAGACTTTGTAGCAACCATATAGGCAAGTATTGCTCCTTCGCGTAGTACCAACTATATGGGTAGGTAACGCTCGTAGTCTTCGTACTCACCATATGGGTAAGTAGTGCACTTACTCTTAGTACCAACCATAGGGGTAAGTAACACTTTTACCTTTAGTACCAACCATATCGATAAGTGACACATTTACTCTTAGTACAATCCATATGGGTTAGTAACGCACTTACCTTTAGTACCAAACATATGGGTAAGTAATGCTCGTACACTTAGTGCCAACCATATGGGTAAGTAGTGCACTTACTTTTAGTACCAACCATATGGGTAAATAACGCACTTACCCTTAGTACCAACCATATGGGCAATCAACATTTTAACGCTTAGTACCAACCATATGAGTAAGTAACGCACTTACACTTATTACTATCCATTAGGGTATGTAACGCTCTTACGCTTAGTACCAACCATATGGATAAGTAACGCTTGTACGCTTAGTACCCACCATATGGGTAAGTAGCGTACTTACCAACTATATAGGTAAATAACGCTCTTACGCTTTGTACCAACCATATGGACAATTAACACTTTAACGTTTTGTACCAACCATATGGGCAAGTTGTCAGAACTAGCAGTCAGAAACAAGAATGAAGAAGGGAGGATTTGCACTAGCAGCAGTTGGCATACATATACGAAACCCTAATTGGGTTGTACTCGCTATAGAGTACCCCACTGCAGGCTAGACAATAATGACATTCTGACACACCCCCATAGTCAAAGTGGGGTATAATCAGCAGAGCAAGCAGTCATAGAGCAGGTTCACAAGGGCAAGCACAGCTAAAGGCATTCACAACGGGCACGTGAGGAGGAGGAGGCTGGAATGTGAGAGGAGAGGAGATGGGAGGCAACGGCTGAAGCTGCCGACACACGGGCAACAGGAGCGGCTGACACAGTGGCTACCGAGAGCAAGACAGGCTCCGGACTACAGGAGTAACTGGCTTCGCGGCTACGACGAGCGGCAAGAGCAACGGACCCACGGGCGACAGGCACAGCAGGCTCGCTAGGCTACCGAGAGCAAGACAGGCTCCGGACTACTGGCGCTGCAGGCGACACGACGGCAGCCTCCACGCAACTTCCCCCAACTGTCCCACCCCCTTTTCACACACCCCTTGCTGCACCCCTAGCTCCACTCCCACGTCACCCCCCTAGCACCACTCCCTCGGCTCCCACACACCCACCCCCCTCAGCGGCAGCTGCAGCAGTGGGAGACGGGGGAGGAGGAGAAGCAGGGGACGGCGCACACACCCGCCACCCTCATACCCGTCATCCCCATACCCTGAGTGTGCGGCAAGCGAGCTCAGGTGTGCGCAAAGCGTGCACAAGCGTGCGGGAAGCGAACTCGGGTGTGCGGGGAGGGGGGGGCCGCAGGGCGACGCGCGGGTCGACGGGGACGGGCGCACGGGTCCCCGGGGGCGGCGCGCGGGTCGACGGGACCGCCGCGAAGGGCGACGGGGAGCCGCGCGCGGGTCGACGGGGCCGCCGCGAAGGGCGACGGGGAGCCGCGCGCGGGTCGACGGGGCCGCCGCGAAGGGCGACGGGGAGCCGCGCGCGGGTCGACAAGGCCGCCGCGAAGGGCGGCGGGGAGCCGCGCGCGGGTCGACGGGACCGCCGCGAAGGGCGACGGGGAGCCGCACGCAGGTCGACGAGGACGGGCGCGCGGGTCGACGGAACGCGAAACCGCCGCGCGCGCCCAGGGTGCGCGGCGGGAAGGAAACCGCCACGCGACCCGAGCGCATGGCGGGCAGAAAACCGCCACGCGCCCCGAGCGCGTGGCGGGAAGAAAAAAACATCGCACGCCACGGGGCACGCGACAGACAGTATGGCAGCGGAAGCAGGCGGGCCCACAGGCCAGGAGCGTAACTGCTCTGATAGCATGTCAGAACTAGCAGTCAGAAACAAGAATGAAGAGAGGATTTGCACTAGCAGCAGTTGGCATACATATAGGAAACCCTAATTGGGTTGTACTCGCTATAGAGTACCCCACTGCAGGCTAGACAATAATGACATTCTAACACAAGTAACGCAGGTACTCTTAGTACCAACCATATGGGAAAGTAACGCAGTTACTCTTAGTACCATCCATAAGGGTAAGTAACGCACTTACTCTTAGTATCAGCCATATGGGTAAATAATGTTCTTACGCTTCGTACAAACAATATGTGTAAGTAATACGCTTAGTATTTACCATATGGGTACGTAACGCACATACTCTTAGTACCATCCATATGGGTTAGTAACACACTTACCCTTAGTACCAACCATATGGGTAAGTAACGCACATATTCTTAGTACCAACTATATGGGTAAGTAACGCACTTAATTTTAGAACCATCCATACGGGTAAGTAATGCACTTTCTCTAAGTATCAACCATATTGGTTAGTAACGCTTGTTGATTGTGTAGATGGTTGTGGTATTTGCTTTAGCTGGTTGTGGGCTAAGGGTTTGGGTAAAATGTGGTTGTTAGACTTGTTGCAAGCTCGAATTGAACTCACACCTAACAAGCACCAACAGACCTTCGCTATTCACTAACACATTTTTTTGTTGCTAGTTTGGCACTTAGGGTTGTTGGGGAATGTTCTACGGCAAGGGTTGGGTTGGTAGGGTTTGACAAACTCGTCACTTTTGAGATCTGATATCCTGCTAAAGCCATTCCTAGATCTAATCCACGGCTGCCAAGTAATTCCGCTAGGATGCACCGTTGCACATAAATCGCGATATCGATCGGCCTAGATCTTGGTTGAAGACATGCGTTACCTTTCTTGAAAGAGATATTAAGAGCTTTCCAATGCGTACCTTCTCATAGTTTAAGGTTAGGTGAGCTGCACGCAATGATCCGTCGAAGTCAGCGGACTTAATCTCTTGTTACGCTCTCTAGATTCGCACGCTTTCCATCAGTGGTATCAGAGCTGGTTTGGCCAGCGACATTCCCTCATATTATCATTTCTCGAATTGGTTTAAGAAACGTCCAAATTTAGGGTTGGTCATGGCCCAGAAACTAGATGGTCCTCCTAGGTTCACCGGCTCGGACTTCTCGCTATGGCGGTTCCAGTTTACGCTTTGGCTAGGTATTAAAGACCTAAAGGGCGTTTTGGACTGATCGGAGCGAACACCTAGAGCTGGTGAAGCAGAGGCATCTGCTGGAGTGTCTAGCCAAGAGGGAGAAGGGGGTGGGGGAGCCTCTAGCTCATCCATAGGTGAGGAAGTGGAGGTGGATCAGCAGCACCACGAACTGGAAGGCAACGGCTTAGTGCGGAGGAGCTACTCAAGGCACAGGAAGCATGGGACCGGAAGGACAAGCAAGCGTTACAGTACATGTGTTCGGCCTTGGAAGGCCAACTATAGCTCCTAAAGATGCTGACTGACCTGAAGGGGAAGCAAGGAGCGGCTGCCCAAGCATGGAAGAGAGTTCAAGATCGGCACTTGCAAAAAGGACTGCTACGCATACTCACGTGGAGGAAGCGGTTCTACACTGTGGAACGCAACTATGGCGATGGGGAGACCATGGTTCAGTACCTCCAGAGGTTGGATGAGTATGTGAGGGCCTTGGAGGAGTTGAACTACAAAGTAGATGATAAGAAGATCATATACACCGCACTCCAGGGGCTGGATCAGGAGGCGTACGAGGCTCTACTACAATACCTTCACCTAGAGCAGCAGAAATGGACCAAGGCCTGGATATGGGAGGTGGTGGTCTCTAATAAGGCTCGCAAACGTGATGCTGGTAGAGGAGTTGAAGGGGGAATGGGTGCAGGAGATAGGGTTTCCTCCAAGAAGTACCAGCAGCGGCAAGGAGGTGGGGGGAAGAAGAAGGAGCTCGACAAATGCCTTGTCCCTGGATGCAACCGGAAGCACTCGTGGAAGGAGTGCTGGAGCCGGCCAAATAGGTGGAAGCCTCAAGGCTACCCAGGAGTGGCTCCACCTATCACTAGGCCTGAGTGGGTGGAGAGGAGGATGAATGGAGCCTGGAACAAGAAGGGCAGCAAAGGAAAAGGGGCAGCAGCGAGGATAGGAAGGGAAAGGAGGACTCATCGGATGACAATTTCTCCTTCCTTACATTGGAGAAGGAGACGGCTCTGGCTGTTCGTATGTTGGCTGACCCTAATCACCTTATTCTAGACTCTGGGGCAACCTCTGGAATGGTACCTCGGCGTGACCTCTTCACCACATATCACTCCCTCCCTCCTAACTCAAGAAATCCCATCTTTGGGAGCAGAAATACGCTGCAAGCAATCGGCATCGGCACCATCACCATCAAGGGGAAGGAGGGGGAGGTGCTGAATGTGAAGGGTGTGCTTCATGTTCCTGGATTGGCAGCCAACCTTCTCTCATGCTCTCAGCTCGCTAGGCAACGATATGTATGCACCTTCACTATGGGAGGGTGCACGGTTCGCAAGGATGGAGCTGTGGTGATGGAGGCCAAGTTAGACAAGGGTCTATACCTTGTTCCAGTTTGTGTCCCTCAGGTGGAGAGGGCACATGGTGTTGAAACTGAGGAAGCTGCTTGTTGCACACGTTGGAGGAATGTGGACCAGGTGACGGCAGATTTGCTGCACCTACGCATGGGGCATGCGGGAAGGCAGCAACTTGTGGATTGTGTGAAGAAGGGGGAGCTGAAGGGTGTGGAAATCAAGGAGGGTGGTGGGCAGCCATGCAAGTGCCCTGATTGCACGACCGAGAAGCTGCCAAGGACCTCCTTCCCTACCTCCACCACTAGAGCCTCCGCACCTCTTGAGTTGGTGCACACGGATATGTGTGGCCCCATGCAAACACCGGATAGGGAGAAGGGGAGCATATACTTCATCACCTTCCTGGATAACTACAGCCGCATTAGTTGGGCTACCTTGGTTAAAACCAAGGAAGATGTGGTCAAGGTCTTCAAGCGTTGGATACGCTATGTGGAGAGGGAAGCCGGGGCCAAGGTCAAAATACTTAGGTCTGATCGAGGTGGGGAGTGCATGCGAAAGGATCTGGAGTCTTTTCTTGAAGACAAGGGTATCACCCCCCAGATTTCAGTTGCCTACACGCCGCAGCAAAATGGGGCAGCAGAGCGGCTAAACCGGACCCTAATTGATCTTGCCCGAGCAATGCTTGTTCATGCACAGCTGGACCATACTTGGTGGGGGGCAGCAGTGCAATATGCCAATTGGGTTATGAACCGAATGGGCAGCATGGGGCTTGGGGGCAAGAGCCCATACTTCATGTGGACAGGGAAGGTCCCTAGTGTATCCATGGCACGAGTGTGGGGGTGGATCGCGCAGTACAAAGTGCGCGATCAGCAACGGAGGAAGCTGGATCCCCAGGCACAATAGGGATTTTCCTTGGGGTGTCGGAGAGGAACAAGGCTTGGGTGTTGTGGAGTATGGCGGATCAGGTGGTGGAAAGCCGGGACGTGGTTTTCCCCAAGGGGCTGAGTTACAAGGGGTGGAAGGAGCATGGGACTAGTACGGTTGGGAGCTCCCTCCAGGATCCCTACACCTCTTCCATCTTTGAATGGACATGGGAGGACCCTTGAGAGGAGGTAGAGGAGCAGCAAATCAACAGAAGGCAGCTCCCCAACTGCTGGTTCCACCCCTGACTCCAACGCACCAACCCATGACTCGGAGCAGCCACAGGCGCAGCAGCAGCAACAAGAGAAGCCGCAACAGCCACCACAGCAGCATACACCGCATACACCGCATACACCGCATACTCCTGTGGGTAGGTGGCAGCAACTACTGCATCAGCAACTGTCCAAGTCACCACGGTCCCCCATGAAGAGAGTGACTTGGGAGGAGAAGCTGCAAAGTTTGGAGCAGGGGGAGGCATCACCTCTGCGTCGCAGCACACGCATCTCGCAGCCACTTGAAAGGTTCACACCAACTGCACAGTATGCTTGCATGCGTCATCAAGAGGTGCATGATTGGGAGGCGTGCATGCTTGTGGATGCTGATGGGGGTGAGCTTGGACTTGATATTTGTCTTTTGGGTCACGTACATGAGCCTAAGTCAGTCAAGGAGGCCTTGTCCCGTCCTGAGTGGGTCGAGTCCATGCGTGAGGAGCTAGAGTCCCATAGGGTGGATGAGTCCTTTGAGCTGGTTGATACAGCTTGTGTGCCACCTCGAATGGAGGTCTTGAGGTGTCAGTGGGTGTGGAAGTACAAGTACAAGGCTGATGGCAGTATTGAGAGGCCTAAGTCCAGGTTGGTGGCCATGGGGAACACTCAAACACGGGGTGTTCACTATGACCAGGTGTTTACCCCGGTGGGTAAGCCTATTACCCTGAGAGGCTCCCTTGGAATGGCAGCATCCTTGGGGTTTCACATCCATCATATGGATGTGACAACTGCCTATCTTCATGGGGTCTTGAAGGAGTAGCTTTACATGAGGCAGCCCCCTGGTTTTGATGATGGGTCCGGCAGAGTTTGCCGACTAACAAAATCAATCTATGGACTGAAGCAAGCTCCAAGGCAGTGGTACCTCAAGTTTTATGAGGCCCTGATGGACTTTGGCTTTGAGAGGTCGGAGTGTGACCCCGCCTTGTACCACTTGGTGAGGCGTGAGGGCAGGCTGTCCCTCTACCTCTATGTGGATGACATTTTGCTCTTGTCTTCAAGCATGGTCTTGCTGGAGGAGGTCAAGGGTCTTTTTTCCTCTCGTTTCCGCATGAAGGACTTGGGGGAGGCTAAGTACTATTTGGGGGTGCAGATTGAGCGTGATGAGAGTGGCATCGATTCATCAGGAGCGGTATATTCTCAACCTGCTTGAGTCCTTTGGCCTTTATGAGGCTAACCCTGTGCGTACCCCTCTCCCTACAGGGTTTGATGTACATGCACATGCAGAGAAACCCTTGCTGAGAGATAAGCGGGTTCAGCTCTATCAAAGCATTGTGGGGTCCCTCATGTATGCAAGCACAACCACCCAGCCCCAGATTGCTTATGCAGTGTCACAGCCTTCCAATGTGGTGTTTTCTCCCAAGGCATTCCACCTGCAAGCTGCGAAGAGAGTGTTGAAGTACTTGAAAGGTTGTGTGCAGTCAGGTATCTTCTTCCTTAGGTCGAGTTGGTTGCCTCAATGGTGCAGCCATCTCTTGGCAAAGCAAGAGGTAGCCGGTGGTTGCATTGTCTGTTGGAAATGGACACTGGAATGGCCCAAAGTGGTCTTACCAAGGGCTACAGGTGTCGTCCTGAGAGGGTATGGGTGCGCTGACCCACCAAGTTAACATGCCGTTTTAGCCCAGTTGGTTAGCGAACTGGACATGGTGGACAAGTGGGGTAGAGACCCGGGTTCGATTCCTGCTGTCGTTAGATTTCCAGTGCCCTAGTGGTGGGCCCTTCCAGTGAGGGGAGTGTTGGAAATGGACAATGGAATGGCCCAAAGTGGTCTTCCCAAGGGCTACAGGTGTCGTCCTGGGAGGGTATGGGTGCGCTGACCCACCAAGTTAACATGCTCTTTTAGCCCAGTTGGTTAGCGAACTGGACATTGTCCCCCACCGAGAGTGAGTACTTCAGTCTGTGTCAGTGCATTCAGGAGGGTGTGTGGCTGAAGCGTTTGTTTGGGGAGATGAGGTTGCTGGTAGTGTGTCTGTGTTTGTGGACTATCTGTCTGCCATTGCCCTTGCACAGAATGCTTGATTGCATGGCCGCACCAAGCACATGCAGGTTCGGTGGCATTTCATCAGGGAGATGGGGCTAATGGCGAGGTGATCCTCCGATGGTGTCCGACCAACCGCCAAACAGCAGACACACTCACCAAACCCCTTCCCTTTGAGCGACTTGGTGTGTGCATGTCCTTGTTGGGGATGCAGCCCCATATTGGTGCCTGAGTAGGATGTGGAAGGGCTGGTGCTTCTTTTCCTTGACGACCTCATGCTATGGATTGCGCCCCTCCCTGGCCAAGGGGGAGTGGAGTGAAAGATTTTGCCTAGTGGTGTTCAGCCACCTCCAGCACGAGCAAGGGGGTACTGCTCGTGTGTAGGTGGTAGTGGTATTTTGCTCTAGCTGGTTGTGGGCCAAGGAATTGGGCAAAATGTGGTTCTTAGACTTGTTGCGGGCTGGAATTGAACTCGCACCCAACAAGCACCAACAAACATTCGATATTCACTACAACACCTTAAGTGTTGCTAGTTTGGCACATTGGGTTGTTGGGTATTGTTATTTGGCGAGGGTTGAGTTGGTAGGGTTTGACAATCACTTTTGAGATCTGAACTCTTGCTGAATCCATTCCTAGATCTAATACATGGTTGCCAAGTAATTCCGCTAGGATACACAGTCGCACATAAATCGCGATAGCGATCGGCCTAGATCTTGGTTTAAGGCGTGCGTTACCATTCCGGAAAGTCGAGATTAAGACATTTCCAACGCGTACCTAAGGTTACGTGAGCTGCACGAAATGTTCCGTCAAAGTCGGCGGAACTAATCTCTTGTTACGCTCTCTAGATTCGCATGCACGCTCTTACACTTACTACCATCCATGTGGGTATAACACGCGCTTACTCTTAGTACTATCGATATGGGTAAGTAACGCACTTACTATTCGTACCAACCAGATGAGTAAGTAACGCACTTACACTTAGTACCAACCATACCAGCAAAGAACGCACTTATTCTTAGTACCAACCATATGGATACACTTATACGCTTAGTACCAGCCATATGGGTCAGTAACACGGTTACTCTAGTACCAAACCTATGGGTAAGTAACACACAAACTCATAGTACCATTCATATAGGTTAGTAACGCACTTACCCTTCGTACTATCCATATGGGTTAGTAACTCACTTACCCTTAGTACCAACCATATGGGTAAGTAGCGCAGTTTTCTTAGTACCATCCATATGGGTAAGTTGCGTTCTTATTCTTAGTACCAACCACATCGGTAAAAAACGCTCGTACTCGTACTACAAACCATATAGTTAAGAAACGCACTTATTGTTAATACAATCCATATAAGTTAGTAACGCACTTACCTTTAGTACCAACCAAATGATTAAGTAATGCACCTATTTTTAGTACCAACCACATGGGTAAGTAAAGCTCTTACGCTTAGTATCAAATATATGGCAACTAACGCACTTACTCTTGGTACCAACCATATGGGTAAGTGGCGCACTTACTCTTAGTGCCAACCATTTGGGCAATAAATTGAGCTTACTATTAATATCAGTCACATAGGTAAGTAACGCACTTCTTATTTGTACCAACCATCTGGGAAAATAACGCACTTACTCTTAGTACCAACCATATTGGTAAGTAATGTACTTACAGTTCATTCCATCCATACCTTTAGTACCAACCATATGGGTAAGTAACGTACTTTGTTTTAGTACGAACCATATGGGTAAGTAACGCTCTTATGCTTACGACCAGCTATATGCGTATGTAAGGCTCTTACGGTTAGTACCAACCATATGGGTAAGTAACGCTCTTACGCATAATACCAACCATGTGGGTAAGTAACGCACTTGCTTTTAATACCAACCATATGGGTAAATTACATTTTTACTCCTAAAACCATTCCTATGGGTAGGTAACGCACTCACTCTTAGTACCATGCATATGGATTAGTAACAAACTTCCATTAGTACCAACCAAGTAGCGCACTCGTAGTACCATCTATATGAGTAAGAAACACAGTTACCCGTAGTACCAACCATTTAGGTAAGTAACGCACTTTCTCTTAGTACAAACCATATGGGTAAGTAACGCACTTACACTTAGTACCCACCAAATAGGTGAGTAACGCTCATATGCTTTGTACCAACCATACTAACGCCGTTACTCTTATAACCAACTGTCAAACCATTATGTTGTGTGTGTTGTGTAGGCTGTAGTGGGGTAGCCCGTACGGGGTACAACCCAATTAGGGTTGGTACTTGTACCATATTCTTGTTCAATGCATTCATTCTCGCTTAGTCATTTGACATGGTTTCAGAGCAGGTCCTCTCATAGGACCGTTTTTTTAAGGGCCGACCGTATAGCTCGCTGGCCGTATCGCCCTACCCCACCCGTCGCGCTGCCCTGCTGGCCTTGCGCTGTCCTGCCCTGCCCGTCGCGCCGCCCTGCTAGCGCCGCGCTGCCCTGCCCTGCCTCGCGTCGGGCCGCCCGCGCGCGCCCTGCTCTGCGTCGCGCCGCCCGCGCATGCCCTGCCCTGCGTCGCGCCGCCCACGCACGCCCTGCCCTGCCGTGCCAGCGCGCCGCTCGCCGCCGTGCCACCCTGCCCTGCCCGCGAGCCGCTCGCCGCCGCGCCGCCCTGCCCTGCACGCGCGCTGCTCGCCGCCGTGCCACCCTGCCCTGCCCGCGCGCCGCTCGCCGCCGTGCCGTCCTGCCCTGCCCGCGCGCCGCTCGCCGCCGCGCCCTGCCCTGCCCGCGTGCCGCCCTGCTGGCTGCCGCCTTGCCCTGCCCTGCCTCCACGCCGCCCTAGGGCCACCGCCCTGCCCTGCCTGCACTCCGCCCTAGGGCCACCGCCCTGCCCTGCCGGTTGCGCCGCCCTGCCCTAGCCGTGCGCCGCTCCGCCCTGCCCTGCGCGCGCCCCTAGAGCTTGCGTGCTGCCCTGCTGCTCGCGCGCCACCTTGCTCTGCCCGGGATGGCTACTGTCAGCGTCCTCATATTCGATCCTGAGGGCTGTCCGATCCAGTTCGAACCGTGGTTCGATGACCTACAGCTGTACCTACTAAGCGATTCTAGAGACGGTGTTTCGTTGTTTGACCTCACGTCTGGCGCCTCTCTCGCCCCTCCCGACACAGCTAATAGTGCGACTCGCTCACAGTTGCTTAACCGTGACGCTGCTGCTCGCCTAGCCGTTCGCAACCACTTGCCGTTAGCCGAACGTGCCCACTTTGGCCAACACAAGACTGCTAGAGCCCTGTACGACGCTTTAGTCGCTCGTTACTCCTCCCCTGCCACTGCTGCTCTAGGCCGCCTTATACTGCCCTACATGTTCCCCGAGCTGTCCGCCTTTGCCACAGTCGCCGACCTCATCACCCACCTTCGCACTAGTGACACCCGCTACCGCGCCGCGCTTCCAACCAAGTTTCTAGACAAGAACCCCATCCCCCCCCCCCCCCCATGTACATCACTCTCTACTTCATCGTCACCCGCCTCCCCGACTCTCTTAGCGCAGTCAGAGACCTCCTTCTCGCCCTTGACCCCACAGACCTCACTCTCGACCTGCTCGAGACGCACCTCCTTGCAGCTGAGACCAGCATTGTCGCTGTAGGCGCTTCTCGTGGCACTCCTCGCACTCCCTTCTTTGAGGGGTGTTCCCCCTCCCCCCTTGTCCCCTCTGTCGCTTCTGCTGCTGCTGTTGACTTCCTTTGTGCTGAGGAGGTTGGGGCTACGTCAGCTCCTAGTGGGAGGCACCGCAGCGGCAGGGGCAAGGGAGGCCAGGGTAGTGGGGGTGGCAGCAGTGGAGGCGGTGGTGGGGGCGGTGGAGACGGTGGAGGTGGCGGTGGTGGCGGAGGGAGTGGTGGTGGGAGTGGAGTCGTTGGTGGCGGCGGTGGTGGCGGCAGTGGGAGTGGTGGCGGCGGCAGTGGTGGCGGTCGGGGTGGAGCTGTTCAGAGGGGAGGTTCGGGCGGTGGCCAGAGGCAGCAGCAGCAGCGTCCGAGCGAGACCCCTACGCCCCAGCAGCTTCGTGAGTGGTTTGCTTAGCGTGGGGCATCTGGGGAAAGTGTTTGCTGCCCGTATGTCATTCGCACAGGTGGCCGCGCAGGTCACACATGCAGAAAGTTTCACACACAGCACCGCTGCTTCTCCCGTCTTGACGACGCCTGGCGCGCAGAGTTTCCCGACGTGACTGAGCTCCCCAACTGGCTAGAGCTGCTTAGGCAGGGTGTTGATATATTTGCTCTTAACTATGATGCTATCCTTGCTGCCATGTATGCATTGACTGTTAGTGTTGAGGGTGACTGTTACCTGTGTGTACCGCCCAACCCAGGTATAGAGGCTGCTGCTCTAGGTGCTAGTGAGTCTGCTCTCCCTGGTACTGCGCGTGGTGAGGCCTTGCACACCTTCACACTTGACTCTGGTGCTTCCTGCTGTTTCTTTCGCGACAGTACCACAGTCACACCACTCCCTGCACCTGTTGCAGTCACCACTCCCTCAAGGGGCCCAGTTCTTAATTGTTCCTCCACTGTTCTTCCGTGTCCGGCGGTTCCGTCCGGCTTACTCTCAGGTCTTCACCTCCCCTCGTTCTCTACAAACTTGGTGGGTACCGCTGCCCTTCAGGATGCGATGGTCACTACCACCACTCCTGGGGGTCAGCGTGTGTCGATTTGCATGTGTACACAGACAGGCCGTCACCTGGCCACGTTCACCCATCAGCCTGGGTCAAGTCTGTACACACTGACTACTGAGCCTCCTCAAGTAGCTGCTTCTGTGTCCGCGTCAGGTCAGCTTGCGGCCCCCTGCTCATGTCGCGCCCTGTCGCACAAGACTCTCCTTTGGCACCACCGCCTTGGTCACCCCTCCCAGCCACGCCTCCGTGGCATGCACCGCCGTGTCCTTATCTCTGGTCTTCCCAGGTCTCTGCCTCCCCTCCCACCCTCACCTGCCCCTCCCTGCCTTCCCTGTGTCGAGGGGCGGCAGCGCGCCGCTCCTCACTCCTCCTCGTTTCCCCCGACGACTGCTCCCCTGCAGACTCTCCACATGGACGTGTGGGGCCCAGCCCCAACCGTGGACAGGGCCGCGAGCGATACTTTCTGGTGGTTGTTGACGACTACTCGCGTTACACCACGGTCTTCCCCTTGCGCAGCAAGAGGGAGGTCCCTGATGATTTGATCCCTTGGATGCGCGCTGTCCGTCTCCACCTTCGCAAGCGGTTCGACATGGACCCTGCGTCTACACTCTGACAGAGGTGGTGAGTTTGCCTCTGACCTCTTGCGGGACTTTTGTCGTTGGGAGAGCATTCGCTAGTCGTTCACACTTCCGGCCTCTCCACAGCAGAATGGGGTTGCTGAGCGCCGCATTGGCTAAGTCATGGAGGTCGCTCGTACCTCCATGATCCATGCGGCTGCTCCCCATTTTCTGTGGCCGTTTGCGGTCCGGTACGCTGCGCATCAGCTCAACCTCTGGCCCCGTGTCTCCTTGCTGGAGACTTCGCCGACACTGCGTTGGACGGAAGAGGTTGGCGATTCGTCGGTGTTCCGGGTCTGGGGATCTCGTGCCTTTGTCCGCGATACCAACGCGGACAAGCTCTCCTCCCGCGCCATATCCTATGTCTTCCTTGGCTTCCCCCCTGACACGCCTGGCTGGCAGTTTTACCACCCCACCTCGCGCCGTGTCCTGCCTTCTCAGGACGTCACGTTTGACGAGTTGGTTCCCTTTTACCGTCTCTTCCCCTACCGCACTGCCCCTCTCCCTCCCCCGCCACTCTTCCTTGCACCAAGTCCCCCTCCGGTAGACCCCCTCCCCCCTGAGGGTCCTGCTCCCTCAAGTGTGTCTCAGGTAGACCCACTCCCCTTGGCTGAGCCTGTTGAGGTTGCTGTCAACTCTGGTGCTGCTGGGGGTGGTGCTGCTAGGGGTGCTGCGTCTGGGGGTTCTGAGCCTGAGCGTGCGGAGCCTGGGGGTGCTGAGCCTGGAGGTGCTAAGTCTGAGCGTGTGGAGCCTGGGGGTGCTGTGCCTGAGGGTGTGGAGCCTGGGGGTGTTGAGTCTGGGGGTGCTGAGCCTGGTGGTACTGTGTCTGCGGGGGGTCCTACGGTTGCCTCGTCAGAACGGGAGCCACTCCCTCCACCGCAGCCGCGCGAGTGGTTTGCTCGGCGCACCTGCCTTCGTAGTGGCGCTGCTAGAGCTGGGGGATCTGCCGCTGGAGACACTACCGCTGGAAACACTGGAGCTGGAGGTGCTGGAGCTGCCGGAGCTGGTGATACTGCTGCTACTGGAGGTGCTAGAGGTGCTGGAGCTGCTGGTCCCGGAGGTGCTCGTACTGGAGGTACCGTAGCTGCCGGAGCTGGTGGTGCTGCTGCTGCTGGAGGTGCTGGAGGTGATGGAGGTGCTGGAGCTGCTGGTCTCGGGGGTGCTCGTACAGGAGGTACTGGAGCTGCTGGAGCTGGTGGTGCTGCAGGTAGCGGAGCTCGAGACCTTGGAGCTGGAGGTGCTGGCACTGTTGGTCCTGGTGCTGGAGGCACTGTGCGGCCGCGACCGTACTTCGTTCCACTGCTTCGCCAAGTTCTTGGCCTCCCGTCTTCTACTGACCTTACTCCACCTCTACTGTGTCCACCGCCTGACCAGTCGCACCCACAGTTACAGCCAACCTCCCCACTGCCTGCTCCTTCTCCTTACACTGAGCAGACAGACTCTCTTACAGAGCGTCGTGCGCCTGAGTCTCGTCCTGCCTCGCCTGTTCACGCTGCTCGCACTGGTCGTCGTGTCCCTCGTCCTCGTCCTCCTCCTGTCCCAGGCACTCACGGTATGGCACTTCTTCCTTCCTTTGTTCCACTGCGATTTCCCCTGCCGTCTCCTCCGGTGTCCTCTCTTCCTGGCGTTCCAGACCCTGAGTCTGACTTGGTTCACGCTGCCAGCCCTACTGTCACACGTCTACTAGACACTGTTGTCACTAACCCTTCGTTTGAGTCCAATGTTGGGTCTGCCCTAGTTGCTGAGCTTGTTGACTTTGCTGCTACGTGTCGTCTCAACTACGCCGCTAGTCTTGTTGCTGAGTCTGAGTCTGTCCGTCTTCCGTCCGTCAGGGGTGAGTGTGCTCTTAGCACGGACGTCCTTGAGGACAGGCAGGAGGACTTCAAGTGTCTTGCAGCTGCTGTACCTCATCTCGTGACCATGTTGCTTGCACCTGAGGGAGACCCGCATGCTTTAGACATCCCCAGCCCGTGCTTTTACGCAGAGGCGATTACGGGTCCCTACTCCTTTCAGTGGCAGACAGCCATGGACGAAGAGATGGCATACTGGAAGTTCGAAGGCACTTACGTCGACGCAGTTCCCCCTCCTGGGGCGAACATAGTCGATGGCATGTGGATTTTCAGGGTGAAGCAGCCGCCGAGTTCTTCACCTGTCTTCAAGGCTCGCTACATTGCACGAGACTTTAGTCAGCGATAGGGAGTTGACCTCTTCCAGACCTTCTCCCCTACCCCGCCAATGACCACTCCTCGCGTGCTGCTGCACGTTGCCGCTTAGCGTAACTACGAGCTTCACTCTCTTGACTTCAGCACTCTGCACGAGGAGATCTGGCTGTGCCGCCCACCTCGCTTCACTGGGTCGTTTCCTGCAAGTACCAAGTGGAGCCTCCGGCGACCAGTCTATGGTCTCCGCCAGGCGCCTCATGAGTGGCACGACACACTGAGGACGACACTTGCGGCTCTTGGGTTTGCTCCTTCCACTGCTGACCCGTCGTTGTTTCTGCGCACCGACACTTCACTGCCGCCGTTCTACATCCTCCTGTATGTCGACGACTTGGTTTTTGCCACTGCTCACACTGAGGCACTGGCCCTTGTGAAGTCGGAGCTGCAGAAGAGATACACGTGCACAGACCTGGGTGAGCTGCGTAGCTATCTTGGCTTGCAGATCATCCGGGACAGAGCACGGCACACGATCACCTTGACTCAGTCACACATGGTGCAGCATGTCCTTCAGCGCTTCGGCTTGCGGTTCTCGCCACAGTCCACTCCTCTGCCTATCGGTCACTCGCTCTCAGCTCCTCCTTTGGACAAGTCCGTAGAGCCGAATAGCCCGTATCCAGAGCTTGTGGGCTGCCTCATGTACCTGATGACCAGCACTCGACCTGACCTTGCCTACCCTCTTAGCATCCTGGCATGCTACGTTGCGCCCGGGAGACACCGACCAGAGCACTGGGAGGCCGCTAAGAGGGTGTTGCGCTACTTGTGCAGTACGTCGGGCATGGGGCTCGTGCTTGGAGGACAGGGTTCAGTTGTCCTCACTGGACACGCAGACGCTTCTTGGGTTGACGACTTGGCTACGCAGCGGTTGTCACAAGGTTACACTGTCAGCCTTGGCTCCGGCTCTGTTTCTTGGCGGTCTACCCGCTCGTCTTCTGTTCTCAGCTCCAGTTGTTAGGCTGAGATCTACGCAGGGGCCATGGCTGCACAGGAGTTACACTGGCTCACCTACCTACTGACCGACTTGGGAGAGCGGCCTCGTTCTCCTCCAGTCCTGTGCGTAGACAACATGGCCATGATTGCCTTGTGTCAGGAGCACAGACTAGAGCAAAGGACAAAGCACATCGCTCTGCGTTACTTCCTTGCTCGAGAGCTGCAGCAGCGTGGTCAACTTTGTCTTGCTTACGTGGCTACTTGGGCCAACACTGCTGATATATTCACCAAGGCACTTAAGTCTGGTGATCATCAGCGTTTCTGTACTGCTTTAGGCCTTCTGCCTGCTTCGTCTCACTTGCTCACTACGTGACTTTGCTTGTACTGTGATCTGTATATATATACCTACATGCTTCCACTTGCTAGGTTGTGATCACTGTACTGCTTGTTCCCATTTATATAACTCTACATGTGAACTGGCCTTGTGGCCATTTGCTTGTGGTCAGAGTGTGTGGTGACTTCGTGATCCACCCTGAGCTTGCTTTGTTTTTCTTGATTAATCTTGTGACCTCTTGTTCTCCCCCACTTTGCCTATGGGGGTGTGTCAACCTATTATATTCTGTGTGTTGTGTACGCTGTAGTGGGGTAGCCCATACGGGGTACAACCCAATTAGGGTTAGTACTTGTACCACATTCCTGTTCAATGCATTCATTCTCGCTTAGTCACTTTTCACCAACCATATGTGTAAGTAACGCACTTACTCTTAGTACAATCCATATAGGTTAGTAAGGCACTTACCCTTAGTACTCCTAGTATCACCCATATGGGTAAGAAACACACCCACTCTTAGTACGAACCATATGGGTAACTAATGTTCTTACGCTTAGTACCAACCATATGGGTAAGTGACGCTATTATGCTAGTATTAACCATATGTGTAAGTAACTCGCTTTCTCTTAATACCATCCATATGGATAAGTACCGCACTTTCTCTTTGTGTCAACCATATGGGTAAGTATCGCTCTTACACTTAGTACCAATGATATTGGTAAAACATGTGCTTACTCTAAATACAATCAATATGGGAAAGTATCACACTTACTATTCATACCAAGTATATGGGTAAGGAACGTACTTACTCTTAGTACCAACCATATGGGTGAGTATCGCTCATACGCTTCGTACCAACCATATGGATAACTAACGCTCATACTGTTAGTACCCACCATATGGGTGAGTAACGTAGTTACTCTTAGTACCAACCATATGGGTACGTACCGCAGTTACTCGTAGTACCATCCATATAGGTTACTAACGAACTTACCCTTAGTACCAACCATATGGGTAAGTAGCGCATTTACTCTTAGAATCATCCATATGGGTAAGTAAGATAGTTACCCTTAGTACCAAACATATGGGTAAGTAATTCTCTTACGCTTAGTATTAACCATACAGGTAAACAACGCTATTAGGGTTACTATTAACCGTATGGGTACGTAACACGCTTAATCTTAGTACCATCTATATTTGTTAGTAACGCAATTTCTCTTAGTACCAACCATATGGGTAAGTAGTGCACTTACGCTTAGTACCAACCAGATATGTAAGTAACGCACTAACTCTTAATACCAACCATATTGTCAGAATGAGAAGTGGTTGGACTAGCAACATTGGGAGTACAAGTAGGAAAACCTAGAATATTGTAACCCCTAAGGCTAAACCCACTGTAGCCTACAGAACAGTAACATATATAATGTTTGACACACCCCCATAGGCTAAGTGGGGGAGAGCAAAGGGTCACAAGACGAGCCAAGAAAGACAAAGCAAACTCAGGGTGGATCACAACGTCACCACACACTGAGCACAAGCAAAGGGCCACAAGGCCAGTTCACATGCAGAGGCATATATGCAATACAAACAACACAGTGATCTCGATCTAGCAAAGCAAGCATGCAGGTATATATATATATAGATCACAGTACAGGCAAAGCCTACAGCAAGTGAGGAAAGGTGGGCACAAGCCCTAGCATAGTGCAGAAACGCTGATGATCACCAGACTGAAGTGCCTTGGTGAATATATCAGCAGTGTTGGCCTGAGTGGCCACGTAACGCAGACGAAGCTGACCACGCTGCTGCAACTCTCGAGCCAGGAAGTAACGCAGAGCAATATGCTTTGTTCTGTGCTCCAGTCTGTGCTCCTCACACACAAGGCAATGGCAGCCTTGTTGTCGATGTACAGCACTGGAGGAGAACGAGGCCGCTCTCCCAAGTCAGTCAGCAGGTAGGTGAGCCAGCGCAACTCCTGTGCAGCCATGGCTGTGGCGTAGATCTCAGCCTCACAACTGGAGCTGAGAACTGAAGACGAGCGAGTAGAAGGCCAAGAAACTGAACCAGAGCCAAGGCTGAAGGTGTAACCCTGTGACGACCGCTGAGTAGCCTGGTCGTCAACCCAATAAGCCTCTGAGTGCCCAGTGAGAACAACTGAGCTCCTCCCTCCAAGCACTAGCCCCATGCCTGATGTACTGCACAAGTAGCGCAGTACCCTCTTAGCAGCAGCCATGTGCTCTGGTCGGTGCCAACCAGGAGCCACGTAGTGAGCCAGAAGACCAAGAGGGTACGCGAGGTCAGGACGAGTGCAAGTCATCAGGTACATGAGGCAGCCAACTAGCTCTGGGTAAGGACCACTCGGCTCTACGGACTCGTCCGAAGGTGGATCTGAGAGCGAATGACCTGTAGCCAGAGGAGTGGCCTGTGCCGAGGACCAGGTGAAGCCGAAGCGCTGAAGGACCTGCTGCACCATGTGTGACTGAGTCAGTGTGATGGTGCGGCGTGCTCTGTCCCGGGTGATCTACAAGCCAAGGTAGCTGCGCAGCTCACCCAGGTCTGTGCACGTGTGTCTCTTCTGCAGCTCCGACTTCACCAGGGCGAGAGCCTCAGTGTCAGCAGTGGCAAAGACCAAGTCGTCGACGTACACGAGGATGTAGAACGGCGGCAGCGAATTGTCGGTGCGCAGAAACAGCGACGGGTCAGCAGTCGAAGGAGCAAACCCAAGAGCCGCAAGTGTCGTCCTCAGTGTGTCGTGCCACTCATGTGGCGCCTGGCGGAGACCGTAGACTGGCGGCCGGAGGCTCCACTGGGTACCAGGAGGGATCGACCCAGTGAAGCCAGGAGGGCGGCGCAGCCAGATCTCCTCGTGCAGGCTGCCCTGTAAGAAAGCTTTGCTAAAATCAAGCGAGTGAAGCTCGTAGTCACGCTGAGCGGCAACGTGCAGCAGCACCCGAAGAGTGGTCATCTTCGGGGTGGGGGAGAAAGTCTGGAAGAAGTCAACTCCCTCTTGCTGACTCAAACCTCGAGCAACGTAACGAGCCTTGATGACAGGCGGAGAACCTGGCTGCCGCTTCACCCTGAAAATCCACATGCCACTGACGATGTTCGCCCCGGGAGGGGGAACCTCGTCGACGTACGTGCCTGTGGACTTCCAGGATGCCATCTCTGCATTCATGGCTGACTGCCACTGAGAGGAGTACTCACCCGCGATTGCCTTAGCGTAAGAGCGCGGGGTCGGGATGTCTGGTGCATCCGGGTCTCCCTCAGGTGCAATCAGCATGGACACGAGATGAGGTACAGTAGCGGCAAAGCACTCAAACTCCTCCCGCCTGTCCTCAAGGACGTCCGCGCCTAGAGCACACTCACCCCCGACGGACGGAGGACAGACAGACTCAGACTCAGTAACAAGACTCGCAGCGTAGTCTAGACGACAGCGAGCAGTAAAGTCGACAAGCTGAGCAACTAAGGCAGACGCAGCAGCAGACTCAAAGGAAGGGTCAGTGACAGCCGTGACCAGGAGACGCGTGACAGTAGGACTAGCAGTACGAAGAGAGTCAGACTCCGGGTCAACAAGGGCAGGAAGGGAGGACACAGGAGGAGAAGGCAGAGGGACACGCTGTGGAGCTGTGGAAGGACGAAGCGTCACCTGGTGAGTGCCTGGGACAGCAGGAGGACGCTGACGCGGGACACGACGACCAGTGCGAGCAGCACAAACAGGTGACGCAGAACGAGACTCAGGCGACGCAGGACGAGACTCTAGCTCACGACGCTCCGTAAGACCTCCTGTCGGACCAGTGTAGGGAGAAGGACCAGGGAATGGCGAGGCAGGCTGTAACTGTAACTGCGACTGGACAGGCTGAAGACACTCTAAGGAGGGAGCAGGACAAGGAGGAGGAGGCTGACCAAGAACCTGCTGAAGGAGCGGAACGAAGTACGGCCGCGGCCGTGAAGCGCCCCCAGAACCAGCAGAAACAGCAACACAACCCCCAGCAGCAGCTCCAGTAGCTCCAGCACCGGCAGCTCCAACTCCACACCAGCAGCACCTCCATTAGCACCAGTTCCAGCAGCTCCAGCTCCAGCAGAACCCCCAGTCCCAGCAGCTCCAGTTCCGCCTGTACGAGCCCCTCCAGGACCAGAGGCTCCAGTACCTCCAGCCGCACCAGGGCCTCCAATGGGCGGCACCCCAGTGCTAGGAGCGCCGCTCCGGAGGCTGCAGCGCCGAGCGTACCACTCACGCAGTCGCTGTGGGGAGGGAGGCGCCGGCTGCGACACAGCACCCGCAGCACCACCAGCTCCAACTCCGGCAGAACCCCCAGCTCCAGCAGCCCCACGCCGGAGGCTGTAACGCTGAGAGTACCACTCACGAAGCTGCTGTGAAGAGGGAGCGTCACCAGGCGCAGTACGGTCAGTCTCAGCTCCCCCAGGCTCAGCACCCCAAGGCTCAGCACCCCCAGGCTCAGCACCCCCAGCCTCAGCACCCTCAGGCTCAGCACCCCCAGTCTCAGCACCCCCAGGCTCAGCACCCCCAGGCTCAGCACCCTCAGTCTCAGCACCCCCAGGCTCAGCACCTCCAGTCTCAGCACCCCCACACGCAGTACCCCTCGCAGAACCAGAGTCGACAGCTACCTCGACACGCTCGACCGGGTCTACCTGGGAAACACCTGAGGGAGCAGGACCCTCGGGAGGGAGGGGGTCTACCAAAGCAGCACCTGGCGTGAGGAAGAGCGGCGGGGGGGAGAAGCGGCGCAGTGCGGCAGGGGAACAGACGGTAAAAGGGTACCGACTCGTCAAAAGTGACGTCCTGAGAGGGGAAGACACGGCACGAGGTGGGGTGGTAAAACTGCCAGCCAGGCGCGTCAGGGACAAAGCCAAGAAAGACGCAGGGAACGGCACGGGAGGAGAGCTTGTCCGCGGACGTATCGCGGACAAAGGCTCGACATCCCCAGACTCGGAACACCGACGCATCGCCAACCTCCCCCGTCCAACGCAGTGTGGGCGAGGTCTCCGGAGCAGAGACACGGGGCCAGAGGTTGAGCTGATGCGCAGCGTACTGTACTGCAAACGGCCACAGGAAATGGGGGGCAGCCGCATGGATCATGGAGGTACGAGCGACCTCCATGACTAAGCCAATGCGGCGCTCAGCAATCCCATTCTGTTGTGGAGAGGCCGGAAGTGTGAACGTCTGGCGGATGCCGTGCTCCGCACAGAAGGCTGCCAAGAGGTCGGAGGAAAACTCACCACCCCTGTCAGAGTGCAGACGCAGGACTGGAAAGTTCGACTGGAACCGCTCGCGGAGCTGGAGACGAGCAGCGCGGATCCAAGGGATCAAAACATCAGGGACCTCACCCTTGGTGCGCAAGGGGAAGACCATGGTGTAGCGCGTGTAGTCGTCGACGACCAGCAGGAAGTACTGCTCGTGGCCCTGTCCTCGGACGCGGGCTGGGCCCCACACGTCCAGGTGGAGAGTCTGCAGAGGAGCCTCTGTGGGAGGGAACGAGGAGGAGTGAGGAGTGGCGCGCTACCGCCCCTCGACACAGGGAAGACAGGGAGGAGCAGGCGAGGGTGGGAGAGGAGGGAGAACCCTGGGAAGACCAGAGACAAGGTACCGGGAGTGCATGCCACGAAGGCGCTGCACTGAAGGGTGACCAAGGCGGTGGTGCCAAAGGACGCTGGTGCGACAGGGTGCGACACGGTCCATCGGGCCAACTCGCCAGTCGGTCAAACCAGTCCATTGGGCCAACTGCCTGATTGGTCCGACCTGTCCATCGGCCCAAGAGCCTGGTTGGTCGGACCTGTACATCAGGCCAACAAGCCTGCTGGTCGAACCAATCCAACGGAACAACATGCCAGTAGGTCCGACCGGTTCATCGGACCAACAGGCCAGGTGGTCCAACCGATCAATCTGGCCAACAGGCCACCTGTTCCAACCGGTCTATCAGGCCAACAGGCTGGTTGGTCCAACCGATCCATCGGGCCAACAGGCCGGTTGGTCAAATTGGTCCGTTGGGCCAACAAGCTGGTAGATCCAACTGGTCCATCGGGCCAACAACCTCGTTGGTCTAGCCGGTCCATCGGGCCAACAGCCCAATTGGTCCAGCCATTCCATCGAGCCAACATCCCGGTTGGTCCAACCAGTCCATCGGGCCAACATCCCGGTTGGTCCAACCGGTCCATCGGACCAACATCCCGGTTGGTCCAACCGGTCCATTGGACCAACAGCCTGGTTGGTCCAACCGGTCCATCAGGCCAACAGGCCAGCTGGTTCAACCGGTTTATCAGAACTACAAGCCAGCTGGTCCAATTGGTCCATCGACCAAACATGCCAGCTGGTCCAACCGGTCCATCGGACCGACAAGCCAGTTGTTCCAACCGGTGCATCAGGCCAACAGGCCGGTTTGTCCAACGAGTTCATCGGGCCAACAGGCTGGTTGATCAAACCCTGGTCCATCTGGGTAACAGGCCCGTTGGTCCAGCCGGTCCATCGGGCAAACAACCCGGTTGGTCCAACCGGATTATCGAGCCAACAGCCTTGTTGGTCCAACCAGTTCATCGGACGAACAGTTAGCTGGTCCAATCGGTTAATCAAGCAAACAGCCCAGCTGGTCCAACCGGTCTATCGAACCAACAAGCCAGCTGGTCCAACTGGTAGTTTCAACAAATCCATTGGACCAATAGGCCTGTTGGTCCAATCCGTCCATTGGACCAACAAGCCAGCTGGTCCAACCAGTCCATCGGCCCAACCGGCTAGCTCGTCCAACCGGTTCATCAGCCCAACGGGGCTGGTTGGTCCAACGAGTCCATCGGATCAACAGTCTAGATGGTCCAATCGGTCCGTCGGACCAACAGGACAGCTGGTCCAGCTGGCCGGTTAGACCTGTCCGTTGGACCAATAGGTTAGTTGGTCCAACCGGTACATTGGACCAAGAGGCCTGTTGGTCCAATCGGTCCATCGGACCAACAGGCCAGCTGGTCCAACTAGTCCATCGGGCCAACAGGCCAGCTGGTCCATCCCGTCCATTGGGCCAACCGGTCCACCAGATCAACAGGCCAGCTGGTTTAATCGATCTATCAGATCAACACGCCGACTGGTCCAATAGGTCCATCAGGCCAACAAGTCGGTTGGTCCAACCGGTCCATCGGGCCAATGGGCTAATTGATCCAGCCGGTCCACCAGGCCAACAGGCCAGTTGGTCCAAACGGTCCATCGGGCAAACATGCCGGTTAGTACAACATGTCCATTAGGCCAACAGCCCAGTTGGTCCGATTGGCTCATCAGGCCAACAACCTAGTTGGTCCAACCGGTCCATCAGGCCAACAGGCCAGCTAGTCAAACCGCCATCAAGCCAACAGGCCAGCTGGTCCGGCCAGGCCATCAGGATAACATGCCGGTTGGTCCAGCCGATCCATCTGGCCAACATGACGGTTGGTCCAACCGGTCCATCGGAACAACAGATCAGCTGGTCCAATCGGTCCATCGGGCCAACAGGCCGGGTGGTTCAACTTATCTATTGGGCTGGTCCAATCGGTCCATCGGACCAATAGGCCAGCTCGTCCAACCGATCCATCAAACCAATTAGCCAGCTGGTCCAACCGGTCCATTAGGCCAACAGGGCAGGTGGTCCAACCGGTCCATCAGACAAACAGGCCGGTTGGTCCAACGGGTCCATAGGGCCAACAGGCCAACTTGTCCAACTGGTCCATCAGACCTACAGGCCAGCTGGTCCAATCGGTCCATCAGACCAATATGCCTGCTGGTCCAACCGGACGATCGAATTGTTATAGTCACAGTAGGCTCCAATGTGCCTAAAACGAAAGATAGAGTGCACAGTCGGACTTCTGACAGCGGCTTCAAACGTTCATAGAGTTCTGGTCACAGCTTCAAATGAATTGATTCAACTTGGATCTGGAGCGTCTTATTGTCACCTACAATAGGTAATTTAGATCGCACGATTTCACTAAATATTGACGATACAGCGTCAGTTTGAACGAACGGCACTATGGCAGCCACTATAGTCTTAGAACGCAAGATAGGAAGAGTTAGGAAGAGTTACGAGTTGGGAATGACTCCCAGCTCCTACAAACCCCAAGAGCCGAGGTACAGTGATGTGGAACAGTGCCACACTGTCCCCAACCACGAAGGGTCTCGAAACTACCCTTCACTAGGGCCTACACCAAGTGAAATGTTACACTACACAAAGTAATGTAACTATCTTCAATATCTTGAAGTGTACCCTTTTGGCGAGCTTCGAAATCACTTGAGGCTTGACACCAAGGCTCGGGCTCTTCATCACGAACTCATCCTTGAGTTCTTGATGGGTCTGCTGCACACACCTGCGACACGCCGAACGTTCGACACAGGACAAAATAGAAACCGCGCACGACAAAATAGAAACCGCGCGCGAGACACAAACGACCGCGTAACACGCGTCTAGCGAGAACTCGCTATTGACTCGACACACGCACTCGACATCATGACTCAACATTCACACACAATTATAAGCATGAAATATATATTATCCCATGCCCTCATACCATTCCATACACACACACATGCACGCACACGGACAACAAGCCGAGTGCAAACCGTAGGGTTGCACCAACAAACTCCCCCTCGGATTGCTGGCCTTAGGATATGTTGCTCTCTCAGTTCAGAGCCATCCCAGCCAGCTTGCAACACTTCCAATGCTGCTGCTCCACCAGCCTCTTAGTCATCATGTCAGCCGGCTGCCCCGTGGTCTTCACGTACCGCAACTCAACTTCACCCGCGGTCACCATGCTCCTCGTCCAATGCCACTTCACCCTCATGTGCTTCGTGAGTCCATGCAACACAGGGTTCTTAGCAAGAGCAATGGCACCCTGGCTGTCACAGTACAGTGGGGTAGGTCCTTGCTGCTCCTCCCCCAAGTCAGCCAACAAACGCCGCTGCCACACAATCTCCCGTACGGCACGGAAGAGTGCCATGTACTCGGACTCCACCGAGCTCAATGCTTGATCAACCTGCTTCTTGCTCTCCCAAGCAGTTGGGCCTCCACCAACACAGCAAATGAACCCTCCAACACTTGTCATGTCCTCTGGTTCTGATGCATATGAAGCATCCGAGTAGGCGGTGAGGAACAAACGCCCGGGTTCAACTCGATCCGCGCCCTTTTGGCGCCTTTGCGCCGCCGCCGAGTATTGCAGCCCAACGATCGGTGTTTGGCCAAGATACTTGGCCACCCTCTTTCCAGCTGCTACCTGCTCCTCATTAGGCATTGCACAACCCTAGCCAGCTGCCCGATAGTGAAGGCAACGTCCGGTCGAGTGTTGACCGCCGCGTACATGAGGCTGCCCACCAACGAGTGAAAACGGCGCCTCTCCTCTTCACCCACGCTCTCCTCCTCTGGTCCCTTCACACACTTGAACCCAGAGGGAAATGGAGTAGCCACATGGCCTTCACTCTGCCCAAAGTTGGCAGCCAAGGCCTCCAGGTACTTCCGTTGGTGCACCCGCATGCACCGCTTCTCCACGTCACGCTCGATGTGGAGCCCAAGGTAGAAGCTCACGTCACCAAGGGACTTGCACTTGAACTTGTCTTGAAGTTTCAGCATCACCTCCTTCACAAGGTCAGAGGAGGGTGAGAATATGAGAATGTCATCCACATAAACCACCATGAAGCTCCTCTGCTCCCCCTCGCCAAGCATGAACAAGGAGTGATCGGCCGTTGAGGGAGTGAAGCCGATCTCCTCCAACACTTCGCGCAGCTTCATGTACCATTGCCTAGGGGCCTGCTTCAGCCCATAGAGGGCCTTCTTCAGCTTCCACACTCTGCCACTACCATCATCAAACCCCTCTGGTTGCGCCATAAAAATCTCCTCCTCACGGATGCCGTTAAGGAATGCCGCTACGATGTCCATTTGCTTTACCACCCATCCTTTGATGGCGGCTCCCGCGAATAGGGTTCGCAGCGTCGTCGGCTTCACCACAGGGGCAAACAGCTCCTTGAAGTCCACCTTCTCCTTCTGCTGTTACCCCTTGGCTACAAGCCTAGACTTGTAGCGCTCGATCTTGCCGTCGGCATCCGACTTGATTTTGAAGAGCCACTTGGACGTTATCGCCGTACGCCCCTCTGGTAGCTCCACCAATTCAAACGTGTCGTTCTCCTCGATGCTCTTCAGCTCACTCTCCATGGCCTTCTTCCACTCCTCAGCATCACTACTCTCCAAAGCCTCCTTGAGAGTTGCTGGTTCTCCCGGCATCTCCACCGGAGAGAAGAACGCGAAGGCACACTCCTCATAGTCACTCTCCTCGTCGTCTCCGACCATCATTGCCGCTCCGGCCAGTGCTGTCTTGCCCTGCTTTCCCGGCGCATCATAGGTCAGCCTATTAGGGGGTTGAACTCTCCTCTTACCCCTTCCTTCCTCCTCAGCTGCAGGGACTTGAAGGCCTTGGCGTTGCTGCGGTGTGGCTCGGTTCCGTGGAGCGCTCGTAGTGCGGGAAGGAAGTGTCGGTGCACGCTTGCTCACTTGCTGCACCTCCTCCTCTTCTTCCTCTGCATCCTTGGCCCCCTCTCCCCCATTCATAAGGGAAGATTGCCTTGTGGTGGTGCTGCCGCTGCTCAGCTCCAAAGGCAGCTCCACATGCTCCAAGCCGGAACTCTTCACCTCCCCAAACCGCACGCCTATCTTCGCCTCATTCTCCGCCTTCCAATCCTTGTACATGAAGTTCTCCATGAACTTGCAGTCCCTGCTCACCAAGAATTTCTTGGTGAATGGGTCCCAAAGAAGCCATCCCTTGCTGTTTTGAGCCATGCCCAAGTGCACGGCCCACACCGCCTTGGCACCAAGCTTGTTGTGCCGAAGATGCTTAGGCACGAGCGCCATGCACATGCACCCGAACACCCGAAGCATATCCACCTTTGGCTTCCTTCCAAGCCACTCCACATAGGGCACCCATTTGTCTGCTCCCACATGAGTCAAAACTCTATTCTTGGCCACACACGTGCTTCGCACCGCACCAGGCCAGAAATAGTCGGGTAGCCCGGCTTCAATGAGCAACCCGCGTGCCGCCTCCGTGATTGTGCGGTTCGCTCGCTCGGCGATACCATTCATTGCAGGGGAGTATGGCATGGTGAGGGAGTGCCGAATACCATTCTTCTTCAGCCACAACCCAAACTCCTTGCTCAGGAACTCTCCCCCTCGATCGGTGCGGATCGACTTCACTAGACGGTCTTGTTGCCGCTCCACCATCGGGAACCAATCCGTCTTCAACATTTCAGCTACGTCGCTCTTCTTAGCCAGCACGTACACCCAAGTCATGCGGGTGTAGACGTCCACAATAGTGAGGAAATACTCAGATCCAGCAGCTCCAAGCTTCAGGGGGCCCACCACGTCCATCACCACCTCATCAAGCGGTGCCTTAGCCGTCGCCTCCGAACTAGAGAACGGGAATCGGGTGAACCTGGCTTGCATGCACGTCGGGCAGCCAAGTACCTCATTGGGCTCCCCCTTCACACGTATGCCAGAAAGCATCTCATTCTTCACTAGCTGCTGCAAGATGGGCAGGGCCACATGCCCCATGCGCCGATGCAAGGTGAGCCAATCACACTCCCCCGTAGCCGAAGTTGGATTGGAGAATGCCGCGCTCGCAATAGCGCCCCACATACTCTCTCCGTAGTCCTCCTCCGCTGCTGCCTTGGGGTTCTCCTCACCCTTTTGCTGCTCCTTGGTTGCTGCACCACTCTCCTTAGGTTCACTGAACTTGCTGGTCCCTCCAGGTTTGCTCTTCTTGATCTCATTCTCCTTAGCGCGACCGTTCGCGCCATCGTCGCTACCAACCGCTCCATCCTTGGTGCTGCTTGCTGCCACTTGCCTCTTCTTAGGCATAGGGACCACTGGGATCTGCCACATCTCGTTGTAGACATCCCTGTCCTCATGAAGGTCCCAAAGAATTCGATCGCCAAGCCTTGCGGTGTAGGTCTTGGCTCCCTTCGAGTTCGTGTCCATGCCGGCCTTTGCCAACCGCCGCACGGAAATCAGGTTTGCAGCAAGGCTGGGCACCCAAAGCACGTTCTTGAGGCCCACCATCTTCCCATCAGCACCCTTGAACATGGCCTTCCCCATGCCTTTCACCTCTGCTCGCTGCCCCAAAGCCGATGTGACATGCTTCACCAGTGACGGCTTGAGTTCGGTGAGTCCAACATGTCCATCAGACCAACAGCCCAGTTGGTCCGACTGGTCCATCGGGCCAACAACCTAGTTGGTCCAACTGGTCCGTCAAGCCAACAGGCCAGCTGGTCAAACCGGTCCATCGAGCCATCAAGCCAGCTAGTCCAAACCGTCCATCAGGTCAACAGGCCAGGTGGTCCAGCCAGTCCTTCTGGACAACATGCCGGTTGGTCGAACCGATCCATCGGGCCAACACGACGGCTGGTCCAACCGGTCCATCGGGCCAACAGGCTGGTTGGTCCAACTTCTCCATCAGCCAACATCCCTTTTGGTCCGACCAGTCCATCGGGCCAACAGCCCCGTTGGTCCAACAGGTCCATTGGGCGAACAGCCTGGTTTGTCCAACCGGTCCATCGGAGCAAGAGTCCAGCTGCTCCAATCGGTCCATCGGGCCAGCAGGTCGGGTGGTCCAACTTATCTATTGGGTTGGTCCAACTGGTCCATCGAACCAACAGGCCAGCTCGTCCAATTGATCCATCAAACCAATAAGCGAGCTGGTCCAACCGGTCCATTAGATTAACAGGCCAGCTGGTCCAACCGGTCCATCAGGCTAACAGGCCAAATGGTCCAACGGGTCTATAGGGCCAACAGGCCAACTTGTCCAACTGGTCCATCAGACTTACAACCCAGCTGGTCCAATCGGTCCATCAGACCAACATGCCTGCTGGTACAACCGGACGACCGAATCAACAGGCCAGTTGGTCCTCCCAGTCTATCGGACCAACAGGCCAGCTGGTCCAACCGGTCCATCGGGCCAATAGGCAGGTTGGTCCAACATATTCATCGGGCCAACAGGCCGGTTGGCCAATCTTGTCCATCGGGCCAATATCCTGGTTTGTCCAACCGGTCCATCGGGCCAACAACTCGGTTGGTCCAACCGGTCCATCGGGCCAACAGGCAGGTTAGTCAAACCGGTCCATGGGCCAACAGCCCGGTTGGTCCAACGGATCCATCAAGCCAACAACCCGGTTGGTCCAACCGGTCCATCGGACGAACAGCCCAGGTGGTCCAACTGGTCCATTAGGCCAATACGCCCGCCGGTCCAGCTGGTCCATCGGACCAACACCCCAGCTGGTACAGTCGGCCCATCAGACTAAATGGTAAGCTGGTCCAACCGGTCCATCGGACCAACAGGCCAGCTGGTTCAACCGGTCGTTTCAAACAGTCCATTGGACGAGTAGGCCAGTTGGTCCAATCAATCCACCGGACCAACAGACCAGCTGGTCCAACCGGTCCATCAGGCCAACAGGCTAGCTGGACAAACCGGTCTATTGGGTCAACAGGCCGGCTGGTCCAACTGGTCCATCTGATCAACAGTCCAGCTGGTCCAACCGGTCCAATGGATCAACAGGTCAGGTGGTCCAATCAGTCCATTGGACCAACTTGCCAGCTGGTCCAAACGGTTCATCAGACCAACAGGCCATCTGGTCCAACAGGTCGGTCCAACCGGTCCATTGGACCAACAGGATAGTTGGTCCTATCGGTCTATCAGACCAATAGGCTAGCTGGTCCAACCGGTCCATTGGACCAACAAGCCAGTTGGTCAAACCGGTCCATCAGGCCATTAGGCCGGTTGGTCCAACCGATCCATCAGGCCAACAGGCTGGTTGGACCAACCGGTCCATCGGGCCAACAGGCCGGTTTGTCCAACCGGTCAATCGGGCCAACAGCTCGGTTGAACCGATCGGTCCACCGGGCCAACAGCCTGGTTGGTCTGACCTGTCCATCTGGCCAACAGCCCAGGTGGTCCAACCGGTCCATCGGGCCAACATGCCAGCTGGTTGAACCAATCTATCGGACCAGCAGGCCATCTGGTCGGACCGGTTCATCAAACCAACAGGCGAGCAGGTCCAACTTGTCGGTCCAACCTTTCCATTGGACCAATAGGTTAGTTGGTCCAATCGGTCCATTGGACAAACATGCCAGCTGATCTAACCGGTCCATCGGACCAACAGGCCAGCTGGTCCAACCCGTCCTTCAGGCCAGCAGGCCGGTTGGTCCAACCGATCCATCGGGCCAACAAGCCGGTTGGACCAACCGGTCCATCGGGCCAATAGGCCAGTCGGTCCAGCCAGTCCATTGGGCCAACAGGACGGTTGGTCCAACCGGTCCATCACGCCAACAGCTCGGTTTGTCCGACCGGTCCATCGAGCCAACAGCCTGGTTGGTCCGACCTGTCCATATGTCCAACAAGCCATGTGTTCCAACCGTTCAATCTGGCCAACAGGCCAGCTGGTCCAACCGGTCCATCACCCCAACATGCGGGTTGATCAAACCGGTCCGTTGGGTCAACAGGCCGATTGGTCCAATCTGTCCATCGGGCCAACAGGCCAGTTGGTCCAACCGGTCCATCGGACCAACCAGGTTGTTGGTCCGACTGGTCCATCAGGCCACAAGCCCAATTGGTCCAACCGGTCCATCGGGCCAACATCCCAGTTGGTCCAACCAGTCCATCGGGCCAACATCCCAGCTGGTCCAACCGATCCATCAAACCAACAGCCCAGCTGGTCCAACCGGTCGATCGGGCCAACACGCCGGTTGGTCTGGTCCAACCGTTCCATCGGACCTACAAGCCAGCTGGTCCAACTGTTCGATCGGACCTACAAGCCAGCTGGTCCAATTGGTCCATTGAACGAACATGCCAGCTGGCACAGGTCCGCCAGACCAACAGGCCAGCTGGTCTACCATGCGGAGATAACTAATACAACGGGAGCTAGACTAAGGGGAAGGCACTGACGTAGGAGTGATCATAGCGTTCATTGCGTGTTTGCTCCTGTTCTCTCTATGCACACATTCACGGAGAGAATTGGCATGACATTCACTAGCAAAAGTTCAAAACAACAGTTGAAATGTCAAAGCAACATTGACTACATCAGACGCTTGCAAGTAAGCAGATTGACCTGTTAGAATCTTAGGCAAGGTGATGTCGACTATCGAGAAGTTTGGTACAAAAGTAAAACCTAAGGGGTTGTACCCCACAGTGAGTATCCCACTAAAGCCTACCTAAACTATAACATATAAACATATGTTTGACACACCCCCATAGGCAAAGTGGGGGAGAACAGAGGGTCACAAGGCCAGGCAGGATGTGCAAAGCAAGCTCAGGGTGGATCACAACGTCACCACGCAGTCTGAGCACAAGCAAAAGGCCACAAGGCCAGTTCACATGCAGAGATATATATGTAACAAGAACAGCACAGTGATCTCTAGCTAGCAAGAGCAAGCATGCAGGTATATATATATAGATCACAGTACAAGCAGAGACTACAGCAAGTGTGGAAACGTAGGCACAAGGCCCAACAAAGTACAAAAGCGCTGATGGTCACAAGACGGAAGTGCCTTGGTGAATATATCAGCAGTGTTGGCCCGAGTGGCCACGTGAACAAGGCGAAGCTGACCCCGCTGCTGCAACTCTCGAGCCAAGAAGTAACGCAGAGCGATGTGCTACGTTCTGTGCTCCAGTTTGTGCTCCTGACACAAGGCAATGGCGGCCTTGTTGTCTACGTACAGAACTGGAGGAGAACGAGGCCGCTCTCCTAGGTCGGTCAGCAGGTAGGTGAGCCAGCGTAGCTCCTGTGCAGCCATGGCTGTGGCGTAGATCTCAGCCTCACAACTGGAGCTGAGAACTGAAGACGAGCGTGTAGACCGCCAAGAAACAGAGCCGGAGCCAAGGCTGAACGTGTAACCCTGTGACGACCGCTGTGTAGCCTGGTCGTCAACCCAAGAAGCGTCTGAGTGCCCAGTGAGGACAACTGGACTCCGCCCTCCAAGCACGAGCCCCATGCCCGATGTACTGCACAAGTAGTGCAGTACCCTCTTAGCAGCATCCATGTGCACCTTTCGGTGCCGACCAGGAGCCACGTAATGAGCCAGAAGGCCAAGAGGGTACGCAAGGTCAGGACGAGTGCAGGTCATCAGGTACATGAGGCAGCCCACTAGCTCTGGGTAAGGACCACTCGGCTCTACGGACTCGTCCGAAGGTGGAGCTGAGAGCAAGTGACCTGTAGTTAGAGGAGTGTGCTGTGCTGAGGACCAGGTGAAGCCGAAGCGCTGAAGGACCTGCTGCACCATGTGTGACTGAGTCAGTGTGATGGTGCGGCGTGCTCTGTCCCGGGTGATCTGCAAGCCAAGGTAGATGCGCAGCTCACCCAGGTCTGTGCACGTGTGTCTCTTCTGCAGCTCCGACTTCACCAGGGCGAGAGCCTCAGTGTCAGCAGTGGCAAAGACCAAGTCGTCGACGTGCACGAGGATGTAGAACGGCGGCAGCGAAGTGTCGGTGCGCAGAAACAGCGACGGGTCAGCAGTCGAAGGAGCAAACCCAAGAGCCGCAAGTGTCGTCCTCAGTGTGTCGTGCCACTCTCGTGGCGCCTGGCGGAGACCGTAGACCGGCCGCCGGAGGCTCCACTGGGTACCAGGAGGGAACGACCCAGTGAAGCCAGGAGGGCGGCGCAGCCAGATCTCCTCGTGCAGGCTGCCCTGTAAGAAAGCTGTGCTGAAGTCAAGCGAGTGAAGCTCGTAGTCACGCTGAGCGGCAACGTGCAGCAGCACCCGAAGAGTGGTCATCTTCGGGGTGGGGGAGAAAGTCTGGAAGAAGTCAACTCCCTCTCGCTGACTGAAACCTCGAGCAACGTAACGAGCCTTGAAGACAGGCGGAGAACCTGGCGGCCGCTTCACCCTGAAAATCCACATGCCACTGACGATGTTCGCCCCGGGAGGGGGAACCTCGTCGACGTACGTGCCTGTGGACTTCCAGGATGCCATCTCTGCGTCCATGGCTGTCTGCCACTGAGAGGAGTACTCACCCGCGATCGCCTCAGCGTAAGAGCGCGGGGTCGGGATGTCTGGTGCATCCGGGTCTCCCTCAGGGGCAAGCAGCATGGCCACGAGATGAGGCGCAGCGGCGGCAAGACACTCAAGGTCCTCCTGCCTGTCCTCAAGGACGTCCGTGCCAAGAGCACACTCACCCCCGACGGACGGAGGTCAGACAGACTCAGACTCAGCAACAAGACTAGCGGCGTAGTCTAGACGACAGGCAGCAGCAAAGTCAACAAGCTCAGCGACTAAGGCAGACGCAGCAGCAGACTCAAACGACGGGTCAGTGACAACTGTGGCTAGCAGACGCGTGACAGTAGCATGAGCAGCACGGGTGCAGTCAGACTCAGGCTCAGGAATGGTAGGCAGAGAAGACGCAGGAGGGGACGGCAGGGGAACACGCTGCGGAGGAGAGGAAGGACGACGGACTACGAGGTGGGTGCCGGTGACAGCCGGCTGACGCGAACGAGGAACACGACGACCAGGACGACCAGAACGGACAGGCGAGACAGGACGCGACGCAGGCTCACGACGCTCAGTAAGACCCCCTGTCTGCTCAGTGTAAGGAGAAGGAGCAGGCAGCGGTGAGCCAGGCTGTAACGGAAGACTAGTAGACGAAGGGAGACTAAGAACCTGGCGAGGTATAGAGTCAGACGGTGGCTGAGACGACGGAGACGGTGGAGCGAAGAACAGGCGCGGCTGTGCAGCGCCACCAGCACCAGCAGCTCCAGCAACCCCAGCAGCTCCAGCACCTCCAGCAGCTCCAGAACCCTCAGCGCCAGCTCGTCCAGGACCAGCTCCACCAGCAGCAGCACCCCCAGAACCGGCACCTCCAGTCCCAGGGTCTCCAGTCTCAGCACCCCCAGACTCGGGGTCTCCAGCAGTAGCACCCTCAGGCTCAGCACCTCCAGCCCCAGCAGCTCCTGTACCTCCAGTACGAGCACCTCCGGGACCAGCACCACTCCCAGCTCCAGTGACGCCAGCAGAAGTACCTCCAGCGGTAGAGCCCCGAGCTCCTGAAGCGCGACCCTGACGGCGACCGTACCAGTCGTACAGCTGCTGTGAGGTGAGAGGCACACGCGGACGAAGGCGGCTACTCCAAGGAGACCGCGCAACAGCAGACTCAGAACCCTCAGCGCCAGTACCCGCAGCAGCTCCAGAACCTCCAGCGCCAGCACCCGTAGCAGCTCCAGAACCTCCAGCAGAAACAACTCCAGTAGCAGAGACACCAGCACCAGCGCCTCCCGCAGCAGGGCCCCTAGCTCCAGCAGCGCGACCCTGACGACCAACATACCACTCACGCAGCTGCTGTGGGGAGAGAGGGAGTCAACAACGAGGGTGCAGCGGCGAGGTACCAGCAAAGCGACTGCGGAGACGGCCGCCCCAGGGAGACTGCTCACCAGACGCCTCAGCGCCCCCAGGTGCAGCACCCCCAGACTCAGTACCCTCAGGCTCAGCACCCGCAGACTCCTCACGTCCAGGCTCAGCACCTCCAGTCTCCACACCCCTAGGCTCCGCACCTCCAGGCTCCGCAACCCCAGGCTCAGCACCCCCAGGCTCCGCACCCCCAGGCTCAGCACCCTCAGAAGCAGTACCCCGAGCAGGACCACCCTCAGCAGGACCTGAGTCACCAGTGACCTCAATCGACGCAGTCAAGGGAGGAGGGTCTACCTGAGACACACCTGAAGGAGCAGGACCGGGAGCGGGGAGGGGGTCTACCTGGGGAGTACCTAGAGCGAGGAAGAGCGGCGGGGGGGGGGGAGAGGGGCAGTGCGGTAGGGGAAGAGACGGTGAAAGGGAACCGACTCGTCGAACGTGACGTCCTGAGAGGGGAAGACACGGCGCGAGGTGGGGTGGTAAAACTGCCAACCAGGCGCGTCAGGGACAAAGCCAAGGAAGACACAGGGAACAGCGCGGGCGGAGAGCTTGTCCGCGGTGGTATCGCGGACAAAGGCACGAGCACCCCAGACCCGGAAACGCGACGCATCGCCAACCTTCCCCGTCCACAGCAGTGTGGGCGAGGTCTCCGGCAAGGAGACACGGGGCCAGAGGTTGAGCTGATGCGCAGCGTACCGGACCGCAAACGGCCACAGAAAATGGGGGGCAGCCGCATGGATCATGGAGGTACGAGCGACCTCCATGACTAAGCCAATGCGGCGCTCAGCAACCCCATTCTGCTGCGGAGAGGCCGGAAGCGTGAACGTCTGGCGGATGCCGTACTCCGCACAGAAGGCTGCCAAGAGGTCGGAGGAAAACTCCCCACCTCTATCAGAGTGCAGACGCAGGACGGGAAAGTCCGACCGGAACAGCTCGCGGAGCTGGAGACGAGCAGCGCGGATCCAAGGGATCAAAACATCAGGGACCTCACCCTTGGTGCGCAAGGGGAGGACCGTGGTGTAGCGCGTGTAGTCGTCTACGACCAGCAGGAGGTTCCGCTCGTGGCCTTGTCCACGGACGCGGGCTGGGCCCCACACGTCCAGGTGGAGAGTCTGCAGGGGAGCCTCTGTGGGAGGGAACGAGGAGGAGTGAGGAGCGGCGCGCTGCCGCCCCTCGACACAGGGAAGACAGGGAGGAGCAGGCGAGGGTGGGAGGGGAGGGAGAACCCTGGGAAGACCAGAGACAAGGACACGGCGGTGCATGCTGCGAAGGCGCTGCACCGAGGGGTGACCAAGGCGGTGGTGCCAGAGGACGGTCTGGTGCGACAAGGCGCGACACGAGCAGGGGGCCGACAACTGACCTGACGCAGACGCAGACGCAGCTACCTGAGGGGACTCAGTGGTCAGTGTGTACAGGCCTGATCCCGGCTGCCGAGTGAAGGTAGCCAGGTGACGGCCCGTCTGAGCACACGTGTAGTGTGTCACACGCTCGTAGGCAGGGGTGAACTGGTGAACCCCGGCGTCCTGGAGCGCAGAACCCGCCACCAAGTTCGTAGAGAACGAGGGGAGGTAAAGACCCGACAGCGTGCCGGACGGGACAGCAGGACAAGGGAGGACAGTGGAGGAGGTCGCACGGACTGGACCCCCAGAGGGGTCTGCCAGGGAGACTGGAACCGACCGACTGAGCGGCGTGAGGGTGGTGCTGTCGCGAAAGAAGGAGCGAGAAGCACCAGAGTCAAGTGTGAAGGTGTACAAGGCCTCAGCAGGCGCAGTACCAGAGAGAGCAGACTCACCAGCACCTGGAGCGGCAGGCTCTATACCTGGGTCAGGCGGTATGCACAGGTAACAGGCACGGTCAGCACTAGTAGGCAATGCATACATGGCAATGAGAATAGCATCATAGTCAAGAACAAATATATCTACCCTCTGCCCAAGCAGCTCCACCCAGTCGGGGAGCTCAGCCTCGTCGCCAAACTCGGTACGCCAGGCGTCACTCAGACGGGCGAAGCAGCGGGACTGTGTGTGACCAAGCGTCCCGCAAGCCTGACCAGTCCGATCACCTGTGCGAATGACGTACGGGCAGTGAACTGTACTCAAAGACCCTCTACTCTGAGCGTACCACTCGTGAAGCTGCTAGGGCGTAAGTGTCTCGCATGGACGCCGCTGCAGCTGCAGCTGGCCACTGCCAGACGCTCCCAACTGACCAGCTCCAGGGCGACAGCTACGACGGCTACCGCGACAACCCCAACTAGCGTACCACTCACTAAGCTGCTGGGGAGTGAGAGACTCGCGCGGACGTCGCTGGAGCTGCATCTGGCCACTGCCAGTAGCAGTAGTAGCAGTAGTAGCAGCAGTAGCAGCAGTAACAGCAGTAGCAGCAGTAGCAGCAGTAGCAGCGCGGCCACCCCTACAACCCCAACTAGCGTACCACTCACTAAGTTGCTGGGGCGTGAGGGACTCACGGGGACGTCGCTGGAGCTGCATCTGGGCACCGCCAGTAGCAGCAGTAGCAGTAGTAGCAGCAGTAGCAGCAGTAACAGCAGTAGTAGCAGCAGCAGCGCGTGCAGGGCAGGCGCGGCAGGCAGGCAGGCCGGCAGGGAGGCAGGCAGGCAGGCAAGCAGGCAGATGGCCCGGCAGCGCGCAAACAAGGCAGGTGCTCACCAGTGGCGGGAAGAGCAGGCGCTCGCCGGGCGAGCAGGGCCGGCGCTCGGCGGGCCGCTGCACGGGGTCCAGGGGCGGCGTCGCGGGTCCAGGGGCGGCTGCACGGAGTCCAGGGGCGGCTGCACCAGGGGCGGCTGCTGTAGGGGCCAGGGGCGGCTGCTCTGGGTCCAGGGGCGGCTGCTCGAGGGTCCAAGGGCGGCTGCAACAGGGGCGGCTGCTTCAGGGGCCAGGGGCGGCTGTTGCAGGGGCCAGGGGCGGCTGCTCTGGGTCCAGTGGCGGCTGCACAGAGTCCAGGGGCGGCTGCACCAGGGGCGGCTGCTTCAGGGGCCAGGGGCGGCTGCTCTGGGTCCAGGGGCGGCTGCTCCAGGGGCGGCTGCTTCAGGGGCCAGGGGCGGCTGCTCTGGGTCCAGGGGCGGCTGCACCAGGGGCGGCTGCTTCAGGGGCCAGGGGCGGCTGCTCGGGGTCCAGGGGCGGCTGCTCGAGGGGCGGCTGCTGGGGGTCCAGGGGCGGCTGCTCGGGGTCCAGGGGCGGCTGCTCCAAGGGCGGCTGCTGCAGGGGCCATGGGCGGCTGCTCTGGGTCCAGGGACGGCTTCTCCAGGGGCGGCTGCTTCAGGGGCCAGGGGCGGCTGCTCGGGGTCCAGGGGCGGCTGCTCCAGGGGCGGCTGCTGCAGGGGCCGTGGGCGGCTGCTCTGGGTCCAGGGGCGGCGCTCGAGGGTCCAGGGGCGGCTGCACCAGGGGCGGCTGCTCTGGGTCTAGGGGCGGCTGCTCTGGGTCTAGGGGCGGCTGCTCCAGGGGCGGCGTAGCTGGTGCAGGGCAGCGCGCGGGTCCCACAGGCGCCGTGACGGGCGACGGGGGGCAGCGCGCCGTCACCAGAGGAGGCGACGCACGGGGCCGGCGGCAGGCTAAAACGGGGCCGAAAACGGGCTACGCGTGCGGCGGACGCGGTGTGCAGGGCCTAAGCAGGCTGCGCGCGGGCGGCTTACACGACGCGCGGACCGGCGGCAGGCTGCGCGGGCGGCTGACGTGACGCGCGGGGCCGAAAACAGACTTAACCGGGCCTAAACGGGCTGCGCGCGGACTGCTTCAGAGGCGCGCGCGGGAAAAAAAGAGAGGGCCACGCACGTGCAGCCGAGGCGCGCGCGGGTACTAGGCAAGGCAGGTACGTTTTAGTGAGGTGAAATAGTGAACGGTGGGCCCTAATCCTAGGTCCTAAGCACCTATGCTCTAGATGCCATGTTAGAATCTTAGGCAAGGTGATGTCGACTATCGAGAAGTTTGGTACAAAAGTAAAACCTAAGGGGTTGTACCCCACAGTGAGTACCCCACTAAAGCCTACCTAAACTATAACATATAAACATATGTTTGACATGACCTACAGCACAGCACGGTCGACCGCCTTCCAACGCAGCAGAGTCCACACCGCTCCAGCGCTGCAAAGATGCGGCTTGCCAACGTTGCAAGTCAACGGCGTGCCAACGCTGCAGCAAGGCAGTCGACCACCCTACTAAGACGCGGGAAGGACGGGTGCCCTAGACGGTGGTGCCAGAGGACCGGTAGGTGGGTGAGTGACCGACAGTTGCACAACACAGCAGCAACCTGACCTGACCTGACCCGGTATGGTGGGACCTAGTGTGTAACGAGTACAAACCAGAGTCTGGCTCCCTGTGAAAAGTGGCTAGTGGCGCCCTAGTCTATGCAGGAGGCAACAGGCTCGTCTAGAAGGAAAGTGGTGACAACTCCGAGGTCGTGGAGGTGACTGACACTCACCAAGTTTCTAGAGAACGAGGGAGTGTAGTAACCTGTAAGAAACCCAGAGGGAGCCGCCGGATACGGAAGAGTGGTGGTGCTGTGGGCAACTACAGATCCCAGAGAGGGGTCAGCCAAGGCGATAGTGACAGGAGTGCTCAGTGGTGTGAGGTCGGTGCAGTCGCGAAAGAAACAGCTGGACGCTCCAGAGGCTCGGGTGAAGGAAAGCTGTGCGGTCTGTGAGGTCGCACCCAAGCCAGCGACAAAGGCTGGTACTAGACTAGTGGTAGCTGCAGCTCCCACACAAAGAACCTCTGAGGTGCCTGGACCAGAAACTACACACGCACCAAGACTAGAAATACAAGTCTCAATAGCAGCTGCAGCTCCCACGTACCGGTGTGTGTACTGGCCGGGTCTGACAGGGCCCCGCGGTGGAGGCTGCAGCAGGCGCTACTGCTGAACCTGCCACTGCTACTGTTGCGGCCACCGGTGCTGCTGCCACTGCTGCTGCTGCGGCCGTTGCTGCTGCTGCCACTGTCGCCACATCGAAATGGCACGCTAGTATGGGGGTAGGGGCCAGTCGAGGCGCCAGTACTAGTTGTAGGTGTCAACGAGTGCGGTTGGGTACGGTCTGTTGCGTTCTAGTGCGATTGAAAGTTGTTAAAATCGGTCGGATGCGATTGGGAGCAGTTTGGCGTGGTCTACTGCGGTGGGGAGCAGTATAGTGCGGTCGGAAGCGGTCTAGGGTGATGGGAAGCGGTCTAGTACAGTCGGAAGCGGTCTAGGCTAAACGTAGCGAAGACACGGGCGGCTGCTGCTGGCGCTGGCTGCTACTGCAGGCGCTAGCTGCTGTAGCTGGCGCTGGCTGCTGTTGTTGGCGCTGGCTGCTGCTGCTGATCGTGCTAGCGCTAGGGGTGGCGACGAGCTAAAGCTAGGGTTACGGGCGAGGGACGGGCGACGGGCGCGACTCGCTCTAAGGCAACGGACGAACGCGAGGCCCACGAGGGAGGGGGGGGGGGGGGGGGGGGGGGGGGGGCTACGGACGGACAAAGGGCCTGCGGGGCCGTGCTAAGAAACGAACGGGAGGCCCACGGGGTGGGGAGGGGGGGCGGGGCGCGCTACGGACAGACGAAGGGCCCGCGGGGGCCGCGCTAAGGGACGAACGGGAGGCCCACAGGGGGGGGGGGCGCGCTACGGACGGACGAAGGGCCCGCAGGGGCCGCGCTAAGGGACGAACAGGAGGCCCACGGGGGGGCCGTGGTACTGACGGACAAAGGGCCCGCGGGGGCTGCGCTACAGGACGAATGGAGGGCCGTGAGGGGCCACGCTACGGGACGAACGAGGGGCCATCGGGTGCTTTGCGGGGCGCATCGAGACGTCGGGCTACGAGGCGCTTACGAGCTACGAGCGACGGGCGGCGGTGGGCTCATACGAATGAAACTAGCTCTATACCATGTTAACGAGTGAACGGAATATTGAATGAGTAGAAACAAGCAGTACAATGGGGCATATAGCAAATCCTGAGGGGGTTATACCCTCTACAGCATAACTCAGTGTACCACCTAGACTAAACTAACAAACAATAACAATTATAGTTTGACACCCCAAGCCCTCGGTGACCGTGATGGCCGACTTGTTGTCCACCCGAAGAACGGTCGGCGTCCCAGTGTCCAGTAGCTGGAACTTTGTAAGAAGGAAGCGAAGTCGGCGTCCTTCCTTGCCAGCTTCCATCGTCGCAACGTATTCCGACTCAGTCGACGAGAGCGTCGCGCACTTGATGCGCTGACTCGACCAAGAGACGGCAATCCCTCCAAAGACGAACCAAAGCTGACGTCAAGCTATATTTGTTATAGCATATATGTGTCAGTCTAGGTGTACTTTATGTTTCATAGGGTTAGAGTTATGCTTGCTATATCTTGCTTGTTTCTCCCTTCTCTTACTCAATTCATTCTCACTTTACTTCTTTAACATGGTATAGAGCGATTTAGTTCCTATGGGCCCACCGCCACGTACTCGCCCGTTAGTAACCCGCTACCCGTAGCGCCCCGTCGATTTTCGCGCCAAGTCCCTAGGATCCCACTGCCCGAACGCGCCACGACTTAATAAGGACCCCGTGGGCCCACGAAATCGCCCTAGAACGACCCTCGCGGGTCCCCACCTTCCCCCCCCCCCCCCCCCCCCCCCCCCCCCCCCCCCCCCCCACCGTCGTCGCGATCTAGGCATGCACGAACGCAAGGCCACACGCGCGCTCGCTAGAAGGCCCCTCCGCGGGCCCGCTATATCGCCTCCCCGTCGCCTCCCCGCCCCCCCCGTTTTTCCCGTCGCCTCCCCGTCCCCATTTCGCGCCACCTCCCCGTCCCCTTTTTCCGTCCCCACCCGTCCCCATTTCGCGTCACCTCCCCGTCCCCATTTCGCGTCGCCTCCCCGTCCCCATTTCGCGTCGCCTCCCCGTCCCCTTTTCCCGTCGCCTCCTGTCATCTCCCGCCCCCCCCTTTCCCGTCGCCTCCCCGTTGCCAGCTCGTCCCCTCCCCATCGCCTCCACGTCCCCATCTCGTCGCCTCCCTCTTCCCTCCCCACCGTTTTCCCATCGCCTCCCCGTCCTGTACCCGCCGTCCCACCCTGTAACCGCTGTCCCACCCTGTACCCGCCGCCCCATCCTGTAGCCGCCTCCCCACCCTATACCCGCCGCCCCAACCTGTACCCGCCTCCCCACCCTGTAACCGCCGCCCCACCCTGTACTCGCCGCCCCACCCTGTACCCACCAGCCCCACTTGCTACCTACCACCGTGAGAAACCGCCAGAACCAAAACCAGAACTGCTCTAGACCCCTCTCAACCGCACTGAATTGCTTCCAACTGTGCTCAACCGCACTGGATCGTGCTAGACCGTACCCATATCTGTCTCCCCTACCCGTGCCCGCGCCAACCACACCTGCTACCTACCACGGCGAGAAACCGCCAGAACCAGAACCAGTCAAAACCGCTCTTGACCTACCATAACCGCTCTTCACCACTCTAGACCCCTCTCAACCGCCTCAGTGCCGCATTCAACCATAGCACACCGCTTCCAACCACGCTCAACCGCATTGGACCGCGCTAGACCGTACCTGTACCCGTACCCACTAGCAGTACTTGCCACCCGTACCAGTGCAAGCGCGCCAGCAGCAGCATAGGCTGCCCCCAGCGAAACCAGCAGCAGCATAGGCTGCCCCCAGCAAAACTAGCAGCACCATAGGCTGCCCCTAATAGAACCAGCAGCAGCATAGGCTGCCCCCAGCGCACCAGCACCAGCTTAGGCTACTCCCAGCGCACCCCCCGTTTCTAGCTCCTCACATGGCGTACACTAGGGTTCTACAGCAGCAGGGCCAGCTGCAGCACTCTCGGCAGTGGGGACCTGCGGGTCCAAAGTGTGGCACTCCCAGCAGTGGCTCAGCAAGCAGCGGGCGAGACGCTGGCCCTTGCGGGTACTGGGCCCTGACAGGCCCTGGTGCTGGCACTACCTGTTGGAGTCCTCTCCACTCTACGTCCCGCTGCTACCGTTGACTCGACGGCCTCCACCGTGAGCGTTTTGGTCCTCACGCTATTACACCGCACTGGCCCTCGCGTCTTCGCCAGCGCATTGCTGCACCAGTTGAGTCTCACCTACCTGGTCTAGGACCTTTCCCACCTGCACGAGTAGAGTCCTGTGTTTCCAGTCTAGGTGCGTGTGTAGTTCCCAGTCCAGGCGCCTCTGACGGTCTTTGTGTGGGAGCTGTAGCTACTACTTGTCTAGTACCAGTCTTTGTCGCTGGCTCGGGTGCGCCCTCACATACTGCACAGCTTTCCTTTACCCTAGACTCTGGAGTGTCCAGGTGTTTCTTTCGCGACTGCACCGACCTCACGCCACTGAGCACTCCAATCATTGCCGCCTTGGCTGACCCCTCCGTGGGACCTGTAATTGCCGACAGCACCACCACTCTCCCGTGTCCGGCGGCTCCCTCTGGGTTTCTCACAGGTTAATACACCCCATCGTTCTCCAAGAACCTGGTGGGTGTCAGTCACCTCCACGACCTAGGTGTAGTCACTACTTTCCCACTGGACGAGCATGTCGCCTCCTGCACAGTCGGTGCCACTGGGGAGCCACTGGCTACTTTCCACAGGGAGCCGGCCTCTTTCTGTACTCACTACACATACCACACTAGGTCAGGTCAGGTCAGGTCAGGTCAGGTCAGGTAGCTGCTGTGTCGTGCAACTGTTAGTCACTCACCCACCCGTCGGTCCCCTGGCACCACCGTCTAGGTCACCCATCATTCTCGCATCTTAGTAGGATGGTACGTCACCATCTGATCTCAGGTCTTCCAGAGTCGGTCGCCCCGCTTCCCCGCTCACCTGCGCCGCCATACACTTTTTTGCGTCTACGGTCGGCAGCTCGCTGCCCCTCACTCCTCGTTCCCTCCCACCACGGCTCCTCTACCGACCTTGCACCTGGACGGTTGGGACCCCTCCCTGGTCCTTGGCCCACGTCAGGAGCGCTACTTCCTGATTGTGGTGGAGGACTACTCCCGCTACACCATGGTTTTCCCCTTCAGACAGAAGGCCGACGTGCCTACCGTCCTCGAGCCGTGGCTACTGGCCAAGGGTGGCGTCCAGGCGCTTTGTGGACCCACCTGTACTCGTACCGTGGTGGTGAGTTCTCCTCCACTTGTCTGGCGATGTTCTGTCAGGGTCAATGGATCATCCAGTCCTAGACACTACCATACTCGCCGCAGTAGAACGGGGTAGCCGAGCGACGCACCGGCCTGGAGATCGATGTTGCCCGGACCTCGATGTGCCATGACCGTGCCCCCTAGTTCCTGTGGCCTCAGGCAGCCCGTGCTCGTCCGGTTCTGCTTGTCCCCAGCGTCGTCGGCGTCCACATAGCCGACCAGCTTCAGCGACTTTGGTCCACCGCCGATGTCCCGGGTGTCAGCGAGGTATGCAAGGCAGCGGTCGATCTCGCGCCAGTGCTGGTCGCTCCTCACCGTGAGGCCTCTCCCCAGCTTGCTGCAGGCGAAGGGTCCGGCCTCGTCGTCGTCGTCGCAAAGTGCAGCGATCCGACCTTCTGCCAGTACTCCTCCTCCTCGTGCTCGTGAGCCTCCTCGTCGTCGAACGTCAGCTCGGCGTAGGCGTCGACAGAGACCGGCATCTTCGGGATTCGCCAGGTCCGCTCCTAGTAGATGAAACGCCTGCGTAGCTTGTCGGCGTAGCCCTGCTGGTGCAGCCACAGCTTCCTTGGTGGCTTGTCACGCAAGATCTCCAGCCCGAGGTACTTCTCGACTTGCAAGATCTCGCGCGGCTCGAAGGCGGCCTCCAGCAGCTCCTTCAGCTTCCTTAGCATCACGGTGCTACTGCTCGTGGCGAGCAGATCGTCGACGTAGACCAGCACCCAGCAGGTCACCCTATCGTTGCCGACCTTGAAGGAGACCGCTTGGTCGACCTGGCTCTTCTTCCAGTCGGCGCCAACCAGCACATCCTCGAGCGCCTTGTACCACAACAGCGGCAACTGCTTCAGCCCGTACAGGCTCTTCAACAGCTTGCACACCCAGCCGGTCCCGTCGTCGTAGTAGTCCGGGTGGTACACATACAACACTCTGCCGAGCTTGCTCTGCAGGAAGGCGTTCTTCACGTCGAGCTGCATCTGGTTGAGGTCGAGGACGGCGACGATGCTGAGGAAGGTCCTCAGCGTGACGTAGCTGCTGACCGGCGCGTATGTCTCGTTGTAGTCGGTGCCATACACCTACGTGAAGCCCTTCACGACCAGCCCCGCCTTCTCTCGGGCGACCGTGTTGTTGACGTGGTACTTGGTCATCAGGACCCACCGGTTCTTCATGATGTTCACCCCGCCTGGGCGTTCGACCAGCTCCCAGGTGCCCATGCTGATGAGGCTGCGGATCTCCTCATCCATGGCAGCCTTCACCACTTTGCCGTTCCAGCTCGCCAACGCCTCCTTCGTCATCTTGGGCGATGTCCCAACGGTGCTCGGGGTCGGCGTGCATGTCGAGGTCGAGCTCCGGCAGGTCGACGTCGGCATCTTCATCGTCGAGCAGCGTGGTGTAGGCGGCTGGCGCAAGGCGTACATGGTAGATCAGCCGCTCAGGCGGCCTCCGAAGTCGGCCTGAACGTCGCAGCTTATGCTTCTCGGCGGTGGCCTCCACCACGTCGCTGTCGGTGGAATCTTTGCCCACCGACTGCTCCCCTTTGTCGCCGCTGGCTTTGCCGCCTTCACCAGCCTGCTGCACCAGGGTCGGCCACTCAGCCGATTTCTCCCCTGCTGTCGGCTCCTCTGTTAGCTTCACTGCAGTTTGCTCCCCACTCGGCGGCTTCTGTGCCGACACCTCCTTCACTGACTTCAGCAAAGTCGGTTGCATCCCCTCCTCCCATTGCTCCCCTGATGTTCGCAGCTTCTTTCCCACGCCGACTTGCTTGACGTCACGTTGGCCACCGGCGATGCCACCAGTCGGCGCCACAGGCGACGTCCCACTGCTCCCCTAATTGCTGGAGGCTGACGCCGGTGTCAGCTCATGCAGGTCGGCTACGAGGGTTGGTGAGACAGGAGGAGGGGGAGGGGGAAGGACATCATTGGCGTCCTCATCGGCAGGCTCACCGACCTCGGCGAACAAAGAGAGTGTCGTCGTCGAGGTGTCCATCAGCAGGTTGACTTGCATCCGTCCCGACGCAGGCTTGTGCTCAGAATTCCACACCTCCAGCGACATGGTCTCGTACAATTGTTACAATATGAGAATGAATGACAAGCAGATGAACAAACAAGCAAGAGATAGGTCAGCCCTTGCCCAAAACCTAGGACAAAAGTAAAACACCTAGACTAGAACAATACAAACTATATAATTATAGTTTGACACACCCCCATAGTCTAGGTGAAGGTATTCCTGTGGAAAACAGCACATATCTGAGGGTGGATCACAAAGTCACCACACAGTCTGAGAGCAAGGGTCATATGACCATTCAGCAAGAACAAACAACGGTTACAAGACCAGTCTACAACAACAAGCATCAATCCAGGAATGCAACTCAGGGTGGATCACAACGTCACCATACAGTCTGAGGGCAAACAAGGGGCCACAAGGCCAGTCCACATGCATCGATATAGATATATAGGAAGAGATGCAAGAGGACAAGACAGAGCATCTCTACGCAAGCAAGTGAGGGCCTGTAGACACAAGGCCTAGCTGGGTGCAGAAACGCTGGTGGGCACAAGGCGGCAACGCCTTGGTGATGATATCTGCAGTGTTGGCCTCAGAGACCACACGTACCACGTGGGCCTGGCCACGCTGCTGAAACTGGCGCAGAAGGAAGTAACGAAGCAAGATGTGCTTCGCCTTCCCAACCAGTCGGAGCTCCTCGCACAACAGGATAGCAGACCTCGGCGAACAAGACTGGGGGAGAGCGAGGCCGCTCACCAAGGTCGGTGAGGAGGAAAAACAGCCAGCAAATCTCCTGAGCGGCCATGGCCGCAGCGTACACCTCTGCCTCACAGCTGGCACTGGAGACTGACGACGCCCGAGTCGACCTCCACGAAATAGGTCCGGTCCCAAGACTGAAGCAGTAACCCTATTTAGAACGCAGCGACTCTGCGTCGTCGGCCCACGAAGAGTCAGAGTAACCTGTAAGTGTCGAAGGAAGTCCCGTGATGAAGTCGAGGCTAACGACCTGCCATGGCTGCTCCGGTACGGGTAGAGGCTGAAGTAACCCTGCTTTTTTCTGCTTGCTACTCTTCATCCGCTGGCACGTGTCGCATGAGGTGACGAACTGCTGCACGTCTGCTGCCATCCCGGGCCAGTAGTAATACTTTGCTATCCCTGCTAACGTCTTGTTGCTCCCGAAATGTCCCGCGTAAGGTACGTCGTGAAACTCCTCCAATAGGATCTGCCGTAGCGGGGCGTAATTCGGTACCCAAATCTTTCCTGAACCCTTCCTTACAGCTAAGTCTTTCTCTCACTGTAACAGCTTCTTGGTCTGTGCTGTAGCGATCTCTGCGTCCACAGAGTACCCATGTTGGAATAGACCTTTGAGGAGAGGGTTCATCCCGTCGAGCTGGATGCCTGCTACATGACCGGGGCGGCTCAACGCGTCTGCCTTGTTGTGTAGCCCGGGTTTGTACATGATGTCGTATTGGAAGTGAGTTTCCAAGAAGTCCATTCACCGCACCTGTCGTCGTGAGAGCGACGGCTGCGACTTCAGGTATTTGAGACTACAGTGGTCAGTATAGACTGTAGTCTTGGCTCCCTCTAGGTAACACCTCCACGCCTTGAAGGCTATGACTATCGCTAAGGCTTCCTTGTCATGGATAGGGTAGTTCAGTTCTGCTCCGTGTAGTTTCTTACTGAGGTAGGCGATGGGCTGCAAACCGCGTCCGTGATCCTGCATCAGTACTGCTCCGACTGCCTGGTCACTAGCGTCTCCTTCCACCACGTAGTCCTTGTCTGGGTCCGGTAGGATGAGTACTGGTGCTGTAGTCAGTGCTGTCTATAGCTGCTCCATGGCTTGCTGATGAGGAGTATCCCATTTGTACGGCGTATCCTTTTTCAGTAGGTCGGTCAGTGGCGCTGCTATCTTAGCGTACTGCGGCACGAACCTGTTGTAATAGTTGGCGAAGCCTAGGAACTGCTGCAACTCCTTTACGTTCTCCGGCACTTTCCAGTTCTTGACGGCTTCGATCTTCCGCGGGTCCATGTGTACGCCCTCGGCACTCACCATGTGCCCGAGAAACTGCACCTTCTTCAGTGCAAAGTCGCTTTTCGACAGCTTCACGTAGAATTTGTTCTTCCGCAGGATCTCGAACACCTTCCGTAGATGCTCCACGTGCTCCTTCATGTTCTTGGAGTAGATGAGAATGTCGTCCAGGTACACCACCACGCACTCGTCCAGCAGGGGTCGAAGGATATGATTCATCTCCGCCTGAAACGTTGCTGGTGCGTTGCAGAGTCCGAACCGCATCACCAAGTATTCGTAGGAGCCGTATCTGGTACGGAACGCCGTCTTGTGGACCGAGTTGTCTGCCATCTTGATCTGCTAGTAACCCGACCGTAGGTCCAGCTTCGAGAATACTGTTGCTCCACGCAGTTGATCCAGTAGGTCGTCTATACGCGGTATGGGGTATTTGTTTTTAACCGTCTGTTTATTAAGTGCACGGTAGTCGATGCACATCCGTAAACTGCTGTCTGGTTTTGGAGTGAAGAGAACTGGTGCACCATAGGGAGAGGTAGATGGGCGGATCAGTTGTCTGTCCAGTAGAGACTCGATCCGTTTCTTCATGTCTGTCAGTTCGGTCGGACTCAGTCGGTATGGTGCACGTGAGACGGGTTTCGCACCTGGTTCCTCCACGATCTCGTGCTCGTGGGTGCGTGCTGGAGGTACGCCTGCGGGTAGGTCGTCGGGCATTATAAATTTGTACTGCTCCAAGACCTCCTTCACTGCTGCAGGTAGCTCTGTGTTCAGCTTCTCCTCTGCTGCTGCCATAACCAGTGCTACGTAACCCGTGTTACTCTCGTTTACCGTCCGTTCAAACCGTGCCAGTGTCGTTTCAGGAACGCTCCTTGTATCCGTCCAGCTTCTCAGCTCCACTCTTTTCCCGTTGTTGTAGATGCACGCCTTCCTGTTGACCCAGTCGATCTCGGGGTTGAACCGCTTCAGGAAATCTCGCCCCAAGATAAAATCTAAACCCTTGATGTTCGTGATTGGTAACGTCGGCTTCCACCTCAGCGCCCCTATGTGCAGCTGTAGTGATGCTTCGCCGTGGATGGGAAGTTTCGTACCGTCCACCATCATTGCCGTAAACTTGGTCTCCTCCGAAGGTTCTCCAATTTTCTCCAACGTCCCGCGGTCGCACACCGAATGGGACGCACCACTGTCCACCATTACCTGGAGGCATCGCCCTTTGCAAATCACCTCGAGTAGTAGTGGTTGTTGCTGCTCCGAGTAACCGTAGATGGTCTCGCTTATAGGATCGTAGGGTACGTCAAATAGATCATCCCTCGGTCTTGCGCTCGAAGCTGCTGACTCCATATCAGTTTTCAACTGAGTAGGGTTAGAAGGATTTATCCGAGGCCGATTCAGTTTCGTCTGGGTCTGGAACCTTCCTGTAAGCCTTTGCAGCTGTGTAGGCCTCACCTGTGGGCAATTGGGAGCCTTAACACTGTGCTGCGGGGAGAGAATATTAACTCCTTGGAACGCACGACCCTTTTCAACGTTCCGGAGTGGTTCCAACTTCTCAGGTACCTGAATAATGTCTGGAGGCTTTTTCCTGGCCTTGAAATCTCCCCTGAATTTTTTTAGGCTTGAAAACCTCGAGAGGGAATATTCTTACTCACGGGGGTGTTCGGCTGGAGTTTCCCGGTCGGTGCAGAGTCTTGTTTCGCGGAGCCTCCATTTGTCTCGGCGATTTCCCCTGTTGCCGGCCGGTCGTGGCGTTTTAAATTCGCGCCATCGTGTCCTCCTTTTTTCGCCATCGTGGATGTTGCACTATTGTTTCCCTGCAGCTCCGCTCGTGCCTTCTTCATTTTCCAACACGCCAAGAGTCGATGTCCTGCTGCGCCGCAAAATTCGCACTTCTCATATTTTGTGGGCCGCTGATTCGCGTCGATCTTGTCGATATCCATCGGGTCGGCGGTCGTGGGTGGTGCCGATCGCTTCGTGCCGAATGATGTGTTCGACACGCGTCGTCGTGTTTCGGGTTGATCTCGCGTCAGCGCCTCGAATCTCTCTGCTGCACACACCATGTCGCGGTAGTTGTTGTAGTTTGCGGCAATCACCTGTCGGCGGACTTCCATTTTTAGCCCCTCAGTATACGCTTGGATTTTTTCCCCTTCGGCCAGGTCGGGAATTCAGTTGAAGAGGCTCTCCATCTGATGCGTGTACTGTATCACACTGCCGAATTGTTTATACTGATGAATCTGCTGCCACGCCATGTAGCTGGAGTTGACTGGTTCGAAACGTTGAATTAAAGCTTCTCGAAACTGCGTCCATGACCCCTCGCCTCGGACCTCGTTGCTATTGTAAATCCACTCGAGCGGCGGGCCTCGTAACAGTGTCGCCGCGAGCCGAATCCGCGTTGCATCGTGTGTCGAGGTCGTACAGTCAACGGCCTCGAAGTAAATTTCGAGGGTCGCAATGAATCGACGGACGTCGGTGTCTCTCGCATTCGGATTGAACGTCTCCGGTAGCCTCGGACGTGCCACCTCAAGACTCAATGTAGCCGCTGCCGCTGCTGCTGGGTGAAGTGTCGGTGTCGCTGCTTTCAGAAGTAGTAGTAGAAAGTGAACGAGAATGAAGAAAGGAGGATTTGCACTAGCAGCAGTTGGCATACTTATAGGAAACCCTAATCGGGTTGTACTCGCTATAGAGTACCCCACTGCAGGCTAGACAATAATAACATTCTGACACACCCCCATAGCCAAAGTGGGGTGTAATCAGCACAATGAGCAAGCATAGCAGTAGTTCACAATTATGAGCAAAGCTAGTGGTAGTCACAGCGGGCAAGTGAGGAGGAGGAGGGACTGTGAGAGGAGAGACGATGGGAGACGACGGCTGAAGCTGCAGACACACGGGCAACAGGAGCGGCTGGCTCAGTGGCTACCGGGACAGCGCCCCGGACTACTGGAGTAACTGGCTCACGGGCTACGAGGAGCTACAGGAGCAACGGACCCACGGGCGACAGGCGCAGCAGGCTCTCTGGGCTACCAGGACAGCGCCCCGGACTACAGGTGCTGCGGACGACAAGACGGCAGCCTCCTCTCAGCCTCCCCAAACAGTCCCACCCCCCCTGACACACACCCCCTGCTTCACCCCTAGCTCCACTCCCCCTTCACCCCCCTTAAACCCTAAACCCTCGGCTCCCACACACCCACCCCCCTCAGCGGTAGCTGCAGCAGTGGGAGACGGAGGAGGAGGAGGAGTAGGGTACGGATCACACAACCGCCACCCCCATACTTGCCACCCCCATACCCCCAAACTTAGGGCAAAAACGGGGGCAGTAGCTGGGGCGGTGTGTGAGCGGAAGCGGGGCGGCGCGCGGGCCCCCAGGGCGCCTCGACGAGTGACGGGAGGGGGGGGACGCGCGGCCCCCCAGGGCGCCGCGACGGGTGACGGGAGGGGCGACGCGCGGCCCCCCAGGGCGCCTCGACGAGTGACGGGAGGGGGGAACGCGCGGCCCCCCAGGGCGCCGCGACGGGCGACGGGAGGGGCGACGCGCGGCCCCCCAGGGCGCCGCGACGGGCGACGGGAGGGCGGGGGGTCGACGCGCTAGAGCCCAGGGCGCCGCGACGGGCGACGGGCAGGGCGACGCGCGGCCCCCTTGGGCGCCGCGACGGGCGACGGGATGGCGGGGGGGGGGGGGGGCGCGCGCGGATCCCCCACGGCAGAAAACCGCCGCGCGCCTCGGGGCGCACGGCGGGCAGAAACTCGCCGCGCGCCCTGAGCGCACGGCAGGAAGAAGGCGTCGCGCGACCGAGGCGCGCGACAAGTAGTACAGCAGCGGAAGCATGAGGTGGTGGGCCCACCCACAGGATCGACCCAGGAGGGTCGACCTGCTCTGATAGCATTTCAGAAGTAGTAGTAGAAAGTGAACGAGAATGAAGAAAGGAGGATTTGCACTAGCAGCAGTTGGCATACATATAGGAAACCCTAATCGGGTTGTACTCGCTATAGAGTACCCCACTGCAGGCTAGACAATAATAACATTCTGACAGCTGCTGCTGCTGGTGGTGTCGCTGCTGCATTCGCTGCTACGTTCGCTGCTGCTGAGGCGGCTACCGACTGGTTCGCGAGGAGCTCCTCTATTCGTTGGAGTGCTGCTCGCGTCTGGTCCAGGCCGGTGTGTAACTCGTACGGAATTATCACCATTTTCCTCCATTTGGCGATTTATAGTAAGATTTGTGACGAAAATAATTGAATTCTATGCGCTGGTCATCTTATTGTGAGTCGAATCGACTGTAGAATTGACGAGCGCTGATTCTGTAGGTCGCGTAATTCTCCCTTAGTCGAAATTCGCGTCCGATCTCGGCCGTTGAGAAGAAATTTGATCCGACGTTCCAAATTTCAACTTTTTTGGGCAAAATTCTCAGGGCCGTTGAGATTCGAATCGATCCGACGGTCGAAATTTCAACTTTTTCGCCACTGGACCTGAGGAGTGTTCAAAAACCGGATCGAGGGGGACGTTAAAAAATAGCTCGGAACTGGTTTGCGTACCCGAAATCGGCGCTTTCCGTCGCCGCCCCCGCGGTTTTAGAAGCTAGTTTTTAGTGGTCGAAAACTTCACGTGAAAACAGGCTCTGATTACCAAGTGTGAGGATCTAGGATCCAGCTCAGAAAAGAGAGTTTGAATTGAATGATTCACCTGGGTACAACACGAGGCTATCCATAGTCTCGACACAAGGTAGGTAACCCAAGTGTTACGCGAATGTTCTGAGGGTGGCGAAGCGTCCCGAACAGAACCTTCCCGAACTCAGTAGAAAGTAATTCGGTGGAAACCGAATAGGCTTGAGTTCGGTACACGTAACCTGGTTCGGTGCTATAACTATTATAAAATATAGGAATGCACCTAACCTAGGAAATCAAGCATATCTATGCATGATAAATGATACCCAAGCTAGTAGTAGCATAATAAAGTCTAGGCAAGCTAGCAAATCCAGCATAAGCCGTCATACTCTCACACGCTCCTCCCTCTCCAACACAGGTTAAACGCCCCTCCCTCTCCCTCTAAACGCTTCTCACGGGTCAGGAAACGAACAGTGCGTGGTGTAGGCGTCACTGTGCCCGTGTCTCCGGCTCCAGCACCCCCAGAACCAGAACCTCCACCAACAACACCCCCAGGGACTCCAGTGCCTCCGACAGGAACACCCCCAGGCTCAGCAACGACCGGCCGCAAAGGAGAACGACGAGGGAACTACGAAACAGACGGGAAGCCAGGGGGGCGAGGCGAGGCGAGACCGCTGAGTCGAGACAGCCGTGTCCTCCTCAGGAGTGGTCTCCACTGTCACACGCCCTGCACCCCCAGAGCCGGCACCAAGGGCTCCAGCAGCCCCAGTACCCACACCCTCCGCAGCTGCACCTCCCGCACCGCCAAACACGACAGGAACTGGACACTGCAGGGGAGAGGGCCGCGGAGTGACGTGCGACACACCTGACGGGGCAGGACGCGAAGGGGGGGCGGGGGGAGGGGGTGGTTCAGTGGTAAGGAATAGCGGAGGGGAGAAGGTCTCAGAACCTCAGTGAGGGCGACTTCTATATTAACTGACCGACTCGTCGAAAGTGACGTCATGAGAACTAAAGAACTGACAAGTAACCGGGTCGTAAAACTGCCAGCCGGAGGTGTCGAGTGGGAAGCCAAGAAAGACGCAGGCACGAGTGCGCAGAGACAACTTATTCGCGCTAGGGGCGCGAACGTGGGCGAGGGAACCCCAGACGCAGCAGTCAGCTGCTACACCTGGAGAACCTGTCCAAAGGGAGACCGGCGTCACCCGTGGTCGTGCGTCACTAGGCCACAAGTTCAGCTGGTTCGCGGCGTAGCGGACTGCCTGAGGCCACAGGAACTGGGGGGCACCGGCATGGCACATGGAGGTCCGGGCAACCACCATGATCAGACCGATGCGTCGCTCAGCTACCCCGTTCTGCTGCGGCGAGGCTGGTAGCGCGTAAGACTGGATGATCCCCCGACCCTGACAAAACGTCTCCAGGCGAGTGGAAGAAAGCTCACCACCACGGTCCAAGTGCAAGCAGAGCCCGCAAAAGGCCCGGGCGTCACCCCTCGCTAGTAGCCACGGCTAAAGGACGGTAGGCACGTCGGCCTTCTGTCGCAAAGGTACAACCGTGGTGTAGCGGGAGTAGTCGTCCACCACAATCAGGAAGTAGCCCTCCTAACGTGGGCCACGGACCGGGGAGGGGCCCCAGACGTCCAAGTGCAGTGTCTGGAAGGGAGCCGTGGTGGGGGGGAACGAGGAGGAGTGAGGGGCAGCGCGCTGCCGACCCTCGACGCAAGGAGTGCACTGCGCCGCAGGCGAGCGAGGAAGCGAGGCAAGCGACTCTGGGAGACCTGAGACCAGACGGTGACGTACGATCCTACTAAGACATGGGAACGACGGTTGACCTAGACGGTGGTGCCAAAGGCCGACGGGTGGGTGAGTGACCGACAGTCGTACGACACAGCAGCTACCTGACCTGACCTGACCCAGTGTGGTGGGACCCAGTGTGTAGTGAGTACAGATCAGAACCCGGCTCCCTGTTGAAAGTGGCGAGAGGCACTCCAGTGGCACCGACTGTGAAGGAGGCAACGGGCTCGTCTAGAGGGAAAGTGGTGACAAATCCGAGGTCATGGAGGTGACTGACATTCACAAAGGTCCTAGAGAACGAGGGGTTGTAGTAACCTAGAGGGATCCGCCGGACACTGGAGAATGGTGGTATTGTGGGCAACTACAGATCCCACGGAGGGGCCAGCCAAGGCGACAGTGATTGGAGTGTGCAGTTGTGTGAGGTCGGTGTAGTTGCGAACGAAACAGCTAGACGCTCCAGAGTCTAGGGTGAAGGAAAGTTGTGCAGTCGATGAGGTCGCACCCGAGTCAGCTACAAAGGCTGGGACTAGACTAGTGGTAGCTGCAGCTCTCACACTAAGAACCTCTGAGGTGCTTGCACTGGAAACTACACAAGCACCAAGATTGGAGACACAAGTCTCAACCTCAGCAGCAGCTCCCACGTACCGGTGTGTATACTGGCTGGGTCCGACAGGGCCCCGCGGTGGAGGCTACTGCTGGCGTTGCTGCTGTACCCGCAGCTGCTGCTGCTGCGGTGGCCACTGCTGCTGCTGCGGTGGCCACTGCTACTGCTGCGGCCACAGGTGCTGCGGCCACGGCTGTTGCTGTCAACATATATTTTATATGTGTTGTTTAGGTTAGTCTAGGTGTTACGTTTCTACTTACTTGCATGATTAGGGTTTGCTATATCTAGGGTTGTACTTCACATTTTCTATCAATTCATTCTTATCGTAACATGGTATCAGAGCGAAGGTCTCGGGTTCGAATCCCAGTGTGTGCACTTCGGGCATCCCAGTGCGGGGGGGTGTCAGAGGTCCACTGGTGATCCCCGATTGATCCTAGGGAAGGGTTACAGGCATGTTGGCCTGGGGGGTTATGGGCGCACTGACCCGCTACTTAACAAGCCCTTTTATCCCAATGGTCTAGTGGTTGGGATTCTGACATGGTATAGAGCTAGGTTTCCCTTGGGCGATTTTTCCCCTAGGCGATTTTTTTTTCCCTTAGGCGAAATTTCTCTCGATAGTCTATGGGCCCACCACCCGCGCGCCTCGTAGCGACCCATAGCCCGAAGCGCCCTGCCCCGTAGAGCCCGAGTAGGTCGCGCCCCCCCGTCGACATCGCGCGTCACCCGTTTCTGCCCTGCGCCCCACCCGTTTTTGCCGTGCGTCACTCGTTTTCTGCCCCGCGCCCCACTCGTTTTACCCCGCGCGTTTCCCCCCAGCCCTCTAGCGCGCAGCAGACGAACGCGCGTAGCTGCGCGCGCAGCCTTAGTCGCACCCGCAGCTTCGCGCTAGTACGTCGCGGCCGCGCGCACGTGCAGCCCACCGTCCTAACCGCCCCCCAGACCTGAAAACCCGCCATTACAGACCTGAAAACCGCCGCCGAACTTGGAAACCCGCCGCCCCAGACCTGAAAACCGCCGCCCCAGACCTGACAACCGCCGCCCCACCTGGAAACCTGCTGCCCCACCCGTTCCAGGCACCTCACCCGGGATCAGCCGCCCCACCCAGTCCTCTCCACCGCATTGAACCGCACAGAACTGCACATAACTGCACAGAACCGCACAGAACCGCCGCCTTAACAGCTTCCCCACCTGAAAACCACCGCCCCAGACCTGACAACCGCCGCCCCACCTGGAAACCTGCTGCCCCACCCGTTCCAGGCACCTCACCCGGAATCAGCTGCCCCACCCAGTCCTCTCCACCGCATTGAACCTCACAGAACCGCACAGTACTGCACATAACCGCACAGAACTGCACAGAACCGCCGCCTCACCCGTAGCCCGCTGCCTTAACAGCTTCCCCACCTGAAACCTGCCTCCCCACGACCTACCACACCCGCCGTCAGTAGCCCCAGCCGATTACACTGCCGCCAGCTACACCAGCAGCAGCATAGGCTGCCCCCAGCGCACCAGCAGCAACGTAGGCTGCCCCCAGCAGAACCAGCAGAACCAGCAGAACCAGCAGAACCAGCAGAACCAGCAGAACCAGCAGAACCAGCAGAACCAGCAGAACCAGCAGAACCAGCAGAACCAGCAGAACCAGCAGAACCAGCAGAACCAGCAGAACCAGCAGAACCAGCAGCAGCATAGGCTGCCCCCAGCGAACCAGCAGCAGCATAGGCTGCCCCCAGCGCACCAGCAACAGCTTAGGCAACTGCCTGCGCACTAGCAGCAGCATTGGCTGCCCCCTGGAGAACCAGTAGCAGCCTAGGCTGCCTCTCAGCAGAACCAGAAGCAGCACAGGCTGCCCCCAGCGCACCAGCAGCAGCTTAGGCTGCCCTCAGCAGAACCAGTAGCAGCATAGGCTCACATGGCATGTACTAGGGTTCTACAGCAGCAGGGCCAGCCGCAGCACTCCCGTCAGTTGGGGCCTGCGGGTCCAAAGTGTGGCGCCCCCAGCAGTGGCTCAGCTAGCAGTGGGCGAGACGTCGGCCCCTGCGGGTACCGGGCCCTGACAGGCCCTGGTGCTGGCACTACCTGCTGGAGTCCTGACCACACTGCGTCCAGCTGCTACCGTCGACTCGACGACCTCCACCGTGAGCGTTTTGGTCCTCACGCTATTACACCGCACTGGCCTTCGCGCCTTCGCCAGCGCACTACTGCACCAGTTGAGTCTCACCTGCCTGGTCTAGGACCCTTTCCGGCTGCACGAGTAGAGACCTGTGTTTCCAGTCTTGGTGCGTGTGTTGTTTCCAGTCCCGGCGCCTCTGAGGGTCTTTGTGTAGAAGCTGCAGCTACCACTAGTCTAGCACTAGCCTTTGTAGCTGGTTCGGGTGCGACCCCACAGACTGCACAGCTTTCCTTCACCCTAGATTCTGGAGCGTCCAGCTGTTTCTTTCGCGACTGTACCGACCTCACACCACTGCGCACTCCAGTCACTGTCGCCTTGGCTGACCCCTCTGTGGGACGTGTAGTTGCTAGCAGCACCACCACTCTTCCGTGTCCGGCGGCTCCCTCAGGTTTTCTTACAGGTTACTACACCCCCTCGTTCTCTAGGAACTTGGTGGGTGTCAGTCACCTTCACGACCTAGGCGTAGTCACTACTTTCCCACTGGACGAGCCTGTTGCCTCCTGCACTGTCGGTGCCACTGGGGCGCCCCTGGCCACATTCCACAGAGAGCCGGGATCTGGTCTGTACTCACTACACACTGGGTCCCACCACACTGAGTCGAGTCAGGTCAGGTCAGGTCAGGTAGCTGCTGTGTCGTGTGACTGTCGGTCCCTCACCCACCCGTCGGTCCTCTGGCACCACCGTCTAGGTCACCCGTCGTTCCCGCGTCTCAGTAGGATGGCACGTTACCGTCTGGTCTCAGGTCTCCCAGGGTCGCTTGCACCGCTTCCCCGCTCTCCTGCGCCGCTGTGCACTCCTTGCGTCGAGGGTCGGCAGCGCGCTGCCCCTCACTCCTCCTCGTTCCCCCCCACCACGGCTCCCTTCAAGACCCTGCACTTGGACGTCTGGGGCCCCTCTCCGGTCCTTGGCCCACGTCAGGAGCGCTACTTCCTGATTGTGGTGGACGACTACTCCCGCTACACCACGGTTTTCCCCTTGCGACGGAAGGCCGACGTGCCTACCGTCCTCGAGCCGTGGCTACTAGCGTGGGGTGGCGCCCAGGGCCTGTGTGGGCTTCGCCTACACTCGGACCGTGGTGGTGAGTTTTCTTCCACTCGCCTGGAGACGTTCTGTCAGGGTCGGGGGATCATCCAGTCTTACACGCTACCAGCATCACCGCAGCAGAACGGGGTAGCCGAGCGATGCATCGGCCTGGTCATGGAGGTTGCCCGGACCTCCATGTGCCATGCCGGTGCCCCCCAGTTCTTGTGGCCCCAGGCAGTCCGCTACGCCGCGCACCAGCTGAACCTGTGGCCCAGTGACGCACGGCCAAGGGTGACGCCGGTCTCCCTTTGGACAGGTTCTCCGGGCGTAGCAGCTGACTTCCGCGTCTGGGGTTGTCTGGCTCACGTTCGCGCCCCTGGCGCGAACAAGTTGTCTCCGCGCACTCGTGCCTGCGTCTTTCTTGGCTTCCCTTTGGACGCCTCCGGCTGGGTGTTCTACGACCCGGTCACCTACCAGTTCTTCGCTTCGCAGGACGTCACGTTCGACGAGTCTGTCTGTTACTACAGGAGTCGCCCCCACCGAGGTACTCAGGCCTTTTCCCCCCCGCTGTTCCTCACCCTTGAGCCCCCACCAGTCGCCCCGGTAGCCCCCCCCCCTTCGCGTCCTGCCCCGTCAGGTGTGTCGCACGTCACTCCGCAGTCTTCCCCCCCGCAGCGTCCAGTCCCTGTCGTGTCTGGGGGTGCGGGAGGTGCAGTTGCGGAGGGTGAGGGTACTGGGGCTGCAGGAGCTGGTGGTGCCGGCTCTGGGGGTGCAGGGGTTGTGGGCGTGGAGGTCACTCCTGTGGAGGACACGGCAGCCTCGACTCGGCGGCCTCGCCCTGCCTCACCCCCTGGCTTCCCGTCCGTCCCGCAGTTTCCTGCCTCACCCCCTGGCTTCCCGTCCGTCCCGCAGTTTCCTCCTCCTTCTTCTCTGCGGTCGGTTGCTGCGGAGCCTGGGGGTGTTCCTGCGGGAGGTACTGGAGGCCCCGGGGGTGTTGGTGGTGGAGGTGCTGGTTCTGGGGGTGCTGGAGCTGGAGGCACTGGCACTGTGGCGCCTACACCGCGCACTGTACGTTTCCTGACCCGTGAGCAGCGTCTCCTCCGGTTGGAGAGGGAGGAGCGTGAGCGATTTGAGAGGGCACAGCAGCAGCAGCAGCAGCAGCAGCAGCAGCAGCAGCAGCAGGAGAGAGTAGAGGAGGAGTCACAGCAGCAGCACGAGAGGGTAGCGCAGGAGTCCCGGTCGCAGCAGCGGGTGCAGCTGCAGCCGCAGCAGGAGAGGGTAGAGGAGGAGTCACGGCCGCACCAGGAGAGGGTAGAGCAGGAGTCCCGCCCGCAGCAGCAGGTGCAGTTACAGACACAGCAGGAGAGAGTAGAGGAGCAGTCACGGCCGCACCAGGAGAGGGTAGAGCAGGAGTCCCACCCTCAGCAGCAGGTGCAGTTCCAGACGCAGCAGGAGAGAGTAGAGGAGGAGTCACGGCAGTAGCAGGAGAGGGTAGCGCAGGAGTCCCGGTCGCAGCAGCGGGTACAGCTGCAGCCGCAGCAGGAGAGGGCAGAGGCGGAGCCACAGGAGCAGCAGCAGGGGCCGGTACCGTCGCAGCAGACGCCAGAGGAGGCGGAGCAGCAGCGACTGCGACTACGCGACCTCCCCGACCCAGCACCTGCACGCTTTGTTCGTGGTCCCCTGTCGTCCCCTCCTGTTCCACCAGTTGAGTCCCTTTCCTCCTCCCAGTGGACTCGTCGTCCTCCCCTCAGTCGTGCTGTGTCTCCACAGCCCCGTCGGTCCCGTTACCGTGCAGACGGTCCGTTTCACCTTGTTCTCCGCTCTCGTGTTCCACCTCCTCCTGTCCTTCCACAGCCCCCTGAGTCGTCCCTCACTGTGCTTCACGACCCGTTGTCCGACTACCTCCGTGCCTCCCGTCCTGTCGTCTCCCGTGTTTTGTCCGCGTTGGTCACTCACCCGACTGCACCTCTGTCGTCTGTCTCAGCACTTGTTACCACTGTCTCTGGCTTTGCCTCTTCCCACCGCCTTGACTACGCCGCTCACTTGGTGAGTGGCCCTGCACGTTCTCCGTCCTCTGGGGGTGCTCCTGTCTTTCCCCTGGAGGTCGTAGAGGACAGGCAGTTCGAGCTTGGTTTTCTTGCGGCCGCTGTTCCTCATCTCTGCGCCATGCTGCTTGCCCTTGAGGGGGATCCAGACGCCCTTGACATCCCGATCCCTCGCACTCACGCCGAGGCGGTCTCGGGACCCTGGGCTTCGTACTGGATAGCAGCTGAGGAGGCAGAGATGGCATCTTATAGGTCCACAGGCACTTACGTCGACGCAGTCCCACCACTTGGGACGAATGTCGTCAGTGGCCGATGGCTCTACAAGGTGAAGCGGCCGCCTGGATCACCACCTGTGTTCAAGGCACGCTATGTTGCGAGAGGCTTCAGTCAGCGAGAGGGGGTGGACTTCTTCCAGACCTTCGCTCCCACCCCGAAGATGAGTATTCTTCGGGTGTTGCTGCATATTGCAGCCCAGCGCGACTACGAGTTGCACTCCTTGGACTTTTCCACCGCGTTCCTTCAGGGGAGCCTGCACGAGCAGATCTGGCTGCGTCGCCCGCCTGGCTTCACTGGCTCTTTCCCACCTGGGACCCAGTGGCAGCTGCGTCGACCAGTCTACGGCCTGCGTCAGGCCCCACGTGAGTGGCACGACACACTTCGCTCGACCCTTGCAGCTCTTGACTTCTTTCCGTCGTCTGCTGACCCGTCACTGTTCGTTCGCCGTGGCTCGACCCCGTTCTTTGTCCTGGTCTACGTCGACGACCTAGTGTTCGCCACTCCCGACCGACGCGCGCTGGCCTCCGTGAAGGAGGAACTGCAGAGGAGACACACTTGCACTGACCTTGGTGAGCTGCAGCACTACCTTGGCCTGCAGATCACCAGGGACAGGGCAGCTCGCACCATTACGCTGACTCAGTCGCATATGGTCGAGCAGATCCTCACGCGGTTTCGCTTCCCGTTCTCCAAGGTACAGCTCACCCCTCTTGGTGTGGATCATGGGCTCACGGCTCCACCTTCGGACGAGTCATTTGAGTCCAGTGGTCCATATCCTGAGCTGGTGGGTTGTCTCATGTACCTGATGACCTGTACTCGCCCAGACCTAGCTTACCCTCTTAGCGTCCTTGCGCGCTTTGTTGCGCCTGGGAGACACCGACCTTCCCACTGGTATGCTGCTAAGAGGGTGGCGAAGTATGTGGCGAGTACATCAGGCATGGGACTTGTCCTTGGAGGGAAGCAGCCAGTTACACTCACAGGTTACTCGGACTCGTCGTGGGCCGACGACGCGGAGACGCGTCGGTCTACACAGGGGTACTCCTTTAGCCTCGGGGCAGGTGCTGTTTCGTGGCGGTCGACTCGGGCGTCGTCTGTCGCCGGTTCCATCTGTGAGGCAGAGGTGTACGCTGCGGCCATGGCCGCTCAGGAGCTTCGCTGGCTGTCTTTCCTTCTCACCGACCTTGGTGAGCGGCCTCGCTCTCCCCCAGTCTTGTTCGCCGACAACAGGTCTGCTGTCCTGTTGTGTGAGGAGCCCCGACTGGTTGGGAAGGCGAAGCACATCCAGCTTCGTTACTTCCTTCTGCGTGAGTTGCAGCAGCGTGGACAGGCACTCGTTCGACGTGTGGTCTCTGAGGCAAACACGGCAGATATCTTCACCAAGGCGTTGCCGCCTTGTGACCACCAGCGTTTCTGCACCCAGCTTGGCCTTGTGCCTGCCCGTCCTCACTTGCTTGCTTAGAGATGCCTTGTTCTGCATGTCTTGTACTCTTGCATCTCTTTATATTTGCTATATACCTGCATGTGGACTGGCCTTGTGGCCCCTTGCTTGCTCTCGGAGTGTGTGGTGACTTTGAGCTCCACCCTGAGATTTGTCTTGTTCTTGTAGACTGGTCTTGTGACCGTTGCTTGCTCTTGTTGTTTCTACAGGACTTCCGTCACCTAGACTATGGGGGTGTGTCAACATATATTTTATATGTGTTGTTTAGGTTAGTCTAGGTGTTACGTTTCTACTTACTTGCATGATTAGGGTTTGCTATATCTAGGGTTGTACTTCACATTTTCTATCAATTCATTCTTATCGTAACAGTTGCCACGGCCACAGCTGCTGCTGCGGCCACTGCTGTCGCGGCCACGGCTGCTGCTGCGGCCACCGGTGCTGCTGCCACTGCTGCTGCTGCGGCCACTTGTGCTGCTGCCACCGCTGATGTTGCGGCCACTGTCGCCACATCGAAATGGCACGCTAGTACGGGGGTAGGGGCCATTCGAGGTGGCAGTACTAGTGGTAGGACTCCCTAAGCTAGTGCTGGTGCGACTGAAAGTGGCCTAAGCTGCTGCTGGGTCTGCTGGGGGCAGCCTATGCTGCTGCTGGTTCTGCTGTGGGACAGCCTAAGCTGCTGCTGGTGCGCCGGGGTGGGGCAGCCTATGCTGCTGCTTGTGATATTTGGTGGCTGTCTATGCTGCTGCTAGTTCGCTAACGGTAGTGTAGGTTGCTACAAGTACTACTGGTGGCAGTCTAGGCTGTTGCTAGTGCGCTGGTGGCAGTGGAAGCTGCTGCTGGTGCTACTGGTGGCAGCCTAAGCTGCTGCTGGTGCGCTGGGGACAGCCTATGCTGCTACTGGTGCTACCGGTGGAAGTCTAGGCTAATGCTGACGCTACTGGTGGCAGTCTAAGCTGCTGCTGGTGCGCCAGGGGCAGCCTATGCTGCTGGTGGTGCTACTGGTGGCGGCCTAGGCTGCGCTAGAGCGGTGGGGAGCGATCTTATGTGGTGGAGTGCAGTTCTGGTAGGTCTAGAGCGGTGAATGGCGGTTGAGAGAGGTGGGGAGCGGTATCTCACGGTTGGGAGTGGTCTAGTGCAGTTGAGGGGCGGTTCTGGTGTGGTTCTGGTGTGATTGAATGCTTTCCAAGTGGTGCAAGAGCGGTTGAGGGCGGTTAAAAGAGGTGGAGTGCGATTGGGGCGGCGGTTTAGGTTAAACGTCCGTTAGGTTTACATTTGGGCGGGCGGGACGGGTGGCTAAGGGTTGGGGCGGTCGTTTGTGGGCGGTCGTACGGTTTGGCCACGGGGCCAGCTAAACGCAGACCACGGGGCCGTCGAGCAAGGGCCTTCGGGGCGCGTTACTGAAGGCCGCGGGTCTTGCTAACGCGTGGGCGGCGGGGCTTGCTAACGTGTGGGCCACGAGGCCTGCTAACGCGTGGGCCGCAGGGCCTGCGTTCTATTGTCGCGCGCTAGAAAAAAAAAACGGACAGTGGGTGGTGGTCGAACGGGCGACGGCGGGAAAATTGCGACAGGCGACGGTCGACGTGCGACGAGCGACGGATTACGCGCTACGAGGCGCGCGTGATGACAGGGCGTGCATTAGTACGAGGCGAGCAGGTGGTGGGCCCATGACTATCGAGTGAAAAATTGCCTACGGAAAAATCGCCTAGGGAGAAATCGCCTAGGGGAAAAATCGCCTAGGGGGGACCTCGCTCTATACCATGTTACAATATGAGAATGAATGACTAGCAAATAAATAAACAAGCAAGATATAGGTCAGCCCTAATTCTAAACCTAGGACAAAAGTAACACACTTGGACTATAACAATACAAACTATATAATTATAGTTTGACAACAACACCACGTCCGACGTGGTGACCACCTTGTTGTCGGTGAGGTCAAGGAGCTCCCATCCCTTGCTCTCCTCCGACACACCGAGATGAAGGCCCCACATGGCCTTAGGCAGCAGCTTTCCGCAGCGCTGCTGCTCGGGAACCAAAACTGCGCCATGCAGCCCCACACACGGGCCAGCGTTAAGTCGGACTTCTTGCCGGTCAGCAGCTGGTACGGAGTGGTCCCCGGTGGCAGCATCGACATCTCCAAGCATTGCAGACCCAGATGGTCTGCCGCACGGCGAGGTGCCACCAGTGGTGCTGCACGCCCATGTGCAGCAGCATCGTCCGCACCGAATCCACCACCGTCCGCATCTCCCGCTCTGCCATGCCGTTCTTGTTGGGTGCAAATTCATATTGCACGACATCCTGCCGTCTGTTTGTACGAATTTGCGTGTGCGAATGCATTTGCGTGTGAATGGTGTGTTCGTGTGTTTGTTTGCTTTCGCAATTTTCGCTTCTAGCATTTGCAGGTACATGCGCATTGTGCGCTTCGGCACAACATTGTACGCGCTATGAACAGTACAAGCAGAAAGGACGTGCTCGCAAAGGAACCCAAGATGGAAGCTTTGCGGTTCGGCTTATTTGATTGCGCAGATTCAGTTCTATCCAACTCGAAATTGTACTGTTTTGTTTGGTTGACTATAGTGTAGCAGGGCAGGCACTATAGGAGTACAATTTAGGAGAAGGGTTGGATATTGTTTGTCTGTATCTGCGTGCTACAGGGCCAGGGGAAACCAGCGGAACCAGCATTTGGCTGGTTGGGCAAAGACAAAGCAGGTTCTGTTTTTAAGGACCTGAACCTGGTTGTTGTTTTCCCAGGTTGGAAAAAACAGAACCAGAGTTTGTTTACCAACCTACCACCTGTTGTTTTTTCCAGCTAGGTTGGTTCCGTTGCTTGGAATTATTTGGGATCAACCTTGGTTGTTCCTAGGTTGATTCCCATGGTCCTTGCTAGCTATAACTATTTATTCCGTCTCTGTTTGTACCTGGATATAGTGAAATTAATTCAAGCGAATTTCCTCCTTCGTTTCTACGCGGTTCGACGGCGGAATGCTACCCGAGTCAACGCTCGTATGCTAGCGCCCTAGTGCTAGGAAAACGCTATACGAGCAATTACTCTGTAATGGCAGAACTTTTCGCGAGGCAACTTGGCTTATTTTAAAGCTCTTGGAGAGAGCTTCGATATAGCTAAGTCTCAGCTTAATCCGATCGACGGTCAACAAGAGACGCTGCGCGACGTTCAAGGTGCTCTTGCTATTTTGGCTAAGTCATTCTTGATCCCTCTCTCTACAAACTCGGACCCGAGGATAGGGGCTGGTCTTGTACCAGGCACCCAAGGACCCTTGGAGGTGACCCCGAGGAGAGGTTTTAAGTTTGAGTAAGTCTTAGTAGCTTGAGTTTAATAGGCCCTTACACCAACAGTTCTGCTGCGGGGTGTAACAGTCGTGGACGTTCCTTTGCCATCCACGAAGTCGGTCACAAGCCATCCCCCAACGCGCCTATGGCTTACCGCACACAGGGACGTCCCGTCCCACCGTAAACTCCAGCCTTGGGCATCTCAGCTCGGCCGAGCGGCGTCGCGGGTTGCGCGCATGCAGGCAACCACCGCCATGCTCACCGCTGAGATTCCCGCGGAGCAAGGCTGCGCGGGGGACGCGGCGCGCGATGGGCATGATGGCCTGCGCAATGCGACGTAGTGGCTGACTCCAGTCCAGGCGCGTCGCCTGCGAGGATTTCACACAGCGAGGTACGAAAGAAGGAAAACCGAGGTGAAGACTACTTGTCTCGGCATTCCGATATGCTGCGCCATGATGTGGATATGACGGGTTGGCTTCTATGGGGATCAAACAACCTCGAGTTGAGCGGGGATGAATGTGGCGGTGGCGCATCGGTTTGACGTCGTTAAGAAAAGTCCCGATAGAAATAGTAGGTATTTTCAAAAACAAACTCAAAACCATTTATTCATCAAGTAGTGATAGGGATTCTCCTATCATCCGAGGATGATCCTGAATAAATGGTTCATCCGAGGATTTTGGTTTAGGGAGAGAGGCACTGACAAACTTAAAACCATTTATTCAGGATGAATCCTAGATCAGTGATAGGCTAGGAAAACTAGGTTAGATACAGGTTGGGAGTGGCGATAACTTCCACTGGTCTTGCACGGCCGGGAGTTTGCGTTTGGGTACTGCCAATACATCACAAACACATAAAGGGAATCCAATTTGTTGCTCTCTAATTCCTGGCCCATTCCATGTTACACGCGCACTTGCAGAGTATTTGATCCTCCCGGATCCTGCAAGTGGCCCATGCATGGGGGGGTGGCAGTGGCACGGAGAGGGAAATGACAGAGGAAGATTGCCTGGGCAATGGGAAGGTGACTGAACAAATGAAAAAAAGGGGAAGTTCACTTGAAAACTGGCAATAGCATGGTGACGTGAATATGGTTATAGGATGAGAAAATGAAGCATTGGAAAATGGCAATCGAACATGGGCTTCAGAAATGGCAATACAAGCAGAGTCAGAACTTGACAATGGAGGGTGACACGCAGCTGGGAAGATGAACATGAGATTGCGTGAAAGAATGAAGTATTGGAAAATTTGCGTGGAGAACGGCTTTGGGAAGTTGGCGGCTGGAAAGTGGAATGGAAAACATGAGACAGAAAAGAAAAAAAGCATGAGCAGACCCACAACAACTGACAATCGAGGTGACTGGAGAAGTAAAAACAAACACCTGACTCGGAAAAGAGAGGTTGGGATTGAACAAGAAATATGACACCGGGAATTAGGCCATGTAAGTGGGAATGGCAAGATTGGAAAAACGATCTTAATAAGTTGAAGGCAAGAATAAAGCAAGTATGAATTCAAAGCGTACAACTGACAACGCAAAAAAAAGTGTTTGGAAGATGAATGTGGTGAACATGAAAAAAAGGGCACTGGGTAGAATGAGGATGGGAGGCAACAAAATAACGTGTGCAAGCTGCACAACATTCCTCATCTTCCCTACCCTGCTTGAATCCCCCATCCCCCCTCTCCCCACCCTTTCCAACACCCCACACTTCCGCGATTGAAAACATGGCTGTGGAAGAATGGCATGGCATATGAGAGCATGGCATTGGAATAACGCCAATGAGATAGCAGCAATGGGACCATTAGAATGGGAAGTGGGGATGCAAGAGAGGAAAACTGACTATGGGGGAAATGAGGCAAGTTTACTAGGAGAAGTAACACAAGACGAATGATTACGACAATATGCAGTCATGACATGATGACCATTGACATGCATTGGTTGACATGCATTAGCTACTCACATGCATTAGCTGCTGACATGCATTAGCTGCTGATATGCATTAGCTGCTCACATGCATTAGCTGCTCACATGCATTAGCTGCTCACATGCATTAGCTGCTCACATGCATTAGCTGCTGACATGCATTGGGTGGTATGGTTGGAGCATGGGTAAGGCATGCAGAGGGGATGGGGGAGGTGGGCACAAGGACGGGGGTGGGCGACGGCAGGTGGCAGGGATGAGAGGGTGCGTGTGTGGAGGAACATGGGCATGCGATGTTGGCGAAGAGATGGGTAGTGGGATGGGATGATGGGCACGTGGATGGGTCGAGTCTGTAGTGGACGTGCACGAACGAGGGACCAATGTCAAGATGAAAATCACCGTGGGAATCTGACAGGACAACAAATGTAACTGTGTAGTGAAGCTCACTGGAAAATATCAAGCAATCAAATGGAAATTTGGCAAATGCAATTGAGCAAATGGTGCCTGGCAGATGTCTACGTGAGTTTTCTGGCCAGAATAAAAGAAAATGAGATGGAAAATGGCAATGGCAAGTTGACTGAACAAACTAAAGATGGAAAGTGAACAGAGAGAAAGGAAATTGAGAACCGGGCAGGATTATGCTAAGTTGACTGGTCAAAAGGATTGGGGAATTGGCCTGGAAAATGTCAACGGAAGAGGAAAAATGACAGGTGAAAATGAGAATATGGCAATGTGATGGGATGTATAGCAGAAAATGTTAATGGGAAGTGGTTAGAAAAAGCAGAATAGAAAACAAGATGCGAATTATGGAGTTCCCCTTGCATCGGTGCCTTGGCATGTGTGCTCCCAAACACCACAGCAGCGAAGCGATTAGGGAGACCTCATTTCATCTCACATCTCTTTTCATCCCAAACTCGCATCACCTCATCCCTGTTGAGTGATGCTACCATTCGCATTCACGTCTGTCTGCCTCCCATCATATGTTCGTGCGTTGCATGCGTGTTGTGAGTGTGTGCAAGAATTTGTGTTTTGTGCGGTTTGGTTTTTCTGAGTGTGTGTGTGAATGTTATTTGGCTTGAGCAGATATCTGAAGTGACTCCTCTGCTCAAGAGCTTTCCGAGGAACCAAGTATCGCTTCAATCGGAGCACGAACAAGAAAGTTACGAACGTTGGAGTTCGTATGCTTTTGATATTTGGTTGTGGTGACTATGGGAAGTTGTGGGGTTGACTCAATATGGGGTACAGACTTTTGGGGGTTGGGAAATTCGTCTTTTCTACTGTAGTTGCTGCCAAATGGTTGGGAGAAACCAAACCAGGTTGGCAAGTGTGGCCAAGTTGGGTTGAGGTGGATTGTGGAGGTTGGGATAGTGACAAAGGTCAAAGTTGGGTTGCCTATGGGGAAGGGAATTGTGTGGCATGGAGTTTCCTTTGGTTGGGGACTCCTTGGGACCTTCCCTCTCGTCCTCCTCATCCCTTCCACCTGGTTTAGTGCTACTCCAATTCTCTTGTGTGAACTTGTGTGAACTTTGTGATTGAGTTAAGTTCTTATGGCAGCATACCCCCCTGTGCGCCGAAATTGATAAGTCGAGATTTACTTCACCTCTTGATACGTTTCAACTTGGGAACTGTAGCCACGGAGTAGGGCTACAACATATATGAGTTTAGTGAAGTTTTGACAGTGCAATTTTCGTCGACGGCGTTTCTTGTGAACTCTACTTTTCTGTTCAGAAACTAGGCCCAACGATGTTGAGATATTTTGGCTCCTAATCTTCATAGACTCCGTCCTTAGTCTCTAACAAGTGGTATCAGAGCTGATTAAGGACTTTGTGGAGAGTCTACTGAAGTGTGAAGACCCTCCTAGACCCACCATGGCCTGTGGGCGTGCCTAAGTGGAGTTCTGGAGGTTGGATGTGACTTCCGCTAAGGGGAAACTCTGCCGAAATTTCGTTGGCGCCGACACTTGTGAAGATTGTGTGGATCTACATTGTGACCAGCAAAAGGGGGAGCTGAAACCTCTGATTGGGAGCAGAGGAGATGAATCAAGGGAGTGGAGATGCAGCTGAGAAGAGGAGTGAACCGCCACCATCCAAGATCGAAGCTTTGGATGGCTCCAACTATGAGGAATGGAGCGGGCGGATGCGGAGCGCCTTCAAGCGCTACAAGCTACTGAAAATTGCAATGGGAGAGGAGAAGATGCCGGGGGAAGGAGATGCCCGCGATCGGTGGATTGAGAAGAGCGCGGTGCTGTACGACCTCATCCTTAAATCGGTCAACAACGACATGTTCCAGCACATCAAGGATTTGGTGGAGTTGGATGATTCCGGACCGAAGGCATGGAAGCTGCTACGCGACGTGATTCAGCCCAACACGCTGCCGATGGTGATTGTGTTGGAGAAGGAGTTGGCTGCCCTCTCCATGAAACCGGGAGATGATGTGAAACCGGTCCTTGACAAGATCAAGGACACCTATGCGAGGATGGCAGCGGCGGGCAGCGAAGTGTCGCAGATGCAACAGTGCACCAAGATCATCTCGGTGCTCGACAACTCGTGGGACAACCTCATCCCCACCCTCAACGTTCAGCAGGACAAATGGACGCCTGAGTGGCTACGGCAGCAGATTCTGCAAGAGGACTTCCGCAGGCGCCACACGGGAGGTGGTGCTGCCAACAAAACTGCTGAGGGGTATGGAGCTGCAGGAGGCAGCAGAGGAAGAGGGGGAGGGAGAGGCCGAGGCCGTGGGAGAGGCTTTGGCAGAGGGAGAGGCCGAGGTGACTACAATGAGGGGCATGGGAGCTCTGGTGGCAGGGGGAGCACCCGAATGGAGGGTGCGTGCTGGTACTGCAAGAAGGCTGGACACCCGTGGTTCAAGTGTTTCAGCCGGCCTGAGGGATGGGCCCCTCCAGGCATGAAGCCGCCAAGTGGTGAACGTGCACGCGGTGGCGCTGTGCAAGGATCAGGTGCACAAGGTGATGGTGCACAAGGTAAAGCCGACCCTGGGATGTTCCTCATGGTTGAGGATGTGCAAGGGAGTGGGGGTGATATGGGTTCAGTTGGGAAGGTTGTGATGCACCCCCTCACTCACTGGGTGATCGATTCAGGTTGCACGAGTCATATGACCCCACGGGCAGATTTGCTTGATGAGGTAAAACCTCCTGGGAAGATCAAGTTTGTGGCTGCCGCTTCAGGTGCTTTGCTCCCTGTGATTGGTGTTGGGAATGCTAAGGTGATGGGAGCCAATGGAGAGCTTGTGGGGCTTGGGAATGTGCTGTTGGTTGAAGGTTTGTCCGCTAACCTTCTTTCTGTGCGCCGGCTGCAGAAGAGCAAGGCTGAAGTTACCTTCGGCCCAACCAGCTGCCGTGCAAAGCTTGGGAAGTTGCTGCTGTGGAACTTGGAGGAGAAGAGCAGCTGCATCAAGGACCTGTGGCAGCTGCCCATCATCCCTTGGAAGGGGAAACCACCAGCAACGGCAAAGGCAGCGGCAGCGGCTAAAGCAACTGCGGGAGGAGAGGAGACTGCACCAACTGCTGGGGCCCTGGATGCAGTCAAGAAGGTGCAGCAGCCACAGCAGCCACATGGTGAGGTGCTTGCTGGTGTGGATGCGACAGCTGCATGGGGAAAGGCTTCATCTGGGAGTGGTGAGGCTGATTGGGAGACGTGGCACGAGAGGCTCTGCCATGTGAACATTCCTATGCTGCAGAAGTTGGTAAAGGATGGGTGCTTGAAGGGGCTGGAGGTGAAGGGGGGAGCAAAGGAGATTGGGAGCTGCCCTACCTGCCTTGAGACCAAATTCACGAAGTTTCCCTTCAGCAGCAGCACAGGACCAGCCAAGGCACCACTTGCACTAGTGCACATGGATGTGGTGGGCCCCACGAGGGCCCTTTATCTCTCGGGCAGCCGCTACTTCTTGACGATTGTGGACGACCACACGCGTGCGGTGTGGGTGTACCCTCTCAAGACTAAGGGGGAGGTGGCAGCGGCTGTTCTTAAGGAGTGGATGCCGAGAGCACAAAGGGAAAGCGGACACAAGGTGAAGGTGATCCGCACTGACAACGGAGGAGAGTTCATCGGCGCTGATTTTGAGAAGGAGCTGAAGCGGAAGGGGATCCAGCATCAGCTCACAGTGCCTTACAACCCTCAGCAGAATGGCGTGGCTGAGCGGTTCAACCGGACCCTGCAGGAAGGTGCTCGCACTATCCTTGGGCGTGCAGGGCTGCCGGATCCGTTTTGGGTGACATCACTGCGGCAGGTCGTTGTTGTGAAGAACCGGGTGCTGGCGACTGTGGGGGACAAGCAATGGGTCCCCTACACCAAGTGGTATGGGAGTGCGCCTGCAGTCAACATGCTGAGAACTTATGGCTGCATGGTGGTGTTTCATGTACCGAAGGAGAAGAGGGGAAAGTTGGAAGCTTCTGGGAGATGGGGTGTGCACTTGGGGCTTGCCAAGGACCACAAGGGCTGGTTGATATGGGACTTGACGAGCCAGCAACTGACTGTGTCAAGGGATGTTAAGTTCCTTGAGTCCTTGTTCTACAAGGAGTGGAAGCAGCAGCAGCAGCAGCGGCAGCAGCAGGAGGAGGAGGAGCAAGGTGCTCCACAAGGTGCCGGACGTACGGCTGACCGTCCTAGGAGGGATGTGCGCCCTCCTAACAGGCTGACCTATGCAAGCCGTGGCAAGCCAAAGGTGGTAAGGGCTGGGAGTGTGGCTGAGCAGTGTGATGAGGATGAGATAGCACACTGCTACTGGGCAGCCGTCCCTGAGCCCAAGACGCTAGCTGAGGCATTGAGCGGGCCCGATGCTGAAAAGTGGAAGCAGAGTGTGAAGGAGGAGTATGATTCTCTGCTAGAGAATGAGACGTGGGAGCTGTGTGAGCTGCCACCTGGGAAGAAGGCCATTTCTTCCAAGCTGATTTTCAGGCACAAGTACGGACCTGATGGGGCGCTGACCCGCTACAAGTCAAGGCTTGTGGCTAAGGGGTTTCAGCAGACAAAGGGAAAGGACTTCAACGAGCTCTATGCTCCTGTGGGGAAAGGCACAACACTTCGGGTGTCATTGGCAATGGCAGCAAACCGTGGATGGCGGGTGAAGCAGATGGACATCACCACCGCCTTCCTCAATGGGATCATTCTGGAGGAGCTGTACATGTTACAGCCTGAGGGTTTGGATGATGGGAGCGGCAGGGTGTGCAGGCTGAAGAAGGCCATCTATGGCCTGAAGCAGGCTCCTCGTGCATGGTACCACAAGTTAGAGGAGACTCTGCTGGCTGGGGGTTTCAAGAAGAGTGAGTGTGATCACAGCTTGTTCCTGCTGCAGGAGAAGGAGCAGTTTCTCATGCTCCTGGTGTATGTGGATGACATCCTGCTCTTCTCTGAGTCGTCTGCAATGATTGAGCATGTGGAGGAGATGCTGGAGATGCAGTTTAAGTGCTCCAAGATGGGAGATGTGAAGTACTATTTAGGGATGCATGTGGAGAGGGACCTTGACAAGGGAGTGTTGAGGTTGCACCAGAGAAAGTATTGTGAGGGGCTGGCTGAGAAGTATGGGCTGCAAGATGGAGGAAAGCCAGCCACCCCACTGCCTTCGGGGTTCACTGTGGAGCCCTGTGCTGATGAGGAGGTGGTGGGTGAGAGTGACAGGAAACTTTTTCATTCCATGGTTGGGGCACTCAACTATGCGGCTAACCACACACGGCCTGACATTGCCTTTGCAACATCCAGGCTTGCCAGTGTGGTTTCACGCCCCAGTCATGAGCAACTGGAAGCGGCCAAGAGGTTGGTCCGCTATGTGAGTGCAACGGCATCAGTGGGTTTGGAGTACAGTGCTGTGAGGCAGAGGCTGCAGAGGAGTGCAGCTGATTTGAGCAAGGGGGAGACGCTCCTGACCTGCTACACTGACGCTAGCTTCAACTCGGTGAAAGCGGATGGCACCAGCATTGGAGGCTATGTGTGCCTGTTCGGAGGTGGTGCAGTGAGCTGGCGCAGTAAGAAGCAGAATGAGGTGGGGCAGTCCTCGTGTGAGACAGAGTACATGGCCCTGCATCATGGGGCAAAGGAGGTGGTGTGGCTGAGGCGTTTGTTGGAGGAGATTGGAGTTGGTCAGAGGGAGCCGACTGTGATTTTCTGTGATAATGAGTCGGCGGTGAAGCTAGCGAAGAATGCTTGTCTTCATGGGCTGACCAAACACATCAGGCCTAAGTGGAATTGGGTGAGAAGGCTCCTGGACAAGGAGGTGCGGCTGGAGATTGTGAAGACCCATCAGCAGGCGGCTGACATTCTCACCAAGCGCCTGGCTGAATCTGAGCATTGGAAGGGCATGAAGCTTGCTGGGATGAGTGTGCATTGAGGATGCATGCTTGAGCTATGGCATGTGGGATGATGGTTGGCAGCCAGAGGGGGAGTTTGTTGAGTGATGCTACCATTCGCATTCACGTCTGTCTGCCTCCCATCATATGTTCGTGCGTTGCATGCGTGTTGTGAGTGTGTGCAAGAATTTGTGTTTTGTGCGGTTTGGTTTTTCTGAGTGTGTGTGTGAATGTTATTTGGCTTGAGCAGATATCTGAAGTGACTCCTCTGCTCAAGAGCTTTCCGAGGAACCAAGTATCGCTTCAATCGGAGCACGAACAAGAAAGTTACGAACGTTGGAGTTCGTATGCTTTTGATATTTGGTTGTGGTGACTATGGGAAGTTGTGGGGTTGACTCAATATGGGGTACAGACTTTTGGGGGTTGGGAAATTCGTCTTTTCTACTGTAGTTGCTGCCAAATGGTTGGGAGAAACCAAACCAGGTTGGCAAGTGTGGCCAAGTTGGGTTGAGGTGGATTGTGGAGGTTGGGATAGTGACAAAGGTCAAAGTTGGGTTGCCTATGGGGAAGGGAATTGTGTGGCATGGAGTTTCCTTTGGTTGGGGACTCCTTGGGACCTTCCCTCTCGTCCTCCTCATCCCTTCCACCTGGTTTAGTGCTACTCCAATTCTCTTGTGTGAACTTGTGTGAACTTTGTGATTGAGTTAAGTTCTTATGGCAGCATACCCCCCTGTGCGCCGAAATTGATAAGTCGAGATTTACTTCACCTCTTGATACGTTTCAACTTGGGAACTGTAGCCACGGAGTAGGGCTACAACATATATGAGTTTAGTGAAGTTTTGACAGTGCAATTTTCGTCGACGGCGTTTCTTGTGAACTCGACTTTTCTGTTCAGAAACTAGGCCCAACGATGTTGAGATATTTTGGCTCCTAATCTTCATAGACTCCGTCCTTAGTCTCTAACAATCCCATCTCACACTCCCATCACCTCATCCCATCTCACACTCCTATCACCTCATGCCATCTCACACTCCCATCACCTCATACCATTTCACACTCCCAGCCCCTCATCCCATCTCACACTCCCATCCCCTCATGCCATCTCACACTCCCATCCCCTTATCCCATCTCACGCTCCCATCACCTCATCCCATCTCACACTCCCATCACCTCATGCCATCTCACGCTCCCATCACCTCATCCCATCTCACACTCCCATCATCACCTCATGCCATCTCACACTCCCATCACCTCATCCCAGACTGCATGAGCACAGCCATCAAGCTGGCTGGATAATGGATAATGGGGGGAGTTAACAAGAGAACTGGAAATGGAAAGCTGACTGGAAAAACAAGCACCGGGATGGGAAAATGATGTAAAAAATGGCAGGGAAAACGGCAAACAGAATTGGATTGGAGATATGGCCACATCTTTCAGCCTCACAACGCCACCCCCCTCCTTTCTGCTTAATCCCTTCTCGTTTCCTTTTAGCCCCACCCTGACGATAGTGGGTGGGAACATGGCATGGAACATGGCACGGGAACATGGCATGGGAACATGGCATGGGAACATGGCATGGGAACATGGCATGGGAACATGGCATGGGAACATGGCATGGGAACATGGCATGGGAACATGGCATGGGAACATGGCATGGGAACATGGCATGGGAACATGGCATGGGAACATGGCACGGGAACATGGCACGGGAACATGGCACGGGAACATGGCACGGGAACATGGCACGGGAACATGGGAAGGGAACATGGCATGGGAACATGGCACAGGAACATGGCACGGGAACATGGCACGGGAACATGGGAAGGGAACATGGCACGGGAACATGGCACGGGAACATGGCACGGGAACATGGCACGGGAACATGGCACGGGAACATGGGAAGGGAACATGGCACGGGAACATGGCACGGGAACATGGCACGGGAACATGGCACGGGAACATGGCACGGGTACATGGCATGGGAACATGGCACGGGAACATGGCACTGGAACATGGCACGGGAACATGGCACGGGAACATGGCACGGGAACATGGCATGGGAACATGGCATGGGAACATGAGATGGGAACATGGCATGGGAACATGGCATGGGAACATGAGATGGGAACATGAGATGGGAACATGGCATGGGAACATGGCATGGGAACATGGCATGGGAACATGGCATGGGAACATGAGATGGGAACATGAGATGGGAACATGGCATGGGAACATGGCATGGGAACATGGCATGGGAACATGGCATGGGAACATGGCATGGGAACATGGCATGCATAGGAACATGGTATGGGAACATGGTATGGGAACATGGTATGGGAACATGGTATGGGCACATGGTATGGGAACATGGTATGGGAACATGGTATGGGAACATGGTATGGGAACATGGTATGTGAACATGGTATGGGAACATGGTATGGGAACATGGTATGGGAACATGGTATGGGAGCATGGTATGGGAACATGGTATGGGAACATGGTGTATCTATTGACTCCATCACAATCTCATGGCCGCTCCTGCTTTCATTCTCAACTCTGTTGCCATCCCAATCATTTTGGTCAAGCTCTGACATTGGCCTAGTTGATACTTCACTCATTCCAATGACAAGGGAATATCGCATCTCATTGCTTCATAGTTTTCAGAGCCTTTTCATTAACAATTCTGCGACTGTGTTCAACCTGACCATTTATGTTCATTCTTTGTCACTGTGGCCTGACATTGAATTGTTCTAGAATATTGCTCCATTTCCTGACCATCGAAATTCAATTCTGAGATTGGTTTTTGTACGAGTTCACCATTTTTGGTTCAAATTCATCAGATAGCATAAGTCCTATCAGAACATGAAACATGGGCAGCCTAACTCAAGACTCTCTGTTTTCACACTCATTCCTTCATTCCATGCACTCCATTCACCCCCATCCAGACCAGAGCATAAAAAGAAGATGCATATATTGAGATTTCCAGAATATACAGGGTTACTAAGTCTACAGTGGCACCCCTCCTACCAGTCCCTTCTCTCCATCCACCAGTCATTCCCATCATTCCCACAACATCCTGCCAGGCAGGATGGAAAAAAGGGGGTGAACCCCTACCACCAGCATTCCACATCACCCCCACCAGCTTTACCCTACTTGCCATTGTGTTACTTATTCAAGGCTATGCTTGACCAAGCACTACTCACCCACCTCCTCATCCGCCTCGTCACTCTAGCCTTCCCATTTGGTGCCTTATTTGCTGTTGTCCCTTCCATTCTTACCTTTGCTGCATCATCATTATCAGAACCTGGCATTTGCCTTGAAATTTTGTCAGAGTTCTTAGCAGCAGCTGCAGCAGTAGTAGCGTCAACAGGGACAACAGCAGCTGAAGCCTTTCTGAGGTTGGAGAGACCAATCTTTTTTTCTGAGGTCTGGCATTTGTTGGAGCTTTTTTTCACTGAATCTTTTGTGCTGGTTTTTACAGCAGGAGTTCGCACAGATGCGCAGCTCGTGCTGTTTGCACTGCTGGAGCTGAAGGTGCAAACCATCACGCTCCTGCTGCTCTTGTTAACATCATTCTTACTGGCAGCAGCTTTTTCAACCATAATCCAAGGCGATTTCTTGCCTGTGGTAGCGAGAAACTCGTCCTTTGACAGGAAGGACACGTTACCCTCATTGCTGCTGATGCTTTCAGGGTTAAGATACCGTTGACGAAATTCCAGCAAGTCCAACTCGCTCATATACGAGAATTCGTCCTCCGAATCCTCAGAGATTCGTGCCTTTTTCGCACTTGGAGCAGCAGCAGCAGCAGGCGTGGATCGCTTGCGTGCTGCATCGCTCCAGCTGGGAGAGGCGGAAGAGGAGGCAGCAGGAACGAACCCGTGGTCCTCTTCCCAGTAGAAGAGGTCGTCGGGGTCAGCCTTGCTGCACGCAGCGAGGGTTTTCACGGCCATCAGCAGTCAGGTGCAAAGAGAACCTCGAGGCTTGAGGAAGGGGGTAGCAACGAGCTGTGAGTACAGAACGATGTGATTCAACTGAAATGAAATGGGTGTCAGACGGGGTTTTCTACTGCGTGACACTACGAGAGCGGCATCGGTTCTGACAAGATGCTGATGAGCGGTTCGTTTACTGTCGAGCCGCTCCAGATGACGGGGGGTAGCCAGAAGTGGGAGTTCTGGCTACGGGAGTTTCAGGTATGGTACCGTTGCTAGGGTATGGTGCTGTCCGTTTGCCACGGAGTTGTCAATTACGCAGATCCAATGGCATCCGAAGCGAACAAATGTACTTTCCGAAGTTCTCGCAATGCTCTACAGTAGTTGACGTGGCAAGTGAGAACTCTCCAGGTGGTTCAGTCGGGCCCACAAATTTTGAATCCGTGGCTCGAAAATGCTCCCGTGGAGAGTTCTTAGCCTCCGAAGCATGAGGGTAAGATAGTCACACCTGGGCTTTGCGGTTCCACGTCATAATTTCTTGCGAATCTGACTCAGGTTAGGCCTGACTTGGGAAAATGACATGGCGATTGCGCGCCACCGGCTGAAGACGAATTCACTGAAGCGACCTGGGCTAATCAATCCCGACGCGACGCGCTGCGGCTAAGCGGACAGCGGGAGCGTTGAGGCTTGGCTAGCGGGTTCCGCGCCAGAGCCTTGGGAATTCACGGCGGAAGCAGAGGTCAGGCTTTGAGGACTTGTCTCCGTTCATTGTGTAAGGGCGCGTCACGTTTGTTCGCATTCAGTTTAGTGTGATGTTCGCTCTGGTATGGTTTGTCTGCTTCATCGCTCTGAATCGTTTGTCACCGATCTGAAAACTGTTTTACGTGAATTGTAAGCGAACTAGCTTGACCCACAATTGGTTCGTGAGTTCGAACCTGTCGAACGCGGTTTTTCCGGGACTAATTGTGCTTTGGCGACAAGGCTCTGGGTTCATCGCCGAACAAAACCGTATCACGAGACAGGGTTGGTGGACCACGCAAGGTTTCGTTCCACAACGCATCCGGGCGAGACCAATGCAGCGGAAATCTGGCAGCGAATACACGAAACGAAAAGGAACGCAGCAAAAATACTCTGGTTCGGGAACCGGGTAACCACCCCCTACACCCAGCAGATTATCCGCTCTTGCGTGGGGCTTGGGTTGCGGACGAGCAAGGCAGCGTGATGAGCTCCCACAAGTCAGATCCTCTCTCATTTTCAGGTCTCGTTCAAACTCTGTCTAGGCTTCAAGGTCGCTGCATTCCATCCCTTTATAGATCCTTAGCAATCTCGTCTGTTAGGGAAATGATGGAGTCAGCGACACCTTCCCGACGACGTCCTCACTAGGATACTATGGCATTGTGAGGACTCATCACCGTGGGAATCCGACAGTGACGCGTTATGGTCTCGGCATTCATTGTGGAAGAAGCCACAGTACCTTCGCTCGATCGTTTTATACGAAGATTCCAATGCTGAGGAAGAGTCGAATCCAATATCGTCCCCCTCCGCCGTTCCATCCGTTGCCAGAATCTTCCTCGTGTCGTCGGTGTGCCACCGTTGGCGCGATGTAGCTCAGCGTGCCGTCTCCACCCTCCTCGTCGAACGAAAGCATGCCATTTCCCTCCAAGAACTCTCGAATGCAGTCGCGTGCTTCCCGAACCTCACCCATCTCCATCTGTGCGGCGACAGCGTGGAAACCCTAGACGACACCTTCCTCGCTCACCTCGCATCATCCTGTCCTCAGCTCAAGATTCTTCACGTGGGACGCGGAATCACTCATCATCCGGACTATGTCGGACCGAAGCATAAGCACCCGATCACCGAGGATGGTCTGGATCGCTTCTTCCAACGATGCACTCAGCTCGAGCAGCTTTCACTGCTCTGCCTCCATCCGGACGTCCACCTACCCGCTTCCTTCTTCCACCTCACGCGTCTTCACACCCTGGCTTTAACAGCCGCCCCCGCCTTGGAAGCTCCAGATCTGGAGAGCCTCGCCTCGCTCACCACTCTTCATATCGCCTCCCCGGAGTTGACCGAGGAGCAACTGGCCAACGTACGTCGTCTTCCCAGCACCACCAGCCTTTCACTCTCTGTCGGGACCGCTTTTTCTCCTGCCAGTGGTGACTCGGGCTCAGCTGCCTTCGCCATCGCACAGCTACCGTTGATCAAATCGTTGGACACTCGCCACGTGTCGCTGTCGGATTGGCCATTGACCAGTCTTGAACGGCTGCAGTTATCAGAATGCAGCGAATTGAAGCGGCTTCCGGACGACATTGCGGAGTTGCTGCCGCGTGTGCGTGAGCTGACCGTTTCCAGGTGCGAGGCCTTGGAGGAGCTGCCGGAGGGTGTCTGTTCCCTGAAGCACCTCGAGACCTTGTCAGTCATCAATTGCGACAACTTCAGCTGCCTGCCTGAAAACATGGGGAGATTGAGTGCCCTGAAAACCCTGGTTCTGGAACTGCTGCCGCTGGCGAGCCTGCCTGACTCCGTGTGCCAGCTCAGCTCCCTGGAGACCTTCTTCCTGCTCTCGTGCGACTCAATCTACGAGCTGCCAGCAGGGTTCGCCTGCCTCACAGCTCTCACAACGCTCTGCCTCCAGCAAGTGGCGCTTCCAGCAGACATAGGACGCCTGAGTAACCTCCACGCGCTGCTTCTCAGAGACATCTTCGAAGGTCCGCATCTCCCGTGCTCGTTATCAGAAATCGCGTCGCTGACGAGGCTTGAGCTGAACGAGAGCAGCGTGGAATTGCTGCCAGAGGGCGTGGGATCGCTCAGCAACCTGCAGGAGCTGCACGTCTCGATCTGCAACCTCACAGCCCTTCCTGCGTCGCTGACGTGCCTGACTGCCCTTGAAGCTCTCTCACTCTCAGACTGCAAAAGTCTGGCTTCAGTGCCCACGAGGCTGGACGGCCTGACACGGCTCAAGCGGCTGGAAGTGACCCGATGTGACATGCTGACACGGTTTCCTCTAGTCCTGCCAGCTTCGATTGAATGGCTGAATTGGGGAGGTAACTGGCAGGCCATGGCTCTGCCAGACGACTCCACCACGCTGACGGGGCATCAAGCGCTCCGCCTGGACGAGGTTTCTGTGGCGCGTGAGGTCGCTGTGAGCAGGAGCCTATTGCACCTGGAGCATTTGCAGCTGAGATTGGCAGGCGATGCTGAGGAGCTTCCATTCGCCTTGACGTTCCTCTCTCGGCTGCGCACACTGTTAGTTATGAACGCAGAGAAGCTGCAAAGGCTGCCGGCCGATATCGGGTCAGCACTGCCGCAGCTGCGGAAGCTGAGGCTTTTGGATGTGTATGAGTTGAGGGAGCTGCCAGCGAGTGTGACTGCGCTGCAGAACCTGATGTCTTTGCAGGTTTACGGTGCGTTCAAACTGGCCTCTCTTCTGGATGACATCGGTGCCTTATCCCGGTTGCGCGAGCTGCACCTCAATTCCTGCAGGCAGCTGGAGCATCTGCCTGCCTCTCTCACCCAGCTTACCCGCCTGAACGAGCTGACGATCTCAGGCTGCCCCATACGCTCCCTGTGCCCCACCTTGTCCCAGTTCAGGCGGCTCAGAGACCTCTCTTTGTCATGCTGTGCGCAGCTGGAGGCATTGCCGGGGGATTTGAGTGAGCTCAAGGCACTGCGGATACTGGATGTGGAAGTGTGTTGGCAAGTGACGGACACAGATGGGTCTGTGCTCCCCAGGAGCATCAATAAGGTGTACGGGCTGAAAATATCCACAGTAAGGTACTCAAGCGTGTTGCAATGTCTGTGAGGTTGTTTCCTTAACTCTAATGTCTTTGAGGTGGGCAGGGCAGATAGATGATTACAACTGGAGGAATGATGCTGAGCGTGATTACCTTACTGGCTGACAGCTGCTGCTGGTGTTTACCACCACTGCCATCTCTGATACCAGGACCACCTTCAGACTGCTGCCAGTCAAATCACGTACCACCTTCACCACTGCTGCCAGTCTAATCACATACCACCTTCACCACTGCTGCCAGTCTAATCACATACCGTACCAACCACCTTCACCACTGCTGCCGTAGATAGGTTGAATGGTACCCTGATAGTTCTGTGTTTTTGTGCGAGAGAGCTGATATCAAAACAGTGCAAACTGCACTCCACTTTGCCCGTTATACGTTATGACTTCTGTTACAATAATGCTTCATGTACCATATTCCCCCGGATACACGCCCCAAGCTTGAACCGTGTAACCCTCGATCACTGATTTGCACCACCCAGCACACCCTCCTTCCTCCTGGCTTCCCACACTTCCCCCACCATAAGTGCCTTGCTCCAGTCCGCATCACTGACCTCCCATCTCCGCCTGAACCGAGCATCAGAGTGGCTGAAGAGGCACGGCAGAGACAGCACCCTGGCGGCATGGCGGTCCTTCCTTGTCACCAGGAAGTACCGCGGCACCAGCATGCGCGGCAGGCTGCGCAGCAGCACGTTCGGCCACACCCTGATGTCCTCCTTGCTGCGCATCATCTCCCCGAGAACGAAATCAATCTTCGGCCGGAGTGTGCTGTGCCGGACCTGTATTATTCCCGGCTCGCGCTGGATCATATCTAGGGTGACTTCCTCACCAAAAATGTCGATAAGTCCAAACATGGCATCTTCTATTGTCCGAGGGGACACGGTGAGCAGGGCTGGGTGACGGGAGAGCACGTAGGAGGTGCCTTGTTGGCCAAAGAGAGTGGTGAGTGTGGTTACCACCTCCTGCATGGTTTCCCTTCTGGCGTGGAGGATGTGCGGCTGCTTGCGCACGAGGGAGAGCACCGCTGGATCCGCTGCAAATGAAAGGGAAGGATCGAGAGGAGGGACTGGAAGAAGCGAGGCAGAGTCAAACCTCACCCTTCCCCGTACGCTCCATTTTGCCTTCCCCTCTCCTTCTCCCCCACTTTCCTTTTCACCTCCCAACCCCTCCTGCGCTTCTGTCAGCGGCACAATTTCAGCCAATCGGGAAAGTCTCTGTTTAAGTATTTCAGGGGAGAAGCGGAGGGCGAGGGGGTAGCGGAAGAGAAGCGAGTGAGGGGGGGCGAGAATAGAGTGCATTGCAGAGAGGTGCAGCAGGAGCGAGGGCAGGGGCGTGCAGAAGACACGACAGGCAGCAGAGTGCAGCAGCTTGGCGACGGTGGGGGGAGGGAGGTGCAGGAAGAGGAAGTGCAACACCTGCTGTAGATGGGGGAGATCGGTGGAGGGGAGGTGAGAGTGAGCGGGGCTGGTAGGAGGGCTGTGGGTGTGAGAGAGAGGTACAAGTGTGTGTTGCTGCTGCTGCTGCTCTGGGTCAAGCAGCGGTTGCTGCCGGTGAGTCGAACTGTGTTGTTGCTCTGGAATGGAGTCGATCTCATGGCTGTCACTGCTCTTGTTGCTGCTGTCATTGCTGCTACTGCTGCTCGTTCTGCTAATGCTGCTGCTGCTGCTGCTGCTGCTGCTGCTGCTGCTAATGGTTCTGCTGTTGCTGCCGTTGCTGCTGACGTCATCCAGCCGGGCATCCAGAATCAGCTCGGGCACCCGCCGGATAACACTCAGAAACAGCGACTCGGGCAGCCCGTGGGCAGAAAAGATCTCAAGAGCTGCCCGAATGCGGTGGGTGAGGGGCACGAGGAAGAGCGAGGAGCAGGCGCGGAAGATGGCAGCGACGGTGTGGGGTGAGGGATGCAGGGCGAGCAGCGCCATGGCGTTGTCCCTCGTGGCCCGGTGCGAGGCGAAGGGCGGCGCGATGTGCGCGAGGTGGGAGGAGTAGAGGTCTTGGAACTGCACATGTAGAGATGGGGGCGGCGAGGAGGCGGGAATGGCGATGGGGGTGGGGTTGGCGGTGGGGTTGGGTGTGAGGGTGGAGGAGAAGGTGTTAAGGGCAGCGATACCATCATGAGAGCGTGCAGTGCTGCTGAGGCCATGGTGGACCTCCTCCAACTCGGAAGCACCACCCATCTCATCCTGCTGCTGCTCCCTCACACCGCCATCGCTCCACACAGCACTGCCGTCGCTGCCACCAGCACGCCCAATCGCTTCCCTGCCAGCACCGGCAGACGGGATGGCAGCATCTAGCCCAGGCCCCACTTTCCGCGGCCTCCCCCTCCTCCTCCGCCGGCTGTGCAGCCTCGTCTCATCGGCGCCCTCGACTTCCGCACCCACTAATCCTTCACTCGCTTTTCTCCCATCGCCCGCACCACCTGCCTGGCCCTGCCCCTCACCCCCCTTCCTTTCATCTGCTTCGTTCCTCTTCTCCCCATCTCCTCTTCTCCCCTTTCCCTCGCCTCCTCTTATCACCTTTCCCTCATTTCCACTTTTCCCCTTCCCCTTCTCTCTTTTTTTCCCCTTCCCCCCCTTTCCGTTTTTCCCCTTTCCCTCGTCTCCATCAACAAAACCTCGCTTCTTTGCCACGTGGCACATCGCCCTCCACGTCCCCACCCTCCACCTCGTACTCGGTACTATCAACCCCGCTTCATGCACAAGCCACACCCGCGAATCCATTCCTCTCGCGCACCACAGCTGCTCCACCCTGCCGCCTCTGCCTCCCATGTCGTCCCAGATACCCTGCCTTCTCATTCCCCCAACATGAATTGCTGATGTCCCAAGTGCTGGTGACGGCAGCCCTGAAGGTAATGATAAAGCCGATGCTGATGCTGCTGATAATGCTTTGATATCTTTTGCTTTAATCTCTGCTGCTTTAATGTCTGCAGCGGCTGCCAACGCAATCCTCAATCCCTCCCGTGGCTGCCTCGCTCGCCACCATGGATCGCGCTTCCACGGAATAGCGGGGCTAGCACGACCTGGAAATGCTCCTATCGAAGAGCTACTGTAACGGAGCAGCCTGTACGCGCGCAAAGGCGCCGTGCTGCTGATTCCGACAAGCAGGTCACGGTGGCTGTGCGTGTTTTCAGGTACGATCCAATGCCGCACTGCTAACGTGGACGCGTAAGCGCAACGTGTCGCGATCCGCCGTATACTTTCAGATCCGCGCATCACAGCGGCAAGCGCGCACCGCACGAACGAGCCCGAGCGCGAGAGGCGTTACATTCCATGCTACGCATGGGTGCGCGCCGCTGATAGCGACTCTAATCAAGAACGGATTCGCTAAATTTCGAGCCCTCTTCGCCTGAGATCCCTCTCGACGGTGCAAAGCCACCACGGTGTTCGCTGTACTGATTTGCATGTGCACTGGGGAGTCGGGGACTTGACCAGGCGTGTACGAGGGGTTCAGGGTTGTGCCGGAAGTGTGTTCCTCAGGTTTTGGAATTCGAGTTTCAAAAGTTGCTCTTGTGTACCACATTCACGGTGTGGGTAGCAATTCTGCTTATCGGTTTTCTTTTACCGATGCTTCACCATCCACAACGTTCACCTCTCAAGGCATGCTGAGCCCTTCACCTCGTCTGTGGTTCCCCCCTACCCCACCCCACACCAACCAGTGTCATGGCGCAGTGGAATGGAATGCAGGCAAGCCTCCATCGCGGCCGTCCACACTATGCGATGCGACCATCGGAACCTTTGAACTCGGTGCACGTGGAGAGGCGTCAGCGCATGTCGCATCGTAATCACCCATGCCGATCATCAGGTGCATCTCGTGGGGAACCCTCGAATGCGACGCACATGATGGAGCGGTGTCAGCCACATCGAATCGCATCGAGCCATCGTGCGCAGCATCCCAATGTCCGGCGCGCAGTCTCGCAGGTTCGCAGTCTTGGCGGCGAGCATGGCGTTGCGTTGCGTAGTGTTTGCAGCCCGCGACGCCGCTCAGCCTGAGCTCAGATTGGCCAAGGCTGAACATCCCTGTGTGCGGTGCCGTAGCGCAGCGGGGAATGCCGAGCGCCATTCGTGCGACCTGATGGTCGCCTGGAGGCCTGGAACCACTTTTGCTGTTCCCTTCGAGCGGTTTGGACGACCTGATATCATCTTTGCTTTCCACATTCAGTGAGTAGCGACGACGCAGACTAGTGCTTTTCCTGCACGTTTCGATTCTGGTTCTGGGCCGAAGGACTTGCAGCAAAGAGACGGCCGTGAATGGGCTGCGATGGATGCAGAAATCGCGAATCTCAGCCTTGACGACGCAGCAGTTTATCGTGATTCTGAGACGCCTCAACACGAGGCTGCAGCAGCAGTAGAAGCAGCAGCGGCAGCATTCGACGATGACGGCGTCGAGAATCTCTCTAATTGGCTCTCGCGCGTCGTTCGCGAGGCGACGACAGAGCAGCAGCAGCTCGACGCCATCGCGTCGTGCCTCTTCGTCGCGAACGCCATGTGCGACTGGCCCGACTCGGACGCGCACAGGCCCAAAGAGAAGTTGGGCTTCGACATCTTCTGCAAGATGCCGCCCGTCAAGAAGCTGCTCGCTGCGGAGCGGGCGCGCAGGCGCACGGGCGTGCAGCACGCACACGGGAGGGAGGAAGAAAGCAATGAGTGCGACGGTGAGTGGTTATCGTTTCGGCTGCTCTCTGCCAACGTGAGCTCAGCGGAGCTGTGCTGCTCGGCAGCCATGGCACTCAACTTTACTCTCTGGTCCGCCCCGCTATGCTCACCCCCTTATGCCCTCTCTCCACCATGCCCACCCCCCATGCGCACCCCTCTATGGCAGCAGGCACCTTCTTTCTGTTAGACGACAGCAGCAACACGCGAGGCCCCAACACGCCCTGGAACAGCTTCAGCGGGCGCACAAGCTACCCACCAAGGCCCGTCAAAGTCGCTGTGCCGCCCGCCTTCAAGGCACTGCTGCCTGCCAACAGATGGGACCGGGACGGTCGCCTGCGCACATCGCTGGGCACGTGCCATGCTGGACTCAAGCAGCCCGGGCACTCGCCACGCAAGGTTCGCCACTGGCTTCGCACCTCGCATTCTTCTCTCGTCTCGTCCCTCATCTTGCGCCGCTTCCGCACTTCTCCATGGCCCCCTTTTTTCCAAATCCCACCGATGGATTGAAGAAATTGTTGACCTCTCCATCCTTCCTCCTGTTTCCTCCCCAACGCTGATCTGCCCAACACAGAGGTCCCGCCCGACACATGAGGTGCGCGCGTGTGTGTGTAGGGAGCTGTAAGTAGTGAGCAGGTGTCACATGGGGGGTTGGGGCATGCGGGTATTGTGCATGTGCATCCATGCTTGCCTCCTGCTCAGGGTGTCTCCTGACGCTGCTGCTTCTGTCAATTTCCTCTGCCAGATCCCTTGTAAACCTGCCACCTTATCTTCCATTTCTGCCATCCGTCACCCGGCCTGCCAGCCACCCTCTCTGAGCGCGTGGAAGTACTACCTCGCCGAGCCCCTCCCACTCTGCCACCGCTCGTGGCGCACGTCACCAGCCGCCATCGTGTCGGAGCCACAGCCGCCCTCACCTTCAGCGGCACAGAGCGTGGCGGCGCAGCCAGGGCCGTCGTCGTCATCCCCCCGCTCGTCACCAGGAGACACGGCCTCACAGCCACGCGATTGCCACTTGCAACCGCTTGTTCTCATCCACATCGGCTATGAGAAGCTGTCGCCATCCCGCCGCCCCCATGCTGCCCTTGCCACTGCCTCCGATCATCCCGCTCCCGCTCCCGCTCCCGCTGCAACCCCTCCCGCCGGTCCTGCTGTCGTTGCATCTGGTCCATCTGCTGGCCGTGACATCACTCATGCACTCACCTCGCCTGCCACTGCCACACATATTCATGCCTTCTATAATAACACCGCTTCCGGCTCCTCGCCACCCTCCTCCGCGTCCCCCCACGGCACTGCCCCCTTTTCCACACCACTCGCCTTCCCTGCACCTTCGTCTTCTGCTCTACCTACACCTCCACCCCAGGCTTCTGCTCCCCCCTCCTCTACCAACACCCCCCCCTCTTCTGCGCGCCGCCCCTCTCACGCCCACTCCTGGAGCCCTAACTGGCCCTCCGATTCCCCTCCATTTTGCGCAGACTCACCCTCCTCAGTTCCCTGCCAGTGCCCATGCCACCTTTACGCAGTGAATCTGTTCTTGGAAGTTGTGCTTTTCGTGTCGGAAAGAGTGCGAGGAGAGGGGGTGGTGGGGGCGGAGACGACTCGGGAGGGTCAGTCGAATGAGAATGCGCATGGATCGGCGAACGAAGGCAGGCGACGTCTGCCGGAGGCGGATCTGAATACCCTGTTGCAAGAGTTGGGTGTTGGCCGCATGAGTCGGCTGCATCACATATTCGACTGGAATGGATGGACGCTTATCCATTCCGCTGCGCGCCAAGGGAATACACCTGTGGTGAGATCTCACATTCTCTAAAACGTCCTCTCTTCTTTTCCCTCTTCCTCAACTTCTCACCTGTGGCTTCTCGGTTCCCCTCTTCCCCTCCATCCCTCCATCCCCTCCCTCACAACTCTCCCTCTACTTTGCTCTAATCCTCTAAGCCTCTTCTTTCCATCGCTCTGTTTCACTCTGTCCTTTCTGTCCCCTGTCCCTCTGCACTCGCGACGGGCTGTGTACACACTCTCTCTCCCACCTCATCGCATGCCCTTCTTTCGTCACACCTCTTGCACATTTCCCGTACTCTTTCTGCTTCTGCATCCATCACAGTGTGACGCGCCCACCGCCCCTCAGCTTTGGTTCGCCTGCATCCCACCCAAACCATGTGCCTCCATCCGTAGGCGACACTGCTGGTTGGGCATGCAGGGGAGGAGGGAGCCGAGTGTGCTCATCATTGAACAGACGTCACTTTCCCTCCCATTTGCCCCATTGCTTCAGCTTTAAGGTACCCGTGCATATGGGCGTGCGGCGAGGAGCATGCTTCCCATTGTCGCATTCCGTCTCCACCACTCCCTCTTGTATTCCTGTGCAGCTGGAGGCGCTAGTGGGGGTGGGCATGTCGGTGGGAGAGCTGGGCAAAGATACCCTCACGACGCCAATGCACCTGGCAGCATTGGGGGGACATGTGGAGAGCATGCAGTTGCTGCGAAGTCATGGTGCCGACATCCGTGCTCGCACCAGAAAGTGCTGTGAGTGACAGATTAACTGGTGTTTACACCTCTTTCGTTTCTGACTGTTGTTTCTGCTTGAGCATGCATCGCATCTAATAATCCCGCACTTCCCTTTATTGTTGTCCCCACCGCCTCCCTCCACTCTCTTCCCTGCTTCCTCGCCTACTGTCTCCCTCCACTCTCCTCCCTGCTTCCTCGCCTACTGTCTCTCTCCACTCTCCTCCCTGCTTCCTCGCCTACTGTCTCCCTCCACTCTCCTCCCTGCTTCCTCGCCTACTGTCTCTCTCCACTCTCCTCCCTGCTTCCTCGCCTACTGTCTCTCTCCACTCTCCTCCCTGCTTCCTCGCCTACTGTCTCCCTCCACTCTCCTCCCTGCTTCCTCGCCTTCAGGGACTCCGTTACACCATGCAGCGAAAGAGCAGCAGTGGGATGCGGTGAGGTGGCTGGCGCAGCAGGGAATAAAGCCTGAAGAGGTGGAAAGGCCGGGGGCCAACCCCAAGGCGGACAAGCTGCCTGCTCACCTCATGGCCCAAGCAGTGCAGATAGTGCGGGAGGTGTATGAGTTGGAGGTTTTGTTGACGGAGTGTATTGTGGAGAATGGTAACAGCATGGGAGGGCATGCCACGGCCGCTGGCAGTTAGTGACCCCGGCTTGGAAATTAACAAACAAATACTGTGTTATAACCCCAGGGGATCCTATATATACTGTATTTTACTATACGGAAACGTACTACGACTCTATTACCCTCCCCGAAATATCGCAGCCTGGAACGGTAGATTACAATCTCACCTGCCTTATCACGTCTCTTTCAACAACAAACGCTGAGCTCCGTGAACCTGTCCAATCTGGCAAAGGTCTGGTTAAGAAGGATAATGCGGCTTCGCATTGACCTCAAGTCTCCTTGCTTTGAAAGTTGTTGCATTAGCCTTAGCACCGAGGAAATGATGTGTGCAGGAGAGCATCAGAGGTCAGAGATCAACGTGTGCATACTCCTTTGCAAGATAGCGATTGGCCGTCAGTCTAACCTGCATATTCATCCACACCGCACCGCAGCAGCAAGAACGACAGAATGACAGAAAGGCATGAAGCACACATAGCAAGATTGGAAAACGAAAAGCACCAGAAAGGTTCAGAAAGCATTACATTGCTGTCGTTACCTTTGGCTTGGAGCCGGAGGTGAGAATGATGGTTTGCCGCTGGGGTGGCAGGAATGAGATGATGTAGTCCATGGTGCGCCTGCGCAGTGCCTCGGGCTCACTCAGCACCAGCAGCTGATGTGCCGTCACAGTGATGATGGTGTGAGCAGATGGAGTGGAGCAGGGGTGGCAAGAAGCAAGCAGAATGTGCACATGATTGGAAGTTGAAATGGGCAGCCAAAGGGGGTAACGGCGAGCTCAGCACATTAGAGTACAACAAACAGCAGAATGACATGCCTTGACCACATGCATTGCGTTGAGTTCGCTGAGTTGCTGAATAATTATCACTTGCCCTGACATGCTACATTCTATTCACTTGCCCCGCCATGCTACATTCTATTCACTTGCCGTGACGTGCTACATTCTATTCACTTGCCGTGACATGCTACATTCTATTCACTTGCCCCGCCATGCTACATTCTATTCACTTGCCCCGACATGCTACATTCTATTCACTTGCCCCGACATGCTACATTCTATTCACTTGCCCCGACATGCTACATTCTATTCACTTGCCATGACGTGCTGCAGCTGGGGTCCAAGAGACGCATGGCGCTCCAGATAATCGTTGATGTTCTTGTATGGACATGCCATCACCTGCCATGCCACGGCACAGGGACACACCGCATCAATGCAGGCCCAGTATGGCATCACGAATGGCAATCACGAATGGCAATTACAAATAGCAATCACAAATGGCAATCATGGTCATGCAATCACCTCACCTGCCATGCAATCACCTCACCTGCCTTTGATCCACTTCACCTGCCATGAGTTCCCTTCACCTGGCAAGGAAGCATTCTCAACTGCCCTCCTTCCTTCCGCATCTTCAGTATCTGAGCGTCCACCCTTGCTGCATGCCCCGCACCATCCCCCCTCCACTCCCCACACTGCTGCAGTTTAAAACGCTTCGCTATAAGCGACTGGACTTGGCTTACAAACCTACTGCAGTTTGAAACAGCCAGAAAGAGGATCTCTACAGGGGCATCACCACTGGCTTGAAGAAGCGGTGGCGTGCGGTGAAGAAGGGTGTGAAGGTGTGGCAACTGGTGGTTGGAAAGTGCGGGATTGGGGAGAGGGCAGGAAGCATGGGGTGCTGCTTGCAGAGTTTGTTGAAGGGTCAAATGAAAAGCAAAACGACTAGCAATGGATTAATCCTTTCAAACAAAGCGGTTGCATGCCATTATGTGAAGCGGTGCAGGCAGCAAGGGTAGTGAGGAAGGAGTGTGGGAAGGGAAGCAAGGTGCGCGGTGAGTGGAATGGAATGGAGGCGTACGAGGAAGGAAGCCGCGTTGGGGAACTTGTTGGCGCTCGTCATGAGCACATTCGTGCCTGGCAGCAAGGACATGTTGCCGGGGAGGGAGGTGGATGAGACAGGGGTGGGTGGAGGAGACAGGGGTGGAGAGAGTGAGGGCGAGGGTCCCAGCATGGCTGTCACCCCTTCCGACCAGCATGGCGTGTGAACACGCACCGCACGTGAACACGCACCGCACGTGAACACGCACCGCACGTGAACACGCACTGCACGTGAACACGCACCGCACGTGAACAAGCACCGCACGTGAACAAGCACCGCACGTGAACAAGCACCAGCATGGCGTGTGAACAAGCAGCCTGCTTCTCACGCTCGCTGCCTTTGGCTGGGCTGACTCACCCAGGTGCCCCCCCCCTTCCGCCATCTTCTCCCCATCCCCCTTTCCTTGATGCGCCAGAGCGCTTCACCAGCAAGGATGTGGGGGAGAGCAGCGCCTCACCAGCAAGGATGTGGGGGAGAGCAGCGCCTCACCAGCAAGGATGTGGGGGAGAGCAGCGCCTCACCAGCAAGGATGTGGGGGAGAGCAGCGCTTCACCAGCAAGGATGTGGGGGAGAGCAGCGCCTCACCAGCAAGGATGTGGGGGAGAGCAGCGCCTCACCAGCAAGGATGTGGGGGAGAGCAGCGCCTCACCAGCAAGGATGTGGGGGAGAGCAGCGCTTCACCAGCAAGGATGTGGGGGAGAGCAGCGCCTCACCAGCAAGGATGTGGGGGAGAGCAGCGCCTCACCAGCAAGGATGTGGGGGAGAGCAGCGCCTCACCAGCAAGGATGTGGGGGAGAGCAGCGCCTCACCAGCAAGGATGTGGGGGAGAGCAGCGCCTCACCAGCAAGGATGTGGGGGAGAGCAGCGCTTCACCAGCAAGGATGTGGGGGAGAGCAGCGCCTCACCAGCAAGGATGTGGGGGAGAGCAGCGCCTCACCAGCAAGGATGTGGGGGAGAGCAGCGCGCGCCACAAGAGCGCCGGCACGCGGCCCAAACTCAGCACCCAGTTCCTCCACACTCACACCACCACCGCCACTGCCACCACTGCTGATGATACCACTGCTAACTGCCCCTCCTGCGCCTGGAGGCGCTGCTGCAACCCCCACCCCCACACCCCGCCGTGCTGCTGCACTCTCTTTCACTCTTGCTCGTCGCTTCGCTCGCCTCTCAGCCTTCTCCGATTTCTTCTTGCAATGCAACCGCCAGCGCTCGACTGCAATGCAACCGCCACAGCCGCCACTCTCAATACGCTCTACATCCGCGTCGTCACTGCTGCCGTCCGCGTTGTCACTGCTGCCGTCTGCGCCGCCACTGCTGCCGTCCGCACCTCCAGCGGCCAAACCTCCGCCTTCGCGAGCAGCCATCGGCGCGCCACTCATCGGCGCGCCACTCATCATCGCAAGGGCATCGTCCGCGGCTGTCACAGCGCGCGCATCGCCACCCTTCCCGCCATCCCACCGCCTCTTCCTCGGTCGCTTCCCCCCATCGACATCCCCTTCCGCCGACTGCCGCGCTCCGCCATCCGCGCTGGCTCGCTCTGCGCCGCGATTCAAGCGGCGCTTGCCTTGGTGGGCGTGCGCGGTGGGATCGAACTCCGCAGGCGACAGAGGAGACGGCTCCTCCAGTTGATTCCGCATCGCACGTTAAACCAGACGCTAGCGTGCGTGCCGCTCTCTCCACTCGTCTTGAGTTCCGCGTAGGAAGACACAGGGGAGGAAATGACGGACCGCGGTGCTTTCTTGTTTCCGATTCCAATGGGCAGTGGCTTTGACAGCAACCCGCTCCGCGATCGCGTCCGATTCCCACGGGCAGTCAGTCTCGTTATTTCCCATTTTTCGTGACCAGATGTATAAAAGGGTAATTACGAAGTATACCTGGTTTCAGTAAAGCGCCAGTGGAAAAAACTAAAACCCACTCGGATGACAAGCCATTCGGGAGGCATCAACCCTAAACACCTTGCCTCATGGTGTTTAGGGTTGATGCCCGTTACGTGGCATGCCTTCCAAGAGGGTATATATTTTTTTGTCCCGAGCTGCTCTTCTGCGTTGGACGTGATAAAATTATTCTATATATCCTGTAAAACAGAAACAGTTTTTATTTTGGACTCAAAAAGGGTAAACGGGCAAATAGTATGCCCCAAGGAATTCGACGCGATCGCGAAGCGTTGCGCTGTCAAAACCACTGCCGAAAGGAAATGGAAACAAACAAACAGGGCGGTTCGTCATTTCCTCGACACAGGGTGTTTATGTTCTCACGCGATGTACACAAACACGAGCAGTGGTGTTCACCGCGTTAGACCATTACACGACCTGACATCATATGTTGTCAATTGTGAAATGATGACCTTCTTGACCTTCCAAGTATACTCTCCATGATTTAAATCAGGGGTACATGTGCATTCCAACTTGCAACACGGGTGACCGGTACTGCAAGTGTTGCATTGTCTGTTCATCTCGCCTCTCCCACCTCATGCGTTTGAACCACTGAGCAGTGCGAGCAGGCAATCAGATCATGCAATGTCAAGGTGATCGTCGAGCACAAGGAGTTGATCCACCCAGCTCGCACCCACACCAGCCTCCTCCCCAAACCCATGCCCCCCCTCTCCCGCGTGGCCTGGTCGCCTAGCATGCTCCTCCCGCACTATCTGCACCGCCTGGGCCATGAGGTGTGCTGGCAGCCTGTTTGCATTGGGGTTGCCTCCCGCTGCTTCCACCTCTGCTGGTTCTATCCCCTGCTGCGCCAGCCACCGAACTGCGCCCCACTGCTGCTGGCTCGCTGCGTTGTGCAAAGGGGTCCCTGGGGGAGGGCGGTTGGATTACATAGGGAGGTTGGATTACATAGGGAAAGGACTGGCTCTCCAAAAGCAGATGCAGAAACAGACACGTTCACACAGCAGGGTAGAGAGGGTAAACCCAAAGGCAAGAGAGAAAGGAAAGGAAGCTGCGTGAAGTATGAGAGAACAAAGCACTTTCAACAGTCTAGTGCAAGACCCGTCACAGCCGCCAGGCACTCACAGCCGCCAGGCACTCACAGCCACCAGGCACTCACAGCCACCAGGCACTCACAGCCGCCAGCCGTGCGAGCGCGGATGTCAGCACCACAGCCATCCGCGCGGATGTGCGCGGATGTCACAGCCAGCAGGTGCATGCTCTCCACGTGGCCGCCATATGCCGCCAGGTGCAGTGGCGTGGTGGCATTGCGTGTGCTGCACACCCCTGCTGGCATGCCCATGCGCAACAGCGCCTGCAGCTGTGGATGGTGAGGAGCGGCAGGTAGGGACAGGAAAGGGCACCGGTGTGAGCGTGGATCAAGCCTTTGCTGGGGAGTGCACACGGGGGCAGGCTGGTGGAGAAGCGTAATAAGGGGTCCCTGGGTGTGGGAGCTGGTGGCAGGTTGTGCTGCACGGGTGCCAATGAAGTGATGCATGCATGAGATGTGAGACGCGACTGACCACGGGGGAGTCACCATTGCGAGCAGCCACATGCATGGCGGTCCACCCCCTCTCGTCCACCACGCCACTCAGCCCCTCTGCTGACTCCACCCCGCATGCCTGCACCACACGCCACAGGGCCTGCGCCTCCTCCTCCCCACTGCCCCCCCCACTGCCGTCCCCACTGCCCTCCGCACTGCCCTCGGCACTGCCGTCCCCACTGCCATTCCCCCCAGCTCGCCCGACCAGGTACGCCTTCACGTGAGAGTACAGCTCCCTCGCGTTGACTGTGGGAGTGGGAGACGCAGCGGCGGGTGCAGGCAGGGCGGCAGGGGCAGCGGCAGGGGCGAGAGAGGGGAAGGGGGAGGTGGTAGAGGTGGGAGGTGGGGTGTGGGAGGGGTTGGAGGAGACGAGTACAAGGGAGAGTGGCTGGCAGAAGCGGTGGGGGGGCGCTGCACTCTCTGCCATGGGCACTGCGGAGGAGGAGAACGATGGGGTGCACGGCTGTGACCCTGAGGCCGACACCGCCATTGGTTGTTGTGAGCCTGCTGCTGTCACTGCCTGTGGTTGCGAGCCTGAGGGTGACACGGGGTGGAGCGCTGATGATTGGGACTGTGACTGTGAGAGTGATCGTGGCAGGGGAGATGGAGGTGGAGGTCGGTGCGACAGTGGGTGGTTGAGCAGCAGGAAGAAACGCCGCGCCCTGAGATTGTGCAGCTGGGCGCAGCAACGAGGGCGGGGATGGACGGCACGGGCACGAGGGGGAGGGGAAGCACCATGGGCAGGTGAGTTAAGGAGGCGAGCGAATGGGAATGGTGAAGAGGCAAGGGAACGCACGCATGCAGCAGCATGAGCAGGCGGCAGAGTGGAGCAAGGGGCAAGCGGGGCACGGGATGCTAAAGACAAGGTACCCGTGTGGTGCGCGCTCACCTGCTCCACGTCCTCCTGGCTGTGCTGCCGTGCCAGCATGGCGCCTTGCGACCGCTGCCTCTGCAGGAAAGGCAGAATGGGGATGAGGAGGGCGAGGATAGGGGTGGCGGGATGGTTCAGCAATCAGGCATGCCACAGTAAGGTGGGTGGTGCATGGGAGTGAAGAGGCCACAGGTGAGCAAGGACCGTGTGAGGGAGGTAGGGGGTCAGATTAGAGCGAGTCACATAGTGGCGTGCGGCAGAAGGAGAGATGTTTCGAGTGATGTTTGCGGACGTGCGAGGTGGGTGAAAAGGCAAGCGCGGTGCTGAGCTGTGCTGGGCGGCGCACCTTGGCAGTGCGGTCGACCTGTGAGGACGCCACCTCCAGCTGCGTAAGGAAAGGCGCGCGCAGGCCCGCGGGCAGCAGCGGGGAGAGAGCAGCGGGCGTGGTGGCGGTGGCGGGGACGTGCGAGCTGCCCTGCGGGCCGCAGAAGCCCCTCCACGGGGTCGCTGCTGCCCGCCGCCTGCTGCTGCTGCTGTGCTCCATCACAAAGAACGTGTCTGCCAGGGGGTGAGAGAGGGAGGCGAGGACGAGGGCGACGGAGAGGAGGGGGGAAGAGGGAGATCGAGCGGAGGCGGAAAAGGCGTGGGGGGATGAGGGAAGAGAAAATGGTGCGGTGCTGAGTGCTCACATGGGCTGGAGGCGAGAGACACGGAGAGGGCGATGGGGAGATGGCACGCAGCGCGTGGCTGCGTCAACTAGGGCTACCCAAGCACACACAGCCCTAATCTTCCCCGCTACCCCACTGCTGCCCCACCTCGGCCCTCCCCGCGCACCTCCCCCGCATCACAACGCACCCGCGCAACCCATGGCTTGCCTCGCAGCAGCAGCGACTCGGCGGCGTCCGGCATGCTGCGCAGCACGCGGAAGCCGAACGCCTCCCGCGGCCGCGGCTCGTCGCTCTCCGGCCAGTCGCACAGCGCGTTCGCGATGAGAAGACACGTGGCGATTGCGTCGTGCTGCTGCGACAGCGTCGCGGCCGTGCGAATAGCGTGATCGAGGTCGCGCGCGAGACCGTCGACGCTTCTCAACAGGCGCGCGTCGACGGGTGCGCCGATGGCGGGCGGCGCACCGCTCCCAACAATCTCCTCGGCTATTCGAAGCGACTCCGCATCCGCCGCCTCGGCCGCGGGGTCCGGCGGCGCGCTTCTCTCACGGCTCGCCGCCATTCTCTGCCGCGCGCGAACTTCGCGATGCTGTCGCCACGAGCCGTTGAGCGAGGGTGGCGAGCTGGCAAGTGGTAACAGCGGAAGCGGCGGGAGCGGGGAGGCGATTAAGGAAGGCCGTTGAAATGGGCGCGATCAGACTAGCCAGTTTAAAAATCGCGTCTTCCTAGGCCATGTCTGTGTGGCCGCGAAAGGACAGGAGACAGTGCTCTAGGCTCGCAACCGTCACGGCTTGGAGTTAGCCGGGCAACGGTGGCCCGTTCGGGAATCCCCATGCATGCGTGCATGGCGCATCCCGCCTTGTTACATCTCCCTCCGCTCTCCCTGCTCCCTCGCTCCCAGGCAGTGGTTGATAAGCAAGCCGCGACGCAGCGGGTGTCGAGCCTCGGTGGCGGTGAGGAGAGCGCGGAGTGACGAGGGGGACCCACGAAACGCCATCTCGCCGTTGACGTGCATCAGCAGCGATGGAACACGGCTCGTTCGGCCGCTAACGCCCGCAGATCTGTCGAACAGATGGCCCCTCTTGTGCAGGCACACGATGCCGTGGGTAGGACTGCGCAGGGATCAGCCCAGTTGATGTGTCACCATGAAAACCACCGTACCGTACCACTCCTTTCTATATAGTTTCCAGGCACAACCCTACGTGGTACACGTGTGTTTATGGCATTTTTAGAATTATCTCAAATGCTGTGCTCCTCATTATCGGCTCGTTCGGCCTCTCCCTCCCCCGTGCATTCTAACCACTGAGCAGTGGGAGCAGGAAGTCAGGCAGCGCAGCAGGGTGATCATCAAGCGCAAGAAATGCATCCACACAAGGCTCGTCCCCCCATCCATGCTCCTCCATCCCCCCACACCCTACGCGCCGCTCATGCTCCTCCCGCACCATCTGCACCGCCCTTGCCATGAGGTGCGCCTTGAGGTGCGCCTTGGGGTTGGCCCCGGCTGCTTCCACCTCTGCTGGTGCTATCCCCCGCCGTGCCAGCCATCTCACTGCGTCCCACTGCTCCTGGCTCGCTGCGTTGTGCAGCGGCGTCCCTGGGAGAGTGGAGGGTGGATGACGGGAGGCGGTCGGATATAGGCGGGGGACGAAAGCAGCTTTGGAAGCAAGCGGGAGGAGAGCAGGATGGAGAGGGTCACGGTGAAGGCAGGAGAGCAAAGAAAGGACGCTGGGAGCAGAATGATGCAAGCAAAGCACTTTCAACCATGTGTGAGACCACTCACAGCCGCCAGCCACTCACAGCCGCCAGCCACTCACAGCCGCCAGCAGTGCGAGCGCGGATGTCGGCCCCATGCTGCGCCAGCAGGCGCATGCAATCCACGTGGCCACCATACGCTGCCACGTGCAGTGGCGTGGTGGCGTTGCGTGTGCTGCACACCCCCGCCGGCATGCCCATGCGCAACAGTGCCTGCAGCTGCAGACACATGTATGGAGGAGTCGGGGGGAGAAAAAAGGGAGCCGGTCGGTGTGAGCGCGGAACAAGGCTTCGCTGGGGCGTGTGCAGCAGACACAGGATGATGGAAGGTGGCGGTGTGTGGGAGCTGATGCACGGGTGCCAGTGGGAAGATGCATGCTTGTGATGTGAGATGGGACTGACCACGGGGGGGTCACCATTGCGGGCTGCCACGTGCATGGCGGTCCACCCCCTCTCATCCACCACGCCACTCAGCCCCTCTGCTGACTCCACCCCGCATGCCCGCACCACACGCCACAGCCCCTGCCCCTCCTCCTCCCCTCCACTCTCCCCATTAGTACCTCCCCCACCACCGTCCGCACTGCCATGCACACTGTCACTCCCCCCAGCTCGCCCCGCCAGGAACGCCTTGACGTGAGAGAACAGCTGCTTCGCTGTGACCGTGGGAGTGGCAGGCACAGCGGCGGTTGTAGTCAGGGCGGTGGGGGCACAAGGAGAGGCAGGAGAGGGGAAGGCGAGGGAGGGTGACGGAGCGAGGGAGGGGGCGAGGGAGGTTGAAGGGGCGAGGGAGGGGGCGAGGGAGGGTGAGGGAGCGAGGGAGGGGGCGAGAGGGGGGGAAGGAGCGAGGGAGGGGGCGAGAAGGGGGGAAGGAGCGAGGGAGGGGGCGAGAGGGGGGGAGGAGCGAGTGGGGGGGCGAGAGGGGGGGAAGGAGCGAGGGAGGGGGCGAGAGGGGGGGAAGGAGCGAGGGAGGGGGCGAGAGGGGGGGAAGGAGCGAGGGAGGGGGCGAGAGGGGGGGAAGGAGCGAGTGGGGGGGCGAGAGGGGGGGGAAGGAGCGAGGGAGGGGGCGAGAGGGGGGGAAGGAGCGAGGGAGGGGGCGAGAGGGGGGGGAAGGAGCGAGGGAGGGGGCGAGAGGGGGGGGAAGGAGCGAGGGAGGGGGCGAGAGGGGGGGGAAGGAGCGAGGGAGGGGGCGAGAGGGGGGGAAGGAGCGAGGGAGGGGGCGAGAGGGGGGGAAGGAGCGAGGGAGGGGGCGAGGGAGGAGATGCGGACGAGGGAGAGCGGCTGCGAGAAGCGGAAGTTGGGCGACTCCCTCTCTGCTGCCAGCGCCGCGGAGGAGGAGGGCGACGCTGCCGATGGCTGCTGTGAGCCTGCTGCTGTAGCTGCCTGGGGTTGCGATCCTGGGAGTGACACGGGCGGGGGCGCTGGTGGCTGGGCGCGTGACTGTGAGAGCGATGGCAGAAGGGGAGATGGAGGAGGGGGTCAGTGCGCCAGCGGGTGGTCAAGGAGCAGGAAGTAGCGGCTGGCCCTGAGACTGTGCAGCTGGGCGCAGCAACGAGGGGCCAGGGGAGAGGGGAGAGGGTGGACGGCACGGGCACAGGAGCGAGGGAAGCGCTGTGGGCAATGGCATGGGAATGGGGAAGAGGGCAAGTGAGCACATGCGGACAACAGAGCAGTGTGAGGGGGAAGGCAGGAGCGTGTTCTGACAATGTACCCCTGACGTGTGCTCTCACGCTCACCTGCTCTACTTGCTCCTCGCTCAGCTGCCGTGCCAGCACGTCCTCTCCCGTACTCATCCTCTGCTTCAACGGAGGATGGGCAGGATGGGGAACACGGGGAAAGCGGTGAGGGGTGGATGGGCGGGTAAGTAGGCAGGCATGCCATGGTGGGTAGTGCTTGCTTGGGAGACAGCTGCCCACGTGTGGGGTTAGAGATCACAGTGGAGTGGAGTGGAGTGGAGTGGAGTGGAGTGGAGTGGAGAAAATTGGAGTGGAGAGTGAAGTGGAGTGGAGTGGAGTGAGCACTGGAGTGGAGAGGAGTGGAGTTCAGTGGAGTGGAGTGAACAGTGCAGTGAAGCGAACAGTGCAGTGAAGCGAACAGTGGATTGGTGTTGGCAGAGTTGCTCCACTCCAGGGATGCCATGCGTTGTGGGTGTGGACGAGCGTGGTGAGCCACAAGGCGAGCGCTGTGCTGTGCTGTGCTGTGCTGTGCTGTGCTGCACTAAGCTGCGCGGGGTGGCGCACCTTATTGCGTTTGATGTTCACGGGCGACGGCACACCCAGCTGCGTCAGGAAGGGGGCACGCAGGCATGCAGGCAGCAGCGGCCAGAGCGCGGGGGGCGCTGTTGCGGTGGCGGGTTTAGGCTTTTTGCTCCGCGGTCCGCCGAAGCTCTTCCATGCCGTCTCCGCCGCGCGCCGCTTGCTGCTGCTGTGCTCCATCAGGAAAAACGTATCTGAAGAGGGGAGGGGGGAGGGGGAGGAGGGCGACGCCGAGGGCGACGGAGAAAAAACGGGGGCGTGGGGTCACGAGGAGAGAGAGAAAACGGTGCGGGGCTGTTTTGGAGAAAGAGGGCGCAGCGCAGCTCATGTAGGGCTGGAGGCGAGTGACACAGAGATGGCGGGGGGGAGGGGAGATGGCGAGCAGCGCGTGGCGGGTTGAACAGATAGGGTTACGACGCGCTGCTGAGCAGGGGAGAGCACGGGCACCACACCACACACGCTAGCCCTGCACTCCAATGCTGTCCCGCCTCGCCTCTCCCGGCGCACCTTCCCCCCGGGACAACGCACCCGCGCAACCATGGCTTGCCTCGCAGCAGCAGCGACTCGGCGGCGTCCGGCATGCTGCGCAGCACGCGGAAGCCGAACGCCTCCCGCGGCCGTGGCTCGTCGCTATCCGGCCAGTCGCACAGCGTGTTGGCGATGAGCAGACACGTCGCGATGGCGTCGTGCTGCTGCGACGTCGTGGCCGTGCGAAGAGCGTGGTCAAGGCCGCGCGCAAGTCCGTCGAAGCATGACCTCAACAGGCGAGCATCGCCAGCTGCGCGGACGCCGGGCGGCGCACGGCTCCCGCCAATCTCCGCGGGCCGCCGTTCCTCGGCTCGTATCTCTTCGGCTGTTCGCGGCGATCCGTCCAACTCCGTCTCAGCGCGCTGACTCGCCGCCATTCTCTGGCGCGCGCGAACTTCGCAGTGTGTCGTCACGAATCTGTGAGCGCGTGTGGCGAGCTGGCAAGTGGTAATTGGGGTGGCGGGCACGTAGGGGGGACGACGAATGAAGCACGTTGCGCTGGGCGCGGTAAGATTAACAAATTGTTTGGCAATCGTGTTGTCAAAGGCAATCTCCGTGGTCGCCGAAGGTCAGGAGAGAGTGCACGACCTTCTAAGCTAGCACTGCTCGCAGGTAGCTGGGCAAGGCAACCCTGGGCCATCTAGGAATTACCATGCCTGCCTGCATGGCGCATCCTCCCTTCCTCACCGCTCCCATGCTGTGGTTGATAAGCAAGCCGCGACCCAGTGCATCTCGGAGCTCGTGTGGTGGTGAGAAGAGCGAGGAGGACGAGGGACCCATGAAACGCCATGGGTATGAGGGTCAGGCGCATCTCGTCGTTGATGCGCATCACGCAGCGATGGAACAATGCTCGCTGGGCCGCTGATGGCGAGTATCATGGAGTGCTGCTGCCGCCTGTTTTGACGCTTCAAATCTGCATCATTTGGATGACATGTATCGAAAAATGTGCTGCCTGGCTTGTCACACATCAAGGAACACGTATCTGAACCCAATTAGTGCCAACCGAACACTCAAGCCCGTTTTTTCGAAGGTGCACTGCAGCTCCAGTCCGATTTCGAAGCTGTTTCTGGAAATGCCCAAGCGGCAAATTTTGGGGGGCCCGTTAAAAATGCCCATAATGCCAACAATGGCCACAATGACATCCGAACTGGGCCCTGATGTATGTCCACTGCCCACTAATATGCTCTTTTATAAATGCGCAGCGTGTTTTCACAAGCATTCCACTTCGCATACATTCGTGATTCCAACAATTATCTGCACCATTGACTTCACTTGAAAGAGGGCCGCATATTCACCACACCCAACCTGGCTCGGCGCGCCATTCTTCTATTCCGTCAACATGTTTGTATGCCACGTCAATCTTTCGTTCGAACCATCGCGAAACTGACAACTCCCGCCTCCATGTCAGCGAGTCGCGCCCACCTGCTGCCTTGCGTTGCTTCCAGCCAGGCAGAGCATTCCGCTCGCCCTGTGGCTGGATGGGATGTATCCCTTCCCCTCCGATGCCTTGTCAGACCCCCCCCAACCAAAACCAAGCTTCCCCTCGCGTGGCGGAAAATTGGTTGCTTGCGCCAAGCGCTGCATTTCTTGCATTTCTGCGCCCATCATCCATCGTGGCGTGGTGCTCGGCGGACGGTGATTCCACGTGATTGCCCAGCCCAGAGGGTAGTCACGCACGAGCGGTGAGCAGCACCCAGCCCCCGTCATGGCCCACACCACACCACCACAGCAATACGGTGCCTGCGCAGTAGGCACATGACATGGAGCTTGCACGACAAACAGCCAGCCATCGCCATAACCCTGTCGGCTGGCGACTTTGTCGGCCTCGCTGCCTAGTTACTGCGCCCACCTAGCAAGCTTGTGGTCTCGCACTGAACAGCAATCCGCAGTTTCAGCGTCTGTCCGCGAGTCTAGTTAAGAGTTGGAGAATGCTCTCAGATTCGATCGTCGCATCGCTATTAGGAGCTTTCAATGGATGTGATCGACCCTTCGTTGTCCTCCCAGCCCGCGCAAATGGAATTCATGCAGGCGGGCATGCACGCGGTCAGTCCCAAGGACCAGGTGCCGTCGCAGTCGGCCGAATCCGTCGCCAAGGATCGTCGCCATCAGAAGCATCGTCGCCAGGTCCTAGGCTCGCGCCACGGCACGCCCGCGCCCATCCGCCCGTCCGTGCTCGAGTCGCGAGCGTCTGGCCCTCCAGCGATCACTGTTGACCCCGCTTTAGTCACACTCGCGACAGAAGGCGGCCAGGAAGCTGAAGCGGCGTCGAATTCTTGGGACGGCTTCTCGTTTCCCGCCACGCCGAGCACCTGCGACGGCGATCTTTCGCCCACTTTTTCGCCCAGGGTTTTCTCCCCTGGTGGATGCATTTCGCCTCATGGCTCTTCGCCAGCGTTTTCGCCAAGGATCTCATCGCCGCGGTTACCATCTGGCGCAGCTGCGCAGGGAGCCGCTCCCGGCAATGGGCGCGCGATGGAGAACCAACGGCGCGCGTTTTCTGGGTGTCGACGTGCCGCCGTGCCGCCGACTCGCCTGAAGCGCGACGCCGCGCTCGTTGGCTCTCCACGCGGCGACGCGTCAACTTCCCGCAAGTCGCAAGATTCGCCGAATCTCATCGCGCCGAGCGTTCCGAGCGCGAGTCGTCCGTCAGCGACGCACCGCGATTCTTCGCACCTCGAGCGGGCGGCATTCCAAGGTACCCCTGCGGCAAGTGCTGTCCATTCCGGCGGTCTCGCCGGTGCTCCCGCCAGCCGTGGCCCGCTCGCTCGCGTTCGCCCTGCCGCCTCAACTGCAGCAGGGGGAGCCCAAGGCGTGCAGATGCGCGGGCCACGCCCGCCGTCGCTCATCCTGCCCTCCCAGTGCGCCCCCCACACCTGCCGTGGCACCGCCGCCACCCATGCTGCCGTCAGGGCCGCGCAGGCAGTCAATGACCTTTCTGCCGCAGCTGCTGTTTCGCCCGCCGCGTCTGCTGACTCCGCTGCTTCCTCGCCTTCCTCATTCGCCTCCTCCCCACCCGCTCCTTCCGCTGCTGCCAGCCCGTCCGCCCTCCCGCTCGCCTCCACTCGCGCTGAATCCCCGAGGTTGCTACACCCGCGCTCTCCGCGTGCCGCCCCTTCCCCTCCTCCCTCCGCCTCCGCATCTCCGCGCCTGCTCCAGGCGTCCCGTCCGCGCGCGCCCAGCGCGCACTCGTCTCCGCGCCCCTGCATTCCCGAGCTCATTGCGCAGTACGCCTCCCACGACCAAGCGGACCTTCTCCGCGCGGCCAGCTTCCACCATCCGCCCACCCGCCGCCGCGAGTCTGATGCGCCAATGGCGCAGGAGGCGGCCGACCTTGCCCGCGCGCGCAGCTTCCACCGCCCGCCCTCGCAACTGCAACCGAAGCTCTCCCCCTCCGCCGCCCACCATACACGCTTGCCCTTCCCCCTCCTCCCCCTCACCTTCCCCCGCTCCCCCACCCATCCCGCGCCCCGTAGCTGCCCGCCAGCACGCCTGCTCGCGGAGCAGCCGCTGCGGCAGTGGGGGAGAGGCGAGGGCGAGGGCAGGGGGCAGGAGGAGTGTGAGGTGATGGGGTGGCGAGAGAAGTGGGTATCGGAGACGAGCGGGGAGAGGGAGATGAGGGAGGGTGAGGGGGAGGAAGAAGGGGAGGAAGAGTGGGGAACACAGAAAGTGGGGAGAGGGGAGCGGTTGCTGCAAGGACGAAATGTGATCATGAGAAACAGGCAGCCGCAACGGCGGGCATCATTTGGCGGCCAATCGGATGCTGCCATGCGTGTCCACGACGGAATGCCTATGGAAGAGGCAGACGTGCCCATGTGGCGCCTGGTGGCTCGCGCCCTGGCGCCGCCCAGCCCCACACCGCACAGTCAGGCGCCGCCCAGCCCCACACCGCACAGTCAGGCGCCGCCCAGCCCCGCGTCTGCACATTTGAAGTGCCACAGTGGTCCTGGGAGACCAGCAACATCATGCACTGCCGGGGAGCGGGTAGGAGAATGTGTTGTGAGGGGGGAAGGAGGCGATGTGGCAGGTGAGGTGTTGATCGGCAGGACACAACCACCCGAACGCATACAGGATCATGCTCGTAACAGTCACAGCCCGACCCCCTCTCCACGGTTTGGGTGTGCCACAGGGACGAGCTGTGTGGTGCTTCCTCCACCCGTGTGCAGGCCCACTGCACCACCCACACATGCCCTCGCCCAGCCGTGGCAGCAGCAGCAGCAGCAGGAGGAGGGGGCGGAGGAGAAGGAAGGTGAGGTTCCAGGGCTGGCCGTTCCACGCAGGGCGCACTCCGCACGTTGCACTGCCACCGCTGCCCCCACCCGCTCGCCCCTCTCCCCTGCCCACCACCGCACACATTCCTCCAGCTTCTCCCACCTCCATCGCTCCCCGCTTAACAGCCCTACAGCTGGCAGGTCTGGCACGGGGCGGCAGCGAAGAGAAGGCGTGTCCATAAGTCTTGCTAGTAACAGGGCCATCCCTAGTCAAACGGCCCTCACTGCCCTGCACAGCAGCCCACGGCTTGTCACTGACCCGAGGGTAGTTAACAGCCATCGGCCACCCTCACACTCGCGGTCACAGTCAGCCCTGAACAGCCCCACAGTGTGCCACACAGATCCCAGCAGCTCAGCAGACGCAGGGCTGTGAGCAGGACTCTGTGGCCTGAGGCGGATGCAAGGTTGGGAGCTGGTGGATCAGGGTGATTTTGGTCATTCCTGCTGTTGTGGACACGGCCTGTCCTGCTGCCCCTGACCGCCACCCAGTGCCTGACTGCCAGCGTGCTTGCACTGCTGCCCAGTGCTTTGATGCTGACTAAAATCGGGTCTCCTCGTCACATCAGCACATCTATTGGTAGTTGTGTTTTCTATCATCTTCAACGCCGAGCAATGCTTTCACAGGAATGACTAAGCAGTGGACAAGTAGAGAGTTGGCAATTGGGTTGCCAGCCATCAATTAATTATGTGTAGCCAGCTATTTATTATGTGTATATATGGTTAGGCTAAAATATATCATCTGCTATAAGTACCTTACATTAGGGTGTCTCTTTTGCCCCCATAAACAGTGACTGACTGTTTTGCCTGGACCGAGGAGGGGGTGTGTATTGGGGAAGGGTGGTTCGTTGTGTAGTGTGGCGTGGCGTGAACAGATGGTTGCCACGTCACCACAGAATCTTCAGACGCGATCGCACTCAGGTGCCTGGCAGTTCGTCACTCTCCCGACGACGCTCTTTGTCTGGTTCGTCCATCTTCGCCCGCGCTTGATGGTTATGGTGGCGACTCACAAACTCACCACCCTTTCGCGATCGCAATGTGTCGCAGAGCGGCGCGACTCGTGAGGGAAAGAGGGCGGCGGCCACAGTCTGTGCAAGTGTTTCTGTCGGAATCCAACCAATTCGAGGAGAGCTAGAGCTGGAGTTGAGCGATTTCGAAATATTTTCCGTCCGCCCTTGTTCGCCTCAAAACCGAGGCGACCTGAGGCAGACTAGCGGCCGGGCAGGGTAGGATACAAGAAAGACGGCTGCGCGGTAACATTTTTATGCTGAAGATTTGCAGTTGCCTTTTCCATCGACGCCACTGGAGGGCGAGCAGAACAGGGTAACCCGCTTGGGGCCCAGCGCAAGTGCCCTTGCGGATGGTGTTGGCTGCTGGTGAAAAGTAGAATTGCATTCACCAATAAGTGGGAGAATTGGGAAGACTCCTGTGTGCTATTCGTCGTCTCTCAGTAGCTATGTTATCAACGCAGGCCAACTTACCTCTTATTATGGGATTGAGCAGCTTCAAACCTTCAATGGCTCGTTTATGACAAAATTGCTCACGTGCCCTCGTTCGTAGATCGCGGTTGTAGAGTCAAGTCCAGCGTCAAACCTTTCCAAGTAGCACAGCTGTTTGCCTTCACACGGCCATACTCTGTTTCCGGCCTAGACCTCAGCGATGCCCCATCAATGGCGGCCGCCGCGGCGCTTTCGCCTCCGCCGCCGTGCCACCCTATCCGGTCTCTCAATGCTCTGCCTAGTCATCAGCTGCCACGTGGCGGCGTCGGAGCGGATCAAGAACGTGGTGGTGCTGATGATGGAGAACCGCTCGTTCGATCACGTGCTGGGATGGCTGCAGCCCCGCAACGCCGAAATCGACGGCCTCGATGGCTCCGAGTGCAACCCCATCGTCGCCAAGGCCCGCGGCGCGGACCCGCCGGCCCCATCAAGCGATTCGGGCGATTCGGGCGAGTCGAGCCTGTCCGGCAACTCGGCTGGCGTGGGCGATTCGGGCGAGTCGAGCGTATCGGGTAATTCGGCAGGCGGGGTGACGTTCGAGCAAGTGTGCATTAACGATAGAGCGCGGTACAACTGCAGCGAGGACCCCGACCACTCCTTCAAAGGCGTTCGCAATCAGATATTCGGCGGAAAATTGGTAGCTAAGGTACGACACGTGGCGTGCTCATGCTCGCACCACCACCAGCGATTCAGCCCGTCAGACCGATTTCGTGTCGCCATCACCTATCCCATCCGCCTCCCTGCCAAACCTCGCCCTATCCGCGCGTCGCAGAGATTCTAAGCCTGCCATCCCGCCGCTGCCGCTCCTTATCGCCCCCCCCCCCCCCTGCCGCCTCTTCTCTTTCCGTTATCCGGCCACTTGCTTCCTGGTCTCCCTTGCCTCCTGATCCACCCTCCGCCTGTCCTCTCCTTCCGCTACTCCGCTCCCGGCCAACGCCCCCCTCTGCTCCGCCCCCACTACCTCTCCCAGGCCTCTTCTCGGCTTATGCGGGGATTCGCGCAGCAGGCGGAGGAGGTGCGCGAGGGGTTCTCCGCGGAGGTGATGGCCGCCTTTCCGCCGGCCGCGCTCCCCGTGACCACCGCGCTCGCCACCAACTTCGCCGTCTGCGACCGCTGGTTCTCGTCCGTACCGGGCCCCACCCATCCCAACCGCTACTTCCTGCACGCCGCCACGTCCAAGGGGCTCCTGGCGGAGCGCAAGCCCGTGCTGCTCGCGGGCTTCCCCGCGCGCACCATCTTCGACGTGCTCTCGCGCCGCAAGGTGTCCTTCGGCATCTTCTACCACGACATCCCCGCGTCGCTCGCGCTCTCCTCGCTGCGCCGGCGGAAGCACGCGCGCAGGTTCCGCCCAATCGAGCTGTTCTACGCGCAGGCGCGGCTGGGGCGGCTGCCCGCGTACTCGTTTGTCGAGCCGCAGTATTTCGACTTCTCGCGCGAGCCGGGCAACGACGACCACCCGGGCCACGACGTGCGCCACGGCCAGCAGCTGATTAAAGACGTGTACGAGGCGCTGCGCGCCGGGCCGCAGTGGCGCAACGCGCTGCTGATCGTGACGTACGACGAGCACGGCGGGTTCTTCGACCACGTGGCGCCGCCCATGGCGGGCGTGCCGTCCCCCGACGGCGTGGTGGGCGAGGAGGACGCCTTCAACTTCCGCCGCCTCGGCGTGCGCGTGCCCACCTTCGTCATCTCGCCCTGGGTGGACAAAGGCATGGGTGCGCTCCGCTCCGCTCCCCGTTTCCCCCTTTTCCTGTCCGCCCCCTGTGCCATTCATCCGCCCTCCCCTCCCCGTCTCTGCCGCCAATCATCAGCCCTTTCTTCCCAACGCCAATTTTCCAATCATCCACTGTTCCCCTCTTTCCCCCGCTCCGTCACTCATCCGCTTTTCCCCTCCCCTTTCTCCGGCACTGATCCGACCTCCTCCCCTCTCCCCCACCTCCTCCCCTCTCCCCCACCTCCTCCCCTCCTCCCATCCCCCCTTCCCATACCCCTCCGCCTTCTCTCGGCCCGCCAGTGATCCACCGCCCACGAGGCCCATACCCGACATCGCAGTTCGAGCACACGTCGGTGGCGGCAACGCTGAGGGACGTGTTCGGGCTGACGGCCAAGCAGGACGTGCTCACCGCCAGGGACGCCTGGGCGGGCTCGCTCCTGCCCTTCCTCTCCCTGCGTTCCTCGCCCCGCACTGACTGCCCGCGTGAGCATTCCCCACGCCCACTGCCCCCGTGAGCATTCCCCACTGCATGTGCTCAAGGCTGTGGGCTTGCATGGGGCTGTGCGGTTCAGCCATGCACGTGTCACCACACCACTTGAGCATGCCACCTGCTGGTTGGCCTACATCTCGCCTCGCAGTCGCCCCGGCACAGCCTTGTGCTGCATTGCACGCCACCCTCCATGCACCCCATCCATGCCATGTCACCCATCCCATTCTCCCCACTGCCACACCCATCCCATTCTCCCCACTGCCACACCCATCCCATTCTCCCCACTGCCACACCCATCCCATTCTCCCCACTGCCACACCCATCCCATTCTCCCCACTGCCACACCCATCCCATTCTCCCACTGCCACACCCATCCCATTCTCCCCACTGCCACACCCATCCCATTCTCCCCACTGCCACACCCATCCCATTCTCCCCACTGCCACACCCATCCCATTCTCCCCACTGCCACACCCATCCCATTCTCCCACTGCCACACCCATCCCATTCTCCCCACTGCCACACCCATCCCATTCTCCCCACTGCCACACCCATCCCATTCTCCCCACTGCCACACCCATCCCATTCTCCCCACTGCCACACCCATCCCATTCTCCCCACTGCCACACCCATCCCATTCTCCCCACTGCCACACCCATCCCATTCTCCCCACTGCCACACCCATCCCATTCTCCCCACTGCCACACCCATCCCATTCTCCCCACTGCCACACCCATCCCATTCTCCCCACTGCCACACCCATCCCATTCTCCCCACTGCCACACCCATCCCATTCTCCCCACTGCCACACCCATCCCATTCTCCCCACTGCCACACCCATCCCATTCTCCCCACTGCCACACCCATCCCATTCTCCCCACTGCCACACCCATCCCATTCTCCCCACTGCCACACCCATCCCATTCTCCCCACTGCCACACCCATCCCATTCTCCCCACTGCCACACCCATCCCATTCTCCCCACTGCCACACCCATCCCATTCTCCCCACTGCCACACCCATCCCATTCTCCCCACTGCCACACCCATCCCATTCTCCCCACTGCCACACCCATCCCATTCTCCCCACTGCCACACCCATCCCATTCTCCCCACTGCCACACCCATCCCATTCTCCCCACTGCCACACCCATCCCATTCTCCCCACTGCCACACCCATCCCATTCTCCCCACTGCCACACCCATCCCATTCTCCCCACTGCCACACCCATCCCATTCTCCCCACTGCCACACCCATCCCATTCTCCCCACTGCCACACCCATCCCATTCTCCCCACTGCCACACCCATCCCATTCTCCCCACTGCCACACCCATCCCATTCTCCCCACTGCCACACCCATCCCATTCTCCCCACTGCCACACCCATCCCATTCTCCCCACTGCCACACCCATCCCATTCTCCCCACTGCCACACCCATCCCATTCTCCCCACTGCCACACCCATCCCATTCTCCCCACTGCCACACCCATCCCATTCTCCCCACTGCCACACCCATCCCATTCTCCCCACTGCCACACCCATCCCATTCTCCCCACTGCCACACCCATCCCATTCTCCCCACTGCCACACCCATCCCATTCTCCCCACTGCCACACCCATCCCATTCTCCCCACTGCCACACCCATCCCATTCTCCCCACTGCCACACCCATCCCATTCTCCCCACTGCCACACCCATCCCATTCTCCCCACTGCCACACCCATCCCATTCTCCCCACTGCCACACCCATCCCATTCTCCCCACTGCCACACCCATCCCATTCTCCCCACTGCCACACCCATCCCATTCTCCCCACTGCCACACCCATCCCATTCTCCCCACTGCCACACCCATCCCATTCTCCCCACTGCCACACCCATCCCATTCTCCCCACTGCCACACCCATCCCATTCTCCCCACTGCCACACCCATCCCATTCTCCCCACTGCCACACCCATCCCATTCTCCCCACTGCCACACCCATCCCATTCTCCCCACTGCCACACCCATCCCATTCTCCCCACTGCCACACCCATCCCATTCTCCCCACTGCCACACCCATCCCATTCTCCCCACTGCCACACCCATCCCATTCTCCCCACTGCCACACCCATCCCATTCTCCCCACTGCCACACCCATCCCATTCTCCCCACTGCCACACCCATCCCATTCTCCCCACTGCCACACCCATCCCATTCTCCCCACTGCCACACCCATCCCATTCTCCCCACTGCCACACCCATCCCATTCTCCCCACTGCCACACCCATCCCATTCTCCCCACTGCCACACCCATCCCATTCTCCCCACTGCCACACCCATCCCATTCTCCCCACTGCCACACCCATCCCATTCTCCCCACTGCCACACCCATCCCATTCTCCCCACTGCCACACCCATCCCATTCTCCCCACTGCCACACCCATCCCATTCTCCCCACTGCCACACCCATCCCATTCTCCCCACTGCCACACCCATCCCATTCTCCCCACTGCCACACCCATCCCATTCTCCCCACTGCCACACCCATCCCATTCTCCCCACTGCCACACCCATCCCATTCTCCCCACTGCCACACCCATCCCATTCTCCCCACTGCCACACCCATCCCATTCTCCCCACTGCCACACCCATCCCATTCTCCCCACTGCCACACCCATCCCATTCTCCCCACTGCCACACCCATCCCATTCTCCCCACTGCCACACCCATCCCATTCTCCCCACTGCCACACCCATCCCATTCTCCCCACTGCCACACCCATCCCATTCTCCCCACTGCCACACCCATCCCATTCTCCCCACTGCCACACCCATCCCATTCTCCCCACTGCCACACCCATCCCATTCTCCCCACTGCCACACCCATCCCATTCTCCCCACTGCCACACCCATCCCATTCTCCCCACTGCCACACCCATCCCATTCTCCCCACTGCCACACCCATCCCATTCTCCCCACTGCCACACCCATCCCATTCTCCCCACTGCCACACCCATCCCATTCTCCCCACTGCCACACCCATCCCATTCTCCCCACTGCCACACCCATCCCATTCTCCCCACTGCCACACCCATCCCATTCTCCCCACTGCCACACCCCACCCATCCCATTCTCCCCACTGCCACAGCCATCCCATTCTCCCCACTGCCACACCCATCCCATTCTCCCCACTGCCACACCCATCCCATTCTCCCCACTGCCACACCCATCCCATTCTCCCCACTGCCACACCCATCCCATTCTCCCCACTGCCACAGCCATCCCATTCTCCCCACTGCCACACCCATCCCATTCTCCCCACTGCCACACCCATCCCATTCTCCCCACTGCCACACCCATCCCATTCTCCCCACTGCCACAGCCATCCCATTCTCCCCACTGCCACACCCATCCCATTCTCCCCACTGCCACACCCATCCCATTCTCCCCACTGCCACACCCATCCCATTCTCCCCACTGCCACACCCATCCCATTCTCCCCACTGCCACAGCCATCCCATTCTCCCCACTGCCACACCCATCCCATTCTCCCCACTGCCACACCCATCCCATTCTCCCCACTGCCACACCCATCCCATTCTCCCCACTGCCACACCCATCCCATTCTCCCCACTGCCACACCCATCCCATTCTCCCCACTGCCACACCCATCCCATTCTCCCCACTGCCACACCCATCCCATTCTCCCCACTGCCACACCCATCCCATTCTCCCCACTGCCACACCCATCCCATTCTCCCCACTGCCACACCCATCCCATTCTCCCCACTGCCACACCCATCCCATTCTCCCCACTGCCACACCCATCCCATTCTCCCCACTGCCACACCCATCCCATTCTCCCCACTGCCACACCCATCCCATTCTCCCCACTGCCACACCCATCCCATTCTCCCCACTGCCACACCCATCCCATTCTCCCCACTGCCACACCCATCCCATTCTCCCCACTGCCACACCCATCCCATTCTCCCCACTGCCACACCCATCCCATTCTCCCCACTGCCACAGCCATCCCATTCTCCCCACTGCCACACCCATCCCATTCTCCCCACTGCCACACCCATCCCATTCTCCCCACTGCCACACCCATCCCATTCTCCCCACTGCCACACCCATCCCATTCTCCCCACTGCCACACCCATCCCATTCTCCCCACTGCCACACCCATCCCATTCTCCCCACTGCCACACCCATCCCATTCTCCCCACTGCCACACCCATCCCATTCTCCCCACTGCCACAGCCATCCCATTCTCCCCACTGCCACACCCATCCCATTCTCCCCACTGCCACACCCATCCCATTCTCCCCACTGCCACACCCATCCCATTCTCCCCACTGCCACACCCATCCCATTCTCCCCACTGCCACACCCATCCCATTCTCCCCACTGCCACACCCATCCCATTCTCCCCACTGCCACACCCATCCCATTCTCCCCACTGCCACACCCATCCCATTCTCCCCACTGCCACACCCATCCCATTCTCCCCACTGCCACACCCATCCCATTCTCCCCACTGCCACACCCATCCCATTCTCCCCACTGCCACACCCATCCCATTCTCCCCACTGCCACACCCATCCCATTCTCCCCACTGCCACACCCATCCCATTCTCCCCACTGCCACACCCATCCCATTCTCCCCACTGCCACACCCATCCCATTCTCCCCACTGCCACACCCATCCCATTCTCCCCACTGCCACACCCATCCCATTCTCCCCACTGCCACACCCATCCCATTCTCCCCACTGCCACACCCATCCCATTCTCCCCACTGCCACACCCATCCCATTCTCCCCACTGCCACACCCATCCCATTCTCCCCACTGCCACACCCATCCCATTCTCCCCACTGCCACACCCATCCCATTCTCCCCACTGCCACACCCATCCCATTCTCCCCACTGCCACACCCATCCCATTCTCCCCACTGCCACACCCATCCCATTCTCCCCACTGCCACACCCATCCCATTCTCCCCACTGCCACACCCATCCCATTCTCCCCACTGCCACACCCATCCCATTCTCCCCACTGCCACACCCATCCCATTCTCCCCACTGCCACACCCATCCCATTCTCCCCACTGCCACACCCATCCCATTCTCCCCACTGCCACACCCATCCCATTCTCCCCACTGCCACACCCATCCCATTCTCCCCACTGCCACACCCATCCCATTCTCCCCACTGCCACACCCATCCCATTCTCCCCACTGCCACACCCATCCCATTCTCCCCACTGCCACACCCATCCCATTCTCCCCACTGCCACACCCATCCCATTCTCCCCACTGCCACACCCATCCCATTCTCCCCACTGCCACACCCATCCCATTCTCCCCACTGCCACACCCATCCCATTCTCCCCACTGCCACACCCATCCCATTCTCCCCACTGCCACACCCATCCCATTCTCCCCACTGCCACACCCATCCCATTCTCCCCACTGCCACACCCATCCCATTCTCCCCACTGCCACACCCATCCCATTCTCCCCACTGCCACACCCATCCCATTCTCCCCACTGCCACACCCATCCCATTCTCCCCACTGCCACACCCATCCCATTCTCCCCACTGCCACACCCATCCCATTCTCCCCACTGCCACACCCATCCCATTCTCCCCACTGCCACACCCATCCCATTCTCCCCACTGCCACACCCATCCCATTCTCCCCACTGCCACACCCATCCCATTCTCCCCACTGCCACACCCATCCCATTCTCCCCACTGCCACACCCATCCCATTCTCCCCACTGCCACACCCATCCCATTCTCCCCACTGCCACACCCATCCCATTCTCCCCACTGCCACACCCATCCCATTCTCCCCACTGCCACACCCATCCCATTCTCCCCACTGCCACACCCATCCCATTCTCCCCACTGCCACACCCATCCCATTCTCCCCACTGCCACACCCATCCCATTCTCCCCACTGCCACACCCATCCCATTCTCCCCACTGCCACACCCATCCCATTCTCCCCACTGCCACACCCATCCCATTCTCCCCACTGCCACACCCATCCCATTCTCCCCACTGCCACACCCATCCCATTCTCCCCACTGCCACACCCATCCCATTCTCCCCACTGCCCACACCCATCCCATTCTCCCCACTGCCACACCCATCCCATTCTCCCCACTGCCACAGCCATCCCATTCTCCCCACTGCCACACCCATCCCATTCTCCCCACTGCCACACCCATCCCATTCTCCCCACTGCCACACCCATCCCATTCTCCCCACTGCCACACCCATCCCATTCTCCCCACTGCCACACCCATCCCATTCTCCCCACTGCCACACCCATCCCATTCTCCCCACTGCCACACCCATCCCATTCTCCCCACTGCCACACCCATCCCATTCTCCCCACTGCCACACCCATCCCATTCTCCCCACTGCCACACCCATCCCATTCTCCCCCACTGCCACACCCATCCCATTCTCCCCACTGCCACACCCATCCCATTCTCCCCACTGCCACACCCATCCCATTCTCCCCACTGCCACACCCATCCCATTCTCCCCACTGCCACACCCATCCCATTCTCCCCACTGCCACACCCATCCCATTCTCCCCACTGCCACAGCCATCCCATTCTCCCCACTGCCACAGCCATCCCATTCTCCCCACTGCCACAGCCATCCCATTCTCCCCACTGCCACAGCCATCCCATTCTCCCCACTGCCACAGCCATCCCATTCTCCCCACTGCCACAGCCATCCCATTCTCCCCACTGCCACAGCCATCCCATTCTCCCCACTGCCACACCCATCCCATTCTCCCCACTGCCACACCCATCCCATTCTCCCCACTGCCACACCCATCCCATTCTCCCCACTGCCACAGCCATCCCATTCTCCCCACTGCCACACCCATCCCATTCTCCCCACTGCCACAGCCATCCCATTCTCCCCACTGCCACACCCATCCCATTCTCCCCACTGCCACAGCCATCCCATTCTCCCCACTGCCACACCCATCCCATTCTCCCCACTGCCACAGCCATCCCATTCTCCCCACTGCCACAGCCATCCCATTCTCCCCACTGCCACAGCCATCCCATTCTCCCCACTGCCACACCCATCCCATTCTCCCCACTGCCACACCCATCCCATTCTCCCCACTGCCACACCCATCCCATTCTCCCCACTGCCACACCCATCCCATTCTCCCCACTGCCACACCCATCCCATTCTCCCCACTGCCACACCCATCCCATTCTCCCCACTGCCACACCCATCCCATTCTCCCCACTGCCACACCCATCCCATTCTCCCCACTGCCACACCCATCCCATCCCATTCTCCCCACTGCCACACCCATCCCATTCTCCCCACTGCCACAGCCATCCCATTCTCCCCACTGCCACACCCATCCCATTCTCCCCACTGCCACACCCATCCCATTCTCCCCACTGCCACACCCATCCCATTCTCCCCACTGCCACACCCATCCCATTCTCCCCACTGCCACACCCATCCCATTCTCCCCACTGCCACACCCATCCCATTCTCCCCACTGCCACACCCATCCCATTCTCCCCACTGCCACACCCATCCCATTCTCCCCACTGCCACACCCATCCCATTCTCCCCACTGCCACACCCATCCCATTCTCCCCACTGCCACACCCATCCCATTCTCCCCACTGCCACACCCATCCCATTCTCCCCACTGCCACACCCATCCCATTCTCCCCACTGCCACACCCATCCCATTCTCCCCACTGCCACACCCATCCCATTCTCCCCACTGCCACACCCATCCCATTCTCCCCACTGCCACACCCATCCCATTCTCCCCACTGCCACACCCATCCCATTCTCCCCACTGCCACACCCATCCCATTCTCCCCACTGCCACACCCATCCCATTCTCCCCACTGCCACACCCATCCCATTCTCCCCACTGCCACACCCATCCCATTCTCCCCACTGCCACACCCATCCCATTCTCCCCACTGCCACACCCATCCCATTCTCCCCACTGCCACACCCATCCCATTCTCCCCACTGCCACACCCATCCCATTCTCCCCACTGCCACACCCATCCCATTCTCCCCACTGCCACACCCATCCCATTCTCCCCACTGCCACACCCATCCCATTCTCCCCACTGCCACACCCATCCCATTCTCCCCACTGCCACACCCATCCCATTCTCCCCACTGCCACACCCATCCCATTCTCCCCACTGCCACACCCATCCCATTCTCCCCACTGCCACACCCATCCCATTCTCCCCACTGCCACACCCATCCCATTCTCCCCACTGCCACACCCATCCCATTCTCCCCACTGCCACACCCATCCCATTCTCCCCACTGCCACACCCATCCCATTCTCCCCACTGCCACACCCATCCCATTCTCCCCACTGCCACACCCATCCCATTCTCCCCACTGCCACACCCATCCCATTCTCCCCACTGCCACACCCATCCCATTCTCCCCACTGCCACACCCATCCCATTCTCCCCACTGCCACACCCATCCCATTCTCCCCACTGCCACACCCATCCCATTCTCCCCACTGCCACACCCATCCCATTCTCCCCACTGCCACACCCATCCCATTCTCCCCACTGCCACACCCATCCCATTCTCCCCACTGCCACACCCATCCCATTCTCCCCACTGCCACACCCATCCCATTCTCCCCACTGCCACACCCATCCCATTCTCCCCACTGCCACACCCATCCCATTCTCCCCACTGCCACACCCATCCCATTCTCCCCACTGCCACACCCATCCCATTCTCCCCACTGCCACACCCATCCCATTCTCCCCACTGCCACACCCATCCCATTCTCCCCACTGCCACACCCATCCCATTCTCCCCACTGCCACACCCATCCCATTCTCCCCACTGCCACACCCATCCCATTCTCCCCACTGCCACACCCATCCCATTCTCCCCACTGCCACACCCATCCCATTCTCCCCACTGCCACACCCATCCCATTCTCCCCACTGCCACACCCATCCCATTCTCCCCACTGCCACACCCATCCCATTCTCCCCACTGCCACACCCATCCCATTCTCCCCACTGCCACACCCATCCCATTCTCCCCACTGCCACACCCATCCCATTCTCCCCACTGCCACACCCATCCCATTCTCCCCACTGCCACACCCATCCCATTCTCCCCACTGCCACACCCATCCCATTCTCCCCACTGCCACACCCATCCCATTCTCCCCACTGCCACACCCATCCCATTCTCCCCACTGCCACACCCATCCCATTCTCCCCACTGCCACACCCATCCCATTCTCCCCACTGCCACACCCATCCCATTCTCCCCACTGCCACACCCATCCCATTCTCCCCACTGCCACACCCATCCCATTCTCCCCACTGCCACACCCATCCCATTCTCCCCACTGCCACACCCATCCCATTCTCCCCACTGCCACACCCATCCCATTCTCCCCACTGCCACACCCATCCCATTCTCCCCACTGCCACACCCATCCCATTCTCCCCACTGCCACACCCATCCCATTCTCCCCACTGCCACACCCATCCCATTCTCCCCACTGCCACACCCATCCCATTCTCCCCACTGCCACACCCATCCCATTCTCCCCACTGCCACACCCATCCCATTCTCCCCACTGCCACACCCATCCCATTCTCCCCACTGCCACACCCATCCCATTCTCCCCACTGCCACACCCATCCCATTCTCCCCACTGCCACACCCATCCCATTCTCCCCACTGCCACACCCATCCCATTCTCCCCACTGCCACACCCATCCCATTCTCCCCACTGCCACACCCATCCCATTCTCCCCACTGCCACACCCATCCCATTCTCCCCACTGCCACACCCATCCCATTCTCCCCACTGCCACACCCATCCCATTCTCCCCACTGCCACACCCATCCCATTCTCCCCACTGCCACACCCATCCCATTCTCCCCACTGCCACACCCATCCCATTCTCCCCACTGCCACACCCATCCCATTCTCCCCACTGCCACACCCATCCCATTCTCCCCACTGCCACACCCATCCCATTCTCCCCACTGCCACACCCATCCCATTCTCCCCACTGCCACACCCATCCCATTCTCCCCACTGCCACACCCATCCCATTCTCCCCACTGCCACACCCATCCCATTCTCCCCACTGCCACACCCATCCCATTCTCCCCACTGCCACACCCATCCCATTCTCCCCACTGCCACACCCATCCCATTCTCCCCACTGCCACACCCATCCCATTCTCCCCACTGCCACACCCATCCCATTCTCCCCACTGCCACACCGCTTGCCTTGCCTCACACACCACTCGCATCTGCCCTCTCTCCCTGTGCCCATGCCTGTGCCTGTGCCTGTGCCTGTGCCTGTGCCTGTGCCTGTGCCTGTGTGTGCTGCAGGGACACTGCCCCCAGTGACGTCCCTAGGTGCCACGGCAGTGCCGTACACATACAACGGCAGTGCGGCGCTGACAGCGCTGCAGCAGGACATGGTGGCCATCGCGGCCGCCCTCACCCCCGTGCCCGTGCCGCCCGCCGCCATCGACTCCTTTGTCACCTCGCTGCTGCAGCACGAGGCGGGTGTGTTCGTGCGCGCTGCTGTCGCCCAATTCCTGCTGCAGCAGGGCGCGGGGGGCGATGGCGGGGGCGATGGGGGGGATGGTGGGAGTGGAGGGGCGGGCGAGCCGATGCGTGTGATGGCGTGCGACCGGCGCAAGTGGTGGTGCCGCACTGTGGTGAGCATGCAGCGCCTCATGGGGTTCCGTGAGAGCAGCGGTGACGCAAGCAGTGATAGCGGTGACAGCAGTGACAGCAGCAGTGGTGGGGATGATGCGGATGAGAAGGAAAAGGAGAAGCAGAAACAGGAGGACAAGAGGAAACGGGAGGAGGAGAAGTGGAAGCGAGAAGAGAAGAGAAGGAAGGAGAAGGAGAGGCGGGAGAAGGAGAAGGAGCGGCGAGAGAAGGCGCAGAAGAGCACATTAGTGGCGTCTGACGACAACCTGTGACCCTGCCATGAACCCCAACCTCCACCTCCCGGCAGCGACACATGCAATGCACAGCAGATAGCAGGGTGGCGCACCCCTCATGTGCTCCCCGCTTACAGCAACCCTCCCATGCGTGTGTGTACGACCACTCAATGCTCACTCACGCCCACCACCCAGGGCGCATGCACGCTGTGCAACCACCTCCCTCCCTGTACAGCTTGCAGTGCTGCTGCATGGCGACCCCACCTGCCCGTGCATGCCCCGTGCGCCACTCCCTGCTGCCATCTCACACCCACTGCTCACCCACCTGGTCGCATGCGCGCGTGACCATCACCACCTCCTGTACAGCTTGCCGTGCTGCCGCTGAGCCACTTCACCAGCATGCTCTGTGTGCCTCTAGTCGGCCATAAGACGGGTCACGCAGACGGGACTTGGGCTGTGAGTCACATGAGGAGCGTTGGAGATGAGGCATGGGCGCTATCAATCTCCCACCCTACACCTCTGCTCCGCACTATGACCCTCTGACAAGCCATTTGGCCAGGTCACGCTGTTGAGTGTCACTCGTGCTTGCGTGTATTGCCAGCCTTTATTGCAAAAGATCTAAGCTAGTAAGCTTTCCATTCACTACTAGAACAAGCAATGAACTTCCCTTATACATTGGGTGTAGGTGCAGGGTTGCACAAAATAGAAGTCAACATGTTTCGGACAATACACCCACATGAGGACGCTCTTGTGCAGTATGTGCATGGCGTCAGCTTTCGCTGCCTGTGACGGAATGTGAAGCGATACGATACCGAGTGCTACACGAGTGCGCGCGAGGGGCGTGTAGCATCGCGACCACCCTCACCCATTTGCCAGCCCCGCGCCATTATCCGCCAACCCGCACCCGCTAGCCGCTAACCGCCACCTTGCACCAAGTGCGGGTTAGGCGCGTACGACAGCGAGATTCCTGTGCTCTCCTCTCGCATCGCGGGGATGCCGCGCGGCGCCATGCGCGTGGAGGGCGACGACCGCGGCCTGCCCGACACAAAGCGCTTCCTCGCGCTGCTCGAGTCGCTCCGAGCCGGCGGTGCGTGGCGCGCTGCGGCATTGCGGGAGGAAAAGACCCATTGGCATCCGGACGCCGCTCTCCACACTCCCTTCCCCTATCCTCGCGCTCCCCTTCCCGCCGCCGCCCCCGTTCCCCTCGCTGCGCCTGCCCCATCAGCCGTCCCTTCCCTTCCCTTGGGCTCTCCCCGCCCCTCCCCCATTCCCCCTCATCTTCTCCCCTTCCCTCCCCCAATCCCCTTCCTCCGCGCCCCCATGCCGCGCAGTCCCACCGCCCGACGGCGGCACGTGCAACGACAGCGACCGCCACGAGCTGGCGCTGGCGGCGGAGCTCTTTGATTGGTCGAAGCCGCTGGTGGTAACCAGAGCGCCGGGGCGCCTGGATGTGATGGGCGGCATTGCTGACTACTCCGGCTCGCTCGTGCTTCAGGTGCGCCTCAGGTGCGCCTCAGGTGCGCCTCAGTTGCGCCTCAGGTGCGCCTCAGGCGGGCCTCAGGTGTGCTTCAGGTGCGCCCTGGTGGGCCTCAGGTGTGCTTCAGGTGCGCCCCTGGTGGGCCTCAGGTGTGCCTCAGGTGCACCTCAGGTGGGTCTAAGGTGCCTCAATTTCTGGTGGTACTTCCTGGCTTACCTCTCCTCTATCATGTATCTCTCAATCCCCTCCCCTCCCCTTCCTTCCCTTCCAACCCCCCACCAGATGCCAACAGCAGAGGCGTGCCACGTGGCCATTCAGGTCATCCGCGCACCCCCTTCCGCCCCCTCCGCCCCTCCCGCGTCCCCTGGGCCTCCCCCCTCACTGCGCATCGTCTCCCTCTCCGCAGCCGCCAACCACCGTGTGCCCTCTGTCTCGCTGCCCCTCGCCCGCCTGCTCCCCGGCCTCTACGCCTCGCCCCCCCACTCCGCCCCCTGCGCCCTCGACTATGCCTCCGCCCATGCGCTGCTGGCAGGGGGGCCAGCGGTGGGCGATGAGGGGGAGGAAGGGGCAGCACAGGCGAGAGAGCCGGGGGAGGAAGGTGGAGGGGGGGGCGGGGGTAGCAGGGAGGGGGCCGAGGAGAGTGGTGCAGCAGAGCAGGGGGGAGGGGCAGGGGGAGGAGCAGGGGGGACACGGTGGGCGGCATATGTGGCGGGGGCGCTGGTGGTGCTAGCGAGGGAGAGAGAGGTGGAGTTCCTCCGGGCATGGATGGGCGGTGGGGGACAGGGGCAGGGGGAAGGACAGGGGGGCGAGGGCGAGGGCGGGGGCGGGGCGGAGGGGAGGGTGGAGGGGGTGGCGGTGGTGGTGGCATCGTCAGTGCCGGAGGGGGTGGGAGTGGCGTCGTCAGCAGCGGTGGAGGTGGCGAGCATGATGGCTCTCGTGCACGCTCTGGGCATGCACGTGCCCCCCTGGCACCTCGCCCGCATGTGCCAGATCGTACGCCCCATACCCATGCCACGCCATTCCATGCAGTGCCATTCCATGCCATGCCTCTGCTGCCATACTGCGCTCGCCCCTTTTTCTTCTCTCTGCACTGGCCATTTCCACACACATGTTTCCCCTATCCACAACCACTACTCACCACGCACTCCCCACTCGCCCATCCAACCCCCCCTCCCCTCCCCCCCCCACCGCCAGGTGGAGAACCGCGTGGTGGGGGCGCCCTGCGGCATCATGGACCAGATGGCCGTCACACTCGCCCGCCCCGCCTCGCTGCTCGCGCTGCTGTGCCGCCCCGCCAGCGTGCAGGGCTGCCTGGCGCTGTCCCCCCACGTGACGCTGTGGGGCATCGACTCGGGTGCACGGCACAGCGTGGGCGGCGCGGGGTATGGCGGGGTGAGGGCAGCGGCGTTCATGGGACTCACGCTCATCAACGCCGCTAGAGGGCACAGCAGCGAGGATCATGTGAGTGTGCTGTTCTGTGCTGTGCGGTGCTGTGCGGTGCTGTGCTGTGCTGTGCTAGGCTTATGATCGGCTGCCCTTCCACCTTGCCCGCGTCGCCTGTGTGCTCCCGCGTGGCCAGCGCGCCCCCGTGCACCCACGGCAGGGCGTGGCAAGGCAGGCGGGGCGGTTGACAGGCGGGGCTCAGGGGATGCATGCATGCATGGCGTGTGCGGCAGGAGTTTAATTCAGGTCGTCCCAATGGGACATGGCTCTGCTCTTTCTTCCTTATCACCCAAGCACCCCACGTGCGAGCTGCCATTGACCCCCTGCTCCCTTCTCCATGTGTGTCCGTTCGTGCGCGTGTGTGCGTGCGCGCTTGTGAGCGTGCATGCGTGGTTGTGTGCGTGCGTGTGGCTGTGTGTTTGTGCGCGTGCGCGTGCTTGAGCTTGTGTGTGTGTGTGCATGTGTGTGGGCGCAAGCGTGCATATGTGCGTGGCACGGCATGCGCACATGGCAGCAGGAGAGCGCCACTGCAGCACTGCATGCCGCCACACCAACAGCACCGCACCCTCTGTCATGTCTCTGTGAACTGGACCCGCACAGGTGATTGCTCAGGTGGCCGGGCAAGTGGTTAACCATGTGACTAATCAGGTGCTCTGCACACAGCATCTCATCCATCAGGCCATCACACAACCTGCCTCATGCCCGCACTCACCTCACCACTTCTTCCGCCCTCCCTGACCCCCACTGTCACCCTCCCCACGTCCTCTTCCCACACTCTTCCATTCCCAACTCCCACCACCCCTCCCCATTCTTCCCTGCAATCTCAACCCACATTCCTGCTCCCACCTCTGCCCGGCCATGCCAGCGTGCCCCTACTGGAGCCCATACTGCCCGCCACCATGCACGGCAGCGCCTTCCTCGCGCGCCACGCCTCCCACGGCGACCCCGCCACCACCGTGAATCCCGCCCTGCCCTACCCCGTGCTGCCCGCCACGTGCCACCCTGTCATGGAGCACTTCCGCACGCGCTGCTTCCGCTCCCTGCTGCTCACACGCGTGGGGGACGAGGAAAGGCGAAAAGAGGGTGAGGGGGAAGTTGACGAGGGGGAAGGAGATGAGGGGGTGGATGGGGATGGGGGCGCTGGGTCAGGCGGAGGGAGGCGTGAGCAGATGGCGTTGCTGGGGGAGCTGATGATGCAGGTACGCCCCTTACAGCTCATGATGCAGGTACGCCCCTTACAGCTCATGATGCAGGTGCGCCCCTTACAGCTCATGATGCAGGTACGCCCCTTACAGCTCATGATGCAGGTACGCCCCTTACAGCTCATGATGCAAGTACGCCCCTTACAGCTCATGATGCAGGTACGCCCCTTACAGCTCATGATGCAGGTACGCCCCTTACAGCTCATGATGCAAGTACGCCCCTTACAGCTCATGATGCAGGTACGCCCCTTACAGCTCATGATGCAGTTACGCCCCTTACAGCTCATGATGCAGGTACGCCCCTTACAGCTCATGATGCAGGTACGCCCCTTACAGCTCATGATGCAGGTACGCCCCTTACAGCTCATGATGCAGGTACGCCCTCATAGCTGCGTCGCTGCACCCTTCTGTTGCCCCTCTGTGGTCCCTCGCCACATGCCACGTCCTCTACAATCATCGCTCTCCTCTCAACTCTCCCATCTCGCCCCCTTCATCCCACTGCTTCCTCATCCAACTGCCTCCTCATCCCACTGCTTCCTTATCCAACTGCCTCCTCATCCCACTGCCTCCTCATCCCACTGCCTCCTCATCCCACTGCCTCCTCATCCCACTGCCTCCTCATCCCACTGCCTCCTCATCCCACTGCCTCCTCATCCCACTGCCTCCTCATCCCTCTGCCCCCGCACCATCAACTCCCTGCTCATGTCACTTTTCACACCTTGCCGTCTTTTACCCCTTGCTCCCTCCGCGTCCCCGCTGCCCCCTGTGGCGCCGTGCGGGGGGGAGCAGAGCCATGGGAGCTACACGGCGTGCGGGCTGGGGTCGCCCTCCACCGACCTCATTCTTGCGCTCGCCCGCACCCACATGGGGCCGCATGTGAGTCGTGCTCATGGGGCCGCATGTGAGTCGTGCTCATGTAGGAAAGTGATATTCAGAAAATTGTCGTGCCAACATGCACATGTATTCCAACGCATTCCTCCCCATGCCTTCCCTCCCAACAATTTTCCAACGCCTTCCCAACACCCGTCCCTCCCCGTGCCTGCCCCCCCGCGGTGCACGCGGCCTCAGGGTCCTTTGTGGGGTGCCAAGATAACGGGGGGAGGCAGTGGGGGCACGGTGTGTGTACTGGGGGACAGCACGGCAGCGGCGCAGGCAGCGGTGGACGATGTGTGCCGCCGCTTTCAGAGCGCCACGGGGCATCGCCCGCACCTCTTCCGCGGCTCCTCGCCCGGCGCCGCTCATTTCGGCCACCTCGTCCTGCACCCGCCGTAAAGCGTCTTGCTCGCTCTCTCAGCCCCTGCCTCCAATATGCCTCGTTGCAGTCGCTGCTTGCCCGTGTTACAGCCCTGCAAGTAATTAGCGGAAGTGATAGACAAGGGAGGAAATGGGGTACAAGTAGGAGTGTCGAGAGAAAGCCTATACCCTGTAGTATGCAACTCATTACAGCCCAACAAATCCGACGCATATTTATAGAAAGCTATTGTAGAGCTCCTCAAGTGCGCATGGCCCATGAAGGGTGCAAGCAGTGTTACGTGTCAAATGTTATATGTGTTTGTTAGGCTACTGCGAGTTGCATTGAATGGAAACAACACTTTCTAGATTTTGTATTTGTACCCATCTCCTGCTAGTCACACACCCAAACGTGTTTACATTTCTAGGTTGGTTTAAGAGCCCATTAGCTCTGCCCGTCGCCCGTCCTAGCTCCGTCTGTCCTGCCTCCGGTTTCCTAGCACGCCAGAGTAGGACATGCCCCAGCCAGAGAAGCGCACGCCTCAGCTAGAGTATCGCGCGCCCCAGCCAGAGCGTGTGCCCCCAGCCAGAAACGCGCGCCTCAGCCAGAACGCGCGCCCCTAGCCAGAAACGTGCGGCAGGGCAGTCACTTCTACTTGCGTGATCTAGGGCTAGAACTCCGAACTGACTGACGGTTTGCTCCTCTCCCCTAGCTCCGTTTGCTACTCGCTCCGGCCACTCCTAGCTCCAGCCTCTGCTGCTCCTAGCTCCAGCCTCTACATGCTACTAGCCCGAGCAGGAGCAGGAGCAGGAGTGAGAGCTAGAAAGAGGAAGGGGGGGGGGGGGGGGGGGGGGGGGGGGGGGGGGGTGGGACCGGGAGACCTCGGTGAGGGAAGCGAGCGTAGTAGGGCACTGACTCGTCCAAGCGAACGTCACGCGAGTCGAGGAACCGGTGGAGGGGCGGGTAGTCAGAAGCGTCCACCGGGAAACCAAGGAAAACACAAGGGAGTGTGCGTACCGAGAGCTTGTCCGCAGAGGTATCGCGGACAAGTGCAAGGCAGCCCCAGACACGAAACTCCGACACAACACCAGGTGACCCGGTCCAAAGACTGGTCGGTGAAGCCTCTGGGCATGAGACATGAGGCCAGAGGTTCAGCTGGTGGGCAGCATAGCGAACCGCGTAGGGCCATGGAAAATGGGGTGCACGGGCATGGATCATGGAGGTGCTGATTATGAGGGTGCTGGAGCTGGAGGTGCTAGCACTGGAGGTGCTTGTTATGAGGGTGCTGGAGCTGGAGGTTCTGGCACTAGAGGTTCTACTTTTGGGGGTGCTGGAGTTGTTGGTACTGGCACTGGAGGTGCTAGTTCAGAGGAGGCTGGAGCTGGAGGCATTGCTACTCCGCCTCCCCACCGCTACCGTACGTGTCACCACGCTTTTCATCGGCTGGAGAGGAGAGGTTAAGGCACGAGAGGCTGGAGCTGGAGCAGCAGCGGTGAGAGATGCAACACCAGGAGAAGCAGCAACAGCAGCAGCAGCCACAACCGTCACTCTTGCAGCAGCCATTCCCACCTGTGAGAGGCCTTCGGGCCCTTGGTCTCCTTTCCTCCTCCCGAGCCACTCACCGCCTCCTACTGCTCATGGTCTTCCTCCTTTGGACTCGTCCCCGGCTGTGTTCTCTCCTCCTCGTTCTCAGTCACCTCCTCCTGTTGTACCACACTTCTGAACCACTTGTCGTCCCTCCCGTGATGATCTCACGTCTCCTGTTGACGACCTTTGTGCTGTCTTGTTATGTTCGAGTCCTCGTCGTTCTCCACCTCAGTCTATTCTCCCGTCACCTCCTGAGTCGACTCTTACAGCCTCCTCCTCTCACCCTATCATTGACTACTACCACACATCTCGTCTTGTTCTCTCACGTCTTCTCGCCTCTCTTGTTGAAGACCCTCGTGCCTCTCGGTTATCTGTCTCGACTGTTATTACCACTATCGTTGACTTTGCCGCCACCCTCCACCTTGACTATGCCACCTGCGTGATGGCTGCTCCTCCTACATGTCCTCCGTCCGCTGGGGGTGAGTCTACCCTTGTTGTGATAACCTAGAGAACAAGCACTTTGAGTTGGAGTTCTTGGCAACCGCTTATCCCCATCTCTGTTCCATGCTGCCAGCCCCTGAGGGAGACCCAGACGCACTTGACATAACGACTCCTTGCACGTACCGTGAGGCAGTGTCACGCCAGTGAGCCTCTGAGTGGATAGCTGCCATGGACTCAGAGTTGGCGTCTTGGAGATCCACAGGTAGTTATGTCGACGTAATTCCCACTCCCAGGGCGAACGTAGTCGATAGCATGTGAATCTTTGATGTGAAGCGGCTGCCTGGATCACTGCTTGTCTTCAAGGCATGCTATGTGGCGAGAGGCTTCAGACAGCACGAGGGAGTTGAATTCTTCCAGACCTTTGCCTCGACCCCAAAAATGACCAGTCTTTGGGTGTTGCTTCACGTTGCAGCTCAGCAAGACTACGAGCTGCACTCTCTGGACTTCTACACTACCTTTCTCCAAGGGCGCTTGCACGAGGAGATCTGGCTGTCAAATGGTATATTTGCTACAGTTTGTTTAGGCTGTAGTGGGGTAGTTACTATGGGGTACAGTAAGTTTAGGGTTTCCTACTTGCACCCAACTCTTTCTTAGTTCAATCACTCTTGTTCATTCTTACCTTGTATCACGAGCCTAGGTTAGCCACCTAGGACCGCTTACTACTACGGGCCCACTATTCCGCTAGACGCGCCCTCGTGCGCCCTACCTTTCGTGCGCCCTCGTGCGCCTTTCTCTGCTCGTGCGCCCTCGTGCGCCTTCTTTCTGCTAGTGCGCCCTCGCGCGCCCCGCCCTTCATTCTGCCCGCGCGCCGTCCTCTGCCCGTGCGCACGCAGCCCGCTAGCCGCCCACGCAGTTCGTACCGGCCTCGCGCGGCCCCTCGAGCCGCCCGCGACCTGCCTGCACGTAGGCCGCCGCCCGTAGGCTGCCCGTCGCCCGTAGGCTGCCCGTCGCCTGCCGTCGACCGTAGGCCGCCCTTACGCTGCCCGTAGGCCGCCCGTACGCCGCCCGTAGGCCGCTGCCGCCCGTAGGCAGCCCGTAGGCAGCCCGTAGGCAGCCCGTAGGCAGCCCGTAGGCAGCCCGTACGCCGCCCGTAGGCCGCTCGCGTGCAGGCCGTAACCCGCGCGCCGCGGCTGCTGCACGCCGGCGCCTGCAGCCCGCCGGAACCCGTGCGCGTCGCCCCCTGCCTCTTCGCGACGCCTCTGCGGGACCCGCGCGTCGCCCCCACCTCTTCGCGACGCCCTTACGGGACCCGCGCGTCGCCCCCTGCCTCTTCGCGACGCCTCTGCGGGACCCGCACGTCCCCCCCCCGCCTCGTCGCGATGCCTCTGCGGGACCCGCGCGTCGCCCCTGCCTCTTCGCGACGCCCCTGCGGGACCCGCGAGGCGCGGCTCCTGCGCGTCGCGCCGCCCCAGCGGGACCCGGGCGTCGCCCCCGCTCGTCGCGACGCCCCTGCGGGGCCCGCGCGGCGTCGCCCCTGCCCGCCGCGTCGCCCTGCCCTATCCCGCGCCCGCCCTTTGGACGGCCGCCCCTGCCTCGCCCTGCAGCAGCTGCCTTCCCAGCCCTGCCCCACCCTACAGCAGCTGCCGTCGCGGACTGCCCTGCCCTGCCGCAGCTGCCGTTGCGGTTTGCCCCGCCCTGCAGCAGCTGCCGTCGCGGACTGCCCCGCCCTGCAGCAGCTGCTGTCACGGCCCCGCCCCACCCTGTAGCAGCGGCCGTCGTGGCCCTGTCCCTGCCCTGCACCAGCTGCCGTTGCGGCTCCTGGCGTGGCCAGATGCAGCTCCAGGGCCGTCCGCGTGTGTCCCTCACGCCCCGGCAGCTTCGCGAGTGGTACGCCAGTTGGGGTTGTCAGGGTGGCCGTAGTGGGAGTCGTCCTGGAGTGGGTAGTTCGGGAGCTTCTTGTAGTGGCCCGGTGCAGCAGCAGCGTCGTTCGCGCGAGACTCTTTCGCCCCAGCAGCTTCATGAGTGGTACGCTCAGAGTCGAGGGTCGCTGAGTACTGCTCGCTGCCCGTACATTATTAGCACGGGTGTCCGGACTGGTCAGCCTTGCGGGACGCGTGGTCACACAGAGTCCCGCTGCTTCGCCCGTCTGAGCGACGCTTGGCGTACAGAGTTTGGCGACGACGCTGAGCTCCCCGACTGGGTGGAGCTACTTAGGCAGAGGGTAGATATCTTTGCTCTTGAATATGATGCTATTCTCACTGCAATGTATGCATTGTCTACTAGTGTCGAGGGAGCCTGTCACCTGTGTGTGCCGCCTGACCCCGGTATCCAGTCTGCTGCTCCAGGTGCCGGTGAGGCTGCCGCTCTAGGTGCTAGTGCGTCTGCTGCCCCTGGTCCTGGTAAGGCTGCTGCTCTAGGTGCAGGTGTGTCTGCTGCTTCAGGTGCTTGTGAGTCTGCGCCTTCAGGTACTGAGTCTACTGAGGCACTGCACACCTTCACACTGGACTCAGGTGCTTCTCGCTGTTTCTTTCGCGACCGCACTGCCCTCGAGCAGCTCCCTAGGCCGGTTGCTGTCTCCCTGGCTGACCCCTCAGGGGGTCCGGTCCTTGCGACCTCCACCACTGCCCTGCCTTGTCCTGCTGTCCCGTCCGGCACACTGTCGGGCCTTTACCTCCCCTCGTTCTCTACGAACTTGGTGGCGGGTTCTGCGCTCCAGGACGCGGGTGTTCACCAGTTCACCCCTGCCTACGAGCGTGTGACACACTGCACGTGTGCCCAGACGGGTCGTCACCTGGCTACCTTCACTAGGCAGCCGGGGTCGGACTTCTACACACTGACCACTGAGTCCCCTCAGGTAGCGGCGTCTGCGTCTGCGTCAGGTCAGTTGTCCGCCCCCTGCTCGTGTCGCACCCTGTCGCACCGGACGGTCCTCTGGCACCACCGCCTTGGTCACCCTTCGATGCAGCGCCTTCGTGGCATGCACTCTCGTTTCCTTGTCTCGGGTCTCCCCAGGTCACTGCCTCCCCTGCCACCGTCCCCGGCCCCTCCTTGCCTTCCCTGTGTCGAGGGGCGGCAGCGTGCCACCCCTCACTCCTCTGAGTTTCCCCCGACAGAGGCTCCTCTGCAGACCCTTCACATGGACGTGTGGGACCCAGCCCGCGTCTGTGGACAGGGTGGAGAGCGCTACTTCCTGCTGGTAGTGGACGACTACATGCGTTACACCACGGTCTTCCCCTTGCGCACCAAGGGAGAGGTCCCTGCTGTCTTGATCCCTTGGATCCGCGCTACCCGTCTCCAGCTGGAGAGGCGCTTTCACACGGACCTTCCCGTCCTGCGACTGCACTCTGACAGAGGTGGTGAGTTTTCCTCCGGCCTCTTGGAGACCTTCTGTCAGGGGGAGGGCATTCGCCAGATGTTCACGCTTCCGGCCTCTCCTCAGCAGAATGGGGTTGCTGAGCGCCGCATTGGCTTGGTCATGGAGGTCGCTCGTACCTCCTTGGTCCATGCGGCTGCCCCCCATTTTCTGTGGCCGTTTGCGGTCCGGTACGCCGCGCATCAGCTCAACCTCCGGCCCCGTGTCTCCGTTCCGGAGACCTCGCCGACACTGCGTTGGACGGGAGAGGTTGGCGATGCGTCTGTGTTCCGGGTCTGGGGATCTCGTGCCTTTGACCGCGATACGTCCGCGGACAAGCTCTCCTCCCGCGCCGTTCCTTGTGTCTTTCTGGGCTTTGTCCCTGACGCGCCTGGCTGGCAGTTTTACCACCCCACCTCGCGCCGTGTCTTCCCCTCTCAGGACGTCACGTTTGACGAGTCGGTCCCCTTCTACCGTCTCTTCCCCTACCGCACTGCCCCGCTCCCCCCTCAAGCCAGGTGCTGCTTTGGTAGACCCCCTGCCTCCCCAGGGTCCTGCTCCCTCAGGTGTTTCCAAGGTAGACCCAGTCGAGCCTGTCGAGGTAGCTGTCGACTCTGGTCCTGCGCGAGGTACTGAGCGTGCTGAGCCTGGTGGTGCTGGGTCTGGGGGTACTGAGACTGGGGGTACTGTGCCTGGGGGTGTGGGGACTGGGGGTGCTGAGCCTGGGGGTGCGGAGACTGCGGGTGCTGAGCCTGGGGGTGCGGAGACTGCGGGTGCTGAGCCTGGGGGTACTGAGCCTGGGGGTGCTGTGCCTGGGGGTGCTGAGCCTAGAGGTCCTGAGCCTGGGGGTGTTGCGCCTGGGGGCGCTCTCTCTTCCCAGCAGCTGCGTGAGTGGTACTCTCGGTACTGTCGCCGCCGCCGTGGTGCTGTGGACGCTGGAGGTGCTACTGGAGCTGGAGCTGAGGACGCTGTGCCTACTGGAGTTGGTGTAGCTGCTGACCCTGGGGTTGGCGCTGGAGGTGTTGGAGCCATTGGTCCTGGAGGTGCTCGTACTGGCGGTATTGGAGCTGCTGGGACTGGGGGTGCTACTGGAGCTGCTGGAGCTGGTCCTGCTGGAGGTGCTGCTGGTGCTGCTGGAGGTACAGGAGCTGCTGGAGCTGCTGGTGGTGCTACTGGTACTAGGGCTGGTGGTGTGGCTGGTGCTGGTGCTGCTGGAGGTACTGGAGCTGCTGGAGGTGCTACTAGTGCTGGTCCTGCTGGAGGTGCTGCTGGTGCTGCTGGAGGTACTGGAGCTGCTGGTGGTACTGAGGGAGTTGGAGCTTCTGCTGGAGGCTCTGGTGCTGTCTCTGCTGGTTCTGGGGGCACTTCACGGCCACAGCCGTACTTCGTTCCCCTCCTTCAGCAGGTTCTTGGTCAGCCGCCTCCTCCTTGTCCTGCTCCTTCCTTAGAGTGTCCTCCGCCTGTCCAGTCGCTGTCACAGCTACCGCCTGCCTCGCCACTCCCTGGTCCTTCTCCCTACACTGGTCCGACAGGAGGTCTTACGGAGCGTCGTGAGCCTGAGTCTCCTCCTGTGTCGCCTGAGTCTCGTTCTGCGTCACCTGTTCGTGCTGCTCGCACTGGTCGTCGTGTCCCGCGTCAGCGTCCTCCTGCTGTCCCAGGCACTCACCAGATGACGCTTCGTCCTTCCACTGCTCCACAACGTGTCCCGCTGCCTTCTCCTCTTGCGTCCTCTCTTCCTGCCCTTGCTGACCCGGAGTCTGACTCTCTTCGTGCTGCTAGTCCTACTGTCACGCGTCTCCTGGCCACTGCTGTCACTGACCCTTCTTTTGAGTCAGCTGCTGCGTCTGCCTTAGTTGCTGAGCTTGTCGACTTTGCTGCTCACTGTCGTCTAGATTACGCTGCGAGTCTTGTTGCTGAGTCTGAGTCTGAGTCTGTCTGTCCTCCGTCCGTCGGGGGTGAGTGTGCTCTTGGCACGGACGTCCTTGAGGACAGGCAGGAGGAGTTTGAGTGCATTGCCGCTGCTGTACCTCATCTCGTGTCCATGCTGATTGCACCTGAGGGAGACCCGGATGCACCAGACATCCCGACCCCGATCTCTTACGCTGAGGCGATCGCGGGTGAGTACTCCTCTCAGTGGCAAACAGCCATGGATGCAGATATGGCATCCTGGAAGTCCACTGGCACTTACGTCGACGAGGTTCCCCCTCCTGGGGCGAACATCGTCAGTGGCATGTGGATTTTCAGGGTGAAGCGGCAGCCAGGTTCTCCGCCTGTCTTCAAGGCTCGTTACGTTGCTCGAGGCTTCAGTCAGCGAGAGGGAGTAGACTTCTTCCAGACCTTCTCCCCCACCCCGAAGATGACCACTCTTCGGGTGCTGCTGCACGTTTCCGCTCAGCGTGACTACGAGCTTCACTCTCTTGACTTCAGCACAGCTTTCTTGCAGGGCAGCCTGCACGAGGAGATCTGGCTGCGCCGCCCCCCTGGCTTCACTGGGTCGTTCCCTCCTGGTACCCAGTGGAGCCTAAGGCGGCCGGTCTACGGTCTCCGCCAGGCGCCACGTGAGTGGCACGACACACTGAGAACTACACTTGCGGCTCTTGGGTTTGCGCCTTCTACTGTTGACCCGTCGCTGTTTCTACGCATCGACACTTCGCTGCCGCCGTTCTACATCCTCGTGTACGTCGACGACTTGGGCCACTGCTGACACTGAGGCTCTCGCCCTGGTGAAGTCGGAGCTGCAGAAGAGACACACGTGCACAGACCTGGGTGAACTGCGCAGCTACCTTGGCTTGCAGATCACCCGGGACAGAGCACGCCGCACCATCACCCTGACTCGGTCACACATGGTGCAGCAGGTCCTTCAGCGCTTCAGCTTCATCTGGTCCTCGGCACAGGCCACTCCTCTGGCTACAGGTCACTCGCTCTCAGCTCCACCTTCGGACGAGTCCGTAGAGCCGAGTGGTCCTTACCCAGAGCTAGTTGGCTGCCTCATGTACCTGATGACTTGCACTCGTCCTGCCCTCGCGTACCCTCTTGGCCTTCTGGCTCGCTACGTGGCTCCTGGTCGGCACCGAAAGGTGCACATGGATGCTGCTAAGAGGGTATTGCGCTACTTGTGCAGTACATCAGGCATGGGGCTCGTGCTTGGAGAGAGGAGCTCAGTTGTTCTCACTGGGCACTTAGACGCTTCTTGGGTTGACGACCAGGCTACTCAGCAATCGTCACAGGGTTACACCTTCAGCCTTGGCTCTGGCTCAGTTTCTTGGCGTTCTACACGCTCGTCTTCAGTTCTCAGCTCCAGTTGTGAGGCTGAGATCTACGCCACAGCCATGGCTGCACAGGAGTTACGCTGGCTCACCTACCTGCTGACTGACTTGGGAGAGCGGCCTCGTTCTCCTCCAGTGTTGTACGTCGACAACAAGGCTACCATTGCCTTGTGTGAGGAGCACAGACTGGAGCACAGAACGAAGCACATCGCTCTGCGTTACTTCCTGGCTCGAGAGTTGCAGCAGCGTGGTCAGCTTCGTCTGCGTTACGTGGCCACTCGGGCCAACGCTTCTGATATATTCACCAAGGCACTTCAGTCTGGTGATCATCAGCGTTTCGGCACTATGCTAGGGCTTGTGCCCACTTTTCCTCACCCGCTGTAGGCTTTGCTTGTACTGTGATCTATATATATACCTGCATGCTTGCTTTGCTAGGTGGAGATCACTGTGCTGTTTGTGTTGCTTATATGCCTCTGCATGTGAACTGGCCTTGTGGCTCTTTGCTTGTGCTCAGAGTGTGTGGTGATGTTGTGATCCACCTTGAGCTTGTTTTGCCTCTCTTGACTGGTCTTGTGACCCCTTGCTCTCCCCACTTTGCCTATGGGGGTGTGTCGAATGTTATATCTGCTACAGTTTGTTTAGGCTGTAGTGGGGTAGTTACTATGGGGTACAGTAAGTTTAGGGTTTCCTACTTGTACCCAACTCTTTCTTAGTTCAATCACTCTTGTTCATTCTGACACTGGCTGGGCCGTCCTCCTGGCTTCACAGCCACTTTCCCAACTAGGACCTAGTGGAGCTTGAGACGACCAGTCTATGGTCTCCCCAGGTGCCCGTGAGTGGCACGATACTCTTCGCTCCACTCTTGCTGACATTGGCTTCAGGCCTTCTACCACCGACCCGTCGTTGTTCGTTCGTTCTATCCCCACCTTTCTTTGACATTGTCTACGCCGGCGACCTGGTCTTTGCTACAGCAGGCAAGGTTGTTTTGGCTGGGGTGACGTCCAAACTGCAGAAGAGACACACGTGCACTGAGCTTGGTGAACTTCGCTGCTACCTTTGCTTGGCTACTGGAGGCTGCACTGGGTACCCACAAGAAACGACCCAGTGAATCCAGGTGGGTGGCATAGCTAGATCTCCTCTTGGAGGCTGCCCTGCAAGAAATCTCTCGAGAAGTCACGCTGTGCTGCAACGTGCAGTAATGCCCAAAGAGCGGTCATCTTTGGGGTGGGGGAGAAGGTCTGGAAGAAAGTCGACCCCTTGAGTCCGACTGAAGCCTCGTGAATACAGACCCGTGATCCCCTCTGAATAAGAGCGTGGGGTTGGGATGTCCAGTGCGTCCAGGTCTTCCTCAGGGGCAAGTAGCATGGCAGCGAGATGAGGTACTGCAGCCGCAAGTCACCCCAACTCAAATTGTCTGTCCTCAAGGACGTCATGGCCAAGGGCAAGCTCACTCCCGACGGGTTGAGGACAGTCAGTGTGAGGATTGAAGGAACTGATTCATAAAATATAAAATGATCACCTGGGTATAACACAAAGGCAGGAACCCGGGTGTTACTAGAAGCTTCCGCGGGTCGCGAAGCATCCCAAATGGGTCCTTCCCGGATTCACTAGAAGGCAATTTGGTGGCAACCAAAAAGTCTAGAATTTGGTGCACACAGCCTATAGCCGTCGTACTCTCGCAGTCAGAGTCAGAAACAAGACTCCAGAAGTAGTCAAGGCGACACGCAGCAGCAAAGTCAACGAGTTCGGTGACTAAGGCACACGCAGCAGCAGACTCAAAAGTAGGGTCAATGACGTCAGGAAGTAACAGAAGGAAGAAAAAGTGTCATGGTGTGAGTGCTGGGGACAGGTGGAGGGAAAATGCGGTGAGCATGAGGAGTACGAGCAACGATGAGGCAGGACGAGACGCAGGCTCGCGACGCTTAGTTAGGGAGTCTGTCAACTCAGCGTAACTCAGTGGGGAGTCAGGCGGTAGCTGTGTCTGAGACAGGTCGGTTGGCGGGACCAGTAGAGGAGGAGTAGTACTAGTGGTAGACGGCTCTCCAGAGGTAGACAAAAGATGGAGAAGCTGGTGAAGCACCGAGCCGGGTGGTGGCAGCGAGGACTGCGACTGCTCCCAAAAAAACGATCGCCAATGCCGTGGCTGTATAGCACTCCCAGCTCCAGTACCTCCAACACCAAAGCCTCTAGCCCCTCCTGGGGCAGTGCCCCCAGCACCAGAAACACCAGTACCGGTAGCTCCAACATCTCTAGCTCCATGACCTCCAGTACCACCACGATCTGCACCTCCAGTACTAGAACCTCCAGCACCTCCAGCTCCAGTACCTCCAAAGCCTCCAGCAGTAGCACCCTCGACTCCACCACCAGATGCTCAACACCCCAGAACTAGCACCTCCAGAATCAGCACCTCCAGATTCAGCACCTCCAGAGTCAGCACCCCCAGACCAGCACCCCCAGAGCCCGCACCGCCAGTGTCACTACCCCCAGCAGCACCAAAGTACATAGCCGTAGGCTGTAGAGGCGGCGAAGACGGCCGAGGTAGAAAACCAAGAGGAGTCTTTAAGTGTGGTGAGCGGCGAGAGGTGACAGTGTCATCAGCAGCAGGGTCATCCCCGGGCCAGTGGAGTCTGAGGAGACCTCCAAAGGCTCAACCAAGGGGGGTGGTGTGACCTAAGACATACCTTAGGGAGCAGGACGCGAGGGGGGGAGGGGGCCTACCGGGGGGTAACCTGGAACCAGGAAGAGGAGCGGGGGGGGGGGGGAGGGGGGGGGGGGGGGGGGAGGGGGGGACAGAGGAACTGCGGTGGCGAAAGAGACGGTAGTAGCTGACCGACTCGTCAAAGGTGACGTCACGGGAGGATAGGACTCGACGCGTGGTAAAACTGTCAATCAGGCGCATCCGTGTGTGTGAGAGTACGACGCCTTTGCTAAGCTTTGCTAGGCTTTGCCTGCTTGCCTTTATTTTATCATGCTTTATCTAGCTTATGTATATTTTATCTTGCATGCTTTGGCTTGATTTCCTGTGTTAGGTGCTTTACTATATTTATCATACTTATAGGTACCGAACTAGGATTACGTGCACCGAACTCTGTAATATTCGGTGCCCACCGAGCACCTTCTACCAAGTTCAGGAAGGCTCCATTCGGGACGCTTCGCGGCCCTCGGAAGCTTTGCGTAACACCTGATTACTAGGCCTTGTGCCAAGACTATATATAGCCTCGTGTTGTACCCAGGTGATCAATCAGTTGTTCTGAACCATTTTTTCGATCCTCACACTTGGTGTCAGAGCTCGTTTACACACGAAGTCTTCAAACGCAAAAACCTAGCCTCTAATAACCGATGGGGGGATGAAGAAAATCGCCGTAAACCAGTTCTGTGCAACGTCTATCTCGATCCGGTTTTCGAACACGCCTCAGGTTTATTAGTGAAAAGGTTGGAATTTTGACCGTCCAATCGAATCTCATCTCAACGGCCCAAAGAATTTCCCCCAAAAAGGTTGGAAATTGGAGCGTCAGATCGAGTTTCTTCTCAACGGCCGAGATCGGGCGCGAAATCGACTAAAGGAGAATTGCGCGATGTACAGAATCCGAGCTCAACAATTCTACAATCGATTCGCTTCGTAGTAAGTCAACTAACGCATATAATTGATTTATTTTCATTGCAAATCTTCCTACAAATCTCCGAATGGAAGAAATCGGTGAAAATTTTGTAAAAACAATTGTGGAGTTACGCACCGACTTGGGCCAGACGCGGGCAGCACACCAACGAATTGCGGCGTTACTCACGAACAGTCGGCAGCCACCACGGCAGCATCGAATGCAGTAACGACGGTAGCAGCAGCAGCAGCAGCAGCAGCACCAACAACAACAACAACAACAACAACAACAACAACAACAACAACAACAACAACAACAACAACAACAACAACAACAACAACAACAACAACAGTGGTGACACCGACATTTCGCGCAGCAGCAGCGGCACCCGCTACAATGAATCTTGAGGCGGCACGTTCGAGGCTTTCGAAGGCGTTAAATCCGAGGGTGAAGGGATCGGACGTCCGACGATTCATTGCGGCCGTCGAAATTCACTTCGAGGCCATTGGCAGAAGGACCCCGACAAATAATGTAATGCGGATTTGGCTTGCATTGACACTATTGCAAGGCTCGGCGCTCGAGTGAATTCACAACAATAACGAGATCCGAGGCAAGGGGTCATAGACGCAGTTTCGGGCAGCTTTAACTCAACGTTTCGAACCAATTTATTCTAGCTACATGGCACGGCAGCAGATTCATCGGCACAAACAGTACGGCAGGCAGTAGATGGAGAATCTCTTCAATGGAATTACCGACCTGACCGAATGGGGGAAAAAATCAAGCGTATACTTAAGGGCTAAAAACTGAAGTCCGCCGACAAGTTATCGCAACGAACTACAGTAGCTATCGCGACATGGTCTGCGCAGCCGAACGATTTGATGCGTTGATTTGAGGTCAACCCGACACACGACGCAACATGCCGAACATGAATTTCGGCACGAAGCGATCGGCACCCCCTACGACTGCCGACCCGATGGATATCGACAAGGTCGATGCGAAGCCTTGGCTGACTGAGAAATGCGATTTTTTCAGCGCAGCTGGACATCAATTCTTGGTGTGTTGGAAAATGGAAACGGCACGAGCGGAGCTACATGGCAACAATAGTGCAGCACATTCGAAGTAAAAAAACGACAATCGCCAATAGCCGCGGATCAAGGCGATCGCGAAAAGATCCGGAATGGGGAAAAGGGCGACGACGTGGCGACTTCGGAGCGGGCGAAAAAAAATGAGGAGATGATGGCTCAAATAGAAAACGTCACAACCGGCCGGCAAAAGGGGAAATTGCCAAGACTAAGGGAGACTGCGAAAAATACTCTGCACCGACCGGGAAACCTCAGCCGAACACCTCCGAGAGTAAGAATTCGTTTTAGTTATCCTATGTAGATACTATAATAAAAAAGTACTACTCGTGGTTTTCAAGCCTTTGAAAAAATCAGGGGAGAAGAAGTTGGGCTACGAAGAAGACCTTAGAGATTATGTAGGTACCTGAGAAGTTGGGTAAACAACTCCAGAGCGTTAAAAAGGGTCGTGCGTTCCGAGGAGTTAATATTCTATCTCCCGCAGCACCGTATTAAGTCTCCCCATTGCCCACAGGTAAAGCCTACACAGCTACAAAGGCTTAGCGGAAGGTTCCAGGCTCAGGGACGTTATTCAAGCCTCGAAAAAATCCTTCTACCCCCCAGATGAAGTTGGAATTTAAGAGTGCTAAGTCAGGTATAGGAAATAGGGATAATGATTATTTCGATGTACCCTATGGTCCTATTAACGAGACCATCCTCGGCTACTCAGCACAGCAGAAACCTCTCCTGCTTGAGGTGCTTTGCAAGGGTGATGCTTCAAAGCATTGGTGGACAGTGGTGCGTCCCACTCGGTGTGCGATCGCGGGACGTTGGAGAAAATTGGAGAATTCTTGGAGGAGATTCAGTTCACATCAACGATGGTGGACGGTACGACACTTCCCATTCACGGCGCCTCAACACTGCAGCAAAACATTGTGCGTCGAGATAGAAGCAGATGTTACCAATCACAAACATCAAGGGTCTAGATTTCATCTAGGGGCGGGATATCCTGAAGCGATTCAACCACAAGATCGATTGGGTCAACCGGAAGGCGTATATCTACAACAACGGGAAACGTGTAGAGCTGCGAAGTTGGATGGATATAGGGGATGTTCCGGAGACAACTTTGCACGGTTCGAACGAACGGTGAACGAGAGTAATATAGGTTAGTTAGCACTGGTGATGGCAACAGAAGAGGAGAAGCCGAACTCGGAGCTACCTGCAGCAGTACATAACGTGTTAGAGGAGTGCAAGGACATCATGCCGGATGGCCTGCCTGCAGGAGTGCCTCCAGCACGAACCCACGAGCACGAGATCATGGAGGAACCAGATGCGAACCCGTCTCCCGTGTACCGTAACACCTTAGTCCGACCAAACTGACTGACATGAAGAAACATATTGAATACATACTGGACAGAAAAGTAATTCGCCCATCCACCTCTCCGCTACGGCGCACCGGTTCTCTCCCCTACGGTAGTTTACGGATGTGCATCGACTACCGAGCACTGAACAAACGGACAGTCAAGAACAAATACCCCATATCATGCATAAACGATCTTCTAGACCAACTGCGTGGTGCAACGGTGTTTTCGAAGCTGGACCTACGGTCAGATTACTAGCGAATCAAGATGGCAGACAACTCGATCCACAAGATGGCCTTCCGTACCATATACGGGTCCTACGAATACTTAGTGATGAAGTTCAGACTCTGCAACGCACCAGCGAACTTCCAGGTGGAGATGAACCACATCCTACGACCTTTGCTGGACGGATGCGTGGTGATGTACCTGGACGACATTCTCAGCTACTCCAAAAACATGAAGGAGCGCGTGGAGCATCTGCGGAAAGTCTTCAAGATCCTAGCAGTCGGAGCAGTACAGATGCAGGATCACAAACGCGGTTTGCAGCCCATCGCCTACCTCAATAAAAAGCTACATTGAGCAACTGAATTACCCAATCAATGACAAGGAAGCCTTAGCGACAGTCACAGCCTTCAAGGCATGGAGGTGTTACCAGAGGGAGCCAAGACCACAGTCTACATTGACTACTGTAGCCTCAAGTTACTTAAGTCGCAGCCTTTCTCTCATGATAACAGGTGCAGTGGATGGACTTCCTGGAAACTCATTTCCACTACGACACCATCTACAAGCCAGGACTACACAACAAGGCAGACACACTAAGCTGTTAGAATAGTAGATTAAGTGAACACTAGGGTTTAGGCTTAGGAAAGTAGCGAGAGGAAAATGCAAGCCAAAAGAGGGCTTCACTGATAAGAATAGCAAGTACAAATAGGTAAACAGCAACACAAGGAGGTGCACCACCAAACATGATGCAATATCTACACTACAACTGCAAACGATTATATAAAATATGTAAACATATTTTGACACGCCCCCATAATTGATTGCAGGAGTAAGTGTAAAACGCCCCCTGACGGGGTGCACCACGAGTGCAGCGGAAGAAGCAGAAGCAAGCAAGAGCAGTAGTAGCCGGTGCAGGAGTGGCAAATACTGCAGTAGCACGCCCTCAGCCAAGGCAGAAGCAGTAGCAGGTGTAGGGGCGGCAGGTCGCCTGAGGAGCAGGCTCTGTGGCTGCAACGTGCAGCAGGACAGCAGCGGCTCGACGGCAGCACCTGCAGGCCCCAGCAGTAGACAGGAGAAACAAGGACAGGTGGGGCAGGGGCGGCAGCAGAAGGTGCCACAGTAGCAGCGGGTGGCAGTTGCAGATGCTTGTCTGTTTCCCCGCCACCCTCTCTTACCCTCCCCCCCACAGCAGCACGAGCGGCAGTGAGAGAGAGAGGAGGGGCGGCTGCTGGCTTTGCAGAATCTCTCTCGCCACCCTGTCACACTCCCCCCGTTTCCCTTCACCCTCCCGGCGCAACCTCTCCCCCCCCCTCACGGCGGACCCCGCTGAAGGGAGGGGAAGGACGGGCTGCAGGCAACTCACACCCGCCACCCCCACATCTCCCTCCCCCCACGGCGGAAGCTGCGGAAGGGAAGGGGGGGGCGGCATTAGTTGCTGCTCACGCAGGTGCTGGCGACGGGTGCTGGTGCTGGCGCACACGGCCGTGCGCGGGTGCGCACGGTCGTACGCGGCTGCGCGCAGCAATGCGCGCCCGTACGCAGCTGCGCGCGGCTGCTGCTGTGTTTGTGACAGAACGGGGCGGGGCAGGCGACGCGCGCGACGAGCAGGGCACAACGGGCGTGACGGGGAGGGCGCCAAGGACGGGACGGACGAGACGGACGAGACTGTTTCGACGGTCGCGACCGTTGCAGCCGTCGTAACTACGACCGCGACGGGGGGCGTGACGAGCGCCATGAGTGGGGGGATACGTGGTGGGCCCATGGGGGAAAAATTAGGTCTTAGGACGACCTAGCTCTTAATACCATGTTAGAATAGTAGATTAAGTGAACACTAGGGTTTAGGCTTAGGAAAGTAGCGAGAGGAAAATGCAAGCCAAAAGAGGGCTTCACTAATGAGAATAGCAAGTACAAATAGGTAAACAGCAACACAAGGAGGTGCACCACCAAACATGATGCAATATCTACACTACAACTGCAAACGATTATATAAAATATGTAAACATATTTTGACATAAGCCGCCTAGGACATGTAGTAGGCATCGAGCTCGACGAGATGAACCCTCTGCTCAAGGGTTTATTCCAGCATGGGTACTCCGTAGACGCTGAGATCGCTATAACAAAGAAACAAAAGTTGTTATAATGGGAGGAAGACTTAGCTGTAAGGAAGAGTTCTAGAAAATTTTGGGTACCGAGCTATGCCCCGCTTCGACACATGTTACTGGAGTTTTCACGACGTAAAATACGCGAGACATTTCGGGAGTAACAAGACGTTGTCAGAAACTAACGAGCATGAATGGTTGCATTGAGTAAGAAAGTGATACAAGTACTAACCCTAATTCGAGTTGTACCCCATGTGGGCTACCCCACTACAGCCTACACAACACATGCAACATGATAGTTTGACACACCCCCATAGGCAAAGGGGTGGAGAACAAGGGGTCACAAGACCGGTCAAGAAAATCAAAGCAAACTCAGGGTGGATCACGAAGTCACCACACACTGTGAGCACAAGAAAATGGCCACAAGGCCAGTTTACATGCAGAGTCATATAAATGAAGAAAAAACAGTACAGTGATCACAACCTAGCAAGTGTAAGGATGCGGATATATATATATGTATATATATCACAGTACAAGCAAAGACACGCAGTGAGCAAGTGAGACGAAGCAGGCGGAAGGCCTAAAGCGGTACAGAAACGCTGATGATCACCAGACTGAAGTGCTTTGGAGAATATATCAGCAGTGTTGGCCTGAGAGGTCACGTAAGCAAGACAAAGCTGACCACGCTGCTGCAACTCTCGAGCAAGGAAGTAACGCAGAGCGATGTGCTTCGTCCTGTGCTCCAGTCTGTGCTCCTGACATAAGGCAATAGCAGCCTTGTTGTCTATGTACAGAACTGGAGGAGAACTAGGCCGCTCTCCCAAGTCGGTCAGCAGGTAGGTGAGCCAGCGCAACTCCTGTGCAGCCATGGCCCCTGCGTAGATCTCAGCCTCACAAATGGAACCGAAAACAGAAGACGAGCCAGTAGACCACCAAGAAACAGAACCAGAGCCAAGGCTGAAAGTGTAACCCTGTGATGACAGTTGTGTAGCCAAGTCGTCAACTGTTATAGTCACAGTAGGCTCCAATGTGCCTAAAACGAAAAATAGAGTGCACAGTCGGATTTCTGCATAGCGGCTTCAAACGTTCATATCGTTCTGGTCACAGCTTCAAATGGCCTGATTCAACCTGGATCTGGAGCGTCTTGATGTCGCCTACAATAGGCAATTTAGATCGCACGATTTCACCAAATATTGACGACACACCGTCGGTTTGAACGAACGGCACTATGGCAACCACTATAGTCTTTGAACACAAGGTAGAAAGAGTTACGAGTTGGGAATGACTCCCAACTCCTACAAATCCCAAGAGCCGAGGTACAGTGATGTGGAACAATGCCACACTATCCCCAACCACGAAGGGTCTCGAAACTACCCTTCACTAGGGCCTACACCAAGTGAAATGTTACACTACACAAAGTAATGTAACTATTAGCATTATCTTGAGGTGTAGCCTTTTACGGGCTTCGCGATCACTTGAGTCTTGACACCAAGGCTTGGGTTCTTCATCACAAACTCATCCTTGAGTTCTTGATGGGTCTGTTGCACACACCTGCGACACGCCGAACGTTCGACACAGGACAAAATAGAAACCGCGCGAGACACGCAAACGATGAAATAGAAACCGCGCGGGACACACAAAATGACCGCGTAACACGCAACTAGCGATAACTCGCTATTGACTCGACACACACACACAATCGACACCATGTCTCAACATTCACACACTATTATAAGCAAGAAACACATATTATCTCATGCCCTCATACCATTCCATGCACACACGCATGCACGCACACGGACAACAAGCCGAGTGCTAACCGTAGGGTTGCACCAACAAACTCCCCCTCGAATTGTTGGCCTTAGGATGTGCTCCTCTCAGTTCAGAGCCATTCCAGCCAGCTTGCAACACTTCCAATGCTGCTGCTCCACCAGCCTCTTGGTCATCATGTCTGCCGGCTGCCCCGTCGTCTTCACGTAGTGCAACTCAACTTCACCCGCGGCTACCATGCTCCTCGTCCAATGCCACTTTACCCTCATGTGCTTGGTGAGGCCGTGCAACACAGGGTTCTTAGCAAGAGCAATGGCACCCTGGCTGTCACAATAGAGTGGGGTAGGGCCCTGCTACTCCTCCCCCAATTCAGCCAACAAACGCCGCTGCAACACAATCTCCCGTACGGCACGGAAGAATGACTCTTTGCTGGTGGAAACTCCTGCCAAAGCTACGATCACACTCACAACCAGTGCCAACCCCATAGTCTAGCCCCCACCGTTGTAGAGTGACTCTTCGCAGGGACAGGTGCCGTGAGCGGTATGACTGTAGTACAGTCGCAGAAGAAGCAGCGAGACGCCCCCGAGTCCAGTGTGAAGGCGTGCAAAGCTTCAGCAGCAACAGCACCTAAACTAGCAGCCTCTACATTACCAGACCTAGGAAAACACGAATAATAGTCACCCTAGGCATTAGCACCAGCAGCATACTTGGCATACATGCGAGTAGAGATCTGGTCCTAATTAATAGCAAACGCATATACGTTTGTGTCAGAATCCCAACCACTAGACCATTGGGATAAAATGGCTTTTTAAGTAGCGGGTCAGTGCGCCCATAACCCCCCAGGACAACGAGCCTGTAACCCTTCCCTAGGATCAATCGGGGATCACCAGTGGACCTCTGACACCCCCCCGCACTGGGATGCCCGAAGTGCACACGCTGGGATTCGAACCCGTGACCTTCGCTCTGATACCATGTCAGAATCCCAACCTCTAGACCATTGGGATAAAAGTGCTTTTTAAGTAGCGGGTCAGCGCGCCCATAACCCACCAGGACAACGAGCCTGTAACCCTTCCCTAGGATCAATCGAGGATCACCAGTGGACCTCTGACAGTTTGCACATGTTAGAAGTACGAGAATGAATGCACTAGGAAGAATGTGGATACAAACGTGGAACCCTAAAACTGATGTACTTCTTATAGCTATCTTCACTATAGCCTAAACACAAATATGTTTTGACACGTACGACTGGGAGCATTTGGACCGTAAAAGCATCGGGCAACTACATCGCGTAGGAATTGGCGCGAATAGGTTCATAACCGGTTCCCGTCGCACGGTTGACTTTCGCTGCAATATGGGAATGTACCCCCTAGAGTACATGGCTAGCTATGACTTTCCGTATTCCTTTGTACTTTTATGTAAATCAATCCCTCTTCATTCATTTACATTCACTCTGATACGATGTCAATGCCACTGCGTTAACTCTGTTCAAACAACCCTTGGAGTTCCTGGCTGATTTCCCCCGTGGGATCGGAACATTGTAGGCCGAACCATCTGACGTGTGGCCCTCGGGATGTTGTCGCTAGTAAGTGACTGTAGTAAGGAAATGTAATTCTTTACAAAAATACTATTTAGCTTGATCTTTCATGTTACAAGCGGATTCTCTTCTTGCATTTGCTCTCCGCGCCGGACGGCGAGCTTTGTTGTTCGTGGTTCGTTGTCGTGCTTCGCCTCGAGCCTGAAAGGCTCGGAAAGTGTCGTCAAGCTCTTCGCTCTCCTTGTCGTTCCGCTTTCGCAGCCGCACATCCCTGCTTTCTCCAACACCAGCGGCTCGCTTGGCCCCCCTACATAATCCTCTTCCGCCTGTGCGTGCCTGGCTTTGGCGCAAGCTGTGTGACAAACTAGTTTCAGAGGATCTCTTCCGCGTGTTCCCCCCCTCCCTCGTTTGTGCGCATGCCAGTAGGCCAAATGTGATTCTACCTGCCACCTGCGCGCAGCGCATTCACTTTCACGGGACCATGCGCTTCTCCGCCATGCCCTCCCCCATTCCTGGTCCCAAATTTCCCGCCTCCCATCCCTCCCCCCACTTTCATTCGCACACTTCCCCGCTCACCTCCGCGCATTTGACTCCCTCCCCTTCTCGTCTTCCCTCCGCCTGCTCCCTCGCCGTGGCAGCAGCATTTACCCCCCAGCATCGTAACAACAACCCCAACACCCCATCATCATCATTCCTGCTGCCACCGCACTAACCCAACTCGCCTGCTAACCCTCTCTGTCTCACAACCATCACCAACTGCCTCGCCTTCTTCGCTGCCTAATCATATAGGTCGTCGTTGACGGGCGTCCCGATTCGCACGGCGCTATATTGTCGCATTAATGTAAATTAGGAGCATAATGACTTGGTAGGAGTTTGGCATAAGTCGTTCGTGTCCAGAGTTCGTCCTCGATCTGCGTGGTACATAGGAGTCCTCACGCCTGTGACGAACATGTTATGCACCATTAAACACAGTTACACTCGCTTGCCTAAAGTGGTGGCACTTACTGTTACAGATGTCCTTACACGCATTACCCTGGATGCTGGGCGGTAGTTACTCTCCCTGTAAGGCCTCGCGTTGCTTATCCTTGTTAATACTTAAAGTACGTTAAGTCATTCTACAAGTGCAGCTTACAGCGCTAGGCAGTTTGTCCAAGGCTCTCTGGTTAACAGTCCCCTCATTTCCTCAGTTCGGGGACACCCGTAGCTGCTGTCATCATTCGCCGACGATTCCAACGGTAGCTAGCGGTGCTAGCCAGGGCTGGTGCGCCACCCGCACTGCGCCTAGGTCCACGAACTCTGGGCTGGGTCACTTGCGGCCTCGTCATGGGGTGCGCGTGCTCCCATCCCAGTGCGCTCGACGAGTCTCCGCCTCACAAACCCGCAGCAGAGAAGCCTCCCCCTCCCTCGCAGCAGCAGAGACCGCCAGCCGCCACTCCGCCTCCCGCCGCCGTCCCCGTGGTACCGGAGCCCCCTTCCATAAAGGATCCCCCACCCCCCGCCAAACCAGCGGCGCCCCCAACAGTAGCAGCCGCTCCAGCGGCGGTAGCCGCAGCTCCGGCCGCGGCGAAGGGCAGTTCGCGGCAGAGCGGACAACTGGGGGCGGGGGAGGAGGGAGCGGAGCGGGAGAGACGGAAGGAGCGGGAAAAGGAGAAGGAAAAGGAGAAGGAGCGAGAGCGGGAGCGGGATCGAGAGCGGACGGGAGATGCGGTAGCGCCGGCGGCGGTGGCGTCGGTGCCGCGGCAGGTGCACAAGAGCCTGGAGGCGGAGCAGGTGGCGGCGGGGTGGCCGTCGTGGCTCGCGTCCGTCGCCAGCGAGGCCATCAAGGGCTGGGTGCCGCGCCGCGCCGACTCCTTCGAGAAACTCGACAAGGTGAGCCGCGCGCGGACGCTAACGGGCGCTCGGGAGTAGGTCATGGGCGGTCGGGATCCGCGTGCGGTGAGTGTGCTGGGAGGGGAGTGCGTGGGGATGGGAGTGTGCGGTTGATGGAAGGGAATGGAAGGGGAGAGGGCGGCTACGACGTTGGTGAACGGAAAGCAGGGAAGGGGACGAGAGCTATGTCATGAACCACGAGCACGAGCAGCGAGTGGGACGGGAGGGAGCGAATCGTGGGTCGCTAATGAGAGGGATGGACACTCTCTCCGCTCGAATTTAGGGTTGCGGGAGGCGTTGCGGGCAATATGTCGCACACTTTCAGGCTGTCGCACAGTGCCGCACACCGCCAGGCTGTCGCACAGTGCCGCCTGAGTCTACGACGTCGTGGGCAATTATTTATTCTAAGTAATTGGATCGGCTGCCGCATTCACAAACGCCGATGCGGGGCTTTGTGGCCGTCCATACTCTTGCTTTTGCCTTAAGCGCTCCTGCTGACCTCGTCGCACTCGCACCATTCTCAACCCAATCACCCCGAACCTTCCCTCCCCCCCTTTCCACACCCCCTACGCGTGGCGGCGCGCAGATCGGGCAGGGGACGTACAGCAACGTGTACAAGGCGCGCGACCTGGAGAGCGGGCGGCTGGTGGCGCTGAAGAAGGTGCGCTTCGACAACCTGGAGCCGGAGAGCGTGCGCTTCATGGCGCGCGAGATCGAGGTGCTGCGGCGCCTGGACCACCCGAACGTGATTCGGCTGGAGGGGCTGGTGACGTCGCGCATGAGCTGCAGCCTGTACCTCGTCTTCGAGTACATGGAGCACGACCTCGCGGGGCTCGCCGCCTGCCCCGGCATCTCCTTCACCGAGGCGCAGGTCCGCCGCCCTGCCCTTGCCGCTCGGCCCCTTCCGCGCCTTGTGTTTCTGCCGCGTGCTGTTCCGTGCTTGTCGTTGCGTGGCTTGCGCGATGCCTCTTCCGGCCGTCATCCTCACCTCGTTCCTCGCTCCCCCTTGGTGCCCCCCACCTCCCCGTTCCCTTGGTGCCCTTCCCCTTGCGCGTGTGCTGGCAGGTGAAGTGTTACATGCAGCAGCTGGTGGCGGGGTTGGAGCACTGCCACACGCACGGCGTGCTGCACCGCGACATCAAGGGCAGCAACCTGCTGCTCGACAACACGGGCAGCCTCAAGATCGCCGACTTCGGGCTCGCCACCTTCTACCGCCCCGAGCAGAACGTGCCGCTCACCAGCCGCGTGGTGACGCTGTGGTACCGGCCGCCCGAGCTGCTGCTGGGCGCCACCACGTACGGCGTCGGCGTCGACCTGTGGAGCAGCGGCTGCATCCTCGCCGAGCTGCTCGCCGGCAAACCCATCATGCCCGGCCGCACCGAGGTAAGCCGCGCGCACGTGCGCCTGCCCGGGTGAGCCGTGCCCGGGTGAGCCGTGCCCGGGTGAGCCGTGCCCGGGTGAGCCGTGCCCGGGTGAGTCGCATGCAGGTGAGCCGCGCGCAGGTGTCTTCGCCTTCGTCTGCCTCCACTCCCACTCACTCCTCACTCACCCTCCAACCTTTCTTCCACCCCTCCACCGTTCACACCCCCTCCTCCCCCCCTTCATCCCCGTTCTCCCTCCCCCATTCGCCCCCGCCGCTCCCCGCCCCTCAATGGCGCGCGAGCAGGTGGAGCAGCTGCACAAGATATTCAAGCTGTGCGGGTCGCCCAGCGAGGAGTACTGGCGGCGCTCCAAGCTGCCGCACGCCACCATCTTCAAGCCCACGCAGCCGTACAAGCGCGCGCTGAGGGACCTCTTCAAGGACTTCCCCGCCACGGCGCTCAACCTGCTCGACGTCCTGCTCTCCATCGAACCCGCCGACCGCGGCTCCGCCACCTCCGCGCTCGCGCACGAGGTGAGGTGTGAGGCAAGGCGAGGGGCGCACGAGGTGAGGCAAGGAGCGCACGAGGTGAGACAAGGGGCGCACGAGGTGAGGCAAGGAGCGCACGAGGTGAGGCAAGGAACGCACGAGGTGAGGCAAGGAGCGCACGAGGTGAGGCAAGGAGCGCACGAGGTGAGGCAAGGAGCGCACGAGGTGAGGCAAGGAGCGCACGAGGTGAGGCAAGGAGCGCACGAGGTGAGACAAGGGGCGGTATTGGATGGCGGGTCGTGACGCTTCCAGGCTTGAGAAATCGTTGCTGCCTGCGCCATTCCCCTTTTCCGTCCACCCCTCCGCCTTCCCCTTACGTTCCGCCATTCTCCCTCATGCTCTCGCCCTTCCCCATCACTCATCCCCTTCCCCCTTCTCCCCCCGTCCCCTTATCCCTTATCCGTGGCAGTTCTTCACAACGAAGCCACTGCCATGCGACCCGGCGTCACTACCGCAGTACCCGCCCAGCAAGGAGTACGACGCCAAGCTGCGCGACGAAGAGGCCCGCAGGTCATCCCTCCCCGCCCCTCCCCGCCCTTCCCCCTCTTCCCTCTTCCCTCTCTTCCCTCCCGCCCTTCCTCTTCCCTCTCGCCCTTCCCCGCTCCCCGCTGCCCCTCGCTGCCCCGTGCTTGCTCCCCACTTCACGCCCGTGCTCGCCCCTCAATGCGCCTCCTTGCGCCCTCTCATCCGCCGCCTGCCCTTTACTCAACCTGCGCCCCTGTGCGGGCCGTACCTCTGCCGTGCCCTTGTGCTGTGCTGCCTGTCGCCTCCTTGCTCCCACTTGCTCTCACCGTGCAACTACGCTGTTGCGTGCACCGCCCCTCAACCTCTGTCACCGTGCACCGCCCCTCAACCTCTGTCACCGTGCACCGCCCCTCAACCTCTGTCACCGTGCATCCCGCCCTCTCTGCATCCCCTCCCCTGTGCGCCGCTGCTGCTCCCTGGTACGTTGTCTGTGGCAGGCAGAGGGCGGCAGGGGCGAGGGCAGGCAAGGTGCTAGACAGCAGCGCCAGCAGCAAGCAGGCGGCGGCGGGGCAGGGCGCACAGCGCAGCAGCACGTCACAGCAGCAGCCGCAGCTGCAGCAGCAGAGCCAGCAGCGCTCCAGCCGGGCGGTGCCGGCACCCCATGCCAACGCGGAGCTGGTGGAGTCCATCAACATGCAGGTGCGTGCTTCACCGCCGTGCCATTGCTGCTGTGCTGCCACGGCTTGGATGGAGCAGCCCCTGTAAGCCGCTGCCTCTTCCCTGCCCAACCCCTCACCACCTGCCACACTCAATTCTCCCCATTGTACAGTATCCTCCATGCTCACGTCCCCCTTTCCTCTTTCCCTCCCCTCTTTCCCCTCTTTTTCTTCCCTCCCCCTCCCCCCCCTCCCCCCCCCAACAGAAGGCGGCGGGGGGCAAGGCGGCGATAGCGAAGAGCAAGAGTGAGAAGTTCATCAGCCCGGCGGAGATGGCGCTGGCAGCGGGCCTGCAGGGGCTGGGCCCGCACGCGCTCGCCGGTGCCAAGGCCGTGGACACGCCCGACGGGCTCAAGGCGCTCAAACCCGCCGACGCCAACGACAAGCTCCGGGGGGCGGCGGCGGGCGGCAAGAGCTTGTCCGCCACCACGTCGTGGGTGCAGGGGCCCTCCTTCTCGTCCGCAGGCGCTGCTGCTGGCGCCACAGGGGGGGCGGCAGGGGCGGGGGTGGGGGGAAGGAACGTGAGTGGGGAGGTGGGGATTGGGGAGAGCAAGCAGGGGGGGCTGGTACGGACGGGCAGTGCGGGCCGGAGCAAGGGGGGTGTGAACCCCACGAGCCATGAGCTGTCGGCGGCCGGGGTGGCGGCTGCTGCTGGCGTGGCGGGTGTAGGCGGTGGCAGTGTGGCGGGCACGGGCGCGTCCAAGGACTTCTCCACGGGGTCATCGCGCGACCTCACGGAGTCGAGAGATGCTGCTCTGCGCAAAGTGCGAGAACGTGAGAGGGAGCGCGAGCGGGAGAAGGAGGAGAGGGAGAAGCGGGAGCGGGAGAGGGAGCGGGAGCGGGAGAAGCGGGAGTCGCGGTCGTCGGATTTGAGATTCCACCCCATGCACAACCAGATGGTGCAGCAGCTGCACTCGCAGCAGCAACAACCCCAGCAGCACCAGCAGCACCAGCAGCACCGCCCCAGCAGCGAGCATGGCTCTCGTGTATGTGTCGCATCCCTTACCTCCTCATGCGCCCTGCCCACTCCCCCCCCTTGTCTACTCGAGGATGATCCGTGGCGTCATGCCAGTGTGCTGTCTGTGTTGCGTGCGCCCAACCCACGTGCTCTGCTGCTCCTGCATGTGCTGCGTGCGCCCAACCCACGTGCTCTGCTGCTCCTGCATGTGCTGCGTGCGCCCAACCCACGTGCTCTGCTGCTCCTGCATGTGCTGCGTGTCATGCTGGATGCGTGTGCTCTGCCGCCTTACCACCTGTGTGCTCGCCCCTGCCACGGCCTGTGTTCGCCCCTCACCCCCTTGCCCTTGGCCCACTGACCCTCCGCGTCCCCCCTGTGCGTGTGACTCTAGGGCGCTGCTTTCAACAGCAGCAGCACCAAGGCCCGCCTGCACAAGACCCGGTCAGGGGAGTTGTCACATCTGCCCGGTAAATCCGAGAGCAAATCGCGAAACAGCTCGATGGACGAGAGGCATCGGCGTGAGGTAGAGGCGCTGTTTGCATCGGCGTCCATGTCCGGCGTCCTGCCGGGCGGGCTGCTGGGGAGCGGGGGGGACGGGGATAGGGGCAGGGAGAAGGGCAGGGAGCGCGAGCAGCAGCGGCCGAGCAGCAGCGGGGGGCACGGTGGGGGCAGCAGTGGGCCGATGCGCATGTCGACACGCAAGGCGGGGGGAGCGGGGCAGGCGGAGAAGAGGGGGGTGGATCAGAAGACGTGGATGCTGATGGGCGCCAAGGGCGAGCTGCCCCCCGGCGTCGCTGCTGCGCTGGCCGCCACGCGCGGGGAGGGCCACAGCCACTCGCTCAACGCTGTCGCCAGTGCCAGCAGCCTGGAGCGAGGAGGCGGGGTTGGAGGAGGAGGGGGAGGGGACGACCGTGCAGTGGTGCGCAGCAGCAGCAGCAGCGGGGGGCGCGGTGCGGCGGTGGAGGTGAGTCCGCGGGGGCGGCCCGTGTCCACGTTCGCTGTGGAGTTCAGCCCGCGCCGCGCCAGCCCCAGGCGCCCGGGCAGCGGCGGCGGCAGCGGCAGCAGTGCGGGCGGCATGCGGGAGGCGGCGGCGGAGGGCAGTCCGCGGCGGCGGTGGTCGCCCATGCGGGAGGGGTCACCGCGGGGGGCTGCCCGGCCCAAGCGCAGCGTGGTGGGCGTGTCACCCTCGCGAGGCGGCAGCAGCAGTGCTGGGGGCAGCGGGGGGAGCAGTGCGCACAGGCGACGGCCGTCGGGGGGCAGTGGGGGAGGGAGTGGGGGAGGGGGAGAGTCGCAGCATGTGGGTTTGGAGGGGGGTGTGGTGCGGCCAGGTGAGGGCGCAGATGTGAAGGTGGCAGCCGTGTCATAGCGCTGTGGCTCCTCTGCTGCTGTATCGGCTTATCATGTCCATCCTCTTTGTATCCCCATGCGTCTGTCATCTGTAGAGGGTATTTCATGCACCCAGGCGCCGTTGCTTCCACTGGCACCTGCTCTGCTGTGGGCCACATTTCATTTGTAGGTCAGCTGCGTTTCCGCATCCAGAGCGCCTGTGAGCACTGGGATGCGAACATGTTTTATACGGCTCGTGCCAAGGTGCCATATGGAGTGAAGTAGGAAAATCAGGGCAGAGTTGCTTCGTCATTATTGTTGATATGCAGTGTTGCGTTCGCACCTGCAGAGCTTATGTTCCTAACCCAATATTAGTGTTGTAGAGGTGTAGAGAGGATGCTAGGCACCATTAAGCAAAGCAGTGTGTACCTTGATCTTCTTAAAGGGCACATTGGAAAAGTAAAGAAAAAAGGATAGGGCTTGTTTTTGCATTTAGAAACCCTGATTAGCAGTGTTGGATCTTTGAAATCCCCGAGGTACAGTGTTGCAGAACGCCCCGGCTTGGTCCCAGCTGGTTCGGGACGGCGCTCAACCGCTCACCACTGCTCACAACCAGCTTGCACAACGACTAGCCATGACTCTGGAGCGTGCCTCGCGTTTAGAAGCCAGGTCTTCTCAAAGACGATAAATTGCGTGGTTCTGGGTTTCGCGGGGGAGGGCTCCATCTCATCTCATCTCTCACTCTCCAGTTGCTCTCCGCTGCCTTCACGTCCGTGCCTCGGGTCTCCTAATGCTGCCGCGGAGCATGCCTTGAGTGATCGCACTCTCTCGCGCCAACATATCGGTCCGTTCCTACCTTTCGCCTTGCCGCTTACAATTGTGTTGTCAGCTTCCCGCGTTCCGCGCTACTCGTTCCGCGAGTTCCTTTTCGCTCCTCGACGCGCTCTCCCAAGAACCGCCGGCTCGCCCTCGCCGTGCGAGCGGCGGGGGCGCGGTGGCCGTCGGTTCCATGAGAGCTCACAGCGACCCCCGCGGGCCTCGCATCCCGCCGCTGGTGCTCCTTCGAGTGCGTGCGTGTCTCTCGCCGCGCGCGCTCTCCGCACCGCCGCACATTCACTCGCGCCTGCTCGTCTCGCCTTTCTCCCGTGCTGCTGGCCCTCTCTCTACGCCTCTCCCCACCGCCCTCTAACCTGGTCTCGTCCTTGCCGTCTTCCCCCTCCCGTCCTGCTCTTCCTTTCCCTCCTCTCCCCTCCCCCTCTTCCCACAATATGCGCGTGCTTCGCAGTGAGCATGGCTGCGGCACCCGGAGCGGCACGGGTATGGGGCATCGACTGATGGCAGGCGCGGTCAGGCGCGTGTCGTTCCTCGTAACCTCGCGGCTCTCAGTGCGGCTCGCAACATATCGGGTGCGCGGCTCGTCCCTCACATCTCGAACCATTTGTGCGATCTATGCTTGCGACAGAATGCAAGAGGCGCGCATCGCTCTACGAAGACCGTCGGATTGGCATCAGCTGCACGCAGCGCCTTCCATCCGAGGGTCCTTACAGGGCGGAAAGCGACGGCGAGCGTGCCATGGGGGGAGGGCGCCCTGTCGTGTGGGCGCGCTCCTCCGACATTGCACGCTCACACTCACAACCGCACCGCTGGTGCTGTGCCTCCCCGTCGTGCGTCTCTCCCGCTGTAGCACCTCTGACTTGCTTCAAACCCGTCCCTGTGCGCGCAGGTGCGATTGCGCACGTGCAAACTTGGTGACAGTCGGTGCAAGTGGTGGGAGGCATGGCTCCTCATGTGAGAGACCCTGAGTCGCTGTCTCCATCTTAGTGGCATTCAGCGGCCGCGCTTTGGAGTGGTGGATACCACCGTGATGCATGCTCCATGTGTTGTGACTCGCAAGTTTTCATGTGTTGTGTGGATGATTTTTATGCCAGTGTCCTTATTTTACGAAAATAAATTCAACAGTAGTTCCCTTACAGACTGTTATACCTCCTGGAGCATACTCTTGATTTAAAAAAATCAATTTGATTACTAGGTTCCATCTCTACAAGCTTTGATAATTTACCAGTTGCACAAAGGACGACCAAAACACGACACATGAGGAGGTAGTGATCTCCGTCAAGTGAGCAATGGATCATTGTAGAGGCAGAACCACTTCATGTCACTTGGTGAGCCCTTGGCATGGCATGGCAGAGCGTGGGAGGCGAGGTCAGGGCGACAGAGAGGGGTCAGTCACCACGAATTCAACCTGAGGCCGGTAAGGGCCGGGGAAGGATGGGTCGCAAAGAAAGGGAGGTGGTGTGGATGGCGAAGGGTGTAAGAGATGCATGCAGAGGTGCACGGAGAGACATGAGGCGCACCAATGAGCTGAAATGACTGGCACTCCTCTGCCCCATGTGAGCCCCATGCAAGGCGCATGTGAGCCCCACGTGATGGTGGTGTGGCGCAGTGGTGGTGACAAACACGCAGCAACTCACCTCAGGCCCCAGCTTGATGACGTCACCATTGGCCAGCTTGCGCGGCGCATTCACTCCCAGCAGCTTCCTGCGCTCGCACGGGGGAGATCGGGACAGAGGGGCAGGCCGGACAGGGAACAGGCGTAGAGCAGAGACAGGGGGACAGGGGCACAGGGGACAGGCAGAAGATGAGAGGTGGTTGTGAGGGACGCATGGTGGCATTGGCAGAAGAAGTGCATGTGCATGCTGTGGGTGTGCGCACATGGATGCACGTGTGCGTGCCACACCATCATGCCACAGCACAGCAGGGCAGCGACCACGGCAGGGAGCACGCAGTGTGCAACGCAGAAAGAAGAGCAGAGACCAGAGCAGAGAGACGGAAGGAGAGCAGGGGAGGGAGAAGGAAACGGAGAAGAGCAGAGAGGAGAGGCAGGCGGGGCGCAGAGTGGGGAGGGCAGGGAGGGGGCAGGGGTGGCAGGGGACCCGTTGAGGAAGGTGCCGGTGGTGGAGCCGATGTCAGCGACGAAGTACTCGCGCTTGTAGCTGCCGAACCCCATGTACTTGTCCTTCCCGTACACCACCGCGTGCGAAAACGACACCTGTGCGCCACGCACCGTGGGGGGTGGGCAGTGGGAGGTGCATGGGAGGGCAATGAATGGCAGGATATGGAACCCACTGCAATCAATTCGCAAATGGTGACCTATAAACAAGAAATCTCACCCCCTTGAGGTGCAGCTCGATGGGCCGCGAGCCGTCCTCGGGCTGGGGCAGGAGGCCTAGCGTCACGCCCTTGCCCGCCACCTCCACGTCCTCCAATGCCGTACTGCCACCTGGCGTGTCCGCGCTGCCTGCGGTGAGCTTCAGGCGCCACACAGGCGGGTTGTCGCCCCACCCATTGGCCCTCTGCTTCGCCCCCCACTGCTGCAACCACCTGCGCAGGGGGTATTGGGTTGGGGAAGGGAAGGCAGAGAGGCAAGAGGACGGTTGAGCCCTAGGGGGCAGAGGTGGCAGAGGCAGGAGAGCGCGGGTGAGAAGAGCACGAGCAATGATCGCTGGGCACGTGACTCCCCGGCCCCCCAGAGCTGCCTCACCAGTCGCGCATGCCTCACCAGTCGCGCATGCCTCACCAGTCGCGCATGGCCTTGCGGTTGCGGTCCATGGCGCGCTGCACGTCGCGCTCCCAGAAGGCGCGCTTGGCCTCGCGCCTGGCGCGGTAGCGGGTCATCTCGCGCTCGATGACGGCGCGCTCCATGTCGCTCAGATCCACCATGCGCGCCGCCACCTCCTGCGCCCGCCCATGCACCCGGGCCACGTGAGGCATTAGGGGGACACAGGGGAAATGTTGGGCAGAGGAAGGTGGGGGTAGGGGAGAGAGGGAGGGAACGGGATACGTGCTAGGGAAGCGGTGGAAAGGAAAAGAAAGACAGTTGGTGGAAGCACGAAGAGGGGAGCACCGCTGGGGAGAGGAAACAGTGATGGACGAATGTTTCAGTGTTGGACGAATGTTACAGCGAAGTTTAGAGTTTCGTTTTCGAGCAAGACGCACTATGAAGCGGTGAATGACAGCCGTTGCACAACAATGCCCATGATACGTTGCCTTTGAGCATGCGGTGCACGCCACACCATGCGGTGCACGCCATACCATCTGCTCCTCATCATCGGAGGCGATGAGCTCGTCCTCGCTGAGGTCGCCCTCCTCCCCGCCACCAAAGTCAGCCGCAGCCGCCACATACATGGCTGCCTCCGCCTCCACTGCTGCTGCTGCCTGCTCCGCCAGCTTCACTGCCTTCTCCTCCAGCTGATTCGTCCACCTGCCACATGCCGACATGGAGAATACACAGGGAAATAGAACAGTCAAGGAAACATGCAAGCAAGGAATGGCCTGCCACTTACCCCTGCTGCACCCACCCCTGCTGCACCCACCCCTGCTGCACCCACCCCTGCTGCACCCACCCCTGCTGCACCCACCCCTGCTGCACCCACCCCTGCTGCACCCACCCCTGCTGCACCCACCCCTGCTGCACCCACCCCTGCTGCACCCACCCCTGCTGCACTCACCCCTGCTGCACCCACCGCTGCAGCCCATCAGGACTCACCACTGGCGCATCTGCGCCCGGCCGGCCTCCATGGCCTCCAGCCTCGCCTCCTCCGCCTGCTGCTCCGCCTCCCCCAGCACCGCCCTCCACTTGCCCACCGCCCTGCCCCACCCACCACACACATTGCAAGCAAAGGGACGGTACACTTGACACTTTAGGTGCTGCATGGTGGTGCACCCCCCATGCATCCCCCATGCACCCCCCCATGCACCACCCATGCACCCCCCATGCATCCCCCATGCACCCCCCCATGCACCACCCACATGCAACCCCCAGGGCACCCACCATGCGTTGAGCTGGGCGCGCGACTCATCCTCCACCGCCGCCCGTTTCGCCGCCAACTGCGCCATCCACCTGCACGCCCCCACCCACCCACGCACCCACGCACCCAACCCAAGCACCAACTTCAGCGCCAGGCGCAATGTGACATGCAATGGGCCCCTGTCAGGGCACATCTCGCGTCTGGAAGATTGCGTCCGGACGCTGGGCGCGTCCTAGACGCTGGACGTTCAGCCGAAATTGGTCCTGGGCAGCCCCCCCCCCCCCAAAAAAATCGCGACCGCGGAATTGAAGGACGTTATTTTATCGACTGAAAATGAGTAGTGCGTTTCTGGGATTGGAAGTCGCAACACCAGCAGATTACACCTCCACCCCTCTACATCTACCAATCCCAACCAAATCGACATTCAACAGATTCAAATTCGTTGGACGCCGTTACTCTCTGGTTTCTTAGTTACGCGGCAGCCATTAGCAAACCCTAGAATCTCCCGTCATCCATTAGCTTAGTATCCCTAGAATCCGCCGACTTAGTCTAAGAGCAACCTTAAGCCATGGCAACTTCCAATCCGACAGATGTCGCCGGTAGGTTCGGGACGGATCCTACCGTAGAAGACTTTGTGTGCGAATTTCATGGATAATTAAGGGGAAAAACTGTGTTTCATGCTTGCTGGTGCCCAAAATCCCCCTCCTCCCCCCTCTTCCCTGATTTTTTACCCTGCCCGGGGAATTTTTTCATCCCTGCCCGGACAAGCGTCCGGGGAACGTCCGACAGTGGGGCCTGGCTTGCGTCCGGACGCACGCGTCCTAGACCGTGGACGCTTCAGATCCAACACAGACAGGCCATTTGCATAAACAAGAAAAGAGGAAGCACAACGGACCGAGGACCAAGTCGAACCGGTGCGTGCATGTGAATGTTCTTCTTCATGGAAACAAGTCAACAAAAAGAACCATCGATAACTGTGGCTGAGTGGGGCAGGGTGGCGGCTTGCCTGATAAGACAAGCAGGTGAGTGTGTGGAGGAGGAGAGCGTCCCCTTGAGTGATCTCCACTCCATGCACTCATGACCAGACACCGCCTCCTTGGGCATAAAGGCATCCGCAGATGAGTCAAGAGTGGTGGAGAGGGGGAGAAGCATGAACTCACGGAGCAAAGTGAGCCTGCCATCCCATGGCTCTCACCATTGCCTCATCTCTGCTCGCGCTGCATCCATGGCCTTGCCCTGCTGCTGCTGCACCCACCTGGGGGACAAGCAGTGGCGGGGAGGAATGATGAGAATCAGGGTGAGTACAACAGGTGCTCCTTTCTGTTTCATGTTGTCAACGAACAAAATTGCTTCATTCTGAGTGCTTTTTATTTGCACAATCTTTTGAAAAGAAAATGTAGATGAAGAGAGAGTTGAGGGTGTGTATCCATGGCATGGCATGAGTGGAGAGTGTGGCAGGCGGCGCCCACCACACGACATTCAGCTGGGCTGAGCTGCCTTCTGCTCATGCGTACGTCCACGCCCCCTCCACTCTAGGCGGGAATAGGAAGCCTACATACACGTGAAGTATCGATACTTCGATCTTCACATGTTCCAGGGAGGTGAGATTCTATCCATACATATCATAAACTGATTTTCCAGATAAGGGCGTGTTCCTACGCCTCTTGTCGGACAAACCTCTTGTCAGACTTGCCTGGTACAATGCTTTTCGCTTTGAGTGTTTCAGTGCAGTTTGACCCGAGCCAGATAAGAGGTTAGCCTGATAAGGGGCCGTAGGAGCACGCCCTAAGATACGACATTGGTGATGCCGTGACACACAATGACAGGCCTTTTTACAGGCTGCCTGCAATCGTCCGCGAAACAGAGAGGCCATAATCTGCATGACATCTTGTTGGGTTGAATGCCATTTGCCAGTTGGCATTCAAATTGAAGGTAACTGTGTGCCCGACATAGCATACGAACGTTTGCTAAGGTTTATGGTGAGTGGAGCGGAGTGGTGAGGAAGGGAACACGGGTCAGTTGTTAGCGAGCCCCATGGGATGCAAACCCAACCCATACAATCGCTTGGGCCCCGTCCCATCCACACACTCGCGCAGCTTATGCGGTGAACAACAGAAATTTTGAGTCTTTTTGGAAGACCATTGACTGCCCACTTGGGTGCTGCCTCGTGCACTAGTCAAGAAGCAAGTCTGTCCATGCAGGCAGGCAGCATCACAGGACTCCAGAATGACTGACTGGCAACAAGAGTGGAGAGGAGGAGGCGGAGCATCAACTCACAAATAACTTGCTCTCACCATTGCCTCATCTCTGCTCGCGCTGCATCCATGGCCTTGCCCTGCTGCTGCTGCACCCACCTGGAGGGACAAGGGTGGCAGGGAGGAATGACGCGAATAAGGGTGTTTGGAACAATGTGTGCCTTTGTGTTTCATTGCAAAGGCCCAACGAGCTGCTGCTGTCCAAGCCAACACACTCGAGTTAGATTCGTTGACTCATTCTGGGTAATTTTTCTTTGGCCAATTCAGTTTGCAGATTGTGCTAAGTGTAACGTGTGCTACAGAGACAAGGGCAAGGGCCGGTGGCGGGACGACACCGACCTGCCCCGGGCTGGGCGGCCCCCTTGGCTTGGCGATGGGGCTGACTCACGTGTGAGGAATTTGGCCCGTGGCTGATCTAGGCCCGACTCGTGCCAAGCGAGGCCCAGCCCAATTCAAACATTCACTAGAGCATTCTGGCGATGCCACGCATCTGATTCTCTTCACACACTTCCACGTTGCAATCAGTTACTCAACTAGACGCTCGGCACATCCATCAACTACTCTCAATGAATTTGGATGTCAAGGGGCACACATCTAGGAAGGTTAGGCATTGAGGGCTATGCCAGAGGAGAGGTGAGAGGGCCGGCTGCAGCTGCTGCCCCCACCTTGGCCTGCTGCTGCTGCTCCCACCTGCCAGCATGCCGCCGGCCCGGGAACAGGGCGATGGTGAGAATCTTAAACCGCACTGTCCAAACTACAAATGCAAAAATGAGCAAGAGTCAGTTTGTGTTCGTTCGGGTCGAACCGGTTTGAGTGCCCCCGCTGGCAGTGAAGGTTCGCTTCCCTGCGCACACTCAACCTCACCCCTCCCTCCCTTGCTCTCACCATTGCCTCATCTCTGCGCGCGCTGCATCCATGGCCTTGCCCTGCTGCTGCTGCACCCACCTGGGGGGGGACAGTGGAAGGAGACGAGGGTGGCAGAGGGAGAAGAGAAGAGTGGCGCGCAGAGGATAGTGGAACAGATTGCCCGGCACAAGTGTAAGAATGACAAACGAAAATGCAAACTATGTAAATAAGTGCACATGCATATGGTCACCGGGAGTATACAGTGGCTTTGCATACACATATCATATCTTCAAGGTAAGTTTGCGAATGGATGGGTGAAGCACAAGTGGTGACAGCCAGCATGCAAACGAGTGTGGCATGAGAGAGATGTCACGAGGGCGAGTGGGATGGTAGTTGGGGCACCCAGCCAGCACCCTCCACGTGGTTCACACTCACACTCACCATTGCCTCATCTCCGCACGACCCGCATCCATGGCCTTGCCTTGCTGCTGCTCCGCCCACCTGGCGCACATGGGGGGTGGGGGGAGGGAACAAGGCGCAAAGCACACACAGCATGCCCAAAGTAGACGCAAAATCCTCAAGGGATTCTGGTGCCAGCAAATACTCTTTAAGTTTGAACCAAACGTGGTATAATCTGTCACACACGAAGCAGTTAGTGTGTTACACTATGAAGCACATCAGGTACGATAGTTTAAACTCGCATAAATCAGTGAGGGATGATAAGAAGAAGCATGATTGCCAAGGCAATGCAAGCTGAATGTCAGTCACGTGTGGAAAAAGGAACCCATGGAGGAGATGAGATGAGACGTAAGGTCAGACGGGGGAATGGATTGCCCGAGATGGTGTGAAAAATGAATATTAGACACACTCGTACTCAATTCAAAACGGTCCGATTAGCATTTGCACTAAACGTATAGCAGCTATTCGGTCCGAATCCATAAAATATTTACGAAGAATTCACATTTGACTCGCGCTCTGTTTTACAGGCTTAGGAGGATGGAGGGAGTGTGCACTTGAGAGGGAGTGTGCGCTTGAGAGGGAGTGTGCGCTTGAGAGGGAGTGTACGCTTGAGAGGGAGTGTGCGCTTGAGAGGGAGTGTGCGCTTGAGTGGGAGTGTGCACTTGAGAGGGAGTGTGCACTTGAGAGGGAGTGTGCGCTTGAGAGGGAGTGTGCGCTTGAGAGGGAGTGTGCGCTTGAGAGGGAGTGTGCGCTTGAGAGGGAGTGTGCGCTTGAGAGGGAGTGTGCGCTTGAGAGGGAGTGTGCGCTTGAGAGGGAGCGCTGCAGCAGACACCTTCCCTGGCTCACTCACACTCCTTACCTCCCCTGCACTCACCACTGCCTCATGCCTGCACTCACCACTGCCGCATGGCTGCGCGCGCCGCATCCATGGCCTTGGCCTGCTGCTGCTCCATCCACCTGGTAGCCATGCAGGGGCGCACAAGCATGGACGTGATGAGGTGTGGCGGGCGAACCCATCTACGGTGGCTGGCTGACAGGCACCTCTGAATATCTCGCTCTCCCTGCTGACTCGCTCCTCACTTCCACCTCGCCCCTTCCCTCCTCAAACCCCCCCCTCCCCTTCTCCCGCAACATTCTCTCACCACTTCTTGATTCTTCCCGCTTCCCTTGATTTCACCCTACCCCCTCGCTCCCCTCCTCCACCCTCCCTTCCCTCCCTCTCTCTCCTCCTCCCGCCCTCCCTCTCTCCCCACCCCCCTCCCGCCCTTCCTCTTTCCTTCCCCCTCTCCCCTTTCCCCCCACTCACCACGTCCTCATCTGCGCGCGGGCAGCATCCATACCCGCCTTCTCGCCCTTGCCCGCCTGCTGTGCCGCCCACCTGGTGTCCGAGGGGGAACGGAGAGGCGCAACAACAGCAAACGGGAGGGCGGGCCGAGGAGGGGCATGGGGTGGAGTGTGGGGCAATGCGGAAGGAGAAGCATAAGAAGAATCTCAGCATGTGCAGGCATGAATGAGCGCCGCCCCAGCTCAAGGGCGGGACGGACCGCCAGCTTCAAAGACTCCACCCGCCGGGCCACCTGCGGCCCGGCATCCCCACGGCCGGCGGCTCGGCCCGGTAGCAGGCCGGGTGTCTCGGTGTGCGTGGGCCGGCAAGTAATGGTGACGCGCGTGTCAGTTGCGCGCGGTGAAGAGTGAGTGAGTCACGGGTGCAACTCATCCTCGCGTTCCACCCACCTCACCATCCCTGCTCTCGCACTCCTCTTCCTATCACCTCGTGTGCCCCTCCCTGCCATTTGCACCAGCCACGCATCACACCCCCGCCACCGCTCCCCCTCACCCCTCCCCCAACCCAACCCACCGTCCCCCACGTGTGCGCTCACCCCTCCCCTACGTGTGCGCTCACCCCTCCCCCATGAGTGCGCTCACCCCTCCCCCATGAGTGCGCTCACCCCTCCCCCATGAGTGCGCCCAGCTCACCACGCCCTCATCTCAGCGCGCGCAGCATCCATGCTCGCCTGCGCCCCTTCCCCCTCCCCGTCCGCCACGGCCACCGCCCCCTGGCCGCCCCGCTGCCCTGCCTTGGCCGCCTGCTGCGCCTGCCACCTGCGCCACGCGCGGAGAGACAGCATGAGCGCGCGGAGAGACAGCATGAGCGCGCGGAGAGACAGCATGAGCGCGCGGAGAGACAGCATGAGCGCGCGGAGAGACAGCATGAGCGCGCGGAGAGACAGCATGAGCGCGCGGGAAACATTGGGGAGAGGCGAACAACGGTAGAGTTGCGAGCGCGCTTGGCAGGGTGGCGTGCAGGAGAGCATGGGAGTGCAGGAGAGCATGGGAGTGCGGGAGAGCATGGGAGTGCGGGAGAGCATGGGAGTGCGGGAGAGCATGGGAGTGCAGGAGAGCATGGGAGTGCGGGAGAGCATGGGAGTGCAGGAGAGCATGGGAGTGCAGGAGAGCATGGGAGTGCGGGAGAGCATGGGAGTGCGGGAGAGCATGGGAGTGCAGGAGAGCATGGGAGTGCAGGAGAGCATGGGAGTGCGGGAGAGCATGGGAGTGCGGGAGAGCATGGGAGTGCGGGAGAGCATGGGAGTGCGGGAGAGCATGGGAGTGCGGGAGAGCATGGGAGTGCAGGAGAGCATGGGAGTGCAGGAGAGCATGGGAGTGCGGGAGAGCATGGGAGTGCAGGAGAGCATGGGAGTGCGGGAGAGCATGGGAGTGCGGGAGAGCATGGGAGTGCAGGAGAGCATGGGAGTGCGGGAGAGCATGGGAGTGCAGGAGAGCATGGGAGTGCGGGAGAGCATGGGAGTGCGGGAGAGCATGGGAGTGCAGGAGAGCATGGGAGTGCAGGAGAGCATGGGAGTGCGGGAGAGCATGGGAGTGCGGGAGAGCATGGGAGTGCGGGAGAGCATGGGAGTGCAGGAGAGCATGGGAGTGCGGGAGAGCATGGGAGTGCGGGAGAGCATGGGAGTGCGGGAGAGCATGGGAGTGCGGGAGAGCATGGGAGTGCGGGAGAGCATGGGAGTGCAGGAGAGCATGGGAGTGCAGGAGAGCATGGGAGTGCGGGAGAGCATGGGAGTGCGGGAGAGCATGGGAGTGCGGGAGAGCATGGGAGTGCGGGAGAGCATGGGAGTGCGGGAGAGCATGGGAGTGCAGGAGAGCATGGGAGTGCAGGAGAGCATGGGAGTGCGGGAGAGCATGGGAGTGCGGGAGAGCATGGGAGTGCGGGAGAGCATGGGAGTGCGGGAGAGCATGGGAGTGCAGGAGAGCATGGGAGTGCAGGAGAGCATGGGAGTGCAGGAGAGCATGGGAGTGCGGGAGAGCATGGGAGTGCGGGAGAGCATGGGAGTGCGGGAGAGCATGGGAGTGCGGGAGAGCATGGGAGTGCGGGAGAGCATGGGAGTGCAGGAGAGCATGGGAGTGCAGGAGAGCATGGGAGTGCGGGAGAGCATGGGAGTGCGGGAGAGCATGGGAGTGCGGGAGAGCATGGGAGTGCAGGAGAGCATGGGAGTGCAGGAGAGCATGGGAGTGCGGGAGAGCATGGGAGTGCAGGAGAGCATGGGAGTGCAGGAGAGCATGGGAGTGCGGGAGAGCATGGGAGTGCGGGAGAGCATGGGAGTGCGGGAGAGCATGGGAGTGCAGGAGAGCATGGGAGTGCAGGAGAGCATGGGAGTGCGGGAGAGCATGGGAGTGCAGGAGAGCATGGGAGTGCGGGAGAGCATGGGAGTGCGGGAGAGCATGGGAGTGCGGGAGAGCATGGGAGTGCGGGAGAGCATGGGAGTGCAGGAGAGCATGGGAGTGCGGGAGAGCATGGGAGTGCGGGAGAGCATGGGAGTGCGGGAGAGCATGGGAGTGCGGGAGAGCATGGGAGTGCAGGAGAGCATGGGAGTGCGGGAGAGCATGGGAGTGCGGGAGAGCATGGGAGTGCAGGAGAGCATGGGAGTGCAGGAGAGCATGGGAGTGCGGGAGAGCATGGGAGTGCGGGAGAGCATGGGAGTGCGGGAGAGCATGGGAGTGCGGGAGAGCATGGGAGTGCGGGAGAGCATGGGAGTGCAGGAGAGCATGGGAGTGCGGGAGAGCATGGGAGTGCGGGAGAGCATGGGAGTGCGGGAGAGCATGGGAGTGCGGGAGAGCATGGGAGTGCGGGAGAGCATGGGAGTGCAGGAGAGCATGGGAGTGCGGGAGAGCATGGGAGTGCGGGAGAGCATGGGAGTGCGGGAGAGCATGGGAGTGCAGGAGAGCATGGGAGTGCAGGAGAGCATGGGAGTGCGGGAGAGCATGGGAGTGCGGGAGAGCATGGGAGTGCGGGAGAGCATGGGAGTGCGGGAGAGCATGGGAGTGCAGGAGAGCATGGGAGTGCGGGAGAGCATGGGAGTGCGGGAGAGCATGGGAGTGCAGGAGAGCATGGGAGAGTGCGGGAGAGCATGGGAGTGCGGGAGAGCATGGGAGTGCGGGAGAGCATGGAGTGCAGGAGAGCATGGGAGTGCGGGAGAGCATGGGAGTGCGGGAGAGCATGGGAGTGCGGGAGAGCATGGGAGTGCGGGAGAGCATGGGAGTGCAGGAGAGCATGGGAGTGCAGGAGAGCATGGGAGTGCGGGAGAGCATGGGAGTGCGGGAGAGCATGGGAGTGCGGGAGAGCATGGGAGTGCGGGAGAGCATGGGAGTGCGGGAGAGCATGGGAGTGCAGGAGAGCATGGGAGTGCGGGAGAGCATGGGAGTGCGGGAGAGCATGGGAGTGCGGGAGAGCATGGGAGTGCGGGAGAGCATGGGAGTGCGGGAGAGCATGGGAGTGCAGGAGAGCATGGGAGTGCGGGAGAGCATGGGAGTGCGGGAGAGCATGGGAGTGCGGGAGAGCATGGGAGTGCAGGAGAGCATGGGAGTGCAGGAGAGCATGGGAGTGCGGGAGAGCATGGGAGTGCAGGAGAGCATGGGAGTGCGGGAGAGCATGGGAGTGCGGGAGAGCATGGGAGTGCGGGAGAGCATGGGAGTGCGGGAGAGCATGGGAGTGCAGGAGAGCATGGGAGTGCAGGAGAGCATGGGAGTGCGGGAGAGCATGGGAGTGCGGGAGAGCATGGGAGTGCGGGAGAGCATGGGAGTGCGGGAGAGCATGGGAGTGCGGGAGAGCATGGGAGTGCAGGAGAGCATGGGAGTGCGGGAGAGCATGGGAGTGCGGGAGAGCATGGGAGTGCGGGAGAGCATGGGAGTGGCGGGAGAGCATGGGAGTGCAGGAGAGCATGGGAGTGCAGGAGAGCATGGGAGTGCGGGAGAGCATGGGAGTGCAGGAGAGCATGGGAGTGCGGGAGAGCATGGGAGTGCGGAGATGAGGGAGAGCATGGGAGTGCGGGAGAGCATGGGAGTGCAGGAGAGCATGGGAGTGCAGGAGAGCATGGGAGTGCGGGAGAGCATGGAGTGCAGGAGAGCATGGGAGTGCGGGAGAGCATGGGAGTGCGGGAGAGCATGGGAGTGCGGGAGAGCATGGGAGTGCGGGAGAGCATGGGAGTGCAGGAGAGCATGGGAGTGCAGGAGAGCATGGGAGTGCGGGAGAGCATGGGAGTGCGGGAGAGCATGGGAGTGCGGGAGAGCATGGGAGTGCGGGAGAGCATGGGAGTGCGGGAGAGCATGGGAGTGCAGGAGAGCATGGGAGTGCGGGAGAGCATGGGAGTGCGGGAGAGCATGGGAGTGCGGGAGAGCATGGGAGTGCGGGAGAGCATGGGAGTGCGGGAGAGCATGGGAGTGCGGGAGAGCATGGGAGTGCAGGAGAGCATGGGAGTGCGGGAGAGCATGGGAGTGCGGGAGAGCATGGGAGTGCGGGAGAGCATGGGAGTGCAGGAGAGCATGGGAGTGCAGGAGAGCATGGGAGTGCGGGAGAGCATGGGAGTGCGGGAGAGCATGGGAGTGCGGGAGAGCATGGGAGTGCGGGAGAGCATGGGAGTGCAGGAGAGCATGGGAGTGCGGGAGAGCATGGGAGTGCGGGAGAGCATGGGAGTGCAGGAGAGCATGGGAGTGCGGGAGAGCATGGGAGTGCGGGAGAGCATGGGAGTGCGGGAGAGCATGGGAGTGCGGGAGAGCATGGGAGTGCAGGAGAGCATGGGAGTGCGGGAGAGCAATGGGAGTGCGGGAGAGCATGGGAGTGCGGGAGAGCATGGGAGTGCGGGAGAGCATGGGAGTGCAGGAGAGCATGGGAGTGCAGGAGAGCATGGGAGTGCGGGAGAGCATGGGAGTGGCGGGAGAGCATGGGAGTGCGGGAGAGCATGGGGAGTGCGGGAGAGCATGGGGAGTGCGGGAGAGCATGGGAGTGCGGGAGAGCATGGGAGTGCAGGAGAGCATGGGAGTGCGGGAGAAGCATGGGAGTGCGGGAGAGCATGGGAGTGCGGGAGAGCATGGGAGTGGCAAGGAGAGCATGGGAGTGCAGGAGAGCATGGGAGTGCGGGAGAGCATGGGAGTGCAGGAGAGCATGGGAGTGCGGGAGAGCATGGGAGTGCGGGAGAGCATGGGAGTGCGGGAGAGCATGGGAGTGGGGGAGAGCATGGGAGTGCAGGAGAGCATGGGAGTGCAGGAGAGCATGGGAGTGCGGGAGAGCATGGGAGTGCGGGAGAGCATGGGAGTGCGGGAGAGCATGGGAGTGCGGGAGAGCATGGGAGTGCGGGAGAGCATGGGAGTGCAGGAGAGCATGGGAGTGCGGGAGAGCATGGGAGTGCGGGAGAGCATGGGAGTGCGGGAGAGCATGGGAGTGCGGGAGAGCATGGGAGTGCGGGAGAGCATGGGAGTGCAGGAGAGCATGGGAGTGCGGGAGAGCATGGGAGTGCGGGAGAGCATGGGAGTGCGGGAGAGCATGGGAGTGCAGGAGAGCATGGGAGTGCAGGAGAGCATGGGAGTGCGGGAGAGCATGGGAGTGCGGGAGAGCATGGGAGTGCGGGAGAGCATGGGAGTGCGGGAGAGCATGGGAGTGCAGGAGAGCATGGGAGTGCGGGAGAGCATGGGAGTGCGGGAGAGCATGGGAGTGCAGGAGAGCATGGGAGTGCGGGAGAGCATGGGAGTGCGGGAGAGCATGGGAGTGCGGGAGAGCATGGGAGTGCGGGAGAGCATGGGAGTGCAGGAGAGCATGGGAGTGCGGGAGAGCATGGGAGTGCGGGAGAGCATGGGAGTGCGGGAGAGCATGGGAGTGCGGGAGAGCATGGGAGTGCAGGAGAGCATGGGAGTGCAGGAGAGCATGGGAGTGCGGGAGAGCATGGGAGTGCGGGAGAGCATGGGAGTGCGGGAGAGCATGGGAGTGCGGGAGAGCATGGGAGTGCGGGAGAGCATGGGAGTGCGGGAGAGCATGGGAGTGCGGGAGAGCATGGGAGTGCAGGAGAGCATGGGAGTGCAGGAGAGCATGGGAGTGCGGGAGAGCATGGGAGTGCAGGAGAGCATGGGAGTGCAGGAGAGCATGGGAGTGCGGGAGAGCATGGGAGTGCGGGAGAGCATGGGAGTGCGGGAGAGCATGGGAGTGCGGGAGAGCATGGGAGTGCAGGAGAGCATGGGAGTGCGGGAGAGCATGGGAGTGCGGGAGAGCATGGGAGTGCAGGAGAGCATGGGAGTGCAGGAGAGCATGGGAGTGCGGGAGAGCATGGGAGTGCGGGAGAGCATGGGAGTGCGGGAGAGCATGGGAGTGCGGGAGAGCATGGGAGTGCGGGAGAGCATGGGAGTGCAGGAGAGCATGGGAGTGCGGGAGAGCATGGGAGTGCGGGAGAGCATGGGAGTGCGGGAGAGCATGGGAGTGCGGGAGAGCATGGGAGTGCGGGAGAGCATGGGAGTGCGGGAGAGCATGGGAGTGCGGGAGAGCATGGGAGTGCAGGGAGAGCATGGGAGTGCGGGAGAGCATGGGAGTGCGGGAGAGCATGGGAGTGCGGGAGAGCATGGGAGTGCAGGAGAGCATGGGAGTGCAGGAGAGCATGGGAGTGCGGGAGAGCATGGGAGTGCGGGAGAGCATGGGAGTGCGGGAGAGCATGGGAGTGCGGGAGAGCATGGGAGTGCAGGAGAGCATGGGAGTGCGGGAGAGCATGGGAGTGCGGGAGAGCATGGGAGTGCAGGAGAGCATGGGAGTGCGGGAGAGCATGGGAGTGCGGGAGAGCATGGGAGTGCGGGAGAGCATGGGAGTGCGGGAGAGCATGGGAGTGCAGGAGAGCATGGGAGTGCGGGAGAGCATGGGTAGTGCGGGAGAGCATGGGAGTGCGGGAGAGCATGGGAGTGCGGGAGAGCATGGGAGTGCAGGAGAGCATGGGAGTGCAGGGAGAGCATGGGAGTGCGGGAGAGCATGGGAGTGCGGGAGAGCATGGGAGTGCGGGAGAGCATGGGAGTGCGGGAGAGCATGGGAGTGCGGGAGAGCATGGGAGTGCGGGAGAGCATGGGAGTGCAGGAGAGCATGGGAGTGCGGGAGAGCATGGGAGTGCGGGAGAGCATGGGAGTGCGGGAGAGCATGGGAGTGCAGGAGAGCATGGGAGTGCAGGAGAGCATGGGAGTGCGGGAGAGCATGGGAGTGCAGGAGAGCATGGGAGTGCGGGAGAGCATGGGAGTGCGGGAGAGCATGGGAGTGCGGGAGAGCATGGGAGTGGGGGAGAGCATGGGAGTGCAGGAGAGCATGGGAGTGCAGGAGAGCATGGGAGTGCGGGAGAGCATGGGAGTGCGGGAGAGCATGGGAGTGCGGGAGAGCATGGGAGTGCGGGAGAGCATGGGAGTGCGGGAGAGCATGGGAGTGCAGGAGAGCATGGGAGTGCGGGAGAGCATGGGAGTGCGGGAGAGCATGGGAGTGCGGGAGAGCATGGGAGTGCGGGAGAGCATGGGAGTGCGGGAGAGCATGGGAGTGCAGGAGAGCATGGGAGTGCGGGAGAGCATGGGAGTGCGGGAGAGCATGGGAGTGCGGGAGAGCATGGGAGTGCAGGAGAGCATGGGAGTGCAGGAGAGCATGGGAGTGCGGGAGAGCATGGGAGTGCGGGAGAGCATGGGAGTGCGGGAGAGCATGGGAGTGCGGGAGAGCATGGGAGTGCAGGAGAGCATGGGAGTGCGGGAGAGCATGGGAGTGCGGGAGAGCATGGGAGTGCAGGAGAGCATGGGAGTGCGGGAGAGCATGGGAGTGCGGGAGAGCATGGGAGTGCGGGAGAGCATGGGAGTGCGGGAGAGCATGGGAGTGCAGGAGAGCATGGGAGTGCGGGAGAGCATGGGAGTGCGGGAGAGCATGGGAGTGCGGGAGAGCATGGGAGTGCGGGAGAGCATGGGAGTGCAGGAGAGCATGGGAGTGCAGGAGAGCATGGGAGTGCGGGAGAGCATGGGAGTGCGGGAGAGCATGGGAGTGCGGGAGAGCATGGAGTGCGGGAGAGCATGGGAGTGCGGGAGAGCATGGGAGTGCGGGAGAGCATGGGAGTGCGGGAGAGCATGGGAGTGCGGGAGAGCATGGGAGTGCGGAGAGCATGGGAGTGGGAGTGCAGGAGAGCATGGGAGTGCGGGAGAGCATGGGAGTGCGGGAGAGCATGGGAGTGCAGGAGAGCATGGGAGTGCGGGAGAGCATGGGAGTGCGGGAGAGCATGGGAGTGCGGGAGAGCATGGGAGTGCAGGAGAGCATGGGAGTGCAGGAGAGCATGGGAGTGCGGGAGAGCATGGGAGTGCGGGAGAGCATGGGAGTGCGGGAGAGCATGGGAGTGCGGGAGAGCATGGGAGTGCAGGAGAGCATGGGAGTGCAGGAGAGCATGGGAGTGCGGGAGAGCATGGGAGTGCAGGAGAGCATGGGAGTGCGGGAGAGCATGGGAGTGCGGGAGAGCATGGGAGTGCGGGAGAGCATGGGAGTGCGGGAGAGCATGGGAGTGCAGGAGAGCATGGGAGTGGGAGAGCAGGAGTGCAGGAGAGCATGGGAGTGCGGGAGAGCATGGGAGTGCAGGAGAGCATGGGAGTGCGGGAGAGCATGGGAGTGCGGGAGAGCATGGAGTGCGGGAGAGCATGGGAGTGCGGGAGAGCATGGGAGTGCAGGAGAGCATAGGAGTGCGGGAGAGCATGGGAGTGCGGGAGAGCATGGGAGTGCGGGAGAGCATGGGAGTGCAGGAGAGCATGGGAGTGCAGGAGAGCATGGGAGTGCGGGAGAGCATGGGAGTGCAGGAGAGCATGGGAGTGCGGGAGAGCATGGGAGTGCAGGAGAGCATGGGAGTGCAGGAGAGCATGGGAGTGCGGGAGAGCATGGGAGTGCAGGAGAGCATGGGAGTGCGGGAGAGCATGGGAGTGCGGGAGAGCATGGGAGTGCGGGAGAGCATGGGAGTGCGGGAGAGCATGGGAGTGCAGGAGAGCATGGGAGTGCGGGAGAGCATGGGAGTGCGGGAGAGCATGGGAGTGCGGGAGAGCATGGGAGTGCAGGAGAGCATGGGAGTGCAGGAGAGCATGGGAGTGCGGGAGAGCATGGGAGTGCAGGAGAGCATGGGAGTGCAGGAGAGCATGGGAGTGCGGGAGAGCATGGGAGTGCAGGAGAGCATGGGAGTGCGGGAGAGCATGGGAGTGCAGGAGAGCATGGGAGTGCGGGAGAGCATGGGAGTGCGGGAGAGCATGGGAGTGCAGGAGAGCATGGGAGTGCGGGAGAGCATGGGAGTGCGGGAGAGCATGGGAGTGCGGGAGAGCATGGGAGTGCGGGAGAGCATGGGAGTGCGGGAGAGCATGGGAGTGCGGGAGAGCATGGGAGTGCGGGAGAGCATGGGAGTGCAGGAGAGCATGGGAGTGCGGGAGAGCATGGGAGTGCAGGAGAGCATGGGAGTGCAGGAGAGCATGGGAGTGCAGGAGAGCATGGGAGTGCAGGAGAGCATGGGAGTGCGGGAGAGCATGGGAGTGCGGGAGAGCATGGGAGTGCGGGAGAGCATGGGAGTGCGGGAGAGCATGGGAGTGCGGGAGAGCATGGGAGTGCAGGAGAGCATGGGAGTGCGGGAGAGCATGGGAGTGCGGGAGAGCATGGGAGTGCAGGAGAGCATGGGAGTGCGGGAGAGCATGGGAGTGCGGGAGAGCATGGGAGTGCGGGAGAGCATGGGAGTGCGGGAGAGCATGGGAGTGCGGGAGAGCATGGGAGTGCAGGAGAGCATGGGAGTGCGGGAGAGCATGGGAGTGCGGGAGAGCATGGGAGTGCGGGAGAGCATGGGAGTGCGGGAGAGCATGGGAGTGCGGGAGAGCATGGGAGTGCAGGAGAGCATGGGAGTGCGGGAGAGCATGGGAGTGCGGGAGAGCATGGGAGTGCGGGAGAGCATGGGAGTGCGGGAGAGCATGGGAGTGCGGGAGAGCATGGGAGTGCGGAGAGCATGGGAGTGCGGGAGAGCATGGGAGTGCGGGAGAGCATGGGAGTGCGGGAGAGCATGGGAGTGCAGGAGAGCATGGGAGTGCAGGAGAGCATGGGAGTGCGGGAGAGCATGGGAGTGCGGGAAGAGCATGGGAGTGCGGGAGAGCATGGGAGTGCGGGAGAGCATGGGAGTGCAGGAGAGCATGGGAGTGCGGGAGAGCATGGGAGTGCGGGAGAGCATGGGAGTGCGGGAGAGCATGGGAGTGCGGGAGAGCATGGGAGTGCGGGAGAGCATGGGAGTGCGGGAGAGCATGGAGTGCAGGAGAGCATGGGAGTGCAGGAGAGCATGGGAGTGCGGGAGAGCATGGGAGTGCGGGAGAGCATGGGAGTGCGGGAGAGCATGGGAGTGCAGGAGAGCATGGGAGTGCAGGAGAGCATGGGAGTGCGGGAGAGCATGGGAGTGCGGGAGAGCATGGGAGTGCGGGAGAGCATGGGAGTGCGGGAGAGCATGGGAGTGCGGGAGAGCATGGGAGTGCGGGAGAGCATGGGAGTGCAGGAGAGCATGGGAGTGCAGGAGAGCATGGAGTGCGGGAAGATCATGGAGTGCGGGAGAGCATGGGAGTGCGGGAGAGCATGGGAGTGCGGGAGAGCATGGGAGTGCGGGAGAGCATGGGAGTGCAGGAGAGCATGGGAGTGCAGGAGAGCATGGGAGTGCGGGAGAGCATGGGAGTGCGGGAGAGCATGGGAGTGCGGGAGAGCATGGGAGTGCAGGAGAGCATGGGAGTGCAGGAGAGCATGGGAGTGCGGGAGAGCATGGGAGTGCGGGAGAGCATGGGAGTGCTGGAGAGCATGGGAGTGCGGGAGAGCATGGGAGTGCAGGAGAGCATGGGAGTGCAGGAGAGCATGGGAGTGCGGGAGAGCATGGGAGTGCGGGAGAGCATGGGAGTGCAGGAGAGCATGGGAATGCGGGAGAGCATGGGAGTGCGGGAGAGCATGGGAGTGCGGGAGAGCATGGGAGTGCAGGAGAGCATGGGAGTGCAGGAGAGCATGGGAGTGCAGGAGAGCATGGGAGTGCGGGAGAGCATGGGAGTGCAGGAGAGCATGGGAGTGCGGGAGAGCATGGGAGTGCGGGAGAGCATGGGAGTGCGGGAGAGCATGGGAGTGCGGGAGAGCATGGGAGTGCGGGAGAGCATGGGAGTGCAGGAGAGCATGGGAGTGCAGGAGAGCATGGGAGTGCGGGAGAGCATGGGAGTGCGGGAGAGCATGGGAGTGCGGGAGAGCATGGGGGTGCGGGAGAGCATGGGAGTGCAGGAGAGCATGGGAGTGCAGGAGAGCATGGGAGTGCGGGAGAGCATGGGAGTGCAGGAGAGCATGGGAGTGCGGGAGAGCATGGGAGTGCGGGAGAGCATGGGAGTGCGGGAGAGCATGGGAGTGCGGGAGAGCATGGAGTGCGGGAGAGCATGGGAGTGCGGGAGAGCATGGGAGTGCAGGAGAGCATGGGAGTGCGGGAGAGCATGGGAGTGCGGGAGAGCATGGGAGTGCGGGAGAGCATGGGAGTGCAGGAGAGCATGGGAGTGCGGGAGAGCATGGGAGTGCGGGAGAGCATGGGAGTGCGGGAGAGCATGGGAGTGCAGGAGAGCATGGAGTGCAGGAGAGCATGGGAGTGCAGGGAGAGCATGGGAGTGCAGGAGAGCATGGGAGTGCGGGAGAGCATGGGAGTGCGGGAGAGCATGGGAGTGCGGGAGAGCATGGGAGTGCGGGAGAGCATGGGAGTGCAGGAGAGCATGGGAGTGCAGGAGAGCATGGGAGTGCGGGAGAGCATGGGAGTGCAGGAGAGCATGGGAGTGCGGGAGAGCATGGGAGTGCGGGAGAGCATGGGAGAGCGGGAGAGCATGGGAGTGCGGGAGAGCATGGGAGTGCGGGAGAGCATGGGAGTGCAGGAGAGCATGGGAGTGCAGGAGAGCATGGGAGTGCGGGAGAGCATGGGAGTGCGGGAGAGCATGGGAGTGCGGGAGAGCATGGGAGTGCGGGAGAGCATGGGAGTGCAGGAGAGCATGGGAGTGCAGGAGAGCATGGGAGTGCGGGAGAGCATGGGAGTGCAGGAGAGCATGGGAGTGCGGGAGAGCATGGGAGTGCGGGAGAGCATGGGAGTGCGGGAGAGCATGGGAGTGCGGGAGAGCATGGGAGTGCGGGAGAGCATGGGAGTGCAGGAGAGCATGGGAGTGCAGGAGAGCATGGGAGTGCGGGAGAGCATGGGAGTGCGGGAGAGCATGGGAGTGCGGGAGAGCATGGGAGTGCGGGAGAGCATGGGAGTGCAGGAGAGCATGGGAGTGCAGGAGAGCATGGGAGTGCGGGAGAGCATGGGAGTGCAGGGAGAGCATGGGAGTGCGGGAGAGCATGGGAGTGCGGGAGAGCATGGGAGTGCGGGAGAGCATGGGAGTGCGGGAGAGCATGGGAGTGCAGGAGAGCATGGGAGTGCAGGAGAGCATGGGAGTGCGGGAGAGCATGGGAGTGCGGGAGAGCATGGGAGTGCGGGAGAGCATGGGAGTGCAGGGAGAGCATGGGAGTGCAGGAGAGCATGGGAGTGCGGGAGAGCATGGGAGTGCGGGAGAGCATGGGAGTGCGGGAGAGCATGGGAGTGCGGGAGAGCATGGGAGTGCGGGAGAGCATGGGAGTGCAGGAGAGCATGGGAGTGCAGGAGAGCATGGGAGTGCAGGAGAGCATGGGAGTGCGGGAGAGCATGGGAGTGCGGGAGAGCATGGGAGTGCGGGAGAGCATGGGAGTGCAGGAGAGCATGGGAGTGCAGGAGAGCATGGGAGTGCGGGAGAGCATGGGAGTGCGGGAGAGCATGGGAGTGCGGGAGAGCATGGGAGTGCGGGAGAGCATGGGAGTGCAGGAGAGCATGGGAGTGCAGGAGAGCATGGGAGTGCGGGAGAGCATGGGAGTGCGGGAGAGCATGGGAGTGCGGAGAGCATGGGAGTGCGGGAGAGCATGGGAGTGCAGGAGAGCATGGGAGTGCAGGAGAGCATGGGAGTGCGGGAGAGCATGGGAGTGCGGGAGAGCATGGGAGTGCGGGAGAGCATGGGAGTGCAGGAGAGCATGGGAGTGCAGGAGAGCATGGGAGTGCGGGAGAGCATGGGAGTGCGGGAGAGCATGGGAGTGCGGGAGAGCATGGGAGTGCGGGAGAGCATGGGAGTGCAGGAGAGCATGGGAGTGCAGGAGAGCATGGGAGTGCGGGAGAGCATGGGAGTGCGGGAGAGCATGGGAGTGCGGGAGAGCATGGGAGTGCGGGAGAGCATGGGAGTGCAGGAGAGCATGGGAGTGCAGGAGAGCATGGGAGTGCGGGAGAGCATGGGAGTGCGGGAGAGCATGGGAGTGCGGGAGAGCATGGGAGTGCAGGAGAGCATGGGAAGTGCAGGAGAGCATGGGAGTGCGGGAGAGCATGGGAGTGCGGGAGAGCATGGGAGTGCGGGAGAGCATGGGAGTGCAGGAGAGCATGGGAGTGCAGGAGAGCATGGGAGTGCGGGAGAGCATGGGAGTGCGGGAGAGCATGGGAGTGCGGGAGAGCATGGGAGTGCAGGGAGAGCATGGGAGTGCAGGAGAGCATGGGAGTGCAGGAGAGCATGGGAGTGCGGGAGAGCATGGGAGTGCGGGAGAGCATGGGAGTGCGGGAGAGCATGGGAGTGCAGGAGAGCATGGGAGTGCAGGAGAGCATGGGAGTGCGGAGAGCATGGGAGTGCGGGAGAGCATGGGAGTGCGGGAGAGCATGGGAGTGCGGGAGAGCATGGGAGTGCAGGAGAGCATGGGAGTGCAGGAGAGCATGGGAGTGCGGGAGAGCATGGGAGTGCGGGAGAGCATGGGAGTGCGGGAGAGCATGGGAGTGCGGGAGAGCATGGGAGTGCAGGAGAGCATGGGAGTGCAGGAGAGCATGGGAGTGCGGGAGAGCATGGGAGTGCGGGAGAGCATGGGAGTGCGGGAGAGCATGGGAGTGCGGGAGAGCATGGGAGTGCAGGAGAGCATGGGAGTGCAGGAGAGCATGGGAGTGCGGGAGAGCATGGGAGTGCGGGAGAGCATGGGAGTGCGGGAGAGCATGGGAGTGCGGGAGAGCATGGGAGTGCGGGAGAGCATGGGAGTGCGGGAGAGCATGGGAGTGCAGGAGAGCATGGGAGTGCGGGAGAGCATGGGAGTGCGGGAGAGCATGGGAGTGCGGGAGAGCATGGGAGTGCGGGAGAGCATGGGAGTGCAGGAGAGCATGGGAGTGCAGGAGAGCATGGAGTGCGGGAGAGCATGGGAGTGCAGGGAGAGCATGGGAGTGCGGGAGAGCATGGGAGTGCGGGAGAGCATGGGAGTGCGGGAGAGCATGGGAGTGCGGGAGAGCATGGGAGTGGCGGGAGAGCATGGGAGTGCAGGAGAGCATGGGAGTGCAGGAGAGCATGGGAGTGCGGGAGAGCATGGGAGTGCGGGAGAGCATGGGAGTGCGGGAGAGCATGGGAGTGCGGGAGAGCATGGGAGTGCAGGAGAGCATGGGAGTGCAGGAGAGCATGGGAGTGCGGGAGAGCATGGGAGTGCAGGAGAGCATGGGAGTGCGGGAGAGCATGGAGTGCGGGAGAGCATGGGGAGTGCGGGAGAGCATGGGAGTGCGGGAGAGCATGGGAGTGCGGGAGAGCATGGGAGTGCAGGAGAGCATGGGAGTGCAGGAGAGCATGGGAGTGCGGGAGAGCATGGGAGTGCGGGAGAGCATGGGAGTGCGGGAGAGCATGGGAGTGCAGGAGAGCATGGGAGTGCAGGAGAGCATGGGAGTGCGGGAGAGCATGGGAGTGCGGGAGAGCATGGGAGTGCGGGAGAGCATGGGAGTGCGGGAGAGCATGGGAGTGCAGGAGAGCATGGGAGTGCAGGAGAGCATGGGAGTGCGGGAGAGCATGGGAGTGCGGGAGAGCATGGGAGTGCGGGAGAGCATGGGAGTGCAGGGAGAGCATGGGAGTGCAGGGAGAGCATGGGAGTGCAGGGAGAGCATGGGAGTGCGGGAGAGCATGGGAGTGCGGGAGAGCATGGGAGTGCGGGAGAGCATGGGAGTGCGGGAGAGCATGGGAGTGCAGGAGAGCATGGGAGTGCAGGGAGAGCATGGGAGTGCGGGAGAGCATGGGAGTGCGGGAGAGCATGGGAGTGCGGGAGAGCATGGGAGTGCAGGAGAGCATGGGAGTGCAGGAGAGCATGGGAGTGCGGGAGAGCATGGGAGTGCGGGAGAGCATGGGAGTGCGGGAGAGCATGGGAGTGCGGGAGAGCATGGGAGTGCAGGAGAGCATGGGAGTGCAGGAGAGCATGGGAGTGCGGGAGAGCATGGGAGTGCGGGAGAGCATGGGAGTGCGGGAGAGCATGGGAGTGCGGGAGAGCATGGGAGTGCAGGAGAGCATGGGAGTGCAGGAGAGCATGGGAGTGCGGGAGAGCATGGGAGTGCGGGAGAGCATGGGAGTGCGGGAGAGCATGGGAGTGCAGGGAGAGCATGGGAGTGCAGGAGAGCATGGGAGTGCGGGAGAGCATGGGAGTGCGGGAGAGCATGGAGTGCGGGAGAGCATGGGAGTGCGGGAGAGCATGGGAGTGCAGGAGAGCATGGGAGTGCAGGGAGAGCATGGAGTGCGGGAGAGCATGGGAGTGCGGGAGAGCATGGGAGTGCGGGAGAGCATGGGAGTGCAGGAGAGCATGGGAGTGCAGGAGAGCATGGGAGTGCGGGAGAGCATGGGAGTGCGGGAGAGCATGGGAGTGCGGGAGAGCATGGGAGTGCAGGAGAGCATGGGAGTGCAGGAGAGCATGGGAGTGCAGGAGAGCATGGGAGTGCGGGAGAGCATGGGAGTGCGGGAGAGCATGGGAGTGCAGGGAGAGCATGGGAGTGCAGGAGAGCATGGGAGTGCGGGAGAGCATGGGAGTGCGGGAGAGCATGGGAGTGCGGGAGAGCATGGGAGTGCGGGAGAGCATGGGAGTGCAGGGAGAGCATGGGAGTGCAGGAGAGCATGGGAGTGCGGGAGAGCATGGGAGTGCGGGAGAGCATGGGAGTGCGGGAGAGCATGGGAGTGCGGGAGAGCATGGGAGTGCGGGAGAGCATGGGAGTGCGGGAGAGCATGGGAGTGCAGGAGAGCATGGGAGTGCAGGAGAGCATGGGAGTGCGGGAGAGCATGGGAGTGCGGGAGAGCATGGGAGTGCGGGAGAGCATGGGAGTGCGGAGAGCATGGAGTGCGGGAGAGCATGGGAGTGCAGGAGAGCATGGGAGTGCAGGAGAGCATGGGAGTGCGGGAGAGCATGGGAGTGCGGGAGAGCATGGGAGTGCGGGAGAGCATGGGAGTGCAGGAGAGCATGGGAGTGCGGGAGAGCATGGGAGTGCGGGAGAGCATGGGAGTGCGGGAGAGCATGGGAGTGCAGGAGAGCATGGAGTGCAGGAGAGCATGGGAGTGCGGGAGAGCATGGGAGTGCGGGAGAGCATGGGAGTGCGGGAGAGCATGGGAGTGCGGGAGAGCATGGGAGTGCAGGAGAGCATGGGAGTGCAGGAGAGCATGGGAGTGCGGGAGAGCATGGGAGTGCGGGAGAGCATGGGAGTGCGGGAGAGCATGGGAGTGCAGGAGAGCATGGGAGTGCAGGAGAGCATGGGAGTGCGGGAGAGCATGGGAGTGCGGGAGAGCATGGGAGTGCGGGAGAGCATGGGAGTGCGGGAGAGCATGGGAGTGCAGGAGAGCATGGGAGTGCAGGAGAGCATGGGAGTGCGGGAGAGCATGGGAGTGCGGGAGAGCATGGGAGTGCGGGAGAGCATGGGAGTGCAGGAGAGCATGGGAGTGCAGGAGAGCATGGGAGTGCAGGAGAGCATGGGAGTGCGGGAGAGGATGGGAGTGCGGGAGAGCATGGGAGTGCGGGAGAGCATGGGAGTGCAGGAGAGCATGGGAGTGCAGGAGAGCATGGGAGTGCAGGAGAGCATGGGAGTGCGGGAGAGCATGGAGTGCGGGAGAGCATGGGAGTGCAGGAGAGCATGGGAGTGCAGGAGAGCATGGGAGTGCGGGAGAGCATGGGAGTGCGGGAGAGCATGGGAGTGCGGGAGAGCATGGGAGTGCGGGAGAGCATGGGAGTGCAGGAGAGCATGGGAGTGCAGGAGAGCATGGGAGTGCGGGAGAGCATGGGAGTGCGGGAGAGCATGGGAGTGCGGGAGAGCATGGGAGTGCAGGAGAGCATGGGAGTGCAGGAGAGCATGGGAGTGCGGGAGAGCATGGGAGTGCGGGAGAGCATGGGAGTGCGGGAGAGCATGGGAGTGCGGGAGAGCATGGGAGTGCAGGAGAGCATGGGAGTGCGGGAGAGCATGGGAGTGCGGGAGAGCATGGGAGTGCAGGAGAGCATGGGAGTGCAGGAGAGCATGGGAGTGCGGGAGAGCATGGGAGTGCGGGAGAGCATGGGAGTGCGGGAGAGCATGGGAGTGCGGGAGAGCATGGGAGTGCGGGAGAGCATGGGAGTGCAGGAGAGCATGGGAGTGCGGGAGATCATGGGAGTGCGGGAGAGCATGGGAGTGCGGGAGAGCATGGGAGTCCAGGAGAGCATGGGAGTGCAGGAGAGCACGGGAGTGCGGGAGAGCATGGGAGTGCGGGAGAGCATGGGAGTGCGGGAGAGCATGGGGGTGCAGGAGAGCATGGGAGTGCAGGAGAGCATGGGAGTGCGGGAGAGCATGGGAGTGCGGGAGAGCATGGGAGTGCGGGAGAGCATGGGAGTGCGGGAGAGCATGGGAGTGCAGGAGAGCATGGGAGTGCAGGAGAGCATGGAGTGCGGGAGAGCATGGGAGTGCGGGAGAGCATGGGAGTGCGGGAGAGCATGGAGTGCAGGAGAGCATGGGAGTGCGGGAGAGCATGGGAGTGCGGGAGAGCATGGGAGTGCGGGAGAGCATGGGAGTGCGGGAGAGCATGGGAGTGCAGGAGAGCATGGGAGTGCAGGAGAGCATGGGAGTGCGGGAGAGCATGGGAGTGCGGGAGAGCATGGGAGTGCGGGAGAGCATGGGAGTGCGGGAGAGCATGGGAGTGCGGGAGAGCATGGGAGTGCGGGAGAGCATGGGAGTGCAGGAGAGCATGGGAGTGCAGGAGAGCATGGGAGTGCGGGAGAGCATGGGAGTGCGGGAGAGCATGGAGTGCGGGAGAGCATGGGAGTGCAGGAGAGCATGGGAGTGCAGGAGAGCATGGGAGTGCGGGAGAGCATGGGAGTGCGGGAGAGCATGGGAGTGCGGGAGAGCATGGGAGTGCAGGAGAGCATGGGAGTGCAGGAAAGCATGGGAGTGCGGGAGAGCATGGGAGTGCGGGAGAGCATGGGAGTGCGGGAGAGCATGGGAGTGCGGGAGAGCATGGGAGTGCAGGAGAGCATGGGAGTGCAGGAGAGCATGGGAGTGCAGGAGAGCATGGGAGTGCGGGAGAGCATGGGAGTGCGGGAGAGCATGGGAGTGCGGGAGAGCATGGGAGTGCGGGAGAGCATGGGAGTGCAGGAGAGCATGGGAGTGCAGGAGAGCATGGGAGTGCGGGAGAGCATGGGAGTGCGGGAGAGCATGGGAGTGCGGAGAGCATGGGAGTGCGGGAGAGCATGGGAGTGCAGGAGAGCATGGGAGTGCAGGAGAGCATGGGAGTGCGGGAGAGCATGGGAGTGCGGGAGAGCATGGGAGTGCGGGAGAGCATGGGAGTGCGGGAGAGCATGGGAGTGCAGGAGAGCATGGGAGTGCAGGAGAGCATGGGAGTGCGGGAGAGCATGGGAGTTCGGGAGAGCATGGGAGTGCGCGAGAGCATGGGAGTGCGGGAGAGCATGGGAGTGCGGGAGAGCATGGGAGTGCGGGAGAGCATGGGAGTGCGGGAGAGCATGGGAGTGCGGGAGAGCATGGGAGTGCGGGAGAGCATGGGAGTGCGGGAGAGCATGGGAGTGCGGGAGAGCATGGGAGTGCAGGAGAGCATGGGAGTGCGGGAGAGCATGGGAGTGCGGGAGAGCATGGGAGTGCGGGAGAGCATGGGAGTGCGGGAGAGCATGGGAGTGCGGGAGAGCATGGGAGTGCGGGAGAGCATGGGAGTGCGGGAGAGCATGGGAGTGCGGGAGAGCATGGGAGTGCGGGAGAGCATGGGAGTGCGGGAGAGCATGGGAGTGCGGGAGAGCATGGGAGTGCGGGAGAGCATGGGAGTGCGGGAGAGCATGGGAGTGCGGGAGAGCATGGGAGTGCGGGAGAGCATGGGAGTGCAGGAGAGCATGGGAGTGCAGGAGAGCATGGAGTGCGGGAGAGCATGGGAGTGCGGGAGAGCATGGGAGTGCGGGAGAGCATGGGAGTGCAGGAGAGCATGGGAGTGCAGGAGAGCATGGGAGTGCGGGAGAGCATGGGAGTGCGGGAGAGCATGGGAGTGCGGGAGAGCATGGGAGTGCGGGAGAGCATGGGAGTGCAGGAGAGCATGGGAGTGCAGGAGAGCATGGGAGTGCGGGAGAGCATGGGAGTGCGGGAGAGCATGGGAGTGCGGGAGAGCATGGGAGTGCGGGAGAGCATGGGAGTGCAGGAGAGCATGGGAGTGCAGGAGAGCATGGGAGTGCGGGAGAGCATGGGAGTGCGGGAGAGCATGGGAGTGCGGGAGAGCATGGGAGTTCGGGAGAGCATGGGAGTGCAGGAGAGCATGGGAGTGCAGGAGAGCATGGGAGTGCGGGAGAGCATGGGAGTGCGGGAGAGCATGGGAGTGCGGGAGAGCATGGGAGTGCAGGAGAGCATGGGAGTGCGGGAGAGCATGGGAGTGCGGGAGAGCATCGGAGTGCGGGAGAGCATGGGAGTGCGGGAGAGCATGGGAGTGCGGGAGAGCATGGGACCGAGCATGGGAGTGCGGGAGAGCATGGGAGTGCGGGAGAGATGGGAAGTGCGGGAGAGCATGGGAGTGCGGGAGAGCATGGGAGTGCAGGAGAGCATTGGGAGTGCAGGAGAGCATGGGAGTGCGGGAGAGCATGGGAGTGCGGGAGAGCATGGGATGTGCGGGAGAGCATGGGAGTGCGGGAGAGCATGGGAGTGCGGGAGAGCATGGGAGTGCGGGAGAGCATGGGAGTGCGGGAGAGCATGGGAGTGCGGGAGAGCATGGGAGTGCGGGAGAGCATGGGAGTGCGGGAGAGCATGGGAAGTGCGGGAGAGCATGGGAGTGCAGGAGAGCATGGGAGTTGCGGGAGGAGCATGGGAGTGCGGGAGAGCATGGGAGTGCGGGAGAGCATGGGAGTGCGGGAGAGCATGGGAGTGCGGAGAGAGCATGGGAGTGCGGGAGAGCATGGGAGTGCGGGAGAGCATGGGAGTGCGGGAGAGCATGGGAGTGCGGGAGAGCATGGGAGTGCGGGAGAGCATGGGAGTGCGGGAGAGCATGGGAGTGCGGGAGAGCATGGGAGTGCGGAGAGCATGGAGTGCGGGAGAGCATGGGAGTGCGGGAGAGCATGGGAGTGCGGGAGAGCAATGGGAGTGCCGGAGAGCATGGAGTGCGGGGAGAGCATGGGAGTGCAGGAGAGCATGGGAGTGCAGGGAGAGCATGGGAGTGCGGGAGAGCATGGGAGTGCGGGAGAGCATGGGAGTGCAGGGAGAGCATGGGAGTGCAGGGAGAGCATGGGAGTGCAGGAGAGCATGGGAGTGCCGGGAGAGCATGGGAGTGCGGGAGAGCATGGGAGTGCGGGAGAGCATGGGAGTGCAGGAGAGCATGGGAGTGCAGGAGAGCATGGGAGTGCGGGAGAGCATGGGAGTGTCGGGAGAGCATGGGGAGTGCGGAGAGCATGGGAGTGCGGGAGAGCATGGGAGTGCAGGAGAGCATGGGAGTGCAGGAGAGCATGGGAGTGCGGGAGAGCATGGGAGTGCGGAGAGCATGGGAGTGCGGGAGAGCATGGGAGTGCGGGAGAGCATGGGAGTGCAGGAGAGCATGGGAGTGCAGGAGAGCATGGGAGTGCGGGAGAGCATGGGAGTGCGGGAGAGCATGGGAGTGCGGGAGAGCATGGGAGTGCGGGAGAGCATGGGAGTGCGGGAGAGCATGGAGTGCAGGAGAGCATGGGAGTGCGGGAGAGCATGGGAGTGCGGGAGAGCATGGGGAGTGCGGGAGAGCATGGGAGTGCGGGAGAGCATGGGAGTGCGGGAGAGCATGGGAGTGCAGGAGAGCATGGGAGTGCAGGAGAGCATGGGAGTGCGGGAGAGCATGGGAGTGCGGGAAGAGCATGGGAGTGCGGGAGAGCATGGGAGTGCAGGAGAGCATGGGAGTGCAGGAGAGCATGGGAGTGCGGGAGAGCATGGGAGTGCGGGAGAGCATGGGAGTGCGGGAGAGCATGGAGTGCGGGAGAGCATGGGAGTGCAGGAGAGCATGGGAGTGCAGGAGAGCATGGGAGTGCAGGGAGAGCATGGGAGTGCGGGAGAGCATGGGAGTGCGGGAGAGCATGGGAGTGCGGGAGAGCATGGGAGTGCAGGAGAGCATGGGAGTGCAGGAGAGCATGGGAGTGCGGGAGAGCATGGGAGTGCGGGAGAGCATGGGAGTGCGGGAGAGCATGGGAGTGCGGGAGAGCATGGGAGTGCAGGAGAGCATGGGAGTGCAGGAGAGCATGGGAGTGCGGGAGAGCATGGGAGTGCGGGAGAGCATGGGAGTGCGGGAGAGCATGGGAGTGCAGGAGAGCATGGGAGTGCAGGAGAGCATGGGAGTGCGGGAGAGCATGGGAGTGCGGGAGAGCATGGGAGTGCGGGAGAGCATGGGAGTGTAGGAGAGCATGGGAGTGCAGGAGAGCATGGGAGTGCGGGAGAGCATGGGAGTGCGGGAGAGCATGGGAGTGCGGGAGAGCATGGGAGTGCGGGAGAGCATGGGAGTGCAGGAGAGCATGGGAGTGCAGGAGAGCATGGGAGTGCGGGAGAGCATGGGAGTGCGGGAGAGCATGGGAGTGCGGGAGAGCATGGGAGTGCGGGAGAGCATGGGAGTGCAGGAGAGCATGGGAGTGCAGGAGAGCATGGGAGTGCGGGAGAGCATGGGAGTGCGGGAGAGCATGGGAGTGCGGGAGAGCATGGGAGTGCGGGAGAGCATGGGAGTGCAGGAGAGCATGGGAGTGCAGGAGAGCATGGAGTGCGGGAGAGCATGGGAGTGCGGGAGAGCATGGGAGTGCGGGAGAGCATGGGAGTGCGGGAGAGCATGGGAGTGCGGGAGAGCATGGGAGTGCGGGAGAGCATGGGAGTGCGGGAGAGCATGGGAGTGCGGGAGAGCATGGGAGTGCGGGAGAGCATGGGAGTGCGGGAGAGCATGGGAGTGCGGGAGAGCATGGGAGTGCGGGAGAGCATGGGAGTGCGGGAGAGCATGGGAGTGCGGGAGAGCATGGGAGTGCGGGAGAGCATGGAGTGCGGGAGAGCATGGGAGTGCGGGAGAGCATGGGAGTGCGGGAGAGCATGGGAGTGCGGGAGAGCATGGGAGTGCGGGAGAGCATGGGAGTGCGGGAGAGCATGGGAGTGCGGGAGAGCATGGGAGTGCGGGAGAGCATGGGAGTGGCGGGAGAGCATGGGAGTGCGGGAGAGCATGGGAGTGCGGGAGAGCATGGGAGTGCGGGAGAGCATGGGAGTGCAGGAGAGCATGGGAGTGCAGGAGAGCATGGGAGTGCGGGAGAGCATGGGAGTGCGGGAGAGCATGGGAGTGCGGGAGAGCATGGGAGTGCAGGAGAGCATGGGAGTGCAGGAGAGCATGGGAGTGCGGGAGAGCATGGGAGTGCGGGAGAGCATGGGAGTGCGGGAGAGCATGGGAGTGCGGGAGAGCATGGGAGTGCAGGAGAGCATGGGAGTGCAGGAGAGCATGGAGTGCGGGAGAGCATGGGAGTGCGGGAGGAGCATGGGAGTGCGGGAGAGCATGGGAGTGCGGGAGAGCATGGGAGTGCAGGAGGAGGCATGGGAGTGCAGGAGAGCATGGGAGTGCGGGGAGGCATGGGAGTGCGGGAGAGCATGGGAGTGCGTGAGAGCATGGGAGAGCATGGAGTGCGGGAGAGCATGGGATGCAGGAGAGCATGGGAGTGCAGGAGAGCATGGGAGTGCGGGAGAGCATGGGAGTGCGGGAGAGCATGGGAGTGCGGGAGAGCATGGGAGTGCAGGAGAGCATGGAGTGCAGGAGAGCATGGGAGTGCGGGAGAGCATGGGAGTGCGGGAGAGCATGGGCGTGCGGGAGAGCATGGGAGTGCGGGAGAGCATGGGAGTGCAGGAGAGCATGGGAGTGCAGGAGAGCATGGGAGTGCAGGAGAGCATGGGAGTGCGGGAGAGCATGGGAGTGCGGGGAGAGCATGGGAGTGCGGGAGAGCATGGGAGTGCAGGGAGAGCATGGGAGTGCAGGAGAGCATGGGAGTGCGGGAGAGCATGGGAGTGCGGGAGAGCATGGGAGTGCGGGAGAGCATGGGAGTGCGGGAGAGCATGGGAGTGCAGGAGAGCATGGGAGTGCAGGAGAGCATGGGAGTGCGGGAGAGCATGGGAGTGCGGGAGAGCATGGGAGTGCGGAAGCATGGGAGTGCAGGAGAGCATGGGAGTGCGGGAGAGCATGGGAGTGCGGGAGAGCATGGGAGTGCGGGAGAGCATGGGAGGGCGGGAGAGCATGGGAGTGCGGGAGAGCATGGGAGTGCGGGAGAGCATGGGAGTGCGGGAGAGCATGGGAGTGCGGGAGAGCATGGGAGTGCGGGAGAGCATGGGAGTGCGGGAGAGCATGGGAGTGCGGGGAGAGCATGGGAGTGCGGGAGAGCATGGGAGTGCGGGAGAGCATAGGGAGTGCGGGAGAGCAGGGAGTGCGGGAGAGCATGGGAGTGGCGGGAGAGCATGGGAGTGCGGGAGAGCATGGGAGTGCGGGAGAGCATGGGAGTGCGGGAGAGGCATGGGAGTGCGGGAGAGCATGGGAGTGCGGGAGAGCATGGGAGTGCGGAGAGCATGGGAGTGCGGGAGAGCATGGGAGTGCGGGAGAGCATGGGAGTGCGGGAGAGCATGGGAGTGCGGAGAGCATGGTGCGGAGCATGGGGCGGGAGAGCAATGGGAGTGCGGGAGAGCATGGGAGTGGCTAGGAGAGCATGGAGTGCGGGAGAGGCATGGGAGTGCGGGAGAGCAATGGGAGTGCGGGAGAGCATGGGAGTGCAGGAGAGCATGGGAGTGCAGGAGAGCATGGGAGTGCGGGGAGAGCATGGGAGTGCGGGAGAGCATGGGAGTGCGGGAGAGCATGGGAGTGCGGGAGAGCATGGGAGTGCGGGAGAGGCATGGAGTGCGGGAGAGGCATGGGAGTGGCGGAGAGCATGGGAGTGCGGGAGAGCATGGGAGTGCGGGAGAGGCATGGGAGTGCGGGAGAGCATGGGAGTGCGGGAGAGCATGGGGAGTGCAGGAGAGCATGGGAGTGCAGGAGAGCATGGAGTGCGGGAGAGCATGGGAGTGCGGGAGAGCATGGGAGTGCAGGAGAGCATGGGAGTGCAGGAGAGCATGGGCGTGCGGGAGAGCATGGGAGTGCGGGAGAGCATGGGAGTGCGGGAGAGCATGGGAGTGCGGAGGGAGTGCAATGGGAGAGCATGGGAGTGCGGGAGAGCATGGGAGTGCGGGAGAGCATGGGAGTGCGGGAGAGCATGGGATTGCGGGAGAGCATGGGAGTGCGGGAGAGCATGGGAGTGCGGGAGAGCATGGGAGTGCGGGAGAGCATGGGAGTGCGGGAGAGCATGGGAGTGCGGGAGAGCATGGGAGTGCGGGAGAGCATGGGAGTGCGGGAGAGCATGGGAGTGCGGGAGAGCATGGGAGTGCGGGAGAGCATGGGAGTGCGGGAGAGCATGGGAGTGCGGGAGAGCATGGGGAGTGCGGGAGAGCATGGGAGTGCGGGAGAGCATGGGAGTGCAGGAGAGCATGGGAGTGCGGGAGAGCATGGGAGTGCGGGAGAGCATGGGAGTGCGGGAGAGCATGGGAGTGCAGGAGAGCATGGGAGTGCAGAGAGCTGAGTGCGGGAGAGCAATGGGAGTGCGGGAGAGCATGGGAGTGCGGGAGAGCAGGGGAGTGCGGGAGAGCATGGGAGTGGCGGGAGAGCATGGGAGTGCGGGAGAGCATGGGAGTGCGGGAGAGCATGGGAGTGCGGCGGAGAGCATGGGAGTGCGGGAGAGCATGGGAGTGCGGGAGAGCATGGGAGTGCGGTGGAGAGCATGGGAGTGCAGGAGAGCATGGGAGTGCAGGAGAGCATGGGAGTGCGGGAGAGCATGGGAGTGCGGGAGAGCATGGGAGTGCAGGAGAGCATGGGAGTGCAGGATGAGCATGGGCGTGCGGGAGAGCATGGGACGTGCGGAGAGAGCATGGGAGTGCGGGAGAGCATGGGAGTGCGGGAGAGCATGGGATGTGCGGGAAGAGCATGGGAGTGCGGGAGAGCATGGGAGTGCGGGAGAGCATGGATTGCGGGAGAGCATGGGAGTGCGGAGAGAGCATGGGAGTGCGGGATGAGGAGCATGGGAGTGCGGGAGAGCAGGGAGTGCGGGACGAGCATGGGAGTGCGGGAGAGCATGGGAGTGCGGGAGAGCAATGGGAGTGCGGGCGAGAGCATGGGAGTGCGGGAGAGCATGGGAGTGCGGGAGAGCATGGGAGTGCCAGTAGCGCTGGGAGTGCGGGAGAGCATGGAGTTGCGGGGAGAGCATGGGAGTGCGGGAGAGCATGGGATGTGCGGGAGAGCATGGAGGCGGAGAGCATGGAGGCGGAGAGAGCATGGGAGTGCGGAGAGCATGGGAGTGCGGGAGAGCATGGGAGTGCGGGAGGAGCATGGGAGTGCGGGAGAGCATGGGAGTGCGGGAGAGCATGGAGTGCGGGAGAGCATGGGAGTGCGGGAGAGCATGGGAGTGCGGGAGAGCATGGGAGTGCGGGGAGAGCATGGGAGTGCGGGGGAGAGCATGGGAGTGCGGGAGAGCATGGGAGTGCAGGAGAGCATGGGAGTGCGGGAGAGCATGGGAGTGCGGGAGAGCATGGGAGTGCGGGAGAGCATGGGAGTGCGGGAGAGCATGGGGAGTGCGGGAGAGCATGGGAGTGCGGGAGAGCATGGGAGTGCGGGAGAGCATGGGAGTGCGGGAGAGCATGGGAGTGCGGGAGAGCATGGGAGTGCGGGAGAGCATGGGAGTGCGGGAGAGCATGGGAGTGCGGGAGAGCATGGGAGTGCGGGAGAGCATGGGAGTGCGGGAGAGCATGGGAGTGCGGGAGAGCATGGGAGTGCGGGAGAGCATGGGAGTGCGGGAGAGCATGGGAGTGCGGGAGAGCATGGGAGTGCGGGAGAGCATGGGAGTGCGGGAGAGCATGGGAGTGCGGGAGAGCATGGGAGTGCGGGAGAGCATGGGAGTGCGGGAGATGCATGGGAGTGCGGGAGAGCATGGGAGTGCGGGAGAGCATGGGAGTGCGGGAGAGCATGGGAGTGCGGGAGAGCATGGGAGTGCGGGAGAGCATGGGAGTGCGGGAGAGCATGGGAGTGCGGGAGAGCATGGGAGTGCGGGAGAGCATGGGAGTGCGGGAGAGCATGGGAGTGCGGGAGAGCATGGGAGTGCGGGAGAGCATGGGAGTGCGGGAGAGCATGGGAGTGCGGGAGAGCATGGGAGTGCGGGAGAGCATGGGAGTGCGGGAGAGCATGGGAGTGCGGGAGAGCATGGGAGTGCGGGAGAGCATGGGAGTGCGGGAGAGCATGGGAGTGCGGGAGAGCATGGGAGTGCGGGAGAGGCATGGGAGTGCGGGAGAGCATGGGAGTGCGGGAGAGCATGGGAGTGCGGGAGAGCATGGGAGTGCGGGAGAGCATGGGAGTGCGGGAGAGCATGGGAGTGCGGGAGAGCATGGGAGTGCGGAGAGCATGGGAGTGCGGGAGAGCATGGGAGTGCGGGAGAGCATGGGAGTGCGGGAGAGCATGGGAGTGCGGGAGAGCATGGGAGTGCGGGAGAGCATGGGAGTGCGGGAGAGCATGGGAGTGCGGGAGAGCATGGGAGTGCGGGAGAGCATGGGAGTGCGGGAGAGCATGGAGTGCGGGAGAGCATGGGAGTGCGGGAGAGCATGGGAGTGCGGGAGAGCATGGGAGTGCGGGAGAGCATGGGAGTGCGGGAGAGCATGGGAGTGCGGGAGAGCATGGGAGTGCGGGAGAGCATGGGAGTGCGGGAGAGCATGGGAGTGCGGGAGAGCATGGGAGTGCGGGAGAGCATGGGAGTGCGGAGAGCATGGGAGTGCGGGAGAGCATGGGAGTGCGGGAGAGCATGGGAGTGCGGAGAGCATGGGAGTGCGGGAGAGCATGGGAGTGCGGGAGAGCATGGGAGTGCGGGAGAGCATGGGAGTGCGGGAGAGCATGGAGTGCGGGAGAGCATGGGAGTGCGGGAGAGCATGGGAGTGCGGGAGAGCATGGGAGTGCGGGAGAGCATGGGAGTGCGGGAGAGCATGGGAGTGCGGGAGAGCATGGGAGTGCGGGAGAGCATGGGAGTGCGGGAGAGCATGGGAGTGCGGGAGAGCATGGGAGTGCGGGAGAGCATGGGAGTGCGGGAGAGCATGGGAGTGCGGGAGAGCATGGGAGTGCGGGAGAGCATGGGAGTGCGGAGAGCATGGGAGTGCGGGAGAGCATGGGAGTGCGGGAGAGCCTGGGAGTGCGGGAGAGCATGGGAGTGCGGGAGAGCATGGGAGTGCGGGATATCATGGTGAAAGGTTGAGATGGGGGGTGGCGGGTTGGCCAGCGTATCGAAGAGGGCGGGAGGGAGGCACGCGGATGGTGAGAGGCGTGGCAGGGCGGGAGGGCGGGTGTGAAGGAAGATTGATGACCGGTGGAGGAGCGAGGCATGTGGGGAAGTGAAAGAGCGACAACTCAACACCCACCCCCCGTGGCGCACCCAAAACCCGTGGCGCACCCACCACCCGTGGCGCACCCACCACCCGTGGCGCACCCACCACCCCTCCCGCACTCACCACTGGCGCATGGCGGCTCTCCCCCTCTCCATTTCCGCCTCCCCCACCTCCGCCACTACCCTCACTGCGCCCCTCCCCCTTTTGCTGCTGGCGGCCGGGCCCCCAGGCAGCGACACACGCCTGGGACAGGCGTGGTGAGAGGGTGGGGTGGGAAGAGGAGAGAGGGGGGAAAGAAGGTGGGGAAGTTGGGGGGTGCGTGAGCGAGAGGCGGAGGGAGCACGGAGTCCGTCTGTGCGACCAGCAATGCGACCAGCATCGCTACATTGCGACGAGCATTGCGACGCAGCAACCTGCTCGCCATCATCGTCGCATCAACGAGCTCGGGCGACAACGGCCCGCTTTTTAATCGCCGCACATTGCCAGTTCGCGATATAAGCGCTAATTGCTGTCGACTGTCGACGCGGCAGCAGCATTCGGATCGCGAGTTGGTAGCAAGCTGAAAGAAGCGGTGTGCGACGAGGAGAACCCTCGAGCGCGAGCGAGAATCGTCGCACGGCGTTCAGACTAAGCGGGGCGTCGCGCAGCCGGCGGTCCCACCCGGAAGCATTCGACGCGCAGTGCATGTCGCGCAGCTTGGCACCGCTCGCCCAGCGAGGCCGTACCTGGGGGCGGCTAGCAACGGCCGGCCGGCATGTGAGGAGCGCAGCGACGTGCGCGCCGATGTCGGGGCGAGCGAGGCTCGCGGAAAGGGCGACGAAACGAGCAGCATGTCCATGGCGCAGCCGCGCGCTTCGTGCTAGGTGCTGGAGGTGGGTGCGTGCCTGGTGGGTGCGAGGTGGGAGGTGTGGATGGGACGGACGAGGTTGGATCACAAAGCGAGGTGGCAAAAATGGAAGCTTTGAGAGGGTGAGCTGGGTGATGTGGCGGGGCATGAGCACAGTGCTGGGGAACCACTCGTGAAACAAACAGGGGTTTGGTATATAATCACAAAATCGTTAAACCCATTTAGAATGTTTGTCCTTCCTAAATAATTATAGTGTGTATATGACTTCTTACATTAACAAACGCAACATCAATATTGGAATAACCGAAAGGTGTTTTAGCATTTCAGAAGGTGTAACCTTACCGCACCTGCCACTAGCGAAGCAACACCTGTACGACTACTGTGTTAGCCCATACAGAGCACGCAAGGTCTACAGTTGCAAATCAACTTTCGCAACTGTTAACCAGGGCCTATCATTCACTTTTAGGCACGTTAATGCATCAGGGTCCCTCTGTGTAGAATCCCTGGTCGTCAGTGTTCCCCCCCAAAAAAAGCCTGAAAATTCAGTGTTACCTTAAAAAAAATCTGATGCATCAGTGTTCCCTTTTTGTAAATGTTGATATTGAACTTCAAATAAGATAACACTAACTAGCTAGCAAGCATCAGCAACAGAGGGTTCATTTACTCATCATCATCACTGCAGTTAGCCTCTGGTCAGGCCTCTCAATATCAGGGTAAAACATCCTTATGGCTCTTACTATAAGGGTGGGTTTAGGTGATGACCCTTGTTTTTAAAAGTTGTTTTATGAGGCACCCTTAGCCGAAAAAGCGCTCATTTTGTTAACACTGATATTTAAGACAGGCCTGGTGTACTCGCCCTGATGACAAAGACTAGTGTCGCGTACCACCCTGATGCGATTTGACGCGGCGGAGGGGGGGGGGGGGGGGGGGGTACTGACGAGATTTGGGCCGTGATTAGCGGCGTTTTGCCTGAGTCAGCAGATGTGCGAGTCGCTTTGACGGCTCGCGTCGCCACTGCCACAGTCCCGTAAACTGTACCTGGCTCACATGCAATTTTCCCGGCTGGCAATGCCGCGCAGCGCCACACACACCTGCTTCGTGCAGGAGGTGTGTCCTGCTTGGAAGCATCTTCTTCCGTCCCCAGCAGGCCCCCATCCACGGACCAGTCTCTCCCACGCACCCAACCCAGTCCTCCTCGTTTCATTTCTCAATTCTGCCTCCTCGCTATCTCGTCTAGTCTAGGGTTTGGAAACCACCCCACCACCACGCTCTCATACAGCTAGCGTAGGCCCAGCTCCTGCATCCACCCCTCTGGCCCTCGCCATGGCTGCTGACGAAACCACTGATGGTGACAACGAGGCATGTCGTCAACTCCAAAAATCACCCCCGCGAACGGGCCTCAGCTTTCTACGAACCCCCGCTAAGAAGCTGTCAGATCCGGAGCCCGTAGTTGCTTCAACCGAGGATGAAACCCGCGTGGATGAATCGAGGCATGACCTGCGCTCACCTGAAGTTTGCACTACCACGACAGAACCTTCACCTCCAGAAGCGACGGCGCCTGAAACGGAGATAGGCGATGCGGCTGGCGACTCTGCGAACAAGAAGCGCAAAGAGTCAAGCGGTGGCAGTGCTAAGCAGTGGTGGCGACAACCGAAGCCCTCTTTGAAGCGGGCGGCACGTCCAATCCGACGAGTGGAGGACGAGGGGAGTGATGACAAGGAGGATGAAGACGGCCTGCCGACTGTCGAAGAGATGGCCCGTTACCCCGAAGTCGCTTTCGCTAAAGCGCATAAGCGATTTAAGACATCATGGGAGTCTTTGTTTCCGTGGCTAATTTTAACTTGTAATGACGTTGGCTTCCCCATTTTGAGATGCAGCACGTGCTTGGAACATGGAGCTGGAGGCGCGAAAACGGCTTATGGCAAGGGAGGCAGTGGAGGGCGTGACATGCAGAAGGGGAGCATCCGGACGCACCAGCGCTCCACCGCACACCAGGACGCACACGCCGAGATGAAGTCGAAGGAGAGCCGGAAGCTTTGTCAAATGCTGCTGAGCGAGTTCGAGGGGTTGGATCGCAGCATGCTTCACATCATCACCGCTCTCAAGACTACCGTGTACATCTGCAAGTCGGAGGCGCCAATTACCTCCTATGTGGGCACCATCAAGTTCATGGCCGAGCTCGGAGTCCCGAACCTTCCCTTGGATTCCAAGGGAAACTACTTTTTGGAGTAAGTTTCGGGGTACGAGCTGTCGTTGTACTTGTTCCGTTACAACTGACTTGATTGGCAACGTGCTAACCTCTGTGCTTCTATCATGCAGGTACGGTTTCAAGGAGCTACTAGATGCTGCTGCGAAGTACATGCGGCAAGAGCAACTGAAGCAGATCGAGGCGAGCCCGTACATCTCCATTCAGCTCGATGAGAGTACTGACAAGGCGCGCGGCAAGCACCTGATCGTCTACGTCCACTTCATGAAGGAGGGAGCGAGCGTCTGTGAGTTCCTCACGCTGCTGAGAGTTGACAAATGTGACGCGGCAAGTTTCGTCGACGTGCTACTGACCCACCTTGACGCCGTGGGCATTGACATGTCCAAGATCGTTGGAATCAGCACCGACGGCGCCAGAGTCATGACGGGCACCAGCAATGGTGTTGTGGCGCGACTCCGGCTGCATCGCACATCGGTAAGTCCGTCTGTGTTATTGGCGTTATGGCAGGTATGTAGTGTTGATCATGTACTGCCCACTCACTTCAATCGCTCGTTTCCTCTGTTCTACCTTGAGCAGGGAGGCGTTGGCCGCGAAGGATGCCACTGAGAAGGTGACGGAGTTCAACATCATAGACCAGGCGGTGCGCAACGTGGCGGAGCAGCTTTCTAGGTCGAGCAACTGGCACCGGCAATTCGAGCACCTTCAGGAGTACATCTGCGAAACCAACTTGGAGCTGCAGGGGATCCACGACGTGCGATGGCTCTCTAGAGGAGAGGCAGTCGGTTTGCCAAGGTTCTGCCGGCGACGATCGTCCTGCTACACGATTTCAAGCACGCACTCTATGAAACGGTCACCTCTTTCAAATTCCACTTCATGCTTTTCTTCCTTGCAGACATTCTTGCCGTGCTCAACGAGCTCAACGCCAAGTTCCAGAAGCAGCAGGTGACATGTAGAGTGTTTTGGTTGTACAAGTTTGCGGTTGTTTCACTGCCATGTTCCCGGTTGTTGAAAGTGGCGGTTGTTGTGCGCCGTTCTGACCCATTGTACATCAACCTCTGGCAGCAACTATTCATCCCACCCCCACTCACAGGTTGACATCACGGTGGTCGCGGGGGAGGTGTCGCTTGCTTGCCGGACGATCGAGGTGCGTTACGTAGACTGCGAGGATCGTTTCGGCAACGATCAGTCGCCCCTACTCTGCGCGTTCTTGAAGAAACACGGCACCCCCCAGCACCGCGAAGTCACCGTCAAAGGCGTGGACCAGAACGGCGACGCTGCAGAGCACGAGTTCGAGCTTCACGAGCGCAAGATCCCTGGCCATAAGACTGGCGGGGACTACTACTCATGCAAGGCGGTGTGCCAGGAGTTTGCGAAGGTCTGCGTTGCGCGACTGGAGTTCCGCCTGGAAGACCTCAAGAACCTGGCCGGTTCCAAGATTTTCCGGCCGTCGTGCTATCCCGACGACAACGCGCAGCGGATGCCGCGAGTGGTTGGGCATGCTAGACCACATGTTTCACTACCGCCTCTTTGGTACGCCACCTGGTTGTGCCTGTAATGTGCTGTCTGCTCTGTGTGTGTGGTTACCTTGGTGTGCTGTTAAACACCTCCCATACGCCCCGATTGCCCCTCTCACTGCTCTGCCCTCCCATCCTGGTAGGTGTGTGCTTCAAGGCGTGCAAGAGGGAGCTACCGTTGTTTCTGCACACCATGGATACCAACCACGGCAACATGACCTTCCACAAGTCGCTCTCGATCATGCTCCAGTCAATTGACTACATGGGAGCGTACCCGAACCTTGTGCAGCTGTGGCAGGCCGTAGCTGTGCTCCCCCTCAGCACGTTGGAGTGCGAGCGTGGCTTCAGTCGCCAGAACCGTATCAAGACGTGGAAACGGACCTGCCTGGGCGACGCCAAACTGGGCGATCTGATGACTGCAGCCCTCCTGCCCAGTGATGGTCTGAACTGGGTGAATGTGGTAGCCGTGTTCAATGCAAGCAAGAAGCGCCGTCCTGCCCAGGAGTTTCTGTATTGACTCATGTGCTGCTCTGCTCCCTTGCTAGGAGTATTCTATTGGAACCGGGCCTGACCAGACCATCCCATATGTAGGTCCTGCTGTTGTTCTAGTTCTAGTCATATATTTTATCGTACTTTGCACGTCATGTCAACCTAAACATTAAATGTTGGTTAAAAAAAATGGTACAACTAACCGAGGACCACATCACACTGACGAGCACGAGTAACAATGCAGCCAACACTGATCAACAAGACTGACATGGCTGCCCCACCCTTACTGAAAGACCAGCTTTGGCAAACTGCCCTTTCGACTAAGAGTGCTTCCAAACCTATCCAGGGGCCTGCCTCTGGTTCTTCCAACTCCTCCTCATCTGCCTCCTTTCCCTTGCCATTGCCACTGCCCCCCCCCTCTCTTGCTGGAGGTGCTGCTGCCACATTCAGTGTCAGTTTTGTTACAACGTAGTGTAATCAGTGTCCCTTAAAAAAAAAACCTGAAAGTTCAGAGACATCTGGCCCCTAAAGGCTGTTAAATCGGTCCCCCAAAAAGCTGAACACTAGAAAATCAGGATCGGTACAAACAAATCTATGAAAATAAGGAATTTTAGGGCAAAAATCCCCATATCGTAGGGCCTGCGGTTAACCGACCTACCAAGATGTTGCGAACTGCTTTGCATGTCGCAACCGTCTTGGAGGTTCCGCGCTGGAACGAGGTAACTGAAGGGACCGCATTGTCACTTCTACTGTAGCGATATGTTATTACGAGTTACAATCTGAAAAAAGGCTGACTGGATTGGCTCAAGTTGATCGCACCTTGTGTAGCAGTAGAATATCAAAAGTGAATGGGTACGGACTACGTCAGTAGAAGGGGATTTTAAACTCGACAAAAGTGACTATAACCGTGCGATACTGGTGTCAGAATCCTAGCCATTGGTTTGGCATAAAAGGGTTTGTTTGTGTAGCGGTTGAGTGCGCTCATAACCCCCCAGGCCAACGTTCATGTAACCCTTCCCTCTGATCAATCGGGGATCACCAGTGGACATCTGACACCCCCCCGCACTGGGATGCTCGAAGTGCACACACTGGGATTCGAACCCAAAACCTTCGCTCTGATACCATGTCAGAATCCGAGCCACTAGACCACTGGGATAAAAGGGCTTGTTTGTGTAGCGGGTAAGTGCGCTCATAACCCCCAAGGCCAACGTGCCTCTGACAAGGATCAATCAGGGATCACCAGTGGACCTCTGACAACAGGGGTTTACATGGGAATACAAGGGTTAGGGATTCATCTAGCTAGCCATGTAATATGAAGGAATATATTCCCCTCAAGGATAATATAGACCAGGAAAGCAGCCGTGTGGTTTAGTAAGTGCCAGGATTTTGGGGAAAGGGCGATGTCCGATTGTTGTGTGTTTTGAACCGACCAATCTTTGGACCGGGTCCCCTGGCGTTAGTTTTGGGGGTGCTGGAGTTGGTGGAACTGGCGCTGGAGGTACTAGGTCTGAAAGAGTCCTCCTTCCCCTCCCCACCGCCATGACACGCGTTTCTAGGCTAGTTCTCGGCGTACGCGCGAGGAGCAGGAGAGGTTGGTGCAGGAGACTCCAAAAATTAAGCAGTAGCAGCAGGAGTTGCAGCAGCAGGAGCTGCAGCAGCAGCAGTAGCGACAACCACAGCAGCCCTAGCAGACGCTTTTGCAACAGATTTTCCCACATGTGAGTAGTCTTCGGACCCTTGATCTCCCATCTTCCTCTTTTGACCACTCATCTCCTCCTCCTGCTCACAGTCTTCCTCCTCCGGACTCGTCCCCGGCTATCGTCTCTCCTCCTCGTTCCTAGCCCGCTCCTCCTATTGTACCACACTCTCGCGTCCGCCCCTGCTGCCACGTTTCCCATTTTTGGCCAGAAATTTTGTGAGGTGGCCATCACGCCCAAACCTATTCGGCGGGTTCCGCCCCCGGTTCCTGATTCCACGGCCATCCCGATGCTGTCGAATTTCAATTGAATTCACGTGTGCTGGCGAACACCGCCCAGAAGCAGCAGCCGCAGTAAAACTAGCACTGGCGATGGTGGCGACTATGCCGCTGTTGCTGCTGGTGGTGCTGCTGGTGCTTCTGCTACTAGTGCTGCTGTTGATGGTGCTCCTGCAGCAGCACCATCGATCCCAACCAGGTCTTGCCCCTTACCCTTACCCTTCCGCTGCCTCTGCCCCCTGCCCCTGCCTTGACCCCACCAGCAGTTGTAGTATCAGCAGCAGCAGCACTATTGCCGCCGCAGTCATAGCTCCTGCTACTGCTTCTGCTGCTGCCGCAAATGCGGCCTCTAAATACAGTACTAGTGCATAGTAAGATGCTGCCCGTATCCAATGTTATTCTAAGTCTTTTAGGACGATATAACTGTATAGAAGCACAAGAATATTCTCTCCCTGCCTTCTCTTCCCCGTGTCTTCGAGAAGTTCAAACTGCCGTAAACTTGCTACCTAAACAAGTACACTACTCCTAAATCAACGATTAACCACTTGGCGAGAGCCATAATTTCAATGCCGTCAACGCCGCAAGTTGACGCGAAGCAGAGAGAGAGTGAGTGTATGTGCGATTGCATGGCCCAAGAAGCATGATTCATTGTCCACAAAGAGACAACTACCCTCTGCCGGGTTGAGGAGCAAAAGGCCGGGCAGAGAGCAGTTGTCCTTGAGCACTGAGAATGGAGCAATAAGAATGGTGTCAAAATATATCTTATATATATGTCTGTATAAGTGCATGTAGTCCTAGCTGTAGAGTAGTTACCTAGTGTTCTGTGTGGTGGTACACCACTCCTTGCTGGTTCTCTTCTATTTGTACCTCTCTTTTCATAGTGCAACCACTCCTTTGCTTGGACTTCTCCTTTGCCTAGGCTAAACCCTAGTTACCTAGTCCTAAGCTATGCCTACTATTCTGACATGGTATTAAGAGCTCGTTCGATCCTAGCCTGTGGGCCCCACCCTAAGCTTCCGCTGCTGCTGTTCTATGTCGCGCGCCCCGTGGCGCGCGACGGTTTTTTCTTCTCGCCACGCGCTCGGGGTGCGTGGCGGTTTTCTGCCCGCCACGAGCTCGGGGCGCGTGGCGGTTTCCTGCCCCGTCGCGGCGCCCCAGGGGACCTGCGCGTCGCCCCCCCCCCCCCCCGTCGCGCGTCGTGACGCGCCCAGGGACCCGCGCGTCCCCCCCGTCGTTCGTCGCGACGCCCCCGGGGACCCGCGCGTCCCCCCCGTCGTTCGTCGCGACGCCCCCGGGGACCCGCGCATCGCCCCCCGTCGCCCGTCGTGGCGCACCCAGGAACCCGCGCGCCCCCCCGTCGTTCGTCGCGACGCCCCCGGGGACCCGCGCGTCGCCCCCCGTCGCCCGTCGTGGCGCCCCCAGGGACCCGCGCGTCGCCCCCCCCCTGCCCGTCGCCCCTGGCCCCCTGGAGCAGCCGCCCCTGCAGCAGCCGCCCCTGGCCCGTGGAGCAGCCGCCACTGCAGCAGCCGCCCCTGACCCCTGGAGCAGCCGCCCCTGACCCCTGGAGCAGCCGCCCCTGCAGCAGCCGCCCCTGGCCCCTGCAGCAGCCGCCCCTGGCCCCTGGAGCAGCCGCCACTGCAGCGCCGCTCCTGGACCCTGTGCAGCCGTGGAAGGAGGGTATGGGGGTGGCGGGTGTGGGGGTGATGAGTGTGGGTGCTACCCTTCCCCTCCTCCTCCTCCTTCCTCGTCTCCCACTGCTGCAGCTGCTGCTGAAGGGGGGTGGATGTGTGGGAGCCGAGGGGAGTGGCGCTAGGGGGGTGCCGTGGTATTGGATCTAGGGGTGCAGCACGGTGTGTGTGAGAAGGGGGTGTGGGACAGTTAGGGGAGGTTGAGCGGAGGTCGCCATCGTGTCGTCAGCAGCGCCAGTGGTCCGGAGCCCTCGTGCTCTCGGTAGCCCAGCGAGCCTGCTTCGCCAGTCGCCTGTGGGTCCGTTACTCCTGCCGCTCGTCGTAGCCGCGGAGTCAGATACTCCTGTAGTCCGGTGCCCTCGTGCGCTCGGTAGCCACTGTGCGCGCCGCTCCTGTTGTCCGTGCGACTGCGGCTTCACCCGTCGCCTTCTATCTCCACTCTCCTCACTGTTCTTTCTCCTCCTCCTCACTCCGCCTCTACTTTTGCTGCGCCCTACAGGGTGTACCACTTCAGGGTTATTCTGCTCAATGGCTATTCCTGCATGCCCTTAGGGGGTGTGTCAGAATATATCATATATATATGTCTGTATAAGTGCATGTAGTCCTAGCTGTAGAGTAGTTACCTAGTGTTCTGTGTGGTGGTACACCACTCCTTGCTGTTTCTCTTCTATTTGTACCTCTCTTTTCATAGTGCAACCACTCCTTTGCTTGGACTTCTCCTTTGCCTAGGCTAAACCCTAGTTACCTAGTCCTAAGCTATGCCTACTATTCTGACAAATGGAGTAATGAGAACGGAGCTACACAGTTGGCATTGCGAGCAATGAGCACCGTAGTGAGGGTTGCAATAAGATACTGCCACATGTTCATCTGTGGTTGGCCTAAACAGCAAGAGGGGTTGAGTTTTTTCCCTTCATGTTGTCTTGAATCGACTCAAATATCTGCTGCACGTGGTACGTGAAACCCAACATGTAGTCATGTTCAAGACCCTTGAATCTCCGCTGCAACAAAACCAGCAGGCATGACGAGCTGGACAGCCTGTAGGCCATCACCTCCATCCCATCATCCCCCTTGGTTGTCAAAGTACAATCTTACTTGTAGGCTATAGTGGGGCTCTCCTTATGGGGTACAGCACTTCTAGGGTTAGTACTTGTAACCCAACTCTTGCTAATCCAATCATTCGTGCACAGATATTCTGACATGGTAAACAAAGGAGGAAACCTGTTAAGTTTTTAGGGCCAACCAATCGTTTTGCTAAGTTCATGCCCGAAGAGCCCTTACGCTCTTCGGCCCTCTCGCACAGTGTCATGCTGCCCTACAGCTACTTGCACTGCCTGCCCTAGCGCGCTGCCCTATTGTCACGCGCGCCCCTGCTGCCCGAGAGCAGCCCCTGCCCAGCGCGCCCCTGCTGCCCACGTGCAGCCCCTGCCCCACGCGCCCCTGCTGCTTGCGAGCAGCCCCTGCCCCGCGCGCCACTGCCGCCTGCGAGCAGCCCCTGCCTAGCGCACCACTGCTGCCTGCGAGCAGCCCTTGCCCAGCGCGCCACTGCTGCCGGCGAGCAGCCCCTGCCCCGCGCGCCACTGCTGCCTGTGAGCAGTCCCTGCCCCGAGCGCCCCTTCTGCCCGCGAGCAGCTCCTGTCCCAGCGCGCCCCGTTTGCAGGGTCGCGTCTGCAGGGTTCGCGCCCTACTGCTCCCTGCGCGTCACGCCCTACTGCAGCCCGCGCGTTGCACTCTGCTGCTCTGCGCGTCGCGCCTTGCTACAGCCCGCACGTTGCGTCCTGCTGCAGCCCGCGCGTCATACTCGGCTGCTCCGCGCATCGCACCCTACTGCAGCCCACGCGTCGCGCTCGGCTGCTCCGCGTGTCGCACCCTACTGCAGCCCGCGCGTCGCGCCCTGCTGCCCGCGCCGCCCAGGCCGAGCCGGGCCGCCCAGCCCAAGCCGCCCTGCCCAACCCGAGCCGCCCTGCTGCTGGTGCTAGTGTTGCTGCTGGTGGAGATGCTGCTGGGAGTGCTAGAGGTGCCGCCTCCCAGCTCCACCGAGCCGCTCTGCTGCTACTAGTGCTGCTGCTGCTGTTCATGCTACTGCTGCTGCTGGTGGAGGTGCCGCTGGCAGTGCTGGAGGTGCTGCTGGTGCTGGAGGTGCTAGAGGTGCGACTGGGAGTGCTGGAGGTGCTGCTGGTGCAGGAGGTGCTGGACCTATTACTGACCGTCACTGCCTGTCATGGCCACTATCACGTCAGTTGCAGCGGCTAGGGGTGGACAGCGACGGTCACTGCCTCTCCCGGACGACCCCACCCCTCAGCAGCTTCGCGAGTGGGTTCTTCAGCGAGCCCGTTCAGGTTGTGGAGGCTTTGGTTTTCTGCGAACTACACGGAGGCAGCAGCAGAGTTTGTCAGAATGTTATTATCTAGCCTGTAGTGGGGTGCTCTATAGCGAGTACAACCCAGTTAGGGTTTGCTATATGTATCCCAACTGCTGCTAGTGAAACCCCTCTTTCGTCATTCTTCTTTTGTACTGCCTAGTGTTCTGACATGCTATCAGAGCCGGTCGACCCCCTTGGGTCGATCCTGTGGGTGGGCTCGCCACCTAACTGCTTCCGCTGCTGTTCTGCTTCTCGCGCGCGCGCGCTGTCTTCTTCCTGCCGTGCGCTCGGGGCACGCGGCAAGTTTCTGCAGGCCGCGCGCAGCCCGTCTGCCCGCCGCGCGGCCTTGGGGAGCCGCGCGCGCCCCCCTGCCCGTCCGTCTTGGCGCCCTGGGGAGGAGCGCGCGGCCCCTCCTGTCCCGTCTCCCCCCCCCCCCCTCCCCCCCCCGTGCTGCCCATTCCTCCCGTGCCGCCGTGCGTTCCGCGGTGGTGGGGGGTGTGGGGTGGCAAGCATGGGAGTGCGCGGTGTGGGTGTTCCCCTCCTCCTTGTTCGTCTCCCACTGCTGCAGCTGCTGCTGAGGGGGGTGGAGGTGTGGGAGCCGCGGGGAGTGGAGCTTGGGGGGTGACGTGGGAGTGGAGCTAGGGGTGCAGCAGGGGGTGTGTGGAAAGGAGGTGGGACTGTTTGGGGAGGCTGAGAGGAGGCCGCCGTCGTGTCGTTCGCAGCGCCTGTAGTCCGGAGCCGTCGTGCTCTCGGTAGCCCAGAGAGCCTTGCTGTGCCGGTCGCCCGTGGGTCCGTTGCTCCTGCCGCTCGTCGTAGCCGCGGGGCCTATTACTCCCTGTAGTCCGGGGCACTTGCCGCCGGTAGCCACTGTGCCAGTCCTCCTGTTGCCCGTGTGTCTGCAGCTTCAGCCGTCGTCTCCCATCTTCTCTCCCTTCACAATTCCTCCTCCTCCTCACTTGCCCTCTGTGATCGCCTCTAGCTTTGCTTATAATTGTGAACTATGGGGGTGTGTCAGAATGTTATTATCTAGCCTGTAGTGGGGTGCTCCCCAGCGAGTACAACCCAGTTAGGGTTTGCTATATGTATCCCAACTGCTGCTAGTGAAACCCCTCTTTCGTCATTCTTCTTTTGTACTGCCTAGTGTTTTGACAGAGTTAGCAGGAGACCTTCTCCCCGCAGGTGCTTAGGGCGTATTCCTGAGTTTGTGTCATCCGGGCTTCGTGTCATCCGAAATCGTGGGATCCAATCAAACAATTCGAAGCTCGAATCGCTGTTTTTTCGATTGGCTCCCACAATTTCGGATGACACCAACTCGGGATGACACAAAGTTAGGAATACGCCCTTAGTGAGTTGGTTCCTCAGCGATGTGTCACTGGTTCTGTCGAGGCTGCTGCACTAGGTGCTAGTGAGTGTGCTGCCGCACTAGGTGCTAGTGAGTCAGTTGCAGCTCTAGGTGCTAGTGAGTCTGCTGCAGCTTTAGGTGCTAGTGCGTCCCCCGCCACATGTCCCGCCTCAGTTGAGGCCTTGCACACTTTCACACTTGACTCAGGCGCGTCAAGTTGCTTCTTTCGTGACTGCACCACACTCACACCACTTGCTGCACCGGTACCAGTCTCACTAGCTGACCCCACTGGGGCCTAGTAGTCGCACGAACCTCCACTGTCCTCCCGTGTCCAGCAGTCCCCTCCGGTTCTCTGTCAGGTCTCCACCTCCCCACGTTATCGACGAACTTGGTGAGCAACGCTTCCATTCAAGATGTCTGGGTTGATACCTTTATTCCTGGAGGGCAGCGTGTGGCGATCTGTACGTGCTCCCAGACTGGCCGTCACCTTGCTACGTTCACTCGACGGCCTGGGTCTAGTCTGTACACACTGACCACTGCGTCTGCACAGGTGGCTGAGGCCGTTCAGGTGGCTGCATCGAGTCAGGTGTCTGCGTCTGGTCAGCTTGCAGCGTCTTGCTCGTGTCGGGTACTCTCCCACCACACTCTCCTCTGGCACCACCGCCTCGGTCACCCCTCACTGCCGCGTCTCCGCAGCATGCACTCCCGTCTCCTTGTCTCTGGGCTTCCCAGGTCCCTGCCCTCCCTCCCGCGCTCGCCTGCACCGCCCTGCATTCCCTGCGTCGAGGGGGGGCAGCGCGCCGCTCCTCACTCCTCCGAGTTTCCTCCGACCACTGCTCCTCTGCAGACTCTCCACATGGACGTGTGGGGCCCGGCACCCGTCGGTGGAACAGACCAGGAGCGCTACTTCTTGCTGGTTGTTGACGACTACACACGCTACACCACTGTCTTCCCCTTGCGGCGCAAGGCAGACGTCAGCGGTGTTTTGATCCTCTGGATCCGTGCTACTCGTCGCCAACTGCGCGAGCGGTTTCGTCGGGACTTGCCAGTCCTTCTTTTGCACTCTGACAGGGGGGGTGAGTTCTATTCTGGCCTCCTTGAGGAGTTCTGTCGAGACGAGGGCATCCGCCAGTCGTTCACGCTTCCGGCCTCTCCCCAGCAAAATGGGATTGCTGAGTGTCGCATTGGCTTGATCATGGAGGTTGCTCGTACCTCCATGATCCATGCGGCTGCTCCCCATTTTCTGTGGCCGTTTGCAGTCCGATACGCAGCGCATTAGTCCAACCTCTGGCCCCGTGTCTCTTTGGCAGAGACCTCACCCACACTCCGTTGGATGGGACAGGTTGGCGATGCGTCAGCGTTTCGGGTCTGGGGCGCGCTCTCCCTTGTTCGCAGTACCACCGCGAGCATGCTCTCCCCTCGCGCCTTCCTTGGCTTCCCCACCGATGCCCCGCCGTGGCAGTTCTACCACTTGCGCGCGCGTCGAGTCTTCGCCTCCCAGGACGTCACCTTTGACGAGTCTGTCTGTTACTACAGGCTACACCCGCACGCGTCCTACCCGGCCCCCCTCGCGCCTCTCTTCCTGGTATCAGTCCCCCCCCCGGTAGACCCACTCCCCCCGCAGGGTCCTGCTCCCTCAGGTGTGTCTCAGGTACACCCACCCCCCTTGGATGAGCCTCTGGAGATCTCTTCTGACTCCTCTGGCCCAGCTGAGGGGGGTGACCCCGCCGCGGACGACACGGCGGCCACTCGCCGCTCTCCACGCTTGGAGACCCCCCCGGGTTTTCCACCTTGGCCGTCTTCACCGCCTCTGCAGCCTGCTGCTGTAGACTCTGGAGCTAAGACTGCTGGAGCTGAGCCTGGGGGTGCTGAGACAGAGGGTGAGGGTTCTAGGGGTGCTGCGCCTGGGGGTGCTGCGACTGGGGGTGCTGGTTTCGGGGGGTGCTGCGACTGGGGGTGCTGACTCTGGGCGTGCTGCGAGTTCTAGTGGCGGTGGAGCTGTGGGTGACCCTGTTGGAGGTCCTGGAGTTGGACAGCCACCGCAGCCTGATCTACTTGAGACGCTTTCGCCGCAGGCGGTTCGTGCGTGGATGGTTCGGCGAGGCAGTCTTGGTGGTGGGGGGAACGGTCTTGCCGGTGCTGGAGCTGCTAGTCCTAGAGGTGCTGGAGGTACTGGAGGTACTGCTGGAGGTACTAGAGGTGCCGGAGGTGCCGGAGCTACTAGTCCTGGAGGTGCTGGACCTACTAGACCTGGTGGTACAGCTGGTGCTGGAGGTGCTAGAGCTGCTGGCACTGGTGGTGCTGGAGCTGCTGGTCATGGAGGTGCTCATACTGGAGGTGATGGAGCTGCCGGAGTTGGTGGTGCTGCTGGTGTTGGAGGTACTGGGGGTACTGGAGCTGCTGGCACTGGAGGTGCTGGTGCTACTGGTGCTGGAGCTGCGGGAGTTGCTGGTCCTGGAGGTGCTCGTACTAGAGGTACTGGAGCTGCCGGAGCTGGTGGTGCTGCTCGTGCTGGAGGTGCTACTGGAGCTGCTGGCACTGGAGGTGCTGGAGGTACTGCTGGTGCTGGAGGTGCTGGAGCTGGAGGTACTAGAGGTATTGGAGGTGCTGGAGGTGCTGGTCATGGAGGTGCTCGTACTAGACGAGCTGGAGCTGCCGGAGCGGGTGGTGCTGCTGGTGCTGGAGGTGCTGGAGGTGCTAGTGGAGCTGCTGGTGCTGGAGGTGCTGGTGCTGCTGGTGGTGTAGGCGCTGGAGCTGTTGGTAGTGCCCTGCGCCGACTGTTTTTCTACCCGCAGCCGCAGTCGTCTCTGCCGCCGCCTGGCTCGGTCCTTCGCCAGGTTCTTAGTCTCGCGTCTTCCACTGGCCTCACTCCACCTCTCCTGAGTTCATCGACAGACCAGTCTCAGCCACAGCTATTGCCTGACTTCCTGCTGCCTGCTCCTGCTCCTCACACTGAGGTGACTGAGTCCCTGACTGAGCGTCGTGAGCCTGAGACTCGTTCTTTCACACCTGTTCGTGCTCGTCGTGTTGGCCGTTCTCGTCCTCCTGCTGTCCCAGACACTCACGGTATGGCACTTCGTCCTTCCTCTGTTTCAACGTGTGTTGTTCTGCCTGAGCCTCCCGTGTCCTCTCTTCCGCACGTTCCTGACCCTGAGTCCGACCTTGCTTGTGCTGCCAGTCCTACTGTCACTCGTCTCCTCGCTACTGTCGTCACTGACCCTGACTTTGAGTCTACTGCTGCGTTTGCCCTAGTCACTAAGCTAGTCGACTTTGCAGCTAGGAGTCGTCTCGACTACGTCGCGAGTCTTGTTACTGAGTCTGAGTCTGTCTGTCCTCCGTCCGTCGGGGGTGACCCTGCCCTTAGCAGTGACATCCTTGAGGATATGCAGTTTGAGCTTGAGTGTCTTGCGGCGGCTTTACCTCGTTTCGCATCCATGCTGCTTTGCCCTGAGGGAGACCCGGATGCACTTGACATCCCTATCCCGCGCTCTTACGCTGAGGCGATCGCGGGTAAGTACTCCTCTCATTGGCAGACAGCCATGAACGTAGAGATGGCTTCCTGGAAGTCCACACGCACCTACGCCGACGATGTTCCTCCTCCTGGGGCGAACATAGTCGATCGCATGTGGATTTTCAGAGTGAAGCGACCGCCGGGTTCTCCGCCTGCATTCAAGGCGCGTTACGTTGCTCGAGGCTTCAGTCAGCGACAGGGGGTCGACTTCTTCTAGACCTTCTCCCCCACCCCAAAGATGACTACTCTTCTGGTGCTGCTGCACGTTGCAGCACAGTGTGACTACGAGCTGCACTCCCTCGACTTCTCCACAGCTTTCTTGCAGGGCAGCCTTCACGAGGAGATCTGGCTGCGCCGCCCACCTGGCTTCACTGGGTCGTTTCCTGCGGGTACCCATTGGAGCCTCCGGCGGCCAGTCTACGGTCTCCGCCAGGCGCCCCGAGAGTGGCACGACACACTGAGGACTACACTTGTGGCTCTTGGGTTTGCTCCTTCCTTTGCTGACCCGTCGTTGTTTCTCCGCACCGACACTACCCTGCCACCGTTCTACGTTCTCGTGTACATCGACGACCTGGTTTTTGCTACTGCTGACACCGAGGCGCTGGCGCTAGTGAAGGTGGAGCTGCAGGAGAGAGACACCTGCACTGACTTGGTTGAGCCGCGTAGCTGTCTTGGCTTGCAAATCACCCGGGACAGAGTACGGCGCACCATCACCGTGACTCAGTTACACATGGTGCACCAGGTCCTTCGGCGCTTCGGCTTCCAGTACTTCTCGCCACAGCCCACTCCTCTGTCTACTGGCCACTCGCTCTCAGGTCCACCTTCGGACGAGTGTGTAGAGCCGAGTGGTCTGTACCCAGAGCTTGTGGATTGCCTCATGTACCTGATGACGTGCACACGACCTGACCTCGCGTACCCTCTCAGCCTCCTGGCTCGCTACGTGGCTCCCTGTAGACACCAAAAGGTGCACTTTGATGCTGCGAAGAGGGTACTGCGTTACTTGTGCAGTACATCCTGCATGGGGCTCGTGCTTGGAGGACGGGGTCCAGTGGTACTCACAGGACACTCTGACGCTTCTTGGGCCAACGACCAGGCGACTCAGCGTTCGTCACAAGGTTACACCTTCAGTCTTGGCTCTGGTTCGGTCTCATGGGGGTCCACTCGTTCTTCTTCTGTGCTTGGTTCCAGCTGTGAGGCCGAGATCTATGATGGGGCCATGGCTGCACAAGAGTTACGCTGGCTGACCTACCTGCTGACCGACTTGGGGGAGCGGCCTCGTTTCCCTCCTGTTCTCTACGTCGACAACAAGGCAATGCTTGCCTTGTGTCGCAAGCAGAGACTGGAGCACAGAACGAAGCACATTGCTCTTCGCTACTTTATTGCTCGAGAGCTGCACCAGCGTGGTCAGCTTCGTCTTTCTTACGTGGCCTCTCGGGCCAACACTGCTGATGTCTTCACCAAGGCCCTCGGGTCTGGTGGTCTTCAGCGTTTTTGAATTGCTCTTGGGCTTCTGGCCGTTCTACCTCACCTGCTTGTCTCTTGATCTTGCACTTGTTGTACACTGATATCTATATTTTTACCTGCATATTTCCTCTTGATAGGCTGTAATCAGTGGACTACCTTGCTATTAAATCTCTGCATGTGAACTGACCTTATGGCCGCTTGCTTGTGCTCGGATTGTGTGGTGTCCTTGAGATCCACCCTAAGTTTTGCTTTGCTTTGCTCTGTTGTTTTGTTTGACTGGTCTTGTGACCGTCTTGTTGTCCCCCACTTTTGAATGGTCTTGTGACCCTCTTGTTGTCCCCCACTTAGCCTATGGGGGTGTGTTAAAGTACAATCTTACTTATAGGCTATTTTGGGGCACTCCTTTTGGGGTACAACACTTCTAGGGCTAGTACTTGTACCACAACTCTTGCTAATCCTATCATTTCTGCACAGATATTCTAACATTGGTAGCCCTGATGATGATGTCAACAATTTCGGCCTGGAATGCTTGCAACTGTAGCATGAACTCATAGGCGATGCAAGCAGCTACAAGACGCTTGTCCAAAAAGTCAGGCTGACCACAAGAGTCCGCCGCGCGCTCCACAGCCACCACACCCCCCCCCCTTTCCCTCTCGGCCGCCGCACCTCCTCCCTTTCCCCCTCGGCCGCCGCCCGCTCCGCGGCCACCGCACCTCCCCCCTTTCCCCCTCGGCCGCCGCCCGCTCCGCGGCCACCGCACCTCCTCCCTTTCCCCCTCGGCCACCGCACCTCCCCCCTTTCCCCCTCGGCCGCCGCCCGCTCCGCGGCCACCGCACCTCCTCCCTTTCCCCCTCGGCCACCGCACCTCCCCCCTTTCCCCCTCGGCCGCCGCCCGCTCCGCGGCCACCGCACCTCCTCCCTTTCCCCCTCGGCCACCGCACCTCCCCCCTTTCCCCCTCGGCCGCCGCCCGCTCCGCGGCCATCGCACCTCCTCCCTTTCCCCCTCGGCCACAGCACCTCCCCCCTTTCCCCCTCGGCCACCGCACCTCCCCCCTTTCCCCCTTGGCCACCGCACCTCCTCCCTTTCCCCCTCGGCCGCCGCCCGCTCCACGGCCACCGCACCTCCTCCCTTTCCTCCTCCTCGGTCGTTGCCAGCTCACATTTTGTTTTGCGTACTGCTCCAATATTCAAAGGCGTAGGGCTGTTAGAACACCTTTCACGCACCATTTGACCACTTGCCTCACCCATTTACCACTTTGAGCTTCCGTAGAATCATGCGTGCAACTCTCGTCCTCCAAGCACTCTGAAAGACCACGACGCTCTCGCGAGAGTAAAAATAGTCCCTGCGAACCACATAGCTAGATCCGCCAGGCTTTATGTGAAGCGTTAGGGGGTCAGGCAACAAGGTGTAGAGAGAAACAGCATGAAGAACCCTCTGAACTACCTTATCACTGTTCTTCTCTCCTCTCACCGTCACTCACCTGAGTGGTGATGATGTCACTACGGCGCATGGCCTTCAGCAGTAAGTGTCGCCGCACATGCTTCTGGATGATTTGCACCGACTTGCATCATCTTGAACTTCACAAACTTCCGCCATGCACGCTGAATCACCTGTGCACTCAGGATTCGTCATCTGCCCGCTCTCAAGAACACCTTGTTGGTCCCCACCTGAGACAAGAAGGGACATAATGGGTTTGTTATTTATGCCCAAGACCAACGTGTTTATATATTGGGCCATTGATTTACGTCATTTACCTAGGAGTCGCTGAGCCCCATTCGCTTCAGCGAGGGGTGACAGCATCCTTAGCATTGTCATTGCAAAAGGGCAGTCCATGGTAAGACAGAGGTCGAGAGGGGGAAGTCCTTGAAAGAAAGAGAAAGGAGACAGCAAAGAAGTGAAGAACTGTTATAGAACAACAGTGGAGAAGTCTTCTCACTGCGTCATGAGCTTCACTACTTTCCTTGTAGGTCTGGTGCCAACTTGGAGAATCATTCAAGGAACTCGGTAAAAAGAAGACGGGCAAGGTATTCCGCACAGCTAATTCGAATGGCCTCCATAACTCCTTGTTATCAGCACAAGAAGTATATGTGATTTGTTAGACGAGACACATTGCACACATGCTGAGCTCACGCCCCACGCATTGCACGCGCCATACATCTGAGCTGCTGGACGACGTAAAGATTCTCTAAGCATCATGGCCGGGATTCGTTGTTGGGCTATACACACTGCACATAATCCGACTCTATGTGGCTCAGCGTCGCCATAAGTTGTGGCAGTTGTTCTTGGAAGGCAAGGTTGAGATGAGGCGTAGAGGGACGACCATGAGCATGAAAGAAGAGAGGAAGAGAAATAGACAGATAAAACCAAACAAGCTTGTGCTGACCTTAAAGACGGTACCAACTGGCTTGAACTTGGTCTTCACATTCTTGTTCGAGAGCTCGGGGAAAATGTTTTGTACAGGGGTCCCTTGACTTTCTCAGCACTTCATGGTGTTCCACAAAAAAAGAATACTTGTCATTCTCCAGGAATAGGTCTGTTTGGTAGGTCACATGATGAGGAGAGGGCCAAAATAAGCATGAGCCAGACTCTGAGAACTCTTACATACTTTCGGAAAATTGGGGCCCACCGTGTAAAAGCGTGGAGGCTCACCTTCCCCGCATAGTGGTAAATTGTGACCTTGCCCGCATAGTGGTGGATTGTGAAATTCGTCTGCGACGTTTTGGCCTTTTCGAACTTCTTGTGCAAATACAGATTCTTGTACGTCTCCATGGTCAAGGTCTTGTGGTTATTCTTAGGAACTTGCTACACTCAAGGAAGGCGGATGATATATGTGGGGGGAGAGAGGGAGGGAAGGGCAAGGATGGTGGAAGTTGAGGAAGCATGGGGGGTGAAGTGGCAGCACGAACAGTAGCAGCTGCAGCAGCGCAGCGGCAACAGCAACACTCACTCGCTAGTCTCTCAATATTGTTCTTCCAAAATAGCGATGATTCCCAATCGTTTTTGCACACAGCTACAGTGCACCAGTGTCAAATGTTGTAGCCTATAGTGAGGTTTGTCTTAGGGGGTACAGAAGTTAGGGTTTGTCATATGTACCCCAACTCACATCAATGAGATCACTACTTCCTTTCTTGACATGGTATCACCTAGGTTCGGATCCTGTGGGATCCCGCTCCTCCCGACCTCGTTCGTTTCGCCCGAGCCTGTCTCACTCTGTCGTACTAGTTGCGCACGTCTTGCCCGAGCCTAGCGCCGGCCCGCTCTAGTCGCGTTCGTTCGTTACCACTCGTTCCGCCAATCCACTGCTCTCGTAGCGTAGCGACCTTCTCCCCCCCCCTCCCCCCTGCTGCCCGTCGCGTTTCCCCCCCCTGCTGCCCGTCGAGTCGCGTTTTTCCCCCCGCTGCCCGTCGGGTCGCGTTTTTTCCCGCGCTGCCCGTCGAGTCGCGTTTCCCCCCCCGCTGCCCGTCGAATCGCGCCTTCCCCGGCCCCCGTCGCGTCGCGCTCTCCCCGCCCGTCGTCCCGTCGTGCCCTCCCCCGCTACTCGTCGCGACACGCCCTCCCCCCGCTGCCCTAAACGCCCGTCGCGTCGCGCCTGCCCGCCGTCGCGTCCCTACCCCCGCCCTACGCGCCCGCCGCGTCGTCCCTACGCCCGCGCGCCCGCTGCGCCCGTGCCTCCCTGCGCCCTACGCCCTGCGCCCGCGCCTCCCTGCGCCCTACGCCCTGCGCCCGTCGCCCGTCGCCCGTCGCCTCCCTACGCCCTGCGCCCTTCGCCCGCGCCTCCTCGCGCCCTGCGCCCGTTACCTCCCCGCGCCCTGCGCCCTGCGCCCGTGCCTCCCCGCGCCCTGCGCCCTGCGCCTGAGTGCTCGCTGCGCCCGTTTCTACGCACGCCCGCCTTTCGCCCGCTGTGCTGTCTTGTCTCTTTCTGCACGCGTGCCTGCTTGCTCGCGCTGCCACGTCTGCTTGTTTTCTCCGCCGCTGCGCCTGCTTGTTAGGCCTGCTGCGAGCCCTCCCTCTGCTCTACTACGCCTCCTGTCGCTCGTACTTCCACAATGGCGACTCCTAGAGTTCTTCGTTTTGACGCTGACGGTCGACCCCTCGAGTTCTCGGTCTGGCTCCTGTGCGCGCGTCGCCTTTTAGAGAGTCAGGTCTAGGCGGGTGTGTCCCTATGGGCGCACGCTACTGGTGACCTTCCTGCGCCCGACGACCCTACGCCTTTAGGCTCTGCCCTTGACAACGCTGCTAGAGCCCGCTTTGCCAGCCAGCGTGCTGACCTCACGGCGTGGAAGTCGTGTGACGCTGCGGCCTGCATCGCTCTTAGCAGCCTCCTCCCTGACTCTGAGGAGGCCCACTTCACTCAGGTTCGCACTGCTAGTGAGTTCCTGACTGCGATTAAGGCCCACTACGCTACTCCCACCACTGTCTCTCTTGGCCGACTCTTCCTACCGTTCCTGTTCCCTGACCTCGCCTCGTTTGAGCGCTCTGCTAACTTGATTGCTCACCTACGCTCGCTTGATTCTAGCTACCGCGCTGCCTGCACTGACGCACAGCTTGCACTGCTCCCTCCCCCCATGGCGATTACTATCTACTTCATCGCCACTAGCCTCCCTGACCGCCTTGCCTCAGTCCGTGACACGCTTTTTTTGAAGCACCCTAGTGAGCTCACTATCGAGGTCCTTGAGTCTGCGCTCAAGGACGTCGAGAGCAACCTCCGCTCTGTAGCCTCCGCCTCTGGTGCTGTGCCCCCTCCACTGTTCGACGGGTGCACTGTCCCTCAACTGCCCACCTTTACAGCCTCTCTCGCCACTGCTGCTACTGACGTGACCGCAGCTGCTGTTACGACTTCTTCGCGGTCTCGAGGTAGAGGTGGCAAGAGGGGCGGTCAGGGTACAGGTGGCGGCGGCGGTGGAGGCATTGGCGGCGGAGGTGGCGGGGGTGGCGTGCCGACTGGTGGCGGCGGGAGTGCAGGGCCTGGAGAGGCGTCTCGTGCAGCGGCCGGTGACCCCGCTACCGTAGCTGGTGGAGGCGACGCCGGGCTCGTCAGCCACCTTCTGGTCTGCCGGCCGCGGCGGGTGGAGCAGCGGCGTGGTACCTGGCCCAGCGGCAGCAGCAGCAGCAGCCCCTCCCCTCGCAGCAGCAGCGGCAGTAGCAGGTTTCGGGGCCAGGGCAGCGTCAGCCTCAGCGAGGTGTTGTTCACCCTTCGTGCACCTATCAGCTTTTGACACGTGCTCGCCGAGGCCAGCCTTGTGGTCGCACCCACCCTCCTGGTATGTGCTTTGCTCAGCTCACTGACACGGTTCGCTTGGCCTACGGCGTTGGAGGCCCTGCCCCTGACTGGTTTCCTCTTGTTCAGACGTACGACCCTGCCCTTTGGGGCATGTCAGCTTCTCAGTTGCTTGATCTCTTAGGAACTCCTCATGCTATGTATGCTGTTGTTGACTCTAGTGCTTCTGACTCTGTTTACTCGGGTGTTGCTAGCTTAGGTGCTTGTCTTGCTGAGTTGCCTCTTGCTAGTGTAGGCACTTGTGTAGACACTAGTCCAGGAGCTCGTTCGGAGGACGCTTCGCTGTCTTTCGCTTTGGACTCTGGGGCTTCGCACTGCTTCTTCAGGGACCACACGACACTTACTCCACTTCCTGCGCCAGTCTCTGTGGCACTGGCTGATCCCACCTCGGGACCAGTCACTGCTCGCTACACTACTACTCTTCCGTGCCCTGCTGTTCCCTCTGGGTCTCTGACTGGCTTCCATGTCCCCTCGTTCTCGAGGAACTTGGTGGGCGTGAGGCCTCTTGTGAGTCAGCACGTGGGTGTGTGGATTGAGCCCTCTGGTGAGACGGCGGTTTGTGTTGACGGAGACACTTACGCGCCTCTTGCCATCTTTACAGCGGAGCCGGGCTCAGGTCTCTACACACTTCACACTGACCCTGGTGTGCAGCAGCAGCAGCAGTAGCAGCAGCAGCAGCAGCAGCGGCGGCAGCAGCAGCAGCGACTCCTGTCCCCGGCCCCGGTTACTTCCCCCAGTCTGGTCCCTGCGTCTCACCAGGTTGCTGCGTCCCCCCAGGTAGCTGTGTCTGGTCAGGTTCCCGTGTCTGGTCCAGTTCCTGCGTCGTGCTCCTGCCGGTCGCTTGCTCACCCCACCGTTCTGTGGCACCACCGGACGGGGCACCCGTCCCTCCCTCGTCTGCGCGCTATGTCTCGTCAGCGTCTTGTCTTAGGCCTCCCGCATGTCTTGCCGTCGCTGCCGCCTTCGCTTGCATCGCCGTGCGGTCCCTGCGTCGAGGGTCGGCTGCGCGCCACCCCTCACTCCTCCTCCCTTCGTCCGGCCACCGAGCCTTTTGAGACGCTCCACTTGGACGTCTGGGGCCCCGCCCCTCGCCTTGGCCCTGAGCGCGAGCGTTTCTTTTTGGTGGTCGTTGACGACTACTCCCGCTACACCACAGTGTTCCCCTTGGCGAAGAAGTCTGAGGTGACTTCTACGCTGATCAGGTGGTTGCTTACCACTGAGGGCACTCGTGGTCGTCGTGTCAGCTGTCTTCACTCTGACCGTGGGGGTGATTTTCGCTCCGGCATTCTCGCTGGATTCTGTCGCGAGCAGGGCATTCGTCAGTCTTGGACGCTTCCAGAGTCCCCACAGCACCTCTTTGACTCACGCCCGTGCCCCCCATTTTCTGTGGCCCTACGCGGTCAGGTACGCCGCTCACTAGCTGAACCTCTGGCCACGCGTCTCTCGGCCAGAGGCTTCACCGACCAGTCTTTGGACCGGGTCCCCTGGTGTTGCGTCGAGGTTTCGTGTCTGGGGTTGCTTGGCTCTTGTCCGCGACACTTCCGCAGACAAGCTCTCGCCTCGCGCCGTTCCCTGTGTCTTCCTTGGTTTCCCTAAGGACTCCTCTGACTTCACCTTTTACCACCCTCCCTCTCACCGGTTCTTTGACTCCCGTGACGTCCGTTTCGAGGAGTCCACTCCCTACTACGTCAGGTACCCCAGTCGAGGTCTCCCGGTTCCTCCTCCCCCTCTCTTCCTGACTTCCGCTCCCCCTCCTGCTCCCCCGGTACAGCCTCCCCCCCCTGGTCCCGCCCCGTCAGGTGTGTCCCTGGCTACCCCTCCCCCCTCGGTAGCCCCTCAGGTGCAGCCTCCTTCCTTGCAGTCCTCCTCGCAGCCTGCTGCGGACCCTGTGGGAGCCGGTGCTCGTGGAGAGGGCCCTACAGGTGCTAGCTCTGGGGGTGCTGGAGTTGGAGCTGAGCCCGTGGTTGCAGGGGACTCTTGTCTTCCGGGAGCTGGTGCTGGTCCTGCTGACTTTGGGGGTGCTACGTCTGGGGGTGCGGGTGCACCCTCTTCGGGTCCTGGTGAGCCTGGTCGTGTTGCTGTTGGTGGTGCTGAATCTGGGGGTGGTGCGCCAGGTGCTTTGGAGGGCGGTCCCGGGGCTGCCGCAGCCCCCGACACTACTCCTCCCCCCCACCCCTACCCGACCCAGCACCAGGCTCGTATTCGCCGTGCCCGTGAGGAGCAGCTGGAGTTGGAGAGAGAGGAGAGAGAGTTGCAGCGGCTGGAGGAGCAGCAGCAGTAGCAGGAGCAGCTGCAGCAGCCGCAGCTGGAGCCGCCGCAGCAGCAGGAGGCGCAGGAGCTAGAGCCGCTACAGCAGCAGGAGGAGCAGCAGCAGCCGCCGCAGCAGCAGCAGCAGCAGCCGCCGCCACAGCAGCAGCAGCCGCCGTCGCCGCCGCAGCAGCAGCAGCAGCCGCCGCCTCCTCCTCCTGTCTCCGGTCTTCGAGCCCTCGGTCTCCCCTCCCGCTCTCCTTCCTCCTCCCCCTCTCCTCCCGTCTCGGGTCCTCCGCTTCCTCCTCTTGACCCCTCTCCAGCTGTTTTCCCTCGTTCTCAGTCTTCGTTGTCCCCTCCTCCTTCTCAGACTTGGGCCTCTCGTCGCTCCCCTCGTGCTCGTCCCTCGTCCCCTGTTCCCTTCACTGACCTTCGTACTGCCTTACTTCGTTCTAATCCGCCTCGTCCGTCTCTGTCTGTGCTTCCGTCTCCTCTTGAGTCGGCCCTCACTGCTTCGCTTTCTACTCCTGTCACTGACTACTACCGCACATACCGTCCTGTTCTCTCTCGTGTTCTTGCCTCTCTTGTTACCCACCCTCGTGCCTCTGTGTCCTCTGTCTCCGCTCTTACTGCTGCAGTCACTGAGTTTGCCTCTACTCGCCACCTTGACTTCGCCACCAGTCTTGTGGCTGCTCCTCCTTCCAGTCCTCTGGCCATCGGGGGTGTGTCTGCCCTTGGCTGTGACGCCCTAGAGGACAGGCAGTTTGAGCTAGAGTTCCTAGCAGCCGCTTCCCCTCATCTCTGTGCCATGCTGCTCGCCCCTGAGGGAGACCCCAACGCCCTTGACATACCGGCTCCTCGCACTTACGCTGAGGCAGTGTCAGGGCCTTGGGTCTCTCAGTGGAGAGCTGCCATGGACGCAGAGATGGCCTCCTACAGATCCACAGGCACCTACGTCGACGAGGTTTCCCCCCCTGGGGCGAACGTAGTCGATGGCATGTGGATCTACAGGGTGAAGTGGCCACCGGGATCTCCTCCGGTCTTCAAGGCGCGCTAAGTGGCTAGAGGTTTCAGTCAGCGCGAGGGAGTTGACTTCTTTCAGACCTTCGCGCCCACCCCGAAGATGACCACTCTTCGGGTGTTACTGCACGTAGCGGCACAGAGAGACTACGAGTTACACTCTCTCGACTTCTCCACTGCGTTTCTTCAGGGTAGCCTACACGAGGAGGTCTGGCTGCGTCGTCCCTCTGCCTTCACTGGCACTTTCCCTCCTCGGACCCAGTGGAGGCTGAGGCGACCGGTCTACGATCTCCATCAGGCTCCTCGTGAGTGGCACGACACCCTTCGTTCTACTCTTGCTGACCTTGGTTTTCAGCCGTCGTCTGCCGACCCGTCGCTGTTCGTTCGTCGTGGCTCCACACCGTTCTTTGTTCTAGTCTACGTCGACGACCTGGTTTTCGCCACTGTTGACAGGGTTGCCTTGGCAGACGTGAAGTCCGAACTACAGAAGAGACACACGTGCACTGACCTTGGTGAGCTGCATCACTACCTTGGCCTGCAGATCACCAGGGACAGAGGTGCTCGCACCATTACACTCTCACAGTCACACATGGTGCAGCAGGTCCTTCAGCGGTTCGAGCTTCAGCACTCCACAGTACAGCGCACACCTCTTGCTGTTGACCACAGACTCACTGGACCCTTTCCTGACGAGCCGTTTGAGTCAAGTGGTCCCTACGCAGAGCTAGTGGGCTGCCTCATGTACCTGATGACTTGTACTCGCCCGGACCTCGCCTTCCCTCTCAGCGTCCTTGCTCACTTTGTTGCGCCAGTGAGGCACCGTCCTGTTCACTGGACGGCAGCTGTGAGGGTGGCGAAGTACCTAGCGACGACATCAGGCGTGGGGCTAGTTCTTGGAGGGCAGCAGCCTGTCGTACTTACTGGTCACTGTGACTCTTCTTACGCTGACGACACTGAGACTCACAGGTCTACTCAGGGGTACTGTTTCAGCTTGGGTTCTGGAGCTGTTTCCTGGCAGTCCACGCGCTCCTCTTCGGTCTCGACCTCTACAGCTGAGGCCGAGATCTACGCTGGTGCCATGGCGGCACAGGAGCTGCGTTGGTTGACGTTTTTGCTCTCTGACCTTGGTGAGCGGCCGAGCTCTGCACCGACCTTGTTCACTGACAACAAGGCGTCGATTCTCCTCTGTCGTGAGCCGCGACTGGAGAGCAGAGTGAAGCACATTCACATCAGGTACTTCCTTCTGCGAGAGTTGCAGAGACGTGGACAGGCTCGCTTCGAGTTTGTGGAGTCCGAGGCCAACACTGCAGACATCTTCACCAAGGCGCTTCCGCCTTGTGACCACCAGATGTGTTGTGTGCAGTTAGGCCTTGTTGACACAGGTTCTAGTCGTGTATAGGCTTGAGTTTACTGTTTGATTTGCTTGTACTCTTGCTATACACACTTGTGAACTCTTGGACTGGCCTTGTGGCCACTGTTGCTCGTGCTCAGAGTGTGTGGTGACGTTGTGATCCACCCTAAGCTTTGTATCATTGTGACTGGTCTTGTGACCGTACACTTTTGGTTTTGCTAGATACCCCTCACTTAGGCTATGGGGGTGTGTCAAATGTTGTAGCCTATAGTGAGGTTTGTCTTAGGGGGTACAGAAGTTAGGGTTTGTCATATGTACCCCAACTCACATCAATGAGATCACTACTTCCTTTCTTGACAACCAGCGCATCAACGTGAAGATGGTTGTGAGGGGGGAAAGGCAGCAGAGAGGGGGATAGAAAGTACCTTCTTCTCGATCAATTCGAGCACATCTTGGTTGTCAACAAACTCTATATAGCTCCTGTCAATCTCCTCGCGCATGTACTCCTCGTGTTCTTCCTTGAACACATGCTGTTGAGTGGGAGAGAAGAGAGGAGGAGAAGGAGGAGGAAGAGGGGGAGGAGGAGGAGGATAGGGATTGTAGGAACGGATACTAGGAATAGCTTGTCAATAATTTTGGGATGTCTTAACGCACTGATTACGTGGTTGAAGTGCTGCTGTAAGTTCTTGTTAGCCAGGTTTATGCAGAATTGTCCAAAGCTGCACAGAACACAAGATATAATCTACCAACGAAAACGGGAAGCGATTGTCTACTTGCAAGCTCTCGCCTCACCTGTTTGCTTTAAAGTTTTAAAAACCGTAGATATCAAGCACATGAAAGGTAGATTTGGCATTGGGGTCCTGGCCAATTAACTCGTTCACTTTCTTCACCAGCTTGGCGGGAGAGAAAAAGAGGGGGGGGGAGGGGGAGAGGGAGAGGGATGGGAGAGGAGATGGGGAGGGAAGAGAGGGAGGAGGAGACCACAGCGGGGTAAGGAAGAAGAGAGGGCGGGAGGGAAGGGCAGCGGTGGTGGAGGTAGGGGAGACAGGGGAATGCAGCAGGGTGTATGAATGGAGTAGATGGTCTTTGCCAGAGGGTCTTTGCCAGAGTGTCTCTGCTGACCATCGCTTCTGCAAGGTCCAAACATGTCTCGATGGTTTGATCTCCTACTTGTAGCTCGCGCATTACTTAAGACATCAACAGCTTTTGCAAATTGCACCTATAACATTGGGGATGGTGAAGATTAAGTTTGGGGATACGAGGATGAGAGTCTGGCTATCTCAAAGATGGAAGCACAAGCACCCCCCACTATTTACTTTAGAAGCTTTGTTGCTGCCTGTAGATGATTCATGCTTTCTACATGCAAACCTTTTGACAAGTCGCCCCCCTCGGTTGTGGTGAAGGATACGTTTCTGAGGTGCAGAATTGCAACCAGCACACGGAATATCGCATCCTGGTAGGGATGGATGAAGTGGGTACAGGGGGGGAAGGCGGGGGAGAAGAGATTGGGATGGGAGTGGCGAAAAAGGGGGTACAGGGGGGGAAGGTGGGGGATAAGAAGGTGGGATGGGAATGGCAGAGGAAGAGGATACATGGGGGTAAGGCGAGGGAGAAGAAGGTGGGATGGGGAGTGGTAGAGGAGGGGGGTACAAGGGCGGAGGGCGGAGGAGAAGAAGGTGGGATGGGACTGGCAGAGAGTTTCTGCTTGTTGCCAGCTCACCTTCTCAGACTGATCCAAACCCACAACGTCCATTGCGTCCCGGGTCTTGCCATACTCATTTTTATCGCCGCGAGTGAGCCCTGGCCCAGGTAGTGGAATTTCTTGCTTGGAGCAAGCTTTAACTGGTTCAACTCTTACATCAAATAGGGACAGAGGAAACGGAGGCACATGGAGGATGCATACGTTATACTGCACTGCACCATGCACCCTCCCTCCCTCCGTCGACGAGTACGACTGAAAATAAGTTTTGACTTCAGATTTTTTGTGCGTATATGTCAAGCATAGATGGAAGCTGGTCTCATTGGCACGAGCAAGCAGTTGGTTGATGCAGTGGTAGTTGAGCTCATTATTAGAGATCTGCACTACTTTTGATCACTCCAATAGGTACGTCAGCACTGCTGCTCCAGAGATTCGCCCAGCTGAGTCAAACTTAAGTTCCACAAACTTGCCAAACCAGCTGGTGCATGAGGGGAGGAGTATGATAGGATAAACAGAGTGTCAATAGGGCAAGGGAGCAGAGGGCAGCAATGTGAGAGTGTGCAGATACCAATTGTCAAATGTAGTTGTTGTTTCTGACGGTTTTGGCACTGTCAAAGGGCTTCAGCAGGGGATTCGTCTGCGTGTTACGGGACAAGCGCATAAGAAGCCACCAATTATATCCACAACTTTTGAATTCATGTGAGAAGCCTACCTCCAGCACTCGGGACTCTAACTGATTTGCCCTCTGTAGCGCTTCTGCCAGTGAACGTCAGGTACTGCATGATGAGCTTCGTGGTCTCTGTCTTCCCTGCCCCGCTCTCCCCGCTCACAAGAATATACTGTTTCTCACCACGGTCTAGCATTGCCCTGGGGGAAAAGGGGAGGGGAAGGAGAGGGGGATGGGGAGAGAGGGTGAATATCCGAATGCGGAATAAAACACGTACAGTGAAACACGTATGCCGAAGTCTCGCTTCGACGTGCACATCTGTAAGCGGTTTGGGCAATGGCAAAGACGTGTAGGCTAAGCTCCACGGAGGGTCTGGGGTAGCAGCGCTTGCCAACCTGCAACGGCTTCCCGTTGCCCTTTCTTCCACGGGCCCTCCCGGCCCCCCCTCCCCAACACATTTGGGGCTCTGCATTTAATTTTAGCCAGAGCCCCCGCCTCCCAGATGGCCCTCCGCACCACAAGTACGTCCCGCCCCCTACCTCTGGGGGTCAAAGTGCACGCCAACCCTCCGAAGAGTGTCGACGCACACAAAACATTCGGGCGTCCCGGTCCACGTCTCACGTGTCCCCATGTGGTGAATCATAGAGGCCTCGAAGGCTCGACGGATTGCCTGGGCAATCCGCCGGACCTTTGTGGAGAGGGTCCTTTACCTCCTCTTCCACGTATTACTACTACAGAAAGTAGCTCGATCACCGTGGCTTACCTGCAATTAAAGGCTTTTGAAACACAGAAGGGCGGGTGTGACAAAAAAAAAAAAAAACAACGCCCTCCTCCTAGTCCAATCACATGGATTACGTACGTCTTCATCATGTCATCGGTGTACAGTTGCGGGAGGCACTGAAATGGGTTCACTGCGATCAGGATGCTCAATGCGCACGTCTGCAGAGCAATGGTGGGCAAAGAGTAATTGCAAGTGTGTGTGGCAGCAATGTATTAAGATAATACGTAGAGTTTGTTAGAATCTAGAATAGAACGAGAATGCATGAAACTAGGTAGGAGGGGGATACAAGTAGGAAACCCTAACAAAGCTGTACCCCCTAAGGCTAAACCCACTATAGCCTACACAATATAAACATATAATGTTTGACACACCCCCATAGGCTAAGTGGGAGACAACCAAATGGTCACAAGACCAGTCAAAGCAAAGCAAAGCAAGCTCAGGGTGGATCTCAAGGAAACCACACAAATTCTGAGCACAAGCAAGTGGTCACAAGACCAGTTCACATGCAGGTTGATAGTATAACAAGAGATACAGTGATCACAACCTAGCAAGAGTAAACAAGCAGGTATATATACAGAGATCACAGTACAAGCAGAGTCAAGAAGTAAGCAAGTGAGGCCCAGTAGGCACGAGGCCTAGAACAGTACAGAAGCGCTGATGGTCACAAGGCTGAAGCGCCTTGGTGAACACATCAGCAGTGTTGGCCCGAGTGGCCACGTAACGCAGACGAAGCTGACCGCGCTGCTGCAGCTCTCGAGCAAGGAAGTAGCGCAGAGCGATATGCTTCGTTCTGTGCTCCAGTCTGTGCTCCTCACACAAGGCAATGGCAGCCTTGTTGTCGACGTACAGCACTGGAGGAGAACGAGGCCGCTCTCCCAAGTCGGTCAGCAGGTAGGTGAGCCAGCGTAACTCCTGTGCAGCCATGGCTGTGGCGTAGATCTCAGCCTCACAACTGGAGCTGAGAACAGAAGACGAGCGTGTAGAACGCCAAGAAACTGAACCAGAGCCAAGGCTGAAGGTGTAACCCTGAGACGACCGCTGAGTAGCCTGGTCCTCAGCCCAAGACGCGTCTGAGTGCCCAGTGAGTACAACTCGGTCTCGTCTTCCAAGCACTAGCCCCATGCCCGACGTACTGCACAAGTAGCGCAACACCCTCTTAGCGACATCCATGTGCTCCTTTCGGTGACGGCCAGGAGCGACATAGCGTGCAAGGATGCTAAGAGGGTATGCAAGGTCAGGTCGAGTGCAGGTCATCAGGTACATGAGGCAGCCCACAAGCTCTGGATACGGGCCACTCGGCTCTACGGACTCATCCGAAGGCAGAGCTGAGAGCGAGTGACTGGTAGGCAGAGGAGTGGGCTGAGGCGAGGAGTACGTGAAGCGGAAGCGCTGAAGGACCTGCTGCACCATGTGTGACTGAGTCAAGGTGATGGTGCACCGTGCTCTGTCCCGGGTGATCCGCAAGCCAAGATAGCTTGTCAGTTCACCCAGGTCTGTGCACGTGTGTCTCTTCTGCAGCTCCGACTTCACGTGGGCGAGTGCCGCAGTGTCAGCAGTGGCAAAGACCAAGTCGTCGACGTACACGAGGATGTAGAACGGCGGCAGCGAGGTGTCGGTGCGTAGAAACAGCGACGGGTCAGCAGTAGAAGGAGCGAACCCAAGAGCCGCAAGTGTAGTCCTCAGTGTGTCGTGCCACTCACGTGGCGCCTGTCGGAGACCGTAGACTGGCCGCCGGAGGCTCCACTGGGTACCAGGAGGGAACGACCCAGTGAAGCCAGGTGGGCGGCGCAGCCAGATCTCCTCGTGCAGGCTGCCCTGTAGGAAAGCAGTGCTGAAGTCAAGAGAGTGGAGCTCGTAGTCACGCTGAGCGGCGACGTGCAGCAGAACCCGAAGAGTGGTCATCTTCGGGGTCGGGGAGAAGGTCTGGAAGAAGTCAACTCCCTCTCGCTGACTGAAGCCTCGTGCAACGTAACGCGCCTTGAAGACAGGCGGAGAACCCGGCGGCCGCTTCACCCTGAAAATCCACATGCCACTGACGATGTTCGCCCCAGGTGGGGGAACCTCGTCGACGTAGGTGCCTGTGGACTTCCAGGAAGCCATCTCTGCGTCCATGGCTATCTGCCACTGAGAGGAGTAGGGACCCTCTATCGCCTCTGCGTAAGAGCGCGGAGTCGGGATGTCTGGTGCATCCGGGTCTCCCTCAGGGGCAACTAGCATGGACACGAGATGAGGTAAAGCAGCGGCAAAGCACTCAAACTCCTCCTGCCTGTCCTCAAGGACGTCCGTGCCAAGAGCACACTCACCCCCGACGGACGGAGGACAGACAGACTCAGACTTAGCAACTAGGCTAGCGGCGTAGTCTAGACGACAAGTGGCAGCAAAGTCGACAAGCTCGGCAACTAAGGCAGACGCAGCAGTGGACTCAAAGGAAGGGTCAGTGACAACAGTAGCCAGGAGACGCGTGACAGTAGGACTGGCAGCACGAAGGGAGTCAGACACCGGGTCAGCAAGAGCAGGAAGAGAGGACGCAGGAGGAGACGGGAGAGGGACACGCTGGGGAGCAGTGGAAGGACGAAGCGCCATCTGGTGAGTGCCTGGGACAGCAGGAGGACGCTGACGCGGGACACGACGACCAGTGTGAGCAGCACGAACAGGCGACGCTCGACGAGACTCAGGCGACGCAGGACGAGACTCAGGCTCACGACGCTCCGTAAGACCTCCAGTCGGACCAGTGTAAGGAGAAGGACCAGGGAGAGGGGAGTCAGAAGGGAACTGTGACTGCGACTGGACAGACGGAGGACACTCTAAGGAGGGAGGAGGACAAGGAGGAGGAGGCTGACCAAGAACTTGCTGAAGGAGCGGAACGAAGTACGGCCGCGGCCGCGCAGCGTCTCCAGAACCAGCAGAGACACCAGCGCCAGGGTCCTCAGCACCAGCAGCAGCTCCACCTCCAGGGTCCTCAGCACCAGCAGCAGCTCCAACTCCAGGGTCCGCTGCACCAGCAGCAGCTCTGACTCCAGGGTCCGCAGCACCAGCAGCAACTCCAACGCCCGGAGCCGCAGCACCAGCCGCACCTCCAGAAGAAGCAGCACCTCTAGCAGCTCCAGCAGCCCCAGCACCAGCAGCACCTCCAGCAGCTCCAGCAGCACCAGCAGTACCACCAGCACCAGCAGCACCTCCAGTAGCGTCAGCAGCACCAGCAGCTCCAGCACCAGCAGTACCTCCAGCAGCGCCAGAAGCACCGCCAGCAGCAGAACCTCCAGCAGCTGGGTCCGCGACACTAGGAGCGCCACTCCGAAGACTGCAGCGCCGTGCGTACCACTCTCGGAGCCGCTGGGGAGAGGGCAGCTCCCGCCTAGGAGGGGAAGCACTAGCACCAGCTCCAGCAGTACTCCTGGCTCCAGAAGCACCTCTCCTGAGGCTGCAGTACTGTAAGTACCACTCACGCAGCTGCTGTGAGGAGAGAGCTCCTCCAGGTGTAGCACTCCCAGGCTCAGCACCTCCAGACTCAGCACCCCCAGACTCAGCACCCGCAGGCTCAGCACCCCCAGGCTCCGCACCCCCAGGCTCAGCACCCCCAGACTCCGCAACCCCAGGCTCCGCACCCCCAGACTCCGCAACCCCAGGCTCCGCACCCCTAGGCTCCGCACCCCCAGGCTCCGCACGCTCAGGCTCAGCACCCTCAGGCTCAGCACCCCTAGCAGGACGAGAGTCGACAGCTACCTCGACAGGCTCAACCGGGTCTACCTGGGACACACCTGAGGGAGCGGCACCCTGAGGGGGGAGGGGGTCTACCACAGCAGCACCTGGCGCGAGGAAGAGAGGCGGGGGGGGAAGCGGGGCAGTGCGGTAGGGGAAGAGGCGGTAGTAGGGGACGGACTCGTCGAAAGTGACGTCCTGAGAAGGCAGGACACGGCGCGAGGTGGGGTGGTAAAACTGCCAACCAGACGCGTCCGGGACAAAGCCAAGGAAGACACAAGGAACAGCGCGGGAGGAGAGCTTGTCCGCGGACGTATCGCGAACAAAGGCTCGAGATCCCCAGACCCGAAAGCGTGACGCATCGCCAACCTCTCCTGTCCAACGCAGTGTCGGCGAAGTCTCCGGAACGGAGACACGGGGCCAGAGGTTGAGCTGATGCGCAGCGTATCGGACTGCAAACGGCCACAGAAAGTGGGGGGCAGCCGCATGGATCAAGGAGGTACGAGCGACCTCCATGACCAAGCCAATGCGGCGCTCAGCAACCCCATTCTGCTGTGGAGAGGCCGGAAGCGTGAACGACTGGCGGATGCCGTGCTCCGCACAGTAGGCTGCCAAGAGGTCGGAGGAGAACTCACCACCTCTGTCAGAGTGCAAGCGCAGGACAGGAAAGTCCGAGTGGAAACGCTCGCTGAGCTGGAGACGAGAAGCGCTGATCCAAGGGATCAAAACATCAGGGACCTCACCCTTGGTGCGCAAGGGGAAGACCGTGGTGTAGCGCGAGTAGTCGTCAACAACTATCAGGAAGTACCTCTCCTGACCCTGACCACGGACGCGGGCTGGGCCCCACACGTCCATGTGGAGCGTCTGCAAGGGAGCAGTCGTCGGGGGAAACGAGGAGGAGTGAGGAGCGGCGCGCTGCCGCCCCTCGACACAGGGAAGACAGGGAGGAGCAGGCGAGGGTGGGAGGGGAGGGAGAACCCTGGGAAGACCAGAGACAAGGTACCGTTTGTGCATGGCACGAAGGCGCTGCACGGACGGGTGACCAAGTCGGTGGTGCCAGAGGACGGTCTCGTGCGCCAGAGAGCGACACGAGCAGGGGGCCGACAGCTGACCTGACGCAGACGCAGACGCAGCTACCTGAGGGGACTCAGTGGTCAGTGTGTACAGGTCTGACCCCGGCTGCCGAGTGAAGGTAGCCAGGTGACGGCCCGTCCGAGCACACGTGCAGTGTGTCACGCGCTCGTAGGCAGGGGTGAACTGGTGAACACCCCCGTCCTGGAGCGCACAACCTGCCACCAAGTTCGTAGAGAACGAGGGGAGGTGGAGACCTGACAGTGTGCCCGACGGGACCGCAGGACAAGGAAGGACAGTGGAGGAGGTCGCAATGACCGGACCCCCAGAGGGGTCAGCGAGGGAGACAGCAACTGGCTGAGCAAGCGGCTCAAGGGCAGTGCGGTCACGAAAGAAACAGCGAGAAGCACCTGAGTCCAGAGTGAAGGTGTGCAGTGCCTCAGTCGACTCAGTACCAGGGGGCGCAGACTCACGAGCACCTAGAGCAGCAGCCTCACCAGCACCTGGGGTAGCAGACACGCGAGTACCGGGAGTGGTAGCCTCACCAGCACCTAGGGCAACAGACGCACTAGCACCTAGAGCGGCAGCCTCACTCACAGGACACGGCAGCTGCACCTGTCCACTACCAGAAGCTCCCGAACGACGCACTCCAGAGCGACTGCCACTACGGCCACCCCGACAGCCCCAACTGGCGTACCACTCACGAAGCTGCTGGGGCGAGAGAGGACACGGCAGCTGCACTTGTCCACTACCAGAAGCTCCCAACCGACCCACTCCAGAGCGACTACCACTACGGCCACCCCAACAGCCCCAACTAGCGTACCACGCACGAAGCTGCTGGGGCGAAAGAGGACACGGCAGCTGCACCTGTCCACTACCAGAAGCTCCCGACCGACCCACTCCAGAGCGACTACCACTACGGCCACCCCGACAGCCCCAACTAGCGTACCACTCACGAAGCTGCTGGGGCGTGAGGGACTCACGCGCACGGCCCTGGAGCTGCATCTGGCCACGCCAGGAGCAGCAGTAGCAGCAGTAGCGGCAGTAACAGCAGTAACAGCAGGAGCGGTAGCAGTGGGAGTAGAAAAGGCAGTAGCAGCAGTAGCAGCGGTAGCAGTGCTGGCAGGGCAATGCTCACCAGTGGTCGGCGCGGCAGGCGCAAGACGGTGGCGACAGCGGGGCTGCTACAACTGCAGGGCGGGGCCGGGCCGCAGCAGGGAGCTCCGCGGCAGCTGCTGCAGGGCGAGGCCGGGCCGCGACGGCAGCTGCTCCAGGTGCCAGGGGCGGCTGCTGCAGTGGCGGCTGCTCCAGGGGCCAGGGGCGGCTGCTGCAGCGGTGGTTGCTCCAGGGGCCAGGGGCGGCTGCTGCAGGGGCGGCTGCTCCAGGGGCGAGGGGCGGCTCCTGCAGTTGCGGCTGCTCCAGTGGCCAGGGGCGGCTGCTGCAGGGGCGGCTGCTCCAGAGGCCAGGCGCGGATTAGGTCAGGGCGACGCGGCGAGCAGGGCGACGCGGCGGGCAGGTGGCGACGCCGCGGGCAGGGCGACGCGGCGGGCAGGTGACGACGCCGCGAGCAGGGCGACGCCGCGAGCAGGTGGCGACGCCGCGGGCAGGGCGACGCGGCGGGCAGGTGACGACGCGGCGAGCAGGGCGACGCGGCGGGCAGGTGACGACGCCGCGGGCTGGGCGACGCGGCGAGCAGGTGACGACGCCGCGAGCAGGGCGACGCCGCGAGCAGGTGGCGACGCCGCGGGCAGGGCGACGCGGCGAGCAGGTGACGACGCCGCGGGCAGGCGACGACGCCGCGGGCAGGCGACGACGCCGCGGGTAGGCGACGACGTCGCGGGCAGGGGCTACGTCGGGGGCAGGCGACGACGCCGCAGGCAGGCGACGACGCCGCGGGCAGGCGACGACGCCGCGGGCAGGGGCTACGTCGCGGGCAGGTGACGACGCCGCGGGCAGGCGGCGACGCCGCGGGCAGGGCGACGCGGCGGGCGGCGAGAGCCTGCAGGGGCGGCGCGCGGTCGGGCAGAGGCTGCGCGCGGGCCTGACGAGTCTGCAGGGGCGGCTCTCGGGCCTGACGGGCCTGCAGAGGCGGCTCGGGGGGGGGGCCTGACGGGTCTGCAGAGGCGGCTCGGGGGCCTGACGGACCTGCAGGGGCGGCTCGAGGGCGCACGAGGGCGCTCGAGGGCGCACGAGGGCGCACGAGGGCGCACGAAGGCGCACGAGGGCGCACGAGGACGCACGAAGGCGCACGAGGGCGCACGAGGGCGCACGAAGGCGCACGAAGGCGCACTAGCAGAGAAAGGCGCACGAGGGCGCACGAGGGCGTACGAGGGCGCACGTAAGGTAGGGCGCACGAGGGCGCTTCTAGCGGAATAGTGGGCCCATAGTAGAAAGCGGTCCTAGGTAGCAACCTAGGCTCGTGATACCATGTTAGAATCTAGAATAGAACGAGAATGCATGAAACTAGGTAGGAGGGGGATACAAGTAGGAAACCCTAACAAAGCTGTACCCCCTAAGGCTAAACCCACTATAGCCTACACAATATAAACATATAATGTTTGACACACCCCCATAGGCTAAGTGGGAGACAACCAAATGGTCACAAGACCAGTCAAAGCAAAGCAAAGCAAGCTCAGGGTGGATCTCAAGGAAACCACACAAATTCTGAGCACAAGCAAGTGGTCACAAGACCAGTTCACATGCAGGTTGATAGTATAACAAGAGATACAGTGATCACAACCTAGCAAGAGTAAACAAGCAGGTATATATACAGAGATCACAGTACAAGCAGAGTCAAGAAGTAAGCAAGTGAGGCCCAGTAGGCACGAGGCCTAGAACAGTACAGAAGCGCTGATGGTCACAAGGCTGAAGCGCCTTGGTGAACACATCAGCAGTGTTGGCCCGAGTGGCCACGTAACGCAGACGAAGCTGACCGCGCTGCTGCAGCTCTCGAGCAAGGAAGTAGCGCAGAGCGATATGCTTCGTTCTGTGCTCCAGTCTGTGCTCCTCACACAAGGCAATGGCAGCCTTGTTGTCGACGTACAGCACTGGAGGAGAACGAGGCCGCTCTCCCAAGTCGGTCAGCAGGTAGGTGAGCCAGCGTAACTCCTGTGCAGCCATGGCTGTGGCGTAGATCTCAGCCTCACAACTGGAGCTGAGAACAGAAGACGAGCGTGTAGAACGCCAAGAAACTGAACCAGAGCCAAGGCTGAAGGTGTAACCCTGAGACGACCGCTGAGTAGCCTGGTCCTCAGCCCAAGACGCGTCTGAGTGCCCAGTGAGTACAACTCGGTCTCGTCTTCCAAGCACTAGCCCCATGCCCGACGTACTGCACAAGTAGCGCAACACCCTCTTAGCGACATCCATGTGCTCCTTTCGGTGACGGCCAGGAGCGACATAGCGTGCAAGGATGCTAAGAGGGTATGCAAGGTCAGGTCGAGTGCAGGTCATCAGGTACATGAGGCAGCCCACAAGCTCTGGATACGGGCCACTCGGCTCTACGGACTCATCCGAAGGCAGAGCTGAGAGCGAGTGACTGGTAGGCAGAGGAGTGGGCTGAGGCGAGGAGTACGTGAAGCGGAAGCGCTGAAGGACCTGCTGCACCATGTGTGACTGAGTCAAGGTGATGGTGCACCGTGCTCTGTCCCGGGTGATCCGCAAGCCAAGATAGCTTGTCAGTTCACCCAGGTCTGTGCACGTGTGTCTCTTCTGCAGCTCCGACTTCACGTGGGCGAGTGCCGCAGTGTCAGCAGTGGCAAAGACCAAGTCGTCGACGTACACGAGGATGTAGAACGGCGGCAGCGAGGTGTCGGTGCGTAGAAACAGCGACGGGTCAGCAGTAGAAGGAGCGAACCCAAGAGCCGCAAGTGTAGTCCTCAGTGTGTCGTGCCACTCACGTGGCGCCTGTCGGAGACCGTAGACTGGCCGCCGGAGGCTCCACTGGGTACCAGGAGGGAACGACCCAGTGAAGCCAGGTGGGCGGCGCAGCCAGATCTCCTCGTGCAGGCTGCCCTGTAGGAAAGCAGTGCTGAAGTCAAGAGAGTGGAGCTCGTAGTCACGCTGAGCGGCGACGTGCAGCAGAACCCGAAGAGTGGTCATCTTCGGGGTCGGGGAGAAGGTCTGGAAGAAGTCAACTCCCTCTCGCTGACTGAAGCCTCGTGCAACGTAACGCGCCTTGAAGACAGGCGGAGAACCCGGCGGCCGCTTCACCCTGAAAATCCACATGCCACTGACGATGTTCGCCCCAGGTGGGGGAACCTCGTCGACGTAGGTGCCTGTGGACTTCCAGGAAGCCATCTCTGCGTCCATGGCTGTCTGCCACTGAGAGGAGTAGGGACCCTCTATCGCCTCTGCGTAAGAGCGCGGAGTCGGGATGTCTGGTGCATCCGGGTCTCCCTCAGGGGCAACTAGCATGGACACGAGATGAGGTAAAGCAGCGGCAAAGCACTCAAACTCCTCCTGCCTGTCCTCAAGGACGTCCGTGCCAAGAGCACACTCACCCCCGACGGACGGAGGACAGACAGACTCAGACTTAGCAACTAGGCTAGCGGCGTAGTCTAGACGACAAGTGGCAGCAAAGTCGACAAGCTCGGCAACTAAGGCAGACGCAGCAGTGGACTCAAAGGAAGGGTCAGTGACAACAGTAGCCAGGAGACGCGTGACAGTAGGACTGGCAGCACGAAGGGAGTCAGACACCGGGTCAGCAAGAGCAGGAAGAGAGGACGCAGGAGGAGACGGGAGAGGGACACGCTGGGGAGCAGTGGAAGGACGAAGCGCCATCTGGTGAGTGCCTGGGACAGCAGGAGGACGCTGACGCGGGACACGACGACCAGTGTGAGCAGCACGAACAGGCGACGCTCGACGAGACTCAGGCGACGCAGGACGAGACTCAGGCTCACGACGCTCCGTAAGACCTCCAGTCGGACCAGTGTAAGGAGAAGGACCAGGGAGAGGGGAGTCAGAAGGGAACTGTGACTGCGACTGGACAGACGGAGGACACTCTAAGGAGGGAGGAGGACAAGGAGGAGGAGGCTGACCAAGAACTTGCTGAAGGAGCGGAACGAAGTACGGCCGCGGCCGCGCAGCGTCTCCAGAACCAGCAGAGACACCAGCGCCAGGGTCCTCAGCACCAGCAGCAGCTCCACCTCCAGGGTCCTCAGCACCAGCAGCAGCTCCAACTCCAGGGTCCGCTGCACCAGCAGCAGCTCTGACTCCAGGGTCCGCAGCACCAGCAGCAACTCCAACGCCCGGAGCCGCAGCACCAGCCGCACCTCCAGAAGAAGCAGCACCTCTAGCAGCTCCAGCAGCCCCAGCACCAGCAGCACCTCCAGCAGCTCCAGCAGCACCAGCAGTACCACCAGCACCAGCAGCACCTCCAGTAGCGTCAGCAGCACCAGCAGCTCCAGCACCAGCAGTACCTCCAGCAGCGCCAGAAGCACCGCCAGCAGCAGAACCTCCAGCAGCTGGGTCCGCGACACTAGGAGCGCCACTCCGAAGACTGCAGCGCCGTGCGTACCACTCTCGGAGCCGCTGGGGAGAGGGCAGCTCCCGCCTAGGAGGGGAAGCACTAGCACCAGCTCCAGCAGTACTCCTGGCTCCAGAAGCACCTCTCCTGAGGCTGCAGTACTGTAAGTACCACTCACGCAGCTGCTGTGAGGAGAGAGCTCCTCCAGGTGTAGCACTCCCAGGCTCAGCACCTCCAGACTCAGCACCCCCAGACTCAGCACCCGCAGGCTCAGCACCCCCAGGCTCCGCACCCCCAGGCTCAGCACCCCCAGACTCCGCAACCCCAGGCTCCGCACCCCCAGACTCCGCAACCCCAGGCTCCGCACCCCTAGGCTCCGCACCCCCAGGCTCCGCACGCTCAGGCTCAGCACCCTCAGGCTCAGCACCCCTAGCAGGACGAGAGTCGACAGCTACCTCGACAGGCTCAACCGGGTCTACCTGGGACACACCTGAGGGAGCGGCACCCTGAGGGGGGAGGGGGTCTACCACAGCAGCACCTGGCGCGAGGAAGAGAGGCGGGGGGGGAAGCGGGGCAGTGCGGTAGGGGAAGAGGCGGTAGTAGGGGACGGACTCGTCGAAAGTGACGTCCTGAGAAGGCAGGACACGGCGCGAGGTGGGGTGGTAAAACTGCCAACCAGACGCGTCCGGGACAAAGCCAAGGAAGACACAAGGAACAGCGCGGGAGGAGAGCTTGTCCGCGGACGTATCGCGAACAAAGGCTCGAGATCCCCAGACCCGAAAGCGTGACGCATCGCCAACCTCTCCTGTCCAACGCAGTGTCGGCGAAGTCTCCGGAACGGAGACACGGGGCCAGAGGTTGAGCTGATGCGCAGCGTATCGGACTGCAAACGGCCACAGAAAGTGGGGGGCAGCCGCATGGATCAAGGAGGTACGAGCGACCTCCATGACCAAGCCAATGCGGCGCTCAGCAACCCCATTCTGCTGTGGAGAGGCCGGAAGCGTGAACGACTGGCGGATGCCGTGCTCCGCACAGTAGGCTGCCAAGAGGTCGGAGGAGAACTCACCACCTCTGTCAGAGTGCAAGCGCAGGACAGGAAAGTCCGAGTGGAAACGCTCGCTGAGCTGGAGACGAGAAGCGCTGATCCAAGGGATCAAAACATCAGGGACCTCACCCTTGGTGCGCAAGGGGAAGACCGTGGTGTAGCGCGAGTAGTCGTCAACAACTATCAGGAAGTACCTCTCCTGACCCTGACCACGGACGCGGGCTGGGCCCCACACGTCCATGTGGAGCGTCTGCAAGGGAGCAGTCGTCGGGGGAAACGAGGAGGAGTGAGGAGCGGCGCGCTGCCGCCCCTCGACACAGGGAAGACAGGGAGGAGCAGGCGAGGGTGGGAGGGGAGGGAGAACCCTGGGAAGACCAGAGACAAGGTACCGTTTGTGCATGGCACGAAGGCGCTGCACGGACGGGTGACCAAGTCGGTGGTGCCAGAGGACGGTCTCGTGCGCCAGAGAGCGACACGAGCAGGGGGCCGACAGCTGACCTGACGCAGACGCAGACGCAGCTACCTGAGGGGACTCAGTGGTCAGTGTGTACAGGTCTGACCCCGGCTGCCGAGTGAAGGTAGCCAGGTGACGGCCCGTCCGAGCACACGTGCAGTGTGTCACGCGCTCGTAGGCAGGGGTGAACTGGTGAACACCCCCGTCCTGGAGCGCACAACCCGCCACCAAGTTCGTAGAGAACGAGGGGAGGTGGAGACCTGACAGTGTGCCCGACGGGACCGCAGGACAAGGAAGGACAGTGGAGGAGGTCGCAATGACCGGACCCCCAGAGGGGTCAGCGAGGGAGACAGCAACTGGCTGAGCAAGCGGCTCAAGGGCAGTGCGGTCACGAAAGAAACAGCGAGAAGCACCTGAGTCCAGAGTGAAGGTGTGCAGTGCCTCAGTCGACTCAGTACCAGGGGGCGCAGACTCACGAGCACCTAGAGCAGCAGCCTCACCAGCACCTGGGGTAGCAGACACGCGAGTACCGGGAGTGGTAGCCTCACCAGCACCTAGGGCAACAGACGCACTAGCACCTAGAGCGGCAGCCTCACTCACAGGACACGGCAGCTGCACCTGTCCACTACCAGAAGCTCCCGAACGACGCACTCCAGAGCGACTGCCACTACGGCCACCCCGACAGCCCCAACTGGCGTACCACTCACGAAGCTGCTGGGGCGAGAGAGGACACGGCAGCTGCACTTGTCCACTACCAGAAGCTCCCAACCGACCCACTCCAGAGCGACTACCACTACGGCCACCCCAACAGCCCCAACTAGCGTACCACGCACGAAGCTGCTGGGGCGAAAGAGGACACGGCAGCTGCACCTGTCCACTACCAGAAGCTCCCGACCGACCCACTCCAGAGCGACTACCACTACGGCCACCCCGACAGCCCCAACTAGCGTACCACTCACGAAGCTGCTGGGGCGTGAGGGACTCACGCGCACGGCCCTGGAGCTGCATCTGGCCACGCCAGGAGCAGCAGTAGCAGCAGTAGCGGCAGTAACAGCAGTAACAGCAGGAGCGGTAGCAGTGGGAGTAGAAAAGGCAGTAGCAGCAGTAGCAGCGGTAGCAGTGCTGGCAGGGCAATGCTCACCAGTGGTCGGCGCGGCAGGCGCAAGACGGTGGCGACAGCGGGGCTGCTACAACTGCAGGGCGGGGCCGGGCCGCAGCAGGGAGCTCCGCGGCAGCTGCTGCAGGGCGAGGCCGGGCCGCGACGGCAGCTGCTCCAGGTGCCAGGGGCGGCTGCTGCAGTGGCGGCTGCTCCAGGGGCCAGGGGCGGCTGCTGCAGCGGTGGTTGCTCCAGGGGCCAGGGGCGGCTGCTGCAGGGGCGGCTGCTCCAGGGGCGAGGGGCGGCTCCTGCAGTTGCGGCTGCTCCAGTGGCCAGGGGCGGCTGCTGCAGGGGCGGCTGCTCCAGAGGCCAGGCGCGGATTAGGTCAGGGCGACGCGGCGAGCAGGGCGACGCGGCGGGCAGGTGGCGACGCCGCGGGCAGGGCGACGCGGCGGGCAGGTGACGACGCCGCGAGCAGGGCGACGCCGCGAGCAGGTGGCGACGCCGCGGGCAGGGCGACGCGGCGGGCAGGTGACGACGCGGCGAGCAGGGCGACGCGGCGGGCAGGTGACGACGCCGCGGGCTGGGCGACGCGGCGAGCAGGTGACGACGCCGCGAGCAGGGCGACGCCGCGAGCAGGTGGCGACGCCGCGGGCAGGGCGACGCGGCGAGCAGGTGACGACGCCGCGGGCAGGCGACGACGCCGCGGGCAGGCGACGACGCCGCGGGTAGGCGACGACGTCGCGGGCAGGGGCTACGTCGGGGGCAGGCGACGACGCCGCAGGCAGGCGACGACGCCGCGGGCAGGCGACGACGCCGCGGGCAGGGGCTACGTCGCGGGCAGGTGACGACGCCGCGGGCAGGCGGCGACGCCGCGGGCAGGGCGACGCGGCGGGCGGCGAGAGCCTGCAGGGGCGGCGCGCGGTCGGGCAGAGGCTGCGCGCGGGCCTGACGAGTCTGCAGGGGCGGCTCTCGGGCCTGACGGGCCTGCAGAGGCGGCTCGGGGGGGGGGCCTGACGGGTCTGCAGAGGCGGCTCGGGGGCCTGACGGACCTGCAGGGGCGGCTCGAGGGCGCACGAGGGCGCTCGAGGGCGCACGAGGGCGCACGAGGGCGCACGAAGGCGCACGAGGGCGCACGAGGACGCACGAAGGCGCACGAGGGCGCACGAGGGCGCACGAAGGCGCACGAAGGCGCACTAGCAGAGAAAGGCGCACGAGGGCGCACGAGGGCGTACGAGGGCGCACGTAAGGTAGGGCGCACGAGGGCGCTTCTAGCGGAATAGTGGGCCCATAGTAGAAAGCGGTCCTAGGTAGCAACCTAGGCTCGTGATACCATGTTAGAATCTAGAATAGAACGAGAATGCATGAAACTAGGTAGGAGGGGGATACAAGTAGGAAACCCTAACAAAGCTGTACCCCCTAAGGCTAAACCCACTATAGCCTACACAATATAAACATATAATGTTTGACAGAGTTCGACTTAGGAACTAGGGTTTAGGCAAGCCATTGGAAGAGGAGTCCAGGCAAGGAGTTTGCACTATGGAATGTCAGGTACAAATAGAAGAGAAGCAAGCTAGGAGTGGTGCACCACCACACAAAATACATTTGTGACTACACTACAGCTAGACTACATGCACTTATACAAAACATATGCAATATATGTTCTGACACACCCCCTAAGTGCATGCAGGAATAGCCTTGTGCAGAACACCCTTTGAAGTGGTGCACCCTGCAAGGAGTAGCAGAAGAAGAGGCGAAGTGAGGAGGAGGGACTGTGAGAGGAATGGAGATAGGAGGCGACAAGTGAAGCCGCAGTCACACGGGCAACAGGAGCGGCGCGCACAGGGGCTACCGAGCGCACGAGGGCACCGGACTACGGGAGTATGTGGCTCCGCGGCTACGACGAGCGGCAGGAGCAATGGACCCACAGGTGACTTGCGAAGCAGGCTCGCTGGGCTACCGAGAGCACGGGGACTCCGGACTACTGGCGCTGCTGACGACACGATGGCGACCTCCGCTCAACCTCCCCTAACAGTCCCACACCCCCTTCTCACACACCCCCTTGCTGCACCCCTAGCTCCACTCCCACGACACCCCCTTAGCCCCACTCCCTCGGCTCCCACACACCCACCCCCTTCAGCGGGAGCTGCAGCAGTGGGAGACGGAGTAGGAGGAGGAGCAGGGAACGGCTGACACACCCGCCACCCCCATAACCGCCACCCCCATACCCGCCACCCCAAGATCCAAACGCAGGCGGGGCAGGGCGGGTAGCAGCTGGGGCGGCGTGCGAGCGGAAAGCAGGGCGGGGCGCGGGTCCCTGGGGCGCTGCGACGGGCGAAGAACACGGCGGCGCGCGGGCCCCCAGGGCGCCACAATGGTGGGCAAGGAGTAAGTGCAAGTGGGTGTGGTGGCAATGGTGGGCAAGAAGTAAGTGCAAGTGTGTGTGGCAGCAATGGTGGGCAAGGAGTAACTGCAAGTGTGTGTGGCAGCAACGGTGGGCAAGGAGTAAGTGCAAGTGTGTGTGGCAGCTTCATTATTGCATCGAGTCCAGGGTGATTTTTTATTCCTTCGACACTCGAGACCCTCACTGGCTGCGCGTCCAGACAGGATAAGCTGGCACGCTTGCAAAGTGAGGTGGCTTTGCCTCTGTTCGCCAGCAAAGAAATCATTTCCCCGTGATTCTGATTTCTGACGCTCTAAAATCTCGACTCGCTTGTAACTGCAAGAACGAGAGATACATTTTAGTGCATTTAAATAATAAATATGTATATGTCATTACATAAGTGCATGCGCTTATACCAAAAACTCGTTTAGAAGCACCCCCCTAAAAAAAACGGATTTTATTACAAGCGCACCTTCGCTATTATCCGGGGTGATACTGTATATAAACTATTTGTAACTCTATTTGTAACTCAATGCACCTGTACCACTATCGCGTTAAGCTCGTACAGAGCACGCGGCAGCTCGAGAGTCACTCGAAGGTCAACAGTCGCAGATATTCAACGGTCGTGACTGTTGACAGCCCAATAACGGTACTTGGAGGTTACACGATGCAATTGGTAACTGTCGAGTAGAGTAATAGTCGTGGTTACTGTAGCAATTAAATACATTAAATAAGGGAATGTACCCCTCAGGGTACATGGCTAGCAAAATTGCTATTTATACCCTTGTACTTCTATCTTGTAACAATCTTGTTCTCTTTTCAACTACTATTAACAAGGTCACTACAAGACTTCATTGTCTTCTTACAACTTAGCAGGCCTTATCATACACTACGATTCCCGGTTATATCAACATGGTATGAGAGCTACAGTGGATTACAAGATCTGCCAAGCTTCTGTTCTTCCTAGAACAAACTTCTTATAATATTATTAGTTAAAATGTATATTACAAGTCTGCATCAGTGTGAAAAGCTACTGCAAACTCTCCGGGCCCACCACCAGCAACAACTAATACGCCATCAGCGGTGACCTCCGTCAGCGCCGCCATCGTCGAGGAACTCGTTGCTCGCGTCAACGCTCTTGAAAGCCATCAAGCAATGAGCATCGATGCTTCAAGATTTGCTAGAGGAGTTGCTATACTACCTCTCCCAGGAGAAGACTGGCGCGTCAACTCCGAGAGGTACTTCACATTTGACAACCGTCAAGCTTCAGCCCCTGTGCACGACAGTCAACAACACGCATAAATAGAAGCAATCGCAACCATGCAAACAAAGTTTGTTCTGACCTCAATGTTGAAGACTTCAACCCCATTCGACGGCAAGGATTTCAACACGTAGAGCTTCGAATTTGAACTTCTCGCGACAACCGCGCAGATCTGGATGTACTACGACGGAAGCCTACATTTTCCATTAGAAGAAACTCTTTAGAAGAAGAACTAGTAGTACCATGAGTCACTTCTCGCGTACACTCCTCTTCTTAGAAATCTCTCCCCGCCGAGCAGCTCGGCATCCGACCTTACAAAACGGAGTGGGCACCCGCGCAAGTGTTTTGGGAGCACATGTGCAATTCATACATGGGAACAGATCCAGTTACCATGAGTCGCCTGCTCAGCCAACTTACATCCGTCAAAATGAGTCAAGGGGAAAAGGCGGGACCATATATCAATCGGTGCCGCAATTTGCACGATCATATCAAGAATTGCGGCAGAACCGTCCATGGCGACAAGTCCGTCTCGATGCTCCTCTCCGGACTAGGACCCAATTAACGTCAATGCTAGTCATTGCTTCGCGCTTGAGCAACCATTTCCAAGTTCGCCTTATGCACCACACTCCTCTCCGAGCAGAAGGAAATTGATTTGTACAACGATAAGAACAACAAGAGGGAGTTGTTAGTGTTCTTCGCTCGAGCAACTGAAGGAAAGTCACACGAGAAGAAGGGACTCTTCTACAAATACTGCAAAAAAAGTCAAGTCACACCATGGACCGATGCTACAAATGCAAGGCTGCTAACGAGAGGCGCAGCAACAACTCACCTGGTCAACAGCTCGCGGTGCCTTCTTCAACTCCAGCCGTGACAACGACAATGTCGCCGCCCTCTGTCGCGAGTACTTCTCAAACCCTTGCACGCATCTCATCCAAGGACAATGGAAAAGGGTCAATCTTGAGCTACATGGTGCGTCGCAGAGGTATTCGCTACTACGACGAAACTGAATTTCCGCCAATCGCACCAATTGACCCAATCACACCAAGCCCAAAGAATGATCTCGCAATCATCCCTTGGATCGATAGGCCGACCAACATCCCACCTCATTTTGAGTTGCCTCCAAGCACACCAGAGTCTCCTCCCAGCTTCCCCGCAAAGCACGAGAACGGTCTCTCGCCTTACTGCATCGATGTCGACCGCATCATCATTTTTAAAGATCGCAAGCATCGCGCGACGAAGCGGCGACAACTTCAATACCTGGTACCTTGACAGCTGCTGCAGGCAATACATAGATGCAACCACTATGCGAAATCACCGTCGCAAACAACAACCGACTGCAAGCGTACGAAATCAGAGAGATCTACCTTGAGTCGGAAGACACCCACTTCACCATTCGCATTAGAGACGTTCTGGTCATCGCCGATCTTCGGTTTAATCTCCTCTGTGCTGCACAACTCATGAACTGTGGAGTGGACACTAGAAGCTGCAGTGAGGAAAGCTTCGAACTATCTTACAAAAACTCTTACATCGGGAAGGCGATCGATGACGAAGGGGTCCTCGTGTTAAACTTCATGTCGCAAGGAAACACTGGCAACTCCGAGCGAACTCTTCTGCTCAAAACAACACCCGCAAAACGCCAACTTGAACCCCCCTGTATCGGATGGTCTTCATCGCTCGTGCCATCCCAACTGCCTCGACCACCACTCCCCGAGATACCGGACCTGCAACAATGGAAGAAGAAGCAGACAGCAGAGTGTCAGCAACTGCAGGACAAGCTCACACTAGGGGTTGGGGAGCGACGGGAGCAGCCTCACCTAGCTGGACCGGTGTCACAACCGGCGCGTGGGGAGTACCACAGACACTAGCAGAAGGAGTTTTCGCTGGAGGCGGTTGGGGAACGACAACTTCACAAGACGGCTAGGGACAACCGAGCTCTCCTTATCCTGAAGCCCCAACTCTTCCACCTTAAGACGTGGCAGCAAGAGACCCATATTGGGCAACGCGCGGCACCAGCTGGGGAGGACCTCCTCTTCCAGTTCGGTACACGTACGAACCTGCAGAGGAAGAGCAAGAGGAGACATAAGGAATACTTTACAATTTCGACAGAGCATCAGAGGCTACCAGAACCTACCAAAGAAGCACCACCGTCGGAACAAGGACCTCAGTTAATCTCGGTCACCAGCGATGAGTATCTCTATCATCGCATCCCGATGGAGGGACTCCCCGCTTTCGAGTGGCCCGAAGTGGCACGTCTACACCTCCTCTTAACCACCGGTGACTCAATGCACGTCACTGATACGGACGATGTCGCTGTCAGAAACTAACGGCCAGGAATAAATGAACTATGAGAATGATGGGTACAAGTAGTAACCCTAATTTGGGTTGTACCCCATATGGGCTACCCCTATACAGCCTACACAACAATATAACAGTTTGACACACCCCCATAGGCAAAGCGGGGGAGAACAAAGGGTCACAAGACCATTCAAGAAAAACAAAGCAAGCTCAGGGTGGATCACGAAGTCACCACACACTCTGAGCACAAGCAAATGGCCACAAGGCCAGTTCACATGCAGAGTTATGTAAGTGGGAACAAGCAGTACAGTGATTACAATATAGCAAGTGTAAGCATGCAGATATGAGTATATAGATCACAGTACAAGCAAAGTCACAAAGTGAGCAAATGAGGCAGAGTAGGCACAACAAGGCCTAAAACAGTACAGAAACGCTGATGAGCACAAGGCTGAAGTGCCTTGGTGAGTATATCAGCGCTGTTGGCCCGAGTGGCCACGTAAGCAAGACGAAGCTGACCACGCTGCTGCAACTCTCGAGCAAGGGAATAACGCAGAGCGATATGCTTCGTACTGTGCTCCAGTCTGTGCTTGTGACACAAGGCAATCACGGCCTTGTTGTCTACGTACAGAAATGGAGGAGAACTAGGCCGCTCCCCCAAGTCGGTCAGCAGGTAGGTGAGCCAGCGTAACTCCTATGCAGCCATGGCCCCTGCGTAGATCTCAGCCTCACAACTGGAACTGAGAACAGAAGACGAGCGGGTAGACCGCCAAGAATCAGAACCGGAGCCAAAGGCTGAAGGTGTAACCCTGTGACGACCGCTGTGTAGCCAAGTCGTCAACCCAAGACGCGTCTGCGTGGCCAGTGAGAACAACTCGACTCCGTCCTCCACGCACGAGCCCCATGCACGACGTACTGCACAAGGAGAGAAACACCCTCTTCGCGGCCTCCCGCTGCTCTGGTCGGTGTCTCTCGGGCGCAACGTAGCGTGCCAGGATGATAAGAGGGTAGGCAAAGTCAGGTCGAGTTCATCAGGTACATGAAGCAGCCCACAAGCTCTGCATACGGGCCACTCAGCTCTACGGACTCGTTCGAAGGTGGAGCTGAGAGCGAGTGACCGGTAGGTAGAGGAGTGGACTGTGGAGAGGAGTACTTGAAGCGGAAGCGCTGAGGACCTGCTGCACCATGTGTGACTGAGTCAAGGTGATGGTGCGCCGTGCTCTGTCCTGGATGATATGCAAGCCAAGATAGCTGCGCAGCTCACCCAGGTCTGTGCACGTGTCTCTCTTCTACAGCTCCAACATCACTAGGGCTAGTGCCTCAGTGTGAGCAGTGGCAAAAACCAAGTCGTTGACGTACACGAGGATGTAGAACGGCGGCAGCAAAGTGTCGGTGCGCAGAAACAGCGACGGGTCAGCAATCGAAGGAGCAAACCCAAGAGCTGCAAGTGTCGTCTTCAGTGTGTCGTGCCACTCGCGAGGCGCCAGGCGGAGACCGTAGACTGGCCGCCGAAGGCTCCACTGAGTACCTACAGGAAACGACCTAGTGAAGCCAGGTGGGCGTCGCAGCCAGATCTCCTCGTGTAGGCTGCCATGTAAGAAAGCTGTGCTGAAGTCGAGGGAGTGCAGCTCGTAGTCACGCTGAGCTGTGACGTGCAGCAGCACCCGAAGAGTCGTCATCTTTGGGGTAGGGGAGAAGGTCTGGAAGAAGTCAATTACCTATTGCTTACTAAAGCCTCGCGCAACGTAACGAGCCTTAAAGACAGGTGGAGAACCAGGCGACCGCTTCACCCTGAAAATCCACATGACACCAACTATGTTCACCCCATGAGGGGGAACTGCGTGGACGTAAGTGCTTGTGGACTTCCAGGATGCCATCTATGCCAGCAGCACCCATAATCGCCTCTGCGTAAGAGCGAGGAGTCGGGACGTCTGGTGCATCAGGGTCTCCCTCAGGTGCAAGCAGCATGGACACGAGATGAGGTACAGCAGCTGCAAGATACTCAAAGTCCTCCTGCCTGTCCTCAAGGACGTCCATGCCAAGAGCACACTCACCCCCGACGGACGGAGGACAGGCAGACTCTTACTCAGCAACAAGACTAGCGGCGTAGTCGAGACGACAGCTAGCAACAAAGTCGACAAGCTCAGCAACTAAGGCAGACGCAGTAGTGGACTCAAACGAAGTGTCGGTGACAACAGTGGCCAGAAGACGTGTGACAGCAGCTCCAGCACCTCCAGCACCAGCACCCAGGCTTCGCACGCTCAGGCTCAGCACCCCTAGACGCAGCATCCCTAGCAGCACCTCCCCCAGCAGCACCAGAGTCGACAGCTACCCCGACAGGCTCAGCCAAGGGGAGTGGGTCTACCTGAGACACACCTGAGGGAGCAGGACCCTGAGGGGGAAGGGAGTCTACCGGAGGGTGACCGGGAGTGAGGAAGAGCGGCGGGGGGGGGAAGAGGGGCAGGGTGGTAGGGGAAGAGACGGTAGAAGGGAACCGACTCGTCAAACGTGAGATCCTGAAAGGTCAGGATTTGGCACGGGGTGGGGTGGTAAAACTGCCAGCCAGGCGCGTCAGGGGGAAAGCCAAGGAAGACGCAGAGAACGGCGCGCGAGGAGAGCTTGTCCGCGGAGGTATCCTGGAAAAAGGCACGACATCCTTAGACATGGAACACCGACGCATCGCCAACCTCCCCCGTCCAACACAGTGTAGGCGAAGTTTCCGTTGAGACACGGGGCCAGAGGTTGAGCTGATGCGTGGCGTACCGGACCGCAAACGGCCACAGAAAATGGGGAGCAGCCGCATGGATCATGGAGGTACGAACCACCTCCATGACTAAGCCTATGCGGCGCTCAGCAACCCTATTTTTCTGCGGGGAGGCCGGAAGCGTGAACGACTGGAGGATGCCCTCCCCATGACAAAAGTCCCGCAAGATGACGGAGGAGACCTCACCACCTCTGTCAGAGTGCAGATGCATAACAGGAAGGTCCTCACGGAACCGCTCGCGGAGCTGGAGACGGACTGCGCGGATCCAAGGGAAACATCAGGGACCCCTCCCTTGCTGCGCAAGGAGAAGACCGTGGTGTAACGCGTGCAGTTGTCAACAACCAGCAGAAAGTAGCGCTCGCGGCCTTGTCCACGGACGCGGGCTGGGCCCCACACGTCCATGTGGAGATTCTGCAGGGGAGCAGTCGTCGGGGGAAACGAGGAGGAGTGGGGAGCAGCGCGCTGCCACCCCTTGACGCAAGGAAGGCAGGGCGCGGCAGGCGAGGGCGGGAGGGGAGGCAGAGATGCGAGAGTGCATGCCACGGAGGCGTGGCAGGGAGGGGTGACCAAGGTGGTGGTGCCAAAGGAGGTATCAACCCATTTATCCTGAAGGACGGCGTTGCTCACCATGTTCGTAGAGAACGAGGGGAGGTGAAGACTTGAGAGTGAGCCGGATGGAACCGCTGGACACGGGAGAACAGTGGAGGAACGTGCAAGAACTGGGCCCCCTGCGGGGTCAGCCAGACTAACTGCAACAGGTGCAGGGAATGGTGTGACAGTGGTACTGCCGTGAAAGAAACAGCGGGAAGCACCTGAGTCAAGCGTGAAGGTGTGCAAGGCCTCAGCAGGTGCAGTACCAGGGAGAGTAGACTCACTAGCACCTAGAGTAGCAGCCTCTATACCTGGGTCGGGCGGCATACACAGGTAATAGTTACCCTCAGCACTAACAGTCAAGGCATGCATGGCAGTAAGGATAGCATCATAGTCAAGAGCAAAGATATCCACACCTTGCTTAAGCAGCTCTAGCCAGCGGGGGAGCTCAGTCGCGTCGGGAAACTCTGCGGGCAGGTCGTCGACGTAGGCGACGAGAAGAATGAATTTCCCGCGAGATTCCTTCCTGTACATGTCTTGGTCGTGCGGCAGCTGGACGAAGCCGAGTTTGACGAGAAGGGTGTGCAGGTATTGTTGCCACAGGCGAAGCGTTTGTTTGATGCTGCAGAGAAACTTCTGGAGGAGGCAGATGGCGCTGTCGCTTTCTTCGAAGGTGTGCAGCTGCTCCACGAAAATGATGGCGTCGTCATCGCTTTCTTCGAAGGCGTGCAGCTGTTACCCGTGGGAAGGCAGGGGCGGCGCGCGGCCAGCAGGTGGGCGGCACGCGGGCAAGCAGGGGCGGCGCGCAGGCAGGCAGGGGCGACGCGCGGCCAGCAGGGCAGCGCGCGGGCTGCAATGGGTGGCGCGCGGCTAGCAGGGCGGCGCGCGGGCCTGCAAAGGGCGGCGTGCTGGCTGCAAAGGCGGCGCGCGGGCTGTAAAGGGCAGCGCGCTGCCAGCAGGGCGGCGCGCGGGCTGCAGACGGGCGGCGCGCGGGCTGCAAGGGGAGGCACGCGGGTGGCGTGACGCAGGGCAGGGCGTGCGCGGGGCGGCGCGACTCAGGGCAGGGCAGGGCGTGAGCGGGCGGCGCGACGAAGGGCTGGGCGTGCGCGGGGCGGCGCAATGCAGGGCAGGGCAGGGCGCGCGCTGACGGCTCGACGCAGGGCAAGGCGAGCGCGGGGCTGCGCGACACAGGGCAGGGCGTGCACGGGCAGCGTGACGCAAGGCAGGACAGGGCAGGGCAGGGCGTGCGCGGGCGGCGAGACGCAGGGCAGGGCGTGGGATAGCGCGGTAACCGCAATCGGTCACTATCTAATGGTGGGGCCGAAAAAAAACGGTCCTAAGGACCTACTACTCTGAAACCATGTCAGAAACTAACGAGCAGGAATGAGTGAACTATGAGAATGTTGGGTACAAGAACTAACCCTAATTTGGGTTGTACCCCATGCTACAGCCTACACAACAATATAACAGTTTGACAGTCGCCGGTATCCCCGATGCTGTCCTGGAACAAGCCTCCGCTCGAGCCTTCGAAGAAGACGTATGCGAAGTCACCGACAAAGGACCTGAAAATGGGGAGCAAGACTGAAGAAGAAAGAAACAAATATTATCAGATAACGGTCGTTTACCGCGCAGAACCAGCAATATGGCACCAGCGGCTCGGACATCCCTCGCACGTCACACTCAAGAACTCAATCGAAGTCGAAGTCCTCGACACGGAAGGACTGCTCCTACCCGGCGGCGACGTACTTAAGGCGACTTCAAACAGCCCGCCATGCCTCGTCTGTCCCATCGCATCTCTCGCTCACAAGCCCTTCCCAGACTTACCTCCACGAACGCTACCAACCGCTCGAGAAGGTCTACAGCGACTTCATGATACTTAGCCAAGAAGGACTCGACGGAGAATCTAACACGATGACCTTCATCGACGCCTTCACGCGCTACGTTTGGGCCATCAACATCGACTTTCGCTCGCGAGCCTTCGACTGCTTCGTAACCTGGATGAAGCGCGCCGAACGTCAATTAGGACTGTAGCTAAAAGTCTTCCAGACAGATGGGGGTTTGGAGTATTTCTCAACCGAGTTCAAGGAACTTTCGCCAAGAAAGGGATTGAGCACCTGTTGTGCCTGCCCTATGCTTACGAGCAGCAAGGAGTAGCATAACGGACAAACAGGAGCCTCGCCACAAGGATGAGGCCCCGATGAAGCAGTCTGCCATTCCAATGCGTTTTTGCCGTTCGCGATGAACCATGCTGTCCGGCTGCACAAGTCTTCGGAAGCCTCAAGAAAAACACCTCACCTGACAAGGCGTGGACGGGCAGAAAAGCGGCACGCGCCTACTTCGGGTGTTTGGCTGCATTGTACAGTACCGACCTTACACGGCAAGAACAGGAAAATTTGCTGACCGGGCACGCTGAGGAATTCACATCGGGATCGAAAAAGGATTCAAGGAATAGATCGTGCTGGACTACGCGACACACGAAGTGACAAAATCACGTGACTGCATCTTCTACAAGAAGCTGTCTCTGCCACTGTCCTATGAACATCGCGAAGCTGACAAGGCACCGAAAAGGGTTTTCAAGGGGCACCGCAGCTTCACAACATCACAAAATGAGGCTGACGTGGCAGAGGATGCAGATGAAACGAACGTCACACCATTCGACTCTTTTCCCAACAACCCCCTTACAAGCTTATTCCAGACTCCAGCCTTCTTTCAGGTTACACAACTTGATCCCGACAATACAACACGTGAAGCCCACAACTACAACAGCACAGCGCGCCGATCTCCGGATGACGAGTTACCACAACCAAACCCCTCGCAATACATAATCCGCACCAGCCACGACAGCGACGACGACGTTGCCGAAGCTACCAGCGTCCATGGCTACGATCGTCTAGCCTATCAAGAGACCAACGAAACTGGCCTCCGCATCCTTGGGCTCGCAATCGCAGTTCGTCACGCCTCCCCCAAGGAACCCACCATAGTGCGCCAGGCCCTGTCTGGGTCCGACAGCGAGAAACGGAAGGTAGTCATGGCAGCCGTGGTAGCAGCATTGGAGCGACGCGGGACTTGAAAGCTCGTTCCCCAATCATTTGCAAAGGGGGAAGATAATCAGCGGTACGTGGGTCTTCTGAATTAAAACTCTCGCGGAAAGATCTATCGATAAGTACAAAACGAGATGGGTGGTACGCGGCTTCGAGCAAACTCACATGGTAGATTACGACCAGACCTTCGTGCCAGTCGAACAGCACACATCGATGCGCATCTGTTAGAATCTAGAATAGAACGAGAATGAATGAAACTAGGAATGATGGGGATACAAGTAGGCAACCCTAGCAAAGTTGTACCCCCTAAGGCTAAACCCACTATAGCCTACACAATATAAACATATAATGTTTGACACACCCCCATAGGCTAAGTGGGAGACAACCAGATGGTCACAAGACCAGTCAAAGCAAAACAAAGCAAGCTCAGGGTGGATCTCGGGGAAACCACACAAATTCTGAGCACAAGCAAGTGGTCACACGACCAGTTCACATGCAGGTTGATAATATAACAAGAGATACAGTGATCACAACCTAGCAAGAGCAGGCATGCAGGTATATATATAGAGATCACAGTACAAGTAGAGTCAAGAAGTAAGCAAGTGAGGACCAGTAGGCACCAGGCCTAGAACAGTACAGAAGCGCTGATGGTCACAAGGCTGAAGCGCCTTGGTGAACACATCAGCAGTGTTGGCCCGAGTGGCCACGTAACGCAGACGAAGCTGACCGCGCTGCTGCAGCTCTCGAGCAAGGAAGTAGCGCAGAGCGATATGCTTCGTTCTGTGCTCCAGTCTGTGCTCCTCACACAAGGCAATAGCAGCCTTGTTGTCGACGTACAGCACTGGAGGAGAACGAGGCCGCTCTCCCAAGTCGGTCAGCAGGTAGGTGAGCCAGCGTAGCTCCTGTGCAACCATGGCTGTGGCGTAGATCTCAGCCTCACAACTGGAGCTGAGAACAGAAGACGAGCGTGTAGAACGCCAAGAAACTGAACCAGAGCCAAGGCTGAAGGTGTAACCCTGAGACGACCGCTGAGTAGCCTGGTCGTCAGCCCAAGAAGCGTCTGAGTGCCCAGTGAGTACAACTCGGTCTCGTCCTCCAAGCACTAGCCCCATGCCCAACGTACTGCACAAGTAGCGCAACACCCTCTTAGCGGCATCCATGTGCTCCTTCCGGTGACGGCCAGGAGCGACATAGCGTGCAAGGATGCTAAGAGGGTATGCAAGGTCAGGTCGAGTGCAGGTCATCAGGTACATGAGGCAGCCCACAAGCTCTGGATACGGGCCACTCGGCTCTACGGAATCATCCGAAGGCAGAGCTGAGAGCGAGTGACCGGTAGGCAGAGGAGTGGCCTGAGGCAAGGAGTACGTGAAGCGGAAGCGCTGAAGGACCTGCTGCACCATGTGTGACTGAGTCAAGGTGATGGTGCACCGTGCTCTGTCCCGGGTGATCCGCAAGCCAAGATAGCTTGTCAGTTCACCCAGGTCTGTGCACGTGTGTCTCTTCTGCAGGTCCGACTTCACGTGGGCGAGTGCCGCAATGTCAGCAGTGGCAAAGACCAAGTCGTCCACGTACACGAGGATGTAGAACGGCGGCAGTGAAGTGTCGGTGCGTAGAAACAGCGACGGGTCAGCAGTAGAAGGAGCGAACCCAAGAGCCGCAAGTGTAGTCCTCAGTGTGTCGTGCCACTCACGCGGCGCCTGGCGGAGACCATAGACTAGCCGCCGGAGGCTCCACTGGGTACCAGGAGGGAACGACCCAGTGAAGCCAGGTGGGCGGCGCAGCCAGATCTCCTCGTGCAGGTTGCCCTGTAGGAAAGCAGTGCTGAAGTCAAGAGAATGGAGCTCGTAGTCACGCTGAGCGGCGACGTGCAGCAGAACCCGAAGAGTGGTCATCTTCGGGGTCGGGGAGAAGGTCTGGAAGAAGTCAACTCCCTCTCGCTGACTGAAGCCTCGTGCAACGTAACGCGCCTTGAAGACAGGCGGAGAACCCGGCGGCCGCTTCACCCTGAAAATCCACATGCCACTGACGATGTTCGCCCCAGGTGGGGGAACCTCATCGACGTAGGTGCCTGTGGACTTCCAGGAAGCCATCTCTGCGTCCATGGCTGTTTGCCACTGAGAGGAGTACTCACCCGCGATCGCCTCAGCGTAAGAGCGCGGGGTCGGGATGTCTGGAGCATCCGGGTCTCCCTCAGGGGCAACCAGCATGGACACGAGATGAGGTAAAGCAGCGGCAAAGCACTCAAACTCCTCCTGCCTGTCCTCAAGGACGTCCGTGCCAAGAGCACACTCACCCCCGACGGACGGAGGACAGACAGACTCAGACTCAGACTCAGCGACAAGGCTAGCGGCGTAGTCGAGACGACAAGTGGCAGCAAAGTCAACTAACTCAGCGACTAGAGCAGACGCAGCAGAGGACTCAAAGAAAGGGTCAGTGACAACAGTGGCGAGGAGACGCGTGACAGTAGGACTGGCAGCACAAAGGGAGTCGGACTCCGGGTCAGCAAGAGCAGGAAGAGAGGACGCAGGAGGAGACGGCAGGGGGACGCGCTGAGGAGCAGAGGAAGGACGAAGCGCCATCTGGTGAGTGCCTGGGACAGCAGGAGGACGCTGACGAGGGACACGACGACCAGTGTGAGCAGCACGAACAGGCGACGCACGACGAGACTCGGGCGACGCAGGACGAGACTCAGGCTCACGACGCTCTGTAAGACCTCCAGTCGGACCAGTGTAAGGAGAAGGACCAGGGAGTGGTAAGGCAGGAGGTAACTGTGACTGCGACTGGACTAGCGGAAGACACTCTAAGGAGGGAGCAGGACAGGGAGGAGGTGACTGACCAAGAACCTGCTGAAGGAGTGGAACGAAGTACGGCTGCGGCCGCGTAGCACCAGCAGATAGACCACCAGTAGGCTCAGTTCCAGGGTCTCCAGCTATAGCGCCCGCAGGACCACCAGTAGCTCCAGCAGCGCGAGCACCTCCAGCACCAGCAGCAGCTCCAACTCCAGGGTCCGCAGCACCAGCAGCACCTCCAGTAGTAGCAGCACCTCCAGCAGCTCCAGCAGCCCCAGCACCAGCAGCACCTCTTGCAACTCCAGCAGCACCAGCAGCACCACCAGCACCACCAGTACCAGCAGCACCTCTAGCAGTAGCAGCACCTCCAGCAGCTCCAGCAGCACCAGCACCAGCAGCACCTCCAGCAGCTCCAGCAGCACCAGCAGCACCACCAGTAGCAGCAGCACCTCCAGCAGCTCCAGCAGCTCCAGTACCAGTAGTACCTCCAGCAGCGCCAGCAGCACCGCCAGCAGCAGCACCTCCAGCAGCTCCAGCACCAGCAGCACCTCCAGTAGCGCCAGCCGCACCGCCAGCAGCAGCAGCACCTCCAGCACCAGGGTCCGCGACACTAGGAGCGCCACTCCGGAGACTGCAGCGCCGAGCGTACCACTCTCGGAGCCACTGGGGAGAGGGCAGCTCCCGCCTAGGAGGGGAAGCACTAGCACCAGCTCCAGCAGCAATCCTAGCTCCAGAAGCAACTCTCCTGAGGCTGCAGTACTGTAAGTACCACTCACGCAGCTGCTGTGAGGAGAGAGCTCCTCCAGGTGTAGCACTCCCAGGCTCAGCACCTCCAGACTCAGCACCCCCAGACTCAGCACCCGCAGGCTCCGCACCCCCAGGCTCAGCACCCCCAGACTCCGCAACCCCAGGCTCCGCACCCCCAGGCTCCGCATCCCCAGGCTCCGCACGCTCAGGCTCAGCACCCCTAGCAGGACGAGAGTCGACAGCTACCTCGACAGGCTCAACCGGGTCTACCTGGGACACACCTGAGGGAGCGGCACCCTGAGGGGGGAGGGGGTCTACCACAGCAGCACCTGGCGCGAGGAAGAGAGGCGGGGGGGGGAGCGGGGCAGTGCGGTAGGGGAAGAGGCGGTAGTAGGGCACCGACTCGTCAAAAGTGACGTCCTGAGAGGGCAGGACACGGCGCGAGGTGGCGTGGTAAAACTGCCAACCAGACGCGTCCGGGACAAAGCCAAGGAAGACACAAGGAACAGCGCGGGAGGAGAGCTTGTCCGCAGACGTATCGCGGACAAAAGCTCGAGATCCCCAGACCCGGAAACGCGACGCATCGCCAACCTCCCCCGTCCACAGCAGTGTGGGCGAGGTCTCCGGCAAGGAGACACGGGGCCAGAGGTTGAGCTGATGCGCAGCGTACCGGACCGCAAACGGCCACAGAAAGTGGGGGGCAGCCGCATGGATCAAGGAGGTACGAGCGACCTCCATGACCAAGCCAATGCGGCGCTCAGCAACCCCATTCTGCTGTGGAGAGGCCGGAAGCGTGAACGACTGCTCAATGCCGTGCTCCGCACAGTAGGCTGCCAAGAGGTCGGAGGAGAACTCACCACCTCTGTCAGAGTGCAGACGCAGGACAGGAAAGTCCGAGTGGAACCTCTCGCTGAGCTAAAGACGGGCTCTGCGGATCCAAGGGATCAAAACATCAGGGACCTCACCCTTGGTGCGCAAGGGGAAGACCGTGGTGTAGCGCGAGTAGTCGTCAACAACAATCAGGAAGTACCTCTCCTGACCCTGACCACGGACGCGGGCTGGGCCCCACACGTCCATGTGGAGCGTCTGCAAGGGAGCAGTCGTCGGGGGAAACGAGGAGGAGTGAGGAGCGGCGCGCTGCCGCCCCTCAACACAAGGAAGACAGGGAGGAGCAGGCGAGGGTGGGAGGGGAGGGAGTACCCGGGGAAGACCAGAGACAAGGTACCGTTTGTGCATGGCACGAAGGCGCTGCACTGACGGGTGACCAAGACGGTGGTGCCAGAGGACGGTCTCGTGTGCTAGAGAGCGACACGAGCAGAGGGCAGACAGCTGACCTGAAGCAGACGCAGACGCAGCTACCTAAGGGGACTCAGTGGTCAGTGTGTACAGGTCCGACCCCGGCTGCCGAGTGAAGGTAGCCAGGTGACGGCCCGTCCGAGCACACGTGCAGTGTGTCACGCACTCGTAGGCAGGGGTGAACTGGTGGACACCCCCGTCCTGGAGCGCACAACCCGCCACCAAGTTTGTAGAGAACGAGGGGAGGTGGAGACCTGATAGTGTGCCCGACGGAACCGCAGGACAAGGAAGGACAGTGGAGGAGGTCGCAATGACCGGACCCCCAGAGGGGTCAGCAAGGGAGACAGCAACTGGCCGAGCAAGCTGCTCAAGGGCAGTGCGGTCACGAAAGAAACAGCGAGAAGCACCTGAGTCCAGTGTGAAGGTGTGCAGTGCCTCAGTAGACTCAGTACCAGGGGGGGCAGACTCACGAGTACCTAGAGCAGCAGCCTCACCAGCACCTGGGGCAACAGACACTCTAGCACCTAGAGCGGCAGCCTCACCAGTACCTAGAGCAGTAGACTGGATACCGGGGTCAGGCGGCACACACAGGTGACAGGCACTCTCAGCACTAGTAGACAATGCATACATGGCAGTGAGGATAGCATCATAGTCAAGAGCAAAGATATCTACCCTCTGCCTAAGCAGCTCCACCAAGTCGGGGAGCTCAGCGTCGTCGCCAAGCTCTGTACGCCAAACGTCGCCCAGACGGGCAAAGCAGTGGGACTCTGTGTGACCACGTGTCCCGCAAGGCTGACCAGTCCGGACACCTGTGCGAATGACGTACGGGCAGCGAGCAGTACTCAGTGACCCTCTACTCTGAGCGTACCACTCACGAAGCTGCTGGGGCGAAAGAGCCTCGCGTAGACGACGCGGCTGCTGCACTGGGCCACTAAAAGAAACTCCCAAACTACCCACTCCAGGACGACTCCCACTACTGCCACCCCGACAACCCCAACTGGCGTACCACTCACGAAGCTGCTGGGGCGTGAGGGACACACGCGGACGGCCCTGGAGCTGCATCTGGCCACGCCAGGAGCAGCAGTAGAAGCAGTAGCAGCAGCAGTAACAGCAGTAGTAGTACGGGCAGGGCAGTGCTCACCAGTGGTGGGAAGGGCAGGCGTACGAGCGGGGCGACTGCGGGGCCGCCACAGCGGCCGCTCCAGGGGCGGCTGCTCCAGGGGCGGCTGTTCCAAGGGCCAGGAGCGGCTCCTGCAGTGGCAGCTGCTCCAGGGGCGGCTGCTCCAGTGGCCAGGGGCGGCTGCTGCAGGGGCGGCTGCTCCAGTGGCCAGCTGCTCCAGTGGCCAGGGGCGGCTGCTGCAGGGGCGGCTGCTCCAGAGGCCAGGCGCGGGTTAGGTCACGGCGACTCAGCGGGCAGGGGCGACGCGTGGGCAGGGGCGACGCGGCGGGCAGGGCGACGCGGCGGGCAGGGCGACGCGGCGGGCAAGGGCGACGCCGTGGGCAGGGCGACGCAGTGGGCAGGTGGCGACGCCGCGGGCAGGGCGACGCGGCGAGCAGGGGCGACGCCGCGGGCAGGTGACGACGCCGCGGGCAGGGCGACGCGGCGGGCAGGTGGCGACGCCGCGGGCAGGGCGACGCGGCGAGCAGGTGACGACGCCGCGGGTAGGGCGACGCGGCGGGCAGGTGGCGACGCCGTGGGCAGGGCGACGCGGCGAGCAGGTGACGATGCCGCGGGCAGGGCGACGCGGCGGGCAGGTGGCGATGCCGTGGGCAGGTGGCGACGCCGCGGACAGGTGGCGACGCCGCGGACAGGTGGCGACGCCGCGGGCAGGCGGCGACGCCGGGGGCAGGGCGACGCGGCGGGCGGCGAGAGCCTGCAGGGGCGGCGCGCGGTCGGGCATAGGCTGCGCGCGGGCCTGACGGGTCTGCAGGGGCGGCTCTCGAGCCTGACGGGCCTGCAGAGGCGGCTCGGGGGGGGGCTGACGGGTCTGCAGAGGCGGCTCGGGGGCCTGACGGACCTGCAGGGGCGGCTCGAGGGCCGTACTAGCTTGCAGGAGGCAGCGCGAGGGCTACAGGACGGCACTCGGGCAGACCGAAGGGCGGGGCGCGCGAGGGCGCACGAGCAGAGAAAGGCGCACGAGGGCGCACGAGGGCGCTCGAGCAGAGAAAGGCGCACGAGGGAGCACGTAAGGTAGGGCGCACGAGGGCGCTTCTAGCGGAATAGTGGGCCCGTAGTAGAAAGCGGTCCTAGGTAGCAACCTAGGCTCGTGATACCATGTTAGAATCTAGAATAGAACGAGAATGAATGAAACTAGGAATGATGGGGATACAAGTAGGCAACCCTAGCAAAGTTGTACCCCCTAAGGCTAAACCCACTATAGCCTACACAATATAAACATATAATGTTTGACAGCATCCTCATCTGCATCGCAGCCTTCAAGCAGCGACCGCTCCGGCAGATCGACGTCGAAAGTGCATTCCTATATGCAATCGTCGACGCCATCATTTTCGTGGAGCAGCTGCACGCCTTTGAAGAAAGCGACGGCGCCATCTGCCTCCTCCAGAAGTTTCTCTGCGGCATTAAACAAGCGCCTCGCCTGTGGCAACAATACCTGCACATCGTTCTCGTCAAACTCGGCTTTGTCCAGCTGCCGCATGACCAAGGCATGTACCGGAAGGAATCTCGCGGGAAATTCATTCTTCTCGTCGGCTACGTCGACGACCTCCTCTACACCGACGACGACACAGAACTGCTTGATCGCTTCGAAGCAGACATAAAGAAGAAGCTCGAAGTGACGACCAACCACAATGTCACGCAATTCCTAGGTCTCAACATCACCCACTCCTCTACCTCCATCCACCTCTCCGCCGCCAAGTACGCGGAAATCGCCTCGATCAACCTCACCACCCCCTTTAGTACTCATCCTCCCGACCATGAACCCGATACCATGCCGCTGTCAACCAAAAACCATCGCCTCTATCAGCAGCAACTGGGTTGCTTGCTGTTTGACGTCGTCACGTGCCGGCCGGATCTCTCCTACGTCGCCAGCCAGCTCGCACAGTACCTACGACGACCTGAAGGAGAGAAACTACTGGACCTACGCCGAGCATTCCAATACTTCATCTCCACCCCTGACGCCTGACTCACGTACATGGCCAACTTAACATCTAATCTATAGCTTCATGGCGACATAGACGCGGACCACGCAGGAGATGCTGACTACAGACGATCCAACCTGCTGGACGCATCTCCTGTAAATCCCAAAAGCAGAAGCTCATCGCCCTTTCGTCAGCCGAAGCTGAATTCATCGCCATCAGCGCAGCTGTTCGCGAAGGACTGTATTTGATGGAGTTTGTGCAGGAAGCAAAAGTGACGATGAACGGGCACTTCACATTACTCTGCGAAAATCAGAGCGCGATCAAAATTGCAAACAAGCCTGGCTTCGTGAACCGCACGAAGCATATCGCACTCCGTCACTTCTTCGTCAAGGACGAAGTCAAACTCACGTATTTCCCAACTGGTGACATGGCAGCTGACTTCCTGACCAAGAAGTTGCCACGTCAGAAGTTTCAGCATTGCGCCGACCTCTGCGGGATCTTGACAAAATCCCAATGGGCTCACTTTCAAGAATGAAGGAAGTGTTGGAATAACCGACGGTTATGATAACATTCCCAAAGGCTTCACTTAGCGCATCGCTTCATTACGAGGCAACGCACATATACTACTATCGTGTTAAGCTCGTATAGAGCACGCGACAGCTCGAGAGTCACTCGAAGGTCAACAGTCACAGATAGTCAACGGTCGTGATTGTTGACCGCCTAGTAACCGTACTTGGAGGTTACACGATGCAACTCGGTAACTGTCGAGTAGAGTAATAGTCGTGGTTACTGTAGCAATGCAATATAGTTAATAAGGGAATGTACCCCTCAGAGTAAATGGCTAACAATTTTGTTCTCTTTTCAACTATTATTAGCAAGGTCATTATCAGACTTCAGTGTCTTCTTACAACTTACCATGCCATATCCTATCCACTACGATTCCCGATTATATTAACATTCTTCTCAACTTTGTTGGTCTTATCCTAATCTATCGATTCCTTTGTTACCGTAAGCCATCGGATATAAGCGTAGGCCCCAAATAAGTGCCGACGCTTATAAAAGGATGACGGCACTTATACCCGGTCCTCGATATAAGCGCACCCCTGAAGGCTTACGGATTATAAGTGCCACACTCTTTTTGTCCTTGTTATAACTTTACGTACTGAAATTGTTGTAATGAAGCTCAAATTCCCATTCCCACTGTTTGAATTTCGACACCCCTCACCTCGCTCGGCTCATTGCCAGCGCCCAGTCTGAATGAGCTGACAGGGGCATAATGTGACTCATTCTGACTGTGTGCGTTGGCAAGGAATCGTTCCCTGCCCACTTGCACGAGATTCTCAATTCCAGCCATATATAGTTTCGACTCGATTCAAATCGCGAGAACGAGATCTACAGTTCGGTGTTAAAAAGACGCATTTCATATATGTCATTTTATCAACGCCGACGCTTATAAAAATCCTCAATTATCACTCTTCTCTTCTCCTCCTGATCTTCTCTCATTATCTCTCTTTCCTTGTTCCACCCTTACAACCTTTCCTATTTCCTATCTCTCGTCCGCTTCTTCAAATACATGAATTCGTATTTGTTAGAGTGAGGATCTTGAATAGGATAGGAATGCCTTAGAAGAGTTTGGTAGCGGAAGTCTTTGTGGTAGGAACTCTGATCATAGTGAATGTAAATGACAAAGTTAATTAAAACAAAGATTACACACATGATAAATAGTTCTAGCTAGCCATGTACCCTGAGGGGTGCATTCCCTTATTCTAACTGCTTTACAAACATTTCTACAGTGACTCTGACTATTGCACTTCTTTCTTGTTACCGAGTCGTTGCATGTAACCGGTGCGTACGGTTACGCCTGTTGCCATTCCTCGATGGTAAGTCAACCGTCGGTCCAGATGGTCAACAGTCGCGATAGTTGACTTTGCAACTGTTGACCTTCCTGCCCTTGGTACGGGCTGATCCAATGCTACTGCTAGCGCTGCTGGCGGGTGCGATACTGCTGCACCTACGGGAATGCTACGTATAATTCCCTTCATACTCCAACACTCCCCTTCATTCCTGGAGGTGCGCCGTGGCTCTTTCGGACGACTCCGCACAGGTCCGAGCAGTACTTAAACTTCTGACGTGGCAGTTTCTTCGTCAGAAAATCAGCTGCCATCTCGCCAGTTGGGCAGTAGGTGAGCTAGACCTTTCCTTTGTCGATTTCGTCTTTGACAAAGAAGTAACGCAGGGCGATGTGTTTCGTGCGATTGACGAAGCCTGGTTTGCTTGCAATTTTGATTGCACTCTGATTGTCGCAAAGTAACTTGAAGGACCCGTTCATCGCCGTCTTCGTTTCCTGTAGGAGCTTCTTGAGTTAGAGTCCTTCGCGAACTGCTGAGATGAATTCTGCTTCTGCTGACGAAAGGGCGATGAGCTCCTGCTTCTGTGAGTTCCAGGAGATGGTTCCTGCAGGCTCAATTTTGAAAATGAAGCCTGTGCGGGACCTCCTGTTATCTGCGTCCCCAGCGTGATCCGCATCCACGTAGCCAGTAAGTTTTAAGGTAACCGTTAGATTCGCTGTGTAGGTGAGGCCGACATCGGGCGAGAAATGGAGTGACCTTATGGTCAATGGTCACTTCCAGCTTCTCTTGGATGTCGCGTTCGAAGCGATCGAGCAGCTCCGCGTCGTCTCCGGTGTGGAGAAGATCGTCCACGTAGGCGACGAGTAGGATGAAATGACCAAGGGATTCGAGGCGGTACATCCCTTGATCGTGAGGGAGCTGCTGGAAGCCGAGCTCGATGAGCACGATGTGAAGGTACTGCTGCCACAGGCATCGCGCCTGCTTGATGCCGTACAGGAACTTCTGGAGGAGGCAGAAGGCGTGCGGCTGCTTGACGTAGATGATGGTGTCGATGATTGCGTAGAGGAAGGCGTTGGAGACGTCAATCTTGCGGAGAGGGTGCTGCTTCACGGCAGCAATGCAGAGGAGAATCCGGACGGAGGTATGGCGGCCGACAGGTGCAAATTTTTTGTTGTAGTCCACGAACTGTGTTTGCTCGAATCTGCGGACTGCCCAACGCGCCTTGTATTTGTCAACAGTCCCGTCCGCGGGAGTTTTAATCCTGAAAACCCATTTTCCCATGAGAATGTTTCTCCCCTTTGCGTGTCGTCATGGTACCAGCTTCCAAGTGCCACGACGCTGGAGTGCAGCGACTTCTGCAGCCATGGCGGCTCTCCACTTCTAGGCATCGGGCCCGCTGAGGGCTTGGCGAACGGTGGTGGGCTCGACCAATTGCTGGTTACCCCGAACGGCGACGGCGAGTCCAAGGATGCGAAGGCCTGTGAGGTTGGATTTAGCTGCGCTGGTTACTTCAACCACGTCGTCGTCGTCGCCAGGGGTGTCGCGAATGGTGTCGCGAGAAGAATTCCGAGCTGGATCTTCGTCCATGGTTGATTGCATGTCTGCACTTGCATAGTCGTGCTGTGCCTGTACTGCTTCATGTGGATCGAGTTCCGTTGGTGAAAATGTGGGTCCTTGAAAAATGTTGGCTGGTGCGTTCTGAGCAGTGCGGTGCTGGCGGTACAGTGGCAGGGCCAGCCTTTTGTAGAAGATGCAGTCACGTAAACGCGTGAGCTGGTGGGTGGCGAAGTCCATGATCGTCCGGCGTGGTATTCGGATTCGATTTCGAGGTGAATGCCCCAGCGGAAGCGGTCTTCAAAATTTCCTGCCTGTGCAGTGTGGGGGCGGTACTGTACCATACACCCGAAAACCCGCAGCATGCGTGTGTCAGGGTGTTTTCCGGTCCACTCTTTGAAGGATGAGCTGTTGTTGGGCAGTGCTTTCGAGGAAAGCATGTTGTGCAGCCGAACTGCATGCGCCATCGCGAAGGGCCAGTATTCGGTTGGCACAGCTGACTGCGTCATGAGGGCTCACATTTTTGCTGCGAGGCTCCTGTTGGTTCGCTCGCCCAGTCCCTGCTGTTCGTGAGCGTAGGGAAGGGAAATCATCCTCTTGATCCCCTTTTGCTTGCAGAGGGTTTTGAACTTGTCCGTTTGGTACTCCAGGGCTCCGTCTGTCTGGAATGCCTTCAGCTTCTGTCCGTCGCTCTGGGTTTCCGCCATGCTCACCCAGACTTCGAAGCATTGGTAGGCGAGATAGCGGTTGTTGACGTTTACCGCCCAGACGAAGCGTGTGCCAGCGTCGATGAAGGTAAGTGTGTACTGCTCCCCTCCGACTCCTTTCGCCGTGAGCACCAGAAAATTGCTGTAGACTTTCTCCAGCGGTTTGTAGTGTTCGGCTCCAGGGATCTTTTCGGCGAAGGACATATGGCGTAGCGCGGCTGCCGGGCAGACGGTGCAATTAGGTAAGTCAATTCTTCGCTTGAGTAGCTTTCCATCTGGCAGCAACAGTGCGTTTGCCGCAAAAACGTTTGCGTTGATGCAGTTGTTGAGCACTTCAATCGATGGGTGTCCGAAACGTTGGTGCCAAACTTCTCCGTCGGCCCGATATTCCTTTGTGCGCGCGTAAAGCTCCTTCTCTCGTCCTAATATTGTCTCTGCGGTTTCCTTCCCAATTTGTTCCGCAGGTTCGTTGGGCACCGTGACTCGAACTGCCGTTGCTTGGAGTGTCGCGCCGTAGTACGTCTCGCTGGTGTCGCCGATTGTGGTGGTGTCAATCGTCACCGGCAGCTCCAGTGGCCCTTTAGGAGGCGGGGGCAAGATTCTCGGGCGACGATCTTCAGGTTGCGTAATTTCTCCTTCTTCAAAGTCGGTGTCGCCTATCACCACTCCCCTTGTCTCGAGGCGGAGGTATTCCGTTGTAATGGGAATTAGGTGAGGTCCGTACTCCATTAGCGACTCTTTCTCCTCTGCTTCTGGCGCCTCCTCAGTAATCTCTGGTTCTTCTGCTGCTTCTGCTTCCTATGCTGCTGGTTCTTCAGCGATGTTTCCCCATCCAGCTTCGGCTGCGGCGGCTTCTCCCAGCGCGGTGTTCTCCGTGACCCATTGCGCGTCCATCGCGTCCCATCCTTCAGGGGTGTTCCAGCCGGTAGGTTGCTGTACGTGAGGCCAGATTGCTCGCGCGAATCTTTCGACATTTGTGTTTGTCGTTTCAGTCGCCGCGACCGTTGGTTCTGATGTGGTCTCTCCTCCTTCTTCCACGGCTTTCGGTCCTGTGTCTGCAGGGTTCGTGGTTGAGGCGACAGGAACAGCAAGCGCGCGGAAGTTTCCATCAACGCCGGGTTGTTGATAGTCGGTTTCTTCAGGATGGCTCCACCTTGGCGGTGACGGATGGCCGGGTGGATCAAGAACGAGGATGTGTTGATTGTCCCCGGAGGTTTTGGGTGACTCAAAGTCGAGCACGAACACTCCTTCGACGCTCGTTGCCTTTCCGATGAAGATTCCATTGTATATTAAATGAAGCTCGTTTTCGGTTGTTTGCAGGCCGACTCCGTGTCAAACTCATATGCTATAGTCTATCTAGGCTGTAGTGGGGTAGACACTATAGGGTACAACACTTCTAGGTTTCCTACTTGTACCCACTTCTTCCTTAGTCATTCATCCCTCTTTCTTCTCATGGTATAGAGCGGGTTCCCTAGTGGGACCGTTTCTTCCTAAGGGCCCACCATTAATTTTTTTTTTCCTAACCTGCCCGAAGCGCGCTTCGCGCTCTGACCTGCCCTACCCTTTCGCGGCCCCTTAGCGGCCTGCCCTGCTCCTGAGGCCCGTCGCGGCCCCCCTTTGCGGCCCCTTCGCGGCCCCTTCGCGGCCCCTTAGCGGCCGCTTCGCGGCCCCTTAGCGCCCCCCCCTTCGCGGCCCCTTAGCGGCCCCTTAGCGGCCCCTTCGCGGCCCCTTCGCGGCCCCTTAGCGGCCCCTTCGCGGGCCCTTAGCAGCCCCTTCGCGGCCCCGCCCCGCTGCCCATAGCGGCCCCGCCTCGTCGCCAGTCGCGGCCCCGCCCCGTCGCCACCCGGGTGTCGCCCCTGCCTCGTCGCGACGCCTCAGCGGGACCCGCGCGTCGCCCCCGCCTCGTCGCGACGCCCCTGCGAGACCCGCGAGGCGCGGCTCCTGCGCGTCGCGACGCCCCAACGGGACCCGGGCGTCGCCCCCGCTCGTCGCGACGCCCCTGCGGGACCCGCGCGGCGTCGCCCCTGCCCGCCGCGGCGCCCTGCCCTAACCCGCGCCCGACCTTCGGACGGCCGCCCCTGCCCCCCCCTGCAGCAGCCACCCCTGGCCCCTGGAGCAGCCGCCCTTGCAGCAGCCGCCCCTGCAGCAGCCGTCCCTGGCCCCTGGAGCAGCCGCCCCTGCAGCAGCCGCCCCTGACCCTTGGAGCAGCCGCCCCTGCAGCAGCCGCCCCTGGCCACTGGAGCAGCCGCCCCTGCAGCAGCCGCCCCTGGCCCCTGGGGCAGCCGCCCCTGCAGCAGCCACCCCTGGCCCCTAGAGCAGCCGCCCCTGCAGCAGCCGCCCCTGGCCCCTGGAGCAGCCGCCCCTGCAGCAGCCGCCCTTGGCCCCTGGAGCAACCGCCCCTGGCCCCTGGAGCAGCCGCCCCTGGCCCCTGGAGCAGCCGCCCCTGGAGCAGCCGCCCTGCAGCTGCCGCGGAGCCCTCGCCCTGCAGTGGTAGCGGCCTCGCCGTTGCCGCCGTCGTACGCCTGCCCTTCTCGCCACTGGTGAGCACTGCCCTGCCCGTACTGCTGTTACTGCTGCTCCTGCTGCTACTGCTCTTTCTACTGCTACTGCTGCTCCTGGCGTGGCCAGATGCAGCTCCAGTGCCGTCCGCGTGAGTCCCTCACGCCCCAATAGCTTCGTGAGTGGTACGCTAGTTGGGGTTGTCGGGGTGGCCGCGCTGCTACTACTGCTACTACTGCTACTGCTGCTACTGCTACTACTGCGGCTACTACTGCTACTGCTACTACTGCTGCTACTGCTGCTACTACGGCTACTACTGCTACTGCTGCTCCTGGCGGTGGCCAGATGCAGCTCCAGCGACGTCCGCGTGAGTCCCTCACGCCCCAGCAGCTTCGTGAGTGGTACGCTAGTTGGGGTTGTCGGGGTGGCCGTAGTGGGAGTCGTCCTGGAGTGAGTAGTTCGGGAGCTTCTTGTAGTGGCCAGGTGCAGCTGTAGCGTCGTCCGCGCGCGGTCCTTTCGCCCCAGCAGCTTCGTGAGTGGTACGCTCAGCGTGGAGGGTCACGGAGTACTGCTCGCTGCCCGTACGTCATTCGCACTGGTGCTCGGACTGGTCAGCCTTGCGGGACGTTTGGTCACACAGAGTCCCGCTGCTTCGCCCGTCTGAGCGACGCCTGGCGTACAGAGTTTGGCGACGCGGCTGAGCTCCCCGACTGGGTGGAGCTGCTTGGGCAGAGGGTAGATATCTATGCTTTTGACTATGATGCTATCCTCACTGCCATGTATGCATTGCCTACTAGTGCTGCGGGTGCCTGTTACCTGTGTGTGCCGCCTGACCCCGGTATCCAGTCTGCTGCTCTAGGTACTGGTGAGGCTGCTGCTCTAGGTGCTCGTGCGTCTCCTGCTCCAGGTGTCAGTGAGGCTACTGCTCTAGGCGCTAGTGAGTCTCCTGCTCCAGGTGCTGGTGCGTCTGCTCTCTCTGGTGCCATGCCTGCTGCGGTCTTACACACCTTCACTCTTGACTCAGGGGCCTCCCGCTCCTTCTTTCGAGACCGCACCACACTCACGCCGCTTAGTCGGCCGGTTGCAGTCTCCCTGGCAGACCCCTCAGGGGGTCCTGTCCTTGCCCACTACTCCACTGTCCTACCGTGTCCGGCGGCCCCTTCTAGCTCCTTGTCAGGTCTTTACCTCCCCTCGTTCTCCACGAACTTGGTGAGTGGTGCTGACCTACAGGATGGGGGGGTTGACCAGTTCACTCCTGCGAGTCAGCGAGTGACCCACTGTACGTGTGCTCGGACGGGCCGACACTTGGCCACGTTTACCCGTCAGCCGGGGTCGAGCCTGTACACACTGACTACCGAGTCTCCTCCGGTTCCTGCAGCTGGCCAGGCAGCTGCGTCGGGTCAGGTGTTTGCTGCAGCGTCCAGGTCTGGTCCTGAGTCTGCCCCCTGCTCGTGTCGTCTCCTGTCTCACCAGAATCTCCTCTGGCACCACCGCCTTGGTCACCCCTCCCTGCCTCGTCTCCGAGGCATGGCCTCCCGTGTCCTTGTCTCTGGTCTCCCCTGGTCCCTCCCTCCCCTTCCCCCGGGGCCTGCCCCTACCTGCATTCCCTGCGTCGAGGGGCGGCAGCGCGCCGCTCCTCACTCCTCCGAGTTTCCTCCGACAGAGGCTCCACTGCAGACTCTCCACATGGACGTATGGGGCCCAGCCCGCGTCCGTGGACAGGGTCACGAGCGTTACTTCCTGCTGGTGGTTGACGACTACTCGCATTACACCTCAGTCTTCCCCTTGCACCGCAAGGGTGAGGTCACTGAGGTGTTGATTGACTGGATCCGCGCTGCCCGTCTCCAGCTCAGAGAGAGTTTCGGCTCGGACTTTCCTGTTCTGTGTCTGCACTCCGACAGGGGTGGAGAGTTTTCCTCCGACCTCCTGCGAGCCTTCTGTCGTGCGGAGGGCATCCGCCAGACGTTCACGCTTCCGGCCTCTCCACAGCTAAATGGGATTGCTGAGCGCCGCATTGGCATGGTCATGGACGTCACTCGTACGTCCATGATCCATGCGGCTGCTCCCCATTTTCTGTGGCCGTTCGCGGTTCAGTACGCGGCGCATCAGATCAACCTTCAGCCCTGGGTCTCAGTGCCGGAGACCTCCCCTACTCTGCGGTGGACAGGGAAGGTTGGCGATGCGTCTGCGTTTCGTGTCTGGGGATCTCGAGCTTTCGTCCGCGACTTGTCTGCGGACAAGCTGTCCTCCCGTGCTGTTCCCTGCGTTTTCCTTGGCTTCCCCCCTGACGCGCCTGGTTGGCAGTTTTACCACCCCACCTCGCGCCGTGTTCTGTCCTCTCAGGACGTCACGTTTGACGAGTCGGTTCCGTACTACTGTCTCTTCCCCTACCGCGCTGCACCCCTCCCCCCCCCCCGCCGCTCTTCCTTGCGCCAGGTCCCCCCCCGGTAGACCCCCTCCCCCCTCAGGGTCTTGCCCCCTCCGGTGTGTCCCAGGTAGACGCAGTCGAGCCTGTCGAGGTAGCTGCTGACTCTGGTGCTGCTAGGGGTGCTGAGCCTGCGGGTGCCGGATCTGGGGGTGCTGAGCCTGAGCGTGCGGAGCCTGGGGGTGCTGGGTCTGGGGGTGCTGAGCCTGAGCGTGCGGAGCCCTGGGGTGCTGGGTCTGGGGGTGCTGAGCCTGGGGTTGCTGAGTCTGGGGGTGCGGAGCCTGACGAAGCTGGGCCTGGAGGTCCTTCGGGTGCTTCGTCCCGGCGGGAGCTACCCTCCCCACAGGAGCTGCGCGAGTGGTTTGCTCGGCGCTGGAGCCGTGCTGCTGGAGCTGGTGGTGCTGCCGGTGCTGGAGGTCTACTGCTACTGGGGGTGCTGGAGCCACGGGTCCCGGAGGTGCTCGTACTGGAGGTACTGGAGCTGCTGGGCCTGGTGGTACTACTGGTGCTGGAGCTGCTGGCGGAGCTGGAGCTGGCGGTGCTGCTGGAGTCGGTGCTGCTGGAGGTACTGGAGCCGGAGCTGCTACGTCTTTCGGTGGTCATGCTGGAGCTGGAGCTGCTGGAGGTACTGGAGCTGGAGGTGCTGCTGGAGCCGGTGCTCTTGTGGGTGCTGGAGTTGGCGCTACTGGAGGTGCTGCTGGAGCTGGTGGTGCTGCTGGAGTTGGAGCTGACACTGGGGTTGCTGGTGCTGTCCCTGCTGGTTCTGGAGGCGCTGCGCGGCCGCGGCCGTACTTCGTTCCGCTCCGTGAGCAGGTTCTTGGTCTTCCACCTTCTTCTGGTCCTGCTCCTTCCTTAGAGTGTCCACCTCCTGTCCAGTCCGAGTCACAGTTACTGCTGGCCTCCCCACTCCCTGCTCCATCTCCCTACACTGGTCCTACTGGAATTCTTACTGAGCGTCGTGAGCCTGAGTCGCGTCCTGCGTCGCCTGTTTGTGCTGCTCGCACTGGTCGTCTTGTTCCACGTCAGCGTCCTCCTCCGGTCCCGGGCACGCACCAGATGGCACTGCGTCCTTCCACTGCTCCACAGCGTGTCCCTTTGCCGTCTCCTCCTGAGTCCTCTCTTCCTGCTCTTGCTGACCCGGCGTCTGACTCCCTTCGTGCTGCCAGTCCTACTGTCACGCGTCTCCTGGCTACTGTTGTCACTGACCCTTCCTTTGAGTCCACTGCTGCGTCTGCCTTAGTTACTGAGCTTGTCGACTTTGCTGCTCACTGTCGTCTAGACTACGCCGCGAGTCTTGTTGCTGAGTCTGAGTCTGTCTGTCCTCCGTCCGTCGGGGGTGAGTGTGCTCTTGGCACGGACGTCCTTGAGGACAGGCAGGAGGAGTTCCAGTGCTTTGCTGCAGCTTTACCTCATCTCGTGTCCATGCTAGTTGCCCCTGAGGGAGACCCGTATGCACCAGACATCCCGACCCCGCGCTCTTACGCAGAGGCGATAGAGGGTCCCTACTCCTCTAAGTGGCAGTCAGCCATGGACGCAGAGATGGCTTCCTGGAAGTCCACAGGCACCTACGTCGGCGAGGTTCCCCCACCTGGGGCGAACATCGTCAGTGGCATGTGGATTTTCAGGGTGAAGCGGCCGCCGGGTTCTCCGCCTGTCTTTAAGGCGTGTTACGTGGCTCGAGGCTTCAGTCAGCGGCAGGGAGTTGACTACTTTCAGACCTTCTCTCCCACCCCGAAGATGACCACTCTTTGGGTACTGCTGCACATAGCCGCTCAGCGCAACTACGAGCTTCACTCTCTTGACTTCAGCACTGCTTTCCTACAGGGCAGCCTGCACGAGGAGATCTGGCTGCGCCGCCCACCTGGCTTCACTGGGTCGTTTCCTCCTGGTACCCAGTGGAGCCTCCGGCGGCCAGTCTACGGTCTCCGCCAGGCGCCCCGTGAGTGGCACGACACACTGAGGACTACACTTGCGGCACTTGGGTTTGCTCCTTCTACTGCCGACCCGTCGCTGTTTCTACGCACCGACACCTCTTTGCCGCCGTTCTACATCCTCGTGTACGTCGACGACTTGGTCTTTGCTACTGCTGACACTGCTGGACTCGCCCACGTGAAGTCCGAGCTGCAGAAGAGACACACGTGCACAAACCTGGGTGAACTGCGCAGCTATCTTGGCTTGCAGATCACCCGGGACTAAGCACGGCGCAACATTACCCTGACTCAGTCACACATGGTGCAGCAGGTCCTTCAGCGCTTCGACTTCACGTACTCCTCGCCTCAGGCCACTCCTCTGTCTACTCGCCACTCGCTCTCAGCTCTGCCTTCGGATGAGTCCGTAGAGCCGAGTGGCCCATACCCAGAGCTTGTTGGTTGCCTCATGTACCTGATGACCTGCACTCGACCTGACCTGGCATACCCTCTTAGCATCTTGGCACGCTATGTTGCTCCTGGGAGACACCGACCAGAGCACATGGCTGCAGCAAAGAGGGTGTTGCGCTACTTGTGCAGTACGTCGGGCATGGGGCTCGTGCTTGGAGGGCGGAGTTCAGTGGTCCTCACTGGTCACGCAGGCGCGTCTTGGGTTGACGACCTGGCTAGGCAGCGGTCGTCACAGGGTTACACCTTCAGTCTTGGTTCCGGCTCTGTTTCGTGGCGGTTTACCCGCTCGTCTTCTATTCTCAGCTCCAGCTATGAGGCTGAGATCTACGCAGGGGCCATGGCTGCACAGGAGTTACGCTGGCTCACCTACCTGCTGACTGACCTGGGAGAGCCGCCTCGTTCTCCTCCAGTTCTGTACGTAGACAACAAGGCCATGCTGGCCTTGTGTCGGGAGCACAGACTGGAGCACAGAACGAAGCACATTGCGCTTCGCTACTTCCTTTCTTGTAAGCTGCAGCAGCGTGGTCAGCTGCGCCTTGCTTACGTGGCCTCTCAGGCCAACACTGCTGATATCTTCACCAAGGCACTTCAGCCTTGTGATCATCAGCGATTCTGTACTATGCTAGGTCTTGTGCCTACTTGGCCTCACTTGCTTACCTCTTGACTTTGCTTGTACTGTGATCTATATATACCTGCACCTGTATGTTTACCTTTATATATAATCCTGCATGTGAACTGGCCTTGTCCTTTGAACCTGTGCTCGGAATGTGTGGTGACGTTGTGATCCACCCTGAGCTTGCTTTGCTTTGCTTTGCTTGACTGGTCTTGTGACCCCTTGTTCTCCCCCACTTTGCCTATGGGGGTTTGTCAAACTCATATGCTATAGTCTATCTAGGCTGTAGTGGGGTAGACACTATAGGGTACAACACTTCTAGGTTTCCTACTTGTACCCACTTCTTCCTTAGTCATTCATCCCTCTTTCTTCTCACTCCGCACTTCATCAGCTGATCAAGGGATAGGAGGTTGTACTGGAGCTTGGGCATGACAAGAACGTCGGTGATGTGGATGCAGTAGGCGGTGTCGTGTGACTCCAGTTGGATTTGACCGCGGCTCTTGGCCTAAATTGTCTGGCTGTTGACGACGGTGATCTCCACCTCGTTTAAGAGTGCTTCGCTGTTGAGGATGAAGACGCTTGATGACACCATGTGTTGGCTGCAGCAACGGTCCAGGTACCATATGTTAACCTCCTCCTTTGCCTTGGCGAGATTTGCGATCTTCGGTGTGATATGATGTTCCATGCCGTGTTCCCTTTTGTAGTCGTAGTAACATCCCTCTTCGTCGTACGCGATGCGTGCAGGTGGAGATTCCTGGATCCACTACGGTGCTTCCTAGTTGTACTGCATCCGTCAGACTGTCAGCTCGTCGTACGTCGTATCGTTTTCTTCCTCGTCTTCAACCGATCCTTCGCGTCGCTCCTGAGGCGGGTCTGCGAACATGTCCTCCCAGCTGCGGAAGAAGCGGTAGTGTCGGTTTGGGCGAGGCGGTCCCCGACGCACCATGCAAGCCAAGACCTTGCTTTTGCCCTTGTCGTTTGTGTTCGCAGAAACACGCGTCGGAGCTTGAGACGTGCTGGCGACGGCTGGTGGTGACACTGTCTGGTTGCGTGATGTAGCTCCTGCTTGCTGGTGAGTAGCGGCACCCCTCTGGATGTTGTTGTTATTGCCGTTCAGCTTTCGGCAGTCTTGAATCATATGCCCAGTCTTCTTGCAGTACTTGCAGAAGAGTCTTTTCTTGTCCGGTGGCGCTTGCACGTGGAAAGCACTCTTCTCCTTCTTGTTGCCTCTTGTTAGAATCCCAGCCACTAACCACTGGGATAAAATGGCTTGTTTACATAGCGGGTGAGTGCGCCCATAACCCCCCAGGCCGCCGTGCCTGTAACCCTTCCCTAGGATCGATCGGGGATCACCAGTGAACCTCTGACACGCCCCCGCACTGGGATGCCCGAAGTGCACACACCGGGATTCGAACCCGAGACCTTCGCTCTGATACCATGTCAGAATCCCAGCCACTAACCACTGGGATAAAAGGGCTTATTTACGTAGCGGGTGAGTGCGCCCATAACCCCCCAGGCCGCCGTGCCTGTAACCCTTCCCTAGGATCGATCGGGGATCACCAGTGGACCTCTGACACCTCTTTCGTTGTACAGGTCGATCTCCCTCTGTTCGCAAAGGAGCGTGGAACACAGGGCAGTTTCACGGAGGGTCCCTTGAGTACGAAGGAGCGACTTGCATTGGTGCCATTCCGGGCTCAATCCAGCGAGAATGATGGTGACGAACATGTCCTCAGGGAAGTTGCCGCCGCTTTTCCTGAACTGGTCTCTCAGGTTCCTGCAGCGGTTGATGTATGGTCCGGCCTTTTCACTGGGGAACATCTTGACATTGCTCAGCTGGTTGAGCAGGCGACTAAGTGTCACCGAGTCCGTTGCCATGTGGCAGGTGCGCAGGTGTTCCCAGGACTGTTGCGCGGGTGCCCACTCGTTCTTGAAGGGCGAATGCTCAACTGTTCTTCGGGCGAAAGATTCCGAATCAAGACGGTGAAGGTCAGGACGGATTCGTTGCGTTTTCTCCTGAGGTGAGTTGGTCGCAAATGCGTACGACCCGTCGTAATACATCCAGATCTGAGCGCCTTGAGCTAGTAGCTCGAATTCGAAGCTCTAGGTGTAGAAGCATTGACCGTCAAAGGGTTTTGTTGTCCTGAGCTTCGATGTTGATAGGAACTTGCCCTGCATTGACATCATTGCTTCGTAATGCGTCTGTTGTGCTTGTGGAGATCCTTGGGCTCCGCGGTTGTCGAAGGTGAAGGATCGTTCCGATTCAGCTCTTTGGGGATCGGGAGGTCTTCGAGCGTAGCTGGAGCCGTCAATGCTCATCGGCTGTTGGCTTTACATGGCGGTGATGTGGGAGATTAGCTGCTCGAGGAGCGCTGTATCCACGGTCGTTGTGGTAGAAAGGACATTGGTGGAGGGTTGTGCTGGGCATGATGTTGTCCTTGGTCTAAGATTTAAGCTATGAAAGAAGCTTGTTTTTTAAGCCCCTTTAGCAGTTCCTATAATCCAAATTTGCTCTGATACCATGTCAGAGTGAAGATCTTGAATAGGATAGGAATGCCTTAAAATAGTTCGGTAGCGGAATTCTTTGTGGTAGAAACTCTGATAATAGTGAATGTAAATGACAAAGTTGATTAAAACAAAGAATACACACATGATAAATAGTTAGCTATACATGTATTCTGAGAGTTACATTCCTTATTCAAACTGCTTTACTGGCATTTTTATAGTGGCTATGACTATTCCACTTCTTTCTTGTTACCGAGTCGCTGCATGTAACCGGTGCGTACGATTACGCCTGTTGCCATTCGTCGATGGTAAGTCAACCGTCGGTCCAGATGGTCAACAGTCGCGACAGTTGACTTTGCGACTGTTGACCTTCCTGCCCTTGGTACGGGTTGATCTGATGCTGCTGCTAGCGCTGCTTCGATAGTGACATGTGCAATACTGCTGCACATATGTGAATGCTAAGTATATTTCCCTTCATACTTCAACAGTATTAAACTTAATCCATATAAAATAGAGCTTTTTTATTTTTGCACAAGGAAAAAAATATCGTCAAACCCCAGAATTTTCTATACCTTGCAAATGTATACGCTTTAGCTGTTATTCATACGGTAACAAACCCTCATGACTACTCGATATTGGGGACACTGGCCTGGAGATTTGTAATGGGTCTGGATCAGCTCAGACCACCTCCGCACCACTTCTCTTGCTGGCTTGCCACGTAGGACGCTTCTCCCCCAATCCGTGGTCATCATTTCTGGGCTTTTCTCCCTTGTCCCGCTTTCCTGTCCTTTGGTTTCCTTCCCCGTTTTCACGCGCAACCCACTCTCTCCAGTTCAACCCGCCACCCCACCACGCGGCACTGGAGCACCACTACGGAGATTTCCAAGTGGAACCACAACCGTCACCTACGGGAGATAGTCACCTGTCATCGCAGTTACCATAGGCACAGCCATGGCGACCATCCCTTGCCCATCCGCCTGCTTAAAGTCAAGCAGTCGGCAATTCTCGTCCAGGTCAGCATCAGCAAGGCTGTTGCAATGCGACGCCGTGTCATTCAGCGGCCTTCGTGCGACCACCTCCCGGTCGCAGGTCGCAGCTGCCAAGACCTCTAGACTAGCTCTACCCTCGCAGAGCGCCTCTCACGGCGTGGTGACATGCGGGTTGGACGACTTCATCGGCGGCGATCTCATCGGGCTGGATCTCGGCCAATGGGTAGACGACGTCGAGCGCTACGGCGCGGTCGGCTTCTATTCGCCACCGGAGGGCGGCGCGGAGGGCCGCTATGCTACGAGTCTGAAGTACGCGGGTTACCACATGATGAACATCTCGGCGCGCGGCCTCGGCGACCCCGAGGCGTACCTCCTCAAGACCCATGGCGTCCGCCCGGTGCGTGTTTCACGCGGGATCTGTTGCTCGTGGCCGTCGGCTGCATTGTCAATGCCGCGGTGCATCGCTCAGTAAGAGCGTTGCATCGCTGAGAGAGAGCGGTGTCGCGGTCGCACTGCGGTCTCCCTCTCATCAGCGGCTGCATGAGTCGCCATTCACGCGCCGCTATGGTGGCCAGCGCGTAGCTGCTGATTGATGGACAGGCGAGCACGTTTTTTCGTAGAAACGCCTGTTGTGCATCCCTTCCCCTCGTGTGTCCTCTTGAGTGTTCTCGTGTGTTCTCGAGGGTTCTCATGCGCGCTCGTAAGATTTTGTGTGGTCGCGTGGCAGACTGGCATAGCCGTGTCGTTGCTGTCGTACTGCAGCGCCACCCCGCCCAGCCGCAACCCCTTACTCGTCCACTTCCGCCTTCTCTCCCTATCCGCGTTCCCTCCCCATCTTTCCTCCCCTTCCACCCACCTCCCCCCTCCCCCTCCTCCCCCCTCCCCCCCTTCTCTTCCACACCCGCCTTGTGCCTCTCGCGCGCGGGCAGCCGCATCTGGGGCGGCAAGCGGTGGCGCGGTTCTACCTGCCGCCCGAGGTGGACCACCGGCTGGCCGTGCTGCCGCCCAAGTACAAGGGGCTCGTGCTCTGGATCGGCGAGGCCAAGGTGCGTCGCGTCGCTCCTTCGGGGTCTGCGTGGGGCTGGCGGGGGGAGGGGCGAACGGGGATGACCGCACGCTGGGTGGTGCCGACGCGGGCACGGCACTGACGTGTGGCGCTGAAGCCCCCAGCTATGCCGTTCGTGGTTGGCGTGAGGCAGTCGCGCACTGGCGTAAGGCAGTCGCGCACTGGCGTAAGGCAGTCGCGCACTGGCGTAAGGCAGTCGCGCACTGGCGTAAGGCAGTCGCGCACTGGTGTGAGGCAGTCGCGCACTGGCGTAAGGCAGTCGCGCACTGGCGTAAGGCAGTCGCGCACTGGTGTGAGGCAGTCGCGCACTGGTGTGGGGCAGTCGCGAATTGATGTGTGATGGTGCTGCGACGGCTGGGAATGCTACGAGGGATCGGAGAATAGGACGGTCGGTCGGTGGGCCGTGCTTGCTGTTTTCACTTGCCTGCGGGGCTTGTCCCCTGGTTCACGGGCTACATGCGCCTCTGCTCGTGCCAACGCAGCAGTGGCCATGGGAAGCGCAATGGCATGGGAAGCGCAATGGCATGGGAAGCGCAATGGCATGGGAAGCGCATTGGCATGGGAAGCGCAATGGCATGGGAAGCGCTTTGGCATGGGAAGCGCAATGGCATGGGAAGCGCTATGGCATGGGAAGCGCAATGGCATGGGAATCTGTCCGCGGAGCGTTGAGGGTCTGAGAGAATAGCTCGCCCATTGCAATGGCTATTTTCTCAGGCGATTCCTGTGCATGTGCTGTCAATGCCACGTGCTGCGGCCGTGCGCTGATGGTGGGTGTGTTGTTGGCTGGCACGTGTGCATGTGTGCATGCAGGTGCTGGCGAAGAACGAGCTGCAGTTCCTCACACTGCTGCCAGCGCTGCGGCCCAACGTGAAGGTGGTCGTGGAGATGGGCTACTCGTGAGTGCTCCCCCCCCCCCCCCCCCCCCCCCCCTGCCCTGGCCATCAGCAGCACCTGCCTCATTCCCCTGAATCAATTTTTACTCATGAGTCTGAATGTCACAGCGTCATTCCTGCCGGAACGCACTCGATTACATGTACCAAACACAGCACAGCACGTTGATTCATCACTGTGGGAGGCATGTAATCCATAGCTGCCTCAGCTTGTGCAGCTCACGGCGTACCCTGACCTGAGGGTGGTGCCTGCTGGGTGGGTGTGCGTGTGCAGGCGCAAGTTCTACTGGAAGCCAATGCAGGAGCTGGTGGGGCTGCCCACACCCGCCCCATCAGCACAGGCTGTTCCTGCGGCCACGTCTGGTGCCGAGAAGAAAGAGGCTGTGCCTGCTTCCTGAAGCTCGGTTTAAACATTCTTGAAGCTACATTACAGTTATATTTTTCTCTCGATTTGGCAAGGCGTTTACCAAATGTGTCTAAACTAGACTGCGGTGTATAGAAAAAGCCACTTGTAATTTCTTCAATGTGCTTTATTCAGCAAGGAACAGATGGGGCAGGTACACTTGTTCATCCCGTTTTGTTCCCAAGCACACAGGTAAAGATATTCCCTTATGCGAAAGGACTACGGTACCCGTTTGTTACCGTATTGGTTCTTGTTCAGGACGAATTCTCTTCTCTCTCCCGTTTGCGACATCCGTAGCTCCTCAAAAACACACTCGCCAGAACGGCCAGCTTGTTCCAGACAAACCCTTCTGTCCCCGCTTGGCCCTTGCCCCATGGAGGGTGGTCCTTCTAGTTGACTTGAAACTCTCAAATCAACTCAGAAGGGCAGCAGCCGCCACAGGGCCTGTGCTAGTCATAAGGCACCCGGTTGGTCCTTGCCCCATGGCGGGTGGTCCTCTGTCCAATTGGCTGGCGGCCTTGGCTTCCACCCCGGGATCTCATCGTTGAACAAGTCGTACCAGATGTGCCCTGCACGGCGACAGGCAGGGCAGGGGGGAGACAGGAACGCCATGGTGATTCGAGTGATTTGCAGGTCTAGAATCAGAGGCTTCCACCCACCCAGGCACATGTGGAGATTTCATTGTTGAAGCAATCGCACCAGATGCGGCCTGGAAGGGTACGGAGTGGGCAGGGGGGGACATGGTGAGCTCATGTAAGATGCGGTTGAAACACCACATGTCTTTCACTCGGGATGGCATCCAGGGCATGCAGGAAAGCTAAGCGTGCCCACGATGTGTGGGGTGGGTGCATGCAGAGCAGCAAGAGGTGTGGCATGGCATGGCTGTGCACCATACATGGCTTTTTACCATACCTGGCTTTTCACCATACCTGGCTTTTCACCACACCTGGCTTTTCACCATAACTGGCTTTTCACCATACCTGGCTTTTCACCATACCTGGCTTTTCACCATACATGGCTTTTCACCATACCTGGCTGTGCACCATACCTGGCTGTGCACCGTACCTGGCTGTGCACCATACCTGGCTGTGCTCCGTACCTGGCTGTGCACCATACCTGGCTGTGCACCGCACCTGGCTTTGTTCCATACCTGGTTGTGCACCGTACCTGGCTGTGCGCCATACCTGGCTGTGCGCCATACCTGGCTGTGCACCATACCTGGCTTTTCACCATACCTGGCTTTTCACCATACCTGGCTTTTCACCATACCTGGCTTTTCACCATCCCTGGCTGTGCATCATACCTGGCTGTTCACCGTACCTGGATGTGCACCGTACCTGGCTGTGCACCGTACCTGGCTGTGCACCGTAAATGGCTATTCACCGTAACTGGCTTTTCACCATACCTGGGTCTTCCGTACCTGGCTGTGCACCGTACATGGCTTTTCACCATACCTGGCTGTGCACCGTACCTGGCTGTGCACCATACCTCACTGTGCACCGTACCTGGCTGTGCACCGTACCTGGCTATGCATTGTACCTGGCTGTGCACCGTACCTGGCTATGCACCGTACCTGGCTGTGCACCGTACCTGGCTGTGCACCGTACCTGGCTGTGCACCGTACCTGGCTGTGCACCGTACCTGGCTGTGCACCGTACCTGGCTGTGCTCCATACCTGGCTGTGCACCGTACCTGGCTGTGCACCATACCTGGCTGTGCACCATACCTGGCTGTGCATTGACGCAGCACCAGATGCCCACATACTGCCGCAGCCGCCATCTGAACTTCCTCTCCATGGCCTGCCCACCCAGCCATGCAAAGCGCCCACAGGAGGACAGAGGATGGAGGAGATCTGAGTCGACTAGAAAACATACCTACGCAACATAAACTGAGTTGTCAAATTAGGGATACCATCAGAGCCGGCACATGACATGAGTAGCTGCGCATACCATGCAGCAGCACACGACAGAGATGGTACATTAGATTTGAGAAAAGAGGAGAGGGGAAGCACAGAGGGTATGGGAAGAGAATGAAGAGGAGAGGAAACAGGGAGAGGCGAAGGGGACAGTTGTGTCACCTTGTCGTCCCAGCCTCCAAAGGAGTCCACCATGGAAGAAAACTCGATCCACTTGATGTCTGAGTAACGCGACAGCACTGCCTTCAGCTGCAGGGACGATGAGTGGCATGGGGGGAGGGGACGCGAAAGGGAAGGAGACGAGTGTGTGCGTTGGTAGGAGGTGGAGGGGAAGAGGAGCCGCGAAGATCAATGAGGGGAAACGAAAGACTGGATTGGCAGCACGGCAGCATACCTGCCAGCCAGCCAGTCATCTTCCATTTTCCACCCAACCATTTCAATCTAGCCACCTCGTTGTGCCTGGTGCTCTGCCATCTTGCCTCTCTCTCAATACAGCAAGTCGCCCCAAACTCGGTTACTGGAGTGGGGACGAGACATGCTCAAGGTTGTTGTGCCGTGCGTTCTTCTTCATTCGGGCCTTGCCACTCCACAAAGTGGGGGTCTCGAGCGTTAGCTTCCCTACCACCCACCTGCCCTCCCACTTTCCACCCCACGGCACCTCGTTCTGCCGCGTGTTCTTCTTCATGCGAATGGCGTCCGCGGGGCCATCGGGCGTGGAGGGGCAGTCGGGCGAGCCCTCGTCACACAGCTGCACAGCCAGCTTCGACTTGAGCACCTGCGCAATGGTGGCAGAGGGGAGGGATGTGGGAGAGGGGAAGCGGTGAGAGAGCCAGGGAGAGCCTGGCATGGTTTGAAAAAGGGAGGGGTGAGGGGGGGATCTGGCGTTGCTGGGCCAAATTCACCCTCTTTGAGCTTGCCTGTCTGGCAGCAGCGCTGCACCTCCAGCACATGATCCACGCGGGGCAGCAACGGCTGGGGCATGTGTGCTGGAATGTGGAATGTGCCCCAGGCAGAGGTGGCGGCGAGAGCAGAGCACAGCACTCACCGCTTGTGGGGTGCGTGGGTTGTCGAGGAAGGAGTACTCGCGGATGGGCACGGCGGGGCCGAACTCGTCCTCCTTGAGTGCGCCGGGCAGCATCTTCTGCACCTCCACCACGTGGTCCGCGGGCGCCAGGAACGGCTGCGGTGTGTCGGTGCCGTCCAGTATCCCGGGGTGGGGGAACCAGATGCGATCGTACCGCACCCACGTGGCAGGCAGCACCTGCAGTGGTGGGAGAAGGGCGCAGGTGTTTTGGATGGGGGAATCAAACGGTTCCTTTAAGTCGTGCCCACGCGCTTCAACACATGCATGCGCAGAGCAGGGCAGAGCGAAGCAGAGCAGATCGGAGCGGATCGGATCGGAGCGGGGCGGGGCGGGGCGGGGCGGGGCGGGGCGGGGCGGGGCGGGGCGGAGCAGGGCAGGGCAGGGCAGGGCAGGGCGGGGCGGGGCGGGTGAGACAAAGACTTACGAGTGTTCTGTTGAGTATTGTGGCGATGGCGAGCGCTGATCTGAGATTGACGAGCTGCACGATGGATGCACGGAGGAGAGGAAGCATAGAAGAGGGAGATCAGTCAAATTGACTCAAGTCGAGCCCAGTATTAGTGAGTGATGGCATGGACCGTGTCTGAGACGGATGCTGATAGTTGCATGAGTGGAGGGCAGAAAACGACAGACGAGGGACTTTTCACCCGCTTAAAATGACACGTGGCAGCACGTGAGAGAAAATAAGTATGCTAGCCTAGAGGTTGGCAGGGTTGACCAGGTTGACCAGGTTGATTCCTGCTGCTTGGCTGCTCGTCTAGCACTGGCTGACCTGGTTGACTGGGCTGGCAGGGAGCTGACCTGGCAGGGAGCTGACCTGGTAGTTGACGAGGCTGAAGTGCGTCTGCAGAGAGTGGTCGCCACCTGTCAGCAGCTCCTCCGGAATGTTGTTAACGAATGACAGCACGCCACCTGGCAGGTACGCCACGCACACAGCATGTGGAGCCTGAATGAAAGCAGCAGAATGAAGCAGGGATGAACATGTACAAACCACTGTCTCAACCAAGTTAAGGCCACTGTGACCGGCGAATTGCAGTACTGTGGCAATCAACGCCACAGCCTCTCTGAACTGAAGCAATGCCTCTTGCTGTCCGTCTGCGTGCCATGTGCCTGCCTGACCCACTAATTCGCACTCTCATTACTGATAACTAGGCCACTGTTTAGATTCTCAGCTCCCCACCTGGCGGGTCACAGTACTCGGGAGGGTCAATCAACGCCACGGTCTCTCTGAAGCCATGCCGCTTGCCGCTTTCCATGCGCCTGCCTGTCCCCTTTACTAGCCGTCTCATGGCATGGCATGCACCATTCCACGGTACCTGGAGGGTCGTAGTACTCCGGGGGGTCGATGAACGCCATGGCCTCGCGGAAGCGGTGGCGCTTGCCATTGGTGCCGGCGAACTGGAACGTGGCGTGCATGGCGTACGGCTCCACGCCCACCCGCCGGTACAGGTGCTGGTGGCCGCCCAGGGGCGCGGGTGGGAGGGAGAGGGGGTGGGGGGGGAAGGGGGAAAGGGCAAGGGGGCACGGGAAGTGCGAGAGTGCGATGCATGGAAAAAGGGTTCCGGCTGAACCGTTTAGCCCCCCACGTGGTACCGGTGCTGGTGGGGTGGACGGGGGAGAAGAGGCAGGAGGAAAGAGGGAAGCTTGAGAGCAGGATGCATGGCGTAGTGCTCTTGCCCTGCGTTGCCACATTCTCACGTGCTCAAAGTAGGTGCGGGCAGAGCAGAGCAGAAGAGTGCGACGGGCAGTATCCCCAGGTTGTGGCCAGAGCGGGACAGCACTACCAAGTCAGCATCCGCAGCCTCAGAAGAGACCCAAATCAACTCAAGTCTACGCAAGTGAATGCGGGCATGCACGTGTGTCACCTGCACGAAGTAGGTGTGGCCGGAGCAGAAGAGTGCGACGGGCAGGATGCCGAGCTTGAGCGAGCCGTCGAACGCCCAGAAGACGTTGTCGTGGGCGTCGGGGTTGACGTCGGGGCCCAGCTTCTGCCTCATGAGGTCGTTGAAGCCGTTCTGGTCCCACACCTTGGCGTCCAAAGCCAGCTGCTCCGCCCACGCGCGCGCAAAGCGCCTTGCCGGGTCCGTGGGGCGGAAGTGCAGAATGCCTATGTTGTACGCGCCCTGGGCTATTGGGGGGGGGGGGGGGGCAGGGAGAGAGAAGAAGCAGAGAATGTAAAGGTGAGGCGAAAGTGCAGAATGCCTATGTTGTACGCGCCCTGGGGTGGGGTGGATTAAGAGCGGGTGTGAACAAGCGGCACGATGAGAAGTGAAAAGATGAGGCACTAACTGCCTTGCCGCCGGGTTTGTGCGGCGGAAATGCAGGATGCCGATGCTGTATGTGACCTGCTTTACAGGGGGTAGGAGGAGGGGAAGGGGGAGGAGGGAAATGCGGAGGAGGGACGACGATGAAAGAGCAACAACAGAAGAGTTATATGTTCACCGCCTTGTCAGGCGTGTGGGGAAGACGTGCAGGATGCCGATGCTCTATGTGCCCTGGGCTATAGTGGGTGGGGGGGAGGAGGAGGGAGGACGGAGGGGAGAGAGGGAAGGGAGGGGGGAGAGGAACAAGAGAGAGAGAAATAAATGCAGGGTGTCAATGCTATATACCCCCTGGGCTACACAGGGGGATGAGCATCTCGCCCCGGCGGGTCGGGTCGACCCGACCCGACCCGGGTTTTGACCCGGGTCGGGTCAGGAGTTCTGAACCGCTGACCCGGCCGGGTCGAGTCGGGTATACCCGGCCGGGTCGGGTCGACTCGTGACCCGATTCCGGGTCGGGTCGGGTCGGGTCAGGTTTTGACCCGATTATGGACTCGACCCGGTTTCGGGTACCGCGCCCTATGTCGGGTCGGGTATCTGGCCCGACCCGAGGGTTTCCTCTCGACAATGTTATCCAGATCGCAATCACGCTTGCTTGTTTTCTCAGCGACTAGCATTTCGATCTGGATTAAGCTAAGTTAACTAGCTAGTGACGCCAGCAGCCACCCCCAAGCAACATTGGCGTACTAATCTACCCTATAACCTACGATAATGTTTAGTTAGTACTGGTTTTTTATAAGTTATTCGCACTTCGCGCCAACCAGTCTAGGGTTTCCTTTTAATCCGAAATTAACAGGTCGCGCTCCCTCCCTAGGCGCACGCATTGCAGGCCCGCGTTTTAGGGCATCTCGGCTTGCCGTGCAGGCACAGGTCGCTAGATCCGCGCCCCTGCTGAAGGCTTCGAGAAACGTCATTCGCCAAGGTCCTGCACAGTATTAAGGAGAACCTCTAACCCTGCCTATGGGAGTCGGCCCGACCCGACCCGACCCGGCGCCGACCCGACCCGACCCGGGGGCGGGTCAAGCCTGACCCGGCACCCGATACCCGGGTCGGGCCAGAGATCTTTGATGTTCCGACCCGACCCGACCCCACCCGGAACCCGGCTGGCCCGCCCAAGTCGGGTCGGGTCGGGTCGGGTCGGGTTGGGTCGGGCCGTTTGATCATCCCGAGGAAAAGGGTCAGGGGGAGGGAATGGAATGAGAAGGAGGGGAAGGAAGAGTAGGGGAATGGGGAGGAGGAGGGGAAGGCGGAATGGGGAGGAGGGAAGAATAAGAGAGAGCAACAAATAAAAGTGATACTCTAAACCGACTGCTTCATCGTTCACTCACCCCGCTCCACAGAGCGCACGAGATGGTCGCATTGCGTGAGCCCACTCGATTCATCATTCAAAAGCCCCTTTCCCCCTCTACTCCACTACGCCTACCTCAGCGCACCATGGGAACACAGCGCGCACACCGACTCACCCTGGTCCCAGTGCTCCAGCGACTCACCCTGGTCCCAGTGCTCCAGCGACTCACCCTGGTCCCAGTGCTCCAGCGACTCACCCTGGTCCCAGTGCTCCAGCGACTCACCCTGGTCCCAGTGCTCCAGCGACTCACCCTGGTCCCAGTGCTCCAGCGACTCACCCTGGTCCCAGTGCTCCAGCGACTCACCCTGGTCCCAGTGCTCCAGCGACTCACCCTGGTCCCAGTGCTCCAGCGACTCACCCTGGTCCCAGTGCTCCAGCGACTCACCCTGGTCCCAGTGCTCCAGCGACTCACCCTGGTCCCAGTGCTCCAGCGACTCACCCTGGTCCCAGTGCTCCAGCGACTCACCCTGGTCCCAGTGCTCCAGCGACTCACCCTGGTCCCAGTGCTCCAGCGACTCACCCTGGTCCCAGTGCTCCAGCGACTCACCCTGGTCCCAGTGCTCCAGCGACTCGTCGTCCACCGACCGCACCAGATGGTCCGATGACGTCAGCACGTCCGCCTGGGGGTAGCGCGCCATGTACGGCAGCGGGTTCTGAGCGGCGGGGCTCGTTGGGAGGTGGGGAGGGGTTGTGTGATGGGGGAAAACCGGGGGAGTGAGGCACGTAGGGCATATCGATCAGATACACAGGCGGACATGGGGAGAGGAAGGGGGTGAGGGGTTCAACCACAAGTCTAGTTGTCCGCCTGCTTGGGGGTATCGAGCCATGTAAAGGCGGCGATTCTGGGAGGAGCGGGGCGTTTGGGAGGCGGGATGGGGGAAATATGAGAGAGTGTGAGGGTATATGATTCTGGGAGGTGGGGGCAGATTGGAGGCGGGAAGGGGAAAATAAGTGACTGCGAGGGTAAAGGGTTGTGAGAGGAAGGGTGCACATGGGACGTGAGAATGGGGGGAAAAGACTGACTCATGCGCTCACGTGCCACACACATACACCCACACATACACCCACCCACACACACCCATACACACACCCATACACACACCCACCGACACACACCCATACACACACCCACCCACACACACCCATACACACACCCACCCACACACACCCATACACACACCCACCCACACACACCCATACACACACCCACAAACGCACCCATACATACACCCACACACGTACCCATACACACACCCACACACAAACCCATACACACACCCACACACAAACCCATATACACACCCACACACAAACCCACACACACACCCACACACAAACCCACACACACACCCACACACAAACCCACACACAAACCCATACACTCACCCACACACAAACCCACACACACACCCACACACGCACCCATACACACACCCACTCACAAACCCATACATACACATACCCACACACCCACAGAGACCCCCCTCACCCGCAGCCAGACGGTGCCGGTGTGAAAGATGATGAGGTGCACGCCTGGGCCCTACCCCTGGCCCCCTGACCCCACACAAGCATGCACACACCAAGGCCCCCCTTACTCGCAGCCACACAGGTACTCTCAGACGCCTCTTACTCGCAACGCAGCGACCCCCCCTCGCCCTCACTCTGAGCCACACGGTGTCGGTGTCGCAGATGAGCAGCTGCACGCCCAGCGACAGGAACACGTTGATGAGCGTCACCTTCTCGCGCCCCATGGCGTGGAACACAGGCGTGCCCCACCCCGGGTCGTCCGACGTCATGCCGCTCTCCAGGTCAAACACCGGCACGCCCTCCCTCCACAGCGCCTCCAAGAACTTGGTGTCCATGGCGCCTGGCGGGGGCGGGGGATGGGTACCGGGGGAGGGGGGAGACGTGGTGGGATTGTTGTTGCGAGAGGGGGAGCAGAGCGCCTCTAGGAACTTGATGTCCATGGCGCCTGATATGGGGGTGGAACGGACATGAGAGGCGGGGAGCATGCGGAGTCATGGTGTTTCTTGCTCCCCAGGGCACCAACCGACCACGGGCGTGGCCCACCGCGGGCCGTCTGTTGTCATTCAGCTCTCCCCGTCAACCACCGCCACGCCCTCCCAGTACAGCGCCTCCAACAGCCTTGTGTCCATGGCGCCTGGTGGGGGAACGTGGGCAGCAGGAGGCAAGTGAGAAGAGGGGATGCTCTTGCACGTGAGGTCACGGTGCACAGCCCAAGTCAAACACCGGCACGCCCTGCCCTGCCCGCAAAGGGCTGTCAGAAAATTCATGCCCACAGCGCCTGATGCAGGAGGGGTATGTGCATGAAATGAGGGGGCATGGGGAGTAAGCCCTTTCCTGCTCCCCATGGCACCGATGGCCCACTGCCGCACCCCACCCCGGGTGGTCCGTTGCCCATGCCACCTTCAGAACTTTGGTGTCCGTGGCACCTTGTGGGCGCATGTACGCACACGGAAGGACACTATAATTTTGGACCATTGGAGTGAGCTCGCCAGAGCTGAGACACATGCACGGATCAGTCCAGTGCATTCCAAGCAGGGCAGCGAGCAAGGCAGGTGGCAAGGCAGGTGGCACTGACCGACGAGGATGTTGTGGACGCCGAGGTCGGTGAGGTGGCGCACCCAGTTGAGCACGAAGTCGAGGAACGCGTGGTTGGCGAACGTCACCACCACCACGCCCTCGCGCTGCCGCTGCTCCACCATCTCCCGCCGCAGGGCGAACTCGGCCCTCGCTGGCACCGCGCTGCCTGGGGGAGGTTTCTCCCAGATCTCGCGCTTGAGGGCGGCCAGCAGCGGCCTGCCCTCGTGCAGAATGGGGCGCACGCCATTCGCGAATGGCCCCGCCCCAGATGCGCCTGCCCCAGATGAATCCGTGGAAGTCGCGCCTGCATCCACTTCTCCAGCAGTCGTTCCCAGTGCCGTTGCTGCAGGTGCGTCTGAAGGGAGATCCAGGGATACTCCTGCTGCGCCTGGCGTTTCCTCCTTGCCCCCTGCCCCTGCTGCCCCTGCTGCCCCTGATGCTCCTGTCTCTTCTGTTGCCCCTACCTCTCCTTCCGCTGCTCCTGCCTCGTCTGCCCCTCCCGACCCTGTCGCTCCAGCTGATTCCGCTGCTGCAACTGGTCCAGCCGGGACGTGGTGTGCTGCAGCGGGGGTGGCGGGCGAGGCAGCGTCGGGGTCCACCACGTCGAGCGCCATGAGCGCCATGGACGCCTCCCTGGGCAGCCCCTGCAGCGCGGCTGCCTCCAGCCCTGCACGCGTGGCGAGAGAGAGACGTGCGACTGGTGTGTGTGAGTAGAGAGGGTGGGTAGCTTCAAAGTGAAGGACGTCAAGAGGCAGGAGGCAGGAGGCAGGAGGCAGGAGGCAGGAGGCAGGAGGCAGGAGGCAGGAGGCAGGAGGCAGGAGGCAGGAGGCAGGAGGCAGGAGGCAGGAGGCAGGAGGCAGGAGGGAAGAGATGCTTCCTTCAGGCGGGCCTTGCAGTGCTGCTGTCTCGAGTCCTCCACGCATGGAGAAGAGAGGAGGAGGGGGTAGACAGGGGACAGGGGGAGACAGATTGCGGGAGAGTGTAGAGGGTGTGTGACCAGAGAGGGTGAGAGAAGAAGGTGTGTGAGTAGAGAGGGTGAGCAGCGTGAGTGTGAAGGGCATTAAGGAGCGGAGCACATGCTGCCTTGGCCACGCCTTCACGTGCTGCTGCCTCTACCCTGCGATGGGTGAAGGCACGCGCAGAGAGAGGGGTGCTGCGAGGGGAGGGTGAGTTGAGAGGGGTTAGGGAAAAAGAGGCGTGTGACTAGAGAGGGCTCGACTACAGAGGGGGACCTTCGAAGGTAGGACTACTGAGGGCGTGGGAATTCAGATGGTGGAGGTGGAGACTAGGTAGGGGAGGGTGGGACTAGAGCGGGTGAGCGGCCCGAGCGGCAAGCCACGAGTGCGATGAAGCCTTAAACTCACTGACTCACCATCCCGGCAACCTCGAAACCCGTACCGCACCTCGCGCGTTGCCGACGGGCCGAATGGTTCCTCCCTGCGCTGCTGTTCCCGTCGTGCCAGCGGCAGTGGCGTCCGAGAGGCCCTCGCGGTACTCCTGCAACCTCGCTTCCATCTCCCAGTACAGCGGCCGACCCACATAGTACAGAATCACCACGATGGCCACCGCTGCCACCACGTTCAGCACGCGAATTCGACCCGCCATGCGTGCATCGGAAACAGTCTGTTAGGGATGGTTCGCCAAACCACGGAACCTCCGGCGAAATGCGGAATGACGGCGGAGTGGGAGCGCGTGGGAGATTCTAGATCGACGACGGTGGAAGTCGGCCTACGGTGGGGAATAGAAGCTACGGCGTGAGAAGCGGGAGAGAAATCGAGAAGAAATGTGCTAGGAGGAAGAGAGAAGGAGAAGCATCGAAAATGAGATCGACGGGGGAAATTGTGGTTCGAGACCTAGGCGCGTTCGAGATGGTGCTGGTTCCGGACTCGAGGAGGGTTCACCGAATTCGGTTCGGCTCCGTTTGCGACTCAGGGAACCGAGGCACGCGCGAGATTAATTGGGAAACAAGTTACGTTACGAATCGCGTTTTGTATCTTGTTGGACAATAAAATTGCTTGTACTCATTCTGGAAAATATACCAATCAGATTCTGAAAATTGCTGAAGTGTATTGACAACTTCAAGCAGAGCTGTGCACATAATTGGAATTGGGTGATCGTGGAGAACACGATAGGCACTAGCAAGTAGAACATTGCCGACCTAGAACTGGTATCAGAGCTTGGCGAACGGGCGCGTCGATCGTCGTGAATTCACTTGGTGCGCTAAGTGAAATTAGTGGAGAAGAGGAGTTATTCACGCCTACGCCATGACGGACGAGGCGAGTTCGGGTTCCAGCATGAGTCTTGAAGACCCGCAGTTGAAGGCTCTTCTCGAGGCCTTTGCGAGCGGCCGTTTGGTGGCGAAACCGACGATCGGGCTCAGTGAAGCCCAACGCTTTAACGACAGCAACTACAACGTGTGGCGGAAGAAGTTCATTCGGAGGGCGGAGGAGGTTGACCTCTTGCCATGCAACCGTCCAGACGAGGAGATGAAGGAGGGGGTTGCGCCTTCCACGACGGATACGAAGGAGAAAATAACGGCGTTTAAAAAGCAAAGTAAGCAAGCGTTCTTTCAGCTTTGTCACTCAGTTGCCGATGGAGTCGCAGTGGAATTGGACCAGTTTGCAGAGGAGCGGAACTCTTCACAACGAGCGTGGGAGTACCTGGAATCCACGTACATAGGCATCAACGATGTCAACAAGAAGGCGATTATGAAGCAACTGCTGATGCTGAGCATGGAGAAATGCGAGAAAATCATCACCTACACCAATAGGGCGAAAAGCTACAACGACGACTTGCGGGTGATGAGAGCCGCGGAGACGGAGCACGAGATGATCGACTACATAATTCAAGGCCTTCCCGAGTGGGAATCCGACATTGGTATGTTTACGTACGAACCGCCTGGGAGTTTGACGAAGCTGCAAGAGATTCTGCAATCGCTTGAGACGGTGAAGGAGATGAGGAAAAAAGAAAGCGGCAGCAGCAGCTAAGGAATTCGACGAGGATAGGCCTGTCAGAATGTTATAATTGTCTAGCCTGTAGTGGGGTACTCTATAGCGAGTACAACCCAATTAGGGTTTCCTATATGTATGCCAACTGCTGCTAGTGCAACCCCTCCTTTCTTCATTCTTACTTTCTACTGCTAATTGTGACATGCTATCAGAGCAGGTCGACCCCCTTGGGTCGATCCTGTGGGTGGGCCCACCACCTAATGCTTCCGCTGCTTTACTTCCTGTCGTGCGCCTCGGGTGCGCGACGAGCGCGGCGATTTTTTTTTTTTTTTTTTTCTGGCGTTTCTCATCCTGCCGTGCGCTCGGGGCGCGCGGCGGTTTTCTGCATGGCGCGCCCCCCGTCGGCCCTCGCGTCGCCTCAGGGGATCCGCGCGCGCCCCCCGTCGGCTCTCGCGCTGCCCCGCTGGACCCGCGCGCGGCCCCCCCGTCTACCCTCGAGTCGCCTCCGGGGACCCGCACGCGCCCCCCGTCGGCTCTCGCCCTGCCCCGCTGGACCCACGTGCGGCACTCCGTCGACCCACCCGCGAGCCGCCCCTGGACCCGCACGCGACCCCCGTCGACCCTCGCGTCGCCCCCGGGGACCCGCGAGCCGCCCCTGGAGCCGTGCGCGACCCCCCCGCTGCCCCGTCGCGGCGCCCTGGGGGCCGCGCCCGGCCCCTCGCTGCCCCATGGTGGCGCCCTGGGGGCCGCGCGCCTTCCCCCTCGCCGTCCCCCGCGCTCCTTCCCCGTGCCACCCGTTTTAGGGTTTGGGGGTGGGGAGTGTGGGGGTGGCGGTTGTGGGGGTGCCCGTTGTGTGCGCCGTCCCCTACTCCTCCTCCTCCTCCGTCTCCCGCTGCTGCAGCTGCCGCTCAGGGGGGTGTGTGTGTGGGGAGCCGAAGGAGTGGTGCTAGGGGGGTGAAGGGGGAGTGGAGCTAGGGGTGAAGCAGGGGGTGTGTGTCAGGGGGGGTGGGACTGTTTGGGGAGGCTGCCGTCTTGTCGTCCGCAGCACCTGTAGTCCGGGGCGCTGTCCTGGTAGCCCAGAGAGCCTGCTGCGCCTGTCGCCCGTGGGTCCGTTGCTCCTGTAGCTCCTCGTAGCCCGTGAGCCAGTTACTCCAGTAGTCCGGGGCGCTGTCCCGGTAGCCACTGTGCCAGCCGCTCCTGTTGCCCGTGTGTCTGCAGCTTCAGCCGTCGTCTCCCATCTTCTCTCCTCTCACAGTCCCTCCTCCTCCTCACTTGCCCGCTGTGACTACCACTAGCTTGCTCATTGTGCTGATTACACCCCACTTTGGCTATGGGGGTGTGTCAGAATGTTATAATTGTCTAGCCTGCAGTGGGGTACTCTATAGCGAGTACAACCCAATTAGGGTTTCCTATATGTATGCCAACTGCTGCTAGTGCAACCCCTCCTTTCTTCATTCTTACTTTCTACTGCTAATTGTGACAAGGCCGGCTTTGGTGAATGCAACGAAGGCGTTTGGAGCGTGCTACCAGTGTGGAAAGAGAGGGCATAAAGTGATAAACTGCTTTCTGCGAAGTAGGAACTTCAAAGGCAAAGCGGTGGAGAACGAAAATGGAGTAAATGGGGGAGCGGAGTGGCAGCGGAAATGAGGTTTTGGCGACAAGTGTGATTATTGTGGGCGCTACGGACATCGTGCCGCAGAGTGCTACTCCAAACCGAATAGCAGGAGCTACAAGGGTCCGTCGCAGCAGAGGAACGCGGCGGCAAAGGTGAATGTAGCAGAAGCAGAATAGGAGGATGTGATTTTGGGAGGATCGCACCTTGCGAACGTGGTGCGTCTACCGAAGGATGTTCGACAGTCGGATGGACGTGAGAAGACGGCATAGTACATGGATAGTGGATGCACGCGACACATGACGTTCAGGTCAGACTGGATGGAGAACGTGAGGGAGTCCAGTGAGGATTATATACTGCAAGGTAATAATGGGAAGTTACCAGTGACAGGAGAGGGTGATGTGGTGCTGCAGAGTCCGTACGGAGAGGTGAAACTAGAGAATGTATTGCTGGTTGAGGATGCAAAGGTGAATTTGATGAGTCAGTCACAGCTTGATGAGTTGGGGTGCAAGATAAATTATGACAGTGGCGAGGTTACTGTGTTTGGTCCTGAGTGGGAGAAGTATGCGGATGGTTATTTCAGCGACGAGTTCTATGAGATGAACTTGATCGCGATGAAATCTATGAGGACCCTGAGTAACCTGAGATGAGAGAATTGGAGGAGTTATCGACTAAGGTTGATGAAAGTGAGGTCTCGGAGGATACGGCAGCAAGTGTGGAGCCAGAAGTGAAGCATGGAGAGGAGATAGTCACCATGGAGGCAGCAGTAGTGAACGGTGGAGATGGAGACGGTGTCAACACTTTTGCAGCAGCGATCGTGGTTGAAGACGAAGCAGCAAATGCGAAGTGTGAGGAAGTTGAAGCTGCGAAAGGGGACATCATGGTGAATGGATCAAAGGCGAATGCAACTGCAAAAGGGCGAGTGCTTACAAAAGAGAAACATTTTAAGGGGTACGAGTCCCGAGAGGTGTTGAGTGTTAAGACGCCAAGGCGAAGCGAGAGGCTTAAGAAAATCTCTCAAGGTTTGAATGCAAAGGCGCTCAACTTCAAGACACGCACACAGAAGTTCAAGGTGCAGGAGCTGCTGGGGAGCATGAAGCCGACTTAGACCCTATGAAGGCTACAAGGAGCAGGGGAGCAGTGCGAGTGGTGTTCATGGTTGACCAACCACATGGGAGATTGTTAGGGATGGTTCGCCAAACAACGGAACCTAGGGCGAAATGCGGAATGATGGCGGAATGGAAGCGCGTGGGAGATTCTAGATCGAAGACGGTGGAAATCGGCCTACGGTGGGGAATAGAAGCTACGGCGTGAGAAGCGGGAGAGAAATCGATAAGAAATGTTCTAGAAGGAGGAAGAGAGAAGGAGAAGCATCGAGAATGAGATCGACGGTGGAAAATGTGGTTCGAGACCAAAGCGCGTTCGAGAAGGTGCTGGATTCGGACTCGAGGAGTGTTCACCGAATTCGGTTCGGTTCCGTTTGCGTCTCGGGATGAAACGAGACGCGTGCGAGATTACTTGGGAAACAAGTTACGTTACGAATCACATTTTGTATCTTGTTGGACTATAAAACTGCTTGTATCAATTCTGGAAGATATACCAATCAGATTCTGAAAATTGCGGAAGTGTGTATTGACAACTTCAAGCAGAGCTGTGCATATCATTGGAATTGGGTGATCGTGGAGAACACGATAGGCACTAGCAAGTAGACTATTGCCGACCTAGACAGACCAGTTGACGTAGCGAGAAAGTTTATTCCAAGCCTGTCAGCTTCTTGCTGCGTCTTTGATTGGATCTGGCGGAAGGCAACATTTCCCAAACTAGCTGTTGTACAGTAACCAAGGCCATATGCGACTCGGTTCCGTTTGAAAATTGTAACAAAATGTTATGAGTTTAACAAAAGAGTATGTGTAAGAGTTTTTTTTGGCATTCCTTACTAAGCACCTCATGAGCACGTAAAAGACCGACCATTCTTCGCCTATTATAGCGATTTTTTGCCGCCTTCGCGCGTCACAATCCCCAAACCATGCATCGCTGGACTGGCCCGTCGGCCTACGCTTCAGGATTAGCCCGAACGTCGCTGCCATGCCAGCATCGCACTAGCTAGCTCGCATGCACCGCGTTACAATTTTCTTTTTTTTGCTATAAGTATTCGCCCATGCCTTCGCTCATACTTGTACTCATTTGCCAAATTAGTGCAATCTTCGCTACCTCGATACATTGCACCCGTGACTGTATATGCAGAGTTCAGTAACGCGGAAGTGATTACAACTACTGCTGAATAATGAAGCATGGCACAAATATAGCGAAAGGCTATTTAGGCAGGGTCCGTGGGATCGCGACGCAGGAACCCAAAGGCGACGCGAAGTACATTTGGAAGGCGAGGTCATCGGACCGAGCCTGAATCTCAGAAAGTTGGAATTCCACGCGTACGGAGTGAACCAGTAAAGAATTAAGAAAATTCTTTACACTTTACCTTAAAGAAAGGTGGTCGATGTCCGGGGCATGTCGGCGGGTCAAGTAATCCCATAATACCGAATGTACCTTTAGCGAGTCGGAAGTGACCCACTGTCAGAACATTATAGCTCATGCATATTGTGTAGGCTATAGTGGGGTAGCCCATAAGGGGTACAACCCAATTAGGGTTAGTACTTGTACCCAATTCATTCATAGTTCATTCATTCCTCATTTCTTCTCATGGTATCAGAGCAGGTTCCCTAGTGGGAACGCTTCCTAGGGCCCACCACGAAAATTTTTTTTTCCTGCCCGGAGCGCGCTTCGCTCCCACAGTCGCGCCCTCTCACGACCCCTCACGGCCCCTCCGTGAGTCGTCGCCGCCCTCCGCGGCCCCTCGCACCGCCCTCTCCGGCCCACTGTCGCCGCCCCTACCGCAGCGGCCGCCACCGTCCCTGCAGCAGCAGCCGCAGCCGTCGCCAGCAGCAGCCGCCACCACCTCCCTCGCGTCTGCTGCCGCAGCTGACTGCACCCGCCGACGCCGCTCCACTCGGCCCCGCCGCCGCTCCCCACGCGGCCTCGCCGCGCCACCTGAGCCGCCCGTACCGCCGAGCCGCCGTACCGCCCGAGCCGCCCGAGCCGCCGTGTCGCCGAGCCGCGCTTGCTGCCGAGCCGCCGTACCGCCGAGCCGCCCGAGCCACCCGAGCCGCCGAGTTGCCGAGCCGCCGAGCCGCTGAGCCACCCGAGTCGCCCTGTCCGGTAAGTGCAGCGCCTCTGTCCCTGCACTGCCCTCACCCTACTGTTCGCGCTGCTAGTCTACTGCTGTCATGGCTACCCCTAGTGTCCTCGCCTTTGACGCTGAGGGTCGGGCCATTGACTTTGACGTCTGGGTAGATGACCTGCAGCTTTTCCTACAGTGCGATAGGGCAGACGGTCTCTCCCTCTTTGACCTCACCTCTGGTGCCTCTCCTGCCCCTGCTGCTGATGCCGACGCCACTGTTCGCTCACAGTGGGCCACTCGCGATGCTGTTGCACGACTTGCTGTGCGTCGCCACCTGCCTACCTCTGAGCGTGCGCACTTTAGCCAGTACAAGAGTGCTCAGACCTTGTACGACGCTGTAGTTGCACGCTACTCCTCCCCTGCCACTGCTGCACTGAGCCGCCTCATGCTACCGTACCTCTTCCCTGACCTTGCTGCCTTTCCCACAGTCGCTGACCTCATTACGCACCTCCGCACTAGTGACACTCGCTACCGCGCTGCGCTTCCTGCTGAGTTCTGCGCCAAGAACCCCCCCCCCATGTACATCACCCTCTACTACATAGTCACCCGGCTCCCTGACTCCCTTCGCGTAGTCAGGGACCACTTCCTCTCCGTTTGCCCCACCACTCTCACCGTTGACCTCCTCGAGAAGTCCCTCCTAGCAGCAGAGAAGAGCATAGTCGCTGTAGGAGCCTCTCGTGGTGACCCTCGCACCCCCATCTTTGAGGGGTGTTCCCCCTCCCCCCTTTTGCCCTCTGTTGCCTCTGCTGCTGCGGCCGACCTCGTTGGGCTTGAGTCGGTCGGTGCGGCGTCTACCCCTAGCGGGAGACGTCGCCCTGGCAAGGGCAAGGGGGGCAGGGGCACTGGAGGAGCTAGCGGGGGCGGTGGAGGCGGCGGTGGAGGCGGTGGAGGGGGTGGGGGTGGCGGTGGGAGTGGTGGCGGGGGCGGAGGTGTCGGTGGCGGCAGTGGAGGCGGAGGCGGCGGTGGCGGTGGCGGTGGGAGCGGAGGTGGCGGCGGTGGAGGAGGAGGCGGTGGAGGAGGTGGAGCTGGTCGGGGTGGCGCTGCACAGAGGGGCGGCTCCGGTGGTGGTCAGCGCCAGCAGCAGCAGCAGCAGCAGCAGCAGCAGCAGCGCACTCGTGACATCCCCTCCCCTCAGCAGCTCCGTGAGTGGTACACTGCACGCCAGAGGGGTGGGGGTACTGGCCCGTGCACCTACGTCCTACGCACCGGCGACCGCGCGGGTGAGCAGTGCGGGGGTGCGCACTCCACCCAGCGCTGCTTTGGCCGCCTGACGGACGCTTGGCGTCACCAGTTCCCTGAGGCCACTGAGATCCCCCGCTGGGGTGAGCTGTCTAGGGCGGGTGTAGCTGTCTTTGACCTTGACTTTGATGCTATTCTTGCTGCCATGTATACTGTGACTATTAGTGATGAGGGTGACTGTTACCGGTGTTTTCCGCCCGACCCGGGCATTGAGACTGCTGCTCTAGGTACTGGTGAGGCTGCTGCTCTAGGTGCTAGCGAGGCTGCTGCTCTAGGTGCGTCTGCTCCCTCAGGTGCTGGTGAGTCTGCTCTCTCAGGTTCTGCGTCGGCTTCGGCCTCCCACACCTTCACCCTTGACTCGGGGGCTTCTCGCTCCTTCTTTCGAGACCGCACCACACTCACGCCGCTTGTCCGGCCAGTTGCAGTCTCTCTGGCAGACCCCTCTGGGGGTCCTGTCCTTGCTCACTTCTCCACTGTCCTCCCGTGTCCGGCGGCCCCCTCTGGCACCCTGTCTGGTCTTTACCTTCCCTCGTTCTCTACGAACTTGGTGAGTGGTGCTGACCTACAGGATGCGGGGGTTCACCAGTTCACTCCTGCGAGTCAGCGGGTGACCCACTGCACGGACGCTCGGACAGGCCGACACCTGGCCACGTTTACCCGTCGGCCGGGGTCGAGCCTGTACACCCTGACCACTGAGTCTCCTCCAGTCACTGCGTCTGGTCAGGTAGCTGCGTCGGGTCAGGTGTTTGCTGCAGCGTCCAGGTCTGGTCCTGAGTCTGCCCCCTGTTCGTGTCGCCTCCTGTCTCACGAGACTCTCCTCTGGCACCACCGCCTTGGTCACCCCTCCCTGCTTCGTCTCCGAGGCATGGCCTCCCGTGTCCTTGTCTCTGGTCTTCCCCGGTCCCTCCCTCCCCTTCCTCCGGGGCCTGGCCCTACCTGCGTCCCCTGTGTCGAGGGGCGGCAGCGGGCTGCCCCTCACTCCTCCCAGTTTCCTCCGACAGAGGCCCCGCTGCAGACGCTTCACATGGACGTGTGGGGCCCGGCCCGCGTCCGTGGACAGGGTCACGAGCGCTACTTCCTGCTGGTGGTTGACGACTACTCGCGTTACACCACAGTCTTCCCTTTGCGCAGCAAGGGTGATGTCACTGAGGTGTTGATCGACTGGATCCGCGCAGCTCGTCTCCAGCTCAGGCGGAGCTTCGGCTCGGACTTTCCTGTTCTGCGTCTGCACTCTGACAGAGGCGGAGAGTTCTCCTCTGGCCTTCTGCGAGCCTACTGTCGTGCACGAGGCATCCGCCAGACCTTCACGCTTCCGGACTCTCCACAGCAAAATGGGATTGCTGAGCGCCGCATTGGCATGGTCATGGACGTCGCCCGTACGTCCATGATGCATGCGGCTGCCCCCCATTTTCCGTGTCTGGGGATCTCGGGCGTTTGTCCGCGACTTGACTGCGGACAAGCTGTCCCCTCGTGCTGCTCCTTGCGTCTTCCTGGGTTTCCCCCCTGACGCCCCAGGGTGGCAGTTCTACCACCCCACCTCTCGCCGTGTTCTGTCCTCCCAGGACGTCACGTTCGACGAGTCGGTCCCCTACTACCGCCTCTTCCCCTACCGCACTCCGTCCCTCCCCCCGCCACCGCTCTTCCTTGTACCAGGTCCCCCCCCGGTAGACCCCCTCCCCCCTCAGGGTCCTGCCCCTTCAGGTGTGTCCCAGGTAGACGCTGTTGAGCCTGTCGAGGTCGCTGGTGACTCTGGTGCTGCTGAGGGTGCTGAGCCTGGGAGTGCTGACTCTGGGGGTGCTGAGCGTGTGGGTGCTACGCCTGGGGGTGCTGAGCCTGAGGGTACTACGACTGGGGGTGCTGAGCCTGGGGGTGCTGAGTCTGGGGGTGCTACGCCTGGGGGTGCTACGCCTGGAGGTGCTGAGCCTGGGGGTGCGGAGCCTGAGGGAGCTGGGCCTGCTGGTGCTGTGCCTGGCGGTTCTCCGGGTGCTTCTTCTCGCCGGGAGCCACTCTCTCCACAGGAGCTGCGTGAGTGGTTTGCCCGGCGCTGGAGGCGAGCTGCTGGAGCTGGAGGAGCTGCGGGTACTGGAGTTTCTGTTGCTGCTGAGGGAGCTGGTGCCACGGGTCCCGGAGGTGCTCGTACTGGGCGTACCGGAGCTGCTGGACCTGCGGGTACTTCTGGAGCTGGAGCTGCTGCGGGTGTTGGCGCGGAGGCTACTGCTGTCGGTCCTGGAGGCGGTCCTGCTGGGGGCACTGCTGGTGCTGCTGGGGGTACTGGAGCTGGAGCTGCTACTGGTGCTGGTGCTGCCACAGGGGGTACTGGTGCTGTCCCTACTGTGTCTGGAGTCGCCGCGCGGCCTCGGCCGTACTTCGTTCCGCTCCTTCAGCAGGTTCTTGGTCTCCCGTCTTCTACTGGTCCTCCTCCTCCCTTAGAGTGTCCACAGCCTGTCCCGTCGCAGTTACAGTTACAGCCGGCCTCCCCACTGCCTGCTCCGTCTCCCTACACTGGTCCTACTGGAGGTCTTGCTGAGCGTCGTGAGCCTGCGTCTCGCCCTGCGTCGCCTGTCCGTGCTGCTCGCACTAGTGGTCGCGGTTCGCGTCAGCGTCCTCCTCCTGTCCCTGGCACGCACCGGATGTCTCTGCGTCCGTCCACTGCTCCTCTGCGTGCCCCTTTGCCTTCTCCTCCTGAGTCTTCTCTTCCTGCTCTTGCCGACCCGGAGTCGGACTCTCTTCGTGCTGCCAGTCCTACTGTCACGCGTCTCCTTGCTACTGTTGTCACTGACCCTTCCTTTGAGTCCACTGCTGCGTCTGCCCTAGTTGCTGAGCTCGTCGACTTTGCTGCTCGCTGTCGCCTAGACTACGTCGCCAGTCTTTTTGCTGAGTCTGAGTCTGTCTATCCTCCGTCCGTCGGGGGTGAGTGTGCCCTTGGCACGGACGTCCTTGAGGACAGGCAGGAGGAGTTCTAGTGCTTGGCCGCTGCTTCACCTCATCTCGTGTCCGTACTGCTTACCCCTGAGGGAGACCCGGATGCACTTGACATCCCGACTCCGCGCTCTTACGCGGAGGCGATAGAGGGTCCCTACTCCTCTCAGTGGCAGGCAGCTATGGACGCAGAGATGGCTTCCTGGAAGTCCACAGGCACCTACGTTGACGCTGTTCCCCCTCCTGGGGCGAACATCGTCAGTGGCATGTGGATTTTCAGGGTGAAGCGACCGCCGGGTTCTCCGCCTGTCTTCAAGGCGCGTTACGTGGCTCGTGGCTTCAGTCAGCGGCAGGGAGTTGACTACTTTCAGACCTTCTCTCCCACCCCGAAGATGACCACTCTTCGGGTACTGCTGCACGTAGCTGCTCACCGTGACTACGAGCTACACTCTCTTGACTTCAGCACTGCTTTCTTGCAGGGCAGCCTGCACGAGGAGATCTGGCTGCGTCGCCCACCTGGTTTCACTGGGTCTTTTCCTCCTGGCACCCAGTGGAGCCTACGGCGGCCAGTCTATGGTCTCCGCCAGGCACCGCGTGAGTGGCACGACACACTGAGGACTACACTTGCGGCACTTGGGTTTGCTCCCTCTACTGCCGACCCGTCGCTGTTTCTGCGCACCGACACTTCTTTGCCGTCGTTCTACATCCTCGTGTACGTCGACGACTTGGTCTTTGCCACAGCTGACACTGCTGGACTCGCCCACGTGAAGTCCGAGCTGCAGAAGAGACACACGTGCACTGACCTGGGTGAACTGCGCAGCTACCTTGGCTTGCAGATCACTCGGGACAGAGCACGCCGCACCATTACCCTGACTCAGTCACACATGGTGCAGCAGGTCCTTCAGCGCTTCGGCTTCACGTACTCCTCGCCTCAGGCCACTCCTCTGCCTACTCGCCACTCGCTCTCAGCTCTGCCTTCGGATGAGTCCGTAGAGTCGAGTGGCCCGTACCCAGAGCTTGTTGGCTGCCTCATGTACCTGATGACCTGCACACGACCTGACCTTGCATACCCTCTTAGCATTCTCGCACGCTATGTTGCTCCTGGGAGACACAGACCGGAGCACATGGCTGCAGCGAAGAGGGTGTTGCGCTACTTGTGCAGTACGTCGGGCATGGGGCTTGTGCTTGGAGGGCAGAGTCCAGTGGTCCTTACTGGGCACGCAGACGCTTCTTGGGCTGACGACCAGGCTACGCAGCGGTCGTCACAGGGTTACACCTTCAGCCTTGGTTCCGGCTCTGTTTCGTGGCGGGCTACTCGCTCGTCTTCTGTTCTCGGCTCCAGTTGTGAGGCTGAGATCTACGCAGGAGCCATGGCTGCACAGGAGCTTCGCTGGCTCACCTACCTGCTGACTGACCTCGGAGAGCCGCCTCGTTCTCCTCCAGTGCTGTACGTAGACAACAAGGCCATGCTGGCCTTGTGTCGGGAGCAGCGACTGGAGCACAGAACGAAGCACATTGCTCTCCGCTACTTTCTTGCTCGTGAGCTGCAGCAGCGTGGTCAGCTGCGTCTTGCGTACGTGGCCTCTGAGGCCAACACTGCTGATATCTTCACCAAGGCGCTTGCGCCTTGTGACCATCAGCGCTTCTGTACTCAGCTGGGCCTTGTGCCTACCTTGCCTCACTTGCTCACCTCTTGACCTTGCTTGTACTGTTACATATATATATACCTGCTCTTGCTTGTCTAGCCTTTTTATATATATGTACTCCTGCATGTGAACTGGCCTTGTGGCCTTGAACTTGTGCTCGGAATGTGTGGTGACTCTGTGATCCACCCTGAGCTTGCTTTGCTTTGCTTTGCTTGACTGGTCTTGTGACCCCTTGTTCTCCCCCACTTTGCCTATGGGGGTGTGTCAGAACATTATAGCTCATGCATATTGTGTAGGCTATAGTGGGGTAGCCCATAAGGGGTACAACCCAATTAGGGTTAGTACTTGTACCCAATTCATTCATAGTTCATTCATTCCTCATTTCTTCTCACCCACGTGTCCTCTTCGCTCGTGCGATCTGCCCATCGTAGGAGGAATTCGACGTGGCCCCGTCATGATTAGGCACATGCGATGATTTAGTATCTTCTATGGCTGAAGTGTCGGTTCTGAACATTTGGCGCGAGATTGAGGCAGGCGATATCGGACGACAGGGGTGCGACGAACGGTCGCAACAGGCTGACGACATGTGTCGGCATCTTGATATTGCTAAAGGGTCCCACGAATATTGGACGGAGCTTCGTTGGTTGGGGCAGCCGAACGTTTTTCGTGTCCAAAAGCACTAGCTGTCCGGCATTAAGGGGTAGATCCCTTTGATGCCTATAGGCGTTGCGGCTGGCGATGGTATTCGCCTTGCGAATAAACCCGACTGCTTTGTCGCGGGCAGCTTGAACTCCAGCAACAAAGTGATTTGATTGTGGTATCGGGTTCTTAGTTGTAGTTGACAAGGGTGCCACCAAATTTATCCCGTAATTGAGATAAAACTGGGTCTGGTTGGTCTTTGCGGAGGGTGCATTGTTATACGCAAACTGCAGCTTCGCGAGTGAGCCCTCCCACTTAGACAGGCCAGGTTGGTTCGAATCAGCTGCTCTGTAGTCTGATTTGTCCGCTCCGTTTGGTAGTCAGTTTGCGGGTGGTATGACGTCGAAAACCGCAGGTGAGTGCCGTACTGTGCCAATGTCTCCTGCCAGAAATTCGACGTGAATTTTGGGTCTCGATCGCACACGACCGCCAAAAGTAGCCCGTGTAGTCATACGATGGTGGGGGTGAACAGCTTTGCTGTTTCTTCGGTTGTGATCGTCGTGCGGCATGGTGCAAAATGCGCCGTTTTTGTTAATCGGTCAACAACGACCATAACTGAGTCGTTGCCACTTGCGCCAGCTTGCAGCCCTGTAACAAAATCTATCGTCACTTGTTGCCACGGTCATTCGGGTGGCTCGAAGGGTTGCAGCAATCTGGCTGGCCACTATGCGGCAACTTCATGGCTTGGCAGGTTGGGCAGGTTGTCACATAGCGATGCACGTCCGACAACATGTCGGGCCAGTAGTGATTGTGCTGCAACATTTTTAGGGGTTTGTGGATGCCGAAATGCTTGGAGAGGTTAGAGTCGTGAACCTCCTGCATCAGCAACTCTTGTAAGGGCTGGTATGACGGGACCCGAATCCGGTTGGTACTGGCTTCCGGCTTTTGAGTAATACTTCCCGTGTGACGTCGTGGCCCGGTGGTGATGATTTTGCTTATAGAAGCAATCGGTCCTGTACACGTGGGTGAATAGTCTTGATAATAGTGTGTTGGACTCGGCGATGATTTTTGCGGCGGTCTTCATCGATGGTCGGGTCAGGGCATCGGCGATATTGTTGGCGCTCTTTTTGTATGTGATGACATAGCGAAAGTTTGACTCCGAAAAATGCAACCACCTGATCTGTCGCCGATTGAATTGTGTTTGGGCTCGCAAGTACTGTAGAAATTTGTAATATGTATTGATCGTCACGCCCGCTCCCGCTAGGTATCAGCGCCAGGTACGAAATGCGTGGACGATGGCCATCATCTCTTTGTCGTGAACTGGGTAGTTGCGCTCGGGTGGCTGCATCTTGTGTGACTCATACGCGATTGGTTACAGCCCTTTGCCGAAATCCCGTAGAAGGACGGCGCTGGTGGTGAAATTGTTGGCGTCCGTTACGACTTCAAACGGTCGAGATGGGTCCGCGAGCCGAAGAACCGGGGGTGAATTCAAAAGTTTTTTGAGTTCGTTGAAGGCCGACTGCAATCTTCCCCCCCACGAAAAAGAAACGCTTTGTGGAGACGGTCGGTTTTTCCGCAGCTCCATGACGTTTGTTGGCGGCTTCCACCGTGAAATCACCCTCCCCTGAAACCACGAGCCCCAGGGACTCCAGCTCCGACTTTAGGAACTCGCACTTAGATCCCTTCGTGATTAGTCAGTTCTTGTGTAAGCGCCAGAACACTTCCTCCAAATCCCGATAATGATCTTCCCGAGTCTAGCTGTACACCAAGATGTTGTCCAAGTAAACGATGACTTTCTTATCGAGCAGGTCTCGGAACACCCCATTCATGGTCAGCTGTAACGTCGAAGAAGCGTTCGTTAGTCGGAACGTCATCACTGTATACTCGTAACTGCTGTAGCGTGCACGAAATGCGAACTTCAGGCAGTCGTTGGCAAACACGCGAATTTGGTGGTAGCCACATCGCAAATCGATTCTCGTGAAATAACGAGCCCCACGAAGCTGATCTAGGAGGTCGTCCGCTTGCGGAATGGGGTAACGCGACTTTATCGTGACCCGGTTCAGAGCCCCAGCACATGCACAGACCACCGTCCTTCTTCGGCGTGAACAATACCGGTGCCGCGAATGGGGGCGTACGTGCTAAGCCTGATAAAGCCCTTAGAAAGGAGGTAGTCCAGCTGGCTCCTCAACTCGTCGAGCTCCGGTTGGCTCCACTGCGTCCAAAAAGTTGGTTGTGCGCCAAGCTCCATCTGGATCTTGTGGTCTTCTGGACGTTGAGGTGGCAAGCCGCAGTTCATCCGCAAAAATGTCGGGATACCTCCTAATAATGCTCGCCAAGTCCTTGGGTACAGCCGAAGAGAGCGTGTCGATGTCGGCGATTGTTTTTTGAAAGCTGCCACCCCGTACAAATGTACAGCGTAGCCTTGTGGTGACGGGGTTGACACGTGTCGTCACCAGCCCCGGCTCCGTCCGCTTCGGAAGCACCACTTGTCTCGTATTGCTGTGTAGAGTGCATGCTCCCCGTCGTTCAGTCGATTGTCAGATTGAATTGTTGTAGCCAATTTCGCCCCATCAGCACATCGCAGCCGTCCAAAGTTGTCTCAAGCATCTTCATGCCAAACCCGAAATCGTCGCTACACATTATCCGAACTTTTCGTCCTTCATCCCGAATGACCAGCGGTGTCCCATCCACCATTCGTGCATCAATCTCGGGAAGACACCTGTACAGCTTGACTCCTTTTGTTTTTTTTTGCCGTTGACAAGTTGATGAGGCTGTCACTAACCTCGCCGTCAACGAAGTTTTTAATTTTATGACCGTTAACCCTCCCTACCACTAGCACAGGGTGATCCGGAATGACCCTAAGGCTCGGCTCGGAGCAACCACGCCGTTGATCGTGGGCTGTTGAGTCAATCCGTGAAAACGAGTGCCCTCGTGGGAACTCGCTCTCGCCCACTGCATTAGCGCATCCGTTGATTCGGCCAGCTGGATGGCGTCATTAATGTCGTGTGGGCACGTGCGTCGCACCTCGTATTTTATCTCATACCCGAGGCTCGCGACGTATTGATCAAGTCGCTCCGTGTCGCTCATGTCGTCCGCTTGGTCGGCCAAAGCGCAGAATGTTGCCGTGTAGTATTGGACCGGTGTCAACTGCTATCCGGCACGCAACTCCATGCGAGCAGAATCTGAGGCGAATACATGCTCGAATCTGGTTCGCAAGGCGGTGCCCCACTCCTTCCATGTGTGTATCTTAGCCACTCCGAAGATTGATGCTGCTCCTTCCGTGACAGGTGTTGAAGCCCCATCGTTCGCACATTTCGTTCGTGCCGAAGTCCCCTCGGATTGCAATGTGTGTCGCCACCACTCCAACGCAGCTCTGCACAACAGTGAAGCTGCAAAATAAATGCGGGAAGTATCTTAGCTAAACTGAACAGCATTAAAGAACACCTCCATATCAAACAACCACCCTGAAACAGTGACAGACTTGTCACACGGGTTGAACAGGGGTGGGTTCGTCAACTTTATCTTAACAATTGCTAAGACTGTTGCTGTCGCTGGCACTGTCGCTGCTACTATTACCGGTGTTGATGTAGCTCCCAACTGTGCTGCCAACCTCTCTTCTATAGCATCCCTCGAACATTCGAGTTCACTGAAGACGGCCTCGTTCGGCGTGGTGCTCCACTTGTTTCATCCATGACGGTGTCGTGATAGATATTTTCAAATACATTTATAACTTCATGTAGCTATAGATCTAGTGTAGTTATTACGAACCCTGTTGGCGGTGCACATTTGCCCTGCATGTTTCTTATCTAAATGTACTCCTCTTTCTACTGTTGCAAGTTCCGGCAAGGGCAAAGGAAGAGCACTACCATTGGTTTAAGGGGCAAGTGCAGCTGCGCACGTCTGAAGGTTGGAAGCACGTACCGGCGCCGGCAGAACGAGAGGGCATTATAGAGGAAGTCGACACAAAGCTGGGGCATTATGGGCCGCTGAGGACCCAGCAGCTGGTGCAGACGGGGTGGTGGTAGGCTGGTGTCAGGAAGCAGGTGAAGGAGGTAGGTGTGGCGATGTAAAGCTTGAAGCCGTAGCTGGGCAACCTTAGAAAGAGAACGAAACAGAGTTAAAGCCTTTGCCAATCGTTAGACTGGGATACTGGTGGTCCCCGAATATAGCAGGGGAGCTGCCCGTGACGACGAAGGGGAGGTGCTACATCCTGCTGATGATCGTGCATGTCAGCAAATGGGTAGACACGAAGGCATTAATGCACAAGACGACGGAGGCAATGGCAAAGGGCTTCGCAGAGATGGTCATCACATGGCTGCGGGCATGTGGGGAGGTGTTAACGGATCGCCCTGTTCAAGGGAGAGTTCAAGGGAGAGTTTGAAGCCCTGTTGAAGGCTAGCCGTATCAGGCACTGTCAGACGTCACGGTACCACCCACAGAGTGAGAGTCTCACTGAGAGACTGACGCGGACTAGCAGAAAGGGTTTGAGAGCGTATGGGGAAGAGCACAAGAGGAATTGGGACAAACTGCTGTGCTGGGTGATGGCGGGGTACCGCTTCAGTAAACAGGCAGCGCTCAGGGATGTCTCTCCATATAATCCGCTGTTCGGTAAGGAGCCAGTGATGCCTGTCGATGCACCGCGCCTGTTGTTAGATGAAGTGACAACGTTGAGTTCGGAGAAGTGGTTAGCGGTGGCAGAGGTGAGAGCAGCATATTTGCGACATTTTATGCCAGCGGTGATAGAAAACCTTCAAACGGCTCACCTCAAGATTATTGAGAGGTACAAGTAGCGCCAACCGGCAAGAGCCAGTGGGATGCAGCAGCCGGTGCACCTGGAGGAGGAGGTGTACCTACGAAATCAAAGAAGGAATAAACTAGACATGGGACTGTCGCATCAGCGTTGGAAGGTGAAGGAGATCAGGCGGTCAAAAGTAATCATGTCAGAGGACAGGCAGGGGAAGAGAGTAGCAGACCATATAACCAACGTGGCCAGGACTCGCAACGAGCTTGCACTGGGACCTCCAGAGGTCCCATCACGCGCTCGGGGACAGCGGCATTGCGTCATGGCAGGGGGCAAGGAAAGACACACAACCAGTCCACCTCAGAGTAGGGGAAGGAGAAATTGGAGTAGGGAAAGGAAGGAGAGGGGAGGGAGAGGCGAAAGAAGCTCATCAGAGATAAGCGTAAGGGGTGGCAGAGATAAAGAGAGGCTGGTGGAGGACAGACAAGAGGGGCTAGGATGAGAGTTGGAGTATATTGAGCAAGAGAGAGAGAGAGAGAGAGAGAGAGAGAGAGAGAGAGAGAGAGAGAGAGAGAGAGAGAGGGTTTCCGACTGCTGTTAGAAAACTGAGGCGTTCACCACAGTTTTATGACAAAAGGCCGAGAAGGAAGAGCGGCGTACCGAATGTACATCTGTACATATAGCGAAGATGAGTTACGGGTTATGGTTGGGAAGCACAAGGGACAAGCAAGAGAGGGGATGAGGTAAGCGAAGAGAGTTGCCTGGTCAGGGAGGAGGCAATGGGACGTGTGGTAACCACGCTAGAGTAAATTCGACCGAGAAGGAGCTGGGCGGTAACGAGGCAGTGTGCGAGGTAAGGTGGTTGGGGAAGAGGTGGTGTGAACGTCTCTCGCCCTGTAGAGACACCGAGTCCAAAGCCAGCTGGAATTCCCTGCCAAGCAGCTGGAGGAAAGGAGGGGACAGATTTAAGCCGGCCTTATGTTAGGAATAGCCTCGTCTTCCCATAGGCTAGCTTCTAACAAAGGATAAGATAAGGTAGTAGCAGGAGGAATGGGCCATGAGATTGCCACTGAATGTATGTTATTGTTTTTACTGCATTTTGTTTTTTTGGAGATAAGCAGCTAAAGTCAAGGCCATCACAAGTAGACGAATGGGTTAGGGAGGGATTGATCTTAAAGAAGACACACAACCAATCCACCTCAGAGAAGGGGAAGGAGAATGTGGGGTAGGGAAAGGGAGGAGAGGGGAGGGAGAGGCAAGGGAATGATAGTAGCTAAGCGGAGGGGGTGGCAGAGACAAAGAGAGGCTGACAGAGGACAAAGAAGAGGGGTCAAGATGAGAGCTAACGTATGGTGAGCAAGAGAGAGAGGGTTTCCGACACAGGAACAAGTTTAAGTGCGTTACTGACCCATATGGATGGTACCAAGACAAAGTGCGTTACTTACCCATGTAGTTGGTATTATGAGTATGTGCGTTACTTACCCATCTGGTCGGTACTAAGACTAAGTGCGTTACTTACCGATATGGTTATAATTAAGACTATGTATGTTACTTTCCCATATGGATGAAAATAGGACAAACTGCGTTACTTACCCATATGATTTATACTGAGAGTGAGTGCGTTACTTGCCAATATGATTGTTACTAAGAGTTAGTGCGTTACTTACCCATATGTTGGTACTAAGGAACAAGTGGTATCAGAGCGGGTATTCGACTTTGAGACCACGAATCGTCATCAATTATCAACCAATGTTGACGAGTGAGACCCGTTTCTAGTAGCTCAGCTCTCGAACTTTCGATTTCTGGTCGAATCAAGTTCTAACTCCAAGTATCCAGTCCGCGAAGGCGATTTTTGTAGAATCGAAATTTCTGGCAGAATTCATTCAAACGATTTCTCAGGTTTCCACCGTTCATAAGGCCTCCATATGGTTAATACAAACTCCGGAGGTGCTAATGGCGAGATGGCTAGTGATAGAGAGGCTGGTGAGCAAGGAGGAGTTGCTGGTGGTGGAGTGGGACTCACCAACCGGCCAACCCTATACTACATACTTCAACTAAACCATCTCCAACAACCGTGGATCCCGTGAGGCGTTCTCTATTGAGAAATTCATCGGGGAGGACTACGAGCACTGGAGCTTCCGCATGAGGCTGATGTAAACGCAATTCAAGCTTTCGGAGGCCGCGGAGCTGAAAGGAGTGTAGATGAAGCGATCGTTTGACGCGTACATGCTCATGGTGCAAGTGGTTGGAGGACACCAACTTGACCACATCAAGGACCTTTTGGGTGATCCAGAATGTGGACCCAAGGATTGGAGGAAGCTTCTGGATATGCACTCACCGACACACGCTACCGGCATCGTGGTAATCGCGCGGCGGCTCCGCGACATCAAGTTCGTTAATGGAGAGCCGATGCAACTGGTGTTGGACGAGATGCGGCGGAGCGTGGAGATCGTGAGACGACTGTTGGCGTCGTGGTCTGCCCTTGCCATCAACCTCAACTCCCAACAGCCCCAATGGAGCATGGATTACATCCGTGCATGCATCCTTGAAGAGGATTTGAGGCGCGGGAATGTGGAGCGTTCAGAGGAGGGGATTGGCTATGGAGTTGGAGGTGGAAAGAGTGGTTTCAAGAAGAAGTGGAAGGGCAAGAACAAGGACAACTCTAAGGATAAGAGCGGCGGAAGTCAAGGAGACGTGTGCTTCTACTGCAAGAAGCGCGGACATCGTTGAAGGAAGTGTTACCAACGACCTAAGGATTGGACCCCGCCTTCATCAAGAAACCAGCATGGTAACAAGAGGAGTGGGGGAGTCATGCGAGCTAGTGGAGAGGAGAAGGATGAAGAGAAAGGCGGCAATCCTAAGGAGCGGCAGGCCAGGTTCTTCTTCTCTGTGAACAAAGGCGCAACCGACCCCGCCATGGCTGCCAAGGTTCTTTGTATTCCCTCACCCATTGGGTGATTGACTTAGGGAGCCCCTGTCACATGACTCCACGTGCGGACCTGCTTGATGACATTCAGCCCGCACCGATCTTTACGGTCACATCCGCGACTGGCGCCAAGGCCAAGGTTATGGGCATGGGCTGGGCCAAGTTCATGGGAGCGGATGGGGAGATTGTGGGCTTGAAGAACGTGCTGTGGGTGCCTGATTTCTACCGGCCGGTTAGGAGATGCAGGTGTGAACACCGAGACGATTGGCTCGGAGCGCTATCGTGCCTACAATGACGAGCGCCTCATCTGGGACCTGCAACTCAAGGGAGATGTCCATAAGCGCATGTGGCAGATCCCGGTCATCCCTTGGCAGAAATCGGGCAAGGCGGCAGCCGCGGCATCAATGGAGGAGAGCGTCACCGAGGAGGAGCAGCAAGGTGTGCAAGGAGAGGAGTTGATTGGAGGAAGTGCGGTGGTGAAGGCGTTGGCTACCTCGGGCCAAGCGACGCGGGAGACTTGGCATCGGCGACTCGTGCATGTGGCTGTTTCTACATTGGAGGTGATGCACAAGGAGAAGTGCATGCATGGGCTACAATTGCAAGGAAATGGTGCTTCCCTTGGCAGCTGCGAGGTGTGCATGCAAAACATTTCCATGTGCGGAAGGATCGGCGAAGGCGCCATTGGAAGTGGTGCACTTGGACCTGGTGGGTCCTATGAGGACGGAGGGGACTAGGGGAGTGCTGTATTTCCTCATTATGGTGGAGGAATGGAGCCGTTTCACATGGGGACGTCCTTTGTCCAAGAAGAGCGACGCTACAGCGGCGATCTAGTAGGATTAGTTGTCGATGGTGGAGCGGCAAGCGATGCGGTTGGTGAAGGTGCTGAGGAGTGACCGTGGTTGAGAGTTCCTTGGAGCTGAGTTCACCAAGTTTCTCAGGAGGAATGGCATCCGACACCAACTGACCTGCCCTGGAACACCGCAGCAGAGTGGCATTGCTGAGGGTTCCAACCGTTGGCGAGGCGGCCAAGACCATGTTGGGGGCTTCTGGGATGCCCTACAAGTTCTGGCCAGAAGCCGTTTGCCATGTCATCACGGTCAAGAACAGGGTCTTGACGCATGTTGGCGACAGGCATTGGTTGCTGTATGAGCGTTGGCTTGGAAAGAAGCCATTTATTGATATGCTCCGGGTGTGGGGCTGTATGGGGCTTGTGATGGTGCCTAAGGAGCAGACGCACGAGCTTGAAGTGGCGGCTGTGTGGGTTGTCCATCTTGGGATGGCTCCTGACTCGAAGGGGTGGCTGATGTGGGACCTCAAGAGCAAGAAGTCGCTGGTTAGCCGTAACGTCAAGTCTGTGGAGGACGTCATGTACAAGGACTCTTAGCAGCAGTAGCAGGTGCAGATTGGCTTGCGTCTGCAGGAGATTGAGCGGTCTGCAGTGGAGGAGGTTCAGCTACACCTTGATGACCTCCCTGGGTCAGAGCTGAACAGTGACCATAGTGGCAGTGTTGAGATGCAAGTTGCTGGTCCTGCTGCGGAGGAGGGGTTGGAGGATGAGTCAGCACGTGTGGACTCACCATCCCAGCCCGAGCCTGCTGCATCAGCTAAGGTCACAAAGAGGAGTGTGCAGAGAGGGGCTTCAGCACACGGGCAGCAGGCTGCAACCCGCGAGAAGAGAGTAGCAGCACCACCTTCAAGGCTGAAGTATAGCCATTTGGGAGGACCCAAGCAAGGTGTTATGGTGGTTTAGGCGGATGACGGAGAGGATGAAGAGATGGCCTTCTGTTTCTTCACACCTCTGCCAGGAGAACCAGCCACATTGGAGGAAGCACTGAGTGGACCCCAAAAGGAGGACTGGAAGGCAGCCATGGATGTGGAGTTTAACAGTCTTATTGAGAATGAGACTTGGGAGCTTGTTGAGTTACCGAGGGACGACGGTCGATCAGCAGAAAGTGGGTCTTCAAGGTGAAGTATGGAGCTGATGGTGCGTTGGAGTAGTTCAAGAGCCTCTTGGTTGCTAAGGGGTTTCAGTAGAAAGAGAAGGTTGACTTCAAGGAGATATTCGCTCCCGTTGCTAAGCCAGTGACATTTAGGACCTTGCTGGCTGGTTTAGCTATGAAGGGGTGGCACGTGAAGCAGATGGATATCACCACAGCGTTCCTCAATGGAATACCGCTGGAGGATATCTACATGGCGCAGCCCGACAGCTATGGGGATGGGACCAGCTGATGCACTTGAGGATGAGCAGCAAAATGAGTACCAATCACTCATTGGGAGTGTGATGTATGCTGCTGTGCATACGCGACCTGATGCTTCATTCAGAGTGGGGCAGCTAGCCAGAGTTGTGCAGCGGCCCACCGAGGAGCAGTTGGAGGTGGCAAAGCGCATGGTGCGCTACCTCGGATCAACGGCATCTGCTGGTGTTAAGTTTTCAGCTGGCGGCCACCTGAAACAGTTTGGAGCAGATGGGATCACGCCTGGAACCTTGAAGCTGTCTTGCTTCACCGACGCTACGTGGGCCTCGAGGGAGGAGGATCAATCATCTATGGGTGGCTTTGTCTGCATGGTCGGAGGAGGACCACTAAGTTGGAGGTTCAAGAAGTAGAGTGAGATTGCTCAGTCTTCGGCAGAGGCAGAGTACATGGCGATGTACCACGTCATCAAGGAGATTGTGCTCCTGAGGAAGCTGTTGGGGAGATGGGAGCTGAACACGAAGGACCTACACCGCTTTTCTCCGATAGCGAGGCTACAATTGGCATGGCCACAAATCCTATCCTGAATGGGCTGAACAAGCACATGAAGATCAAGTGGCACTGGGTGAAGCAGATGGTGAAGGACCGATTGTTGAGATTTATCATGTGAAGGCCAACAAGCAGGCGGCAGATTTTCTCACCAAGAAACTCCCCAAGAGTGCACATTGGAAGTGTGCTAAGATGTGTGGCACGGCGTTACACTAGTGTGTCCAGCAATGTCATGGGTGCATGTGTGTTTCTGTGTGTGATGAGTGTGCATGCGTGTGAGTGTGTGTGCATGCACTCCGTTAGTCTGAGGGGGAGTTTGTTGTATGCACGTCAGTATGAGTGCATGTCATCCTAACGTCCTGCCGTGTGCTCGTGCGATTTGTGCTTGCATTATGTGCATGAGCATATATCATTATGCATGGCTGTTGGATTTTATCACTTCAGTGTTTTCTTCAAGTCGAAATGCTTGATCGGGCAGGAGAAATCCATAGCTTTCCAATGATACCAAGATTGCCTTATTCCGACCAAGATCGCCCAAGTTACAAGATTTCCAAGATTTGGGAAATTCAATTTCATTTTGAGATATTATCTACATTGGGCGAGTATTGGGACATGACTATAAATGGATCTTTGGTTGGGTTATTAGGAAGGCAACTTTGACTTTTGGATTCGGGTGGCTAGAAGTTTCTAGCACGGGTTGCAAATGTTGCAACACCTAGGCAAAATCCAACTAGATTGGATTTTGCACGTGACACCTCAGGGACCTCCTGATGAGGGTTGCATCTTTGTAGCAAGGAAGGTTGCTACCATCCTTCCATAGCTCCTGGAGAACCCCTTCCCTCTCAGGGTTCTCTTGGAGTCCCCAACTCTAACTTCCTATGCCTTATTCCTTGTACTTCCTCTACCACTCTAGTCATGCAGCTGCTGGGCGTTTCTAAGTCGTTCTCACTCTAGACGCAATCTTTTGACATGATTCAAATTGGAGATAGTAGCTAAGCATATGGCACACAATCCTACTGAGCGGATTTGCGTATAGTTAAGAAATGAGTTCGTCGTAAGTTCTCAAAATGAGGGATCCTGAGCAACATTACATCTCCATATGGTGGCACCAAGACTATGTGCGTTACTAAAACTATGTGCGTTACATACCCTTCTGGTGGTAAGAATAGTAAGTACGTTACTTACATATATGGTTGTACTAAGACAAAGCAATTACTTTCCCATATAGATGGCGCGCCGAATTCCTTTTGCAAAAGTTCGTACTAAGAGTAAGTGTATTACTTACCCATATGGATGGTAATACGAGCAAGTGCGTTACTTACGAATATGGATGGGCATGCGTTACTTACCCATATGGATGATACTAAGACAAAATGCGTTACTTACTGCTACGAGTGCAATTGAGTGAGCGAAGGAATGAGCGAATGTTATATAGCGAACTAGTGTAGTAACGGTAACGAGCGAAATGTGGGGTGCGCGACGGGCCTGGCGCCAAGGTTGGGAATTGTCAAGGCGGAAGACCGGAGCGCGGGTTAACAACCGAGCCGTGAGGTTGGGTCGCGATGTGAACAGTGGTTGGAATCGTGGTCCAGGCGAGGGTCACGAGTGGTAACGGTTTTACTGTTGGATACTATTGGCGGGAATAGTCATTTACGCGGTAAGCAGGGACACGAAGTTAGGAAAAAATATTTCCTTACACTTACCCATTTGTTATTACTAAGACTAATTCCGTTACTTACCCTTATGGTGGTACTAAGACTAAGTGCGTTACTTACCCAAATAATTGGTACTAAGAGTAAGTGCATTATTTACCCATATGGATGGTAATAAGGGTAAGCGCGTTACTTTCCAGTATGGATGGAACCAACTCTAAGTGTGATACTTTTCCATTTGGATAGTACTATGTCTAAGAGTGTTACATACCCATATAGATCGTACTAAGTCTAAGTGCGTTACTTATCCATATGGTTAGTACAAAGACCAAGTGTGTTACTTACCCATATGGATGGTACTAAGAGTAAGTGCAAGACTGTCCCATCTGGCTGGAGTAAGACAAAGTGCGTTACTTACCCATATGGTTGGAACTAAAAGAAAATGCATTACTTATCCAGATGGATAGTACTAAGACTAAGAGCATTACTTACCCAAATGGTTAGTACTAAGATGAAGAGTGTTTCTTACCCATATGTTGGTCCTAAGACTAAGTGCGCTATTTACCCGTATGTATAGTATTAAGACAAAGTGGGTTACTTTCCCATATGGATGGTAACAATGGTAAGTGTGTTACTTACCCATATGGATGGTACTAAGTCAACATGTGTCACTTACCCATAGGGATGGTACTAAGATTAAGTGCAAGACGTTTCGATACGGTTGGACCAAGACAAAGTGTGCTACATACGCTTATGGTTGGAACTAAAACATAAAGTGCGTTGCTTACCCATATGGGTGGTACTAAAGTTATGTGTCTTACTTACCCATATGGATAGTACTATGTCTAAGTGTGTTCATACTCATATGGATGGTACTAATACTAAGTGCGTTACGTACCCATATGGTTAGTTCTAAGATTGAGTGCGTTACTTACCCATATGGATAGTACTAAGAGTAAGTGTGTTACTCACCCATGTATGAATGTACAAGGAGTAAGTGCGAGACTTTCCCATATGGATGGACCAAGACAAAGTGCGTTACTTTACCATCTGGTTGGTACTAAAAGTAAGTGCGTTACTTACCCATTTGGATGGTACTAAGCGTAAGTTCGTTGCTTACCCATATGGTTACTACTAAGACTAAATGCATTACTTACCCATAAGGTGGTACTAAGACTAAGCGAGTTACTTACCCATATGGATGGTACTAATTTTAGGTGCGCTACATATCTCTATGGTTGGCACCGAGAGTAAGTGCGTTACTTACCTATATGGATGGTACTAGGTCTAGGTATGTTACTTATCCATATGGATAGTACACTGTCTAAGTGTGCTACTTACTCATATGGATGGTAGTAAATCGAAGTGCGTTACTTACCCATATGGATGGTACTAAGAATAAGTGCAAGACCTTCCCATTTGGTTGGACTAAGACAAAGTCTGCTACTTATCCATTTGGTTGGTACTAAGAGAAAGTTCGTTACTCACCCAAATGGATGGTACCAAAACTAAGTGTGGTAGTCACCCATGTGGATTGTATTATGTCTCAGTGTGTTCATACCCATATGGATGGTATCAAGAATATGTGCGGTACTCACCCATATGATGGTAGTAAGAGTAAGTGCAAGACTTTCCTATATCGATGGACCAAGAGAAAGTACGTTACTTGTCCATATGATGGGTACTAAGCGTAAGTGCGTCGTTAACCCATACAGATGGTAGTGTGTTGCTTACCCATATGGTTGGACTAAGACAAAGTGTGCTACTTGTCTATATGATTGTACTAAGAGTAATTGCGTTACTTACCAATATGGATGGTACTAAGGTTAAGTGCGCTACCTACCCATATGGTTGCTGTTGACGGGAACTGGCCCGGCCCCTGCTTGGGCATAGCCGACGTCGCCGTCAGGTGCGCACGAGGTGCAGCCGGCTGACTACAGAGATCGGTGCCGACTTGGGCAAGTAGGTCGACGGAGCTGGTCGACCTACACGGGATCACGCCGACTACGGGAAGTCGGCGGCTGATCTCGATCAACGTGGTCGACGAAGAGGTTCGTCGACATGAGGCCGCCAACTTGGTGGGCGCTGGGGACATTACCTGGTCGACCGCGTAACCAGGGCGACGAAGTTCTGTGGGGGTGTGCGAACGTTGCCTAGGTGGTTTTGGAGAAGCCGACCTCGGGATACTCATCAAGCAACCGTCGGCACGTGTCAACTTGGTACTCGCGCAATGTCCGGGTCGGTGCACGACGTGCTCAACCGCCTACACTCACCTGCAAAGTAGGTGCGCATATGCGCCTTGGTGCAGCTCTGGCGCGCCGTCAACTTGCAGTGCTGGCAGGTCGCCGACTCTGCTACGCTGGCGGTCGACCTGCGTGTCTTCTAGGTTGCTCTGCATCTGATGTAGTCTTTGTTGCCATTGCAATTCCTATAATTATTCTCCAACTTTCTTAGTGAAACTCTTGCAAATTTGCCCCGTGAATGCGCCACCGGCGGGTTCGCCTGCAAGGCGGCCGCGACCACCTGGAAGTCCTCGCCGGCCTTCGAGGCCAGCAAAAAACTCGGCTCCACGACGCCGACCATTGAGCACGACGCCTCCTCGTCGCCTCGTCCCTTGCCGCCAGAAGAGGAGTCAGCGTCCTTCCCTAACGACGTCAACTTCGATGCCTTCCTCTTATTGCGCGGCTGTTTGTCTCGACACCGACGACGGCCGGGACATTCAAAGGAGAGGTGGTCGAGGTCGCGACACACCCAACACTCCCGCCGTCGACCACTGCCTCCACGACCGCCATCAGCCAACATAGCTCGGTCAGCGTCCTTTGCCGAATTCCCACCTCCACTACCACCTCCGCCAGACTTCCCTCGCTGCCCCTGCTGACGACCCTTCTTTGTCAGTGCGACATAGTTTTCCTGCGGAAGGAGCTCTATGGGCCTCTCGACTCCCACGCTTCACCATCTGCTGTAGCCAGGCGTAGAGGTGCTCCATGTGCTTGAGGTTGCCCTTCAGCCCCAGGCCTTCAGCGTCCGTGATGGCCGACTGGTTGTCCAGGCAAAGGACGGTCGGCGTCCCTGCGTCGAGTAGCTGGAACTCGACGAGGAGAAAGCGAAGTCGCGTGCCTCCTTGCCGGCTTTGGTGGCCACCACGTACTCCGACTCAGTCGACGAGAGTGTCGCGCACTTGATGCGCTGACACGTTCAAGAGACGGCGGCCCCTCCGAAGATGAACACGTAGCAGCCCGTGCTCGACGATGACATCAGCGTCCACGTAGCCGACCAGACACAGCGACTCTGGTCCCCCTCCGAACTCCAGAGCGGCATCACGTGTCTCGGCGAGGTAGGCAAGGCAGCAGTCGACAATGCTGATCGCTCCTCACCGTCAAGCCGCTCCCCAACTTGCTGCACGCGAAGGAGATGTCTGGCCTAGTCATCATTGCCGCGAACTGCAGCAAGCCGACCTTCTTCTGGTACTCCTCCTCCTCACGCGCCTGAGCGTCCTCGTCGTCGAAGGTTAGCTCGGCGTAGGCGTCAACGGAGACCAGCATCTTCGGGATCCGACGCAGCTTGTTGAGGCAAGTCTGCTTGTGGAGCCACAGATTCCTCGCCGGCCTGTCGCGCACGATCTCCAGCCCGAGGTACTTCTCAACCGGCAAGATCTCGGGCAGCTCGAAGGCGGCCTACAACATCTCCTTCAGCTCCTTCAGCATCGTGAGGCTGCTGCTGGTGGCGAGCAGGTCGTCAACGTAGACCTGTACCCAGCAGGTCACTCCGTCGTCTCCGACCTTGAAGTACAACGCCTCGTCGACCTGGATCTTCTTCCAGTCGGCGCTAGTTAGGATGGCGTCAAGAGCCGAGTACCACAGAAGTGGTGACTGCTTCAGCCCGTACAGGCTCTTCAGCAGCTTGCACACTCGGCCGGTTCCGTCGTCGTAGTATTCGGGCTGGTACATGTAGAGCACACGGTCCAGCTTGCTCTACAGGAAAGCATTCATCATGCCGAGCTGCATCAGGTGCAAGTCGAGGACGGCGACGATGCTGAGGAAGATCCTTATCATGACGTCTCGTCGTAGTCAACGCCGTACACCTGCGTGAAGCCTTCACGACCAGCCTCGCTTTTTTCCGAGCAACCGTGTCGTCGACGTGGTATTTGGTCATCAACACCCACCGGTTCATAATGATGTTCACCTCGCGCGGGCGCTCGACAATGGATGGTACTAAGAATAAGTGCGCTGAGAAGAGCGCTGTTGTCCACCGACGTTGCCATGCGAGCTAACTACGGCCACCGTCAACCGCAACCCTCGCGCCTGCATTCCGCCGACTTTGCCGCCGATGGCCTTGATCACACCTCTCGTCACCCTCGTGCCCTTGTCGCTACTGACTTGGTCACCGCCGTCAACGTATACATCAACGGCGCCTTCGTTGCGTGCCAATCGGGGAGAGGCGGATGCACGATCTTCTTCATGACGGGGAGGGTGCTTGTGTGCCCACTGCGCACGAGTGCCTAGGACGAGCACCTCCAAGGGAGCCTCGCCAAACTTGCCAGCATCGTGGCGACTCCTGACATCAGCTTCACATGCCTCCAAGTAACCTCTACGCCTGTGGCCTATGCCGGAGTAGGTGCCATGGTTTACATGGGCTGCCAGCCTGACAACAACCAAGGTAGATGGTAAGTCGGTTAATATTACCCATATAGATGGTACTATGAGTAAGTCCGTCACTTACACATATGGCAGTTACTAAGAGAAACTGCACTACTTACCCATATATTTGGTAATAAGCATAAGACCATCACTTACCCATATGGTTGGTACTAAGAGTAAGTGCGTTACTTACCCACATGGTTGGTACTAAGAGGAAGTGCGCTACTTACCCATATGGATTTATTAAGAGTAAATGCGTTACTCACCCATGTGGTTGTGACTAAAAGTAATTGCGCTACTTACCCATATGGTTGGTACTGAGCGTAAGAGCATTACTTACCCATATGGTTTGTACTAAGAGTAATACGTTACTTATCCATATAGATGGTACTAAGAGTAAGTGCGTTACTTACCCATATGTTGGTACAATGAATAAGTGCGTTACTTACCCATATAAATTGTACTAAGTGTAAGTGTGTTACATACCCATATGGTTGGTACTAAGAGTGAGTGCACTAATTACCCACATGGTTGGTAAAAAGCGAAAGAGCGATACTTACCCACCCATATGACTGGTACAAAGAGTATGTGCGTTAGTTATCCATAAGGATGGTAATAAGAGTAAGTGCGTTAGTTACCCATATGGTTGGTACTAAGAGTACGTACGTTACTTACCCATATATATTGTACTAAGAGTAAGTGCGTTTATTGCCCATATGGTTGGTACCAAGTGCGTATTGCACTTACTCTTAGTACGAACCATATGGATGGTACTAAGCGAGAGTGCGTTACTTACCCATATGGCAGGTAGTTATCGTAAGAGCATTACTTACCCAAATGGTTGGTACTAAGACTAAGTGCGTTACTTACCCATATGGTTGGTACTAAGAATATGTGCATTACTTACCCCTATAAATTGTACTAAGAGTCAGTGCATTACTTACCCAATTGGTGTGAAGAATGAGGAATGATTGAACTAGGAAAATGTTGGATACAAATAGGAAACCCTAGAAACCTGTACCCCTTAGTGACTACCCCACTAGAGCCTACAAAGACTAAGTCATATATATCTGACACACCCCCATAGGCAAAGTGGGGGAGAACTAGGGGTCACAAGACTAATCAAGCAAAGCAAGCTCAGGGTGGATCACAACGTCACCACACATTCCGAGCACCGGTTCAAAGGCCATAAGGCCAGATGCAAGATCATATATATAAAGGTAAACAAGCAAGAGCAGGTATATATAGATTACAGTACAAGGAAGGTCAAGAAGTAAGCAAGTGAGGCCAAGTAGGCACAAGACCTAGCATCGTACAAAAGCGCTGATGATCACAAGGCTGAAGTGCCTTGGTAAAGATATCAGCAGTGTTGGCCTGAGAGGCCACGTAAGCAAGGCGCAGCTGACCACGCTGCTGCAGCTCACAAGCAAGGAAGTAGCGAAGAGCAATGTGCTTCGTTCTGTGCTCCAGTCTGTGCTCCCGACACAAGGCCAGCATGGCCTTGTTGTCTACGTACAGAACTGGAGGAGAACGAGGCGGCTCTCCCAGGTCGGTCAGCAGATAGGTGAGCCAGCGTAACTCCTGTGCAGCCATGGCCCCTGCGTAGATCTCGGCCTCATAGCTGGATCCGAGAACAGAAGACGAGCGGGTAGACCGCCACAAAACAGAGCTGGAACCAAGACTGAAGGTGTAAGCCTGTGACGATCGCTGCGTAGCCAAGTCGTCAGCCCAAGAAGCGTCTGCGGGACCAGACAGGACCACTGAACTCCGCCCTCCAAGCACGAGCCCCACGCCCGACGTACTGCACAAGTAGTGCAACACCCTCTTCGCAGCAGCCATGTGCTCTGGTCGATGTCTCCCAGGAGCAACATAGCGTGCTAAGATGCTAAGAGGGTATGCTAGGTCAGGACGAGTGCAGGTCATCAGGTACATGAGGCAGCCAACAAGCTCTGGGTACGGGCCACTCGGCTCTACGGACTCATCCGAAGGCAGAGCTGAGAGCGAGTGGCGAGTAGACAGAGGAGTGGCCTGAGGCGAGGAGTACGGGAAGTCGAAGCGCTGAAGGACCTGCTGCACCATGTGTGACTGAGTCAGGGTAATGGTGCGCCGTGCTCTGTCCCGGGTGATCTGCAAGCCAAGATAGCTGCGCAGTTCACCCAAGTCTGTGCACGTGTGTCTCTTCTGCAGCTCGGACTTCACGTGGGCGAGTCCAGCAGTGTCAGCAGTAGCAAAGACCAAGTCGTCGACGTGCACGAGGATGTAGAACGGCGGCAGCGAGGTGTCGGTGCGTAGAAACAGCGACGGGTCAGCAGTAGAAGGAGCAAACCCAAGAGCCGCTAGCGTAGTCCTCAGTGTGTTGTGCCACTCGCGGAGAGCCTGGCGGAGACCGTAGACTGGCCGCCGGAGGCTCCACTGGGTACCAGGAGGAAACGACCCAGTGAAGCCAGGAGGGCGGCGCAGCCAGATCTCCTCGTGCAGGCTGCCCTGTAGGAAAGCAGTGCTGAAGTCAAGAGAGTGAAGCTCGTAGTCGCGCTGAGCGGCTATGTGCAGCAGCACCCGAAGAGTGGTCATCTTCGGGGTGGGGGAGAAGGTCTGAAAGTAGTCAACTCCCTACCGCTGACTGAAGCCTCGAGCCACGTAACGTGCCTTGAAGACAGGCGGAGAACCCGGCGGCCGCTTCACCCTGAAAATCCACATGCCACTGACGATGTTCGCCCCAGGTGGGGGAACCTCATCGACGTATGTGCCTGTGGACTTCCATGATGCCATCTCTGCGTCCATGGCTGACTGCTACTGAGAGGAGTAGGGACCCTCTATCGCCTCTGCATAAGAGCGCAGAGTCGGGATGTCTGGTGCATCCGGGTCTCCCTCAGGGGCAATGAGCATGGACACGAGATGAGGTAAAGCAGCAGCAAAACACTGGAACTCTTCCTGCCTGTCCTCAAGGACGTCCGTGCCAAGAGCACACTCACCCTCGACGGATGGAGGACAGACAGACTCAGACTCAGCAACAAGACTCGCGGCGTAGTCTAGACGACAGTGAGCAGCGAAGTCGACAAGCTCAACAACTAAGGCAGACGCAGCAGTGGACTCAAAGGAAGGGTCAGTGACAACAGTAGCCACGAGACGCGTGACAGTAGGACTGGCAGCACGAAGGGAGTCAGACTCCGGGTCAGCAAGAGCAAGAAGAGAGGACGCAGGAGGAGACCGCAAAGGGACACGCAGTGGAAGGACGCAGTGCCATCTGGTGCGTGCCCGAGACCGCAGGAGGACGCTGGCGTGGAGCACGATGACTAGTGCGACCAGCACGAACAGGCGACGCAGGACGAAACTCAGGCTCACGACGCTCAGCAAGACCTCCAGTAGGACCAGTGTAGGGAGGAGGAGCAGGCAGTGGGGAGGCGAGCTGTAACTGTGACTCGGACTGGACAGGCGGTGGACACTCTAAGGAAAGAGCATGACCAGTAAAAGGCGGGAGACCAAGAACCTGCTGAAGGAGCGGAACAAAGTACGGCCGCGGCCGCGCAGCGCCTCCAGAATCAGCAGGGACAGCACCAGCACCCCCAGCGTCAGCACCAACGCCAGCAGCACCACCAGCTCCAGCAGCACCCCTAGTAGCTCCAGCAGCGCCAACTCCAGCACCCCCAGAAGTACCAGCTCCAGCAGCACCTCCAGCACCAAGACCTCCAGCAGCGCCAGCTCCAGCAGGACGACTGGAAGACGCAGCAGCACCAGCTCCAGTTGTACCTACAGTAGCGCATACGCCAGCAGCACCTCCAGCCCCAGCACCACCAGCACCACCAGGCCCAGCAGCTCCAGTACCGCCGGTACGAGCACCTCCGGGACCCGTGGCTCCAGAACCTCCCACAGCCGCAGAACCTCCAGCACCGGTAGCATCACCAGCTCCAGCAGCACGACTCCAGCGGCGAGCAAACCACTCACGCAGCTCCTGGGGAGAGGGCAGCTCCCGCCGGGACGAAGCACCCGAAGGACCTCCAGGCCCAGCACCACCAGGCTCCACTCGAGTAGGCCCAGCACCCTCAGGCTCCGCATCCCCAGACTCAGCAACCCCAGGCTCAGCACCCCCAGTTTCAGCACCCCCAGGCTCCGCACGCTCAGGCTCAGCACCCCCAGACCCGGCACCCACAGGCTCAGCACCCCTAGCAGCACCAGAGTCAACAGCTACCTCGACAGGCTCGACTGCGTCTACCTGGGACACACCTGAGGGGGCAGGACCCTGAGGGGGGAGGGGGTCTACCGGGGGGGGATCTGGCGCGAGGAAGAGCGGCGGGGGGGGAGGGGGGCAGCGCAGTAGGGGAAGAGACGGTAGTACGGAACCGACTCGTCAAACGTGACGTCCTGCGAGGACAGAACACGGCGCGAGGTGGGGTGGTAAATCTGCCAACCAAGCGCGTCAGGGGGGAAGCCAAGGAAGACGCAGGGAACAGCACGAGAGGACAGCTTGTCCGCAGACAAGTCTCGGACGAAAGCCCGAGATCCCAAGACACGGAACGCAGACGCATCGCCAACCTTCCCCGTCCACCGCAGGGTGGGGGAGGTCTCCGGCAAGGAGACTCGGGGCTGAAGGTTGATTTGTTGCGCCGCGTACTGAACCGCGAACGGCCACAGAAAATGGGGAGCAGCCGCATGGATCATGGACGTACGAGCGACGTCCATGACCATGCCAATGCGGCGCTCAGCAATCCCATTTTGCTGTGGAGAGGCCGGAAGCGTGAACATGTTGCGGATGCCCCTCGCACGGCAGAAGGCTCGCAGAAGGTCGGAGGAAAACTCTCCACCTCTGTCGGAGTGCAGACGCAGAACAGGAAAGTCCAAGCCGAAACTCTCTCTGAGCTGGAGAGGAGCAGCGCGGATCCAGTCGATCAACACCCCAGTGACCTCACCCTTAGTGCGCAAGGGGAAGACTGTGGTGTAACGCGAGTAGTCGTCAACCACCAAGAGGAAGTAACGCTCGTGACCGTGTCCACGGACGCGGGCTGGGCCCCACACGTCCATGTGAAGAGTCTGCAGCGGAGCCTCTGCCGGCGGAAACTCGGAGGAGTGAGGAGCGGCGCGCTGCCGCCCCTCGACGCAGGGAACGCAGGAAGGGGCAGGCCCCGGAGGAAGGGGAGGGAGGGACCGGGGGAGACCAGAGACAAGGTAACGGGAGGCCATGCCTCGGAGACGAGGCAGGGAGGGGTGACCAAGGTGGGGGAGGGGTGCCAGAGGAGGGTCTGGTGGGACAGGAGGCGACACGAGCAGGGGGCAGACTCAGGACCAGACCTGGACGCTGCAGCAAACACCTGACCCGATGCAGCTACCTAACCAGATGCAGTAACCGGAGGAGACTCGGTAGTCAGTGTGTACAGGCTCGACCTCGGCTGACGAGTAAACGTGGCCAAGTGTCGGCCCGTCCGAGCTCACGTGCAGTGGGTCACCCGCTGACTCGCAGGAGTGAACTGGTCAACTCCCCCATCCTGCAGGTCAGCACCACTCACCAAGTTCGTAGAGAACGAGGGGAGGTAAAGACCTGACAGGGAGCCAGACGGGGCCACTGGACACGGTAGTACAGTGGAGAAGTGGGCAAGGACAGGACCCCCAGAGTGGTCTGCCAGGGAGACCGCAACCGGCCGACTGAGCGGCGTGAGGGTGGTACGGTCTCGAAAGAAGGAGCGAGAAGCACCCGAGTCAAGGGTGAAGGTGTGCAAAGCCTGACCAGACGTGGTACCTGAGAGAGCAGACTCACCAGCACCTGGAGCAGCAGACTCACTAGTACCTGGAGCAGCGGACTCGCGAGCACCTAGGGCAGCAGCTGCAATGCCCGGGTCAGGCGGAACACACAGGTAACAGTCACCCTCATCACTAGTAGACACAACATACATGGCAGCAAGAATAGCATCATAGTCAAGATCAAAGATAGCTACACCCGACTTGAGCAAATCACCCCAGCGAGGGATCTCAAAGGCGTCAGGGAACTGAAGACGCCAGGCGTCAGTCAGGCGGCCAAAGCAGCGCTGGGTGGTGTGCGGCCCGCCGCACGGCTCCCCAGTGCGGTCACCAGTACGCAGGACGTAGGCACAGGGACCAGCACCCCCAGACCGCTGACGCGCAGCGTACCACTCACGAAGCTGCTGGGGCGGCGGGTTCTCACGAGTGCGCTGCTGCTGCTTACGCTGGCCACCACCGAAGCCTCTCCGCGGCACAGAGCCACCCCGACCAGTGCCACCGCCACCGCCGCCACCGCCGCCTCCTCCACTCCCACCGCCACCGCCGCCGCCGCCGCCTCCGCCGCCGCCACCAGAGCCCCCACCCCCGCCACCACTCCCACCGCCACCCCCACCCCCTCAGCCGCCCCCACCGCCACCACCACCGCCCCCGCCCGCTCCCCCAGCACCCTTGCCCCCCCTGCCCTTGCCGTTGCGGCGCCTCCCGCTAGGGGCACACGCAGTGCCGACCGACTCGGTGCCAACGAGGTCGACAGCAGCAGTAGAGGCAACAGAGGGCGAAAGGGGGACGGGGGAACACCCCTCAAAGAAAGGGGCACGAGGGTCACCACGAGAGGCTCCTACAGCGACTATACTCTTCTTAGCTGCAAGAAGGCGCTCCTCGAGGAGGTCAACGGTGAGTGTGGTGGGGCAAACAGAGAGGAAGTGGTCTCTGACCGAGCGAAGGGAGTCAGGGAGTCGGGTGACTAGGTAGTAGAGGGTGATGTACATAGGGGGGGGGGTTCTAGGCGCAGAACTCAGCAGGAAGCGCAGCGCGGTAGCAGATGTCACTAGTGCGGAGGTGCGTAATGAGGTCAGCGACAGTGGCAAAGGCGGCAAGGTCAGGGAACAGGTACGGCAGCATGAGGCGACTAAGGGCAGCAGTGGCAGGGGAGGAGTAGCGTGCAACTACAGCGTCGTACAAGGTCTTAGCAGTCTTGTACCGGCTAAAGTGCGCGCGCTCAGTGGACGGCAGGTGACTACGCACAGCAAGACGGGCAGCAGCATCGCGTGTGGTCCACTGTGAGCGAACAGTACTGTCAGCATCGGCAGTAGGGGCAGTAGAGGCGCCAGACGTGAGATCGAACAGTGAGAGGTCGTGTTTGCTATCGCACTGCAGGAATAGCTGCAGATCATCTATCCAGACCTCAAAGTCTACCGCTCGACCCTCAGCATAAAAGGTAAGAACGTTGGGACTAGCCATGACAGCAGCAGCAGCAGCAGAAGCAGGTTAGCAGTAGCAGCAGCAGGTGGGGCGCGGCTTGGCGGTGCGCTTACCAGGGGCGGGTGGGTAGAAGCCCGCAAGTGGTGGGGCAGGGCCGAGGTGCATCGGCAGGATCAGGGCCGCGACAGGGCGGCAGAGCAGGGCCGCGACTCGGCTGCAGGGTAGGGCCGGAACGGCGGCGGCGGCTGCGAGGAACGGCGGCGGCCGCGACGAACGGCGGCGACGGCTGTCACGGCAGCGGCAGCGGCGGTTGTCTCAGCAGCAGCGGCGGCAGCTGTCACGGCAGGAGCGGCGGCAGCTGTCACGGCAGCGGCAGCGTCGGTTGTCTCAGCAGCAGCGGCGGCAGCTGTCACGGCAGGAGCGGCGGCGGCTGTCACGGCAGCAGCGGTGGCGGCAAACGGCCGTGGCGGAAGCGGCAGCGGCAGCAGGCGCGACGGCAGCAGCTGCTGGGGCGGCGACGACGGGGCGGCAGGGCCGCGAAGAGCCGCGGAGGGGCCGCGAAGGGGCCGCGGAGGGGCCGCGAAGGGGCCGCGAAGGGCCGCGAAGGGCCGCGGAGAGGCCACGAAGGGCCGAGAGGGGGGGCCGCGAAGGGTCGCGACGAGGCCGCGAAGGGCCGTGAGGGGGCCGCGAAGGGCCGCGAAGGGGCTGCGACGGGCCGTGAGGGGGCCGCGAAGGGCCGCGAAGGGGGGGGGGGGGGGGGGGGCGCGAAGGGCCTTAAGAGGGGCCGCGAGGGGCCGCTAAGGGGGCCGCGAAGGGGCCACTAAGGGGCCGTTAAGGGGCAGGCCACTAAGGGGGCCGCGAAATTTTAGGGCAGGACGCGAAGCGCGCTTCGGGCAGGCTATTTTTTTTTTTTTTTTTCGAAGGTGGGCCCTTAGGAAGAAACGGTCCCACTAGGGAACCCGCTCTATTCCATGTGAAGAATGAGGAATGATTGAACTAGGAAAATGTTGGATACAAATAGGAAACCCTAGAAACCTGTACCCCTTAGTGACTACCCCACTAGAGCCTACAAAGACTAAGTCATATATATCTGACAATTGGTTGGTACCCAGAGTGAGTGCACAACTTACCCACATGGTTGGTATTAAGGGTAAGAGCGTCACTTACCCACCCATATGGCTGGTACTAAGAGTAAGTGCGTTAGTTACCTATATGGATGGTACTAAAAGTAAGTGCGTTACTTACCCATATGGTTGGTATGAAGAGTAAGTGCGTTACTTACCCATATATATTGTACTAAGAGTCAGTGCGTTATTTACCCATAGGGTTGGTACCGAGTGCGTAATGCACATACTCATAGTACGAACCATATGGATGGTAATAAGCGTAATTGCGTTACTTATATGGTTGGTAATAATAGTATGTGCGTTACTGGTACTAAGCGTAAGTGCGTTACTTACCCAAATGGTTGGTAGTAATAGTAAAATCATTACTTACCCATATGGCTGTTACTAAGAGTAAGTGCGTTACTTACTCATATGATGGGTAGTAAGTGTAAGTACGTTACTTACCCATATGGTTGGTACTAAAAGTAAGTGTGTTACGTACCCATATATATTGTACTAAAAGTAAGTGCGTTATTTACCCATATGGGTACCAAGTGCGAAATGCACTTACTCATAGTACGAACCATATGGATGGTAATAAGCGTAAGTGCGTTACTTACCTCTATGGTTGGTAATAAGAGTAAGTGCGTTACTTACCCATAGGGTGGGTACTAAGCGTAAGTGCGTTACTTACCCAAATGGTTGGCAGTAATAGTTAAATCATTACTTACCCATATGGTTGTTACTAAGAGTAAGTGCGTTACTTACTCATATGATTGGTAGTAAGTGTAAGTGCGAAACTTCTGCATATGGATGGTTCTACGAGAAACCGAGTTACTTACCTATCTGGTTGGTAGTAAGCATAAATGCGTTACTTATCCATATGGATGGTACTAAGAGTAAGTGCATTACTTACCCATATAGTTGGTACTAAGAGTAAGTGCGATTCTTACCCATATTGTTGGTAGTAAGCAAAAAGAGCATTACTTACCCATATGGTTGGTACTAAGAGTATGTGCGTTACTTACCCATATGGATGGTACTTAGCGTAAGTGCGTTACTTGCCCATATGGTTGGTACTCAGAGTAAGTGCGTTACTTGCCCATATGGTAGGTACTAAGTGTAAATGCGTTACATACCCATATTTATGGGAATAAGAGCAATTGTGTTACGTACCCATATCGTTGGTACTAAGCGTAAGTGCGTAACCTACCCAAATGGTTGGTAGTAATCGTAAGAGCATTACTTACCAATATGGTTGGTACTAAGAGTAAGAGCGTTACGTACCCGTATGGATGGTACTAACAGCTATGCGTTACTTACCCATATGGATGGTACTAAGAGCTACTACATTACTTACCCATATGGTTGGTACTAAGAGTAAGTGCTTTACCTACCCATATGGATGGTACTAAGAGTAAGTGCGTTACTTACCCATATGGACGGTACTAAGCATAAATGAGTTATTTACCCATATGGTTGGTACTAAGTGTACGTGGGTTACTTACCCATAATGTTGGTACTAAGCGTGAGTGCATTACTTATCCATATGGTTGGTAGTGAGTGTAAGTGCGCTACTTACCCATATGGTTGGTACTAAGATTAAGTGCTCTATTTACCCATATGGTTGGTACTAAGAGTAAGTGCGTTACTTACCCATATGGTTGGTAGTAAGCATAAAGGCGTTACTTTCCCATATGGCCGGTACTAAGAGTAAGTCCATTACTTACCAAAATGGTTGGTACTAAACGTAAGTGCGTTACTTACCCATATGGTTGGCACTAAGAGTACGTGCGTTACTTACCCATATGGTTGGTACTAAGAGTAAGTGCGTTACTTACCCATATGGTTGGTACTACAATTAAATGGATCACTTACCCATATGGTTGGTACTAAGCTTATGTGCGTTACTTACCCGAATTGTTGTTACTAAAAATAGCTGTGCTACGTTCCCATATGGTTGGTAGTAAGAGTAAGTGCGTGACTTACTCATATGGTTGGCACTAAGCATAAGAGCGCTACTTACCCATGTGGCTGGTACTAAGAGTAAGTGCGTTACTTACCCATATGGTTGGTACTAAGATGAAATGCGTTACTTGTTGAATGCACATCATTGTGAGTGCATGTCATCGTAACGTCCTGCCCAGTGCTCAGGTTATTCATGCGTGCATTGCTTGCGTGAGCATGTGTCATCGTGCATTGCTGTTGGATATGATCAACTCTGTGTTATTCTTCTTTTTTATATGCTTGATCATGCAGGAGAATCCAGAGCTTTCCAACGATACCAAGATCGCCTTACTACGACCAAGATCGCCCAAGACTTGGATTTCTTATTACATTTTAGGGTTATATCAAATTTGGGTGATTACTTGGACATGACTATAACAAGATCTTTGGTTGGGTGGTTAAGAACTCAACTTTGACGTTGGATTGGGGTGGCTAGAAGTTTCTAGCATGGGTTGCAAATGTTGCAACACCTATGCAAATCCAACTAGATTTGATTTTGCATGTGACACCTCAAGGACCTCATGATGAGAGTTGCATCCTTGCTACTAGAAAGGTTCTTACTATCCTTCCCTAGCTCTTGGAGGACCTCATCCCTCTCATGGTTCTCTTGGAGTCCCCAACTCCAACTTTCTATGCCTCAATGCTTGTACTTCCTCCACAACCATACTCATGCAGCTGCTGGACGTTTTCAGACCGTTCTCACTCTAGAGACCATCTTAACGACCGATTCAAATTCGAGATGGTAGCTAAAACTATGGCGCACAATCTTAAAGAGCAGATCTGTGTTTATTTGGGAAACGAATTTGAAGTAAGCTCTCAAAGTGACGGATCCTGAGCAACATGTGGCATCAGAGCGGGTAGTCGATTTTGAGACGACAAAACGTCATAATTTCTCAACCAATGTTGACACATGAGACCAGTTTCTAGTAGCTCTGCTTGCGAACGTTCAATTGGTGGTCGAATTGTGTTCGAAGTCGCACATCTTGAAGCCTCCACCCAGCAGCATCTCCTCCAGATTCTCGTACTAGGACATGGGCGCTTGCTTAAGGCCATAGATAGCCTTCTTGAGCTTGCACACCCGGCTGGTCCCATCCTCATAGCTGTCGGGCTGCGCCATGTAGATATCCTCCAGCAGCACTCCATTGAGGAATGCAGTGGTGATATCCATCTGCTTCACGTACCATCCCTTCATAGCTGCGCCAGCCAGCAAAGACCTCAATGTCACTGGCTTAGCAACGGGAGCAAACATCTCCTTGAAGTCGACCTTCTCTTTCTGCTGAAACCCCTTACCGACCAAGCGGTTCTTGAACCGCTACAACGCACCATCAGCTCCACTCTTCACCATGAAGACCCACTTGCTGCTGATTGGCCGTCGTCTCTCAGGTAACTCAATAAGCTCCCAAGTCCCATTATCAACGAGAATGTTAAACTCCGCATCCATAGCAGCCTTCTACTCCTTCTGGGGTCCACTCAGTGCCTCCTCCAATGTGGTTGGTTCTCCAGGTAGGGGTGTGAAGAAACAGAAGGCCATCTCTGAGTCCTCTCCCTCATCCGCCTGAACCGCCATAGCATGCCATAGAACGCTTGGGTCCTCCCAAAGGCGCTGCCACTCTCTTCTTGCGGGTTGCAGTCTGCTGCCTATGTGATGAAGCAACTTTCTACACACTCCTCTTGGTGACCTTGGCCGATGCTGCAGGCTCGGGCTGAGATCGTGAGTCCACACATGCCGACTCATCCTCCAACCCCTCCTCCGTAGCAGGACCAGCAACTTGCTGCTCTCCACCGCCACTATGGTCACTGTTCAGCTCTGACCCAGGGAGATCCTCAAGGTGCAGCTGAACCTCCTCCACTGCATACCGCTCAATCTCGTGCAGACGCAAGCCAATCTGCACCTGCTGCTGATGCTGTCAGTCCTTGTATATGACGTCCTCCACAAACTTGACGTCACGGCTGACCAGCGTCTTCTTGCTCTTGGGGTCCCACATCAGCAACCCCTTCGAGTCAGGAGCCATCCCAAGATGGACAGCCCACACAGCAGCAACTCCCAGCTTGTGCCTTTGCTCATTAGGCACCATCACAAGCCTCATGCAGCCCCACACCCGCAGCATGTCAAATGGATGGCTTCTTCCCAAGCCAACGCTCGTACAGCATCCAATGCTTGTCGCCAACATGTGTCAAGACCCTGTTCTTGACCGTGATCACGTGGCGGACAGCATCAGGCCAGAACATGTAGGGCATCCAAGCAGCCCCCAACATGGTCTTAGCCGCCTCGCCAATGGTCCGGTTGGCACGCTCAGCAATGCCGTTCTGCTGCGGTGTTCCTGGGCAGGTTAGTTAGTTTCGGATGCTGTTCTTCTTGAGGAACTTGGTGAAATCTGCTCCAAGGACCTCTCCACCTTATCACTCCTCAGCACCTTCACCAACCACATCGACTGCCGCTCCACCATCAGCAACCAATCCTCCTTGATCGCCGCTGCAGCGTCGCTCTTCTTGGACAAGGGACATGCCCATGTGAACTGGCTCCATTCGTCCACCATGGTGAGAAAATACAACACTCCCTCATTCCCCTCAGTCCTCATAGGACCCACCAGGTCCATGTGCACTACCTCCAGTGGTGCCTTCGCCAATCCCTCCGCACGTGTTTTGCATGCACACCTCGCAGCTGCCAATGGAAGCACCATCTCCTTGCAGTTGCAGCCCATCCACGCACTCCTCCTTGTGCATCACTTCCAAAGTAAAAACAGCCACATGTGCGAGCCGTCGATGCTGAGTCTCCAACGTCGCCGGCATATCTGCTTATGGACATCCTCTTTGCGCTTCAGGTCCCAAATCAGCCGCTCATCGTTGAATGCACGATAGCTCTCCGAGCCAATCATCTCGGTGTTCACACCTACATCTCCCAATCGACCGGTAGAAATCAGGTCCGCACGAGGAGTCATGTGCCAGGAGCTTCCTCAGTCAATCACCCAATGGGTGAGGGGGTGTGGGAGAAACTTGGCAGCATGGCGGGGTCGGTTGCACCTTCATTCACGAAGAAGAAGAGCCGGGCCTTTTGCTCCTCAGATTTGCCGCCTTGCTCCTCATCCTTCTCCTCTCCACTAGCTCCATGACTCCTCTTGACACTCGCATCTCCCAATCGGCTGGTAGAAATCAGGTTCGCGCACGAGTCCGGCACCCATAGCACATTCTTCAAGGCCACGATCTCTCCATCCGCTCCCATGAACGTGGCCTAGCCCATGCCCATGACCTTGACTTTGGCGCCAGTCGCGGATGTGACCGTAGAGATTGGTGCGGGCAGAATTTTATCGAGTAGATCCGCGTGACAAGTCATGTACCAGGAGCTTTCTTGAGTCAATCACCCAATCGGTGAGGGGGTGTAGGAGAACCTTGGCAGCCATGGCGGGGTCGGTTGCACCTTCATTCACGAAGAAGAAGAACCCGGCCTTTCGCTCCTCAGATTTGCCGCCTTTCTCCTCATCCTTCTCCTCTCCACTAGCTCCAATGACTCCCGCACTCCTCTTGCCACCATGATGGTTGCTTGATGAAGGCGGAGTCCAATCCTTAGGCCGTTGGTAGCACTTCCTCCAACGATGTATGCGCTTCTTGCAGTAGAAGCACACCTCCCCTTGGCCCCCGCCACTATCCTCCTTGGGGTTGTCCTTGTTCTTGCCTTTCCACTTCTTCTTGAAGCTGCTCTTTCCACCTCCAAATCCATAGCCAACCCCCTCCTTTGAGCGCTCCATAGTCCAGTGCCGTAAGTCCTCCTCAAGGATGCGCGCTTGGATGTAATTCACGCTCCATTGGGGCTGTTAAGAGTTGAGGTTGATGGAAAGGGCAGACCACGACTTTGGCAGCCGTATCACGATCTCCCCACATCGCACGAGCTCCGGGTACACCACACCGCCGCGTTGGAGCTTCGTAAAGATGTCCCGCATCTCATCCAACACCGGTTGCATCGGCTCTCCATCAACGAATTTGATGTTGCGCGCCGCGCGAGTACCACGATGCCGGTAGCGTGTGTTGGTGAGTGCACATCCAGAAGCTTCCTCCAAGCTTTGGAGCCACACTCTGGATCACCCAAGAGGTCCTTGATGTGGTCAAGTTGTCGTCCGCCAACCGCTTGCACCAAAAGCATGTACGCGTTAAACGATCGCTTCATCCACACTCCGTTCAGTTTTGCGGCCTCCGGCATCTTCTCCTTCCCCTCCACCAGATCTAATAGCTTGTATTAGGTGTACATGAGCCTCGTGCGGAAGCTCCAGTGCTCGTAGTCCTCCCCCATGAATTTTTCAATCGAGAAAGCCTTCACAGGATCCACGGTTGTTGGAGATGGTGTAGAAGTAAAGTAGCGTATGGTTGGTTGGTTGGTGAGTTCCCACTCCACCACCAGCAACTCCCCACTGCTCTCCAGCCTCTCTACCTCTAGCCATCTCACCATTAGCACCTCCAGAGTCCGTATTAACCATATTGAGGCCTCATGAACGGTGGAAACTTGATAAATCGTTTGCAGCGAACTCTGCCAGAAATTTCGATTCTACGAACATGGCCGTCGCGAACTGGATACAACTTGTTTCTGCTTCTAGTGTATGTCGACGACATACTGCTGTTCTCACCTTCCATGGAGCAGATTGAGAGAACAGAGAAGCTGCTGATAGACAACTTCAAGTGCAAGATGCTGGGAGATGTCCATTACTCCTTGCGGATGCAGATTGAGAGGGATGTTGAGAGGAGATGGCTGAAGGTTCATCAGTCACACTTCATCTATGGTGTGATGGAGCACTATGGTGTGACTGGGGGTCACAATGTGATGACACCATTCCCTGCAGGCTTCAAACTGAAGAATGCAACCAAGGAGGATGATGTACTCAAGGATGAGCAGCAGAATGACTACCAGTCACTCATTGGGAGTGTGATGTATGCTGCTGAGCATACGCAACCTGATGCTTCATTCAGCGGCCCACCGAGGAGCAGATGGAGGCGGCAAAACGCATGGTGCGCTACCTTGGATCAACGACATCTGCTGGTGTTCAGTATTCTGCTGGTGGTCAGCTGAAACAGTTTGGAGCAGATGGGATCACTCCTGGAACCTTGAAGTTGTCGTGCTTCACAGATGTTATGTGGGCCTCGGAGAAGGATGATCAGTCATCTGTGGGTGGCTTTGTCTGCTTGGTTGGAGGTGGACCAGTTAGTTGGAGGTCCAAGAAGCAGAGTGAGATTGCTCGGTCTTCGCTAAGGCAGCGTACATTGTGATGTACCATGCCATCGAGGAAATTGTGCTCCTAAGGAAGCTGCTGGAGGACATGGGAGCTGAACAGAAAAGACCTACACCACTTTTCTCCGACAGCGAGGCTGCTATTGGAATGGCCACAAATCCTATATTGAATAGGCTGAACAAGCACATGGAGATCAAGTGGCACTGAGTGAGGCAGATGGTGAAGGAGGGAATTGTTGAGCTTCATCATGTGAAGGCCAACAAGCAGGCGGCAGATTTTCTTACCAAGAGACTTACCTAGAGCGCACATTGGAAGTGTGCGAAGATGTATGACATGGCATTGCAATAGTGTGGGCAGCAGTGTCATGCGTGCATGTGAGTGTGCATGTGAGGTTGCATGCATGTGAGTGTGGGTGCATGCAGTCTGTTAGTCTAAGGGGGAGTTTGTTGAACGCACTTCAGTTTTGAGTGCATGTCGTCCTTACGTCCCGCCGAGTGCTCGTGCTATTCATGCGTGCATGTTTGCATGAGAATATATCGTTATTCATGGCCGTTGGATTTTATCATCTCTGTGTTTTTCTACAAGTCTACATGCTTTATCATGCAGGATAAATCCAGAGCTTTCCAACGATACCAAGATCGCCTTATTCCGACCAAGATCGCCTTATTCTGACCAAGATCCCCCAAGGTTCAAGATTTCGAAGTTTTGGGAATTCTATCTCATTTTGGGATAGTATCTAAGTTGGGCGATTATTGTGACATGACTATAAAGGGATCTTAGATTGGATGGTTAGGAAGGCAACTTTGACTTTTGGATTGGGGTGGCTAGAAGTTTCTAGCATGGGTTGCGAATGTTGCAACACCTAGGCAAAATCCAACTAGATTGGATTTTGCATGTGACACCTCAAGGACCTCATGATGAGGGTTGCATCCTTGCTGCTAGGAAGGTTTCTACAATCCTTCCATAGCTCTTGGAAAACCCCTTCCCTTCTCTTGGAGTCCCCAACTCCAACTTTCTATGCCTAAATGTTTGTACTTCCTCAACTACCATCTTAACAAGTAATTTAAATTGCAGATGGTAGCTAAGACTATGGTGACAATCCTACTAAGCGGATTTGCGTTTAGTTGAGAAATGAATTCGTAGTAAGTTCTCAAAGTGACAGATCCTGATAAGCATCAGTACCACCCATATGTGTAAGTAACGACTTACTCTTAGTACCATCCATATGGGCAAGAAACGCACCTACTCTTGGTACCAACCATATGGGTAAGTAATGCACTTACGCATAATACAAACAATTTGGGAAAGTAACACACTTACGCTTAGTACCAACCATATGGGTAAGTAACGCACTTAATCCTAGTACCATCTATATGGGTAAGTAACACACTTACTCTTAGTGCCATCCATATGGATAAGTAACGCGCTTACTCATAGTAACAACCATATGGGTAAGTAACGCACTTACTGTTGGTATTATCCAAATGGGTTAGTAACGCACTTACTTTTAGTACCAAACGCACTTACGCTTAGTACCTTCCATTTGGGAATGTAACGCACTTACGCTAGTACCAACCATATGGGTAAGTAACGCACTTACTGTTGGTATTATCCAAATGGGTTAGTAACGCACTTACTTTTAGTACCAAACGCACTTACGCTTAGTACCTTCCATTTGGGAGCACTTACGCTAGTACCAACCATATGGGTAAGTAACGCACTTACTCTAAGTACCATCCATATGGATAAGTAACGCACATAATGTTGGTTCTATCCAGATGGGTAAGTAATGCACTTACGCTTAGTACCAACCATATGGGTAAGTAACGCTCCTACTGTTAGTACCATCCATGTGAGTATTTAACTCACTTACTCTTAGTAACAACCATATGGGTAAGTAACGCTCTTATTTTTAGTAGCAACTATTTGGGTAAATAATGCACATATTTTTAGTATTTTCCACATGGGTTAGTACCGCACATTATTTCACTATCAACCATATGGGTAAACAACGCACTTACTCTTAGTAACATCAATATTGGTAAGAAACGCACTCATGCTTAGTACCAACCATATGGGTAAATAACGCGCTTTCTCTAAGTACCAGCCATATGTGTAAGTAACGCACTTACTCTTAGTAACATCCACATGGGTAAGAAACGCACCTATTCTTGGTACCAACCATATGGGTAAGTAATGCACTTACGCTTAGTACTAACCATTTGGGTAAGTAACTCACTTACGCTTAGTACCAACCATATGGGTAAGTAACGCACTTAATCTTAGTACCATCTATATGGGTAAGTAACACACTTACTCTTAGTACCATCCATATGGATAAGTAACGCGCTTACTCATAGTAACAACCATATAGGTAAGTAACGCACTTTCTGTTGGTATTATCCATATGGGTTAGTAACGCACTTATAGTACCAAATGCACTTACGCTTAGTACCTTCCATTTGGGAATGTAACTCACTTATGCCTAGTACCAACCATATGGGTAAATAACGCACTTACTCTAAGTACCATCCACATGGGTAATAACACACATAATGTTGGTACCATCCAGATGGGTAAGTAATGAACTTACGCATAGTACCAACCATATGGGTAAGTAACGCTCCTACTGTTAGTACCATCCATGTAAGTATATAACTCACTTAATTTTAGTATCAACCATATGGGTAAGTAACGCTCTTACTTTTAGTAGCAACTATTTGGGTAAATAACGCACATATTCTTAGTATTTTCCACATGGGTTAGTACCGCACATACTTTTACTACCAACCATATGGGTAAACAACGCACTTACTCTTAGTAACATCCATATTGGTAAGTAACGCACTCACGATTAGCACCAATTATATGGGTAAGTAACACGCTTTCTCTTAGTACCAGCCATATGTGTAAGTAACGCACTTACTCTTAGTAACATCCATATGGGTAAGAAACGCACTTATTCTTCGTACCAACCATATGGATAAGTAACCATCTTACACTTAGTACCAACCATATGGGTAAGTAACGCACTTCTGCTTAGTACCAACCATCTGGGTAAGTAGAGCGTTTACACTTGGTACCAACAATATGGGCAAGCAAAGCACTTACGCTTAATACTAACCATTTGGGTAAGTAACGCACTTACGCTCACTATCAACCATATGCGTAAGTAACGCACTCATGCTCAGTACCAACCATGTGGCTAAGTAACGCACATCATCTTAGTACCATACATACGGGTAAGTAATGCACTTACTCTTAGTACTATCAATACGGGTAACTAGCATATTTAAGCTTAACGTTCATAATATTGTAGCCAGCCATATGGGTAAGTAACGCACTTACGATTAGTACCATCTATATGGGTAAGTAACGCACTTAATCTTAGTACCATCTATATGGGCAAGTAAAGCAAGTTCTCTTAGTTCCATCCACATGGGTAAGTAACGCACTTACATTTAGTACCAATCTTATGGTAAGTAACTCACTTACTCTTAGTACCAATTATATGGGTAAATAGTGCACATAATCTTAGTACCATCCATTTGGGTAAGAGACGCACTTACTCTTGAAGCCAACCATATGGGTAAGTAACGCGCTTACTCTTGGAAAGAACGATATGGGTAAGTAACGCTCTTATTTTGAGGACCAACTACTTGGATAAGTAACGCACATACTGTTAGTATTATCCATAAAGATTAGGAATGGACTTATTTATTGTACCAACCATATGGGTAAATAACGAACATTCTCTTGGTACCGTCCATATAGGTAGGTAACACACTTATGCTTAGTACCAACAATATGCGTAAGTGATGCACTTACTCTTAGTACCATCCATATGGGTTGGTAACGTACTTACTCTTAGTACCAACGATATGGTAAATAATGCACTTTCTCTTGGTACCAACCATACGGGTAGGAAACGTACTTACTCTTAGTACCATTTACATGGGTAAGTAAAGCAGTTACGCTTAGTACCAACCATAGAACTACTCCTACTGCTTCTACTGCTACTGTTCCTACTGCTGCTACTGCCACTATGGCCAGTCCTACTGTTCTCACTTTTGACGCTGAGGGCCGCCTGATTAAGTTTGAGGTTTCGTTAGATGACCTGCACCTGTTCCTCCAGATCACTGCCAAGGACGATGTCTCCCTGTATGACCACACGTCAGGCGCCGCTCCCGCACCTGCCACTACTGCTGACAGCACTGCTCGCTCACAGTGGCAGACCCGTAATGCTCACGCTCGCCTAGCCGTTCGCAGCCACCTGCCGTTAGATGAGCGCGAACACTTCGGCCAGCATAAGACTGCTAAGGAGCTGTACGATGCTGTAGTTGCGCGCTACTCCTCCCCTGCCACTGCTGCGATAGGCCGTCTCTCACTACCCTACCTCTTCCCCGATCTGTCCGCCTTTGCCACTGTAGCTGACCTCATCACTCACCTCCGTACCAGTGACCTCCGCTACCGTGCCGCGCTCCCCCCCGATTTCCTCGCCAAGAACCCTCCCCCGATGTACCTCACACTGTACCACCTAGTCACCCGCCTCCCTGACTCCCTTCGCACTGTTAGGGACCAGTTTCTCGCCCTCTCCCCTACTGACTTCACTGTCGACCTCCTCGAGAAGGAACTCCTAGCAGCTGAGAAGAGCATTGTAGCTGTAGGTGCCTCTCGTGGCGACCCCCGCTCTCCCTTCTTTGAGGGGTGCTCCCCCTCCCCCCTCCTCCCCTCCATTGCATCTGCTGCTGCTGTCGACTACCTCGGTGCTGAGGGGGTCGGGGCTGCGTCTGCTCCTAGTGGGAGGCGCAAGGGCGGCAGGGGCAAATGGGACACGTGTGGCGGAGGTGGAGGCGGGGGCGGCGGCGGTGGAGGGGGTGGGGGGGGCGGGGGTGGTGGCGGAAGTGGGAGTAGCGCGGGTGGTGGTGGCAGTGGTGGCGGCGGTGGAGCTGGTGGCGGGCGCGGTGGAGCGGTGCAGCGTGGGGGGTTCGGCGGTGGCCAGAGGCAGCAGCAGCAGCGTCCCGGCGAGACTCCCTCGCCCCAGCAGCTCCGTGAGTGGTACTCTCAGCGTGGGGGGTCTGGGGGTGGAGGTACTTGCCCGTACGTCATCCGCACAGGTGACCGCACTGGCCAGACCTGTGGGAGGTTTCACACGGCGCAGCGCTGCTTCTTTCGTCTCGACGACGCCTGGCGTGAGCAGTTTCCTGACGCCACTGAGCTGCCCCGCTGGGCTGATCTGCTTAGGAAGAACATTGATATCTTTGCTCTTGATTATGATGCTATCCTTGGTGCCATGTATGCATTGACTATTAGTGTTGAGGGTGACTGTTACCTGAGTGTACCGCCCGACCCGGGCATTGGGACCAGTGAGACAGCTGCTCTAGGTGCTCGTGCGTCTGCTGCCCTAGGTCCTGGTGAGGCTGCTGCCCTTGGTGCTAGTGAGTCTGCTCCCCCAGGTGCTCGTGCGTCTGCGTTTGCTGGTCCTGCGTCTACTGAGGCACTGCACACTTTCACACTGGACTCAGGTGCTTCCCGCTGTTTCTTCCGTGACCGCACTGCCCTTGAGTAGCTAGCTCAGCCAGTTGCTGTCTCCCTCGCTGACCCCTCTGGGGGCCCAGTCCTTGTGACCTCCTCCACTGTCCTCCCTTGTCCTGCGGTCCCGTCCGGCACTCTGTCAGGTCTTTACCTCCCCTCGTTCTCTACGAACTTGGTGGCAGGCTCTGCTCTACAGGACGGGGGTGTTCACCAGTTCACCCCTGCCTATGAGCGTGTGACCCACTGTACGTGTGCACGGACGGGTCGTCACCTGGCTACCTTCACTAGGTAGCCGGGGTCGGACTTGTACACACTGACCACTGAGTCCCCTCAGGTAGCTGCGTCTGCGTCTGCGTCAGGTCAGCTGTCGGCCCCCTGCTCGTGTTGCTCCCTGTCACACCAGACTGTCCTCTGGCACCACCACCTTGGTCACCCGTCAGTTGTTATAGTCACAATAGGCTTGAATGTGCCTAAAACGAAAGATAGAGAGCACAGACGGATTTCTGCACAGCGGCTTCAAACGTTGATAGCGTTCTGCTCACAGCTGCAAATGACCTGATTCAAATTGGATCTGGAGCGTCTTTACGTCGTTTACAATTAGCAATTTAGATTGCACGATTTGATAAAGAATTGACGACACAGCGTCGGTTTGAACGAACGGTACTATGGCAGCCACTATAGTCTTAGAACACAAGATAGGAAGAGTTACGAGTTGGGAATGACTCCCAGCTCCTACAAACCCCAAGAGCCGAGGTACAGTGATGTGGAACAGTGCCACACTGTCCCCAACCACGAAGGGTCTCGAAAATACCCTTCACTAGGGCCTACACCAAGTGAAATGTTACACTACACAAAGTAATGTAACTATCTTCAATATCTTGAGGTGTACCCTTTTGGCGAGCTTCGAAATCACTTGAGGCTTGACACCAAGGCTCGGGCTCTTCATCACAAACTCATCCTTGAGTTCTTGATGGGTCTGCTGCACACACCTGCGACACGCCGAACGTTCGACACAGGACAAAATAGAAACCGCGCACGACAAAATAGAAACCGCGCGCGAGACACAAACGACCGCGTAACACGCGTCTAGCGATAACTCGCTATTGACTCGACACACACACTCGACATCATGACTCAACATTCACACACAATTATAAGCATAAAATATATATTATCCCATGCCCTCATACCATTCCATACACACACACATTCACGCACACGGACAACAAGCCGAGTGCAAACCGTAGGGTTGCACCAACAAACTCCCCCTCGGATTGTTGGCCTTAGGATATGTTGCTCTCTCAGTTCAGAGCCATCCCAGCCAGCTTGCAACACTTCCAATGCTGCTGCTCCACCAGCCTCTTGGTCATCATGTCAGCCGGCTGCCCCGTGGTCTTCACGTAGCGCAACTCAACTTCACCCGCGGTTACCATGCTCCTCGTCCAATGCCACTTCACCCTCATGTGCTTCGTGAGTCCATGCAACACAGGGTTCTTAGCAAGAGCAATGGCACCCTGGCTGTCACAGTACAGTGGGGTAGGTCCTTGCTGCTCCTCCCCCAATTCAGCCAACAAACGCCGCTGCCACACAATCTCCCGTACGGCACGGAAGAGTGCCATGTACTCGGACTCCACCGAGCTCAAAGCTTGGTCAACCTGCTTCTTGCTCTCCCAAGCAGTTGGGCCTCCACCAACACAGCATATGAAGCCTCCCACACTTGTCATGTCCTCTGGTTCTGATGCATATGAAGCATCCGAGTAGGCGGTGAGGAACAAACGCCCGGGTTCAACACCATCCGCGCCCTTTTGGCGCCTTTGTGCCGCCGCCGAGTATTGCAGCCCAACGGTCGGTGTTTGGCCAAGATACTTGGCCACCCTCATTCCAGCTGCTACCTGCTCCTCATTAGGGCATTGCACAACCCTAGCCAGCTGCCCGGTAGCAAACGCGACGTCCGGTCGGGTGTTTACCGCCGCATACATGAGGCTGCCCACCAACGAGTGAAATCAACGCCTCTCCTCTTCACCAACGCTCTCCTCCTCTGGTCCCTTCACACACTTGAACCCAGAGGGAAAGGGTGTAGCCACATGGCCTTCACTCTGCCCAAAGTTGGCAGCCAATGCCTCCAGGTACTTTCGTTGATGCACCCGCATGCACCGCTTCTCCACATCTCGTTCGATGTGGAGCCCAAGGTAGAAGCTCACGTCACCAAGGGCCTTGCACTTGAACTTGTCTTGAAGCTTCAGCATCACCTCCTTCACAAGGTAAGAAGAGGGTGAGAAAATGAGGATGTCATCCACATAAACCACCATGAAACTCCTCTGCTCCCCCTCGCCAAGCATGAACAAGGAGTGATCGGCCGTTGAGGGAGTGAAGCCGATCCCCTCCAACACTTCGCGCAGCTTCATGTACCATTGCCTAGGGGCCTGCTTCAGCCCATAGAGGGCCTTCTTCAGCTTCCACACTCTGCCACTACCATCATCAAACCCCTCTGGCTGCGCCATAAAAATCTCCTCCTCAAGGATGCCGTTAAGGAATGCCGTTACGATGTCCATTTGCTTTACTACCCATCCTTTGATGGCGGCTCCCGCGAATAGGGTTCGCAGCGTCGTCGGCTTCACCACAGGGGCAAACAGCTCCTTGAAGTCCACCTTCTCCTTCTGGTGGTACCCCTTGGCTACAAGCCTAGACTTGTAGCGCTCGATCTTGCCGTCGGCATCCGACTTGATTTTGAAGAGCCACTTGGACGTTATCGCCGTACGCCCCTCCGGTAGCTCCACCAATTCAAACGTGTCATTCTCCTCAATGCTCTTCAGCTCACTCTCCATGGCCTTCTTCCACTCCTCAGCATCACTACTCTCCAAAGCCTCCTTGAGAGTTGCTGGTTCTCCCGGCATCTCCACCGGAGAGAAGAACGCGAAGGCACACTTCTCGTAGTCACTCTCCTCGTCGTCTCCGACCATCATTGCCGCTCCGGCCAGGGCTGTCTTGCCCTGCTTTCCCGGCGCATCATAGGTCAGCCTATTAGGGGGTTGAACTCTCCTCTTCCCCCTTCCTTCCTCCTCAGCTGCAGGGACTTGAAGGCCTTGGCGTTGCTGCGGTGTGGCTCGAATCCGTGGAGCACTCGTAGTACGGGAAGGGAGTGACGGTGCACGCTCGCTCACTTGCTGCACCTCCTCCTCTTCTTCCTCTGCATCATTGGCCTCCTCTCCCCCATTCACAAGGGAGGATTGCCTTGTGGTTGTGCTGCCGCTGCTCAGCTCCAAAGGCAGCTCCACATGCTCCAAACCGGAACTCTTCACCTCCCCAAACCGCACGCCTATCTTCGCCTCATTCTCCGCCTTCCAATCCTTGTACATGAAGTTCTCCATGAACTTGCAGTCCCTGCTCACCAAGAACTTCTTGGTGAATGGGTCCCAAAGAAGCCATCCCTTGCTGTTTTGAGCCATGCCCAAGTGCACGGCCCACACCGCCTTGGCACCAAGCTTGTTGTGCCGAAGATGCTTAGGCACGAGCGCCATGCACATGCACCCGAACACCCGAAGCATATCCACCTTTGGCTTCCTTCCTAGCCACTCCACATAGGGCACCCATTTGTCTGCTCCCACATGAGTCAAGGCTCTGTTCTTGGCCACACACGCGCTCCGCACCGCATCAGGCCAGAAATAGTCGGGTAGCCCGGCTTCAATGAGCAACCCGCGTGCCGCCTCCGTGATTGTGCGGTTCGCTCGCTCGGCGATGCCGTTCATTGCAGGGGAGTATGGCATGGTGAGGGAGTGCCGAATACCATTCTTCTTCAGCCACAACCCAAACTCCTTGCTCAGGAACTCTCCCCCTCGATCGGTGCGGATTGACTGAACTAGACGGTCTTGTTGCCGCTCCACCATCGGGAACCAATCCGTCTTCAACGTTTCAGCCACGTCGCTCTTCTTGGCCAGCACGTACACCCAAGTCATGCGGGTGTAGACGTCGACAATGGTGAGAAAATACTAAGCTCCAGCAGCTCCAAGCTTCAGGGGGCCCACCACGTCCATCACCACCTCATCAAGCGGTGCCTTTGCCGTTGCCTCCGAACTAGGGAACGGAAACCGGGTGAACTTGGCTTGAATGCACGTCGGGCAGCCAAGCACCTCATCGGGCTCCCCCTTCACACGTATGCCAGCAACCATCTCATTCTTCACTAGCTGCTGCAAGATGGGCAGGGCCACATGCCCCATGCGCCGATGCAAGGTGAGCCAATCACACTCCCCCGTAGCCGAAGTTGGATTGGAGAATGCCGCGCTCGCAATAGCGCCCCACATACTCTCTCCGTAGTCCTCCTCCGCTGCTGCCTCTGGGTTCTCCTCACCCTTTTGCTGCTCCTTGGTTGCTGCACCACTCTCCTTAGGTTCACTGAACTTGCTGGTCCCTCCAGGTTTGCTCTTCTTGAGCTCATTCTCCTTAGCGCGACCGTTCGCGCCATCGTCGCTACCGACCGCTCCATCCTTGGTGCTGATGCTTGCTGCCACTTGCCTCTCCTTAGGCATAGGGACCACTGGGATCTGCCACATCTCGTTGTAGACATCCCTGTCCTCATGAAGGTCCCAAAGAATTCGATCGCCAAGCCTTGCGGTGTAGGTCTTGGCTCCCTTCGAGTTCGTGTCCATGCCGGCCTTTGCCAACCGCCGCACGGAAATCAGGTTTGCAGCAAGGCTGGGCACCCAAAGCACGTTCTTGAGGCCCACCATCTTCCCATCAGCACCCTTGAACATGGCCTTGCCCATGCCTTTCACCTCTGCTCGTTGCCCCAAAGCCGATGTGACATGATTCACCGGTGACGGCTCGAGTTCGGTGAGCAAGTCCGGGCGAGGTGTCATGCTATAGGTAGCGCCACTATCAATCACCCAATAGTCCAGGGGGTGTAGGGTCACCTTCCCCACAGATGCTGGCTCCTCAAAGCCTTCATCCTTCTCTGGACCAGCCGGTACTTGCGTCGACACGAAGTAGAATAGACCCGGGTATCGATCGTCGCTCGGGTCCTTGTCGTTGTCTCCGCTCTTCATGTTTGCAGCTCCGCCACCGCGACCGCCACGGCCTCCACGGCCTCGTCCTCTCCCTCCTCCTGCTCCTCTACCCTCTTGGCCTTGAGAAGGGGTCCAACCATCAGGGAGTTTGTAGCAGTCGCGCCACATGTGTCCGCTCTTGTGGCAATAGTGACACTCGCCGTCGAATCGGCCACGACCGCGTCCGTAGCTCTTGTCGTCGCTGCCGTAACCGCCACTCCTGCGGCCTCCGCCGAAGTTGCTGCCACCAAACCTTCCTCCCCCTCGTCCTCTGCCTCTTCCTCGACCATATCCACGGCCGATGCTTGCTGCCCCAGCGCCATCCGCACTCGCCAACTCACGGCGGCGGAAATCCTCTTGAAGGATAGCTCGTTTCACGTCTTCAAGCGAGAGGCGGGGCAAGTCGTGATTAAGGTTGATGATGAGCGAGGACCATGACTCTGGGAGTAAGGCCAGCAACTTGGTCTTCTTTTGGAGCTCACTGTAGTTCAAATCAGCTCCCTCAAGCCGCGTCAACAAGTCGAAGAATTTCTGCACCCCTTCTTCAACCGCTTCGTTTTCTTCAATTCGTAGTGCCGCCATTTGCCATTCCAACACCACCGCTACCGCCGCTGTTGCAGGAGCATGTACACCCTTGAGAGCAGCCCATGCCTTTGGTCCTTTCTCTGGTTCACGCTGGAATGGCTTGATGTGACGGATCTGACTGCTCCCCAACGCTTGCCCAAGTAAGAGATAGCCTTGTGCGCTCTTTCGCACCCACGGGCTCTTCTCCGGGTCGTTCTCGGGGCGCTTCTCCGTTCCTCCCATCATCTCCAGCAAGTCATAGTGGTCAAAGATGTTCTCCATCTTGAAGGACCATTCAGCAAAGTTGTCACCGTTGAACTTGTCAAGCCCAAACACCCTAGGCTCATCCCTAGGTGGGCCAAGACTTGGTTGCATGGGCGCCATGGCTGAATCACGGGGTTGGCCTTGAGCTTGAGCTTCTCCACTGCCACCAGCACCTCTGCCACCCCTTTCCTCAGGTCCAGACATTGTCGAAACTGCTCCAAGGGCCTCTGATACCACTTGTTATAGTCACAATAGGCTTGAATGTGCCTAAAACGAAAGATAGAGAGCACAGACGGATTTCTGCACAGCGGCTTCAAACGTTGATAGCGTTCTGCTCACAGCTGCAAATGACCTGATTCAAATTGGATCTGGAGCGTCTTTACGTCGTCTACAATTAGCAATTTAGATTGCACGATTTGATAAAGAATTGACGATACAGCGTCGGTTTGAACGAACGGTACTATGGCAGCCACTATAGTCTTAGAACACAAGATAGGAAGAGTTACGAGTTGGGAATGACTCCCAGCTCCTACAAACCCCAAGAGCCGAGGTACAGTGATGTGGAACAGTGCCACACTGTCCCCAACCACGAAGGGTCTCGAAACTACCCTTCACTAGGGCCGACACCAAGTGAAATGTTACACTACACAAAGTAATGTAACTATCTTCAATATCTTGAGGTGTACCCTTTTGGCGAGCTTCGAAATCACTTGAGGCTTGACACCAAGGCTCGGGCTCTTCATCACAAACTCATCCTTGAGTTCTTGATGGGTCTGCTGCACACACCTGCGACACGCCGAACGTTCGACACAGGACAAAATAGAAACCGCGCACGACAAAATAGAAACCGCGCGCGAGACACAAACGACCGCGTAACACGCGTCTAGCGATAACTCGCTATTGACTCGACACACACACTCGACATCATGACTCAACATTCACACACAATTATAAGCATGAAATATATATTATCCCATGCCCTCATACCATTCCATACACACACACATTCACGCACACGGATAACAAGCCGAGTGCAAACCGTAGGGTTGCACCAACATCAGTGCAGCATCTTCGCGGCATGCACTCCCGGTACCTTGTCTCTGGTCTTCCCAGGGTTCTCCCTCCCCTCCCACCCTCGCCTGCTCCTCCCTGTCTTCCCTGTGTCGAGAGGCGGCAGCGCGTCGCTCCTCACTCCTCCTCGTTCCTTCCCACAGAGGCTCCCCTGCAGACTCTCCACCTGGACGTGTGGGGCCCAGCCCGCGTCCGTGGACAGGGCCACGAGTGGTACTTCCTGCTGGTTATCGACGACTACACGCGCTACACCACGGTCTTCCCCTTGCGCACCAAGGGTGAGGTCCCTGATGTTTTGATCCCTTGGATCCGCACTGCTCGTCTCCAGCTCCGCGAGCGGTTCCAGTCGGACTTTCCCGTCCTTCGTCTGCACTCTGACCGAGGTGGTGAGTTTTCCTCCGACCTCTTGGCAGCCTACTGTGCGGAGCACAGCATTCGCCAGACGTTCACGCTTCCGGCCTCTCCACAGCAGAATGGGGTTGCTGAGCGCCGCATTGGCTTAGTCATGGAGATCGCTCGTACCTCCTTGATCCATGTGGCTGCCCCCCATTTCCAGTGGCCGTTTGCAGTCCGGTATGCTGCGCATCAGCTCAACCTCTGGCCCCGTGTCTCTGCTCCAGAGACCTCGCCCACACTGCTGTGGACGGGGCAAGTTGGCGATGCGTCACGTTTCCGGGTCTGGGGTGCTTGTGCCTTTGTCCGCGATACCACTGCGGACAAGCTCTCCGCCTGCGCTGTGCCTTGTGTCTTCCTTGGCTTTGTCCCCGACGTGCTTGGTTGGCAGTTTTACCATCCCACCTCGCGCCGTGTCTTCCCCTCTCAGAACGTCACTTTTGACGAGTCGGTACCCTTTTACCGTCTGTTCCCCTACCGCACTGCTCCGCTCCCTCCCCCGCCTCTCTTCCTCACCCCAGGTGCCCCTTCAGTAGACCCCCTCCCTCCCCAGGGTCCTGCTCCCTCAGGTGTTTCCCAGGTAGACGTAGTCGAGCCTGTTGAGGTAGCTTTTGACTCTGGTCCTGAGAGGGGTACTGAGCCTGGGGGTGCTGAGGCTGGGGGTGCTGAGCCTGGGGGTGCTGAGACTGGGGGTGCTGAGACTGAGGGTTCTGAGCCTGGGGGTGCTGAGACTGCGGGTGCTGAGCCTTGGGGTGCTGAGACTAGGGGTGCTGAGCCTGGGGGTGCTGAGCCTGAGGGTGCTAAGCCTGGGGGTGCTGAGCCTGGTGGCGCTCCCTCTTCACAGCAGCTGCGTGAGTGGTACTCTCAGCGTTACGGCCTCCGGCGTGGGGCTACTGGAGCTGGGGGTTCTGCCGGAGTTGGGGCTGGTGGTGCTGCGGGTACTGTGTCGCGGCCGGAGCCTCCCTCCCCTCAGCGGCTACGTGAGTGGTACGCTCGGCGCTGCAGCCTCCAGAGTGGAGCTCCTAGTTTTGAGGTGCCGCCTGCTGGAGGCCCTGCTGCTGCTGGAGGTCTTGGAGGTGTTGCTGTTGCTGCTGGAGGTACTGGAGCTGCTGGAGCTGCTGCTGGTTCTGGTCCTGCTGGAGGTACTACTGATGCTGCTGGAGGTACTGGAGCTGCTGGAGGTGCTGCTGGTTCTGGTCCTGCTGGAGGTACTACTAGTGCTGCTGGAGGTACTGGAGCTGCTGGAGCTACTGGTGGTGCTACTGGTCCTGGGGCTGGTGGTGCTGCGGGAGCTGGTGCTACTGGAGGTACTGGAGTTGACCCTACTGGAGCTGCTAGTGGTGCTGCGGGAGTTAGAGCTACTGCTGGGGGTTCTGGTGCTGTCTCTGCTGGTTCTGGGGGCACTTCGCGGCCGCGGCCGTACTTCGTTCCGCTCCTTCAGCAGGTTCTTGGTCAGCCGCCTCCTCCTTGTCCTGCTCCCTCCTTAGAGTGTCCTCCGCCTGTCCAGTTGCAGTCACAGTTACCGCCTGCCTCGCCACTCCCTGGTCCTTCTCCCTACACTGGTCCGATAGGAGGTCTTACGGAGCGTCGTGAGCCAGAGTCTCGTCCTGTGTCGCCTGAGTCTTGTTCTCCGTCACCTGTCCGTGCTGCTCGCACTGGTCGTCGTGTCCCGCGTCAGCGTCCTCCTGCTGTCCCAGGCACTCACCAGATGTCGCTTCGTCCTTCCAGTGCTCCATAGCGTGTCCCTCTGCCTTCTCCTCCTGCGTCCTCCCTTCCTGCCCTTGCTGACCCGAAGTCTGACTCTCTTCGTGCTTCTAGTCCTACTGTCACGCGTCTCCTCGCCACAGTTGTCACTGACCCTTCCTTTGAGTCAGCTGCTGCATCTGCCTTAGTTGCTGAGCTTGTCAACTTTGGTGCTCACTGTCGTCTAGACTACGCTGCCAGTCTTGTTGCTGAGTCTGAGTCTGTCTGTCCTCCGTCCGTCGGGGGTGAGTGTGCTCTTGGCACGGACGTCCTTGAGGACAGGCAGGAGGAGTTTGAGTGCTTTGCCGCCGCTGTACCTCATCTCGTGTCCATGCTGATTGCACCTGAGGGAGACCCGAATGCTCCAGACATCCCGACCCCGCGCTCTTACGCTGAGGCGATCGTGGGTGAGTACTCCTCTCAGTGGCAGACAGCCATGGATGCAGAGATGGCATCCTGGAAGTCCACTGGCATTTACGTCGACGACGTTCCCCCTCCTGGGGCGAACATCGTCAGTGGCATGTGGATTTTCAGGGTGAAGCGGCCGCCAGGTTCTCCGCCTGTCTTCAAGGCTCGTTACGTTGCTCGAGGCTTCAGTCAGCGACAGGGAGTAGACTTCTTCCAGACCTTCTCGCCCACCCCGAAGATGACCACTCTTCGGGTGCTACTACACGTTGCCACTCAGCGTGACTACGAGCTTCACTCTCTTGACTTCAGCACAGCTTTCTTGCAGGGCAGCCTGCACGAGGAGATCTGGTTGCGCCGCCCTCCTGGCTTCACTGGGTCATTTCCTCCTGGTACCCAGTGGAGCCTCCGGCGCCCGGTCTACGGTCTCCGTCAGGCGCCACGTGAGTGGCACGACACACTGAGGACTACACTTGCGGCTCTTGGGTTCTCGCCTTCAACTGCCGACCCGTCGCTGTTTCTGCGCACCGACACTTCACTGCCGCCGTTCTACATCCTCGTGTACGTCGACGACTTGGTCTTTGCCACTGCTGACACTGAGGCTCTCGCCCACGTGAAGTCGGAGCTGCAGAAGAGACACACGTGCACAGACCTGGGTGAGCTGACAAGCTATCTTGGCTTCGGATCACCCGGGACAGAGCACGCCGCACCATCACACTGACTCAGTCACACATGGTGCAGCAGGTCCTTCAGCGCTTCGGCTTCACCTGGTCCTCAGCACAGGCCACTCCTCTGGCTACAGGTCACTCGCTCTCTGCTCCACCTTCGGACGAGTCCGTAGAGCCGAGTGGTCCTTACCAAGAGCTAGTTGGTTGCCTCATGTACCTGATGACTTGCACTCGTCCTGACCTCGCGTACCCTCTTGGCCTTCTAGCTCGCTACGTGGCTCCTGGTCGGCACCGAAAGGTGCACATGGATGCTGCTAAGAGGGTATTGCGCTACTTGTGCAGTACACCAGGCATGGGGCTCGTGCTTGGAGGGAGACGCTCAGTTGTTCTCACTGGGCACTCAGACGCTTCTTGGGTCGACGACCAGGCTACTCAGCGGTCATCACAGGGTTACACCTTCAGCCTTGGCTCTGGTTCAGTTTCTTGGCCTTCTACTCGCTCGTCTTCAGTTCTCAGCTCCAGTTGTGAGGCTGAGATCTACGCCACAGCCATGGCTGCACAGGAGTTATGCTGGCTCACCTACCTGCTGACCGACTTGGGAGAGCGGCCTAGTTCTCCTCCAGTGCTGTACGTCGAAAACAAGGCTGCTATTGCCTTGTGTGAGGAGCACAGACTAGAGCACAGAACGAAGCACATCGCTCTGCGTTACTTCCTGGCTCGAGAGCTGCAGCAGCGTGGTCAGCTTCGTGTGCGCTACGTGGCCACTCAGGCCAACACCGCTGATATATTCACCAAGGCACTTCAGCCTTGTGATCATCAGCGCTTCTGCACTATGCTGGGGCTTGTGCCCACTTTTCCTCACTTGCTGTAGGCTTTGCCTGTACTGTGATCTCTATATATATGTATATCTGCTTGTTTGCTTTGCTAGGTCGAGATCACTGTATTATTTGTGTTGCTTATATGCCTCTGCATGTGAACTGGCCTTGTGGCCTCTTTGCCTGTGCTCAGAGTGTGTGGTGACGTTGTGATCCACCCTGAGCTTGCTTTGTCTTTCTTGACTGGTCCTGTGACCCCTTGCTCTCCCCCACTTAGCCTATGGGGGTGTGTCAAACATTATATATGATACTGCTGTGGGGGTGTGTCAAACATTATATATGTTTCTAGTTCAACACTTCTTGTTTCTAACATGCACTTACTTAAAGTACCTACCATATGGGTAAATAACGCATTTTTTCTTGGTACCAACCATATGGGTAAGTAACGCACTTATGCTTAGTACCAACCATATGGGTAAATAACGCACTTACTCTTTGTACCATCCATATGGGTATATAATGCACTTACTCTTAGTTCCAATCATATGGGTAAGTAATTTCAGCGGAAGTTAGGTGTTGGCCCTTTCATCGCTTGGGCGGAGCCAGCTTTGTGGTCAGGTGTGCGGGAGGTGCAGCCGATCTGCTGCAGTAATCGACGCCGACTTGGGCGCGCAGGTCAACAGGTTTGGTCGACTTGCACAAGGCCACTGCAAAGCCGCCATCTTAGGAAGTCGGTGGCTGACTTTAATTGGTGGTCGACGATGGGGCTCGTCGACTTGGGATGGGCACCGGCTTGGGAGGGCGCCTACTTTGGGAGGTCGACTTGGCGATGTCGACCTGGGCGGACGCCAACTTAGTGGTGTCGACCTGGGGATGCTGACTTGGAGCAGTCGGCGACTAGCAGAGGTCGACCTGGGGAGTGGTCAATTTTGTGAAGTCGACAGGAGGTGGTCGTCGACTTGGTCGGTCGACGGGCACGTGGAGCTGCATTTGGTCGACGTGGTTGCCTGGTCGACCAAGTTACCCGGGTGACGGGGTTCTGCAGAGATGTGCGACAGTCGCCCAGGTGGTTTTGGCGAAGCCGACCTCAGAGGTTGGTATCCCGAGGTCAACGTGGCTGATCAGATGCAGTCAGTGGCACGTGGTCGACTTGGAGTGTGCGTTGTGCCCGTGACGGTGCGCAGCACGCCAACCAACTGCGAGCATCTATGAAGTAGGTGCGCTGCTGTCACCTGCGGGTTCAACGCTGGACAGCGTTGGCACGCCGTCGACTTGCAACGTTGGCAAGCCGCCTTTCTGCAGCGCTGTAGCGGTGCGGACTTTGCTGCGCTAGAGTGCGGTCGACCATGCTGCGCTGGAACGCGGTCGACCATGCTGCGCAGGAGATCGACCTGCTTGCACGCTAGGCAATGTTGCTTCTGATGTAGTGAGGCTTGACTATGTCATTCCTATCATTGTTCCGAACTTTCTCTAGCGAAAATCTTGCCGTTTTGCCCCCTGAATAGGCAAGTGCCAGAGAACGCAAGGAACGCTATGATCACTCTCGCAACCGTGCCTTCCCGATAGTCTTGCTCCCGCTGCAGAGTTTAATTCTGCATGGTTCGGTGAGCATGACGGCCCAACAACTTACCTTCAGTTTAGTCGACCTAGGCCCGCATTAACTAAGTCGTTCGTAGGCCGGCAGCTCGTGCAAGCTATGTCTTTTACCAGCCCACGGTGGCAGAGGAAGCGCTAGAGGCATGGTTGGCTGATGCGAGGAGACGCCACGAAGTTGGCGAGTTCGAGACGTCCCTCCCCTTGGAGGTGGTCGTTCTTGGTATCTGTGCAAAGTGGGCGACGGAACACCCTTCCCGACCTGCTTCTCCTCAACCGGTGCGCAACGAAGGCGGCGTCGACGAGGGAGTCGACGGCGGTGACCAAGTCGGCAGCAGTGCAGGAGGCACGACGAGGCCGAGAGGAGTGATCAGGAAAGCCGTCGACAGTGAAATCAGCTGCAGGCACCTCGCAAGGCGACGTTGGTAGACGTCGAAGCAGTGTGACGCCGGCGGCGGTTACCAACGTGACGGCTGGCGGGATAGCGCCGGCTTGCGGGTGCCTCAAGTTCTCGTCAGACAAGATCGCCGTTCCCATGCTGCTGGTCGGTCGGCACGACCTCATCACTTGAAAGGAGTCCATCGAGCCCCAGCTGGAGATTGCCAGCCTGATGTGCTTCACTGACGGTGACCTAGAGACGCCGCCCGAGAACAACGCCGAGCTGCGTGCGGAGTTTCGAGCCGTACACCTGCTGACCTTCATGGTCATCTCGCGGTGCTGCTCGCCGGTTGTGCAGATCGCCCTGAAGCCGTGCCGAAGTCGATTGGACACAGGCCACCAGGCGTGGCAGTTCATCACATCGTCTTACTAGGCCACAGACGACCTGTACATCGGCCAGCTGTAGGAGAAGTTGACGCATATGATGATGGGCGAGCAGGAGACGGCGACCGACTAGTGCAACCGAGCTCGGCGGCTTCTTGCCATCTTGCGAATGGCCCGCGTCGACTACTCGACGGTATCGTATATCACGCACAAGTGGTTTCAACCTAATGCGCCGACTGCTGGTGATGGCGGGCATCCGGGAGCCGCTCAACGAGGAAACCCTGACGTCGCACATCATCAAGGACGAGGCGGTGCAGGAGGCTAAGAGGTCCACGGAGCTCTTGCCGCAGGCAAGCTATGTCGCCTCGACGAAGCAAGGAAGTCGACCGGGGCAGCGCGGCAAGCCTGGCAGCGGAGGTGGGTGGTCGGCCAAGGACGCCAACAAGGTGAAGTCGGCTGAGGATGGCGATCGAGGAGGTGGTGGTCGACAGCGAGAATGTTGGGTTTGCGGCGACCTTGACCAACTTTTTCTTCGAGTGTCCCCACCGCGAGGACTCCGATGACGACGACAGCAAGGGAGGCCGCGAGAGGTCGGCTGGTCGTCATCCACGTTGAGAGTGCAAGCCGCGCAAGGAGAAGCAGTCGACCAAGTCGACGACGTTGGCAAAGGACGCCGACTCCTCCTCTGGTGGCAAAGGGCGAGGCGATGGAGAGGCGTCGTGCTCGCTGGTCGACGTCGTGGAACCGACCGTCTCGCTAGCTCCGGAGACTGGCGAGGACTTCCAGGCAGTGGCGGCAGCAGTGCAGGCAAACCCAGCAGTAGTTCTGCTCGACAACAGCTGCTCGCACCACCTGATAGGGACGAAGGAGGCCTTCGTCGACTTGGAACTGACCGGCGACGTTTAGCACGTGCGCTGCTTCAATGGGGCGCTGCAAGACGTCCAGGGCCGGGGCATTATCGCATTGCAAGGGGATGTCGGGAAGCAGGTGCTTATTCCCGACGTGCTCTACGTCCCGTGCGTTCATGCGAACCTGCTTTCAGCCAGCCAGGTGCAGGATAGCGGCATGAAGATGCAGGACGACGACGACGACGAGATGCTGCTCGTCTCGGCGGCGGGGGATGTTCTTGGTCGGGCGAAGTATACCGGCCGGGTCATCTGCACCGACCTTCGTCCGTGCACGGCAATGTCGACGATGGACACGTCGGAGACGGTAGCCCTACGGACCATTGCTACGGCGACGAAGTCGACGCCGGCAAGGTGGCACGTGAGGCTTGCACACGTCGGCATTGACACCATCACGAGCTCGGAGAAGCACAAAGTTGCCACCGGCTTGAACATCAAGCCGTCAACCGGCACCGACTCTCCGTGTGTCTCGTGCATCAACGGGAAGTCGGCGCAGCACACCTTCCTCGACAAGGGCTCACGCCGACGACGCCCTAGCCGTCGTAGACATCGACCTGTGCGGGCCGTTCCGGGTGGCCACCAAGGATGGCAGCCTTGTTCGAGAAGTGGCTGCTGGTGGCGGAGCGGCAGACGAAGAAGTTGGTGCTGATGCTGCGCTCTGACCGGGCAGGGGGGGGCGAGGAGGGGGGAGAGAGTTCCTCGAGAAGCAGTTCACCGGCTTCGTAAAGAGCAAGGGCATCGTCCCATACACCCCGCAGTAGAACGGCATGGCAGAGCGGGAGAAGTGGACGGTGGTCGAGTGAGTGTAGACGATGATGCTGCACATGGGCGTGCAGCATCACTAGTGGCACCTCGCCTTGCAGCAGGCCGTCTGGGTGCGCAACAACTTGGAGAGGTCGACGCTGCCGCCGGGGACGACGTCGTTCCAGTTGCTGACCGGCAAGAAGCCCGACTTGACGCTTGCACATGTGTGGGCCTGCATGGCGCAGTTCCTGGTCCCGGAGCACCAGCATGGTGGGAAGCTGGCACCGAAGGCCCGGTGGGGCCTTCACCTCGGCGTGTCGGAGGAGATCAAGGGGTGGGAGGTCCTCGACCTCACTGACAACAAGGTGGTCACCACGTCGTGGGTGGTGTTCTATGAGACGATGTCGCTAGAAGTGTGGAAGTCAAAGCGCGGGCTAGCGTCGGGGCGCACGCAAATACACCCGCTGACGGACACGCCGACGGCGACACTCCCTTTACTCGCCAAAGTTGGCGAGCCTGCAGATGAGGACGCTATGACGCCCTCCCTCCTTCCCCTTCCACTGCTCATCTGGCCCCACACCCCTCGTCACCGACCTGCATGAGCTGACGTCGACGCCGGCCTCCGGCGATGATGGGAGCAATGAGGCGTCGCCCTATGGCATCGCCGGCGGCCGACCTGTCGTCAAGCTAGTGGGCTTGAAAGGGAAGACGCCGACGACATGGGAGGAGTCAGCGGGGAGGCTGCCAACCAGGGAGCAGACTGCAGTGAGACCGACCGGGGAGCCGTCGGCGACCGGGCAGTCGGCAGGGAAGCCGACGACAGGGGAGAAGAGCAGGCCAGTAAGGACAGCGAAGCCGGCGACGAAGAAGGGCAGCGGTCGTAGGCGAGGAGTCCACTGACAGCGACGTGGTGGAGGTCACCACCGAGAAGCCTGAGCTGCGACGTTCAGGCCCACTTTGGGGGCCGCCGGAGAGGCTGACCTACCACGTCTGCTTGCAGCCGGCTGCTTCACCACACTGCTCGACGACGCGGACGCCGACGTCGACCTGCCAGAGCTCAAACTTGGCATGCACGCCGACCCCGAGCAACGCTGGGACATCTCGACGATGACTGTGAACGAGGCGTTGGCGAGCTGGAAGGGCAAGGCGGTGAAGGCTGCCATGGACGAGGAGATTCGGAGTCTCATCTCCAAGGGCACGTGGGAGTTGGTGGAACGCCCAAGCGGTATCAACATCATGAAGAACCGGTGAGTGCTGAAGACCGAGTACCACATCGACAATACCGTTGAGATCGAGAAGGCAAGGCTAGCCATGAAAGGCTTCACACATGTGTATGGCGCCGACTACGATGAGACGTGCGCACTGGTCGGGAGCTACGTCACACTGAGGATCTTCCTCAGCATCGTCGCAATCCTTGACCTCAACCTGATGCTGTTGGACATGAAGAACGCCTTCCTGCAGAGCAAGGTTGACAGGGTGCTGTACATGTTCCAGCCGGACTACTACAACAACGGGACCGGCCGGATGTACAAGCTGCTGAAGAGCCCCTACGGGCTGAAATGATCGCCGCTGCTGTGGTTCAGGGCTCTTGACGCACTGCGGCTGGGCACCGAATGGAAGGAGCCAGGTCGACGAGACTGTCTGCTTCAAGGTCGGCGACGACGGAGTGATTTGCTGGGTGCTGTTCTACGTCGACGACTTGCTCGTCGCCATCAGTAGCACCACGATGCCGAAGGAGCTGAAGGAGCAGTTGGAGGCCGCACTTACTCTTAGTAACATCCAAATGGGTTAGTAACGTACATACTATTAGTACCTACCAAATAGGTAATTAACTCACTTACACTTGGTACCAACCATATGGGTAAGTAATGCACCAACTGTTAGTACCATCTGTATAGTTAAGTAACGCACTTACGCGTAGCCAACCATATGGGTAAATAACGCTCTTACTCTTAGTACCAGCCATATGAGTAAGTAATGCACTTGCTCGTAGTACCATCAATATGGGTAAGTAACACACTTACGCATAGTATCAATCATATGGTAAGTAACTCCCTTACTCTTAGTACCAACCATATGGGTAAGTAACGCACTTACTATTAGTACCAACCATATGGGTAAGTAACACACTCACTTTGGTACCAACCATATGGATAAGTAACGCGCTTACTGTTAGTACCATCCATATGGGTGAGTAACGCACTTACGCTTAATACCAACCATATGGGTAAGTTATGCTCTTACGCTTAGTACCAGACTTATGTGTAAGTATGCACTTCCTTTTAGTACCATCCATATGGGTAAGAAACGCACTTACGCTCAGTACTAACCATTTGGGTATGTAACGCAATTACGCTCAGTATCAATTATATGGATAAGTAGCGCACTAACCTTTGATACCGTCAATATAGGTAAGTGATGCACTTAGTCTTAGTACCATCCATATAGGTAAGTAACTTGCTTACTTTAGTACCAACCACATGAGTAAGTAATGCACATTCTGATAGTTCCATCCACATGGGTAAGTAACGCACATACGCTTAGTACCAACCATATGGATAAGTAACGCTCTTACAATTAGTACCAGCCATATGTGTAAGTGACGCACTTGTGCTTAGTACCAACCATATGGGTAAGTAGCGCACTTCCTCTTGGTACCAACGATATAGGTAGGCAACGCACTTACGCTTAGTACTAACCAATTGGGTAAGTCACACTATCTCTTAGGTCGTATCCCAGCCAAGTGTCAAGAAGTTGGTGTCATGACACCAACTCAATCTACGCATGGTATTGGTCAAGGGAAAGTACGCAGCCAGGTAAGTTACGCACTTACTATTAGTGCCTACCATATGGGTAAGTAACGCGGTTAATCTTAGTGCCAACCATGGGTAAGTGTTGCTCTTACGTTTTGTCCCAACCATATGGGTCAGTAACACACGTACTCTTGGTACCAACAATATGGGTTAGTAACGCACTTACTCGTAGTACCATCCATATGGGTAAAGTAGTGCTCTTACCTTTAATACCAACGATATGGGTAAGTAATGCACTTACATTTAGTACCAATCATATGGATAAGTAGCGCAATTTCTCTTAGTACTAACCATTTGGGTAAGTAACGCACTTACGCTGAGTATCATCCATATGCGTAAGTAACTCTCTCCCTCTTAGTACCATCCATATGGGTGAATAACACACTTACGCTTAGTATCAATCACATGGTAAGTAACGCACGTACGCTTAGTACCAACCATATGCGTAAGTAACGCACTTACGCCTAGTACCAAACATATGGGTAACTAGCACTCTTACTATTGGTATCAACCATATGGGTAAGCAATGCACTTACGCTTAGTACTAACCATTTGGGTAAGTAGCGCCCTTACACTCAGTATCAACCATATGCGTAAGTAACGCACTTACGCTTGGTACCATCTATATGGATAAGTAACGCACTTAATCTTAGTACCATCTATACAGGTAATAAACACATACCATCTTTACGGGTAGGTAACGCACTTACGCATAGAGCACTTAGTTTTTGTACCAACCATATGGATAAGTGACGCACTTACTCTTAGTACCATCCGTATGGTAAATTACGCACTTAATCTTAGTACCATTCATAAGGGAAATTAACGCACTTACGCTTAGTACCAACCTTATGGGTAAATAGCGCAGTTACGTTTAGTACCAACAATATAGGTAAGTAACGCATTTACGTTCAGTAGCAACTATATGGGTAAGTAACGCAGCCACGTTTAGTACCAACCATATTGGTAAGAAACCCAATAACTCTCAGTACGAACCGGATGGGTAAGTACCGCACTTACTCTTAGGACCAACCCGATGGGTAAGTAACACGCTCACTTTAGTGCCAACCATTTGGGTAAGTAAAGCTCGTACGCTTAGTATCAACCATATGGGTAAGTAACACACCTACTTTTAGTACCAACAATGTGGGCGCACTTACTGGTAGTACCATCCATATGGGTAAAGAAATGCTCTTACGTTTAATACCAACCATATGGGTAAGTAGCGCACATAAAATATAGTATGATCCATATGGGTAAGTAACACGCTTACTCTTAGTGCCAACCATATGGGTAAGTAATTCACTCCCTCTCAGTACCATCCATATCGGTAAGTAACTTACTCTCTGTTAGTACCATCCATATGGGTAAGTAACGCACTTACCCTTCCATCTGGGTGAATATCACACTAACGCTTAGTATCATTCATATGGTACGTAACGCACTTACACTTCGTACCAACTATATGGGTAAGTAATGCACATACGCCTAGTACCAACCATATGGTAAGTAATGCAATTACTAGTATGGGTAAGTAACGCACTTACACTTATTACCATCCATGTGGGAAACAAACGAAGTTACGCTTAGTATCAACCATATCGGTAAGTAACGCACTTACTATTAGTACCATGCATAAGGGTAAGTATCGCACTTATGCTTCGTATCAATCATATGCGTAAGTAATTCACTTAGTACCAACCATATGGGTAGCTAACGCATACATTTAGTACCAACCATATGGTAAAGTAGCGCAGTTATACTTAGTACCAACCATATGGTTAAGTAAGGCACTTTTATCTAGTACCAACCATATGGTACGTAACATACTTACCCTTACTTCCAACCATGTGGGTAGGTAACGCATCTACTCTTAGTACCATCCATAAGTGTAAGTATCGCAATTACGCTCAGGATGAACCATATGGATAGGTAATGCACTTACTCTTAGTACCAACCATATCGGTAACTAGCGCACTTACGTCTAGTACAAATGATATGGGTAAGTAACGCAATTACATTTGGTACCAACTATATGGGTAAGTCTCGCAATTACTCCTAGTACCATCCATATGGGTAAGTCACGCACCTAGTCTTAGTACCATTCATAAGGGTAGTTCAGTCACTTACGCTTAATACCAACCTTATGGGTACATAACACACTTACCTTTAGTACCAACAATATCAGTAATAACGCATTTACGTTCAATAGCAACTATACGGGTAAATAACGCAGCCACATTTAGTACCAACCATATTGGTAAGAAACGCAATTGCTCTAAGTCCCAACCATATGGGTAAGTAACATACTTACTCTTAGTACTAATGATATGGGTAAGTAACGCGCTTACTGGTAGTACCATCCATATGGGTAAAGGAATGCTTTTATGTTTAATACCAACCATATGGGTAAGTAACGCACTTATATTTAGTACAAACCATATGAGTAAGTGACATGCTTAATCTTAGTGCCAACCATATGGGTAAGTAATTCACTCCCTCTTAGTACCATCCATGTGGGTAAGTAACTCACTCCCTCTTAGTACAATCTACATGGGTAAGTAATGCGGAGATAACTACTACAATGGGAGCTAGACTACGGGCTAGGCACGGGTGCTCGTGTTAATGTGACTGATGCGGTCCGTTTGCCAATGAAACGTGGATGGCACGCAGATCTGTCAGAAGGTGCATCGACGACGACGAACTTCCAGGAGTTGTTGCCGGCGTATGATGGCAGGACCCGGTACCGCCGACTGCTAGCCTCCTTCGTCAATGAATCTGATGCTGCTTGGGTGAAACGGAAGCAAGTGGTGTATCAGCGTCATAACGGCGCCTTGATCAACCTGCACTGGCAGCACACGGAAGATCCTTCATACACTGTGAGAAGGCAATGAATCCTCACGCGATTAAAGTGGTGTTCAAGGGTGTCTCGGCCACTGTGGAGTTGGACATGCTGCGCAACAGGCTGGTGACCTTCAAGCTTGAAAAGACGATGCTGCTGGCTTTCCACCGCTGCTTGTGTCCGCACCGTGTTCGTCATCCGGTTACTGGTGCTGACACGGACATGGTGAAGGCCCTGGATTACGACCACCTGGGGGAGCCGCACCGTTGGATTCACACGGTGTTGGATCCGGCTAATCGTGCGAAGAAGCTGCTGCTCCATTTTCCCGCACTGTCTTGCATGCTCTGTGGTGGTCAGCATCTTGATATGTATCATGATGCTTTTACCACTGAGGGCCAGAACAATGTAGGCAAGTGGAGTTTCTCACTTGGGAGGATTCACAGGCTTAACGGTAATGACAGCTCGCTGTGTATCTCTTTCTCCTATGGTTGTCCTTTACCTTCTTCATCACATACTGACCTCTTTCTTGACATCCGCAGCTTCTTTGCTGAAATCCTCACCGCTGGTACTTCCCTTGCTTCGCGATTCAGCCCTTGCGCTGATCTCGACTGGTGGAAGCAAGAAGGCTGGTTGTGCACGCAGGCGGGGTGTGTGAAGGCGCACGGGAAGAGTTTCATGACCGCGCCTGATCACATTGCAACGGCGGCTCACCTGCTTCATTTGGAGAAGCCGGGGTTGGCGACCAGGTAGTTGCTGGACATCATGAATCTCACCACCATCAAGAAGGAGTACAGGGTTTGACCCATGGTAGCTCAGCAGCAGCAGCCGGAGCAGTAGTGGTTTCAAGTGCAGTAGTTGGTTGTACCGCTGTTGTATCTCTCTCTAGCCTGTGGATGTCAAGGGGCTTCAAGGCAGTGATCAAATGAATTACAAAAACCACCTCACCTTCTCGAGCACTGAAGTCAACGGCTTAGGGGATAGGACAAAGCAGAGCAAAGTCACCGATTGGTACACACAGGTGGCAAATGTAGCCATACTTGCTGATACTAGAATATCTGCGGATCACCCATATTGGAAGAGTTTCTCCACATCTGCAGAGATAACCCATACAACGGGAGCTAGTCTACGGGGTAGGCATGGGGTAGGAGTGATCGTAGCATTCGTCCCTTAGTCGTTCACTTGTGCTCTCTCTACTTGCGCATTTACATGGAGAGTTGGCAAGAGTTTCACTAGCAAAGGTTCACAACAATGGTTGACCATGGCAAAGCAACACTATCTATATCAGGAGCTAGCATGCAAGCAGGTCAACTGCCAGCGCAACACGGTTTACCGTGTTCCAGCACGACATGGTCGACCGTGCTCCAGCAGTGCAAAGTTGCGATCTGCCAACGCTGTAAGTCGACGACGTGCTAACGCTGCAGCAAGGCGGCTGCACAGCGTTGCACCCACAGGACAGCGCTGCACCCGCTTCGCAGGAGCTCGCAGTTGATAGGTGTGCTGTGCCTCGTCATCTGCACAGCGCAGACGCCAAGCCGACCACGTGCCTATGACTACACCTGATCCGCCAGGTCGACCTTGGGATACCACCTCCGAGGTCGGCTTCGCCAGAACCACCTGAGCGACTATCGCGCACCTCCGCAGAACTTCGTCGCCCGGGTAACTTGGTGCACCTGGAAACCACCAGGTCGGCATCGACTTCTTCGGGGAAAGTTGACCAGAAGTTGTACGTGCTCGTCGACTACCCAAGTCGATGACCACCAGTCGACTTCACCAAGTTGGCCACTCCCCAATTCGAGGCCTCTTTGTTCTCGTCGACCGCCCAGGTTGACGACCACCACCTGTCGACTTCCCCAAGTCGACCACACCTCTGGTTGACCAAACCTAGGCCGGCCAGCCCTGCTGTCAGCCGACCACACCAAGTCGGCTTCACTAGGTTGGCGTCACCAAGTCGACGCCCTGCCAGGTTGATCCCAAGTCGACCTCCTGAAGTCGGCGCCCTCCCAAGTCGGCGCCCACTGCTGCAGGTTGGCTGCACCTCCCGCTCACCCGACCATGAAGTTGGTTCCGCCCAAGCGAGGACGGGGCCAACACACAACTCCCGTTGACACTCCCCTGCCGCGTTCATGCGTGGACCTCCAACCCACACGGCATCACTACTCGAAGAATAGCTCGTCGGCGTGCACACAACACATGGCACGACGTCACCGCACCAGCCATGCAGGAGGGCATGGCACCTACTGCTGCACGTCGTCGTCACCGTCGCCAACGTTGGCCATGCGCACTTGGCCGATTGCGACGGAGCACCGGTTGAAGGCCGGATAGTGCATTGCCTTCGTCAGGAAGTCAGCCAGCTGCTCGGTGGTCGGGATGTACTTCAGCGAAAACTTCCCGCGCTTCACCATGTGCTGCAGCCAGGCACATCGCCGCTCCATGTGCTTGAGGTTGCCCTACAGCCCCAAGCCCTCGGCGACCGTGATGGCCGACTTGTTGTCCACCTGAAGGACGATCGGCGTCCCAGCGTCCAGCAGCTGGAACTCTGCAAGAAGGAAGCAAAGTCGGCGTCCCTCCTTGCCGGCCTCGGTTGCCGCCACGTACTCCGACTCGGTCGACGGCAACTTCGCGCACTTGATGCGCTGGCTCAACCAGGAGACTGCGGCCCCTCCGAAGACGAACACGTAGCCGCCCTTGCTCGTCCGATGTTGCTTGTCACCAGCGTTGTCGGCGTCCACGTAGCCAACCAGCTTCAGTGACTCTGGTCCACCGCCGAACATTAGGGCGGTGTCACGGGTGTCGGCGAGGTAGGCAAGGCAGCGGTCGACCTCGCGCCAGTGCTGGTCGCTCCTCACCGTGAGGCCGCTCCCAAGCTTGCTGCAGGCGAAGGCGATGTCCGGCCTCATCGTCGTCGCCGCGGACTGCAGCGAGCCGACCTTCTACCGATACTCCTCCTCATGGCGTTCCTGTGCCTCCTCGTCGTCGAACGTAAGCTCGGCGTAGGCGTCGACGGAGACCGGCGTCTTCGGGACTCGACCGCCCTGCTCCTCGTCGATGAAACGCCTGCGCAGCTTGTCGGCGTAGCTCTGCTGGTGCAGCCACAACTTTCTCGTCGGCCTGTCACGCACGATCTCCAGCCCGAGGTACTTCACCACCGGCAAGATCTCACGCAGCTCGAAAGCGGCCTCCAGCAGCTCCTTCAGCTCGTAGTGATCAGGTCGTCGACGTAGACAAGCACCCAGCAGGTCACCCTATCGTCGCCGAACTTGAAGTAGAGCACCTGGTCGACCTGGCTCTTCTTCCAGTCGGCGCCGACCAGCACGTCGTCGAGCGCCTTGTACCACAGCAGCACGGTCATAGCCACCTCACCTACAGCGAAGGCAGGGGGGGTTGCCGTGCTTAGCCATAACCCCTCTCACCTTTCATGACACGGTAGCTCATCCGTCTGGTAGGATAGTGAAGACGATAGTTAGAGGCCTCGGCCTGGACATCACTCTCCTTGCGGTGTACTTCCTATCCAGTCTGTCTGCTAGATCCATCTTCTGTAACAACTTAGGCCCGTTGGTGGATCGAATTCCGGTTTTCGAGCACCTGCTGTTGATAGGGGATTTAAGCTAAGTAGAAAATCCGAAGTTAGACAAGTCGTCGGGTCTTGGTGTCGCGAATGAGAACGAGAGACTCTTCCAGCAGTGTCGCGCCTTCCAGCTCTCCAATGCGTTCCGCACCCTGTATCCGGGTTGTAGGGAATACACGTTTTACGCGAGGTCCCACCGAGTAAGCACGCGGATTGATCGAGCATTGGTTTCGCAGTCGCTTCGGCCGTACCTCTCGCTTGCGACGCACGTCAAGCCTGACGAGCCCATCTCGGACCATGGTTGTGCTGTGAGGGTTGCCTTTCGGTTGGATGAGAAGGCCTGCACGGGGCCGGGGATTTGGCGTCTGCATGCATCAATGGTGAAGAGGGAAGGGGTGCGTAGAATTATTGAAGCAACGGTTCGGAGAACGCTGGTCCATGATGGTAGCGGTTTTGAGCTGTTGGTTGGGAGGCTCGGCGCCGGGCTCTGGCTCTACGTAAGGGAGGAGGGCAAGCGGGTTCTGGCGACGCTGGCGTACCTGACCAGAGCCGTCGCGGTCCTGCAACAGGAGATGATAAGAGATCCTCACTACGTCAGGAAAAAGGCTTTGCTGGACACGAAGGAGCTGTAGCTGAAGGAGTATCTGGCTGCAAGGAAAGATCGGCTTCACCTTCAGGCGGGTATGACGGCGGAGCTGACCGGAGAGATTGCGTCTAAGCATTTAATGGCGAAGATTCGGGCGAGGAAGGCTCGTACTTACATCTCGGAGCTGAAGGTTGGTAAAGTGGCAGTTTCAGGATCGAAGCAGGTCTTGGAGGCGGCGTCCTCCTTCTTCAGAAACATTTTTGGACAGGATCGCCAAGCGGATTTCACGAACTGGTCCTTCGTCCCGTCGCGGAAGTTGGATAGCCAGGTGGCGGAGGTTCTTACAGCGGAATGGTCGGAACAGGAGGTGAAGCGCGCGTTTGCGGCAATGGCGCGGGATAAGTTGTCGAGGAGTGACGGGCTCTCGAAGGAGCTTTTCGAGGCTCACAGGGAACTGCTGGGGAAGAGCTTCATGATGATGACAAGGGATTCTGAGGCATCTACTTCCTTGCCGGCGGAACTCAAGGAGGCCGTGACAATCTTGTTGCGTAAGTAAGGGGATAAGGAGCACTAACGGCCAATCACGCTTCTCAATTTCACTTAGAAGGTGCTTGCCCGGGTGATGGCGGATCGGATGAAGTCGGTGCTTCACTTGGTTATTTCTTCGGAGTAGTACGGCTTCATCCCGGGGAGGCGGCTGTCGGATGCAGTGGCGTTGGTGGCGGATATCATCGACATGGCGAAAAACCATAACGAGGAAAGGTACCTGCTTCTGGTGGATTTTAGCATTCGACTCCGTCTCGCGGGACTTCGTGTTTGAGGTGCTGGTGAAGATGGGATTTCCGGAGCGTTTCGTAGGTTGGATCAGGGGTCTGCACGAGGACACAACAACGAAGCTGTTAATAAATGGTTGGCTTGGGCAAGGCGTTGATGTGGTGTCAAGGGTCAAGCAAGGTTGCCCCCTGGCTCCTTACCTTTTTTGTGTGCGGTGGAGCCGCTGGCTCTGGAAGTGGAGAAGTGGAAGCTAGGCTTGGAGAAAGAGGGACATCGGCTCGGGTACCTTGGTTACGCGGATGACACTACGCTGGTCCTGCAAGGGTGACAGCAGATTGCGGAGGCAGAAGAGGTGCTGGAGAGGTTATGAGAAGGCGGCAGGACTTGCTACAAACAAATCTAAGTCGGTGGTCCTACCTTTGGGGGCTAATCTCAACGAGATGGGCGGAGACACCAGTGACTTCAAGTGGGGCGCGGATGAAGCGGAGTGCTTGCTGGGGGTGTGGGTGACACCCTCCGGCAATGGCCTGCCGACATGGGAGAAGCTGAGGGGCTGCGTTATGGAAAAACTCACCAAGTGGCAGTTGAAGTATCTGACAATCTCGGCTCGAACAACGGTGGTGAATAGCTACATCACCCCTCTTTCGGCGTTCCAGGCTCAGGTGTAACCCCCGCCGGCGGAAATCTGGGTGGAGTTATGGCGCCTCCTGCACCGTTTCACGTCGGGCAACAGGGTGGCAACACCAAAGGGGTTTATCCTTTGGAGCAAAGAGCTGATCTATCTGCCAATGGCGGACGGGGGGATCGGGGTGAAGGACCCGGAAGTAGTCCTTATCTGTCTGGCGGCAAGGAGGGTCGGTCTTTTTCTCACGGAGGCGTGCCCGCTTAAGTAGGACATCATGGTGTGTGCGGGGGGGCTCCTGTTGGGTGCGGACTCCTTCACCACCCAGGCAAAGCTGCTCAAGCACTGGGAAGGAGGTAGCGCCCGCTGGAAGCAGACGGCGGAGAGTTTCAGGAGCTCGCCTTTCTGCGTCAGGTCGCAAGAGTAGAGCAGGGAAGATGTGCTGCATGAGAGGCTTGTCTTTAGAGGGACCACGCCGGTGGGCGGTCAAAAAGACGCGGCGAGTCTTTGGGAGATCTGCCTGGGGGAGTTACTCGCGGAGGAGACGGACGGCACGATGGCCCCCAAGGCTATGAAGGCTCTATCGCGGTCCCGCGAGACTTGCGATGAGAGCTGCCTTTTGATTTGCCCAAGGATCCAGGGGGTCACCTCGGCTCTCAGGCGTGCTCTCCGCATGCTGAATCCCAGCCGCCCATCGGCCTCACTGGAGGACTTGTTGTTCCGGAAAACAGGGACCAGCTCGGCATTTCCAGAAATGACTCCTACATGAATTGTCTTTCATCAACTGTGGTTGGAGCGGTGTAAGGCGGTGTTTCGAGGCCAAAAACTTCGATTGCAACGGGTTCTACGGAAGTCGGAGTTTGCGTTCAGGGAGCATGCGCGCATTTATGTTCGCAAGTTCGCTACAACACGTCGGAAGAAGCAACAAGATATTTTTGCGGAGGAGCAGAGGATGATACGGAGGATCAAACTGGATGGCAGAAGTTGGACGTGGACAAGTGCGTTTGCTGTACTGTGGTCCAATCGAACGGCGAGCATCATCCCGTAACGGGCAACATGTTTGGAACAGTAGCCAGTCTGATGGTTCTCACGCATGGTTACGACCGATTTTGATAATAGTATATGCTTGCATTTTCCGGTATATACCTGTCAATACCTGTCATTCTCAAGGTACCATCCATATGGGTAAGTAATGCGCTTTCTCTTAATACCATCCATATAGGTATGTAACGCACATACTCTTAGTACCAACCATATGGATAAGTTACGAACTTACGCTTGGTACTAACGACTGGGGTAAGTAGCGCAATTACTAATCGTACCAACCATATGGGTAAGTAATGCCTTACGCTTAGTACCAACCAAATGGTAAGTAACGCACTTGCTCTTAGTACCATCCATTTGGGTAACCAGCTCACTTACGCTTAGTATCAATCATATGGGTAAGTAATGCACTTATTCCTAGAACCAACCACATGGGTAACTAACACACTTACATTCAGTACCAACCGTATGGGTAAGCAATGGACTTACTCTTAGTACCATCCTTACAGATAAGTATCGCACTTAGACTTAGTATGGGTAAGTAACACACTTACACTTTGTATGGGTAAGTAACGCACTTACAGTTAGTATGGGTAAGAAACGCACTTATTCTTACTATGGGTAAGAAACGCACTTACTCTTAGTACCATCCATATGAATAATTAGTTCACTTACGCTTAGTATAAATCATATAGGACAGTGACGCACGTACTTTTAGTATCAACCATATGGGTAAGTAAAGCACTTACGTTTAGTACCAACCATATGGAAGTAACGCATTTAGGTTTAGTACCATACATGTGCGTAAGTAACACGCTTACTCTTAGTGCTTTCCGTATAGGTATCTAACGCACCTACTATGAGTTTCAACCATATAAATAAATAACACAGTTACTCTTAGTACCATCCATATGGTAAGTAACGCAGTAATTATTAGTATGGGTAAGTAACGCACTTAATCTTAGTACCATGCATATGGAAAACAAACTCACTTACGCTTAGTATCAACCATATGGGTAAGTAACGCACTTACTCTTAGTACCATCCATAAGGGTAAGTATTGCACTTACGCTTAGTTTCAATCATATGGGTGAGAAACGCACTTACTCTTAGTATCAACCATATGGGTACGTAACGCATTTACATTTAGTACCATCGATATGGGTCAATAACGCACTTACTCATAGTACCAACCATATGGGTATATAATGTTAAAAGTAGTTGGCCCCGTCCTCGCTTGGGCAGAGTCGACTTCGTGGTTCGGTCGAACATCTGCAGAGGGCAACGCCAATCTAGGCAAGCAGGTCGACGGAGTTGGTCGACCTGCACGGGGCCACTGCGATGTCGCCGACGATGGGTAGTCGGCGACCGACTCTGACTGGTGTGGTCGACAAAGGTTTCGTCGACCTACGGGTAGCCGACTTCATGGTCGGCTAAGTCGGCTTGGTTAGCCGACATGGAGGATCAAGTCGGCATGGTTGGCTGACTTCGACAGCGAAGTCGACTTGGAGGAAGCCAGCTTCCGTGGAGCCGGATTCGGTGAAGCCGGCTGCTATGTGGTCAACAAAGGGACTCGTCGACCTGGTGGGGGGCGCCGAGTTGTGGGCGCCGACCGGGTGTGGCCCACTTGGTGAAGTAGGCGGTGGTCATCGACCTGGGTGGTCGACGAGCACGTACAGTAAGTTCTCGTCGACCACTTACTTGGTCGAATTCTTCTGCGCAAGTCGACGCCGACTTGGTGGTTCCCCGGTCGACCAAGTTTCCAGGGCGTTGAGGCTCTGCGGGGAGCGCAATCGTCGCCTAGGAGGTTTTGGCGAAGCCGACCTCGGAGTGGTTTCTCGAGGTCGGCGTTATTCATCGGGCACAGCCAACGGCACATGGCCGACTTGGCACCTGCGCCGTGCACATGACAGTGCACGACGCACCAACCGTCTGCAAGCAACTGTGAAGTATGTGCACGCGTGTGCGCTGATTTCACCTGCGGATGCAACGCTGGACGGCCGCCTTGCTGCAGCGTTGGCGAGCCGCCGACATGCTACGTTGGCAAGCGGCCACTGTGCAGCGTTGGAGCAGTGCGGACTTGCAGTGCTGGCAGGTTGCCAAACTTGCTGCGCCGGCGATCGACATGCATATGTGCTAGGAAGACTTGCTTCTGATGTAGCCATTGTTGCCATTGTTGATGCAACAATTGTTGTGAACTTTCTCTAGTAAAACTCTTGCCAATTCGCCTTGTGAATGCGCAAATAGAGAGAACAGACAAGGAACGCTGCGATAACTCGTACTACCCGTGCATTTCCTGTAGTCCAGCTCCCGGTGTAGAGTGACTCTCCGTAATTAACACACTTACATTTAGTACAATCGATATGTGTAAGGTACGTAACGCACTTACTCTTAGTACCATCCATAAGGTACGTAACGCACTTACACTCAATACCAACCAGATGGGTAAGTAACGCACGTTCTTTTAGAACCATCCATATGGATAAGTAACGCACTTACTCTTACTACCAACCATATGGGTAAGTAACGCACGTACGCTTAGTTCCATCTACAAAGTATCGCTCTTACGCTCAGTATCAACCATTTGAGTAAGTAACGCACTTAATCTTAGTACCAACCATATGGGTAACTAACACACTTATGTTTAGTGCCAAGGATATGGGTAGGTAATGCACTTGCTCTTAGTACCATCCAAGTAACGCACTTACTCTTAGTACCATCGATATGGGTAAGAAGCTCACTTACGCTTAGAATCAAGTATATGGGAAAGTAACGCACCTACTCTTAGTATCAATCATATGAGCAAGCAACGCACTTACAATTAGTACCAACCAAATGGGCAAGTACCGCACTTACTCTTAGTACCAACCATATGGATCTGTAACGCACTTACTCTTTATACTAACCATATGTGTAAGTTACGCACGTACGTTAAGTACCATCCATATGGAAAAGTAAGGCGCTTACTCTTAGTACAATCTATATAGGCAAGTAATGCACTTACTCTTTGTACCAACCATATGGATAAATTACGCACTTACTCTTAGTACCAACCATATGGGTAAGTAACGCACTTACGATTAATACCAACCATATGGATACGTAACTCACCCACGTTTAGTACCATTCATATGGGTAAGTAACGTGCCTACTCTTAGGACCATTCATATAGGTAAGCAACGAACTTACTCTTAGAACCAACCATATGGATAAGTAACGCACTTACGCTTAGTAACAACCATATGGGTAAGTAACGCACTTACTCTTAGTACCAACCATATGGGTAAGTAACCCACTTACACTTAGTACCAACCATATGATATGTAACGAAGTTACTATTTTGTATGGGTAAGTAACGCACCTACTCTTTGTGCCAACCATATGGGAAAGTAACGCACTTACACTTAGTACCATCCATACGGGCAAGTATTGCACTAACGATTAATATCAATCATATGGTTAAGTAACGCAATTACTCTTAGTACCATCCATACGGATAAGTAACGCACTTATACATAGTACCAACCATATGGGAAAGTAGCGCACGTAATCTTAGTACCCATCATATGGGTAAGTAATGCACATACTCTTAGTACCAACCATATGGGTAAGTAATGCACGTATTGTTAGTACCACCCATATGGGTAAGTAACGCATTTACGTTTAATACCAACTATATTGGTAAGTGACTCACTTACGCTTAATACCAACTATATGAGTAAGTAACGCACTTACGCTTAATACCACCCATATGGGTAAGTAACTCACGTACGTCTATTCATATGGGTATGTAACGCGCTTACTCTAAGTACCCTCAATATACGTAAGCAACGCACTTAGTACCAACCATATGGTAAGTAACGCACTTACTATTAGTATGGGTAAGTAACAGACGTACGCCTATTACAAACCATTTGTGTATGTAACGCATTTTCTCTTAGTCCCATCCATGATGGTAAGTATCACGCTTACGCTTAGTATCCATTGTATGGGTAAGCAATGCACATACTCTTAGTACCAACCATATGGGTACCTAACACACTTACATTTGGTACCACCATATGGGTAAGTAACACACTTAATCTTAGTGCCATCCATACGGGTAAGTAACGCAATTACACTTAGTATGGGTAAGTAACGAACATACGCTTTGTACCAACCATACGGTTAAATATCGCACTTTCGCTTGTATCAATCATACGGGCAAGTAAGGCACTTACTCTTACTGCTTACCATATGGGTAACTAATACACGTACATTTAGTACCAACGATATGGCTAAGTAATGCACTTACTCATAGTACCATCCATATAAGTAAGTAACACACTTACGCTTTGTACTAACGATTTGGGTAAGTAACGCACTTACTCCTAGTAGCAACCATATCGGAAGGTAACGTACTTACGTTTAATACCAACCATATGGGTAAGTAATGCAATTACGTTTAGTTCCATTTACATGAGTAAGTAACGCACTTACTCTTAGTACCATCCATATAGGTCAGTAACACACTTACTCTTAGTGCCAACCATATAGAAAAGAAATGCACTTACGCTTAGTACCAACCATATGGCAAGAAGTGCATTTACTAGTAGTATTGGTAAGTAACACACTTAATCTTGATACCAACCATATGGGTAAGTAAGTTCTTACGCTTCATACCGACCATAATGGTAAGTAACGCACTTACTCTTAGTACCAACCATGAAGGTAAGTAAAGCACATATTCTTAGTACCAACCAAATGGGTAAGTGACGCACATACGTTTAGTACCAACCACATGGGTAAGTAACGCACTTACACTTAATACCAACCATGTGGGTAAGAAACGCACTTACGTTTAGTACGTTTCATACGGGTAGTAACGCGCTTACTCTCTGTACCATCCATAAAGGTAAGTAACGCACTTACTCTTGGTACCAACCTTATAGGTAAAAAAACTTTTACATCCAACCATATGGGTAAGTAACGCACTTATTCTTAGTACCAAGCATATGAGTAAGTAACACACTTACTCTTAGTACCAACCATATGGATAAGTTGTTGTTCAGGATCCGCCACTTTGAGAACTTACGACGAACTCATTACTCAAATAAACGCAAATCCGCCTAGTAGGATTATGCGCCTTAGGCTTAGCTACCATCTCCGATTCGAATCACTTAGAAAGATGGTCTAGAGAGTGAGAACCAACTGAAAATGTCCAGCAGCTGCATGACTAGAATGGTGGAGGAAGTACAAGCATTAAGGCATAGAAAGTTGGAGTTGGGGACTCTAAGAGAACCATGAGAGGGAAGGGGTTCTCCAAGAGCTAGGGAAGGATGGTAGGAAGCTTCCTAGCAGCAAGGATGCAACCCTCATCATGAAGTCCTTGAGGTGTCACATGCAAAATCCAATCTAGTTGGATTTTGCCAAGGTGTTGCAACGTTTGCAACCCATGCTAGAAACTTCTAGCCACCCCAATCCAAAAGTCAAAGTTGCCTTCCCTAACCACCCAACCAAAGATCTCTTTATAGTCATCTCCCAATAGTCGCCCAAATTAGATATAACCCCAAAGGTGATAAGAAATCCAAGTCTTGGAAATCTTGTAACTTGGGCGGTCTTGGTCGGAATAAGGCAATCTTGGTATCGTTGGAAAGCTCTAGATTTCTCCTGCATGATCAAGCATGCAGAAAAACACAGAGATGATACTGTCCAACAGTCATGCACAATGACATATGCTCATGCAAACAATGCACGAACACTCGGCAGGACGTTAGGATGACATGCACTCAGAATGACGTGTATCCAACATAAGTAAACGCTTTGTACCAACCATATGGAAAGTAGCGCACTTATTATTAGTATGGGTAGGTAACGCACTTATTCTTGGTACCAACCATATGGGTATGTAAGCTCTTACACGTAGTACCAACCGTATAGGTAACTAACACACTTACTCTTAGTACCTACTATATTGGTAAGTAATGAACGTATTCGTAGTACCATCCATATAGGTGAGTAACGCACATCCGTTTAGTACCAACCATATGGGTAAGTAACGTACTTACGATTAATGCCAACCATATAGGTGAGAAACGCACTTACGTTTAGTACCATTCATATGGGTAGTAACGCGCTTACTCTTAGTACCATCCAAATAGGTAAGTAATGCACTTACTCTTAGTACCAACCATATGGATAAGTAAGGCGCGTACGCTTACTACGAACCATATGGTAAGTAGCGCACTTATGATTACTATGGGTAAGTAACGCACTTACTCTTAGTACCATCCATATTGGTAACTAACTCACATATGCTTAGCATCAGTCATGTAGGTAAGTAAATCACCTACGCTTAGTACCAACCATATGGGTAAGTAACGGACTTACGTTTAGCACCATCCATACGGACAAAGAGCACGCTTATACTTAGTACCCTCCATATAGGTAAGTAACGCACTTAGTATTTGTACCAACCATATGAATAGGTAACGCACTTACGCTCAATACTAACCATTTGGGTAAGTAACGAGCTTACTCCTAATATGGGTAAATAATGTAGTTGCTCTTAGTTCCTTCCATACGGGTAATTTACTCAATTACGCTTAGTATCAGTCACATGGGTAAGTAACGCACTTAATCTTAGTACCAACCATATGGACAAGTAACGCACTTACTCTTAGTACCAACCATATGGGTAAGTAATCACATACTTTAGTGCCAACCATATGGGTAAGCATTGCTACGTTTAGTCCCAACCATATGGGTAAGTAACACACCTACTCTTAGTACCAACATATGGGTAAGAAACGCCTAAATAGTAGTACCATCCATATGGGTAAAGTAATGCTCTTACTTTTAATACCAACCATATGGGTAAGTAATGCACTAACGCTGCAGAAGAGGAGGGGCTGACCATATAAGTAAGCAATGCACTTACTCTTAGTACTAACCATTTGGGTAAGTAACACACTTACTCTTAGTACCAACCATATAGGAAGTAACTCACTGTCAAAACTATATTGTAGGTTGTAGTGGGGCACTCCTTATGGGGTACAGTAGTGTTAGGGTTTCCTACTTGTACTCCTCATGCTGCTCAATGCACTCATTCCTCGTTCTTATTCTCACATGGTATCAGAGCAGAATCGTTCCTAGGGCCCACCGAACGTACTGAAATTTATTTTTAGCTGCCCCTGCAGCCGCGCTGCCCTCGTGCTGCCCCTGCGACCATGCTGCCCATGCAGCCGTGCCTGCCCCTGCAGCCGTGCCTGCCCCTGCAGCCGTGCCTGCCTCTGCAGCCCGTGGGAGCTGCCTCTGCAGCCCGCGTGCCGCCCTCCCGAGCAGCTGTGCGCTGCCTCTGCAGCCGTGCCTGCCCCTGCAGCCCGTAGGTGCTGCCTCTGCAGCCGTGCCTGCCCGTGCAGCCCGTGGGCGCTGCCCCTGCAGCCGTGCCGGCGCCCCCGGGGCGTCGCCCCTGCTCGTCGCGGCGCCCCCTGGGCGCCATCCCTGCTCATCGCGGCGCCCCCGGGGCGTCGCCCCTGCTCGTCGCGGCGCCCCCTGGGCGTCGTCCCTGCTCGTCGCGACGCCCCCGGGGCATCGCCCCTGCTCGTCGCGGCGCCCCTGTGGGCGCCGTCCCTGCTCGTCGCGACGCCCCCAGGGCGTCGCCCCTGCTCGTCGCGGCGCCCCCTGGGCGCCGTTCCTGCTCGTCGCGGCGCCCCCGGGGCGTCGCCCCTGCTCGTCGCGGTGCCCCCTGGGCGCCTTCCCTGCTCATCGCGGCGCCCCCGGGCGCCTTCCCTGCTCGTCGCGCCGCCCCCGGGGCGTCGCCCCTGCTCGTCGCGGCGCCCCCTGGGCGCCGTCCCTGCTCGTCGCGGCGCCCCCGGGGTGTCGCCCCTGCTCGTCGTGGCGCCCCCCTGGGCGCCGTCCCTGCTCGTCGCGGCGCCCCCGGGGCGTCGCCCCTGCTCGTCGCGGCGCCCCCTACAGCAGCTGCCTCGGAGCCCCACCCTGCAGCAGCTGCCGCGGAGCCCCCTGCCGCCGTCGCGGCCCCGCCCTGCTGGAGCTCCCGCGGAGCCAACTGCAGCAGTCGCGGCCCCGCCCTGCAGCAGCTGCCGCGGAGCCCCCTGCCGCTGTCGCGGCCCCGCCTTGCAGCTGTCCCGGCCCCACCGTCGCCGCCGTCGTGCGCCTACCCTGCTCGCCCGGCGAGCGACTGCCCTTCCCGCCACTGGTGAGCACTTGCCCTACCCGCGCTTCCTGCGCGCCTGCCTTACTAGCGCGCTGCCGCGCTGGCCTGCCTGCCTGCCTGCCGCGCCTGAATGCCAGCTGAGCCGCGCCGCCCAGCTGAGCCGAGCCGCCTTGCGACGCCGAGCCGCCCAGCCGAGCCGTGTCGTGCTGCCGGACTGTGCAGCCCTGCTCTACTGAGCCACACTGCCCTGCCCGTGCTGCTACTGCTGTTTCTGCTGCTACGGCTGCTGCTGCTACTACTACTGCTACTGCTGCTCCTGGCGGTGGCCAGATGCAGCTTGAGCGGCGTCCGCGTGAGTCCCTCACGCCCCAGCAGCTTCGTGAGTGGTACGCTAGCTGGGGTTGTAGAGGTGGCTGCGCTGCTACTGCTGCTACTGCTGTTACTGCTGCTACTACGGCTACTACTGCTACTGCTGCTCCTGGCGGTGGCCAGATGCAGCTCCAGCGTCGTCCGCGTGAGTCCCTCACGCCCCAGCAGCTTCGTGAGTGGTACGCTAGTTGGGGTTGTAGGGGTGGCCGTGGTGGGAGTCTTCTGGGGCGGGTCGTTCGGGAGCTTCCTGTAGTGACCAGGTGCAGCTGCAGCAGCGTCCACGTGTGGTCCTTTCGCCCCAGCAGCTTCGTGAGTGGTACGCTCAAAGTAGAGGGTCACGGAGTACTGCTCGCTGCCCGTACGTCATTCGCACTGGTGCTTGGGCTGGTCAGCCTTGCGGGACGGTTGGTCACACAGAGTCCCGTTGCTTTGCCAGTCTGAGCGACGCCTAGCGTACAGAGTTTGGCGACGACGCTGAGCTCCCCTCCTGGCTGGAGCTACTTAGGGAGAGGGTAGATATCTTTGCTCTTGACTATGATGTTATCCTCACTGCCATGTATGCATTGCCTACTAGTGCCGAGGGTGACTGTTACCTGTGTGTGCCGCCTGACTCAGGTATAGAGTCTGCTGCTCTAGGTGCTGGTGAGGCTGCTGCTCTAGGTGCTGGTGCGTCTTCTGCTCCAGGTGCCGGTGAGGCTGCTGCTCTAGGCGCTAGTGAGTCCACTGCTCTAGGTGCTGGTGAGTCTGCTCTCTCTGGTACTGCGCCTGCTGCGGCCTTGCACACTTTCACCCTTGACTCGGGTGCCTCGCACTCCTTCGTTCACGACTGCACCACACTCTCGCCGCTCAGTTTGGCCAGTGGCAGTCTCTCTTGCTGACCCCTCTGGGGGTCCGGTCCTTGCACACTCCTCCACGGTTCTGCCGTGTCTGGCGGTCCCGTCTGGCTCTCTGTCTGGCCTCCACCTCCCCTCGTTCTCCACGAACTTGGTGAGTGGAGCTGACCTTCAGGATGCGTGGGTTGACTAGTTCACTCCTGGAGGTCAGCGGGTGACCCACTGTTCGTGTACTCGGATGGGCCGGCACCTGGCCACGTTCACCCGTCAGCCTGGGTCGAGCCTGTACACCCTGACTACCGTGTCTCCTCCAGTTCTTGAGTCAGGTCAGGTAGCTGCGTCAGGTCAGGTGTTTGCTGCAGCGTCCTGGTCAGGTCCTGAGTCTGCCCCCTGCTCGTGTTGCCTCCTGTCTCACCAGACTCTCCTCTGGCACCACCGCCTTGGTCACCCCTCCCTGCCTCGTCTCCGAGGCATGGCCTCCCGTGTCCTTGTCACTGGTCTTCCCCAGTCTCTCCCTCCCCTTCCCCCAGGGCCTGCCCCTACCTGCGTTCCTTGCGTTGAGGGGCGGCAGCGCGCCGCTCCTCACTCCTCCGAGTTCCCTCCGACGGAGGCTCCCCTGCAGACGCTTCACATGGACGTGTGGGGCCCAGCTCGCGTCCGTGGCGAGGGTCACGAGCGCTACTTTCTGCTGGTGGTTGACGACTACTCGCGTTGCACCACAGTCTTCCCCTTGCGCTGTAACGGTGAGGTCACTGAGGTTCTGATCAGCTGGATCCGCGCTGCCCGTCGTCAGCTCAGCGAGAGTTTCAGCTCGGACCTTCCTGTTCTGCGTCTGCACTCCGACACGGGTGGAGAGTTTTCCTCCGACCTTCTGCGAGTCTTCTGTCGTGTGGAGGGCATCTGCCAGACGTTCACGCTTCTGGCCTCTCCGCAGCAAAATGGGATTGCTGAGCGCCGCATTGGCATGGTCATGGATGTCGCTCGTACGTCCATGATCCATGCGGCTGCTCCCCAATTTCTGTGGCCATTCGCGGTTTAGTACGCGGCGCATCAGCACAACCTCCAGCCCCGGGTCTCCATGCAGGAGACCGCACCTTCTCTGCGGTGAACGGGGAAAGTTAGCGATGCGTCTGCGTTCCGTGTCTGGCGATCTCGAGCTTTCGTCCGCGACTTGTCTACGGACAAGCTGTCCTCCCGTGCTGTTCCCTGCGTCTTCCTTGGCTTCACCCCTGACGCGCCTGGTTGGCAGATTTACCACCCCACCTCGCGCTGTGTTCTGTCCTCCCAGGACGTCACGTTTGACGAGTCGGTTCCTTACTACCGTCTCTTCCCCTACCGCACTGCCCCCCTCCCCCGCCCGCCGCTCTTCCTCGCGCCAGGTCCTCCCCCGGTAGACCCCCTCCCCCCTCAGGGTCCTGCCCCCTCAGGTGTGTCCCAGGTAGACGCAGTCGAGCCTGTCGAGGTAGCTGTTGACTCTGGTGCTGCTAGGGGTGCTGAGCCTTCGGGTGCCGGGTCTGGGGGTGCTGAGCCTGAGCGTGCGGAGCCTGGGGGTGATGAGTCTGGGGGTGATAAGCCTGGGGGTGCTGAGTCTGGGGGTCCTGAGCCTGGGGCTGCTGAGTCTGGGGGTGCGGAGCCTGAGGGTGGTGGGCCTGCTCGTGTGGACTCTGGCGGTGCTGAGCCTAGAGGTCCTTCGGGTGCTTCGTCCCGGCGGGAGCCACTCTCTCCACAGCAGCTGCGCGAGTGGTTTGCTCGGCGCTGGAGCCGTGCTGCTGGAGCTGGTGGTTCTACAGGCACTGGAGGCCCTGCTGCTGCTGGAGGTCCTGCTGCTGCTGGAGCTACTGGGGGTTCTGGAGCCACGGGTCCGGAGGTGCTCGTACTGGAGGTACTGGAGCTGCTGGGCCTGGTGGTGCTACTGGAGCTGGAGCTATGGAGGTGCTGGAGCTAGCGGTGCTGCTGGGGCAGGTGCTGCTAGAGGTACTGGAGCTGGAGCTGCTGGCGCTGCTGGGGCTTCTGGTGGTCCTCCTGGAGCTGGAGCTGCTGGAGGTGCTGGAGCTGGCGGTGCTGCTGGAGCCGGTGCTCCTGTGGGTGCTGGAGTTGGCGCTTCTGGTGCTGCTGGAGGTGCTGCTGGAGCTGGTGGCACTGCTGGAGTTGGAGCTGCCACTGGGGGTGCTGGTTCTGTCCCTGCTGGTTCTGGAGGCGCTGCGCGGCCACGGCCGTACTACGTTCCGCTCCTTCAGCAGGTTCTTGGTCTTCCGCCTTCTTCTGGTCCTGCTCCTTCCTTAGAGTGTCCACCGCCTGTCTAGTCGCAGTCCCAGTTACAGCCTGCATCCTCACTGCCTGCTCCTTCTCCCTACACTGGTCCGACCGGAGGTCTTGCTGAGCGTCGTGAGCCTGCGTCTCGTCCTGCGGCGCCTGTTCGTGCTGCTAGCACTAGTCGTCGTGGTTCGCGTCAGCGTCCTCCTCCTGTCCCTGGCACGCACCGGATGGCTCTGCGCCCTTCCACTGCTCCACAGCGTGTCCCTCTGCCGTCTCCTGCGTCCTCTCTTCTTGTCCTTTCTGACTTGGAGTCTGACTCCCTTCGTGCTGCTAGTCCTACTGTCACGCGTCTACTGGCCACTGCTGTCACTGACCCTTCCTTTGAGTCCACTGCAGCGTCTGCCTTAGTTGCCGAGCTTGTCGACTTTGCTGCTCACTGTCGTCTCGACTACGCCGCTAGTCTTGTTGCTGAGTCTGAGTCTGTCTGTCCTCCGTCCGTCGAGGGTGAGTGTGCTCTTGGCACGGACGTCCTTGAGGATAGGCAGGAGGAGTTTGAGTGCTTTGCAGCCACTGTACCTCATCTCGTGTCCATGCTGATTGCACCTGAGGGACACCCAAATGCACCAGACATCCCGACCCCGCGCTCTTACGCAGAGGAGATAGAGGGTCCCTACTCCTCTCAGTGGCAGCCAGCCATGGACGCAGAGATGGCATCCTGGAAGTCCACAGGCACTTACGTCGACGAGGTTCCCCCTCCTGGGGCGAACATCGTCAGTGGCATGTGGATTTTCAGGGTGAAGCGGCTGCCGGATTCTCCGCCTGTCTTCAAGGCGCGTTACGTTGCTCGAGGCTTCAGTCAGCGACAGGGAGTTGACTTCTTCCAGACCTTCTCCCCGACCCCGAAGATGACCACTCTTCGGGTTCTGCTGAACGTCGCTGCTCAGCATGACTACGAGCTTCACTCTCTTGACTTAAGCACAGCCTTCCTGCAGGGCAGCCAGCACGAGGAGATCTGGCACGAGTTGCAGCAGCGTGGTCAGCTTCGTCTTGCTTACGTGGCCTCTCGGGCCAACACTGCTGATATCTTCACCAAGGCACTTCAGCCTTGTGATCATCAGCGTTTCTGTACTATGCTAGGTCTTGTGCCTATCGGGCCTCACTTGCTTACCTCTTGACTTTGCTTGTACTGTGATCTATATATACCTACGCGCGCATGCTTACCTTTGTTAGGCTGCGATAACTGTCTTGCTTGTTCAATTTATAATCCTGCATGTGAACTGGCCTTGTGGCCTTGAACTTGTGCTCAGAATGTGTGGTGACGTTGTGATCCACCCTGAGCTTGACCTTGCCTTGTTCTCTTGCTTGTCCCCCACTTTGCCTGTGGGGGTGTGTCAGAACTATATTGTAAGCTGTAGTGGGGCACTCCTTATGGGGTACAGTAGTGTTAGGGTTTCCTACTTGTACTCCTCATGCTGCTCAATGAACTCATTCCTCGTTCTTATTCTCACACTCACTTACAATTAATATGGGTAAGTAACGCACTTAGTCTTAGTATCAAATAAATGAGTAAGTAACGCACGTACTCTTTGTACCAACCATATGGGTGACTAATGCACTTACGTTTAGTACCAACGATAAAAGTAAGTAATGCACTTACTCTGAGTACCATCCATATGAATAAGTAACGCACTTATGTTTAGTACTAACCATATGGGTAAGTAGTGCACTTAATCATAGTACAAACCATATGGGTAAGTAACGCATTTACTCTTAGTACCATCCACATGGGTAAGTAATGTAAAAATTCATAGTACCATCCATATGGGTTAGTTACGCACTTATCCTTAGTACCAACCATAAGGGTAAATTACGCATCTACTCTTAGTACCGTCCATATGGGTATATAACGCACTTGCGCTTAGTACCAACCATATGGGTAAGTAGCTCACTTACTCTTAGTACAACCCATATGGGCAAATAACGCCTTTACTATACGTATCAACCACATGGGTAAGTAACACACTTATTCGTAGTAGCAACAATATAGGTAAGTAACGCAGTTACTCTTACTACCAATCATTTTGGTGAGTAACGCTCTTACTGTCAACGGGAGTTTTGTGTTGGCCCCGTCCTCGCTTGGGCAGAGCCGACTTTGTGGTCGGGTGTGTGGGAGGTGCAGCAGACCTGGCAGGGCGTCGACTTCTTTACGACGACCTGGTGAAGCCGACATGTTGTGGTGGGCTGACAGCAAGGCTGGTCGACCTGGAGTTGGTTGACCGGGGGTGTGGTCGACTTGGTCTAGTCGACCAGGTGGTGGTTGTCGACCTGGGCGCTCGACGAGCACGTACATCTTCTGGTTGACTATCCCCGAAGAAGTCAACGCCAACCTGGTGGTTTCCATGTCGACCAAGTTATCCAGGCGACGAGACTCTGCGGACGTGCGTGACAGTCGCCCAGGTGGTTTTGGCGAAGCCGACCTCGGTGGTGGTATCCCAAGGTCGACCTAGCAGATCAGGTGCGGACGTGGGCATGTGGTCGACTCGGCGTCTGCGCTGTGCAGGTGACGAGGCACAGCACGCCAATTAACTGCGAGCACCTGCGAAGCGGGTGCACTGCTGTCCTATGGGTGCAACACTGTACATCCGCCTTGCTACAGAGTTGGCACGCCGTCGACTTGCAGCGTTGGCAGATCGCGACTTTTCATTGCTGGAGCATGGTCAACCATGTCGTGCTGGAACGCGGTCGACCGTGCTGCGCTGGCAGTCGACCTGCTTGCATGCTAGCTCCTGATGTAGACAGTGTTGCTTTGCCATTGTCAATGATTGTTGTGAAATTTTGCTAGTGAAACTCTTGCCAATTCTCTATGTGAATGCACAAGTAGAGAGAGCACAAGTAAACGACTAAGGAACGAACACTACGATCACTCCTACTCCGTGCCTACCCCGATGACTAGCTCCCGTTGTTGTAGTTATCTCCGCACTTACCCCTAGTACCAACCATATGGGTTAGTAAAGCGCTCACTCTTAGTACCAACCATATGGGTTAGTAAAGCGCTTACGCTTAGTACCAACCATATATGTAAGTAACACTTTTACTCTTAGTACCAACCATTTGGGAAAGTAACGCGCTTACTTGTAGTACCGTCCATATGTGTAACTATCTCACTTACTCTTAGTAGAAACCATATGGGTCAGGAACACCTGTATTCTTAGTACCAACCATATGGTATGTAACGCACTTACTTTAGTACCAACCATATGGGTAAGTAACGCACTTAATCTTAGTAGCAGCTGTATGGGTAAGTATCTACACTTAGTACCAACCATATAGGAAGTTACTCACTTACTATTAATATGGGTAAGTAACACAGTTAGTCTTAGTACCAACCATATGGGTAAGTAAGACACCTACTCTTAGTATGGGTAACTAACGAAGTATTATCCATATGGGTATGTAACATACTTACGCTTAGTACTAACGATTTGGGTAAGTGACGCACTTACTCTTAGTAGCAGCCATATGGGAAGTAATGCACTTACACTAGGTACCAACCATATGGTAAGTAACGCACTTACTACTAATATGTTTAAGTAACACACTTACTCTTAATACCACCCATATGCGTAACTAACTCACTTACGCTTAGCATTAATCATATGGGTAAGTAACGCACTTACGCTTAGTACCAACCATATGGGTAAGTAACGCACTTACGCGTAGTACCAACCATATAAGTAAATAACGCTCTTACGCTTAGTGCCAACCATATGGGTAAGTAGCGCATTTACTCTTATCGGTAAGTAACACACTTGCGTTTTGTACCAACTATATGGGTAAGTAGCGCACTTTCTATTAGTACCATCTGTTAACGGGAGTTGGGTTTGGCCCCGTCCTCGCTTGGGCGGAGCCGACTTCGTGGTCGGGTGTGCATGGGGTTGCAACTGACTTGCAGTTGTGGGCGAGCTGGTCGACGAGGATGGTCGACCTGCACGGGGGCCACTGCGAGGGCGCGGACTTCTAGACGCCGAGTTCTGGCGGTTGACGAAGGGGGGGCGCCGACGTCTTCCTGGACAGGGGAGCTTGGGGACGCCGAGCTGGAGGGCGTCGAGTAGCAGGACGCCGAGCAGTTGGGCGTCGAGTCGCAGGGCGCCGAGCAAGCTGGCGCCGAGCCAGTGGGTCGACCTGGGAGGACGCCGGGCGTCGACCAACTGGAGCCAACCTTGAGGACGCTGGCCACGGGTGGTCGGCGACCGACAGGGCTGGCCGACAAGGGATGGTTGCCCGGTCGACCAGGATACCCGGGCGACATGTGCAAAGGTCGCGGGGGTGACTTCTGCGAGGTTGACCTTGCAGGTGGTATCCCGAGGTCGACGTGGCTGGTGGGCGCAGTCTCTGGCGTGGAGCCGACCTGGGCGTCTGCGCTGTGCACGTGACGAGGAGCTGTGCACCAACCAGCTGCGTGCACCTGTGAAGTAGGTGCACCGTTGCCCTGCGGGTGCAACGCTGTTCAGCCGACTTGTTGCAGCGTTGGCACTCCATGGACTTGCAACGTTGGCAAACCGCTACTCTGCAACGCTAGAGCGGTGCGAGATCTGCTGCGCTGGAGGTCGACCAGCAGCCTAGCTAGCTCTGATGTAGTCTTGCATGCCAATGTTGTTGCTACCATTGTTGTTATGTTTTCCTAGTGAAACTCTTGCCAATTCCCCCTGTGAACTAGCAAGTAGTGAGAGCACAAGGAAACGACTAAGGAACGAACGCGGAGATCACTCAAGCCCCGTGCCTAGCCCGTAGTCTAGCTACCGTTGTATTAGTTTTCTCCGCATGGTGCGGTGAGCGTGGACGGCACCGCGACGTAGTTTTCAGTCTAGTCGACTTAGTCCCACTTACCTAAGTTTGTTCGTAGGCCGGCATCTGTGCGTTAGTCACCACCATGGTTGGCGTAGGTGACACTGGTGTTGCAGACACCTTAGAGGCACGGCTGGAGGATTCAAGGAGACGCCATGAGGCGCACGAGTACGGGGACATCCCCTGGGCGGTCGTTGAGGTTGGCATCCGCGTCGTGTGGGCGATGGAGCACCCTTCTTGATCTGCTTCTTCTCGACCGGTGAACAACGATGGTGGCATCGACGTGGGCGTCAACACAGGTGACCAAGTCGGCAGTAGTGCAGGAGGCACGTTGAGGCAGCAAGATGTGATTCACGCCAATGAAGTCGGCGGTGTTCAGGCGCGAGTGATGCAGTCGTCGGCAGCTGCGGGCTGGCGAAGGGGGGACGGTATGGTATGCTGAAGTGCTATTCCTGTTTAAGGCTACAGGTTGTGCAACGCAATACGCCTACGTGCAGTATCTTGAAGCGGCGGATGTTTGCCAAAACCAGCTGCATTTCTATGAAATGGGCGAGGTTTCCTCGTTCACGCAACCTATACCGTGACGTCATCGAAGTTGACATGGTGCATTGTGCTGTCCATATCGTAGAATCCTTCAAACGCCCCAAAACGTTTCTGCTGAATGATTTTTTGTTTGATTAGCGGTCACTACCAGCTTTATTGTGCTTGATTTTGATGTGAAGATTCAGAATTACAATAAATAATCAAAGCATAAATTGCTCCATGAATTTTGAAAGGACTATCAATGCCCAATATACAAGAACGATAAATTAACAATCACATGAGAGCAATAGAGGACAGTGTGCACAATCTGAGATCACTTGAAAGCAAGTTGCATAAATATAAATATTTAAGCATATTCAAACTCACTGTACAGTAGCATTTTACATGCTAAACAAATTCTGGTAACTCAAGAGTATGCATTTACATAGCATTCGGGGATTCGTTTCGCCTACTGTTTGCGGAACGAAAAACCCCATACCGAAAACCCTTTCCCGATTTTTGAGATGGAGATTTGACGACTTCCTGCTGGTTGGGTTTTGTTTCTCAACTAACCTCTCTCCTAAAGTGTCCATGGGTTCACAGACAAGTGACTCAAGAGGCTTCTGAAACTCGGCCTGCTCTAGTTTGGAAGTAGGATGTCGCTGAACCTTGGAAACAAGATGATGCCCTTCTCAGGCCTGGTGAGGTCTAAGGAGAGCCATTGATTCAGCACGGGAACAGAAAATCTATAACCCATGCGGGTCGGAAAGCATTCACCGTGAACTTTATGACCAATGAAATGGGCTCGCATGGGGAATTGCATCAACGCATGTGGTCCACAGTTCAAGGTGGACACGACATTTGATTGCTCAGTTTACGTGTGCATGGAAAATCCACGTCAGCAGCAACGCAGTTTGGACTTATCGCGACTGAGTAAGTACGTGGAATGGATGGTATTACAGTATTCCCATTGTTTGCTGAGCATCCTAGAACTTCGATCTAGCCTTTCCTAGCCGCTGCACCAATCGTTCTAAGCTTGAATACATAGGATGGTAGGGCTCTTTGGCGAATGCAGCATGTCAAAACATATATGCTTATGTTGTTTAGGCTATATGGGTGTTAGCACTAGGGGGTACAGAATTTCACTCGATGTTGTTCTTGTACCCCTCCCCTTGACCTAATGAGCATCCTATTCTTCTCGACATGGTATAGAGCGGGTCCTTCCTAAGGACCATTTTTTATAGGGCCCACCGTTTAGCTTTTTCTTCCTGCCCGAAATCTGCCCGTTTAGCCCGCGAACCGCCCGAGCGTCGACCATACAGCCCGCGCCCGGCCCGTTTAGCTCGCGAACCGCCCGAGCGTGGACCGTACAGCCCGTGCCAGGCCCGTTTAGCCCGCGAACCGCCCGCGCGTAGCCCGTACAGCCCGCGCGCCGCCCTCGCGCAGCCCATACAGCCTGCGCCCTTGCGCAGGCCATACAGCCCGTACAGCCCGCGCACGACTAGCACGCAGCCCGTACGGCCCGCGCCAGGCCCGCGCACAGCTAGTACAGCCCGCGCTAGGCCCGCACGCAGTCCGTACAGCCCGCGCAAGGCCCGTGCGCACCTTCCCTGCCGCCCGTGCACTTGCACTGGCCCGACACCTCGCCGGCCCGCTATCCCTACTGCCCTACTGCTGCAACTGCCCTACTTCTACTGCACTACTGTCATTGCCCTGCACAGTGTAGTGCCAGCAAGCGCGACTGCCCTGCTGCCTGCACGTGTAAGCACTGGCCGCGCCGCCCTGCCCTACTGAGCTGCGCCCTGCACTGCCCTGCTGGCCTGCACCGCCCTGCACTGCCCTGCACTACTGCCCTGCACTGCCCTGCACTGCTGGCCTGCACTACTGGCCTGCACTGCCCTGCACTGCTCGCCCGCGCCGCCGTGCCCTACTGAGCGGCGCCCTGCTGGCCTGCACCGCCCTGCTGGCCTGCACCGCCCTACACTGCCCTGCTGGCCTGCACTGCCCTGCACTACTCGCCTGCACTACTGGCCTGCACTGCCCTGCACTGCTGGCCTGCACTACTGGCCTACACTGCCCTGCACTGCTCGCCCGCGCCGCCCTGCCCTACTGAGCGCCGCCCTGCAGCGCCCTGCTGGCCTGCACTGCCCTGCTGGCCGCCCTGCACTGCACTACCCTACTGCTCTGAGAGTCGCCCTGCTGGCCACCGCCCTACTGGCCACCGCCCTGCTTTGCCCTGCCTGCGTGCTGCTCTGCTGCTAGCGCGCCCGACCGCTCTGCCCGCTATGGCCACGCTCAGTGTCCTCACGTTTGATCTGGAGGGCCGCCTGATAGAGTTCGATGCGTGGCTCGACGACCTACAGCTGTTCTTACTGAGCGATTCCAAGGACGGAGTCTCACTGTTTGACCTCACGTCTGGCGCCTCTCTCGCCCCTGCCGCCACAGTGACAGTACGACTTGCTCACAGTGGCTTACTCGTGACGCTGCTGCTCGCTTAGCCGTTCGCAAACAACTGCCGTTAGCCGAACGCGCTCAATTCGGATAGCATAAGACTGCGAAAGCACTGTACGACGCTGTAGTCGCTCGTTACTCCTCCCCGGCCACTGCTACTCTAGGCCGCCTTCTCCTGCCCTACCTGTTCCCAGAGCTATCCGCCTTTGCCACAGTTGCCGACCTCGTCACTCACCTTTGCACTAGTAACACTCGCTACCGCGCTGCGCTTCCCGCCAAGTTTCTCACCAAGAACCCTCCTCCCATGTACATCACTCTCTACTTCATAGTCACCCGCCTCCCTAACTCTCTTAGCGCTGTCACGGACCTCCTTCTAGCCGTTGACCCCACCACCCTCACTGTCGACCTGCTCGAGAAGCACCTCCTTGCAGCTGAGACTAGCATAGTCGCTGTAGGCGCTTCTCGTGGCACTCCTCGCACCCCCTTCTTTGAGGGGTGTTCACCCTCCCCCCTTCTCCCCTCAGTCGCCTCTGCTGCAGCTGTTGACTACCTTCGTGCTGAGGAGGTAGGAGCTGCGTCTGCCCCTAGTGGGAGGCACCGCAGCGGCAGGGGCAGGGGAGGCAGGGGCGGTGGGGGCGGCAGAGGTGGAGGCGGTGGTGGGGGCGGTGGAGGCGGTGGAGGGGGCGGCGGTGGCGGATGGAGTGGTGGTGGGGGTGGAGGTGTAGGTGGCGGCAGTGGTGGCGGCAGTGGCGGTAGTGGCGGAGGCAGTGGTGGCGGCATTGGGAGTGGAGGCGGTGGCAGTGGTGGCGGCCGGGGTGGTACGAGTCAGAGGGGAGGCCTGGGCGGCGGTCAGAGGCAGCAGCAGCGTCAGCTTTCGCCCCAGGAGCTACGTGAGTGGTTTGCTCAGCGTGGGGCAGCTGGGGGTAGTGTTCCCTGCCCGTATGTCATTCGCACAGGTGACCGCACTGGTCAGACATGCTGGAGGCTCCACACCCAGTACCGCTGCTTCTCTCGTCTTACCGATGACTTCCGCACAGAGATTCTAGACGCGGCTGAGCTCCCCCGCTGGGCAGAGCAACTTAAGCAGGGTGTAGACATCTTTGCTCTTGATTATGATGCTATACTATTTGCCATGTATGCATTGACTGTTAGTGCAGAGGGTGACTGTTTCATGTATATGCCGCCAGACCCAGGTACAGAGGCTGCTGCTCTAGGTGCTGGTGAGTCTGCTCTCTCTGGTACTGCATCTATTGCGGCCTTACACACCTTCACGCTTGACTCAGATGCTTCCCGCTGTTTCTTTCGCGACAATACCACAGTCACACCACTATCTGCACCTGTTGCTGTCTCGCTGGCTGACCCCTCTGGGGGCCCAGACCTTGCACGTTCCTCCACTGTTCTGCCTTGTCCGACGGTTCCGTCTGGTTTGCTGTCAGGTCTCCACCTCCCCTCGTTCTCTACGAACTTGGTGAGCAACGTAGTCCTTCAGGATCAGTGGGTTGATACCTTCACCCCTGGAGGACAGCGTGTGGCGATCTGTACGTGCTCCCGGACTGGTAGGCACCTGGCCACGTTCACCCATCGGCCTGGGTCGAGTCTGTACACACTGACTACTGCGCCTCCTCAGGTAGCTGCATCTGCGTCTGCGTCAGGTCAGCTTGCGGCCCCCTGCTCGTGTCGCGCGCTGTCGCACCAGACGCTCCTCTGGCACCACCGCCTTGGTCACCACTCGGTGGAACGCCTCCGTGGCATGCACTCCCGTCTCCTTCTCTCTGGTCTTCCCAGGTCTCTGCCTCCCCTCCCACCCTCGCCTGCCCCTCCCTGCCTTCCCTGTGTCGAAGGGCGGCAGCGCGCCGCTTCTCACTCCTCCTCGTTCCCCCCGACAGAGGCTCCCCTGCAGACTCTCCACCTGGACGTGTGGGGCCCAGCCCGCGTCTGTGGACAGGGCCACGAGCGGTACTTTCTGCTGGTTGTCGATGACTACACGCGTTACACCACGGTATTCCCCTTGCGCCGCAAGGGGGAGGTCCCTGATGTTATGATCCCCTGCATCCGCGCTGTTCGTCTCCAGCTCCGCGAGCGGTTCGAGACGGACCTTCCTGTCCTGCGTCTGCAATCTGACGAAGGTGGTGAGTTTTCCTCCGACCTCTTGCGGGGCTTTTGTCGTGAGGAGGGCATTCGCCAGAAGTTCCCGCTTCCGGCCTCTCCGCAGCAGAATGGGGTTGCTGAGCGCTGCATTGGCTTAGTCATGGAGGTCGCTCGTACCTCCATGATCCATGCGGCTGCCCCCCATTTTTTGTGGCCGTTTGCACTCCAGTACGCTACGCATCAGCTCAACCTCTAGCCTCGTGTCTCCTTGCTGGAGACCTTGCCCACACTGCGTTGGATGGGGGAGGTTGGCGATGCGTCGGTGTTCCGAGTCTGGGGATGTCGTGCTTTTGTCCGCGATACCTCCGCGGGCAAGCTCTCTTCCAACGCCATTCCCTGTGTCTTCCTTGGCTTTCCCCCTGACGCGCCTGGCTGGCAACTTTACCACCCCAACTCGCGCCGTGTCCTGTCCTCTCAGGACGTCACATTTGACGAGTCGGTTCCCTTTTCCCGTCTCTTCCCCTACCGCACTGCCCCTCTCCCTCCCCCGCCGCTCTTCCTCGCACCAGGTCCGCCTCCGGCAGACCCCCTACCCCCTAAGGGTCCAGCTCCCTCAGGTGTGTCCCAGGTAGACCCCGTCAAGCCTGTCGAGGTAGCTGTCGACTCAGGTGCTGCTAAGGGTCCTGCGTCTGGGGGTGCTGAGCTTGAGCGTGCGGAGCCTGGGGGTGTTGAGCCTGAGCGTGCGGAGCCTGGAGGTGCTGAGCCCGGGGGTGCTGAGCCCGAGTGTGCTGAGCCTGGAGGTCCGTTGGGTGTCTTGTCACGGAGGGAGTCTCTCCCTCCACTACAGCTGCGCGAGTGGTTTGCTCGGCGCTGGAGCCTCCGGAGTGGTGCTGCTGGAGCTGGAGCTGCTGGAGGTGCTGGAGCCACTGGTCCCGGAGGTGCTCGTACTGGAGGTACTGGAGCTGCTGAAGCTGGGGGTGCTGCTGGAGCTGGAGCTGCTAGAGGTGCTGGAGCTGCTGGAGCTGGGGGTGCTGCTGGAGCTAGAGCTGCTGGAGGTACTGGAGCTGCTCGAGCTGGTGGTCCTGTAGGCGTTGGAGCTGCTGGAGGCCCTGGAAGTGGAGGTGCTGGCCCCTGGGGTGCTGGCCCCTGGGGTGCTGGTGCTGTCGGAGCTGGTTTTGGAGGCGCTGTGCGGCCGTGACCGTACTTCGTTCCTTTGCTTCAGCAGGTTCTTGGTCTCCCGCCTTCTACTGACCTTACTCCTCCCTTACTGTGTCCACCGCCTGACTAGTCACAGCCACAGCTACTGCCAGCCTCTCCACTGCCGTCTCCTTCTCCTTACACTGAGCAGCCTTGCAGTCTTACAGAGCGTCATGAGCCAGCGTCTCGTCCTACGTCGCCTGTTCGCGCTGTTAGCATTGGTCGTCGTGTTCCGCGTCAGCGTCCTCCTCCTGTCCCCGGCACGCACCAGATGGCACTTCGTCCTTCCTTTGTTCCACTGCGTGTCCCTCTGCCGTCTCCTCCTGCGTCCTCTCTTGCTGACGGACCGGACCCTGAGTCTGACTCACTTCGTGCTGCTAGTCCTACTGTCACACGTCTTCTGGCCACTATTGTCAGTGACCCTTCCTTTGAGTCCACTGCTGCGTCTGCCCTAGTTGCTGAGCTTGTTGACTTTGCTGCCGCCTGTCGCCTAGACTACGCCGCTAGTCTTATTGCTGAGTCAGAGTCTGTCTGTCCTCCGTCCGTCGGGGGTGAGTGTGCTCTTGGCACGGACATCCTTGAGGAAAGGCAGGAGGACTTTGAGTGCTTTGCAGCTGCTGTGCCTCATCTCGTGTCCATGCTGATTGCACCTGAAGGGGACTCAGATGCACCAGACATCCCGACCCCGCGCTCTTACGCAGAGGCGATAGAGGGTCCCTATTCCTCTTAGTGGCAGACAGCCATGGACGCAGAGATGGCATCTTGGAAGTCCACAGGCACTTACGTTGACGAGGTTCCCCCACATGGGGCGAACATCGTCAGTGGCATGTGGATTTTCAGGGTGAAGCGGCCGCCGGGTTCTCCGCCTGTCTTCAAGGCGCATTGCGCTGCACGAGGCTTCAGTCAGCGACAGGGAGTTGACTTCTTCCAGACCTTCTCCCCTACCCCGAAGATGACCACTCTTCGGGTTCTGCTACACGTCGCCGCTCAGCGTGACTACGAGCTTCTCTCTCTTGACTTCAGCACTGCTTTCCTACAGGGCCGCCTGCATGAGGAGATCTGGCTACGCCGCCCACGTGGCTTCACTAGGTCGTTTCCTGCATGTACCCAGTGGAGCCTCCGGCGGCTAGTCTACGGTCTTCGCCAGGCGCCTCGCGAGTGGCACGACACACTGAGGACGACGCTTGCGGCTCTTGGGTTTGCTCCTTCGACTGCTGACCCATCGCTGTTTCTGCGCACCGACACTTCGTTGCCGCCATTCTACATCTTCGTGTACGTCGACGACTTGGTCTTTGCCACTGCTGACACTACTGGACTAGCCCACATGAAGTCGGAGCTACAGAAGAGACACACGTGCACAGACCTGGGTGAGCTGCGCATCTATCTTGGCTTGCAGATCACACGGGACAGAGCACAGCGCACCATTACTTTGACTAAGTCACACATGGTGCAGCAGGTCCTCAGCGCTTTGACTTCCAGTACTCCTCGCCACAGTCCACTCCTCTACCTACCAGTCACTCGCTCTCAGCTCTGCCTTCGGATGAGTCCGTAGAGCCAATTGGCCCGTATCCAGAGCTTGTGGGCTGCCTCATGTACCTGATGACCTGCACTCGACCTGACCTTGCTTACCCTCTTAGCATCCTGGCACGCTACGTTGCGCCCGGGAGACACCGACCAGAGCACCGGAAGGCCGCTAAGAGGGTGATGCGCCACTTGTGCAGTACGTCGGGCATAGGGCTCGTGCTTGGAGGACGGGGTCCAGTTGTCCTCACTGGTCACGCAGACGCTTCTTGGGTTGACGACTTGGCTACGCAGCGGTCGTCACAAGGTTACACCTTCAGCCTTCGCTCCGCCTCTGTTTCGTGGCGGTGTACCCGCTCATCTTCTTATCTCAGCTCCAGTTGTGAGGCTGAGATCTACACAGGGGCCATGGCAGCACAGGATTTACGCTGGCTCACCTACCTGCTGACCGACTTGGGAGAGCCGCCTCGTTCTCCTCAAGTTCTGTACGTCGTCAACAAGGCCATGATTGCCTTGTGTCAGGAGCACAGACTGGAGCACAGAACGAAGCACATTGCTCTGCGCTACTTCCTTTCTCGAGAGTTGCAGCAGCGTGGTCAGCTTCGTCTTGTTTACATGGCCTCTCAGGCCAACACTGCTGATATCTTCACCAAGGCACTTCAGCCTTGTTATCATCAACGTTTCCGTATTGTTCTAGGCCTTGTGCCTACTTGGCCTCACTTGCTCACTTCTTGACTTTGCCTGTACTATGATCTTTATACTTATACCTGCATGCTTGCACTTGCCAAGTTGTGCTCACTGTACTGCTTGTTCTCCTTTATATATATGTACTGCATGTACTATGATCTATATACTTATACATGCATGTGAACTGGCCTTGTGGCCGCTTGCTTGTGCTCAGACTGGGTGGTGACTTCGTGAACCACCCTGAGCTTGCTTTGTTTTGTCGTTTCTCTTGACTGGTCTTGTGACCATTGCTTTCTCTGGCTATGCCCCATTTCGCCTATGGGGGTGTGTCTAAACATATATGCTTATGTTGTTTAGGCTATATGGGTGTTAGCACTAGGGGGTACAGAATTTCACTCGATGTTGTTCTTGTACCCCTCCCCTTGACTTAATGAGCATCCTATTCTTCTCGACACGGCAGTGCTACCGTCATCGCCCAGATATAAGACATATGGGTCTTATCCGATATCGGTTTAATAAGGAAGGTAATGAGTATCTTATAAATCTTATAAACGGGAAACTTTTAAGATAAAAGATTTCTCTTATACCACAGTATAAACTCCTACGAACCAGTCTTCCACACGGAAACCAATGTTGGGACGACTCTGACATTTCTGGATACGCTGCATCACGCGGAAAACCTACTGACGCAGCATGTGACTCAGATACAACATCATCTGGGTCATCGTGTGGATGAATCTGTGCGCGCTCATGCGAAAACGTACATGCTATGACATGATTCAACATTAAGTTTTATGTTTTCGATTATAAGACATATACCGTCACCCCCCTGATATAAGCGTCACCCTGGGATAAGCGTCAGGCGCTTGTAATTGGCATATGGCGCTTATATTCGCCCCTCTATTATAAGCACACCCCCTGAAAGAACTTGTTTTATTATAAGCGCATGTAAACTTTAAATTTTGAAATTGGTTCAAAACACTGTAACGATTTTTACTTCAGCGGGCCGATGTGTTGCAAATTCGGTTCGCTTCACATTCGAACCCTGCACTGGATGCGAGTCCAGTCAGTAAGAGCTGTCAGGGGCACCTTGTGAGTCACATCGAGTGTGTCTCCGAGCACGCGCAAAAATTTCACTGAAGACCCCATGTAACTTCGACTCGATGGAAAAGGCAAGCACGAGATCTATAGTTTGGTGTTAGAAAATGTTAAATATATATGTCATTTTATAAGCGCCTGCGCTTATAAATTTGACTCAGTTATAAACCCAACCCCCTAAGAAGCGTTGTTTTATTATACCCCCCCCATGGGGGCTTATCCGGGGGATGACGGTATGTCTTATCCCATATCGGGAATATGGTCTCCTATAAAAGGAACTATAAGAAAGTTGTCAGAAACTATCAGGCAGGAATGAGTTCACTAGCAGGGAATGAAAGTACACGTACCAAACTCTAAAAGTGTTGTACTCTATATGGGCTACCCCACTACAGCCTACAAACATATAAATCAGTTTTGACACACCTCCATAGGCAAAGTGGGGGAGAACAAGCGGTCACAAGACCAGTCAAGAAAAAAACAAAGGGAGCTTAGGGTGGATCACGAAGTCACCACACACTCTGAGCACAAGCAAATGGCCACAAGGCCGGTCGACATGCAGAGTTATATGAAAGATAGCAAACAGTATAGCGATCACTACCTAGCAAGAATAAGCGTGCATGTATGTATATAGGTCACAGTACAAACAAAGTCAAGCAGTGAGCAAGTGAGGCAAAGCACGCACAATGCCCAACACAATACAGAATCGTTGATGATCACCAGGCGAAAGTGCCTTGGTGAATATATCAGCAGCGTTGGCCCGAGTGGCCACATAAGCAAGACGAAGCAGACCACGTTGCTGCAACTCTCGAGCAAGGAAGTAACGAAGAGCGATGTGCTTCGTTCTGTGCTCTAGTCTGTGCTCCTGACAAAAGGCAATTGCAGAGGCCGCTCTCCCAAGTCGGCCAACAGGTAGGTGAGCCAGCGTAACTCCAGTGCAGCCATGGCTCCCGCGTAGATCTCAGCCTCACAACTGGAGCTGAGAACAGAAGACGAGCGGGTAGACCACCAAGAAGCAGAGCCGGAGCCAAGGTTAAACGTGTAACCCTGGGATGACCACTGCGTATCCAGATCATCAACCCAAGAAGCGTCCGAGTGTCCATTGATGATAACTGGACCCCGCACTCCAAGCACAAGCCGCATGCCCGATGTACTGCACAAGTAACGCAGTACCCTCTTCGCAGCATCGCAGTGCACCTTTCGCTGTCGACTAGGAGCCACGTAGCGTGCCAGAAGGCCAAGAGGGTACACAAGGTCAGGACGAGTGCAGGTCATCAGGCACATGAGGCAGCCCACTAGCTCTGGATACGGGCCACTCGGCTCTACGGACTCGTCCAAAGGCAGAGCTGAGAGCGAGTGACCAGTAGCCAGAGGAGTGGACTGTGGCGAGGACCAAGTGAAGCTGAAGGGTTGAAGGACCTGCTGCACCATGTGTGACTTGGTCAGGGTGATGGTGCGCCGTGCTCTGTCCCGGGTGATCTGAAAGCCAAGATAGCTGCGTAATGTGTCTCTTCTGCAGCTCCGACTTCACAAGGGCGAGTGTCTCAGTGTCAGCAGTGGCAAAAACCAAGTCGTCGACGTACACGAGGATGTAGAACAGCGGCAGCGAAGTGTCGGTGCGGAGAAAGAGCGACGGGTCTGCAGTCGAAGGAGCAAACCCAAGTGCCGCAAGTGTCATCCTCAGTGTGTCGTGCCACTCACAAGGCGACTGGCGGAGACCGTAGACTGGCCGTCGGAGGCTCCACTGGGGACTTGCAGGAAACGACCCATTGAATCCAGGTGGATGGCGCAGCCAGATCTCCTCGTGCAGGCTGCCTAGTAAGAAAGCTGTGCTGGAGTCAAGAGAGTCAAGCTCGTAGTCACGCTGAGCGGCAATGTGAAAGTACGACTGCTTATGCCAGCTATGCTTGCTTGCCTAGACTTTATTATGCTATTTCTAGCATAGGATTATTTTATGCATGCATGAATTGCTTGATTTCCTAGGCTAGGTGCTCTCCTATATTTTATTATAGTTATAGCACCAAGCTAGGTTGCGTGCACCGAATTCTGGGCTTTTCGGTAGCCACCGAATTGCCTTCTACCGAATTCGTGAAGGGTCTGTTCGGGACGCTTCGCGACCCTCGGAACCTTCGCGTAACACCTGGTTACTGGGCCTTGTGACGAGCCTATATATAGCCTCGTGTTGTACCCAGGTGATCATTCAATTCAACCCCACTTTTCTGAGCTCGATCCTAGATCCTCACACTTCGTAATCAGAGCCGTTTACGCGCGAAGTTTTTTCGACCAATAAAAACCGAGTCTTCAAAAATCGCGGGGGCGACGACTGTTAAACACCGATTTCAGGTACGTAAAACCGGTTCCATGTTTTTCAATCCCCCTCGATTTCGGTTTTCGAACGCGCAATGTCATGCATGGAGGGTCAAGGCGATAATTACGAGACGACGAGCGACATCGCCAGACTTCGCACCGACGTGGAACAGACGCAGGCGGCGATTCGGCGAATCGAGGCCCTTCTGACAGACCAATCCGCAGTCGCCACCGCAGCAGTCAATGCAGCAGCGAACGTAGCAGCGACAGCAGCAGCAGCGGCAGCGACACCGACATTTCACGGACCGATGGCACCACCTTCGCCGAACCTCAAAGCAGCTCGTCCGAGGCTCCCTGAAGCGTTCGATCCCAGCGCGAAAGGATCAGACTTTCGACGATTCGTTGCGACCCTCGAAATTTACTTCGGGACCATTGGCTGTTCCACCCCGACACACGACGCAGCACGAATTTGGCTCGCAGCGACACTGTTGCGGGGACCAGCACTCGAGTGGATTTATTACCCTGACGTGGCCTGCGGGGAGAAAACGTGGGCGCAGTTTCGGGCAGACCTCATCGAACGTTTCGAGCCAATCAATACAACCTACATGGCGCGGCAGCAGATACACCGACACAAGCAATACGGGAGTGTAGCACGGTACACGCAGCAGATTGAGCTACTATTCAGCCGCATTACTGACCTGACCGAGGGCAAAAAAATCCAGGCGTACACAAAAGGGTTAAAATTGGAGATTCGCTGGCAGGTGATCGCAGCGAACTACAATAATTACCGCGACATCGTGCGTGCTGCCGAACGATACGACGCTTTGACTCGTGGTCAACCCGAAACACGACGTTACGGGTCGAACCGTACATTCGCCACGGAGCGATCGGCACCCCCCACGTTCGCCGAACCGATGGATATCGACAAATTTGACGCGAAGCAGCAACCGACAAAATGCGAATTTTGCGGCGCAGCGGGGCATCAACTTTTGTCGTGCCACAAAATGAAGAAAGCACGTGCGGCACCGCTGGGCGGCAACAGTGGAGCACCCCCGAAGTAAAAAAACGGGAATCGCCAGAAGCCGCGGATGGACCTGGCGATCGCGTAAAGATCCGAAAAGCAGAAAAGGGCGACGACGTGGCGACTTCGGGGCGGGTGAAAAAAAGGAGAAAATGATGGCGCGAATATAAAATGTCATGACCGGCCGGCATCAGGGGAAATTGCCGAGGCGAATGGAGGCTCAGCGAAAAAAGACTCTGCACCGACCGGGAAAGTCCAGCCGAACACCCACGAAAGTAAGAATCCGTTAAAAGTATCCTATAAAGATACTCTAACGAAGAATATTGCTTCTCGTGGTTTTCAAGCCTTTGAAAAATTCAGGGGAGATTTAGAGGCCAAGAAAAAGCCTTTAGAGATTATTCAGGTACCTGAGAAGTTGGGCAAAGTACTAAGGAGCGTAGAAAAGGGTCGTGTGTTTCGTGGAGTTAATATTCTCTGCCCGCAGCCCAGTGTTAAGGCTCCCCGTTGCCCACAGGTGAAGCCTACACAGCTGCAAAGGCTTAGACGAAAATTTCAGGCTCATGAGAAGTTGTACAAGCCTCGGAAAAATCCTCCTATCCCGCAGGTGAAGTTGGAAAGTGCTGAGTCAGGTATAGGAAATAGGGTTGGTAATATTTTTTATGTACCCTATGATCCTATTTATGAGACCCTCTTTGGCTACTCAGCGCAGCAGGAACCACTACTCATTGAGGTGTTATGCAAAGGACGACGCCTCTAGGCTCTGGTGGACAGCAGTGCATCTCACTCAATGTGTGACCGCGGGACGTTGGAGAAAATTGGGGAACCTTCCGAGGAGACCAAGTTCGCGGCAACGATGCTGGACGGTACGAAACTTCCCATCCACGGCGAAGCATCACTGCAGCTGCACATAGGGGCGCTGAGGTGGAAGCCGACGTTGCCGATCACGAATATCAAAGGCCTAGATTTCATCTTGGGGCGAGATTTCTTGAAGCGGTTCAACCCCGAGATCGACTGGGTCAACAGGAAGGCGTGCATCTACAACAACGGGAAACGAGTGGAGCTGCGAAGCTGGACGGATACAGGGAGTGTTCCTGAAACAACACTGGCACGGTTCAAACAGTCAGTGAACGAGAGTAACACGGGCTACTTAGCACTGGTTATGGCAGCAGCAGAGGAGGAGAAGCCGAACGTAGAGCTACGTGCAGCAGTTCAGGAGGTCTTGGACCAGTACAAAGATATAATGCCCGACGACCTACCCGCAGGCGTACCTCCAGCACGCACCCACGAGCACGAGATCGTGGAGGAACCAGGTGCGAAACCCGTCTCACGTGCACCATACCGACTGAGTACGACCGAACTGACAGATATGAAGAAGCAGATAGAAGCAGATACAACTGATTCGCCCATCCACCTCTCCCTACGGTGCACCAGTTCTCTTCACTCAAAAACCATGCGGCAGTCTACGGATGTGCATCGACTACCGCGCACTGAACAAACAGACAGTCAAGAACAAATACCCCATACCGTGCATAGACGACCTACTGGACCAACTGCGTGCTACAACAGTCTTTTCGAAGCTGGACCTACGGTCGGGTTACTAGCAGATCAAGATGGCGGACAACTCGATCCACAAGACGGCATTCCGTACCAGATACGGCTCCTACGAATACTTGGTGATGCCGTTCGGACTCGGCAACGCACCAGCAATGTTTCAGGCAGAGATGAATCACATCCTACGGCCCCTGCTGGACGAGTGCGTAGTAGTGTACCTGGACGACATTCTCATCTACTCCACGAACATGAAGGAGCACGTGGAGCATCAGCGGAAGGTGTTCAAAATCCTGCAGAAAAACAAGTTCTACGTGAAGCTGTCGAAGAGCGACTTTGCCCAGGAGAAGGTACAGTTTCTCGGGCACATGGTGAGTGCGGAGGGCGTACACGTGGACCCGCGGAAAATTGAATCCGTCAAGAAGTGGAAAGTACCGGAGAACGTGAAGGAGTTGCAGCAGTTCCTTGGCTTCGCCAACTACTACAACATGTTTGTGCCGCAGTACGCTAAGATATCAGCGCTAGTCAAAGGCCTACTGAAAAAGGATACGCCCTACAAATGGGATACTCCTCATCAACAAACCCTGGAGCAGCTACAGACAGCACTGAATATAGCAGCTGTACTCATCCTATCGGATCCAGACAAGGACTACGTGGTGGAAGCAGACGCTAGTGACCAGGCAGTCAAAGCAGTACTGATGCAGGATCACGGACGCGGTTTGCAGCCTATCGCCTACCTCAGTAAGAAGCTACACGGAGCAGAACTGAACTACCCCATCCTGACAAGGAAGCCTTAGCTATAGTCGTAGCCTTCAAGGCGTGGAGGTGTTACCTAGTGGGAGCCAAGACCACAGTTTATACTGACCACTGCAGTCTCGAATACCTGAAGTCGGAGCCGACGCTCTCACGATGACAGGTGCGGTGGGTGGACTTCCTGGAATCTCACTTCCACTACGACATCGTCTACAAGCCTGGGCTACACAACAAGGCAGACGCACTGAGCCGCCGCGGTCATGTAGCAGGCATCTAGCTCGATGGGATGAACCCTCTGCTCAAGGGTCTATTCCAACATGGATACTCCGTGGATGCAGAGATCGCTACAGCACAGACTAAGAAGCTGTTACAGTGGGAGAAAGACTTAGCGGTAAGGAAGGGTTCAGGAAAGATTTGGGTACCGAATGACGCCCCGCTACGGCAAATCCTATTGGAGGAGTTTCACGACGTACCGCGGGACATTTCGGGAGCAACAAGACGTTAGAAGGGATAGCAAAGTATTTCTACTGGCCCGGGATGTCAGCAGACGTGCAGCAGTTCGTCAACTCATGCGACACATGCCAGCGGATGAAGAGTAGCAAGCGAAAAAAAGCAGGGATACTTCAGCCTCTACCCGTACCGGAGCAGCCATGGCAGGTCGTTAGCCTCGAATTCATCACAGTACTCCCTTCGACCTCACGGGGACATGATTTCATCCTCGTAGTGATCGATAAGTTCTCCAAAATGGGTCACTTTATCCCGACCAACGCCACAGCTACAGCTGAAGCAACGGCTCGTCTCTTCTTCGACCGCATCATCACCATCCACGGCATCCGTGCTACACTCATCTCAGATAGAGACCCCAAATTCACGAGTAAGTTTTGGAAGGAGCTCATGGGATTATTGGGGACTAAACTTGCGATGTCCTCAACATACCACTCCCAGACTAACGGACAGGCTGAGCGACTCAATCAGGTGGTTGAACAGTTACTGTGCACAGCTTGCAAAGACGACGTCAGCCACTGGAACACACAGTTACCGACCCTAGAGTTTGCTTACAACAACGCGTCACATGCGGCCACAGGGAAAACTCCTTTCTTCCTGTCTTACGGACGGGAACCACTTACACCACAGCAGCCAACCACACCGGCACACGTCCAAGCCGCGCATGACTTCGTCACCACCATGCAGCAGCTATGGCAGAAGACTCAGCGACGTCTCACCACGATGCATACCTCCCAGAAGCAGTATGACGATCGCCAGCGACGTGATCACTATATAGCAGTCGGAGATTGGGTGCTTCTTGACACGCGCAACTTGAACCTGTCTCACCTACCTTCCAAGCTCCGGCCTCGCTTCTGTGGTCCTTTTCTTATTGAGGCACAGGTGACACCAGTAACATTCCGCTTGTGCTTACCAGATACGTGGAAGCTTCACAACGCTTTCCATGTCCAGCTACTGAAACCCTACAAGGACCCCAACCAACAGTTCCAGGGACGGCAGCTACCGCCACCACCACCTGTTCTCATACAGGATGAACCAGAGTACGAAGTGGAGCGCGTCCTCACTCATCGGCGCCGCGGCGGCAAGACCCTCGAGTTCTTGATCGGCTGGAAGGGTTATGACCCCACAGAGGACAGTTCGGTTGCAGAAGCTGATATGGGCAACGCACGCTGTGCTCTCAAGGACTATCTTGTCAAGCTGGGTGTATCTCACGCCACCCAGCTTTGAGGGGGGGACGTGTGAGAGTACGATGGCTTATGACAGCTATGCTTGCTTGCCTAGACTTTATTATGCTATTTCTAGCATAGGATTATTTTATGCATGCATGAATTGCTTGATTTCCTAGGCTAGGTGCTCTCCTATATTTTATTATAGTTATAGCACAAGCTAGGTTGCGTGCACCAAATTCTGGGCTTTTCGGTTGCCACCGGATTGCCTTCTACCGAATTTGGAAAGGGTTTGTTCGGGACGCTTCGCGACCCTCGGAACCTTCGCGTAACACCTGGTTACTGGGCCTTGTGTCGAGCCTATATATAGCCTCGTGTTGTACCCAGGTGATCACTCAATTCAAACCCACTTTTTTGAACTCGATCCTAGATCCTCACAGGCAACGTGTAGCAGCACCTGAAGAGTGTTCATCTTCGCGGTAGGGGAGAAGGTCTGGAAGAAGTCAACTCCCTGTCGCTGACTGAAGCCTCTAGCAACGTAACGAGCCTTGAAGACAAGCGGAGAACCCGGCGGCCGCTTCACCCTGAAAATCCGCATGCCATCGACTATGTTCGCCCCAGGAGGGGGAACTGCGACGAGGTAGGTGCCTATGGACTTCCAGGATGCCATCTTTGCGTCCATGGCTGTCTGCGACTGAGAGAAGTACTCACCCGAGATCGCCTCAGCGTAAGAGCGCGGGGTCGGGATGTCTGGTGCATCCGGGCCTCCCTTAGGGGCAAGCAGCATGGCCACGAGATCAGGTGCAGCGGCTGCAAGACACTCAAATTCCTCCTGCCTGTCCTCAAGGACGTTCGTGCCAAGAGCACACTCTCCCCCGATGGACGGAGGACAGACAGACTCAGACTCAGTAACAAGGCTAGCGGCGTAGTCGAGACGACAAGTAGCAGCAAAGCCAACAAGCTCAGCGACTAAGGCAGACGTAGCAGCAGACTCAAGCGAAGGGTCAGTGACAACAGTGGCTAAGAGACGTGTAACAGTAGGACTGGCAGCACGAACCAGGTCAGACTCAGGGTCCGGAACGTGCGGAAGACAGGACGCAAGAGGAGACGGCAGGGGAACACGCTGTGGAACAGAGGAAGGACGAAGTGCCATGGTGTGCGTGCCGGGGACAGGAGGAGGACGCTCACCAGGAACACGGCGACCAGTGCGGACAGCGCGAACAGGCGAGGCAGGACGAGACGCAAGCTCACCACGCTCTGTAAGCGAGGCGGTCTGCTCAATGTAAGGAGATGGAGCAGGTAGTGGGGAGCCTGGCTGTACCGGGAGACCAGTAGAAGACGGGAGGCTAAGAACCTGGCGAAGCACCGAGCTAGGCGGCGGCAGAGAAGACAGTGACGGCGGAGCGAAAAACAAATGTGGCGGTGCAGCACCACCAGCACCAGCTCCTCCAGTACCAACACGTCCAGTACTAGTACCAGCAGCTCCAGGGCCTCCAGCAGCTCTAGCTCCTGCGTCTCCATCCGCAGTGCCTCCAGCCCCAGCAGCGCCACTCCAAAGGCGGCAGTGCTGAGTGTACCACTCGCGTAGCTGCTGCGGCGAGAGAGCACCTCTAGAACCTCCAGGGCGAGCACCTCCAGGACTAGCCGTGCCAGCACCACCAGTACCACCAGTACCGACAGCACCACCAGCTCCGGCAGCTCCAGTACCTCCAGTACGAGCACCTCCAGAACTAGTAGCTCCAGCTCCTCCACGGCCTCCAGTACCAGCAGTACCTCTAGCACCTCCAGACTCAGCAACTCCAGGCTCCGCACCCGCAGGCCCAGCACCCCCCGGCTCCGCACGTTCAGGCTCAGCACCCCCACACTCTACACGCTCAAACTCAGCACCCGCAGGCTCAGCACCCCCAGGCTCCACGCGCTCAGGCTCAGCACCCGCAGGCTCAGCACCCCCAGGCTCCTCATGCACAAGCTCAGCACCCCCAGGCTCCGCACGCTCAGGCTCAGCACCCCTAGCAGCACCAGAGTCACCAGTGACCTCGATAGGCTCAACCAAGGGGAGTGGGTCTACCTCAGACACACCTGAATGAGCAGGACCCTGAGGGGGGAGGGGGTCTACCGGAGGGGGACCTGGAGCTAGGAAGAGCGGCGGGTGGGGGAAGGGGCAGTGCGGTAGGGAAAGAGACGGTAAAAGGGAACCGACTCGTCAAACGTGACGTCCTGAGAGGACAGAACACGGCGCGAGGTGGGGTGGTAAAAGTGCCAGCCAGGCACGTCAGGGGGAAAACCATGGAAGACACAGGGAATGGCGAGGGAGGAGAGCTTGTCCGCGGAGGTATCGTGGACAAAGCAACGAGATCCCCAGACCCGAAACACTGACGCATCGCCAACCTCTCCCATCCAACGCAGTGTCAGCGAGGTCTCCGGCAAGGAGACACGAGGCCAGAGGTTGAGCTGATGCGCAGTGTACCGGACCGCAAACGGCAACAGGAAATCGGGAGCAGCCGCGTGGATCATGGAGGTACGAGCGACCTTCATGACTAGGCCAATGTGGCGCTAAGCAACCCCATTATGCTGCGGAGAGGCCGGAAGAGTGAACGACTGGGTGATGCCCTCCCCACGACAATAGTCCCGCAAGAGGTCGGAGGAAAACTCACCACCTCTGTCAGAGTGCAGACGCAGGGCAGGAAGGTCCGTGTCGAAACGCTCGCGAAGCTGGAGACGGACAGCGCAGATCCAAGGGATCAAAACATCAAGGACCTCCCCCTTGCTGTGCAAGGGGAAGACTGTGGTGTAACGCGGGTAGTCGTCAACATCCAGCAGAAAGTATCATTCGCGGCCCTGGCCCTTGACGCGGGCTGGGCCCGACACGTCCATTGAAGATTCTGCAGGGGAGCAGTCGTCGGGGGAAACGAGGAGGAGTGAGGAGCGGTGCGCTGCCGCCCCTCGACACAGGGAAGGCAAGGAGGGGCAAGGTGGGAGGGGAGGCAGAGACCTGGGAAGACCAGAGATAAGAAGGCGGGAGTGCATGCCACGGAGGCGTGGTAGAGAGGGGTGACCAATACGATAGTGCAGCAGGAGAGTCTGGTGCGACAGGGCGCGACACGAACAGGGGGCTGCTAGCTGACCTGACGCGGACGCAGACGCAGCTACCTGAGGAGGCACAGTAGTCAGTGGGTACAGGCTCGGCCCAGGCCGACGGGTGAAAGTGGCCAGGTGACGGCCCGTCCGTGCACACGTGCAGATTGCTTCACGCTGTCCTCCAGGTTTAAAGGTATCAACCCAAGCATCCTGAAGGACGACGTTGCTCACCAAGTTCGTAGAAAACAAGGGGAGGTGAAGACGTGACAGTGAGCCAGACGGAACCGCCGGACACGGGAGAACAGCGGAGGAACGTGCAAGAACCGGTTCCCCATAGGGGTCAGCCAAAGAGACAGCAAACCGGTGCTGCGAGTGGTGCGACTGTGGAGCTGTCGCGAAAGAAGCAACGGGAAGCACTTGAGTCAAGCGTGAAGGTGTGCAAGGCCTCAGCAGGCACAGTACCAGGGAGAGCTGACTCACCTGCACCTAGAGCAGACTCACTAGCACCTAGAACAGCAGCCTCTATATCTGGGTCGGGCGGCACACACAGGTAACAGTCACCCTCAGCACTAACAGTCAATGCATATTTGGCAGCAAGAATAGCATCATAGTCAATAGCAAAGATATCGACATCACGCCTAAGCAGGTCTGCCCAGCGGGGGAGGTCATGTGCGTCAGGAAACTGTGTGCGCCAGGCGTCATCAAGACGGGAGAAGCAGAGGTACTCGGTGTGAAACTTCCCGCATGTCTGACCAGTGCGGGCACCTGTGCGAATGACATAGGGGCAGCGAACAGTACCCCCAAACGCCCCACGCTGAGCATACCACTCACGAAGCTGCTGGGGCATAAGGGTCTCGCGCGGGCGCTGCTGCTGCAGCTGCCTCTGGCCACCACCAGAGCCTCCCCTTTGAAAGGCTCCACCCCGACCGCCACCACTGCCGCCGCCACCCCTCCCACTGCCGCCACCACCACCGCTGCCGCCTCCACCGCCACCGCTCCCACTTCCGCCACCTCCGCCGCCTCCACTCCCACCGCTACGGCCACTACCGCCACCGACGCCTCCACTCCCGCCACCACTCCCACCGCCACCTTCGCCACCCCCGTCGCCTCCACCACCGCCCCCCCCGCCGCCACCTCCACCACTCCTGCCTCCCTTGCCCTCGCCGCTGCGGCACTTCCCACTAGGAGCAGAAGCAGCGCCGACCTCCTCAGCACCAAGGAAGTCAACAGCAGCAGTAGAAGCGTAGGAGGGGGCACAGGGGGAGGGGGAACACCCCTCAAAGAGGGGAGTGGGAGGAGTGCCACGAGCAGCACCTACAGCAACAATGCTCTTCTCTGCTGCAAGAAGGTGCTTCTCGAAGTCGTCGACAGTGAGGGCGGTAGGGTCAAGAGCCAGAAAGTGGTCCCTGACCGTACGAAGAGAGTCAGGGAGGCGGGTGACTAGGAAGTAGAGTGTGATGTACATCGGGGGCTGGTTCGCGTCTACGAACTCGGCTGGGAGAGCGGCGTGGTAGCGAGCGTCACTAGCGCGAAGGTGGGAGATGAGGTCCTCAACTGTGGCAAAGGAGGACAGCTCTGGGAACAGGTAGGGAAGGATAAGGCGGCTGAGAGCAGCAGTGGCAGAGGAAGAGTAGGCAGCAACTACAGCGGTGTACAGGTCCTTAGCGGTCTTGTGCTGGCCTAAGTGAGCACGTTCAGCTAACGGCAGATGGTTGCGAATAGCTAGGCGGGCAGCAGGGTCACGAGTCTGCCAGTGTGAATGAGTGAGGTTGTCAGCTGTGCCAGAAGGAGCGATCGAGGAGCCAGACGTATGGTCAAAAAGGGAAATGCCGTCTTTAGCATCGGTCATTAGGTACAGTTGCAAGTTATCGAGCCACGTGGCCAACTCTATCGGGCGGCCGTAAGGATCGAACGAGAGGACATTGAGCGTAGCCATAGCTGCAGCGCGGGGCACGGGCAGGCAGAGGCAGAGCGCGGGCAGCAGAGGCAGCGCGCGAGCAGTAGAGGCGGCGCGTTGGCAGGCAGAGGCGGCGCACGGGCAGATAAGGGCAGCGCGCGGGCGGGCAGAGGCGGCGCGCTGGCGGCAAGGGCAGCATGCGGGTCGCAAGGGCTGCAGACGGACGGGGCGCGGGCCGGCAGGGGGTGCGCGCGGGCGGGCAAAGGCAGTGCGCGGGGCTGGCAGGAGCTGCGCGCAGGCGGGCAAAGGCGGCGCGCGGGCCGGCAGGAGCTGCGAGCGCGTGGGCCGGTAGGAGCAGCGCGCGGGCGGGCAAAGGCGGCGCGCGGGCCGGCAGGGGCTGCGCGCGGGCGGGCAAAAGCGGCGCGCGGGCGGCAAGGCAGCGCGCGGGCCGTGCGGGCTGCAAAAGGGCGGCACGCGGGCCTGCAGGGGCAGCGCGCGGGCAGGCAGGGGCAGGGCGCGGGCCGCGCGGGCTGCAGGCGGGTGACACAGCGCAGGGCAGGGCAGGGCGTGCGCGGGCAGGGCGTGCGCGGGCAGCGCGACGCAGGGCAGGGCGACGCAGGGTAGGGCATGAGGTAGCACGGTAACCGCAGTTGATGGTGGGCCCGGAAAAAAAAACAAAAAAACAAAAAAAAAACAAAAAAAAAAAGCAAGAGGCGACGAAATCGTCTTAGGGTTGCGAAGCGATTCGCATAAGCAGCTTATGTTGTACAACCTCTAATACTAAGTATTGCTTTTGTATGCCTACCTACCTTATTGTGCAAAACATTCATAAAGAGTATGAAAATCAGCACTTTTTGCTGCTGTTTTGCAAAACTTTCATATGCAGGGTTAAAACCTGCCACCTCTTGCTTCCGTACCCTAACTCTAACCGTTAGGCTACCATTGCTTTTCAACTTGTACAACAATTTCTAAAAGATATCAAACAATGCGACGAAAGACTTTCAGGACTAGGGTTTCCATGGTTCTCTTTTTTTTCCCGCATTTCTTCACGCTGATCTAGGTTCTTCATAGTCGCCAGCTAGTCACCCTCCACCTACCACAAGGTGAGAAGGTACCTAAACTATAACTAGAACTAAGTTTAGCTAGACTAACCTTTCGTAGTCTCTTAATCCAACCGTTCAAAGGATTGCAAGGAACTTAGGTTCTAAGTCCTTTGTAAAGACTTCATTTGTTCATTGTATTAGATCATGTCCTACGTTTCTTCCTGCATAATCCAACAACTGTTTCTTCTGCTATTCTTCCTTACTTCCTTTCGTTGGTTGCATTCTTACTACCTCGTACTTGCATGTTTTCGTTCACCTCTTTCTCTTCTTCGGTTTAGAACCTTCCTATCGTCCGATCTGACGTAGTATCGTTGCTTAAGGCCTAATTTCTCAAATGGTCCGTTCATTATGTGTAACTATCTGTTTTCTTTTCTTTCCCTTCATGTTTATCCCCCTTTCCCCTCTCCCCCCCCCCCCCCCCCTCTCTTTCCCTCCTTCCCTTACTTGAAGCTCGCCCTTTCTCCATCAGTCTCACATGATACTATTGGGAAATTGTGTGGTTGCTACTACCGTATAAGATACAAGGTATGTTCACTATCTAGCATCTCTTACCATCTTCCTGATCTCTCCTATTCCTTCATCTATTTCTATGTTTTCCCGTTCCTTGAATCATAGTTCTCGTTTGCTTTTCTCTTTCCAGTTCGTCCTTACTACTTTGCATAACATATATTTCCCTAGTTGTACCTTGGAATTCTCTAAATCAGCATATTGTTTTCCTTGTTATTCGTGTTGTTCTCGTATTACATTTTGTTATTCTTGCCTTCATTGTTTTATGTTGTCTTCCTTTGTCTCTTAACCACCTTTCTCTCTCTTTCTCCTGATTATATCTTTCTCTCCTAGCCTTCGTTGAATAAAGACGTCTAGACTTTGACAAAAACACTTCTTGAATGGCCGTTATTTGCGTATCAAGCAAATTTCCATAAACGTTTTAGGCCGCTCGTAACGTCTACAAGTATGCTCGTATTGTTCATCGCACATTTTTTAGTGTTGACTATCAAAGTCGTATTTCCTTTCCCTCCTTTCATCATTTCAGTTGCTATGCTGTCCTTTTCTATGCTAAAGAGTAGTGACAGAGAACGCGACAAGAGTAGCATAACGTCATCGTTGTTGTATTTCACATTTTCGTTCAATTCCAGTTAAAATCCTTCACCTCTCCCCCGTTTCCTCTTTTCCCCGTTTGTTCTATATTTTCAGCTTGCTCTAGCATTCAGAATATCAAGTCACAATGTGGAAAGGTGGACGATATCGTCCTAGTGGCGGCTTGTAGAATCCATTAATTTGTGTCCACTCATTTGCCTTGTATATTTGAAGTTGTCGGTTTTATTGCGTGTGCGTATGTGTCTGGTATGTGTGTGTGTGCATGCAACCATCCATGTTCATTTACACATATCATCATTGCAATAACAATGCATGTCTGCGGATTTTAAAAAGGTCAATCAGGTCTATCATTTCATTAGAAGGTTCATTGGCGCGCCTGTCGGGAGCCCACTTGAACTGGAGATGATAGTTTACCATTTTTTTAGAGTTCACAGATTGTGTTGTTTCATGTGACTGCTGATTGTTCAAAGATTATGCTATTAGCTCCCCCCCATGCTAGGCAGGGGATGCGGTAGCATAGTTTTTGGGCCGTTAGCTTTCACCCATTTACATCATTATATATATGCATCATGGATTGCCTAAAATAATCGTTATTTATACATCAAGCACAATGCATATATTTACCATCATATCATTTATTATCATAGTATATTATATTCATTAAATATCATTATATTCATCTACATTCACTAATCATTATATTCATCTCTTCATCTTATGCGCATAATATTCGGTGGTAAATCGCAGCATAATAAATCACAGAAACAATCTATCATAGTTATCCAAAAGATAACTATCACCATATGAATATGATTGAACTAGAGAGGAACTTCTATGTAGGTAGTATTTAGAGCGCTTTTTTTTCACATTTTATTTTAAAATAAATAAATAAAAAATGTGAAAAAAAAATTACCAAATCGATCGCAATAGGTTGCTTCGCAACAAAAAAAAAAAACGGTCCTACAGACCTAGTGCTCTGAAACCATGTCAGAAACTATCAGGCAGGAATGAGTTCACTAACAGGGAATGAAAGTACAAGTACCAAACCTATACTTTATATGTAAATCACTACAGACTACAACATATAAATCAGTTTTGACAAAAACACCCGTATTAAGGACACCCCTGTCTTCAATTCAACACTATCTTCTATCCGGGTGATGACGGTAATTCATGGCGAGGCGACCACTGCCCTTGGGAAGAATGTGATGGGGCTAAAACCAGTTTGAAGTATTCGTTTGAGTTTTACCCTACAATGCCTAATGTGATAAAAACATTTTGATTCGCTTATAGACACTTAGAGCGTGTTCCTACGGCCTCTAGTCAGACTAGCCTCTTGTCAGACTCGAGTAAAACACTACAATTTCGGATTGAACAGGCTCTTTAATTGACGTATTTTGTTGTTTGGCGAAGTGCTCTGCAAAACGCGTGGGTGACGTGGCACTGCGCAACGCTCCCACAAAGTTGCAAAGGAACAATTGCGAGTCCTGACAAGTCACAGGCGATTGAAACGTGCGTTTGGGGGCTGAAAAATATTTCCGTCATCACCCGGATATAAGACAGTGTTGAATAGTAGACAGGGGTTGTTGAGAAGAAACGAGGAATGGAAAAATGACTAAGTGAAAGTTGGGTACAAATGTAAACCCTAGAAAACTGTACCCCATATGTGCTACCCCACTATAGCCTACAGTAGCTATGTCATATAAATCTGACACACCCCCATAGGCAAAGTGGGGGAGAACAAGGGGTCACAAGACCAGTCAAGCAAAGCAAAGCAAGCTCAGGGTGGATCACAAAGTCACCACACATTCCGAGCACAAGTTCAAGGCCACAAGGCCAGTTCACATGCAGGATTACATATATATATAAGGGTAGACAAGCAAGAGCAGGTGTATATATATATGCAACAGTACAAACAAGGTCAAGGGGTGAGCAAGTGAGGCAAGGTAGGCACAAGACCCAGCTGAGTACAGAAGCGCTGATGATCACAAGGCGCAAGTGCCTTGGTGAAGATATCAGCAGTGTTGGCCTCAGAGGCCACGTACGCAAGACGCAGCTGACCACGCTGCTGCAGCTCACGAGCAAGAAAGTAGCGGAGAGCAATGTGCTTCGTTCTGTGCTCCAGTCGCTGCTCCCGACACAAGGCCAGCATGGCCTTGTTGTCTACGTACAGCACTGGAGGAGAACGAGGCGGCTCTCCGAGGTCAGTCAGCAGGTAGGTGAGCCAGCGAAGCTCCTGTGCAGCCATGGCTCCTGCGTAGATCTCAGCCTCACAACTGGAGCCGAGAACAGAAGACGAGCGAGTAGCCCGCCACGAAACAGAGCCGGAACCAAGGCTGAAGGTGTAACCCTGTGACGACCGCTGCGTAGCCTGGTCGTCAGCCCAAGAAGCGTCTGCGTGCCCAGTAAGGACCACTGGACTCTGCCCTCCAAGCACAAGCCCCATGCCCGACGTACTGCACAAGTAGCGCAACACCCTCTTTGCTGCAGCCATGTGCTCCGGTCTGTGTCTCCCAGGAGCAACATAGCGTGCAAGAATGCTAAGAGGGTATGCAAGGTCAGGTCGTGTGCAGGTCATCAGGTACATGAGGCAGCCAACAAGCTCTGGGTACGGGCCACTCGACTCTACGGACTCATCCGAAGGCAGAGCTGAGAGCGAGTGGTGAGTAGGCAGAGGAGTGGCCTGAGGCGAGGAGTACGTGAAGCCGAAGCGCTGAAGGACCTGCTGCACCATGTGTGACTGAGTCAGGGTAATGGTGTGGCGTGCTCTGTCCCGAGTGATCTGCAAGCCAAGGTAGCTGCGCAGTTCACCCAGGTCAGTGCACGTGTGTCTCTTCTGCAGCTCGGACTTCACGTGGGCTAGTCCAGCAGTGTCAGCTGTGGCAAAGACCAAGTCGTCGACGTACACGAGGATGTAGAACGGCGGCAAAGAAGTGTCGGTGCGCAGAAACAGCGACGGGTCGGCAGTAGAGGGAGCAAACCCAAGAGCTGCAAGTGTAGTCCTCAGTGTGTCGTGCCACTGACGCGGTGCCTGGCGGAGACCGTAGACTGGCCGCCGTAGGCTCCACTGGGTGCCAGGAGGAAAAGACCCAGTGAAGCCAGGTGGGCGACGCAGCCAGATCTCCTCGTGCAGGCTGCCCTGCAAGAAAGCAGTGCTGAAGTCAAGAGAGTGTAGCTCGTAGTCACGGTGAGCAGCTACGTGCAGCAATACCCGAAGAGTGGTCATCTTCGGGGTGGGAGAGAAGGTCTGAAAGTAGTCAACTCCCTGCCGCTGACTGAAGCCACGAGCCACGTAACGCGCCTTGAAGACAGGCGGAGAACCCGGCGGTCGCTTCACCCTGAAAATCCACATGCCACTGACGATGTTCGCCCCAGGAGGGGGAACAGCGTCAACGTAGGTGCCTGTGGACTTCCAGGAAGCCATCTCTGCGTCCATAGCTGCCTGCCACTGAGAGGAGTAGGGACCCTCTATCGCCTCCGCGTAAGAGCGCGGAGTCGGGATGTCAAGTGCATCCGGGTCTCCCTCAGGGGTAAGCAGTACGGACACGAGATGAGGTGAAGCAGCGGCCAAGCACTGGAACTCCTCCTGCCTGTCCTCAAGGACGTCCGTGCCAAGGGCACACTCACCCCCGACGGACAGAGGACAGACAGACTCAGACTCAGCAACAAGACTGGCGACGTAGTCTAGGCGACAGCGAGCAGCAAAGTCGACGAGCTCAGCAACTAGAGCAGACGCAGCAGTGGACTCAAAGGAAGGGTCAGTGACAACCGTAGCAAGGAGACGCGTGACAGTAGGACTGGCAGCGCGAAGAGAGTCCGACTCCGGGTCGGCAAGAGTAGGAAGAGAAGACTCAGGAGGAGAAGGTAAAGGGGCATGCAGAGGAGCAGTGGACAGACGCAGAGACATCCGGTGCGTGCCAGGGACAGGAGGAGGACGCTGACGCGAACCGCGACCACTAGTGCGAGCAGCACGGACAGGCGACGCAGGGCGAGACGCAGGCTCACGACGCTCAGCAAGACCTCCAGTAGGACCAGTGTAGGGAGACGGAGCAGGCAGTGGGGAGGCCGGCTGTAACTGTAACTGCGACGGGACAGGCTGTGGACACTCTAAGGGAGGAGGAGGACCAGTAGAAGGCGAGAGACCAAGAACCTGCTGAAGGAGCGGAACGAAGTACGGCCGAGGCCGCGCGGCGACTCCAGACACAGGAGGGACAGCACCAGCACCCGCAGGGGCAGCACCAGCACCAGTAGCAGCTCCAGCTCCAGAACCCCCGCTGGGGTGAGCTGTCTAGGGCGGGTGTAGCTGTCTTTGACCTTGACTTTGATGCTATTCTTGCTGCCGTGTATACTGTGACTATTAGTGATGAGGGTGACTGTTACCGGTGTTTTCCGCCCGACCCGGGCATTGAGACTGCTGCTCTAGGTACTGGTGAGGCTGCTGCTCTAGGTGCTAGCGAGGCTGCTGCTCTAGGTGCGTCTGCTCCCTCAGGTGCTGGTGAGTCTGCTCTCTCAGGTTCTGCGTCGGCTTCGGCCTCCCACACCTTCACACTTGACTCGGGGGCTTCTCGCTCCTTCTTTCGAGACCGCACCACACTCACGCCGCTTGGCCGGCCAGTTGCGGTCTCCCTGGCAGACCCCTCTGGGGCTCCTGTCCTTGCTCACTTCTCCACTGTCCTCCCGTGTCCGGCGGCCCCCTCTGGCACCCTGTCTGGTCTCTACCTCCCCTCGTTCTCTACCTACAGTAGCTATGTCATATAAATCTGACAGTTGTCTACTATACGGGTGTCTCTTATAAACAAGCTAGCCTCATTATAAGACACCTATTTGTGTGTATGAGATAAGACATATATGTCTTATAATCGAAACTTCAATAAATTATAGCGAAAATTGAAGTACCGCGTACTTTTTTACCCTTGCGAAGCGCGAATTCTTCCACGCGCTGACCCAGGACCTACCAAATTTGCCCCTGCAGGTGTTCTCCATAACGTGGCGTCTCGGGCAGAGGTTGTCGAAGTGGCACCTTCGCAACATCCACACGCATTATGAGAAACTCTTTTTTAAGAAGTACGGAAAATATTTCTAAGTAGTTTAAAAAGTTCCCATTTATAAGACTTATAAGACACCCTAAACCATCCTGTTTACAAGATAACTCAAGCATTTTTGCCCGTGTACGAGATAAGACATATATGTCTTATATCCGGGCGATGACGGTTGTATGCTTCATACCCGACAAAACAGTGTCCTTTCGCCGAAACAGTGTTTCAACCATTTCCTGACACTGGTTCGCCGAAACAGCACGCACGTGTGAAAGGTTCGCGCGACCAATTCGTCGCGCTCGCGCAGCACTGGTTTATGTTCAAGTCTGAAAGCTGTGTTTATAAAGAAATCGCTCGAAGCACCAAGTCTGATCAGAGGTCAGCCTGATAGGGGCCCGTAGGAACACGCTCTTAGTGTGAGAGAAGCTGACTTGAAAAAAAAAAGGTTAATTTGGATTGCCTAACGCGTTTGTGCGAGAGAGAGAAGCTGATTTTCACAGTTGATCACTACAGACCAGGGCAAATTTTATCAGTGTAAATCACCCTGATACCCTGATTATCAGGGTGGTTTTTGGTAGTCACACTGATGGCCTAGGGTAATTTTTTCGGGAGCTAGAATTTTCCTGATATGCCAGGGTTTATATTTAAGGCACACTGATGACTCAGGGTTACCTATTTCATAACGGGTTTTACCCTGAAGCGAGTAAACCCCCCCCCCCTCCCCCTCCCCCCCCCTCCCCACCCCACCCAAACTTCCCCCTAACCCGCTCCCCCCCAATTCGCCCTCGCACTTCTGTCCCGCTAAACATTGAGAAGTATATTAAAACAACCTACCGACATACTCACGTTGCAGTGGCTCGGTCGGTAGATTGGACTTCGCAGGGAAGAAGACTCGGGATCGAGTCCTGTAGTCCTGTTTTTGTTTAGAACTTCAGTAGAAAAACTTCATCAGGGTATTGAAAATTGTTACACTGTGGCCTAAGGGTAAAATTTTTGAAACTATGGAAAACCCTGATGAAAAAGAATTTTCCCAAGGGGTCACACTGATAATCAGGGTTTTGCTAAGGTGCAGGACTGATGATAAGGGTTGCTTGAAACAAAAAATTAGCCCTGCTACAGACCTTCTTCGACAGCAAAAAAAACCCCTGTGACCCGAATGGCGTGTAGAGAGCAAATTGGATTCCATTGCACTATTGAGCCAGATACATGAGAGCAAACGAGAGTGCAGAGCATTCTGATACAATCGCACCCTCTCCTTCACCCTCCACTGCCTCTGCACAGTCAGCACACAAGACACCCACCCAGCGCACGCCTTGCAGACATCTACACGAAGGTGTTGGGGCGGGAGGCCTTGTAGGTGGTCTTGAGGGAGCGCGAGGAGGCGCGCACGGAGCGGTTGGGCAGAGGGAAGCGGATCTTGTCGCTGATGAACTGCAGCGTGTTGACTCGCTTCACCTTGTCGTCCGGCACCTCCGCTGTCTTGATGATCTGGTGGGGTAGGAGAGAGGGGGGAGGGGGGGGGGGAGAGAGGGGGGAGATAGATGGGAGAGGGGGAGGGGCACAGTGGGCGGAGAGAGTAGGACGACAGCAGGGAGAGAAGGGAACGAGTGAGTGGAAAGGAGGGGATGGATGTTGCTAGACTCAACGATCGTTGACGGTCTAAAAGGATCGGTGAAAACAGCTTGCTGCACACCCCGATTACCCTGGATGTAGTGAATGCACGCGTGCACAACCACCGATAACCACCCACCACATTCCATTCCACCGCATCATGGAATCCTGCCCCACCACACCACCTTGCCGTGATCCATATGGCCACCTACTCACAACAGCCCCCCACTGCATCATCCCATCCCACTGCACCGCACTGCCGTGACTGCCCTGTACGCAGTGGGAGTGCGTGCAGCCAGCTTTTCAAAACACCCCATCCCACCGCATCCCACCCCACCACACAGGACCCCACCGCATCCTACCGCACTGAACTGCCTGTTTTTAACGGACCTGGATGCCGTGGAAGCGCACGCGGTGGCGGGAGGCCATCTCGTCGTACATCTGCTGCACGGCGCCGTTGAGCGTGGTGTCGCGGTACTCCTTGTACATGTTGTGGTACCCCGTGCGGCTCTGGTACCGCACCCACATGCCGTAGTTCTTAACCACCGTCGGATTCTTCTCAAAGATCTGAGATTTTGGCAAGGAAAAAGAGAAAAAGGGGGACGAAAAGAGAGGAAGGGGGGGGGGGGGGGGGGGGGGGGGGGGGGGGGGGGGGTGGGGGGGGGGGAAGAAATAGGGGAAAAAGGGGAAGGGAGGGGGCATGGGTTGGGAGAGGAAGCAGGTGAAGCTTGTGAGGGCGAGAGGTTGAGATAAGGAGACGGTCAAGTAGCTGATGAACTGGTTTAGGTGTCTTTCAGACAAATGCCTCGATGTGTCGTCAGTGCCTGCAGGCTACGACTCGTCATCTTAATAGTTTCGTCATCCTCAGGACACACAACGTAACGTGGCACCCAGAGGGTCTAAATCAGCCTTGTGTTGAACTAGGAGGATAAGGGTGATGATCCAACATGGAAAACAGATAGAGAAAAAAATGATACTGAGAAAACTGGAGCAGGATTCTTTCAGACAAATGCCTCGTTGTGTCGTCAGAGCCAGTCGGCTACGACTCGTCATCTTAAAAGTGTTTGACATCATCAAGACAATGAAGCTCCTGGCACAGTACCCCGAAACAGCAGTCCACACAATACCTTGGTGAAATGAAGGTGAGGATCACAGGGAAACAATCAACGAGCAGAACGAAAACTCGACCGGATATCTTTCAGACAAATGCCTCGTTGTGTCGTCAGAGCCTGGTGGCTACGACTCGTCATCTTAAAGTGTTTGACATCATCAAGACAGTAAAGCTCCTGGCACAGTACCATGAGAGCGCTTGATACCATACCTTGATAGATTGAATGATGATGAGGGTCAGGGATCATCAATGCATGATCAGAACGAGAACAAGACCGGATATCTTTCAGACAAATGCCTCGTTGTGTCGTCAGAGCCTATCGGCTACGACTCGTCATCTTAAAAGTTTTTGACATCATCAAGAAAGCCGTGAACTCTTGCTGTTCCAACTACTGGTGCTTGGGAATAGCAGGATGGAGAAACAACCAGATGATCTAAGCCAATGAGCGAACTGAGAACAAGAAAAGGGAAAACGAGATACGGAGTCGGTGCCTTTCAGCCAAATGCCTCGTGTTTGTCGTCAGAGCCAATCGGCTACGACTCGTCATCTTGTTAGTGTCGTCATCACCAAGACATCCACTCGACTCGACTCGACTCGTGCACATGGTGCATTGCTGCGATACCTGACCAAGTACTCGGACAGTACCTCGTAGACTGGGAAGAAGCATGCGAAAAGGAGGGTAGGGGAAGGACTAGAACCATAATTCCTCAGAATCAGATCCGATGTCATTCAGACAAATGCCTCGTGTTTGTCGTCAGTGCCTGCAGGCTACGACTCGTCATCTTAATAAGTTTTTGTCATCATCAAGACATCGAAGGTTCAGTAACGTACCTTGAAAAAAAAGGGGTAGATGAGTACGAAGGTGGCGGAATGAGGACAAGGGATATCAATAAAACTGGACCGGGTATCTCTCAGACAAATGCCTCGTGTTTGTCGTCTCTGCTCGCGAGCTACGACTCGTCATCTTAATCGTGTCGTCATCATCAAGACACCAGTCCAAACACGGTATACGTTAGCTAAACTCGGGATAAAACGGAGTAAGTACGAACGACTTGCTGCACACATGGGTAAGGAGATCGATAAAGCTGGAGCGAGCGTCTTCCTGGCAAATGCCTCACGTTTCTCGTCCCACTATTCGGCTACGACCCGTCATTTGCTAATATTCGTCATAAAAACGCCCTCCTACAGTCAGTCGCCGTAGATCAGCGACAATGTAACGCAGCGGCTACGGCTCATCTCTCGTTTACCTTCTACATCGGTTTCGGATCGACGGCAATCCTAAAATCTTGCTCTGACGCTTATCTAATTTCACAGTGACGAGGATCGATTAAGGGCTCCAATTGGTCGGGGGAGAATCTTTCAGACAAATGCCTCGTGTTGGTCTTCACGGCCTGACGGCTCCGACTCGTCATCTTGAATGGTTCGTCATCCCCAAGACACTCTCACTCCCACTCGGCCACAGCCCCTATCGTTAACGGCTACGACGCCGTTGGTCCGTCTCACACAGGCTGTTCCTGAAAGCCAGGGTCGTTAAACCCTGAACGCTCAAATAGAAACTGTCGCGGTTCTATCTCCACACTGCTGCGCAACAACAGCAGTTGTCAGACAAAACCCGCGCGGTAAGAAACAACTCAAAAGCAGACTCCACTCACTCCATGCCTGTAAGGTGTGACATCTCCGACAACCGGCCTCACGCTCTCAGCCTACCCGGCTAACGGCTGGCAACGACTTGCGTGGCAACAACGCACTCCCCAGTACAATGATTCGGAGAAAATCCGAGGAAGAAGAGGCCGCGAAGAGCTAATGTGAAGCACATACCCGAACCAATGACCAAACTATACCCCTTGTGAAATGTGGAAACCCAACCTTACAGAAGATGGTATACCTGAATGGAGCCCAACACTCGCGTCGTCAATCCCCATTGAACACCCGTGAAATTACCTCTTGAACTTACTACTCACCTCGTTGATAGCTAGGACTTGACCGTGAGCCTTCTTCACTCTACGCAGCTGACTCAAGAAATACCTGCGGATACAACACAAGGGAGTGGAGGGGAGAAGGGGGGGAAGGGGAGATGGAGCGACAGTCTGAAACTCACGCCAACACTTATAACTGAATTTGATTTGCGAATCAGCAAACTATTCGGCTGAAGAGGTTTCATAAAAGGTGCATGAAACGGAATGTCGCGACTTCAGCAGCTTGGGACGTTCCAAAGGTGTCTCAAATCGAAATCCAGCTACGATCTATTCTTCATAAGCCATCGACCGCTTCCGCCAAAGGCTACGCCAGGGTCCAACCAGTGGCTGGCCGCGAGAAACGTCAAGAGCTACGCGGACTCAACGCGGCAGGTGCTCGGCCCACACGGACGACGCGAATCGGAGCAAGCTGATCGAAATAAAACGTCTCATCTACGGCGGGGTGGCTACAGAGATGGATCGGCGCTAGGCTAACGAGAAACCATGGCGTCCCACGAACATTACTGCGACACGGTACGACATAGCCCTAACTTCCGTGCGCGAAGCTGCTCTCGACCAACCCACTCTGCGCATCCAGCCTCCGAGCTCCCAGCTCGCTAGGATTCCTCTCACAAGTCAAGCTCCCCCAGCCCCCATGCTCCACAACGGCAACCAAACAGCCATCTCAGCCTCCTCCCCCCTTCTCCGATCGACACTTCATGTTCTAGTCTACACGCCAGCTCGCACGCCGATCCCAGGCAGTCCTAGCGCGCCACGCCAATCCATCCGCCAACCAACAGCTGCGACGAGCGTCTCGACTGCATCAACACTGTGCGCACCCCACCAGCGCCACTGGACTCCGTCTCCGTCTCAGCACCTCGTATCGCGCTTGCCCGCGTAGACCACTCACCAGAACTTGCTCTTGGCGCGCACTTGGTCGATGGCCCACAGCTTCATGCGGTAGATCTTGGGCGTGGGGTCGTTGGGGCTCGGGTTCATGCGCCCCACCACATGGTACTGGTGGAACTGCACGCACCGCACGGCGCGGCAAGGGGGGAGGGGGGAGGACGAACCGGGGGGAAGAGGGGTTGGGGACGGGAAAAGGGGGGAAGGGGGGAGGAGAGGGGGAACGGGGGGGAGAGGAGGGGAGAAGATGGGGCGGCGTGGCGAAGGAGGGTTGTCATGACGAATAAGACGGCGACGTGGTGCCGGTGGAGCGCTAAGAGAGCGTAGGGGAGGAATGAGGCGAAACGGAATCTAACGGATGGTGTGGCTCCTCTGGAGGTTCGTAACACCGTATCGCGCAAAACGGCGCGTAAGGCAAGCAGGTGCCTCAAGATTTCCGAAACGGTGCGCGCTTCAGCATCCCGAGAGCAGGACGAGGGAGGAACACCTAAACTTAGAAACAATTGTTAAACGAAGGAAAATTGCCGGCGCTAACAGGAGGCAGCTACAACCGTTGGGAGCTGAATCCGATGCGGTCAGCAAGGTACATCGTAACGACGACGGATTAGGCGACGCGTACTAAAAGGTACTATTGGAATACGCACCCGGTACTTCACCATGGTTACAAGGAGGGTCTGTTCAACAAGGAGGAGGAGAGGGAGGAGGAGAAAAGGAACGGAAGCGGTGAAGGGAGAAACTTGATGGGCCGGTCCCAGCAGGTGTAGTGGCAGGCAAGGTGGGAAGACCGGGCAGCTGCGAGGGAGAGGTGAAGTGAGGAGAGCTTGTGGTGGGAGGCAAGGCGAGCCGAGGTGGGGTGAGGTTGGGGAGGGAGGGGAGCGGAGAGTGCCGGGAGAAAAGTGGGCGAGGGGAAGAATTGATGCAAGCGGATGTTGTGGATTGAAGCGGAAAGAAAGTGGGCGGAGCGGGGAAGAATTAGGGTTGTGGCGGGAGGAGAATGGCTGAGGTGGGGTGGGTGTAGGTCCAAGTGTTTGCTGAGGGGGGAAACTGCGATGACGCTTTTGGGATTCGCTCATGCCCTGCCGAGGAGTCAACCTTTCAATTCAACTCAATATCTCGTACCTGTTTTGTTTGAAGCTGCGCGGTATTTATCTTGAACTTCAATGTAGTAACGAATCATTCTGTTCAAAGCCATTTGTTGCTGAGCCTTGGTTGTCAGAACTGAGCGCGCCAGGCGGCACGTGCTGCCTACCCACTGAGGAGCTCCTAAATATTCGAACGACAACCAAAGACGTCGATGCCTCGTCCACGCGCTCAGTCGAAGATAGTGTTTTCAACAAAGCCTCGCGGCCCGCTCGCGGCGCGTCGCTCCGCCACAGCGCTGAACCTCCTCGTTTTTCTCTTCGTTTCGGCTCTGGTGGGATTAGTGATTTTTGCTCGGCGCCGCATTTCGAGTGAAGTGTCGACACGAGCACAAGAGCTCCCGTTAAAGTCACGTCTCTCAACCGATACTGCACCGAGGTCTGTAGATTCTACATCTGTGAAATCGAGCAGCATCCAGCCAGGCAGCGACGAGTTCAGCAGCTCCTCCTCTTCCCTCCAACCGCATTCCGCCCATTATCATCCCCTCCATCTCCGGAGCCTCTTACCCGCCGATTTTTTCGCCCCTCGCGTCCCGCCCACCGTTTATCCGCGTTCTGCCGACCCGCACTTCCCGCAATCTGCGGCAAATCCTCAAAATGACACCAACACAGCCAGCCTCGGCAGGGAGCAAAATCGCGCGCGCAAGCACCGCCGCCGCCGCCGCCGACGACGCATTGGCGGCGGGCGCAAAAGCGGGTTGTGTATTGCGATCGCGTCTTCCCCGCGCCCGGATCCGCGGATGATCCGCGCGCCGTGGTTCACCGTCACGAACCTGCTCAAGGCGCTCGACGCCAGGCGCGCGGGGGCGCGGCCGCGCGGGCCGAAGAATTGGCGCGCATTCGCGGAGAGGGGCGCGGGGCTGTTCGACCGGGCCATGCGCGTTGTGGTGTACAGCGGGGGATGCCACGTGCGGGATGTGCGGAAGATGGCGGAACAGGTGGCGGAGGGAGAGGAGGGGAAGAAAGAGAAGGGTGGACACGATAGCGGGTCTGTGAGTGGGGTCGAGCGGAACAAACGTGCAGGGGAAGAGAAAGGTGCATCTTCTTCCTCCTCCACCACCACCTCCTCCCCTCCTCGCTTCCACATCCCAGCCTCCTACGATCTCGCTGCTCACCGCCTCACCCGTGCCACCAACGTCTCCCTCGCCTCCACGCGCGCCCTCGTCGCCACACTCGCCACCGCCGCGCGCCTCAACCCGCTCGCTGACCCCCAGACCGCCGCCATCCGCGCCACTTCCGCTGCCCTCGCCCTCCCCATCGACATCCTACCCGCACACCCGGCCATCTGCGCCCTCCTAGACGACCCACTTCTGCTACTTAACAAAGTGTCGGCGGGAGTGGTGGAGAGCGAGGGGTGGGAGCGGTGGCGGTGGCATGTGAAGCTGGCGATGGACACGGTGCACGTGGTAAGGCAGTGCGCGCACACGGGCGCGCGCATGGTGCTGCTGCTGCAGGATGACGTGGTGCCAGCGTGGCAGTGGGACGTGGGGTTGGAGCGGTTCGTTGCCGTGGACCTGCCACGAGTGGTGGGCGCACGGGAGAGAGCAGAGGAAGAGGGGAGAGAGAGGAAGAGGGGAAGGGACGGGACGCAGGAGGGGGGACAGGGGAGGGAGCAGGAGAGGGAGGAGGAGAAGGCGCAGGAGAGCAAGAACGGGAGGTTGGGAGCGGTTGAGAGTGGCAACAAGGGCCGTGGCTCGCACTCGAGATACCCTGTCTGGGACGTGCTGTCGTTGTACTACCCACAGACGTATGGGTGGAAGCTGGCCCACGGGGCGGAGTACCCAGTCCCTTGCTGCGCCCAGGCGCTGCTGCTGAACGCGTCCACGGTGGGTGGGCTGCTGGCGCACGTGGAGGCGGGGCTCATGCGCGCGCCCCTCGACCTCCTCATCCATGAGTACCTCCTCTCTGGTGCTGTCCGGGAGGACGGTGGTGATGGGAGTGGAGGCGGTGGTAAAGGTGGTGGCTTGGGTGATAATGAGGGTGGTGGTGCTGGTGAAGGGCGTCGTCCGAGGGCGTATGTGCACATCCCGTCGCTCTTCCAGCACATTGGGGTTGTGAGGACGAATGTGCTCAAGGGGAACCAGGGCCACAGCGACAAGCGGTTCCGGCCGGACTATGTGGAGGAGCCGTATAGGAGCGTGGAGGAGGTGAGGGATGAGTGGCGGAGGAAGGAGGAGATGGAAAAGGAGGAGCGTGAGTTGATCAGAAAAAGGGCTGCTAGGATACGAAAGTACCATACGCAGCCAACAGGTGGAAAGGTGGCTGGTGGTGCTACGATATAGGTGATGCTCTGGGGGAACTAGAGAGTGAAGGGAGTTGGTGAAAAATTGGCGTGGACGGAGGTTGATTTCTCAACGTGGATACGCCAGCCAGTCCATGTGGAACGTCCAAAAGCAAAACAATAACTGTTCAGCTCATACTTAGGTCAGCATCGTCCATCCCCTTTGCTTTGAAGACTTCACGATTTGGGCTCCGATTGGCATTATTGCAATTTTGCATAAATCTCGTTGGGATGTAGTTCACACAATGAATGCAGTTGGAGTGTAGCTTACGGAAGTATCGAAGAATATCCGTTGAACTTCACCCCCTTCTTCAAAGTCAAAGTTGCAGAAGCGGGTACGACGCATGCACGAAGGTCTAGGGTTTGGGAAAAGATCAACCAGGGGCCGAACATTGCCAGAGGAGTGTTCAAAGTAGGGCCGGTAAATCTCGACCGTAGGATTTCAGCCCAGAGCTGCCCAACCGACTTGGCGAACAAGCCGAACCGGAAGTAAACGACATTTGCTAGAAGAACCAAATTGTGTATTCATGTTTTTTTATTGAGGGTTTTGACCTCCGTCTACTACAGCGCGCGCGTCGCCTTCTTCTGGAAGTAAAGTTCAGCGGATCAAATCGTGAGTACGTATAACATATTATATTCTGGGTGATAAATATCACCTACCCGATCGTAGACGTACTGGAAAAAAATATATTACCCATTCGGAAACAGATGCGACTCGGGAGGCATCAACCCTAAATACCAGGAAGTTATCCGTTTTAGGGTTGACCCATCCCGAAAATGCATCCAGGTTCCCTAAGAGTTGTGGTTTTTTTTGGCTGCCCTAAGAGTTTCCAGTAGAGTCGGCTCGCTAAACGACACGCGAGCGAAAATGCGAGCCGGTACATGCCACTAATAACATAACTACGTGCAATAAAGGAAGCCCCTATGTTAATCCCTCTATGCGCAGCGGTTTGGGAAGTTCCGGGCCTCTCGGCCCCTGGTCGATCACCCCTCTGGCACTGTTCGGCCCCTCGTTGATCTTTTCCCCTAGGGTTTCGCCAGCCGTCGCTTGTACGGCACTTAAGCGTCGCCCGCAATCACACGCCACATGTAACGTGTTACGTGAACCTAGAGATCGTCTAGGCAAGGGGAAAGGAAGGGATGCAGCGCGAATGGCCGAACCTGTGCGAGTCAGAGATAGCCTCTTGTTGTGTGCTCCGATATAGCCCACGAGTCTTGAGCTGCGCTACAGTAGAGTGCACCAGAGAAAGGGGCTTGGGTTGGATTCAGTCCGTCCCTTCCTCACTGTCCTTGTATGGCCGTCTGTCACCAGTATTTGTCTGACCTAGTTGCGACGAGCCCAGTGTGATTTGACAATTCTGCGGGACTCTCGAGTCTCGACCGCAGACCTAGTTGCTAGGAGTGAACCAGCGCCAGATTTCGCCAACGATATTAGTGACTGCGACGGAATAAGGCTTAGAAATCTGACGCTTGACATACTCGGAGTACCACAGAGCTTAAGAGGCGGTAACCTTTAATAAGCGTCCGATTTTTTCCTTTCACTTCGTTTAGCATTTATTTCAGGCGTATCTGCAGTTTCACAGCCGACCGCCTGCCTGTATCCGCAGTATCCTCGTTCGGGGATTTGTAATAAGAAGCGGCGTTTCATATCTATATTTTGTTTTCGTTTCGCTCTCCGGCTAATCAGAATGTCGGACAGCGAGGAGGACTACTACCAGGACTCGGAGGAGGAGGAGCAGGTGGACGACTCGGACGACGACGAGGACTATGGCTTCGACGATCCGGACGTTGACGACGACGATCCCGCGCTGCGACCTAGACAGGTGGGGCTAAGGCTGCGACTCAGGCAGGTGCGGCTAGGGACAATTTAGGAGACTTTTGAGTCGACTCATCACGACGTCGACGACGACGATCCCGTGCTGCGACCCAGACAGGTGCAGCTAGGGTTAAGTTAGGTTGCTTCAATGGGCGAATTCCGATTCCGGTGGCCAGGCGTGGAGGTGCTTTGTAGCGCCTCGTGGTGCTCGTTATTCGGGAATTAGTCCGTCGTGGTTATCATTTCCGACGTCCCTACTCGCTCCCAACCACAACCTTGCAGAAGCATCTGAGAACGACAGAACCTCTTTTGGTTTCTTTCTTTCTTTCTTTCAATGCTTCTTTGTATGCGATTTCAATAACTGTGTAATACACGGAGCAGGTGCGGTACAAGATTCTATCGGAGAAGGACATTCTGCAGCGGCAGCAGGAGGCTGTGTGTCGACTCAAAAACAGCAGCCCGTTGTGCCCCTTCTTCCTATTTCCCATCATATGCGAAATGGACTCTGCAATACACGGAGCAGGTGCGGTACAAGATTCTGTCGGAGAAGGACATTCTGCAGCGGCAGCAGGAGGCGACTGGCGACGTGGCGACGGTGCTCTCCATCCCGCTCGACGACGCCGCCATCCTGCTCCGCCACTTCAAATGGTCAGTCGCTTAGAATGGTGAGTCACTCACTTGATTGAAATGGTCACTCACTTGATTGGTCTGGTCAGTCGCCTCAATCTGGCAGTCCCTTCAAGCGGTTTAGTACGTCGCTTAAATTAGTGATTATCTGTCACCTGAGTTGTCAGTTACTCAAATTGGGAAGTCACTTGAAATGTCAGTTACCTGAAACGTCAGAACCTGGTCATGTCAATCACTTCGTATTAGTCACCCTGTCTCTTGACCCGCTTCTGCTTTTCCTGCACGTGCCCCCCCCAGGAGCGTGAGTCAGGTGAACGACGAGTGGTTTCAGGACGAGGACCGCGTGAGGAAGGCCGTGGGGCTGCCGCGCCCGCACTCGCCCTCCTCCTCCTCCGCCTCCGACCGCCGCCCCGGCAAAGAGCCCGAGGTGAGGCGCCGCTGCCGTGCTGTGAGGTGGGATGGAAAGGCGTGAGGGAGCGAGGTGAGCAAGAGGAGGAAATGTGGTGAGTGAGGTAGTGCACTCCCCCTCCGCCTCCTCCGCCTCCAACCGCCGCCCCGGCAAGGAGCCCGAGGTGAGGCTCTGCCGTGCTGTGGTGGGTGGGATGGGGTGGAAGGAGTGAGGGGAAGGAGGGGAGGGAGGGGAGGGAAGGGATTGAGGGGAGGGGAGGGGAGGGGAGGGGAGGAAAGGTGGCAAATGGGTGGAGGAGGCGGAGGAGGAGGAGGGCGAGTGCGGGTCAGGTAGTGCAGATGTGGTGCGGCTGTGGTCAATGTGGGTTTGTGGCACTCCGTACGGATGTTTATAACCCGCGTGGTGATGCATGAATGGTGCATGGATGGTGCATGGATGGTGGATGGTTGATGGATGCGTGGCGGATGCTTGGCTGGTGGGTCAATGGCGGATGATGGTGCATAGATTTCTGTTCTCATTCGGCTCATTCCCATCTCACCAGGCGCCGTGCTGTGGGTCACTCTGCTCATCGCTCTCTCGCTCTCTTCCCTATCCCCATGCCCCTGTCGATCTCCCTTCTCTGCCTCGCCTCGTCTGGCCACCTGCTTGTCAAGTTCCACTATCAACCCCTTCCTCATGTCCCCCTTTCTCCTTCCCGGCCCCTCCCTGTCCCTGTCAGCCGCACCTGACATGCGGCATCTGCTTTGAGAGCTACCCGCAGGCGGCCATGAAGCCTGCAGAGTGCTTCGACCACTTCTTCTGTGACGCGTGCTGGCAAGGTCAGTGCTGTGTGCTGCTCACCAGGTGCGAGGTGCGTGGTGCTAGCTATCACTAATCATCATCAACATCTCGCAACCCCTTCCCTTGCTGTCCCTTTTTTTTTTATTTTCTACTGAATTTCCCCCTCTCTGGGGTGCCTGTGTCTGCGCTGCCCGGACCCCACGTGTGGCGCAGCGGTGGAGGAGAAGGAAGGGTATGATGAACGCTGTGCCTCACCACTCCTCTCCTCCCCTCCATCCCTCCCCTCCCCCTCCCAGGGTACGCCAAGGCAGCAGTAGCGGGCGGGCCGGGGTGCCTCTGCCTGCGCTGCGCAGGCCCCTCGTGAGGCAGGTGGGGGTGTCAGGATGTTTGTCTGAGCCTGCACGCTACTCCTCTCCCCCCTTCCCCTCCTCCAGGCTACGCCAAGGCGGCTGTTGCGGACGGGCCGGGGTGCCTGTGCCTGCGCTGTCCGGACCCCGCGTGTGGAGCAGCGGTGGGGGAGAAGCTCGTGCTGGCGTCGCTGCCGGACGCCCTGCGTGCCAAGTACCTCAAGTACCTGCTGCGCTCCTATGTGGACGATAACCGCAATGTGAGTGCGATGTGACTGGCTTGCTCACGTGAGTGTTGCTCTCATGTGTGCTGTGCTGTGCTGTGCTGTGCGGTGCGGTGCGGTGCGGTGCTGTGCTGTGCGGTGCTGTGCTGTGCTGTGCTGTGCTGTGCGGCGCTGTGCTGTGCTGTGCTGTGCTGTGCTGTGCCGTGCCGTGCCGTGCCGTGCCGTGCCGTGCCGTGCCGTGCCGTGCCGTGCCGTGCCGTGCCGTGCCGTGCCGGGTTGGGTTGGGTTGGTTCACCTTAACGCTGTACCCATTCCACTGGTCGTTGGACTGGACTGGGCCCTGTACCCTCTGCAAGGAACGCATCGACTGGTCTCTCACCTTAAAACGCCTTTGCCACTCTCCCTCTCCTCCAAACAACTCCCTCTCCTCCAAACAACTCCCTCTTTCCATCCCGTTTCCCTTCCCTTATGGCTGGTCAGGCCAAGGGGTTGAGTATGTCTTTTTTTCTCTTCCTTCGCCCCCCCCCTTCTCCCCCCTTCCCACCCTTGGGCAAAGTGGTGCCCTGTCCCCTGGGTGTCGTGTTTTGAGTCGACTCAAAGTACGCCTCATTTCCCGCTCCACCCTTCCACCCTCCCTGTTTCCTCCTCCTGCTGCTGTCCATCCACAGGCCAAGTGGTGCCCCGCGCCCGGCTGTGAGTGCGCGGTGGAGTATCTACCGGACTCAACGTGGCTGTGAGCATTGTTCAATCTCCCTTTCACTCCGCCCTCTCCTGCTGCTGTCCACCCACAGGCCAAGTGGTGCCCTGCCCCCGGCTGTGAGTACGCAGTGGAGTATCTACCGGACTCCACGCACTACGACGTCATCTGCAAGTGCAGCTTCGCCTTCTGCTGGAATGTCAGTCTGCGCTTGCCCTTCTACAACGCACTTGCCCTGCCGTGCTCTGACCTGACCTGCCCTGCCCTCCCCACCTCTGCCCTCCTTCGCCCCGCCCTCTCCTGCTCCGCCCTTTCCCTGCAACCACTCTCTGCACCACAAATCCTACCTGCACCATCCCACACCCGTTTCATGTTCCGCTGCTGACATTGTTTAGACGAGGAGCTCTTTTTTTCCACCAGTATTCCCTCTCATTCACCGCCTTGCCCTGCCTTCCCTCCGCTCATCGCCCATCAGTGTTTGGAGGAGGCGCATCGGCCAGTGGACTGTGAGACGGTGGGCAAGTGGATTCTCAAGAACAGCGCCGAGTCAGAAAACATGAACTGGTATGGCTGAGGCATCAATCAAAGAGTATCGGCCTTGCTTGCTCCTTATGTTCTTCACCTCCCCCCCCCCCCCCCCCCCCCCCCCCTCTTTTCGTTTTTGGCTATTGGGAGTGAGACTCCTGTCCTGTGCTGTCCTCCTTCCCTCGTACCCCCCGCCCACACCTGCTCTCCGAATTGATCCTCCTCAACGCGTGCGTGGCTGGCAGGATTCTGGCGAACTCCAAGTCGTGTCCCAAGTGCAAGCGGCCCATCGAGAAGAACCAGGGCTGCATGCACATGACCTGCACACCGCCCTGCAAATACGAGTTCTGCTGGTGTGTCCCCTCGCCCCGCTCTGCTCTGCTCTGCTCTGCTCTGCTCTGCTCTGCTCTGCTCTCCTCTCCTCTCCTCTCCTCTCCTCTCCTCTCCTCTCCTCTCCTCTCCTCTCCTCTCCTCTCCTCTGCTCTCCTCTGCTCTCCTCTGCTCTCCTCTGCTCTCCTCTGCTCTCCTCTGCTCTCCTCTGCTCTGCTCTGCTCTGCTCTTCTCTTCTCGCATCTTGTGGCACAGCCTTGCATGGTTTTCTTGCTTGCCTTGAAGGCATGTAATGCTCAGATGGTTGAAGGCGTGTAATGCTCAGATGGTTGAAGGCGTGTAATGCTCAGATGGTTGAAGGCGTGTAATGCTCAGATGGTTGAAGGCGTGTAATGCTCAGATGGTTGAAGGCGTGTGTGGTGTAATTGGAGTGAGGGGGGCAGAGGGGCATGCGGGAAGGGGTTCTGCTGCGCTCTGCCTCCTCAAGCGCCTGTGATGCTCCTGTGCCTCCTCGTTCTCGCTGCTGAGCTGCTGCCTGTTTCTAAACCCTGCAACGTTTCTCCTGTGCTTATCCCCGCCGTCACCCTCCCCTTCACCGTCCTCCTCACCGTGCCATCTGGCCAGGCTGTGTCTAGGGGCGTGGTCGGAGCACGGGGAGAAGACAGGTGGATTCTACGCGTGCAACCGATACGAGTCCGCCAAGCACGAGGGCGTGGTGAGCTTACACTACCTCCCCTATGAACACATTACCCATCCCCCACCGCCACGCAACGGTCTTCGCCTTCCTCCTCCCTCCCCCTGTCTGTCTGCCAGACAGCGCCTTTGCCTTAGGAGACCTTCTGCTGAGCTCTGAGTCTTCCTGCTCCCCTTGTGTAATGCACGCTCTCTCTCTCTCTCTCGTGCCCACCTCACCTCACCTCACCTCACCTCACCTCACCTCACCTCAAGTGCAATTTTTGAGACGTCTCAAAACACTTCTTCAGTCATGCACGCTCTCTCTCTCTCTTGTGCCCACCTCACCTCACCTCACCTTAAGTGCAATTTCCCATTCGTCATCCCATGGACTGGATTGCACTATCATCACCATCTCCTTGCTTGCACTCTCTCCCGTTCGTCCGTATCGCCCCTCTGATTGGCTGTGGTGGTGGCAGTACGATGAGACGGAGAGGCGGAGGGAGATGGCGAAGAATTCACTGGAGAAGTACACGCACTACTACGAGCGCTGGGCCGCCAATGAACAGGTGCGGTGCTAAGGAGCAGGTGGGGTGGGAGGGGGTCATGGGTGGGATGGGATGGCATGGTGTGGAGAAGGAACGTTGGTGGTAAGGAGCAGGTGGGAAAAAGTACACGCACTACTACGAGCGCTGGGCTGCCAACGAACAGGTGGGGCACGAATGGGAGGGGGGTAAGAGAGGGGTGGGGGAGTGGGGTGGGGGGGTGATGGCGAAGAACTCACTGGAGAAGTACACCCACTACTACGAGCGCTGGGCCGCTAATGAGCAGGTGGGGACAGAGTGCATGGGAGGGATGTACAACAAGTAGGTGTGGGCACTCAACGATGTTGAGAAGGAGTAGCAGTGAAGTGAAGTACACCCATTACTACGAGCGCTGGCTGGCTGCCAACAAACTTGTGGGGCAAGAGGGGGTGCGCATTTCAAAGTCTCTTTGACGCGTCGCCAAGGAGTCTCGATGGCAGCTGCACTGCCAAGAGAAACTCGTCGATCTCCATGAGGACCACCTCGTGTAGTAAATGGTGAAGAAACTAGAAGAGACTAGGCGGAGGTGGTTTCTATGCAGATTGAAGAGCCTTTCCCGACAGTGCAGCTGCCATAGGGACTCCTTGACGACGCGATTAAGAGATTTGAAACGCATGCCATGTGCGGATTACGTCGCCCCAGAGGAGGGTGAGGAGAATAGGGTGTTCGGGTGCTTTCTGTTGAGTTTTAGTAGATGGATTAGGGTGTGTGCGTGGTGGACTGGTTGTGTGTGGGAGCTCACAAGTTAATTATTGGAATAATTCCGATTGTTTTAGTTTTTCAACTTCATTCTGGAATTGTGTGGTATTTCGCCACCTATATCCCTTTTTTACCCTCTCCCCCCTCTGCCCTCTCCCCTCCCCCCTTCCCAACCCCCCCCCCCCCCTTTTTTAACCTGAGCCCGAAATTTTTCTGCCTCTCTTGAGTCAAGCATACATTTAGCGTCTGGGCCTGGAAATTAGAGCGGCCAGCATATATACGCGTCCATGTCCACTTAGCTTGCACTGGTGCTGCGGTCTGGATGGCAATCGCCCGTGTGCTGTATGCTAGACCTGTTTTTGAGAAAGACCAGTGTGAGGGGATTTGTGGGTCAACCTTTGCAAGGGTGAAGATACAGGGTTTTTTTTTTCAGTCAAGTCTGGTTGATTTCTGCTATAACCTCCCACCATATTTGTCCAAAAGACTGTCCCACGCCACCGCCTCCCTGGATGCAAGTCTACCCACATAATGCATATACACATGCTTTTTCTCTCCCTCTCTCTCTCTCCACACTCCACCCCCCTCCCCCCCCTTTCCCCACCCCCTTGCCATGTGCTGCCCCTCCAGTCGAGAGTAAAGGCGCTCGAGTCGTTGCGCGAGATGCAAACAGTCAAGGTACTTCCACTCACTCACTGGGTGAACGGGGGCAGGGTGAATGGGGCAGTCTGTGTGTTGCAGGGTGGTTCCCGTACCGCCTCTCTTTGTTTTCTCTTTTTTTGGTGGATAGTTCGTCTAAGCTCGTGGTGTGCCTGACTCCTGATGGTTTTTTTCCCTTTTTGTTATTGCGTGGTGTGTTGCGTTGCCTTCCATCGCGGCATGTTGTGGGGTGTGCATGGGGGTGTGTATCGCCATGGCAGATAGAGCAACTGAGTGAGCGCCACAGCCAGCCCGTCTCGCAACTCAAGTTCGTCATCGACGCATGGCTGCAGGTGAGTCATCGACGCATGGCTGCAGGTGAGTCATCGACGCATGGCTGCAGGTGAGTCATTGACGCATGGCTGCAGGTGATTCATTGACGCATGGCTGCAGGTGAGTCATTGATGCATGGCTGCAGGTGAGTCATTGACGCATGGCTGCAGGTGAGTCATTGACGCATGGCTGCAGGTGAGTCATTGACGCATGGCTGCAGGTGAGTCATTGACGCATGGCTGCAGGTGAGACCCTCCCCACCTCACTCGTTTTGCTCCTTTCGCCTCTCCTCTGCCACACCAGGTGGTGGAGTGTCGCAGAGTCCTCAAGTGGACATACGCGTATGGCTACTACCTGCCAGAGGCGGAGGTGGCTCGTCGGCAGTTCTTTGAGTACCTGCAGGGCGAGGCGGACGCGGCGCTGGAGAATCTGCACAAGATGGCGGAGAAGGAGCTCGAGCTCTACATCTGTGATGACGGGGACCCACCCCCGACGTCTTTTAACGATTTTCGTTCACGACTGGCGGGGCTCACCAGGTGAGAATGGTGTGGTGAGCAGAGGGTGGTGGGTGTGAGTGTGGGAGAATCTGCACAAGGTGGCCGAGAAGGAGCTCGAGCTCTACATCTGTGATGACGGGGACCCACCCCCGACGTCTTTTAACGATTTTCGTTCACGACTGGCGGGGCTCACCAGGTGAGAATGGTGTGGTGAGCAGAGGGTGGTGGGTGTGAGTGTGGGAGAATCTGCACAAGGTGGCCGAGAAGGAGCTCGAGCTCTACATCTGTGATGACGGGGACCCGCCCCCTACTTCCTTCAACGATTTACTCTCACGGCTGGCGGGATTGACGAGGTGAGTGAGAAGGGGGTGGTGAGCAGAGGTTGGTTGGTGGATGTGTGAGTGTGGGAGAATCTGCACAAGTGGGGAAGAAGGAGCTCTAAATCTGTGACGATGGGGACCCGCCGCCCACCTCGTTCAACGACTTCCGGTCGCGACTGGCGGGATTGACCAGGTTAGTGGGAAGGGGTGGTATGCAGTGTGGATGGGCGAGAATTGGTTCGGTGAAGCTGGTTAGAAGGCTGTGGTAGGTGGCCTTTTAGATTCTTTTGAAGAGTGGATGCCTGTTTGGATGAGACGATTCTTCAGGTGCAAATAAAACTGGTAATGTTTGGGTGAGAAGGGAAAGTGACAAGGGGAGAAGAAAGGTGTATAAACAGGGGAGGTGGGTTGTGCGACCATCGCTCTCACCAATCCAGCACTGCCTCCATCCCTCCCTCCTTCCGTCCCTCCGTCCCTTCCACCTTCCACCTTCCCCGCCCCCTCTCTCTGCACTGTGACACACACGTACATTGAGAACCTAGTGAGGGTCCTCATTTCTTCCTTCCCTCCCTCTCTCTCCCTCCCTCCCCACTTCTCCCCTTCCACCTCCCGCCCCCGCCCCCCAGTGTGACGCACACATACTTTGAGAACCTAGTGAGAGCACTCGAGAACGGCCTGGCAGACGTCGAGAACGCCTCTACAGCTGCCTCCTCCACACGCGCCGCTGCCGCCGCCGCCGCAGCAGCAGCGGGCCGAGCCATCGCCAGCACCTCGCGCATCTCCCAGTCCCGCTTCGGCGCCCGCACCCGCTCCCGCACCACTGCCGCTTCCGCCGCCGCCGCTTCTACCTCTGCTGCTGGCTCGTCTGCTGCAGGCCCTAGTGGTTCGTCTGCGGGAGCAGCAGCAGCGGGTGGTGGGGGTGGTGCGGGGTCGAGCCGCGGGAGTATTTTCCGGTCGTCGTCGTCGCAAGCGGCCGCTGCGGCGGCGGCAGCGGCGGTGACGGTGGGGAATGCGGCGGGGAGGGAGCGGGAAGAGACGGCGTATTGGTCGTGTGAGCACTGCACGTATGCAAACCCGTTGCCTGGCCGGGCGTGTGCCATGTGCCATCTGCCACGTAGCACCCGGTGATGGGGGATTTGTGGGGAGATTGGTTCGTTGGGCTGTGCTGTGCCGCCAACCGTGTATGGTAGCATTTGATGCAGAATGATGTAATATTGCTAACAAGATGATGTAGTATAGTCTGCCTTGCATGGTGTAATCCCTTTCTGACAGTGTCAATGACTGGTGATTGTTGAGTTGGTTGTGTCAGGTGGTTTCAGATAAAGAATGCTGCAATTCTTAGCGGCATGTGCATTCGTTCTTCGCTGTGCTATAGTACTTCAGTTGTTTAGGTCCCTTCCACATGTCTTGTGTCGAGGATAACCTTCAGCGTCGACCTCCGATTCGCTGGAATGGAGAATGAATGAGGACCTCAAATGCGCCATTGAATGTGCGGCTCCGCTCGTCCTTCCAGTTGCCATTTTCGACAGTCACATTGGTGGTTCGGCTTCTTTGTTTCCCGTCGGTCTGCCCAGAGCAACTTCTGAAGCTTTCTGCGTCAATCCGAGAACAAAGAAACCGTAGAAAGCGAGTCTGTCGAGGTTCTTCCGTCCGTCATCTCCTGTCGGAAATGAAGGCAAATGAACGTCTAGAAAGTGAATGTCGGTCCGCCCTAAAACTTTTTATGCTTGTGCTTCCATCAGCTCACTCTTCCGTTCTGCTGCTCCCCTCGTGATTGATGAAACTCCAATTCATGTCTCCTGCATAACAAGACTGGCATATTATTGCTTTCTCTTTTCCTACCTCGCTCTTGCCACTCTCCCATTAGCCCGCTGCACTGCGCCGGATCATTTGAAGGGGTCAACCGGAGTGTCTTAGTCGCGGAACAAGCCCATTGTATTCTTAACAGTCGTGTTGCGGTCGAAGTACCACTTTTGCCAGATGGCCTCCTCGACTAGCCTCTGCAGCCGAAGCGTTTTACTTCCTGGAACCGCACGACGGTTTGATTTTGTTCCGATCACGGAATCCGTCACAGAACGGCCGGTTTCAAATCTCAAGTGCGACGGGTTGAGATGCTCGCTGCACGACAAATCGTCTTCCCTAAAGGTCGCCGCGGTTGAGAGACGGAAGGCTACCAAAGCACGAGTAGCGAGCGCACGAGAGGCGGCGGCAGGAGGTGCAACGGGCTCAAGAGCGGACACAGAAAGAAGAAGCAGCGAGGCGAACCCAGTCATTCGACCCGTGGTCATTCTCCCGGTATGCCCCACGAGCCATGCCCCCTACTCCCTGCTCCCTGCTCCATGCTCAGATGCGGCATCCGCCTGCGCGCCAATCCCAATCAACATCGCTGCCATATGTTCTTCAATGGGACCACGAATCTCGCATCCTCACGCGTGTCCGCGAGCCCCGAATTCCCCGCTATAAGCTGCTTCCCTTTCCATCCATTCGACATCTGCGTACGCGCCACGTGGCGAGCAGGGATTGGGCAACAACTCGGCGGATTACGCGGAGCTCGTCGCGCTGCTGGAGGCGCAGGGCGTGGCGGCGGAGGTGGCACGCGTGGCGAGACCTGATTGGCTGCGGAACGCCGCGGGGCTGCTGCAGGCAGACTACTGGAAGGGAACGCTCAAGCCTCGGCCGATCCTCGACTGGTGGGTGGGTCGCTGGGCTGGTCCGGTTCGTGGTGAATTGGTAGGGCGTATGACACGGCTGATGGTTCCAAAGAATGCGTCCCGCACGCCTCTTGGAGCGCCTGCTCCGCGTTTTGCGATTAGCGTTCCCCTCTGTGCACCTGTCCGTGTGCTGTGCCTGTGTATCTCTGTTCTCGTGCGTAGCTCTCTTGCCGTCTGACGTGGCCTGTCTGTCCTGTCTCTCGCTCTACCTGGCCGGCAGGTACCTGGAGCGGGTGGCCGCAGCTGTGGAGGCCGCCAAGAAGAGAGTCCCAGGTGATTCTTCAGATGCACTGCACTCCCTCACTCACAATTACTCACAATCAATCATACCATGCATGCCCATCCATTTCCAACATTCATTCTGTAATCCAACCAGCAGTCAACCTCCATCCCCTCTATCCCCACTATTCCCCCTATCACCCCTGTCCCATCTACCCCATCTATCCCCTCTATCCCCTCTATCCCCTCTATCACCCCTGTCCCCTCTATACCCTCTATTCCCTCTATTCTCTCTACCTTCTCCCCACCTCTCGCATTCCAATCCCTTTCAACCCGCTCGCTGGCGCCTCGCAGGTGTCACTGGTGGCGCACTCAGCGGGCGGGTGGCTGGCCCTCTGCCTGACTGTCTGCTCACTACCCCCTTCTCCCTCTGCACCCTACCCCCGTTCCCCTCCTGCACTCCCCCCCAGGCGCCTCCCAGGTGTCGCTGGTGGCGCATTCAGCAGGCGGGTGGTTGGCCCTCTGCCTGACTGTCTGCTCACTACCCCCTTCTCCCTCTGCACCCTACCCCCGTTCCCCTCCTGCACTCCCCCCCAGGCGCCTCCCAGGTGTCGCTGGTGGCGCACTCAGCAGGCGGGTGGCTGGCGCGTCTCTACCTCGCGGAGTACGGCCATGCTGACGTGGCGCTGCTGCTCTCCCTCGGCTCGCCGCACCTGTGAGTGTGTGTGGGGCGCGTGGTATGGCAGGTGGTTGTCACGAGGGTGACGGTGTGTTTTGTAGGGCTGTCCAGTTTGCAGATTTGTGATGTGATGGGGTGCACACAATGGTTGCAAGCGTGCAGGATATGGCCCTCTGGCGTTGCCCTCTGTCACAGCGTGCCCTCTGTCAACTATTGCCCTCTGGCCTCTGCTTTGCACCATTGCCTCTATCCCACACCAACCCCTGTTTCTTAAACTACACTTTTTTGCCCTTATTCTTTAAACCCTCTGGCTTCTCAATGCTATCCTGATTTTTTTCTTCCCTCCAATCAATCACCCCCCCCCTCTTCCCCCCTTTCCTCTGCATACCCTCTCTCTAGCCCACCGCCACCAGGGGCGCAGGGGGTGGTGGATCAGACGAGAGGCCTGTTAACGCACATGCAGGCCGTCTCTCCAGGCGCTTTCCATGCACCCCATGTCAAATACGTCTGCGTCTCGGGCAGGTGAGGCGTTTTCCCTTGAGCAGGTGAGGCGTTTTCCCTTGAGCAGGTGAGGCGTTTTCCCTTGCGCAGGTGAGGCGTGCCCATTCTCGTGAGGTGCCTACAGCTTATATGCTTTGCTCATCACTACCCACCCATGCAGGTAGAAATTGCGGGTAGAGAGACGACTTTTGAGGCGCCTCAAAAACAGCTCATATGCTTTGCTCATCACCTCATCGCATCTCCACCCACCCACCCATCCACCCACCCACCCATGCAGGTACATCAAGGGTTTGCCCCTCTTCGGCAGTGCCGCTCCCACCCCTGCAGCAGACGCAGCAGCCTCAGCACCAGCCTCTATGGCAGCAGTGGCAGCAGCAGCAGGGGGGGAAGCACGTGTCTTTGCCCTCGATGTGAAACCAGTTGGGGGCTCATCAGCAAAGACGGGCACTGAGAGCGAGAGTGAGGAGGGCAGCAGTGGGGCTTCAGAAGATGACGAGGCGGGTGCTGAGAGGCAGGTGGGATCTGGGGGAGGTGTGTTGCAGGCGCGCATGGTGGGGCAGGGGTACAAGCAGGTGTGCGGGCGGGCGGACGTGTGGGGAGACGGAGTGGTGCCGGAAGATGCCGCCCTGCTGGAGGGGGCGGAGAATCTGATCTTGGACGGCGTGTACCACTCGCCTGTGGGCGCCAGTGAGGCCCGGCCGTGGTACGGCTCTCCGTCTGTGCTGCCCTCGTGGCAGCACCACCTGTTTGTTTAAGCTGGTATCCATTGTCTAATACCTCCTAGAATTGGGAGGTCGGATCAGCTTTGAAGTCATGCTTCGGATGATGAGCGAGGATGCATGGCAGGCAGGATGAAAGGGGCGGAATAGGAAGGGGAGGGACTGTTATAAAAAAATGGCAGGTAGCAGATTGGTGTAATGGGAAGGGGGTAAACGGATGGGTGCAGTTGAGAGAGGTGGGAGGGAGTGACGTGCATTGTCTCACTATAGGAGGGGCAGACAGGATGATTACAAGTGGACGTACCGGATAAACCGTGCAGCCACATATCATTAACAACCTGTTTGGCTCAGCTTAAAAAATACATGAATTTTAATGCCTGGAAAAAAAAAAGTCCCAAGCATCCTGTAGAGGTGTTTATGAAGGCTGATTTTGATATTTTTGTATGCCTTGTAACCTGTATTGATATATAAGCTCGGGTAAACTCGTCCGCAACTGTCCGAGCGGAAGCGAATTTTATTTACAGCGGAGCTGTTCCTTGAGCTATGGAATTTTCGAGAGAGAATGACTCCAGTGGCCAATAAGGTGATTCACCATCCCTCGCGTGGCCACGAATGACTCGAGTGGCCACCAAATTTGGTGATAATGACTCGAGTGGCCACGCCAGGGGATTCTTGCTGGCTTTGTTTTCTTCGGCACATTACCCTACGGGGCTTTGTAGACCCGAAATTCCCCATTCGTGCGAGGGTTATCCTTAGGTAGTGTTCCGTTCTGTTCCGCACCCGAAAATTTCGCCAGGCTCACGGACGCGAAAGTGGCCCGCTCACTGTACATTGACCAACAGTACATTGACCGGTCATTTTCGGCCAAATGCTCGACAAATGAGCGCGCGGTCAATATAATTCACATCCAATCAGCGAACGAGCATATTGTCAGTAGAGCTACACTGTGAGATCCCCGATCGATCCTAGGGGGGGTTACAGGCACGTTTGCCTGGGGGGTTATGGGCGCACTGACCCGCTACTGAAATAAGCCCTTTTATCCCAATGGTCTAGTGGTTGGGATTCTGACATGGTATCAGAGCGGTCTCGGGTTCGAATCCCGGTGTATGCACATGTTGGCCGTTGCCACTGTGCTCAGTCCTGGGCCTCCCAGTGTGGGGGGGTGTCAGTAGAGCTACACTGTGAGATCCCCGATCGATCCTAGGGGGGGTTACAGGCACGTTTGCCTGGGGGGTTATGGGCGCACTGACCCGCTACTGAAATAAGCCCTTTTATCCCAATGGTCTAGTGGTTGGGATTCTGACACATATGACTTCGCGATCATATACTGCAATTGACCCGAAACGAACTGACACTGCAAAAACGACCGCGCTCGATTGGTCAGGAGATATGCGCGTCCAATCAGGTGCCATCGTATAGTTCCCGATCATATACTGAAATGATCGGCCGTCGGTTCGCGATAAATCAGTTGACCGCGCGTGATTGGTTTGTCTTGTTCGCAGGATATGACCAGACATTGCGCGTCCAATCAAAGAACGTCCAAACAAAGGCGCAGTCATATATTATATAAGGCCGCGCAATAACCTTTATGTGCGCGCATTTTTTATGATGCGTAGTGAGCTTATAAAACCTAAACATAAATCCAAAAACTTATTCTCCCTGAGTATATTTGGTATGTCGTGGCTACTGCCTTGAGTTTTGTTTTGCCGTTAATCTAGATAACACTGTGAACACCTTTCATGTGGTGATATGCGCGGAGGGTTATACTGCTATGCATATGTATCTATTGGCATGTCAGGTTAGGATCTACGCATGTATACCATAGTTTAAGTAGATCGTTTTGATGTTTACGGATCACGCAATTCCAGTATCACCAAATGTCACAGGATTTACTGCGTTGCTTGACCTAGGAAGGCATCGATGATGTCGTCTGCTGCCCCTGCACACGGTCATGAAACAAATTCAAGAATAATTACATGGTTAGGATTTTGACGGGCTATGGATACGCAAAACTATGACGCATCAACACATCTCAACATGGTTACACAACATGGCTGAATTACAATGTTACCGAGCAATCCCTTATTGCAGCCATTGCAGTGTGGTAACTCTGCCACCGTTGATTATTACCATGGTTGCTTCATACCATGTTTGTGCTACCAGTCCGTAACTGTTGCAATGGTCTTAGTCTCAATTGTGACATTGAGAACATTATACATAAACAGCCTAGTGCCATGGTGGAGAAACTCCACTGACGCAATGTTATATCCATTTGTGCCATGGGTACACATTGAGCACGGTAAATCATATTCCATGCATTCCCGATTAGAAAGTAGGAATGTTGTGCCGACACTGCTCTCCAGCCTACTGCATGACACCATAAGCGTGAATACATGTTTCAATAACACCCTACGGGGCATCACAATTTACGTGAGGAAGTTTTGACATTTACAACCATAATTCCATTGTATAGATAGCATTTAACGAAACCACTTTACTGTATCCTTCTCTCGGATGTAACGGTATGCGTGCGCGGTTACATCGAACCCCAAATTTGCCTTGTGGACCGGTGATATGCGCATTGTGTTTCGACCAGTCACGTGCTCTTGCGTATATGACCGGTCATATACGAGGCTGCATATGCGCAATCAGATGTGCGTGTGGGGTATTACTGGTCAAGAGCGGAAGGCTATATGGCCGGTCAATTGTTCACGAGAATACCATTGGTCGGGAACATATGATCATATGACTGGTCATAAGTGGGATCATTAATCTAAGTTCGTGAGAGTCTCCTATACTCATATATAACCATAAAATAAGCAGCCTCCCACAGTCCCTATTATTCAACACTCAGCAAATTATCGTACCCCACAACATTAGTTTGCTACATGATACACCTCTGACCCCCCATATTTTCCCTTACACTTCTTCCTGGTATGCCGAATAGACCCACAGTCGCCACACTTGTATGTCCGTTTTGGTGCTTCACGCCTTCGGTTAGATTGTGGCCGCCCTGATCCTCTCTGCACAAAGACGGGGGGGTCACAAACTCCCTCCTCAACGGGCATGGTCTCCGCAATGACCGTGTCTATACACGAATACGGAATGAGCGCCGAGTACGTCCTTCTCCAGTTCTCCGTCTTCCAATACCTGGTGATCAAGGGGATAACATCCATGTGTCTATCCCGTAAGTGTGCAAACGCATGAGAACAGGGAAACCGATATTCTTGCCAATTATTGCACTCGCACACTCTCTCTCCCACATCATTGTTGAAGGAGAGGGGACGTCGGTCCAAAGTGCTCCCCTTGTTCCGAACTCTTGCCTTGCTCGGACCATTGCGCGTGACCCTGTAACCACGGCTTCGGTTCTTTTTCAGCTCAAACCGCTTCTCAGCTTCGACCGTCAATGCATGCTGCCAGTTGATCGACTTCTTCTGCCCATCCGAGTAGATTTTTGCCATCCAATCCCACATGCCCGCCATCACGTAAGAAACCGGCAAGATGCGGATCTTCTTAATAGCATTCTTGATCGACTCCACCATCTGGCTGCTGTAAATGCCAAACCGACAGGTGGGGGCATAACACCGTGCCCATTGCTTGATGAATACTGTGATCCTTTTTTTCCTCTTGCATCTCGGTCCATCCTGGCCCGTGCGAACAATAATGCCCGCCCCATCCTCCATGGTGCCACTGTCCACCCGCTCAGCATCACCATTGCCCGACCCCCCCAATCCCGTCTCTACAGCGTGGTTCACGTTCGTTGCCGCTGTGGCTTCGTTTGCCCGACCCATGTCTGTCGGAACTTCCTGCTGCGGCAGTGGCTGCCGCGCACTTTGGCTCCCTTGCGTAGGCAGCTGTGCTTCTGGTGATCCGTCGCGTTCCCGCCTTCTTGCACCTGCCTCTCTTGCATTCCGCCTTCCCCTGATAATCTCCATCCGCCGTTGGCGTCTCATGGCCGCTTGTTGCGATGTCGTGGTGGATGGCGGTTGAGTTGTAGTATTGTTAGGTTGGCAGCCGTGGCCCATGTCTGTACGCCCCTCATCCCCATCAGGCTCCGAATCCTCCCCACAGCTGATTTGACTCCCATCCTCCACGTCAAAGTGCTCCTTGAATACTTCATCTGTGGTATCCACCTCCGCCTCACTGTCGGAGGTGGTTGCAGCATTGTCTCTCTCATTCTCGCCTGCCAAAGAAGGGTGCGCGGATGTGGTTGCTGTCACACGATCAAGTGGATGCATGTTGTCAGCAGCCGCCGATTGAGGCTGCATGTCTCTAGGGCGGTGACGGGTATTATCTGCAGTTGGCATGGGGGGCAACCCACGGTCCCTTTGGGGCGGCTGAGATGGAAGCTGCTGAGATGGCTGCTGCTGAGATGATGGCTGCTGGGTTGATTGTTGCTGAGTTGAATGATGATGTACTCTTCTGTGCCTTGACGGTGTACGTTGAGATGGTGGATGCTGCAGTGGAGACTGCTGAGCGTGTGGCTGCTCAGACCGTCCCTGCAAAGATGATGGTGGTTGTGTCACTGGCTGCTGTGATGGTCGTTGCCGAGATGTTGCCTGCTGAGAAGGTTCCTGCTGTGATGGTGCCTGCTGCCCTCCTCTGCGACCACTCCTCCTTTGCCGCCGCACTTCCATCCTTTCCATTCTCGCTCTTCTTGCAGCACCCGTGCGGCTTGTTAACCCATCCCCCGTCTGTGGTTCCCGTGCACGCTGGTTGGCCCCGCGTCCGCCCCGGCTCTGCTGCGCACTGGCCTCCTCGACCCCAAAGAGATAGTTAGCCATTGCAGCACATTCGGCCCGGCATCTCCTCACGAGTTTGCCAAACTTCCGCTTGGTGCGGCAGTTGGCGAGCTTCTTGAAGAGTTCGGAGGCGTTGAGGCCAAACTTGAGCACATTCTGCTCCAAGTGCCAGCTGCAAAAGTAGTGGGGGAACTGGGATGGGAAAACTTCTTTAACCGTCGGAATTAAGCCCTTGTCACGATCGCTGATGAGGGAGGCATCCTGGGTGGCCGGCCACGACGGAAAATGCTTCAACAAATTCTCACAAAACCACTTCCAACTATCTTTGTTTTCACTCTCGCACAGGCCGTAAGCGAGTGGAACAAGCTGGTTATTTCCATCCTTAGCAGCTGCTACCAAGAGCGTGGCCCGTTGCGCACGAATAAGAAAAGTACCATCCACACCTATGACTGGTCGACACAACCTTAGAGCAGTCCTTGACGCGGATGGGGCGACAAAAGCCCGGAAGAAAGCGTGATCCCTTGTCACCAGGTCGAGCGTGGAATCAGCGTCAATCTCTTTGAAGCGTTCCAACACCCGCGGAAGGTAGCGAAAAGATGTTTTCCAATCCCCAAAACGTTCCTTCAGCATCTTTTCCTTGAGCCTGCCAAACGGACGATGGTGTGCAAGAAAACAAAAGAAGGTGGCACAACCATGAGGTGGATGGGATGATTAAGAAATTGCATGTGACAATAGCTGTCATGTGAAATGAATGCTTGAAAACTTACCGCCAAGATTGCTTATAATTAATATCGGGACCACCGGTAGACGCAATCTGGTCCTTGTACGTCCCGGGAGGGTGATGTGGTGCAGCTTGGACAAGATTGCCGTGATGACGCTGCAGATAGGACACTTTATTTGTCGTGTGTTTCACGTAGTTGTCCCGATCAACGAGTGAGCAGCAGTGGGATGATGGGGCGGACAGTTTATCGACACGCCAAAACCCACCCACTCCGTCAGTAGAGTACTCACACTGCCACCGGCACGGGGGTTTACGACGCTCATGTTGACTCATGCATATGGCTTTGGCTCTGTTTCGTCTACTCCTCGTAACCCTAAATCCGAAGTTGCAAGCTACGGAATAGTCCTCCAGTGCTTCGTACAAAAATTTCTTAGACGAGTAAAGTTGACCTTCACACAACGGTGCTCGATCATCTATGACGATTTGTGGCGAGGGAGCCTCGTCGGCGACCATTTCCCGGAGCAACGCACGGTACATATCGCTTTGCTTCGGCTCTCCAGTTCCAACAAAGCAAAACTCTGTGTCGTCATCGCCTGAGTCGGACTCTGTGTTAGAAGTATATGACGTCGAACTCATTGCGGCAAATAGGAACGTTCTAACAGTAGGCCTTCCTAGATGAACCTACTATAAGGACCTAACTGGTCTAATCAAAGGCTAAGGTAGATGTCAACCCTAAAACGACGAGAAGAAATGGTGTGAGCGATCTCTAGCATATGGGTCAAATGGTAAAGCGCGGGAAGATGGGAAGGGCGTACCAAACCAGATTGAGCGCCTTAATACGAACCTAATTGGCTAGAGTTTAACTTTTGTGCGAGTGTTTTTAGTATATGATTGGCGGGATCACATAGGAAATTGTGTATAAATGAACGCGTTCAAATATGATCGCCAAACCTTAATTATTGCCCTTGATTGGACGCGCAACGGCCACAGTAGCACCGCGCATAAAACTTGACCAATCATGCGCGGTCGTTATTGCTGTGACGGATCGTTTCAAGTCAATAGAAGTATATGATCGCGGTGCAATATGCTCGATCGCTGATTGGTTTAGAATTTGGTCGCGCATTAGCTCGAAATTGGTCGCGCAAACACTATTGTTCGGAATATTTGTCGGTTTCTTGTACAGTGGGCGGGCCACGTTCGAGCCGCCACCCTGGCGAAAATTTCGGGTGGTCAATGGTTATGTACACTTATGCGGGCTAACCCTCGCACGAATGGAGAATTTCGGGGACACAAAGCCCCGTAGGGTAATGCGCCGAAGAAAAAAAAGCCAGCAAGAATCCCCTGGCGTGGCCACTCGAGTCATTATCACCAAATTTGGTGGCCACTCGAGTCATTCGTGGCCACGCGAGGGATGGTGAATCACCTTATTGGCCACTGGAGTCATTCTCTCAATTTTCGATGATGATGAATGGATTCATCCAGTTCTGCACCTCGATTGGCAGCCCCGATACTGCATGGATTTCGCCACGCCAATGAGGCAAAATATCGACGGCTCATTTCCATCCTAGTCACTATCCGTTACGAACCGACGGCAGGAGATGAACGGAACTGAGACGGCAAACAAATGATGACTCATTTCCATCCATTGCGAACCCACGGCAGGAGATGAACGGAACCTGGAACATATCCATTGTCGCAAACAAGTCTCTTGTTCCCGTAGAGTCAAGTTGCGAGCATCGTTCAAACAACTGCAGAACGACCTCATCTTATTCCTTTTCCTTTGAGATACCACGAGTCACGTCACACTCGTTTATAAAGTCCAGGCTGGTTCTGCATCTAGTTCTTGCATACCATCCTTTTACAGATCCTTAGTAATCTCGTCTGCTATGGAAACGATTGAGTCAGCGACACATATTAACGACCTTCCCGACGACATCCTCGCTAAGATACTATGGCATTGCGAGGAGTCAACACCTTGGAAACCCGAGAGTGACGCGTTATGGTCTCGGCATTCATTGTTGCCGAGACCACCACGGTACCTTCGCTCGATCGTCTTAGACAAAGATCCCAGTCCTGAGGAGGAAGACTCGTATCCAGTATCGTACCCCTCCGCCGTTCCAACCGCTGCCAAGATCTTCCTCGTGTCGTCGGTGTGCCGTCGTTGGCGCGATGTAGCTCAGCGTAACATCTCCACGCTGCTCGTCGAAAGAAAACAAGCTATTCCCCTCCAACAACTCTCGAATGCCGTCGCGTGCTTCCCGAATCTCACCCATCTCCATCTGTGCGACGGCAGCGTGGATTCCCTAGACGACTCCTTCCTCGCTCACCTCGCGTCATCCTGTCCTAAGCTCAAGAGTCTCCACGTGGGACGCGGGATCACTCAGCATCGGGACTACGTCGGACCGAAGCATAAGCACCCGATCACCGAGTCTGGCCTGGATCGCTTCTTCCAGCGATGCACTCAGCTGGAGCAGCTTTCACTGCTCTGCCTCCATCGGGACGTCCACCTACCCGCTTCCTTCTTCCGCCTCACGAGTCTGCACACCCTGGCGTTAACAGCCGCCTCCGCCTTAGAAGCTCCAGATCTGGAGACCCTCTCTTCTCTCACCACTCTTCATATCGCCTTCCCGGAGTTGACCGAGGAGCAACTGGCCAACGTGCGTCGTCTTCCCAGCATCACCGGCCTTTCACTCTCTGCCGGGACCTCGTTTTCTCCTCATGGCTCGGCTGCCTTCGCCATCGCACAGCTGCCTTTGATCAAATCGCTGGACTCTCGCCACGTGTTGCTGTCGGATTGGCCATTGACCAGTCTAGAACGCCTGCAGATATCAGATTGCAGAGATTTGAAGCGACTTCCGGCCAGAATCGAGGAGTTGCTGCCGCGTCTGCGTGAGCTGACCGTTTCCAGCTGCCATGCCTTGGAGGAGCTGCCGGAGGGTGTCTGTTCCCTGAAGCACCTCGAGACTTTGGCAGTCATCAAATGCGACCAATTCCGCTGCCTGCCTGAAAACGTTGGGCGATTGTCTGCCTTGTCAACTCTGGTTCTGGGTTATCTGCCGCTGCTGGCGAGCCTGCCTGCCTCGATCTGCCAGCTCAGCTCGCTGGAGACCTTCTTTCTGCTCTTGTGCGACTCAATCCGCGAGCTGCCAGCAGGGTTCGGCTGCCTCACAGCTGTCACGACTCTCTGCCTCGAAGGAGTGGAGCTTCCAGCGGACATAGGACGCCTCAGTAACCTCCACACGCTGCTTCTGGAAAGGAGCTTCGGATATCCGCATCTCCCGTGCTCGTTATCCTCGTTATCCGAGATCACATCGCTGACGAGGCTTGAGCTGAACGTGTGCGGCGTGGAGTTGCTGCCGGAGGGCGTGGGGTCGCTCAGCAGCCTGCGCGAGCTGCACGTCTCAGGTTGCCCTTGGCTCACGGCCGTTCCAGCGTCCGTGACGGGCCTGACTGCCCTTGAAGCTCTCTCTCTCGCTGACTGCCCTCTGACCTCAGCACCCACAAGGCTGGACGGCTTGACACGGCTCAAGCGGCTGGAGGTGGCCCGATGTGACATGCTGACACGGCCTCCTCTAGTCCTGCCGGCTTCAATCGAATGGCTGAGTTGGGGAAATGACTGGCAGGCCATGGCTCTGCCAGACCTCTCCACGCTGACGGGGCTTCGAACGCTCCGCCTGGAAGAGGTTGCGGTGCCGTGTGGGGTCGCTGTGAGCAGGAGCCTATCGCACCTGGAGCACTTACAGCTCACTTTGGCAGGCAATGCGGAGGAGCTTCCATTCTCCTTGACGTTCCTCTCCCGCCTGCGCACCCTGTATATTCACAACGCGACGAATCTCCAAAGGCTGCCGGCCGACATCGGGTCGGCACTGCCGCAGCTGCGGAAGCTGAAGCTGAAATATGCGGAGAAGTTGAGGGAGCTGCCAGCGAGTGTGACTGCGCTGCAGAACCTCACGAGCTTGGATTGCTTCGCGCCCAAACTGGCTTCTCTGCCGCATGACATCGCTGCTTTATCCAGGCTGCGGGAGCTGCACCTCTATTACAATCAGCTTAAGCAGCTGCCTGCCTCTTTCACCCAGCTTGCCTGCCTGAACAAGCTGTCGATTCTAAACAGCCCCATCCGTTCCCTGTGTCCCAACGCTGCACAGTTCACGCGGCTCAGATCCCTCGATCTGTCAGGCTGTGCGCAGCTGGAGGCATTGCCGGGGGATTTGGGTGCGCTGAAGGCACTGCGGAAGCTGAAATTGTTCAGGTGTGGGCTTGTGAAGGACACTGATGGGTCTGTGCTCCCCAGGAGCATCAATGAAGTGTACGGGCTGAAAATATACATTTAGGTAGGCACCGCACCAGTAAGATATTATGGCATGGCATATACCGTAGCGTCTTCTTAAATAGGTTGTTTGCTTAGGTTTGATGTGATGACTCTGAGGTGACCAGTGCGGATAGGTAGGCGGGGAATGAATACAATCGTAAGAGATAGTTAGGGGGGGTCTTGAACACCTGGAGGAATGATGCTGAGGGCGATTACTTCACTGACTGACTGCTGCTGCTGGTGTTACCATACCATCACTGCCATCTCTGTTTACTGCCTTCACCGATGGCACTGCCGCCATTTCTCATCACAATTTCCATAACCTCGACTGCCATCACATTCATCTCATGGCCTGTTTTATGTACAACCTATCATTGGCTCCCTCGCTTAGCGACAAGAAGCATCCAAGTCAATGATCACTGTGCTGGGCCATGCCTAAACTAAAACTTGTCACCGCATATGTAGGGTACATGCACCGCATATGTTTTGGAACGGCTGAACTCTTCCGGATATTCTGCTCTGCACCAACCGCCATGACCACAACCAGCCTGGACTGGACACAGTGAAGTGCTGAAATACAACAACCAGCACCTCAGCACAAACAGTCGGCACCTCAGCAGCATCAACACAACAGCCATGGCCACTTGCAGGAGAGAGAGCCGTGGCACCATGCAGCACAGAGATCCATGAGTTGGGTGATTGTGGCTGCCACCTCAGCAGCATCGACAGCCGTAGCCACTTGCACTGCACTGAAGGCACCCCCACCCATGGGTTGGGGTTGGGACCGTTCCAACTGATGGGAGGCGGGAGGGAAGGTGTACGCAAAAGTATGTGAGGGAGGCGAGAGAGGTGAGAGAGGTGAGAGAGGTGAGAGATGAGAGGTGAGAGGTGAGAAGTGAGAGAGGTGAGGGAGGGGAGGCAAGGAGGGCATTTCAGCATGCAGATGCCAGCGGGCTTGAGCGCTGGGGACGGACGGAGAGCAAGGGCCAGCCTGTAGCAACCACTCATGCGCCACCTGAGATGCTCTAAAAGTCTCGAGATCGAATCTTGAGACCCCTCAGGCAAGACTCAAATGCTGGCATGGGCGCAGGACGAGGGGTTGAATGGCAAGGTGGGGAATGAGGGCATTGAGAGAGTGTGGCCTGAGGGCGCGAATGGAGAGAGGTGACGGAGTGTGAGGGAGGTGAATGGAGACTTGTCCACTTGTTGTGACTTGTCTGGGCGACCCTAAACCCTGCATGCGGCTGACCTGCCCTGCTCTCCATGCCACCATCCTCGCATACCCAATCCCACGCCTTCTGCTGCGCAGTTGTATGTAAGCCCCCCTCTAACCTGCTCTGCCCGTTGCTCTGCCCTCTGATTTGCCCTCTGCTCTGCCCTCTTCTCTGCCCTCTGCTCTGCCCTCTGCTCTGCCCTCTGCTCTGCCCTCTGCTCTGCCCGTTGCTCTGCCCTCTGATTTGCCCTCTGCTCTGCCCTCTTCTCTGCCCTCTCTTCGGCCATCTGCTGCCATGCCATGCCACCATCCACGCCGCTGCCCCTCAGTCAGCACTGCCCCTCAGTCAGCATTGCCCCTCAGTCAGCACTGCCCCTCAGTCAGCACTGCCCCTCAGTCAGCACTGCCCCTCAGTCAGCACTGCCCCTCAGTCAGCACTGCCCCTCAGTCAGCACTGCCCCTCAGTCAGCACTGCCCCTCAGTCAGCACTCAGTCAGCACTGCCCCTCAGTCAGCACTGCCCCTCAGTCAGCACTGCCCCTCAGTCAGCACTGCCCCTCAGTCAGCACTGCCCCTCAGTCAGCACTGCCCCTCAGTCAGCACTGCCCCTCAGTCAGCACTGCCCCTCAGTCAGCACTGCCCCTCAGTCAGCACTGCCCCTCAGTCAGCACTGCCCCTCAGTCAGCACTGCCCCTCAGTCAGCACTGCCCCTCAGTCAGCACTGCCCCTCAGTCAGCACTGCCCCTCAGTCAGCACTGCCCCTCAGTCAGCACTGCCCCTCAGTCAGCACTGCCCCTCAGTCAGCACTGCCCCTCAGTCAGCACTGCCCCTCAGTCAGCACTGCCCCTCAGTCAGCACTGCCCCTCAGTCAGCACTGCCCCTCAGTCAGCACTGCCCCTCAGTCAGCACTGCCCCTCAGTCAGCACTGCCCCTCAGTCAGCACTGCCCCTCAGTCAGCACTGCCCCTCAGTCAGCACTGCCCCTCAGTCAGCACTGCCCCTCAGTCAGCACTGCCCCTCAGTCAGCACTGCCCCTCAGTCAGCACTGCCCCTCAGTCAGCACTGCCCCTCAGTCAGCACTGCCCCTCAGTCAGCACTGCCCCTCAGTCAGCACTGCCCCTCAGTCAGCACTGCCCCTCAGTCAGCACTGCCCCTCAGTCAGCACTGCCCCTCAGTCAGCACTGCCCCTCAGTCAGCACTGCCCCTCAGTCAGCACTGCCCCTCAGTCAGCACTGCCCCTCAGTCAGCACTGCCCCTCAGTCAGCACTGCCCCTCAGTCAGCACTGCCCCTCAGCGCTGCCTGCTGCAGCGGGTTCTGCAGGCGCATGCAGCACCACTCCCGCCAGGTCATTCGGGCCCGGAAAGGAGGAGCAGGAGGCGGGAGATGCGCCACTGATGCTGCCATTGCCGCTGCTGACGGCACTGCGGCTGATGCCGCTGCTGGTGGTGCTCGTGCTGGCGGCTGTGGGTTCAGAAACGATTGGCTGACGAGCAGGCAGGGGGGAACGTATTGGTTCGGAAAGGAGGAGCACGAGGAGGCATGAGATGCCGCCGTTGCCGCTGTTGACGGCACGGCTGCTGCTGCTGCTGCTGCTGGGGTTCGTGCTGGCGGCTGTGGGTTCCGAAACGACTGGCTGACGGGAGAAGATAGGGGAGACGAGGGTGGAGACATAGGGGGTGGGAAACGAGAGGAGAGAAGGTACAGTGTATCCACACTCAAATGGCTCACTAATGCGAATAAATCCAGCTGCCGGGAGTTCTTCGGATAATACACGACGAGATAAACTGGAGGTGGGAGGGCGAAAACAGGAGATGGAAGGAGGACGTTTGTGCGCCAGAGAGAAAAAGCCAAGCTGATGTACCAGAAAAAAGAGGATGCGGAAAGTGGGCGTACTGCTGGATGTGCGGCGGTTGAAAGCGTTTCCGTGTGGCCTTGAATGACAGGCGCGTCTGGGAGGCCTGCTGCTATGCAGCGGGACGGAGAGCGGGTGTGGATCGACACAGACAGACAGGTACGGCAGGGAAGCCGGAGGGAGACGTGGGTGGGCGACTGAAAGTACTTTAGTCTGATTAGAGACTCGGTGTTTCAGAATCCACATCATCAAAACAACACGCCGTTGCTGGCAAACGGTGCGTCAAAGTCAGCAGTCAGGCGGTGAGTCAACATGGAAGCAGTGAGTGAGTTCAACATCAATACAGTCACAACAGCATCAGCACAAATGGTCGGCTCGGCAGCACACATTCTCACAGCACATTCTCACAGCTTACACCAGAAATGAAATTCTTGTTTAGAAGAGGCATAGTCAAAGCACCAGGTTGAGCGTTGCATGTGATGTGACAGCTTGACACGTCACGAAGTGGCGGAATGACGTGGCAATGCCGAGCATGCACGAGATGACGGCCCTGGCAATGCTGTATGTTTTGCTAAGGCGTCGCCTGGACGGCGGAACCGAGGAAAACAGGGGGAAAGGCGGAAGCTGGGAGGAATGGGGCGGAAGCGGGGGGAGGGAGAGGCGGAGGCAGAGAATACGGGGAGGAAAAACGCTGATGCTATCTGGGATAGCTAATGGGAATTTGTAACAGCGTTTTCCGAACCGGACATTCTACGGGATTATCCAAATAGACTTATTACCAGAGTTGCGAAGACGCTAAAGAAGAAAGACAGCCTGAGAATATAAAGACGAGACGGCTAGATCTACTGAATCGGCTAGGCTATACCTTTATTTCTCGAGCCGCGTTGAATTTGTACTCCGGCTTTAACACAGTACAGAAATAGTTCAAGTTGAGAATTTTAGTAGGAGAGGGGGCTTGGTCGAGGCGGATGCGAATAATGCTTGCATCTGATCGGGTAACCACGTCTGAGCACGACCATGATTCACGTCCGCCATTATCTTCTTCGAGATCCAGCAGTGCCTGTCGCAGTAGGTGCTAGGAGTGGGAACGAACCAGCTGCTGGGATGGGGATGGGTGTGGAGCGGCAAGAAAATCACCGTGGAGGGATGGGTGTGAGGATTTCAGGTCCAAGTGGAACAAGATCAGTTTCTACGACGATACTGAGCAGTTTGAAAAATTCACGACACTTAATTTGAGACGCATTATGAACGTCGATCGGAGCTGGCGCGTCTGGAGCCATGAGATTCTCGAAATGTGAGCTCAGAAAGTCGCAAGTCAGGGTACTGGGAGCGGAAAAGTACCATATTCTGTTCAAGAGAAGCGAATGCTGAGGTGATTTCTGGGTCTCCAGCGTCAGCCATGTGAGGGAGCCAAATGAAGACTTAGCGAAGAGTTGGTTCCAGAAATGGACGAAACTTGGCAAAGAGTTGGTTACTACGATTGTGTTACCGAGTCTCGTTCGGTCCGTACACGAAAGGGCTTGGGCGAAGGGTTTCAGCATCATCGTCGAGATTCGACTCAACGAACAAAACGGTAACACGAGCCCAGTGAATTTGTTGGCTCATAGGCTTCCCTCCAAAACGAGATTCCGCGAACCTCAAAGAGTCCGTGTTTTGTCCGCGACTGGTCCGCGAAGGGGCCCGCCTGACCAGAACTTCGGACCAGGCATGTATGCACTTACCGCTCGCACTAGTGAGCTGGAACGAACCTTCGAAGAATATATCTCAGCGGACAAGCGAGTCCGCCCAGGGGAGCTCGCTGCCCGCGGGCAAAAAAAATAAACCCCAGAAGGGCATGCATCCGGTCAGGGAGGCATCAACCCTAAACACCGGGAGGCATGGATTTAGGGTTGATGCCTCCCTAGAATGGCATGCCATCCGATAGGGTTTTAGTTTTTTTCTGCCCGGGGCAGCATGTCGTCAAGTCGTCAGAGGGTCGTCAGGCTTGACGACCCAATTCCGCTGAGATATTCCGGACACGGTGTTTCCCGGACCAATTGTGCTTCATTCGTCGCTAAACGAAACCGTGTCACGTCTCAGATTTTCCCAGATTTCGTTGAGCTCGCTGACTTTCTGTTGGACCACGCAAGGTTTCGAATCAATATGAATGGGAACGAAACTTATGCAGCGAAAACATGGCGGCGAAATAGGAAGGTACTCAAGCGCAGCAAAACCAATTTGGCTTGGTTTCTGGGTAACCCTTTTCTGTAAAACTGACGGAGTATCCACCCTTACATGAGGCATACGTTGCGTTCAAGGGAAGGCAGTGCAATGACCCCCCACGAACGAGTTACCTCGTCACTCCTCCATTCAGGCCTTGTTTGTATTGTATAAACACAGTCTAGGCTTCAAGGTCGCTACGTGCCATCCTTTAAAACCAGGGTCTCACGTAAGGAAAATTGTCATCAACTGCAAAACAATTGATGCTGAGTCACCCTGTTTGAGATGGCGAAGTCTAGGGATTGGTCTGGCAATTGACTGTGCTGGTGTTCTAGCTTTGGCACCGAACCAATTTCCGTGCCTGGTTGGTTTGGACACAAACTGCGATTTGTGTTTCCTTCGCACCCCTCGCCACACCCCTCGTCATTCTTTACACCTCGCCATCGAATCCTAACCAAGGTCAAGTCATCAACTGCAAAACAGATCCTTAGTAATCTCGTCTGCTAGGGAAATGATGGAGACAGCGACACACATTAACGACCTTCCCGACGACGTCCTCGCTAGGATACTATTGCATTGTGCGGAGTCCGCCACACCTTGGAAACCCGACAGTGACACGTTATGGTCTCGGCATTCACTGACGCCGAAGCCACTGTACCTTCGCTCGATTGTTTTAGACGAAGATGATCCCAGTGCTGAGGAAGAGTCGTATCCAGTATCGCCCCCCTCCGCCATTCCAACCGCTGCCTGGATCTTCCTCGTATCGTTGGTGTGCCGTCGTTGGCGGGATGTAGCTCACCGTGACGTCTCCACCCTGCTCGTCGAACGAAAACATGCCATTTCCCTCCAACAACTCTCGAATGCCGTCGCGTGCTTCCCGAACCTCACCCATCTCCATCTGTGCGACGACAGCGTGGAAACCCTAGACGACTCCTTCCTCGCTCACCTCGCATCATCCTGTCCTCAGCTCAAGATTCTCCACGTGGGACGCTCGATCACTCACCATCCAGTCTACGTCGGACCGAAACAGAAGCACCCGATCACCGAGGCTGGGCTGGATCGCTTCTTCCAGCGATGCACTCAGCTGGAGCAGCTTTCACTGCTCTGCCTCCATCCGGACGTCCACCTACCCGCTTCCTTCTTCCACCTCACGCGTCTTCACACCCTGGCTTTAACAGCCGCCTTCGCCTTAGAAGCTCCAGATCTGGAGACGCTCGACTCGCTCACCAATCTTCATATCGCCTCCCCGGAGTTGAACGAGGAGCAACTGGCCAACGTGCGTCGTCTTCCCAGCATCACCAGCCTTTCACTCTCTGCCGGGCCCACGTTTGATGTCGAATTGCTGTCGGATTGGCCATTGTCCAGTCTGGAACGGCTGCAGATATCAGACTGTGGAGAATTGGAGCAATTTCCGGACAGCATTGCGGAGTTGCTGCCGCGTCTGCGTGAGCTGACCGTTTCCAGGTGCGAGGCCTTGGAGGAGCTGCCGGAGGGTGTCTGTTCCCTGGAGCACCTCGAGACCTTATCAATCATCAATTGCGAGCACTTCAGCTGCCTGCCTGAAAACATTGGGAGTTTGACTGCCCTGAAAACCCTGGTTCTGGGTACTCTGCCGCTGGCATTCCTCCCTGACTCCGTGTGCCAGCTCAGCTCGCTGGAGACCTTCTTCGTGCTCTCGTGCGACTCAATCTGCGAGCTGCCAGCAGACCTCTGCTGCCTCACGGCTCTCACGACTCTCTGCCTGGGGCACGTGGCACTTCCAGCGGACATTGGACGCCTGAGAAACCTCCACACGCTGCTTCTGAGAGACAGCTACCAATCTCGGCATCTCCCGTCGTCGTTATCGGAGATCGCGTCGCTGACGAGGCTTGAGCTGAACTTGTGCGGCGTGGAGCTGCTCCCAGAGGGCGTGGGGTCGCTCAGCAACCTGCGGGAGCTGCACGTCTCGTGCTGCTATCAGCTCACGGCCCTTCCAGAGTCCGTGACGGGCCTGACTGCCCTTGAAGCTCTCTCTCTCGCTGACTCCCCATGTCTGGCCTCGGTGCCCACAAGGCTGGACGGCTTGACACGGCTCAAGCAGCTGGAGGTGGCCCAATGTGACATGCTCATACGGCCTCCTCTAGTCCTGCCGGCTTCCATAGAATGGCTGAGTTGGGGAAGTAGCTGGAGTCAGAAGCAGGCCATGGCTCTGCCAGACGTCTCCACGCTGACGGGGCTTCGGACGCTCCGTCTGAACGAGTTTTCTGTGGCGTGTGGGGTCACTGTGAGCAGGAGCCTATCGCACGTGGAGCATTTGGAGCTGAATTTGGCAGGCGTTGCGGAGGAGCTTCCATTCCCCTATATGTTCCTCTCCCGCCTGCGCACCCTGATTATTGATAGTGCGTGGAGTCTCCAAAGGCTGCCGGCCGACATCGGGTCAGCACTGCCGCAGCTGCGGAAGCTGAAGCTGGTAAATGCGCACGAGTTGAGGGAGCTGCCAGCGAGTGTGGCAGAACTTGAGAACCTCACGATCTTGGTTTGCTACGCGCGCAAACTGGCTTCTCTGCCGCATGCCATCGGTGCTTTATCCAGGCTGCGGGAGCTGCACCTGATTGGCTGCGAGCAGCTTGAGCAGCTGCCTGCCTCTCTCACCCAGCTTGCCTGCCTGAACCAGCTGTCGATTCTAAACAGCCCCATCCGTTCCCTATGTTCCAACGCTGCACAGTTCACGCGGCTCAGATCCCTCGATCTGTCAGGCTGTGCGCAGCTGGAGGCATTGCCGGGGGATTTGAGTGCGCTGAAGGCACTGCGGATGCTGAAATTGTTCAGGTGTGGGCTTGTGAAGGACACTGATGGGTCTGTGCTCCCCAGGAGCATCAATGAAGTGTTCGGGCTGAAAATATACATTTAGGTAGGCACCGCACCCGTAAGATATTATGGCATGGCATATACCGTAGCGTCTTCTTAAATAGGTTGTTTGCTTAGGTTTGATGTGATGACTCTGAGGTGACCAGTGCGGATAGGTAGGCGGGGAATGAATACAATCGTAAGAGATAGTTAGGGGGGGTCTTGAACACCTGGAGGAATGATGCTGAGGGCGATTACTTCACTGACTGACTGCTGCTGCTGGTGTTACCATACCATCACTGCCACCTCTGTTAACTGCCTTCACCGGTGGCACTGCCGCCATTCTCATCACAATTTCCATCCTCGACTGCCAGCACATCCATCTCATGGCCTGTTTCTTGTACTACCTATCATTGGCTTCCTCGCTTAGTGACAAGAAGCATCCAAGTGAATGATCACTGTGCTGGGCCATGTCTAAAACGTGTCAGGTAGTAGGGTACATGCACCGCATATGTTTTGGAACGGCTGAACTCTTCCGGATATTCTGCTCTGCACCAAGCGCCATGAACACAACCAGCCTGGACTGGACACAGTGAAGTGCTGAAATACAACAACCAGCAGCCATGGCCACGTGCTGTTTGTGCACCTCAGCACAAACAGTCGGCACCTCAGCAGCATCAACACAACAGCCATGGCCACTTGCAGGAGAGAGAGCCGTGGCACCATGCAGCACAGAGATCCATGAGTTGGGTGATTGTGGCTGCCACCTCAGCAGCATCGACAGCCGTAGCCACTTGCACTGCACTGATGGCACCCCCACCCATGGGTTGGGGTTGGGACCGTTCCAACTGATGGGAGGCGGGAGGGAAGCTGTACGCAAAAGTATGTGAGGGAGGCGAGAGAGGTGAGAGAGGTGAGAGAGGTGAGAGATGAGAGGTGAGAGGTGAGAAGTGAGAGAGGTGAGGGAGGGGAGGCAAGGAGGGCATTTCAGCATGCAGATGCCAGCGGGCTTGAGCGCTGGGGATGGACGGAGAGCAAGGGCCAGCCTGGAGCAACCACTCATGCGCCACCTCAAATGCTCTAAAAGTCTCGAGATCGAATCTTGAGACCCCTCAGGCAAGACTCAAATGCTGGCATGGGCGCAGGACGAGGGGTTGAATGGCAAGGTGGGGAATGAGGGCATTGAGAGAGTGTGGCCTGAGGGCGCGAATGGAGAGAGGTGACGGAGTGTGAGGGAGGTGAATGGAGACTTGTCCACTTGTTGTGACTTGTCTGGGCGACCCTAAACCCTGCATGCGGCTGACCTGCCCTGCTCTCCATGCCACCATCCTCGCATACCCAATCCCACGCCTTCTGCTGCGCAGTTGTATGTAAGCCCCCCTCTAACCTGCTCTGCCCGTTGCTCTGCCCTCTGATTTGCCCTCTGCTCTGCCCTCTTCTCTGCCCTCTGCTCTGCCCGTTGCTCTGCCCTCTGCTCTGCCCTCTGCTCTGCCCTCTGCTCTGCCCTCTGCTCTGCCCTCTTCTCTGCCCTCTGCTCTGCCCGTTGCTCTGCCCTCTGATTTGCCCTCTGCTCTGCCCTCTTCTCTGCCCTCTCTTCGGCCATCTGCTGCCATGCCATGCCACCATCCACGCCGCTGCCCCTCAGTCAGCACTGCCCCTCAGTCAGCACTGCCCCTCAGTCAGCACTGCCCCTCAGTCAGCACTGCCCCTCAGTCAGCACTGCCCCTCAGTCAGCACTGCCCCTCAGTCAGCACTGCCCCTCAGTCAGCACTGCCCCTCAGTCAGCACTGCCCCTCAGCGCTGCCTGCTGCAGCGGGTTCTGCAGGCGCATGCAGCACCACTCCCGCCAGGTCATTCGGGCCCGGAAAGGAGGAGCAGGAGGCGGGAGATGCGCCACTGATGCTGCCATTGCCGCTGCTGACGGCACTGCGGCTGATGCCGCTGCTGGTGGTGCTCGTGCTGGCGGCTGTGGGTTCAGAAACGATTGGCTGACGAGCAGGCAGGGGGAAACGTCTTGGTTCGGAAAGGAGGAGCACGAGGAGGCATGAGATGCCGCCGTTGCCGCTGTTGACGGCACGGCTGCTGCTGCTGCTGCTGCTGGGGTTCGTGCTGGCGGCTGTGGGTTCCGAAACGACTGGCTGACGGGAGAAGATAGGGGAGACGAGGGTGGAGACATAGGGGGTGGGAAACGAGAGGAGAGAAGGTACAGTGTATCCACACTCAAATGGCTCACTAATGCGAATAAATCCAGCTGCCGGGAGTGCTTCAGATAATACACGAAGAGATAAACTGGAGGTGGGAGGGCGAAATCAGGAGATGGAAGAAGGAGGACGTTTGTGCGCCGGAGAGAAAAAGCCAAGCTGATGTACCAGAAAGAAGAGGATGCGGAAAGTGGGCGTACTGCTGGATGTGCGGCGGTTGAAAGCGGTTCCATGTGGCCTTGAATGACAAGCGCGTCTGGGAGGCCTGCTGCTATGCAGCGGGACGGAGAGCGGGTGTGGATCGACACAGACAGACAGGTACGGCAGGGAAGCCGGAGGGAGACGTGGGTGGCCGACTGAAAGTACTTTAGTCTGATTAGAGACTCGGTGTTTCAGAATCAACAACACCAAAACAACACGCCGTTGCTGGCAAACGGTACGTCAAAGTCAGCAGTCAGGCGGTGAGTCAACATGGAAGCAGTGAGTTCAACATCAATACAGTCACAACAGCATCAGCACAAATGGTCGGCTCGGCAGCACACATTCTCACAGCACATTCTCACAGCTTACACCAGAAACGAAATTCTTGTTTAGAAGAGGCATAGTCAAAGCACCAGGTTGAGCGTTGCATGTGATGGGACAGCTTGACACGTCACGTAGTGGCGGAATGACGTGGCAATGCCGAGCATGCACGAGATGACGGCACTGGCAATGCTGTATGTTTTGCTAAGGCGTCGCCTGGACGGCGGAACCGAGGAAAACAGGTGGAAAGGCGGAAGCTGGGAGGAATGGGGGGGAAGCGGGGGGAGGGAGAGGCGGAGGCGGAGAATACGGGGAGGAAAAAGGCTGATGCTATCTGGGATAGCTAATGGGAATTTGTAACAGCGTTTTCCGAACCGGACATTCTACGGGATTATCCAAATAGACTTATTACCAGAGTTGCGAAGACGCTAAAGAAGAAAGACTACTGGAGGCGACAGCCTGAGATTATAGAGACGAGACGGCTAGGTCTACTGAATCGGCTAGGCTATACCTTTATTTCTCGAGCCGCGTTGATTTGTACTCCGGCTTTAACAGAATGCAGAAATAAGTTGAGAATTTTAGTAGGAGAGGGGGCTTGGTCGAGGCGGATGCGAATAATGCTTGCATCTGATCGGGTAACCACGTCTGAGCACGACCATGATTCACGTCCGCCATTATCTTCTTCGAGATCCAGCAGTGCCTGTCGCAGTAGGTGCTAGGAGTGGGAACGAACCAGCTGCTGGGATGGGGATGGGTGTGGAGCGGCAAGGGAATCACCGTGAAGGGATGGGTGTGAGGATTTCAGGTCCAAGTGGAACAAGATCAGTTTCTACGACGATAATGACCAGTTTGAGGAATTCACGACACTTAATTTGAGACGCGTTATGAACGTCGATCGGAGCTGGCGCGTCTGGAGCCATGAGATTCTCGGAATGTGAGCTTAGAAGTCGCAGGTCAGGGTACTGGTAGCGGAAAAGTGCCGTATTCTGTTGGAAAGAAGCAAATGCTGAGGTGATATCTGGGTCTGCAGCGTCAGCCATGTGAGGGAGCCAAACGAAGACTTAGCGAAGGGTTGGTTCCAGAAATGAACGAAACTTGGCAAAGAGTTGGTTACTACGATTGTGTTACCGAGTCTCGTTAGGTCCGTACACGAAAGGGCTTGGGCGAATTGTTTCGGCATCGTCGTCGAGATTCGACTCAAACGAACGAAACCGTAACAGGAGCCCAGTGAATTTGTTGGCTCATAGGTTTCCCTCCAAAACGAGATTCCGCGAACCTCAAAGAGTCCGTGTTTTGTCCGCGACTGGTCCGCGAAGGGGCCCGCCTGACCACAATTTCGGACCAGGCAGATGCACTTACCGCTCCCACGAGTGAGCTGGAACGACCCTTCGTACACGGTGTTTCTCGGACCAATTGTGCTTGGTTCGTCGCTAAACGAAACCGTGTCACGTCTCAGATTTTCCCAGATTTCGTTGAGCTCGCTGACTTTCTGTTGGACCACGCAAGGTTTCGAACCAATATGAATCAAAGCGAAAACATGGCAGCGAAATAGGAAGGTGCTTTAGCGCAGCAAAACCAATTTGGCTTGGTATTTGGGTAACCCTTTTCTGTAAAACTGACGGAGTATCCACCCTCACATGAGGCGTGCGTTGCGTTCAAGGGAAGGCAGCGCAATGACCATCACAAATGAGTCACGTTCAGGCTTGTATAAACTCGGTCTAGGATTCAAGGTCGCTGCGTACCATCCTTTCACAGATCCTTAGTAATCTCGTCTGCTAGGGAAATGATGGAGACAGCGAGACATATTAACGACCTTCCCGACGACGTCCTCGCTAGGATACTACTATGGCATTGTGCGGAGTCTACTACACCTTCGAAACCCGACAGTGACACGTTATGGTCTCGGCATGCATGGTCGCCGAAGCCACTGTACCTTCGCTCGATCGTTTTAGAAGACGAAGATGATCTCAGTCCCGAGGAAGCGTATCCAGTATCGTCCCCCTCCGCCTTTCCAACCGCTGCCTGGATCTTCCTCGTGTCGTCGGTGTGCCGTCGTTGGCGCGATGTAGCTCACCGTGACGTCTCCACCCTCCTCGTCGAACGAAACCGTTCCATTCTCCTCCAAGAACTCTCGAATACCGTCGCGTGCTTCCCGAACCTCACCCATCTCCATCTGTGCGACGACAGCGTGGAAACCCTAAACGACACTTTTCTCAATCACCTCGCATGGGCGTGTCCTAAGCTCAAGATTCTCCACGTGGGACGCTGGATCACTCACCATCCGGACTATGTCGGACCGAAGGAAGAGCACCCGATCACCGAGGCTGGTCTGGATCGCTTCTTCCAGCGATGCACGCAGCTGGAGCAGCTTTCACTGCTCTGCCTCCATCGGGACACTGAGCTACCCGCTTCCTTCTTCCACCTAACGCGTCTACACACCCTGGCGTTAACAGCCGCCTCCGCCTTAGAAGCTCCAGATTTGGAGAGCCTCAGCTCTCTCACCAATCTTCATATGACCTGCAGGGAGTGGGAGCAACTCTCGAGTGTACGTCGTCTTTCCAGCATCACCAGCGTTTCACTCTCCGCCGGGCCCACGTTTGATGTCGGATTGCTGTCGGATTGGCCACTAACCAGTCTAGAACGGCTGCAGATATCACGTTGCAGAGAATTGAGGCGGCTTCCGGACGCCATTGCGGAGTTGCTGCCGCGTCTGCGTGAGCTGACCGTTTCCAGTTGCGATGCCTTGAAGGAGCTGCCGGAGGATTTCTGTTCCCTGGAGCACCTGGAGACCTTATTAATCATCGATTGCGAGCGCTTCAGCTGCCTGCCTGAAAACATCGGGAGTTTGACTGCCCTGAAAACCCTGGTTCTGGATACTCTGCTGCTGGCATTCCTCCCTGACTCCGTCTGCCAGCTCAGCTCCCTGGAGACCTTCTTCCTGCTTCCAGCTCTCTCGTGCTCAACTGGCGAGCTGCCAGCAGACTTCTGCTGCCTCACGGCTCTCACGACTCTCTGCCTGGGGCACGTGGCACTTCCAGCGGACATAGGACGCCTGAGAAACCTCCACACGCTGCTTCTCAGAGACAGCTACCTTTCTCGGCATCTCCCGTGCTCGTTATCGGAGGTCGCGTCGCTGACGAGGCTTGAGCTGAACGGGTGCGACGTGGAGTTGCTGCCAGAGGGCGTGGGGTCGCTCAGCAACCTGCGCGAGCTGCACCTCTCGTCCTGCTGTGAGCTCACGGCCCTTCCAGCGTCCGTGACGTGCCTCACTGCCCTTGAAGCTCTCTCTCTTGCTAACTGCGAGAATCTGGCCTCGGTGCCCACAAGGCTGGACGGCCTGACACGGCTCAAGCGGCTGGAGGTGGCCCGATGTGACAGGCTGGCACAGCCTCCTCAAGTCCTGCCGGCTTCCATAGAATGGCTGAGTTGGGGAAGTAGCTGGAGTCAGAAGCAGGCCATGGCTCTGCCAGACGTCTCCACGCTGACGGGGCTTCGGACGCTCCGCCTGGACGAGGTTTCTGTGGCGTGTGGGGTCGCTGTGAGCAGGAGCCTGTCGCACCTGGAGCATTTGCATCTGAATTTGGCAGACGATACTGAGGAGCTTCCATTCGCCTTGACGTTCCTCTCCCGCCTGCGCACGCTGATCATTGACAGCGCGTTGAGTCTCCAAAGGCTGCCGGCCGACATCGGGTCAGCACTGCCGCAGCTGCGGAAGCTGAAGCTGGTATATGCGGGCCAGTTGAGGGAGCTGCCAGCGAGTGTGGCAGAACTTCAGAACCTCACGAGCTTGGTTTGCTACGCGCTCAAACTGCCTTCTCTGCCGCATGCTATCGGTGCTTTATCCAGGCTGCGGGAGCTGCACCTCATTGGCTGCGAGCAGCTTGAGCAGCTGCCTGCCTCTCTCACCCAGCTTGCCTGCCTGAACAAGCTGTCGATCCGAGACAGCCCCATCCGTTCCCTATGTTCCACCGCTGCACAGTTCACGCGGCTCAGATCCCTCGATCTGTCAGGCTGTGTGCAGCTGGAGGCAATGCCGGGGGATTTGAGTGCGCTGAAGGCGCTGCAGGAGCTGAGATTGTTCCAGGAGAGGCTTGTGAAGGACACTGATGGGTCTGTGCTCTCCAGGAGCATGAATGAAGTGTATGGGCGGAAAAAAATTGTATTTAGGTAGGCACCAGTAAGATCCTATGGCTTAGCCATGATGTAATGACTCTGAGATGGCCACTGCGGTTAGGAAGGCAGGGAGGAATGAATACAATCGTAGGAGATAGTTAGGGACTCCCTAATAAAGAGGGTTTTGAACACCTCGAGGAATGATGCTGAGGGTGATTGCTTCACTGGCTGACTGCTACTGCTGGTGTTACCATCTCTGACACTGCCGCCATTCTCATCACAATTTCCATAGCCTCAACTTCCATCACATCCTCGTTTCATAGCCTTTATTTTGTACCGGTACTTCCACTACCTATATCATTGGCTTTCCTCACTTAGTAACAGAAGCATCCCTAAAGCTAAAACATTTGAATGGTCACTGGGATGGGTCATGCCTAAAACATGTCAGGTATAGTAGGGTGCATGCACGGCATCCAGTACCGTATGTTTTGGAACGGCTGATATGCACGGCATCCAGTATGTTTTGAAACGGCTGAAATTTTCCGGATATTGTGCTCTGCAGCAAGCCGCATGAACACAACCGGCCTGGAATGGACACAATAAAGTGATGAAATTCAACCATGAAACTCAACCATGAAATTCAATCATGATATTCAACCATGATATCCAACCATGAAATTCAACCATGAAATACAACCATGAAATACAAACAGTCGGCACCTCAGCAGCACCAACAGCCGTGGCCACTTGCAGGAGAGAGAGCCAAGGCACCATGCAGCATCATCCGACAGACAAATGGAGTCGGGAGATTGCGACTGCCAGCTCAGCAGCATCGACCTCGACAGCCATGGCCACTTGCACTAGCGGCACCCCCACCCACCCATGGGTTGGGACCGTTCCAACTGATGGGAGGCGGGAGGGAAGCTGTATGGAAAACTACGTGAGGGAGGTGAGAGAGGTGAGGGAGGTGAGGGAGGTGAGAGAGGTGAGATAGAGAGGAGAGAGGTAAGAGGTGAGGGAGGTGAGATGGAGAGGAGAGAGGCGACGAAGGTGAGAGAGCTGAGGGAGGTGAGGGAGGTGAGGCAAAGAGGGCATTTCAGCATGCAGATGGCAGCGGCCTTGAATGGTGGGGATGGACGGAGAGCAAGGGCCAGCCTGGAGCAACCATTTATGCGCCACCTCAAATGCCATGAAAAGCCTCGACATCAAATCTTGACTCCCCTCAGGCAAGACTCAAATGCTGGCATGGGTGCAGGATAAGGGTGCGAATGGCAAGGTGCGAGATGAGGGCACTGAGAGAGTGTGACCCGAGTGTGCACTGACACAGGTGCATGGTGAAGAGTGTGAGGGGGGTGAATGGAGACTGGTCCACTTGTTGTGACTTGCCTGGGCGAGGCTGGTCATGGGCCCGAGCTGCACGCGGCTGTAAGCCCCCAACTAACCTGCTCTCCATGCCACCATCCTCGCATACCCACTCCCACGCCTTCTGCTGCGCAGTTGTATGTAAGCCCCCCTCTAACCTGCTCTGCACTGTGCTCGGCCTGCTGCTCTGCCCTCTGCTCTGCCCTCTGCTCTGCCCGCTGCTCTGCCCTCTGCTCTGCCCTCTGCTCGGTCATCTGCTGCCATGCCATGTCACCATCCACGCCGCTGCCCCTCAGTCAGCACCGCCCCTCAGCGCTGCCTGCTGCAACAGGTTCTGCAGGCGCACGCAGCACCACTCCCGCCAGGTCATTTGGCAGGGAAAGGAGGAGCAGGATGCGCCACTGATGCTGCCATTGCCGCTGCTGACGGCACTGCGGCTGATGCCGCTGCTGCTGGTGCTCGTGCTGGCGGCTGTGGGTTCAGAAACGCCTGGCTGATGGGAGCACATAGGGGAAACGTGGGTGGATTGGGAGAAAGTGGTGGAGAGGACACATGGGGAGGGAAGGGGGAAGAGAGTAGTTACTGTATATCCACACTTGAATGGCTTCCTAATGCGGCTCAATTTAAATGCCAGGAGTTATTTAAAGAACAAATGATGATGATTGAAGGTGGGAGAACAAAAGATGGTAGAAAGAGGGCATTTTAACACTGGAAATGAAAAGAAAAGCGCATGTACGAAAACCAAAGCAGATGCGGAAAGTGGGCGTACTTCTGGATGTGTTGTGGTTGAAAGCGGTGTTGTGGGGCCCCAACAGTCGCGTCTGCGCGACCCGCCGCTCTACGCACTGCAAAAGGAGGACCGGAGAGAGAGGGAGAGAGAGATGGACGGAGAGAGAGGGATGGAGAGAGAGGGACGGAGTGAGGGGGATGGAGAGCAAAGGATGGAGAGAGGGAAGGGGAGAGAGGAACGGGGAGAGAGTGACGGGGAGAGAGGAACGGGGAGAGAGTGACGGGGAGAGAGGAACGGGGAGAGAGTGACGGGGAGAGAGGAACGGGGAGAGAGTGACGGGAGAGAATGACGGCGAGAGAGGGACAGGGAGAGAGTGACTGAGAGAGAGGGGCGGAGAGAACAGGAGGAAAACGGGGTGGGGATTGATGCAGGCAAATGCAGGCACGGAAGCTGGTGGGAGATGTGGGGGCCCGAAACGACAGTGTTCTAAACTTCAGCAGCCAACAAAAAACTGGAAAAATCGCGTTCAGATGAGGCACAATGATTTCACCAGGTCTTGAGGGTTGCATGTGGCAGCTTGACACGTCACTTAGTGGCGGAATGACGTGGCAATGCGGAATACGCACGAGATGACGGGCCCTGGCAATGCTGTATGAATCGCCAAGGCGTCGCCTGGACGGCGGAACCGAGGGGAAGAGGGGGAAAGGAAAAGTGGAGGGGGGAGGCGCGGGGGACGGAGCGGGGGAGTGGGGGGAGGGAAAAGGTTGACGCTATATGGGTTAGCTAACAAGGATATCTAACCGCGTTTTTCCAACCGAAATTCCTAACCGTTTTATCCGAAACTAAGACTGGTTACCAGAAATGCGACGACGCTAAGAAGAAGGACTACTGGATGCAACAGCCTGGGATTATAGAAACGAGACGGCTAGCTCTGTTGAATCGGTCGTCTAGGCTCGCAGATTTCCTAAACCTGCGGCTAGGATAGGGCACTGGCAGTGACGGAACATATAGTTACTATGCCAAGCTTCACGAAGACTAAATTACAAAGGCGGGAGGGAATCACGCTTGTCCGAAGTGTGTGCCAACCACATCCATGCCGCCTTTTACGACATGTCTCCACGTCGAGCTGCTGAAGAATGAAGCAAGCACACGCGGCGCATGACGCATCGGTGAGAAGCGGACCTGTGGAGGGATGGGAGAGAAGAGAAGACAATGGAAGAGGATGGGATGGGATTATGGGAGACGAGAGGGGTTGGAATAGCCAAGGGATTGGACGAGTAGAATTTGTCGTAAGTCAAACGCGAACGTCATTTACTTCGCGTACCCGCCTCCCCTGCTTCGCGTTCTTACCAACCCTTGTGGAGTTCAAAGAGCACGGAATTTCGAAACGCAGAACTTGGTAACCAGTTGGCTTAGCAAAACAATTGACTTCGACGATGAGCGCAAAATGGTCTTTCCCTGCTCGACCTTTCGAGAAGCCGCAGTTACCGCATTACACCCCTCCGGGAAGTGTCCTAGGATTCAAGCTCCACAAGCGTAAGGGCGTGTTACATTTTCTAAAGTCCCTGAAAGTCCGGACGGCTGTCCGGACGCGTGCGAAGATTGCGACGTCGCACGTTCGCTTTGCGACCAAAACGATGTCGTGAGGCAATACGAAGAATACGACGTCGTTTAGACCCTGACGAGCTCACTGCCGAGAATTTACGAGTTCTGTAACCACACAATCGTCCGGACGGTTGGCCATCCGGACAAAAAAAATGAAAAATGTAACACGCCCTAAGCAGGTTGGAGCTAGATCGAGAATCTAGGATTCATAGAAAATTACGGCGTATACCATCTAGTCATCCCACATAGTCACTCCGCGTGGGCCAGAACTGGGTCGATTCTGACGTGGAATAGCATGCACGAAATGTGTCCCCCCGCCAGCTCCGTTGGCGTTCGTATGAACGAGAGCTAAGGAGAAAGGAAGGAGTTGTTCTTCTCAGGCCAAGGCCTGAGATTCGGGGTCCATTTGTTTCCCAGATTTAGCGGGCCTCTTGTTTCCAAGTCTCGAGAACCTCCTGCTTCTTCAGTCTCTCGTCTGTCAGCCGGACGAGGGGGTCGAAGAGGAACATAACCCAACCAGCAGTAAGTCTTCAGATCTCGTCTTCCGAACTTCATTCCAACCTTCACGTAATTGCTGTCTCCGTATCGTGTGAGCGATGTCGACTTGTGAAAGAGACCAATCGTCGTTGACCCTAGCATCGCCGTGCCGTGGTAGATTCGCGTTGTCCTCGCTCTTCGATCATCTATCTGATGATCTCCTCTGCATCATTTTCGGTCTACTGAGCCAGCAGACGCCTAGCAGTTTGAACCACGCCTTGGTCTGCAAGCGATGGCGTCGCCTCGCTTATCTTTCCCAGGCGTCTATCTCCATGCGCTCCAGCAGGGATGACGCGATTCAAGCAGACACTGACCTTCTCAAATACCTGTCAAAGTTTACGAAATTGACGTCTCTAACGATAAACAGTTGCTCTTTTGACGACGAGTGCGGGTTTCTTTTCAGCCTCGGATCTGCATGTCCCAGGTTGACTCGTCTTGACCTCGCAAACCTGTATGATAGTGCTGCTTTGGTTTGGGATGGTCTGAATGCGGTTTTTACAGCTTGCACTGGGTTACAGCATCTCGCACTGGACGTTGTTGCGTCCCCCGCATTTCTCTCACCATCCTTCTTCGATCTGTCTTCCCTGACGGAGGTCAATTTGCAAGTCGCTTTTCCGAGCCTTCCTGATAAATTTAGCAAGCTGAGATGCTTGAAGAAGCTTACGCTGACCTACCTTTCCTGCGGTCTCCCCGAATCTTTTGGTCTTCTCACCGGGCTGACCGAGCTGCAAATGTTACGCTGCACGCTCTTACACCACCTGCCCGAGTCCTTCGGAGGCCTTCGTTCGCTAATCAAACTTACCTTATCCGATGTAGCCGATCTGGAGGACCTTCCTAACAGCATTGGCTGCCTTCAGAACCTTCAAGAGTGCTTTCTAAAAGACAACTCGTCACTCTTCATGCTCCCGGATTCCTTTTTCCTACTTACTTCGCTACGTGTCCTTGAGCTATCGAAAATCGCTGTGCAACGTTTCCCAAGCGCCATGTCTGATCTCGTTTCTCTCAAGAGCCTGACCATCAGAAATTGTTCTGCACTGAGGGAACTTCCAGAGGGCATGGATCGCATGTCATCTCTGGAGAATTTGGAGCTGCGACAACTCAGCAGCCTCACTCAACTTCGGGATTCCCTCTCCAGCCTCTCCAACGTTCGATCTTTCTCCTTCAATCACTGCAACAGCGTCACCAGTATTCCGCCATCCCTGCTTCGAAACTGGAAAACGAGCCTGACCTCGCTTGAGTTCGGATGGCCAACTAGCTGCCCTACTGGGGATGCGGGGAATGAGACATGTTTGCTTGACGCCTTCATTTCGTCTGTTTGTGAGCTTAAGAACCTTTCAGCCCTCCTCCTGTATGGCATTCCCCGCCTGGCTTTTTTCCCGAATGAAGGGCACAATTTGCAACGGCTGCAGCGGCTGACTATGTGTTCCTGCCCCGACCTGGTATCATTGTACAGAATCTATTCGAATGATTACCTTAGGACCCTCGAGCTTATTGCATGCCCAAATTTTCAGGACGAGACAGACGAGATTCTCCTCCAGCTTCCCACTCTTGAGAGTGGACGCATCGACGGTAGATCGCTCGGAAGAGGAAGGATTGGAGCCAGCGGGTGAACGTGGGAGGTCGGACAGGACTTACTTGGTGAGGCTGGATGGATGGAAGTGGGTGCATGCAGTGAGGTTGGATGGACGGAAGTGGGTGCATGCAGTGAGGTTGGATGGACGGAAGTGGGTGCATGCAGTGAGGATCGCTGGGGTAGCATGGGACAGGGTGTGATGTGTTGATGTGTGTTGTGACATGTTGGTGCGGTTTTGTGATCCGGATTGATGTGTCAGACATTTTGCTCTATCCCTTAATGTCTCTCCCCCTTCCCCGGCCCATTCTATCTTGCAGATCTCATCACCAGTGCTGGAGAAAAACCAGTGCAGGCGATGGGGTTGTGGAGCGGGAGCTGATTCTTGGTCATGTGGGAAGGATAAGGGTGCAGAGAGGGCTATGGTAGCCACTTGTTCCAGTTGGCAAGGGCGCTGCTAGAATGGGAGGATCCAACTTTTCTGGCTGATCCGGCTTCTGCTGTGAGGCTTCTGGAACGATGGAAAATGGGGGATGGCGGTGTGAGCCTGCCAGCTCGCTTGCTCACTCTGGTCTACTGAGGGGTCACTTGTGCATATGCATTTGTTAGCCATGCCTACAATCATGCTCTTACGGTAGTACCGCATTTCTGACTAGCGATTGAAAATTGCTTACTCCTAAAACCTTACAAAGCGTTTGGGTTGTATGGCACAACAAGGGCAGTTGTTACAATTTCCTCCACATCCTTGCTTACTCCTTTCTTTGAGTTGTGTTTTACTGCATCAGGCATAGTTCCCAGGTTTGCTGAAGGGCACGGGGTATCACGTCACACATCACATTCTCCATTTGAAATTTATAATCTTTCTTGAACCGAGATCGAATGTTGAAATAGCATGGATGCAAGTAAAGCAAAAGGAATTACGGAACGAGAATCTACCCACCATTGTTGAAATGTGTTGGTGAATACCATGTGATGATCAAGTTACTGGAATGCTCTTCCCACTGCCTTCACATGCGCGCAGCCCTGGCACTTTGCCAGGCCACAGGCTGCTGGTCCGTTACCCTGTGAGTCTGTGACAGTGCACCTGTGTCATGCATCTCCTTCGGTTTGTGGTGTTGCACTTGTGTCAGGGAGTAGCATGTCTTAGGGGATTCAGGGAGTATGGGGCATCCTTCAGCCAAACTGAATCCTTAGGTGATTCATGGAGCATATAGCACACTGGTACGCCCTTCCCTATCCTGCTCCACTCTGCTGCCCTTCTCTGTTTGTACCACCAACCCCGGCACTGCGCCTGGCAGGCATGAAGACACATGGAAAGACGAAAATTGCATGGGAAAAGGTACGGAAGGCAATCGAATCGGATAAAGGTACGTGTACAGGGAGACATTGCAGGAAGAGGATTGGGAGGGGGGAGGGAAGGGGGAGAGGGAGGATGAGGAGGAGGGCGAGGAGGAGAAGGAGGAGGAAGATTGTAGGGCTACTTCCGGTGGCACTGGTGTCGAAGCAGTGGCATCACCAGCGGCGCCGGCGGCATCACGAATGCTGCTGCTGGCAGCAGATTGGGCGTTGGGCCGATCAGTAGCCTTCCTGGGTGAGAACACAGGAGGTCAGGATGCCTGGAACGCCACGTTGTGATGCAGGTATGGGCGAATGGCTCCCTCAGAGTCGAGGGTCCTGAGAGAGGGAAGGGCAACGAGAGCATGGCATGGCGGGGAAGGGAAGAGCGTATAGGGCAGAGAGGTTAAAGGGCGGGATGACTGGCTTTGCTTCACTTGCGAGTGTGCTACGAAACACCCAGCTGCAACTGAGTCTGGTGAGGCACCTTTGGAGGTGATAGGTCCTGGAGGAGAGGAAGCAGCTAGTGCCGGTCGTGCAACATGAACCACATGGAGCTAAATCGGGGGGTGCTTCGCTGTCTCTTTGTGTGGCTGCACCTGCATGGAGTAGAATGTGACGCTCAACTTGGAGTGCATGGTCAGGCCCTCTTGGAGTTGAATTGAGAGCGCTACAGAGGGCACCAGCAAGGGGCGGATGAACAAGGTGGAGCACATGGGTTGGGCCAGAGGGACTCGAGTTAGAGAGGATAGAATGCGAGCATGGATGCAATGCAAGGACATATGGTGGACACAGGTTGGCGTTTAAGACTCGAGGAAGACTCGTTTTGAGATATCTGGTAACAACGTGATGAATGACGCCGAGACATGGAGGGAGTGAGGCAATGCGGAATGGGAGGAAAGGGGGAAGAAGAAATACATCCTTTGGGATCTCGGTGGGGATGCAGGACGTGACTTGAATGCTGAGTTGCTCCGGTTCACCAACAGGACGTTGCGAGCTGAGTTGCTTCACCAGTAGGAGGTGTATCGCTACAGGGGTTCCCGCACTTCCCAGGAAGCCCACCTCTTACAGCTTACAAGCTGACCTCACTGGTCTGACCTCCCTTTTACCAGCATCAAACAGCTCAGCACAGGACAGACTAGCACAGCACAGGCGGCAGCCACAACCCTGAGAACAATGAGTTACACTGGAAAAAAACGAGGGAAAAGGGATAGAAGGGTGCAGGAACTTAGAAAGGAATTGCGGGGAAAGGGAAAACGGGCAGAGGGAAATGGGGAACGGAATTGTTGGGATGGGCTAATAAGCAGACGGGAATGGGGAAAGGAATCGCATGGACAGAGGAATAGGCAGAGGGGAATCCCAGGAATTGGGGAATGGGCAGAGGGGATGAGTGACCTGGGGAAGTATTGCAGGGTATGGATGAATTAATGAAATGAGATCGATGGGACTGGACTGGAATTGGGAAGACCCTGCGGATACAAGCTGGCAGGTGGGGGAGGATCGGAGTTGGGTTAGCATCGAGTCAGAACTTGAAGTCTTAGAATAGAGTGAGTTTTGGCACGAGTCTTCAAAGTCATGGGTGACTTGGGAAAGTAGTCGGAATGGCACAGCTGGATGAGTCAACTCCGATTGATTGCGTGAGACTGGCTCGCATGACACGGTAACAGCTTGCGATGTTCCCGAAAGCCTCGCAACAAATAATCAAGCTCCACGCGACGACCTAACGTGTCCGCACTTGTAACGAAGGTAACTAGTACACCCCAGCGCCCCAGCGCCTCGTTATAAAAGTGATGTTTTGAGACGTCTCAAAACATTACTTTTATCACGTGGCCATCCCCTAGCGCCCCAGCGCCCTAGTTCCCCAGCGCCCTAGTTCCCCAGCGCCCTAGTTCCCCAGCGCCCTAGTTCCCCAGCGCCCTAGTTCCCCAGCGCCCTAGTTCCCCAGCGCCCTAGCGCCGTACAAAGCTCTGAACTGGCTTCTGAGACCATCTTCACATCACTTCCTTTCCAAACCTTCGAAAGATCTTCTCTGAGCGGATTCAAGGCAGCGGAACAAGGCAAGTTGCCCGGGCCTCAAACCAGACTCAAGGTTCCAAGCCACCTCTGTCATGACCTGTATATCCACGCCCCTTTGCTGCGCACTCGTCTGCAAGCCCCCGTGCAATTGTTCCGCCCTCTGCTCTCGCCTCTGCTCTGCCCTCTACTCTCGCCTCTGCTCTGCCCTCTACTCTCGCCTCTGCTTTGATGGGAGCAGATAGGGGTAAAATGGGTGGAACGAGAGAACGAGGGCAGAGGAGATAAGGGGAGGGAAAGGGGAAGAGAGCAGTTACTACAGTATATCGACACTTGAATGGCATCCAAGGCGGTTCAATCCAACTGCCAGGAGTTTTTTATATAATGCATGGAGAAGAAGGAAAACAGAACATGGGAGGAGATGGAACTATGTGCACTGGAACGAAAAGGAAAGAGAACATACGAGAAAAAAAAGGATGCGGAAAGTGGGCGTACTGCTGGATGAGCGGCGGTTGAAAGCGGTGCTGTGGGGCCCTGAATGACAGGCGCGTCTGGGCGACCTGCTGTTATGCAGCGGTACGGAGAGCGGGTGTGGATCGTTGCAGACAGACAGATGCGGCAGCGAGGCCGGAGGGAGACGTGGGTGGCCGAAAGTGCTTCAGTCTGATTCCAGACTCAGTGTTTCAGAATCAACAACATGAAAGCAACACACCACTGCTGGCAAAAGGTGGGTCAAAGTCAAGTCAACAGTCAGGAGGTAAGTCAACATGGAGGCAATGAACTCAACTTCAATACAGTCACAAAAGCATCAGCACAAATGGTCGGCTCGGCAGCACACATATCCACAGCTTACACCAGATAACGAGAATCTCGTTCGAATGAGGCACAGTCAAACCACCAGGTCTTGAGTGTTGCATGTGGCAGCTTGCCACGTCACGTAGTGGCTGAATGACGTGGCAATGCCGATCACGCACGAGATGACGGGCCCCACGGCTGTACGAATCGCCAAGGCGTCGCGTGGACGGTGGAACCGAGGAAAAGAGGGGGAAAGGCCGAAGCGGGGAGAAATGGGAGAGGAGGGGGAAGCGGGGGGAGGGAGAGGCGGAAAAAAGGCTGACGCTATCTTGGATAGCTAGGGATTTGTAGCCGCGTTTTCCGAACCGGAATTCCAAACGGCGTTATTCCAAAGTTGCGAAGACGCTAAAGAAGAAAGACTACTGGAGGAGACAGCCTGCGAATATAGAAACGAGACGGCTAGATCTGCTGGATTGGCTAGGTTATACTTTTTTTCTCGAGCCGCCTTAAATGTGTATTCCGGCTCTAACAAAATACAGAAATAGTTCAATATGAGAATTCTAGGAGTAGCGGGGGCTTGGTCGAGGAGGACGGGAATAAATCCTGCACCTGATCGGATAAACACGACTGCGCATGGCCATGCTTCACGTCCGCCATTCTCTTTTCGAGATTGAGCAGTGACAGTCGCACTAGGTGCTTGAAGCGGGAACAAAGCAGCAAGGATGGGGCTGCGAGCGAGGATTTCAGTTTCGACGACTGACGACGATGAGTTGATTTCGTCCAATTTGTTACCGAGTTCAGTTCTTCACCTTGATTGGCAGCTTCGAGACTTGATGGTGGCACGACATGGTAACATGATGCGATGCTTGTCTCGAAAACTTCTCCACGAGGACTGGAGTTGTCGACACAAATTACAATACTCGCGAGCTCCACGCGACGACTTTCGCAATTCGCGATTGTTTTCGTCATAAGCCGAACAACAAGCTGAAGTGAGCGTGTAACACAGGCAACAAGCACGTCCCTTCATACTACCAAGCCACGATCTTTCTAGGTACTCCTCGAAGCAGATCTGAGAGGGAAGAATGTCTAGGCCCGACAGCACTCCCGTCCTCAGATCTAAGCCAACGCCATTCAAGCAAGACAGCTGTGTGTTCCCCACCTCTTTCCTTGTAGTTAATAGAAACATACAATCGCCACGTCTGGTCTTGCATCGTGGTAGAGTCATGTTGCGAGCATCGTTTAATCAGCTGGCAGACGAGCTCATCTGCCTTATCTTCCGTTGTCTGAGCAAGCATTCACCCAGCTACTTCAGTCATGCGTTAGTCTGTAAGCGTTGGAATCGCCTCGCTTACCTTGCACAGACGTCCATCGCCAACAGCCCGCCTTGCCTTACTGTAGATGCTAACCTTTTAAAATCTCTCTCCCAGTTCAAAGGGTTGACCTCTCTGACGATCAACAAGTGCGTTATCGACCGTGGTAATGACGAGTTCATCCGTGGCCTAGGAGCTGCTTGTCCCCGGTTAACTCATCTAGACCTGAGCAACGATTTTGAGCAAGGGTTGACGTACCAAGGCTTAGATGCACTCTTCACAGCGTGCACTTCGTTGCAGTACCTATCCCTTTATATGTCGATAGGTTACAATGACGGCAGCGGTGATTTGCCACCATCCTTCTTCAACCTTTCTTCCTTGACGGAGGCCAATCTACGCGTGAATTTTGAAGGGCTTCCTGATATGTTCGACAAGCTAACATCCCTGACGAAGCTAACAATCGTTACCTGGTGGAATGACACCCTTCCAGACTCCATTGGCAGGCTTACCAGACTGACTGATCTAGAATTAAGTCAGTCGGATTCTTTTACACAACTACCGGGCTCCTGGTGTGACGTGAGATCACTGATCCGACTCAGGCTTGACAAAATGGATGCGTTGGAGGCTCTCCCAGACGGCTTCGGCCAGCTCCAGAACCTTCAAGAGTTCTACTTCAAAACCAATTCCGCCCTTCCCAAACTCCCGGATTCCTTTTTCCAGCTGACTTCCCTCCGAGTTCTTGAGCTGGTGAACTGTGAATGTTTTGAAGAGCTTCCAAGCGCTGTGTCAGGCCTTGTTTCTCTCACGACGCTAACCATCAGAAACTGCCGGCAAATTTCGTCTCTTTCTGACTCCCTCTGCAGCATTTCTAACCTCCGTGTGCTGGCCCTCAGAAACTGTCCAAGGCTACACGGCCTTCCGCAGAAACTGGGTCGCCTGCCATCTCTGGAGCATCTCGAGCTTTGCCAACTCAACAGCCTCTTTCAACTTCCGGATTCCTTTACCGAGCTCTCCAGTCTCCACAATTTCTCCTTCAACCACTGCGACAGGATTGGCACTTTCTGGCCTTACATGCCTCGGCTTTGGAGCTGCCTCACAGTGCTTGAGTTTGGTTGGCCAGCCAACTGCATAACGGGGGATGAAGAAGCTTTCATCTCGTCCCTTTGCCGGCTCTCAAAGCTCTCAACGCTCTTCCTGTCTGGCCTTTTTAGAATTCGTTTTCTTCCACCCCAATTTATGAATCTTTCGCAGCTGCAGCGGTTGACTATAATTTCTTGCCCCAGCTTAGTATGCTTGCCGGGGACCTTGACCTGTCTCACCAGCCTCAGGACCCTCGTGATCATGGAATGCCCAAGCTTTGTGGATCGGGATGAAGTCATCTCCCGCATTCCAAATCTGGACAGTGGATGTGTTGATGGTAGTCAGCTGGGAAATGGATTATTTGGGGGGAAGAAGTGAGTGAATAGGGTGCTGAGGGTGCTGGGATGTTAGGTAGATGCGGTGAATTGGTGATGTTTGATGGGTTGTTGTTGGAGGGGGTTCCAGTAGGAGACCCTTGTTTGATTTACCATAGATTGCTGTGGTACAATGCGACTTGACATCAAAGAAATCAGGCTGTTGCAATGGTAGCTTGCATTACCCACATGTAATTTATACTGAGATGTTGATTGCCTTGCATGATTAAACAGCACATTTTTGGCAGCCCGTCAAGAGCACCATTGCACGAATGTACGTACCTGCTGCTCTGCCTGCTGTACCTGCTGCCATGCTGCTGCATGTGTGTCGACTGCCCTCACGAGCTTCTGGCACGCTGCCAGGTCGCACAGGTTGCAGGTCCATGCTCTGCCCCCAGATCGTATCGCGAGAAAACGTGAGAGTGGAAAGAAGAGACCAGTCTCTGATGCCCCTAAAAGAAGCTCATATCATGCATCCTGTGATGTCGTTTTGTGCTAGTGCGGTTGTATTCGTCTGTAGTTGGTCATTGCAGTGGGGTGGTAAGGGGAAAGAGGCACGAGACGGAAGGCAGACGTGGTGTGTGGGGAGTGAGTGAGACAAGGCTGGGTGGTCAACACATGGGCTGAATCTAGCTCAAGAGAACATGTGAAAGGCTAAACAATCGAGAGAGCGACTGCACGGAGTATGATGAGAGCACTGGAGCATGATATAAATGACTGCATCTAAGAATCAGATGCCTCAACGCTTTCATATGCCCTCCTTTGGTGTACACTGCTCTGATCTGTCCTACATGCTCTTCTCCGTCCTTTTCTGCTCTGCTCAGTTCCAAACCCTGAGAAAACATCTTCTTGAGACAGTTACAAATACCGAGGGCAGACTCTTTAGTGACCATGTGGCAAAAAGGCCAGACACCTTACCGTGAACTCATCAAAAGTGTGGTGTGGCTGGCGGCGAGTCTTCACTTCTCCCATTGGTGAGCCAATCGGCTGCCTGATAGTGGAGTGAATTTGTGTGGAATGTGATTGGCTAAGGAAGCCTCCCATGTGGTGCCAGACTAGTTGTGGTTGATGTCAATGGTGGTGCTGAATAGTGGGGAGGGTGGGAAAGGAGGAATAGATTGGGATTTTTTTAGGCGCCTCAAAACTCGTCATCACATGTCGACGACGGTGCTGAATAGTGGGGGAGAGATGCAAGAGTGGAGAGTGGAGCAGGAGAAATACGAAAGCGAAGATACATGGATGGGTGTGACATTGTTTTCATGGTGGTTAGTGGTGGCAATTATGGTGGTCATTATGTTGACGTGACACGACACATGGGATGGTAACATGGCGCATGGGATGATAATAGGGTGCATGGGATGGTGACAGGGAGCATGGGATAGTAACAGGGTGTATGGGATGACAACAGGGCACATGTGATCATGAGACATCATATTTTGTAATGACCTGGCACATGGGATGCTAACGTGGCACATGGGATGATGATATGGCACATGGGTTGATGATATGGGATGATGATATGGCACATGGGATGATGATATGGCAAATGGGATGATGATATGGCACATGGGTTGATGATATGGGATGATGATATGGCACATGGGATGATGATATGGCACATGGAATGATGGTATGGCACATGGAATGATGGTATGGCACATGGGATGATGATATGGCACATGGAATGATGGTATGGCACATGGGATGATGATATGGCACATGGGATGCTGACACTGCACCTGCATGCCACCTCACCTCCACTCATCAAACACAGTGTTCGCCCTCCTTCGGCCATCCAGCTATCACCTACCTCCACTGCTTCGCCCCTGGGAAGAGGGGGATGGGGAAGTGGGCTTAAGAGAATGTGAACTAGAAGGGTGGCGAGATGGGCGGAGATGTGAAATGGATGAGGGGAATGGGAGAATGGGATGAGGGGAATAGGTCAAGGGGCAGACGGGAATGGGGAAGGGGCGGAGGGGAATGGGAAAACAGGAATAAGGGAACGGGGGAAATGGGATGAGGATGGGGAATGCGGCAGATGGGGGTAGGGAAGTTGGATGAGGGGGATGGGGAAAGGGCAGAGGGGAGTGGGGAGGTGGGTTGAGGGGATCGGGAAAATGTGTAGCTGGGAAATGGGGTGAGGGGAATGGGGAATGGGAGAGGAGAATGGAAAATGGGGAGAGGGGAATGGGAAATCGACAGAGGGGAATGAAAAATCGGGAGAACTATGCCGATTGAAACGCATGGGGCACCAAAAAAGGAGATCAACGGAAAAAGTGTCTAGGCATTTGTGGCGGCTTGACACGCGACACCATGGCATGGCTGAATAACGTGTCAATACTAAGCACACTAACCTGCGAGGTCAGTCCAGGGGTCGCTTGGTGCAGGGAAAGCTTAAAGCTTTTCTTCCTCTGCGAGGCGCGAGATATTTCGAGTCCATAGAGGATAATAGTCCACGTGTCGATGGACGCACGGGAAGCGAAGGACTTCTTTTCTTCCTCTGCGTTTGTGTTCTAGAGGGATAGAGAGACATAGGAACAGAGGGACGAGGGGAGGAGGGAACGTAATTTCTGGAGACGGCACGAAATTGCGGTGAGGGTGGGATGGTAGTGACGCATACCAAAGAAGAAAGGGCAGGGACAGAGGTGCGTTGTTAACCACACTCTTGCCACCTATTATGACATGTCTGCGCGTCGAGCTACCTACGAATGACAAGCGCACGCGCCCATTGAGTATCGGTAAGGCGCGGCGCGAAGCTGTGGAGGGATGGGAGAAGAGAAGGCAATGGAGAGAAGGGGATGGGATCATGGGAGACAGGGGGGAGTGGAGTGGGGTGAGGTTGGAGGTGAGCAAGGGATTGGATGAAAGAAGTTGTCGCACGTATTCGCGAACATCATTCATCACGTTGTTGATTCGTGACAACCCGACAACACGAATTCTCGCACTGCTGGGCCTTCGCGCACGTGCCTCGCTCTGAAACCCAACCAAGCCGTTCAAGGAGTACGAGAAAACGAAGAACCTGGTAACTAGCCGTAGTAGCAGAAAAGCGGAATTCGCCGATGAGCGCGAAATGGTCCTTCCCCTCGAACAACCAAATCAAAAAGCCGCTACCCAGAATGCCAAGGCGCGGGAAATCGTTTCTCGTTGCGCCAAGCCCATGAATGTGAGAACTAGCCGTTACGGTTTTGCGCTGCAGAGAAACAAGGCGAGATGCAATGCAATTAAATACAAAAGACTCGAGAAGGCTCTAGTTCGATCGCTCGTGCTCCACCAGAAGCATTGAACGCAGTCTGAGCGCTCATAAATCGGACGTAGCTAGAGCTGAGACTAACAGCTAACGTTGAGCAGAAACAACGCTTTCTATAGTTTCTTTGTCCTTTTAGCGACACCCAGATCTCCCTGCCTCTTACGAGTTTAGTTCAGTCTTAACATAGTGTTGCTGAATTATTTGAGCAATGTCTTGGTCTGGAAGAGATCCAGCGTCAAGGACCTGGGTTCGTGACCAATGGGCCTCGTCTCGGCGTAGTTTCATGTCGCCGCGACCATCGTTAGATCTACTATCAGACGACCTCATTTGCCACATTTTCCGTTTGTTGAACCAGCCATCTCTCAACCACGCTGTAGTTTGCAAGCGATGGCTCCATCTTGCTTGTCTCACGCAAACGGTCGTCTCGAATGTTTCTGGTCGCCTTACCGAAACCGGCCGCCTTCTTCGATCCTTGTCGCGGTTCCAGGAACTGGCTTCGCTTACGATTGACAGACGCAGGATCAGCGATTTTAGTGACGAGTTCCTCATCGGCCTTGGTGCTGCCTGTCCGAGGTTAACATACTTTGACCTCCGCGAATCTTCGCCCGTCTCGTTCTCTTGGAGTCCAGCGCCAGGCACGAGTCCTACGGAAGCAGGGTTGGATGCACTGTTCACCGCTTGCACTGGCTTGCAGCAACTTTTTTTGCAGTTTCGTGGAGGCATTGAAAATATGCCATCATCCTTCTTTTTCCTATCCTTGACAGAGGTACATCTCAACGTTGAAATTGTCAACTTCCCTGAACAGTTCGACAAGCTTATTCTCCTTAAGACCATGACGCTTACGAACCTGTACTGTCTTGAACTTCCAGCTTCCTTTGGCCGGCTGACTGGACTGACCGAGCTGCAGCTGTTGGGGCTTGATGCCCTTGACCATTTGCCTGACTCTATTGGTGGCCTTTCCTCGCTAGCTAGACTCAGCATTCATAGCATGGAAAGTTTGGTTGACATTCCTGACACCATCAGCCAGCTTCAGAATCTTCAAGAGTTTCACCTGAAATACACCACATACATCGGCGATCTTCCAGATTCCTTCTATCATCTTCCTTCTCTACGGATCCTTGTGCTGCGAAAATGTGAATCCTTTTCGTCCCTTCCAAACGCGGTTTCTTCTCTCACTTCGCTCGAGGAACTCACCATTCACAATTGCAGGAAGTTTTGTTGGCTTTCTGACTCCATGAGCAACCTTTCTAACCTCCGTCGCATGGTGATTAAAAGGTGCAGATTGCTTGATCTTCTCCCGGACAGCATTGGTCTCCTGCCGTCTCTGGAGCATTTGGAGCTGTGCAAGCTGAGACATCTTGCTAACCTTCCAGATTCAATTTCAGGATTGACCACTCTTCGGACTTTCTCCTTAAAGCGGTGCAACAACATCAGGAAAGTCAGCCCATCACTATTCCAGCACTGCAGCAGCCTCAGGACACTCGAGTTTGGTTGGCCAACCAGCTGCAAGGTCAGAGACAAGGCTGGTCGGGTGCATCTCACCAAAGACTTCATAGCATCCATTTGCCAGCTCCCCAGACTCTCGACCATCTACCTGTTCGGCTTTCCTTGCCTTTCTGAACTTCCGCAGCAGATTGGAAACCTCTCACGCTTGAAACAGTTGACATTGTCTTCCTGGCCGAATCTGCGATCCTTGCCAGAATCCATGGCCAGACTCAGTAACCTCAAGTCGTTCGTGATCATCGCGTGCCCGGGCTTGTACGGGAGAAATGTGTTTCGAGATTGTCACCAGACCGCGAGAGTGTTGGCAGGCAATCGCAATGAATTGACGGGATTGGAGCAGACAAGTGAGATTTGGAGGGCGCTCAACATTCACTTCGAGATGCTACCCCATCAAAGGGTTGGACCTTCGTGGTTTGAAGGGGACGAAGCGTATTCGTACTCCAATAGTAGTGCGGATAACACATGGTTGGATTAGAGCCTCTAGTGGAGGAATCACGACCGCACAGCTGGGCAGGGGGGACCATATGTGGTGACAGCAAGAGAGCGTAATGGTGCGGACTTCAGAAGCTGACAGACCATACTGCGTTTGACATTAGCAACGATGTGCCAATCATGGTGAGTTTCGTTTTGTGGGTTTTATGTAATTTGTGGTTTTATGTCATGGCGTCTTTCAGTCTGTTCCACTTTTGCTTGCAGAACCTTGATTCTGTTCCCTGAATTTCCTGCAGCACCTGGTTCCGTTGTTTTGCCAGCCACCATTTACCCCATGTTAGGATGCCGCAGTAATCCAGAGAAAGCAGAAAAGCTGCAGCGACTGTGTGGTATTACAATTCTCACAAGCATTCTCCCTTCCTTCTTTCCCTCCCCACTTTCTCAAACTCTTGGCCTCATCTTTCATCCCTCTCGCCCTCTCCCTTCCCGGTCGTCTGCCTGCTTACATTTCTCCCTGTCCTCACTCCCAGTCTCCTCCCTGGTCTCCTCCGTGCCACCCTCCATCACTCATTCAAGTCTCCCTTCTTCTGCCGCTTGTCTCTATCTTTCTTTTTACCAGGATATCGCATCTCACAGGCAGCATAAGATGAGCCTTTCTGGCACGGGAAGGGCCTGTGTCATCTCCTTGTGCAACTCAAGTATTGAAAGTACTGCTTTTAGGAAGCTGTGCCTTCCAAACTGGGAAATATTAGTAACATAATGCATTCTTCAACAGTCATGCAAACAACCCTGGGCAGCCTACTGGATGACTCTCTGTCGTGTTCAAAATCAAAACCATTTTGTTAAGCCCAACTTATGCTGTTTTGTGTCATGTACATGGTTTTATATCCAGCATCGGATGCAATCTTTCGATTACGGTGACGGTTTCCTTCGTTGGACTCGACACAATGCTCTCGATAACACGTGGAGAGCATGCTTCAACAAAGCTTTGTCACTGGGCCAGAGTGGACCTTAGTTGTGACGATTCACCAACGTGGCTCACCTCGCTGGATGCCTGCTGTGCCGGCAATCTGGGCAATCCTCGGTGGAGTGGAGACAAATTCCTTGACTTGACGGAAATTCTGCAGCAACTGCGACACCAAGTCCAGCCATGGCCAAACAACTGCTTTCAGTTTCATCTTCACTTTTGCTTCTTGCAACCACTGCGGCTACACGTTCCAAGCAGAGCGAGCTTCGTCTGCTCCGCGGACCGAGATTGTCTCGTTCTCGTGTTGAAAAGCACCCTAGCGGCGTGATTTCCGTCTCGTCTAGCAGTTCTAGTTGTCGTTCTGCAAGCACGTTCGCGTCCGCGATAAGATCGATCGCGGTAGACCCGTCAGCCATGCCAACTGCAGCAGCAGAAGGTTCCAGCGAAGGGTCGTTCGGAAGCAAAGAGGCGGCGGAACTCGTCGCTAGCGTGCGAGATGTGTTTCGCAGCGGTCGCACGCGATCTCGCGAATGGCGGGAGACGCAGCTGCGAGGGATCGAGCGGCTGATGATGGACGAGGAGGAGGCGATCTTCGCAGCGCTCGCGAAAGACCTCAAGCGAAGCCGCGTCGAAAACGTCCTCTGCGAGGTTAGCGAAATAGCGGTTGGCGATGAATTCGCCTGCATTCCTAATCGAAGCGACGGTTATTGGTTTGTAAGGATCGCACCAATCACACTTGCCGCGTTGAAAATTGAGGAGGGAAAACAGCTCAAGGCAATTACGCTGGTTCAAGTAAGAGGCGGCGGCACAGAATGAATCGTTTTCAAGCCAATTGGCTCTGATTGGTTCTGATTGGCGTTTGTGGGGAGAGAAGGACCCGAGATGCATCGAAAGAGGCGTCGCAGCCTGCCCTTCGAGGGGGGGAGGGGAGTTCCCAGCAGGCACGCACGAGCATGATGACAGGTGTTATTCATTCGTGTGGCCAACCATTCCTCGCCCCCACTCGCCTCGCCTCGCGTATTCGCGCCGCTCCGCGGGTCGGCTGTCTTTCCTTTCCTGTCCTGTCAATGTGTGTGTGCGCATGGAAGGCTCCGAGCCTGCGTTGCTGAGAAGAGCGTCCGCTCGTGCCCAGTTCCCCTCTCACTTGCCCTGCTCGCCCCTCTCATGTCTTCTTGCTGGCGTACATATGCACACGCACAAGCACAAGCACATATCCACCTCACACGCACCCACCTCACACCCACCCACCTCATACCCACCCACCTCACACCCACTCACCACACACCACCCACTCGCACACCCACCCACCCACACTCGTTGGTGTGGCAGACGGCGCAGGTGTACAGCTCAGCAAGGCAGATTTTTTAGTCGCCTCAAACCTCGTGCCCGGTTCCCCGCTCACTTGTCTCACCCTCAAACCCCTCCCACCCACCCACCCACACTCGTTGGTGTGGCAGACAGCGCAGGTGTACAACTCAGCAAGGCAGGCTGCGAGTAGCGTGCGGCAGTGGATGAAGCCTGAACGGGTGAGCTCAGCTGTCCGTTAAGGCTTTTTAGAACTGTGCAGGTGTGCTGATGCGAGCGGCAGACGGTGCAGGTGTGCCTGTAGCAAGGCAGGCCGCCGGGGCCGACTGGCTCACTCTGTGTGTGCCACTTGTCCTTGTCCTCATTTTTTCCACTTTTCCAAACCACCTCGGCTGCTGTTATCCTGTCTTCTCCTAGGAGCGTCAAGTTGCCTTGAGCATTGCAGGAGTCATCACGTGGGGCAGTTCCTTGCAGAATTGCTCCCACTTGCCTCTGTGTGCATGCCATGCCATGCCATGCCATGTTTCTCCTCTGCACTGTGCCTTCCGCTCAATTTCAACTCTTCCCACCTCGTTGCCTGCATGCTTGCACTGCACCCACATCTCCCCCGGCTCTGCCAATCCGAGCCTGCCAGGTGTCCACCAACTTTGTCAACATACCAGCGCGCAGTGAGATCGTCCCGGAGCCCTTTGGAGCCGTGCTCATCTTTGCCGCCTGGAACATGCCCTTCTGTGAGCCATGCCTTTCGCCCTGCTTCTTACCAACATGCCCTTCTGTGAGCCATGCCTCTCGCCCTGCTTCTTACCAACATGCCCTTCTGTGAGCCATGCCTCTCGCCCTGCTTCTTACCAACATGCCCTTCTGTAAGCCATGCCTCTCGCCCTGCTTCTTACCAACATGCCCTTCTGTAAGCCATGCCTCTCGCCCTGCTTCTTACCAACATGCCCTTCTGTAAGCCATGCCTCTCGCCCTGCTTCTTACCAACATGCCCTTCTGTAAGCCATGCCTCTCGCCCTGCTTCTTACCAACATGCCCTTCTGTGAGCCATGCCTCTCGCCCTGCTTCTTACCAACATGCCCTTCTGTGAGCCATGCCTCTCGCCCTGCTTCTTACCAACATGCCCTTCTGTGAGCCATGCCTCTCGCCCTGCTTCTTACCAACATGCCCTTCTGTAAGCCATGCCTCTCGCCCTGCTTCTTACCAACATGCCCTTCTGTGAGCCATGCCTCTCGCCCTGCTTCTTACCAACATGCCCTTCTGTGAGCCATGCCTCTCGCCCTGCTTCTTACCAACATGCCCTTCTGTGAGCCATGCCTCTCGCCCTGCTTCTTACCAACATGCCCTTCTGTAAGCCATGCCTCTCGCCCTGCTTCTTACCAACATGCCCTTCTGTAAGCCATGCCTCTCGCCCTGCTTCTTACCAACATGCCCTTCTGTAAGCCATGCCTCTCGCCCTGCTTCTTACCAACATGCCCTTCTGTAAGCCATGCCTCTCGCCCTGCTTCTTACCAACATGCCCTTCTGTGAGCCATGCCTCTCGCCCTGCTTCTTACCAACATGCCCTTCTGTGAGCCATGCCTCTCGCCCTGCTTCTTACCAACATGCCCTTCTGTAAGCCATGCCTCTCGCCCTGCTTCTTACCAACATGCCCTTCTGTGAGCCATGCCTCTCGCCCTGCTTCTTACCAACATGCCCTTCTGTGAGCCATGCCTCTCGCCCTGCTTCTTACCAACATGCCCTTCTGTGAGCCATGCCTCTCGCCCTGCTTCTTACCAACATGCCCTTCTGTGAGCCATGCCTCTCGCCCTGCTTCTTACCAACATGCCCTTCTGTGAGCCATGCCTCTCGCCCTGCTTCTTACCAACATGCCCTTCTGTGAGCCATGCCTCTCGCCCTGCTTCTTACCAACATGCCCTTTTGTAAGCCATGCCTCTCGCCCTGCTTCTTACCAACATGCCCTTCTGTAAGCCATGCCTCTCGCCCTGCTTCTTACCAACATGCCCTTCTGTGAGCCATGCCTCTCGCCCTGCTTCTTACCAACATGCCCTTCTGTGAGCCATGCCTCTCGCCCTGCTTCTTACCAACATGCCCTTCTGTGAGCCATGCCTCTCGCCCTGCTTCTTACCAACATGCCCTTCTGTGAGCGAGCCACTCCTCTTGCCCTTCATCTACTATGGGAACATGCCCTTCTGTGACTCACTGCCTTTCGGAGCCGTCTGTATCTTTGCTGCCGGGATCATGCTCTTCTGTAAGTGATGGCTGTGCGTCATACCCTTCCATGACCCATACCCTTCCATACCGGTGCTCTCACTGGACCTGCTCATTGGAGCCATAGCAGCAGGCGACGTGGCGGTGCTCAAGCCCTCTGACCTGGCTATGAAAGGCTCAGCTTGCTCTAGCTCCTCTAACTCGCCCCTCACTTCCCTCTCCCCCTCCATCCCCCCGGTGCTCTCATTAGACCCGCTCATCGGAGCCATAGCAGTGGGCAACGCGGCAGTGCTCAAGCCGTCTGACCTGTGAAGGCTGAACATGCTCTCTTCCCTCCTCATGTACCAATCCCCTTCCCCCCACCCTTCTCAGTGCTCTCACTAGATCCATTGATAGGAGCCATAGCAGCAGGCAACGTGGCAGTGCTCAAGCCCTCTGAGCTGCCTAGTTGAGGCTTCATCTTCCCACCCGGGTCCCCACCCACTTCTCTCCCATGCCCCTCCTCTACCCCGTGTGCGCACACCAGTGCTCTCACTGGATCCATTGATAGGAGCCCTAGCAGCGGGCAACGTGGCAGTGCTCAAGCCAACTGAGCTGGGTCTCCAAGGCTTGACTTGCTCTCTCTTCCCTCTTTCACCGCCGTTCCCCGCCCTTCATCCTTCTCAGTGCTCTCACTGGACCCGCTCATCGGAGCCCTAGCAGCGGGCAACGTGGCAGTGCTCAAGCCAACTGAGCTGGGTCTCCAAGGCTTGACTTGCTCTCTCTTCCCTCTTTCACCGCCGTTCCCCGCCCTTCATCCTTCTCAGTGCTCTCACTGGACCCGCTCATCGGAGCCCTAGCAGCGGGCAACGTGGCAGTGCTCAAGCCAACTGAGCTGGGTCTCCAAGGCTTGACTTGCTCTCTCTTCCCTCTTTCACCGCCGTTCCCCGCCCTTCATCCTTCTCAGTGCTCTCACTGGACCCGCTCATCGGAGCCCTAGCAGCGGGCAACGTGGCAGTGCTCAAGCCAACTGAGCTGGGTCTCCAAGGCTTGACTTGCTCTCTCTTCCCTCTTTCACCGCCGTTCCCCGCCCTTCATCCTTCTCAGTGCTCTCACTGGACCCGCTCATCGGAGCCCTAGCAGCGGGCAACGTGGCAGTGCTCAAGCCCTCTGAGCTGGCGCCTGCGTCGTCCGCCTTGCTGGCGGAGCTGCTGCCACGCTACGTGGACAAGGAGGCCGTGCGCGTGGTGCAGGGCGGTGCTGACGTGGCAACCGCCCTACTGGAGTGCCGATGGGATAAGATCTTCTTCACAGGTGTGATGCTGCTGACAGACAAACTGACACGTGTGATGGGCGGGCAGATAATTGGATTGGATTGGATGGATGGATGAGTCATGAGGGTGCGTCTGGCATGTGTGCTGCTGTGCGGATGCTGCTGTGTGCTGCTGTGCGGATGCTGCTGTGTGCTGCTGTGCGGATGCTGCTGTGTGCTGCTGTGCGGATGCTGCTGTGTGCTGCTGTGCGGATGCTGCTGTGTGCTGCTGTGCGGATGCTGCTGTGTGCTGCTGTGCGGATGCTGCTGTGTGCTGCTGTGCGGATGCTGCTGTGTGCTGCTGTGTGCTGCTGTGCGGATGCTGCTGTGTGCTGCTGTGCGGATGCTGCTGTGTGCTGCTGTGCGGATGCTGCTGTGTGCTGCTGTGCGGATGCTGCTGTGTGCTGCTGTGCGGATGCTGCTGTGTGCTGCTGTGCGGATGCTGCTGTGTGCTGCTGTGCGGATGCTGCTGTGTGCTGCTGTGTGGATGTGGGCCTTTGACTTGTATGCTGCATGTGAGCTGCACTTGGCTACGTGATCTTCTCTCCCCTGCCTGCCTGCCTTTCGCTCCTCTCCCCTCCACCCCTTCCTCCTTCCTCGCCCCAGGAGGAGCGTCCATAGGCTGGAGGGTGCTGGCAGCAGCAGCGCAGCATCTCACCACCTGCGCACCAGTGGTGCTGGAGCTGGGGGGGAAGAAATTCGCTCACATCGATGTCTCCTTTCTTTCTCCTCTCCTCCCCTCTTCCTCCCACCACCCCCGTCTCCCCTCGCTCCAGGAGGAGCAGCGATCGGGAGGCGGGTGCTGGCAGCAGCGGCGCAGCATCTCACCACCTGCGCACCAGTGGCGCTGGAGCTGGGGGGGAAGAACCCCGCCTATATTGACGCCTCCTCTTCTCTTTCTCCCCGCCACCCCCATCTCCCCTTTCCCCAGGAGGAGCGTCCATAGGGAAGAAGGTGCTGGCAGCAGCGGCGCAGCACCTCACGCCAGTGGCACTGGAGCTGGGGGGGAAGAACCCCGCCTATTTTGATGTCAGTTTTTCCTCTACTCCTCTGGCCATCGTCGCATGATGCTTTGTGTTGTGAACCCTGGTTTGCCTGAACCCGACTTTCTCGCTGAAGCTGGGGGGGGATTGGGATGAGAGACGGAAAACTTCACGATTTTCAGATTTCGTTTCGCGCCTTGTGCTTTCAGTGGCGTCACATCCCTTTTTGTGTTGCTGAGGACAGGATAAGTCCCCCCGCCAACCTGGGGAAGAGCCCTGCATACATCGACAGTACATCTTACGCTCTCTCTCACTCTGCTACTCTTGCATGACTTTGTTTTGATGCCACCCGCCTGCACTTTTGTGGCCTCTCCCCTTGGCTGCGCCAACTCTCCTGTACCCAGCGCCGTCGTAGTCGTTCGTTCTCTTCTCCCCCCTTCCCCTCCCATCAACCCCGCCTCCCTCCAGTCCAGTTCTGACCCCTGTTCCCTCACCCGCCAGCTTCTGCTCCCCCCGTGCAACTCCCCTACCCCGTGCGTCAGATCTGTGTGAAGCGGGCAGCGGTCGGCATGTGTGTGAATGCGGGGCAGAGCTGCCGACCGCTGCCCGCTTCAATCGTCTTCTTACCTGCAACCCAATCCACCATCCACCGTCCCCCCTCCCCTGTGCAACTGGCCCCCTGCTCCCCCCCCCCCCCCCTTTTTTCGTGCACGTCAGATCTGTGTGAAGCGGATAGCGTTCGGCATGTGTGTGAATGCGGGGCAGAGCTGCCTCTCGCCTGACTACGTGCTGGTCGAGGAGTCTGTGGCTGACCAATTCGTGAGTGCCTGCCGTGCATGAGATGAGACTGGGTGGTGGTAGCAGTGTGTAACAAGTCAAGTGAACGCGGGGCAGAGCTGCCTCTCACCCGACTACGTGCTGGTCGAGGAGGCAGTGGCTGATCAGTTTGTGAGTCGCGGTGCATGGGAGTGGGTGGGAGAGAGTAGCAATGTGTGCCAAGTCAAGTCAAGTCAAGTCAATTCAGCTCAAGCTGACTCTTACGATTGGGCCTATTCTTATCCCCATGGCTGTGACACTCCCTCTGCACCCGTTGTTGGGTTCCCTTATCCATTCTGCATCCAGCCATCCAGACACAAGCACTCACTTCCATCCCCCTGCATCCACCGTCAGCCTCGCCTCCTCATGTGTTCCCGACCCCCAGTCTTCAAATCCTCGAATTTTCCATCTCCCCAATTTCCCAATACCCACTTCCCCAATTCCCCAGTTCCCAGAGAAATTATCTAACAGCACATGCCCCCCTTTCCGCCCTTGCATCCACCACCCCTTTCTCCCCACCCCCGCCCACCAGACCGACCACCTGCGTCGCACCCTGACCTCCTTCTACGGCTCGGATCCGAAGCAGAGTCCGGACCTGGCGCGCATCGCCACGCCTGGCAGCTGGGCTCGGTTGCACGCTCTGCTCTCCGATCCAGTTACCAAGGAGCACATAGTCGTTGGAGGGGAGACGGATGAGGCTACCCGGTATGTGCATGACTGTGAGGGGAAGGTGCCACTAGTGGAGGGAGGGTGGGGGGAGAGGATAAAGGTGTAAGGGAAATGGTCCGGCTGGGCTCGGCTGCACGCTCTGCTGTCTGCTGACCCTGACCCTGTTACCAAGGAGCGAATAGTCGCTGGGGGAGAGACGGATGAGGCCACCCAGTGTGTGCATGACTTTGAGGGGAAGGTGGCACTAGTGGGAGGGAATGCAGGGGGATGGATGGGGGCACATTGCCACGCCTGGCAGCTGGGCACGGCTGCACGCACTGCTGATTGACCCAGTGACCAAGGAGCGCATAGTCGCTGGGGGAGAGTCGGATGAGGCTACCCGGTATGTGCATGACTGTGAGGGGAAGGTGGCACTAGTGGGAGGGAATACAGGGGGATGGATGGGGGCACATTGCCACGCCTGGCAGCTGGGCACGGCTGCACGCACTGCTGATTGACCCAGTGACCAAGGAGCGCATAGTCGCTGGGGGAGAGTCGGATGAGGCTACCCGGTATGTGCATGACTGTGAGGGGAAGGTGGCACTAGTGGGAGGGAATGCAGGGGGATGGATGGGGGCACATTGCCACGCCTGGCAGCTGGGCACGGCTGCACGCACTGCTGATTGACCCTGTGACCAAGGAGCGCATAGTCGCTGGGGGAGAGTCGGATGAGGCCACTCGGTATGTGCATGACCTTGAGGGGCAGGTGGAACTAGCGGGAGGGAATACAGGGGGATGGATGGGCGCGCATTGCCACACCTGGCCGCTGAGCTCGGCTGCACGCAGTGCTGTCTGGCCCGGTCACAAGGGAGCACATAGTCGTGGGAGGGGAGACGGATGGGGCAACACGGTGCGTGTATGACTGTAAGGGGAAGTGGGGTTAGTAGATAATGGGGACGTATGAAGGGGGTTCATGGGGGTGGCAAGACAGCACACGGCTGGGCTCGGCTGCACGGCTTGCTGTCTGACTGGCCACGGGGAGCACATAGTCGTTGGGGGGGAGACGAACGAGGCCACCCGGTGCGTGTGTGTGTGTTCGGGCTAGTGGGGGGAGGGTGTTAAAGGTGTGAGGAAACGAGGCCAGCTGGGCTCGCTTGCACGGCTTGATGTCCGACCCGGCCACGCGGGAGCACATAGTCGTTGGGGGGGAGACGGGCGAGGCCACCCGGTGTGTGGGTGCATTTAGGATAGTGGGGGGAGGAGATTAAGGTGTAAGCGACATGGGCCAGCTGGGCTCGGCTGCATGCTCTGCTGTTCGACCCTGTCATGAGGGAACGCACAGTCGTGGGAGGGGAGACGGGAGACTGAAGAGGCTGCCCGGTGCGTGCGTGTGTGCATGCGGGCTAGTGGGGGGGGAAGGAGGGGGTGATAAAGGTGCAAGGCGCATGTGCCAGCTGGGCGCGGCTGCACGCGTTGCTGACGGTTCCAATCACACAGGAGCACATAGTTGATATCTGAGTCGACTTCGTAATCACCTTCTGCTGACGGATCGGATCACACAGGAGCACATGGCTGATTTCTGAGTCGAGTCCGAAATCAACTAGGTGTTCCTGTGTGACTGGATCCGTCAGCAAAAGGTGATTTCCCCCAGTATCTGTCAGCACGGATACTGGGGGAATGGGGGAAGTAGGAGGCGGGACGTGTGGCTAATGAGAAAGAACTGGGGAACTGGGGGGAAGGGAAGTGTGGCTAGTAGAAGTCCTGCAGGATTGCCTTTCTTCCCCATGTTTTCATCCCCTTATCCGCCCCCTTTCTTCTCCGCTCCTCCCCTTCTCCCCATGTTGCCCTGCTCCCGCTCTCAACCCCTTCTTCTCCGCTAATCTCTGGCCCCTCTCTCCCCCCCCCAATACCAGCTACTTGGCGCCCACCATTATCCATCATGTGCCACTTGACGCGTGCTCTCCCTCATTCCCATCCCCTCCCACGAATTTCCCCGCACCCCTACCCCCAACCCCATCGCCCCCACCATGATCTGCGATGTGCCCCTCGACACGTCTCCCCCTCTCAATCCCACCCACTCCCCTCATCCAACCACCCCACCTTGTCCCCCACCAGCTACATCGCCCCCACCATCATACGAGATGTGCCTCTGGACACTCCTTCCGTGCCCCTCTCGTCCCCTCTCAATCCCTCCCACACGCCCTATCACCCCCTCCTCCCCCCTCCTCCTCCCGGCCAGCTACATCGCCCCCACCGTCATTCGAGATGTGCCTCTGGACGCGCCACTGATGCAGGAGGAGGGATTTGGGCCCGTCATTGCCGTGATTAAGGTGTGTGCATAGGTGCTGTGCGGTGCTGCCAGGTGCGTACAGTGATGCAGGAGGAGTGCTTTGGGCCTATCATCACCATCCTCAAGGTGTGTGCATAGGTGCTGTGTGGTGCTGCCCGGTGCATGCAGTAATGGAGGAGGAATGTGGGCCCATCATCACCGTCCTTTAGGTGTGTGCAGTGCTCCGCTCCGCTCCTGGCCCATCCGCTCCTGGCCCATCCCATCCTGCTCCGCTCCGCTCCTGGCCCATCCCGGCCGGACGTGGCAAGTTCCTTGGTCGCAATTGCGCTGAAGACACTTTACTTACTCTCTCCCACTTCACTTCACGCTGCATCCACTCTCAGAGCGTCCACTCTCAGAGCGTCCACTCTCAGAGCGTCCACCAATTCTCCCTCTGCCCATTGACTTCCAGATGTGAGGTGGGCATGAGGCGGTTGGCACAATCGCCAGCCCCCTCCTTGCATGAGGCGGATGGCACAATCGCCAGCCCCCTCCTTGCATGAGGCGGTTGGCACAATCGCCAGCCCCCTCCTTGCATGAGGCGGTTGGCACAATCGCCAGCCCCCTCCTTGCATGAGGCGGTTGGCACAATCGCCAGCCCCCTCCTTGCATGAGGCGGTTGGCACAATCGCCAGCCCCGTCCTTGCATGAGGCGGTTGGCACAATCGCCAGCCCCCTCCTTGCATGAGGCGGTTGGCACAATCGCCAGCCCCCTCCTTGCATGAGGCGGTTGGCACAATCGCCAGCCCCCTCCTTGCGAGCCCTCTTATTCTCTATTGATATCAGCCCGTCCTCTCTCCCCTTGTAAGTGTGCAGCTACCATAGAGGCGCCTCAAAAGCCCTGCTGTGCAACGTGAGCAAGGCAGTATACATCATCGCCACCTGCCTCCTCCAACCCTCTGTCGCTCTTTATCAGTAGCAGGCCCATCCCCTCTCCCCTCCGGAATAACGTTCCCACCAGGTGCAGGGCATGGGCTAGGCCACAGACCTCGTCTCCAGCCACGCCAAGCCTCTGGCGCTGATTATCGGCATCACATGGTTTCACACCCACCTATCCTCTCTCCCCTCTGCGCAGGCGTCATCCCCCCATCCCACCAGGTGCGAGGTGTGGACGAGGCAATAAGCATCATCGCAAGCCACCTACTCCAACCACATCCGTCTCTAATCATCACTATCACACCCATCCTCCCTCCCCTCGCAAATACGGCTCCCTCCAGGTGCGAGGTGTGGACGAGGCGATAGACATCATCGCCAGCCGGCCCAAGCCACTGGCGCTGTACCTGTTCACAACGCACAGCACCGTGATCGACCGCTTTGTCAAGGAGACCTCGTCGGGAGCTGTCTGTGTCAACGACACCACCTCGCATGTAAGTGTTTTTCCCTTGTGAGAGCAATGTCTAGGATGTAACTTATCGACTGCTTTCTCAAGGAGACCTCCTCGGGAGCTGTCTGCGTCAACGACACCACCTCTCATGTGAGGCACTGCGCCCTTTTGAGACGTCTCAATCGTCTTCTTACCTGCGAATTCTATGTTGAGAGACCAATACAACCAATGCAGGTAAAAGCAATGTAGATACAACTTTTTGACCGCTTTGTCAGTGGGAGGTAAGAGCATGCTTTGTCCAGGATACCTTATCGACGGCTGTCTACATTAACGACACCACCTCGCATGTGATCACTGTCCCGCTCCCTTTGCTTCCCACAGCCCAATGGTCCATTGTTCCCCCCCTTCGTTCTCCCGCTCTCCCACTCTTCGTGTATGAGTGTTCCTGCTTCTGCTCCTTTCGCGCGTTCCTGTGCTCCTGTTTCTGTCTATGTTGTCATTGATCCAACTCACCTCCAAGATCTCCTCAACCACCCAATGCTTTCAATCGCATTACTTGTATTCGCTGTGCAGTTTGTCAATCCCGCGTTGCCATTCGGCGGAGTGGGAGACAGTGGCATGGGCAGCTATCATGGGAAGCATTCGTTTGATTGCTTCAGCCATCGGAAGGCGGTCATGGTGAAAGGCACCCTGCTTGACTTCCCGGTTCGATACCCTCCTGGTAGCCCGTTTAATGAGAACCTTGTGAAAGCGCTCATGAATTTGTGGTTTGTACAGCTAGTTCTAGTAGTTTTAGGCCTGAAAAAGTAGCCTGTATATTTTACAGATTGTTTACAGAGCCGGAATTATGTAAATAGTTGTTTTCCTACCCTCTAGGTTCGCCAGATTTGCATGGTACACTTTGTCCCTCAGGCATCTTCCTTAGGATTTGCGGGGGTTCATAACCGACCAACTGAAACCAATCAAGCATCTTCAATGCAGCCACGTCAGCGTCAAGCCCATATACACCAAGCCAATTTGCCACCACCACTCACGTTGGCGGGAACGATCAACGCGTAACGGCAACGTGGTCAGAGAGAAGCGCAATTTGATTTCCACCAGCTAAATTTGCATTTTTGTCCTGTCTCCTCCGCGTTTCTTGGAAATGGAAAACGTTCTACGGATGTTTTCGTTCAAGTTTGTCATCGTTTGATGGGGCAAGGCACAATAAAATTGTCTTGTCGGGCTGAAGAAACATCTGCTGACCAATCGTTGCCAATGCGGGCAGACCAGCGAAGCAACCAGCCTGTTGAATTCCAGCAAAGTGCCAAATTCGCTCCACTCATTCTGAAATGATCACAGCATTGCTCCTTCTTGACACTTGTTTCTGGCATGTGTGCAGAAAATGTTGCACAGAAACCGGACAGCACTCAGTGCAGCATTCGAGTTTCACTGTTTTTAGCATCAGATTCACAGGGTGACTAATCGACGTTATTAACGGCATCAAATTCGTTCAGTCCCAATTTTTTTTTTTTTTTTTTGCTGTTGGGTGAACCGAGGAGGAAATCAGGCCCCCTTTCTCCATCCCATAGATGGCAGGGCAATATGGGGTTGCCAAGGTGGGCAGTGGACAAGCAATGTCGGGTTGGTCACTCGCGACATGACGAGTTTTGTTGCCATGTCGCCACTGATGCCAGTGGGCAATGAAACGTTGTTCCGACCCTGGAACAACGCTGGACAGTCCAGTCGACACGAGCAACTGCGGAATAGATGTTTGTGCGTGCGATCCCACCCCGTTTCATACAGAATGCTGGCCGACGAGACGACATCCTGCCCGTTTCAGCAGTTCGCGGTTGTGTCAACACCAGGTCGCTGCTGCGAGTCAGAATCGCATGCATAAACAGATGTGGTTTCTCCAGATTTGACACGTAGCCTGCCTGAATAACGAAACTTATGACGTCTTCGGTACGCACAGGACGAATTGGCCGCTCGTTACTTGTTCCGTGAGGAAGGGAGTGAATAAAAGGGGCACGAAACAGGCCGCAAGCAGGTGAAGCTGTGACTGGAAGTTTTTTTCACAAATGTCAGGCGCTGGTTGGGTAAGAATACAAAGTATCCCGCGAGAACCGACCTGCAGCAACAAATTCGAAACCCATGAAATTCTCTGTTCACACCACAATTGACTGTTTTAATTTTCAGGTCTCTGACGATTTCCGTCGTCTGCGCGTTATTCGAAACTTTGACCTTCCCTATAAGGGCTCGCTCCGCGCAAGTCTCAAGCTTCTGAAACGAGGCTTTCAACAGTTGGGAACTCAATGCATCCGAACAAACGATGACACACTGAGTGAGAAGAGTCAACTACATTCGTGCTTCGACAAAAAACTTCCATCTCGAGTGTTGAATACCACTTGAGCAAAGAGTGTTAGGGTGCGCAAACACATGCTTTATGCGAGCAAACAGCTGTCAAACGGGGCTTTGAGGTGTGGATTGCGTGGGCAAGCACAACATGGCAGTTCAGTTCGGCTTCTTCTCATTTTGCTGATTGAAAAGCTTGTCAATGGCAGGCTGTCACTATCGTCGCACCCTTCACTTCAGTAGACCCTGCCGCCTGCGTTCCAGAGGGTCAGACGACCTTTATCCGTCGCCCGCATTGTAGTCTCGAAAGGAAGCGCTTCCAAATTCCGACATATTATGCAACCCTATTTTGAGATTAGCCTTCGTTCCAGAGCACGCCCATTCGCGGCCAGACCTGCTTGGTTGCAAGCAACTGCACATGTCCGTTCCGGCTCGCCTTTACAATAACCGTCGATTCGTGTAGTTCCCTTCACGTCGTTTTCATCAGGTGAGCTCCATTCACGGGATTCTTCGCCGCATTGCGTGCTACGAGCCGCCTCGCACTAGCTGCTTCTCGCCTTTCTTCAAAATACGCTGACGCTGCATTGCGAGACTGGTATCACCTCCTGTTGCCTTTTTAGTCAACTCAAAAGTCGACTAGCATCGCCTCCTGTTGCCACCGTATTCGCCGTAACCGCCTCGTTTCTCCATGGCCTCGCAACAAGGCAACGCACCGCTTTCGCCAACGCGCGCGATGTCGCCGAAGCAGCAGGTACAGTCGCACAACCAGCTCGTCGCACGGCTCCAGTCGCCCTCCGCCGACCCCTCCACCCTTCCGCCCTCCTTCCTCAAATACCCCATCTCGCATCTCCGCGCCAAGAATGTCACCATCCCCGCGGATTTTTTCTGCCCCATTTCGCTCGACATCATGCGCGACCCGGTCACCGTCGCGTCGGGGCGGACCTACGAGCGCGCCGAAATCGAGCGATGGTTTCGCGAAGGAAATCGCTACTGTCCGGTTACCCGCTGCGCGCTCGAGGAGCTGCATGTCGCCCCCAACAAATCCCTTCGCAGCATCATTTCCGCCTGGTGCCTCGGGCATGGCATTCGCCTCTCTGCTACCCCCTCCGCCGCCGTCGGCGGCGGCGGGGGCGGCGGCGGTGGAGGTGGGCACGCGAAGGGGGGCAGCGGAGAACTTACTCAGAATGCCGCTGGCGGAAAGCCTGGCGGCGACGCGGGCTCCGCGCATCCCACCATCTCCCCGCGCGGGGTGCTGACTCCCCGCAGCGACTCCTACACTGGCCGCGGAGAGCAAGCCCCGCGCGCGGAGCGTTCCGCCTCGCGCGGCGAGTCGTATCCCGCGCGGCCCCTGACCGGGGACAGTTACGAGGCATCTCAAAGGTCCGCGCGCCCGCTGTCGGGGGAGCGCCACGCGGAGCCTTACTCCGCCTGCCCAGCCTCGGGGGAGCGGCACCAGCGGCGCGGAAGCGTGTCATCCGACCGGGAAAGCGGAAACCTCAGCAGCGGCGGAAGCAGCACCACCAGCGGCGCAAGCAGCGGCAGCATCAGCCTCGTGTCGAACAGCAGCGCCAGCAGCGGCGGGGGCGGCGGGAGAGCAGGCGGAGGGGGAGGCGGAACCGGAACCGGCGGAAATAATTTCTGGCGCAGCGCGTCGTCTTCCGATCGTCCGCTTTGCCCCATCTGGCCCGTGTCGTCCCCGCTCGCCTCCCCCACGCACTCCCCCACCCGCGCCGGCGCGGCTCTCAGTCCCTCCTCCGCCTTACCCGGCGGCGGTAGCAGCAACCCCCTGCTTAGCCCCACGCATCCCGGCTTTAGTCCGACTTACCCCGCTGTTAGTCCGACGCACCGCGGCGCCGCGCACAGCCCCACTAGCTCCATGCAGCTGAGCCCCACGCGCGCGCCGCTCAGCCCGCTGCCCGCGTATCTCGGCGCGGGCGACGGCGCGCACGACTCGTGGAACGACTGGAACCACTACCCGGGCCGCGACGAGTGGAGCGGCCCGCAGCCGCGCCGCGTCGACTGGTCCGGGCCGCAGCCGCGCCAAGCGTCGCGGACCGGCGGGGCTGCGGCAGCGGGGGGAGGCCGGACGGGGTCAGGAGGAGGGGGAGCGGGAGGGGGGAAATCGGCCGGCGGGAAAGTGGGGCCCAGCGGGCGGGGGGCTCTAGGGCCGGCGGGTGGGGGAATTGGCGGAGCAGGTGCGCGGGCGGGGGCCCAGGGGGGCGCGGGGGGCGTCGGGGGCGGCGGAAGCAGCCAGCAGCAGCAGGTGGTGGCGGCGGCGCAGCAGCGGTTCTTCTCGGAGCGGCTCGACCGACACCAGCTGGCGCTGCTGGCGGCGTGGGACGACGACAGCGACGCGGAGGGCGGCGGCGGCGGGAGAGAGGGGGAGCGGGAGCGGGTGAGAGAGAGGGAAAGGGAGCGCGAGCGGGAACGGGAGAGGGAGCGGGAGAGGAGCAGCCAGCAGGTTTTGGCGTATTTGGCGCACAGCAGGAGCGGCAGCAGCGGCGGCGGCGGCGGCGGCGGCGGTAGCGGGGGAGGAGGGGGAGGGGGCGGGCGGAACGCGCTGAGCAATGCGGGGAAGAGCTACAGCGTGGGCGAGCCCGTGTCGCTCGTCCCCAGCTCCGCGCCAATGGCTGTTGGCGGCGCTGGCGCTGCTGCAAGCAGAGACGCTAGAATCGCGTATGGCAGGTCGGTCTCGTCGAACCGCCTCTCCTCGCCGCAACTTGCGGGGATCAGCAGCAGCGGCGCTGCTGGTAGCGGCGCTGGGGGGGGCGGGGGAGGGCACGCGGCGCGCAGTGCGCGGGGCGGGGAGGGCATTCGGCAGACGCACCACTCGCACAGCCACAGCCACTCGTCGCTCTCCGCGTTCGCCTCCCCCCTCACTGCTGCCGCCGCCGCCGTCACGTTTGGCGCCAGTCCCCCCCCCAACCCAAACTCACATCTGAATCTGAATCTGAATCCAGGTGTAGATCCGGATCTGAATCCGAATCTGAATGCCAGCGCGGCGGTCATGATGCTGGGGAGCAGGGGCGGCGGGGGGTCGGTGGGGTGCGCGCCCATGGGCGCGCGGGGGGAGGGGGAAGGGGAGGAGGGGGAGGACGGGGAGGAGGAGGAGGAGGAGGATGGCGCAACAGGGACGCTTAAGCGGTGGGCTACTAACCCCACTGATAGGTCTGGTGGCTGTATGAGCAGCAGTGGCAGTGTGGGCGGCAGTGGCAGTGTGGGTGGCAGCAGCAACAGGAGGCCGTGCAGTGGAGGAGCGGGTGAACCAGGCTCGGCGGTCTCCGAAGCAGATGCTGCTGCGGCTCGGGCGGACCAGGAGGAACAGGTTCGGGCCAGGCTTCCGGACCTAATTCGGCAAATGCTAGGTGGCAGTGCGAGCGGCAGCAGCACCAGCACCGAGGCGCCCTCAACGTTCCTAACCATACAGCGGCGCAGGGCAGCCGAGGAGGTTCGGCACCTGGTCCGGGACTCCCGAGGCAATCGGGCAGCCGTGGTGGCAGCAGCGGGAGGGCGAGCCATCCCGGCCCTGCTCTCTCTCTTCCAATGCGGCGATCCCGATACTGTAGAGCACGCGGTTACCGCCATTCTCAACCTCTCCCTCTCCTCCTCCACTCACTCCCATCTCATCTCCCACGGCGCTGTCCCCCGTCTCGTGACTATCGTGACAGCTGGCAACAGAGACACGGGCATGAACGCCGGGGCGGCAGACCCGGACATGCCGCCGAGCCTCTCGCCTCGCTCCGTCTCCCGAACCGCCCGCGAGAACGCCGCTGCGGCCCTCTTTGCGATCTCGGCGTCGTCCGAAACGAATAAGATCCTCGTAGGGTCGACGCCAGGTGCCGTCACGGGATTGGTCGCCATGCTCGCCGTCTCCTCCTCCCCCTCCGGCTCCCCCAACTCCATCCGCAGCCGAAAAGACGCCGCCCTCACCCTCTTCAACCTCTCATTGGCCGAGAAAAACCGGGCAGCAATAATTTCCGCCGGGGCAGTTCCCCTATTGGTGGAGATGCTGCAGGAGTACGGGTCCGGGCTGGAGGAAAAGGCTACCGCTGTGCTGGTGAACCTGGGGAAAACCGGGCGGCTGGGGCGGGCAGCGATCCGGGCGGCGGGCGGGATACCGCTATTGGTGGAGGCGATGGAGTGTGGGTCGGAGAGGGGGAAAGAGGACGCGGTGGCGGCGCTGCTGATGCTGGCTGAGGACCCCGCATTGAGGGATGAGATTGCTGCTGAGGGGGTGCTTCCGACTCTGGGGGTGCTGCAGAGGTGTGGCACTCCAAGGGCACGAGTGAAGGTGAGCACTCCAAGGGCACGAGTGAAGGTGAGTTGCTGTTGATCAAGGGGGGTGCGCAAGGGCACTGCAGGGGAAGGGTACTAGTGGGGAAAGAGAAGGTGAGTTGAGGTGGAGGCGATGGAGTGCGGGTCGGAGAGAGGGAAAGAGGACGCGGCGGCGGCGCTGAGAGATGTGATTGCTGCTGAGGGGGTGCTTCCGACTCTTGGGGCGCTGCAGCGCTGTGGCACACCGCGAGCGCGAGTGAAGGTGAGTGTTTGATGGGGAGGGGCGGGTGTGGGGAAGGGTGCTGATGCTGGATGAGGACCCGGCGCAGCGAGATGAGATTGTTGGGGAGGGCGCTCTGCCGACGACTCTAGGGATGAGATTGTTGCAGCGCAGCGCTGTGGCACTCCGTGTTCGAGGTGAGTGGCTGACAGGGGGGAAAGAATCCTTGTAAACAAGCATGTACAAGGATTTGTTTTCTACACAACACACTAACCTACTCAGGTGTTTTAACCAACCAGGTACTTGCTGCCACGTATTGAACCATGGCTCCTATCTGGGGCTGGATTTGCACTCCGTGTGCGAGGTAAGTGGCTGATAGGGGGGAAAGGGGGAGGGTGCTGATGCTGATGCTGGCGGAGGACCTAGCGTTGAGGGGGTGCTGCTGAGCCGACACTGGGTGCTCTGCAGGGGAACGGTGTGACACGCCCCGAGCGCGAGTGAAGGAGAGTGGTTGATGAGAGGGGTGGGCGTGGGGGTGGGTAAAGGTGCTGATGCTGCTGCTGATGCAGGTGAACTGAGAATTCCTCAAAATCCACCTGCAAAGTGAAGGAGAGTTGAGGTGGAGGAGGGTGAGGTGAGGGAAACAGGGCGTGTAGCAGGGCGGCTGTGCTGTGAGTAAATGTCCTCTTTGGAATGAAGGGTGTGTGCTGTGAGTAAATGTCCTCTTTGGAATGAAGGGTGTGTGCTGTGAGTAAATGTCCTCTTTGGAATGAAGGGTGTGTGCTGTGAGTAAATGTCCTCTTTGGAATGAAGGGTGTGTGCTGTGAGTAAATGTCCTCTTTGGAATGAAGGGTGTGTGCTGTGAGTAAATGTCCTCTTTGGAATGAAGGGTGTGTGCTGCCCACTGCCCACGCTGGGTGCTCTGCAGCGCTGTGGGTCGCCCAGAGTGAAGGTGAGAGGGGGTGTGCAGGTAGGGTGGGTGTGGGCAGGGTGGGCAGGGAGATGTGTGGCTTGGGTACGCCCACGCTGGTGCCACTATAAGAGCACGAGTGAAGGTGAGAGGGGGTGTGCAGGTAGCGCGGGTGAATGGGGCAGGGAGATGTGTGGCTTGAGTATGCATACGCTGGTGGCTCAGCAGCAATGTGGGGGCATCAACACTTCCTTACACATCGTTTGTACAACCAAACAACCCATGGCTTAACCTAAACAGCAGCGGTTGTTGCTGCCACGTAATGTCACGGCACCTACATTCATTCATGGGGGGCACATGCGGTGACTTTTTGAGTCAGCTCAGAAGTGGGTGAAGGTGGGAGATGAGATTGTTGGTTCGTTTGCCGGAGAGAGGAGGATTGAGGAGGACTCTGGCACTATGTGGCAGAAACTCTGGCACTCTGGCACTCTGACACTATGTGGCTGGTTTCTGTTACCTTTGCGAGAGTCAGTGTCACAGCATGCTGCCACTCCCCGATATGACCACTGTTGAATGAGTGGGCCATTTGCCAGAAAGAATGGGAAAGGGGAATGCTTCAAGGAATGCGCAAGGGGAATGGGTGGCGGGAGGGGCAAGGGGGAATGGATGAAGAGAGGGGTTGGGCAAGCGGGAATGGAGAAAAAGGAATGGGGAAAGGGGAATGGGTGGGGGGCTGGGCAAGGGGAAACGGGTGGTGGGGTGGGCAAAGGGGAATGGATGGGGGGATGGGCAAGGGGGGTTAGGCGAGGGGATTGGGTGGGGGAATGGGTAGAGGAAGGAATGAGCAAGGGAAAATTGGCAAAGGGGAATGTGTGGGGGAATGAACAAGGGGGAATGGGCAAAGGGGAATGTGTGAGTTGTGATTGAAGTTAGTAGAAGGTTAACTGTTGCAGTCAGACGAACGACAGAAAGAGGTCTTGAAAAGGTATGAAATGAAAGAAGTCAGGGCCGTGTAGGATAAGGGACGGTAGGAACGGGTGGGACGATGTGAGATGAGGGGAATAGAGGATGAGGGGAAAAGAGGACGAGGGGAAAACAGGATGAGGGGAAAACATGACGAGGGGAAAATGGACGAGGGGAAAACAGGATGAGGGGAAAACATGACGAGGGGAAAACAGGACGAGGGGAATAAAGAGCAGGGAGAATCGAGGATGAAGGGAATAGAGCATGAGATGGAGATGAGGCATCTGTTCTGCAACAGCTTGGTCATACGGATTGCCACCACTTAGGCGTCCTCCCTTGCACTTCCCACTCATTCACTCTCGAGCCAACCCTCCCACTCCTTCCCCCCCCCACCCACCTCTCCACCCCTCTCCCATGTGTCACACTGTGTTGTAACATGCAGGCGGCACGGCTACTGGCCATGTTTCGAGCCAAGGACTACTGAGTCAACGCTGAGTCACACTATGTCATCACTGCATCACCGCAACACAATGTCAGCTCAACTGGTCGAACTGCAAACCCCAACCTGCCGACCTGCTGACACCTCTGTGTCTTCACAGCCCCCCTGTGTGGTCAACTCAACACTGGACCTCCCTCCCTCCCACTGGCAAGCTGCAACATCTGCTGCCTGCCCTGAGATTCGCACGTTCTCGAGTGGCTGTGCTTGGCCGAGTGTGCCCCAGTGGCATGGAGAGTGACAATGACAGTCTGGCTGGAGGCTGGGCAGGCAGGCAGGAGACTTTTGAGTCGACTCAAAAGTCACTTCACTGCGTGGCCCAGAGGCATGGAGAGTGACGATGACAGTATGGAGGCTGGGCAGGCAAGCACCACAAGCAGCTGCCTTCACCGGCAGAGAACTTCCTCACGCTGTGCCTTGAGCTGGCGTGTTGCGTACCTGCAGTGGCATGGATGGCATAGCACGGATGGCATGGGATGGGTGGCATGGGAGGGGTGGGATGGTGTGTGTAGGACAGATAGCACAAGATGTATGAATGGTTACCGTCATCGCCCGGATATAAGACAGTGTCGAATTGAAGACAGGGGGTGTCGTTAAAACGGGTGTTTCTTACAGATGGGTGTTCTTGATTATAAGACAACTGTCGGTGTGTACGAGTTAAGCCAGTATAGGGGTTAGGGGCAATCTTATGACGAGGGGGTATCTTCTAAACGGGTTTTTGTCCATTTATAAGAATTATAAGGCACCTTAAACCGTCCCAATTACAAGACACAGCAAGCTTTTTTTCTAATGTATAAGATAAGACATATATGTCTTCTATCCGGGCGATGACGGTAATGACGATACTGCAGCTGCCATGGCACATGATATGATACTGACATGGCTGCTTATGAAACCTGATCTTGTTTATCAGATGAACATTGAAGTAGGTGCCTGGTCGTACTTCTGTCTTGCTCTAGGCATGGACTCATGGATGCTGGGTTGCTGGCTGTTACGAATAGTAATGACTGAACATCACAAGTGCACTCCTCACCGCAGCTAAGGAAACATGCAGTAACGAGAACGAATGCGAGGAGTCGGAATTGACTCGAAACGTCAGACGGTTAGCATGGATCTGGACCGTCGGAGCAGACGGCATCAAGCAGCTGCAGTCAGGAGGAATTGGGCAGGAACAGTTTTCGTAACTGTACGCGCCACACGGTTGGGAATGAATTTGAATAAGAGAATGTACCCCTTAGAGTACATGGCTAGCTAGGTCGATTCACATTCCCCTGTACTCTTATTTATATCGCTGTATTTGCATGTTTTAATTCATCTCAAGCATCTTACATTCACTCTGCTATTGAGGTCAAGGGCCCACCGAGTCGACCTATCTGCGTGCGAACATTCCTGAGAAGATCCTGGCAGCGATCATCTCTTGATCGCAGCATGGTATGAGAGCGGCTCAGGAATCCTTCGCACTGCCACTCCCGAAATCTATGACATTCGGATAGTGGCGTCCGGCACACGCTCGCGTGTGAGAATGGCCGGAGGATCTGGTGGTCAGACTAATCTGACGGCTGAAGCGCAAACCAACCCAGTTGCGACAAGCGAGGAGACGACGACAATCCCTTCCGAAGTCCTCGCACAACTCCTTCAGCGACTCACCAGCCTGGAGCAAGGGCTCCAAACATTGCGGAACGGCGACGCGGGAACCTCCTCGCAACCCACTCAACCGGCTCCAACCAGCCAGAACGCCGCCCCGCACACTTTCTCTCTCGACACAAATGGCTCAACCCCCAAGACTCCCCGTCCCAGTGAAGAGGCAATTCTCTCTGCGCAATCAAGGTTTCTCAGCATATCAAAAATAAAGACAAGCGTGTGCTTTGACGGCAGAGACTTCTATACCTGGAGCTTCGAGCTGGAGCTCCTGCTGCAAAACGCTCAGATTTTTCACTATTTCAACGGGAGTTACGCGGAGCCTGCTGAGGATACCGACGACGCCAGGACAAGGTACTACAACGAGTCCTTGATGGCGTACGGCATCCTCCTTCGCAACATGTCGCCGGCGGAGCAGTTGAACATTCGTTCATACAAGACATCGGCTGCTCCAGCCCTCGACGCTTGGCGCCACCTGAATGGCGTGTATCAGCCGAAGGGCTCTGTCTCTTCGAGCCGGTTACTCCAGCAGCTGCTGGAAACTAAAATGGCCCCGGGGGAGAAGGCCAACTATTACATCAATCGCTGTCGGAGCCTTCGCGACCAAATCGCGAAGCTGGGAAGCTCAATTTCGGAGGAAATTTTCGTTAATATCGTGCTTCAAGGGCTCGGCCCAGAGTGGCGGCCCTGCAAGGCGCTTCTCCGACAGCAGGGGGTCATCTCGGAGGCCGCCCTTTGCGCCGCCCTTCTCGTCGAACAACGGGATATGGATCAGCAGCGACCAGCGCCACGACGAGAACGTGAACGGCTCGCCTTCTACGCCGACAACAACGAAGAGCGAAGGCCGCGGCGCCTCTACTGCAAAATTTGCAGAAACTTTGGGCACCTGGCGGATCGATGTAAATTCCGATCTCGCCCTCGCCAAACCAATCCGAGCAACTGGTCCGGCCGACAAGATGCACGAGGCGACGTGCGTCCAGCCCAGGGGTATCAACCCCCACACGCGCGCAACCTGAACCCAGCGGTTCAGCATCAGCAGCAGCAGCCGTCAACGTCTGCCTCAGTACGCAACGTCATGAGCAACATGGCCATGACGAGCGAGTCGCGTCGTCGCCGCGTGCGCTCACCTTCACCTGAGCCAGCACCGCACCCCATCGGCGCGTTCTCCAACAATAATCCGTTCAGTCCGCGCCACGACTACATCGACGACAACGAACAGGACTGGAACCTTCCAGTTCCGCTGCTTGAAAGTCCCCCGCATGTACTTGATATGCGGGTGGCGCCACTCGACTGGCTCTCGCGCGAGCAATTTCTGAAGTTCGACACTCCGCACATCGTCACGCCGCGACTGGCGCTGCTCGCACGTGACGACAGGAAGCACTACAATGCCTGGTACCTGGAAAGCTGTTGCGGCCAGCACATGGTGGGCTCGGAGCGTTACATATCCAACGCCGTCGCCACCCCCACTATCACCTACGTCACCGTGGCTAACAACATTCGCATGCGCGCAAGCGCGCAAGGCATCGTCGTGCTCAAGGCACGCGGAAGCCGCACGCACATCACGCTCAACGATGTGCTGATCGTCCAGAACCTACGCTTCAACCTCCTTTCCGCCGCACAGCTCATGGACTGCGGCGTCGACCTCAGCACGTATCGCGCGACGCGCGACATTCTGCTGCACTATGAATCAAGGACCTTCCCCCGCAGGCAGATCGGCAGAGCGCACTCCGAAAATGGAGTGTACGTCTTGGATTTCGACATTCCCGACTGCAGCGGCGATTCACACGAGTTAATCGACCTCGTGCCACTGCGCTTCGAGCACATTCACCACAAGGACTGGAAGCACCCTGACGGAAGACCGTGGGTGCCGCATCACCCCCACCCACGCAAAGTAGCATTGCATGACCCTGACGCAGACGGCATCTGCAGGGACTGCCACACGCCAATGGCGTCGACCAGCGCAATTGCCGGCCGCGGACTCGCCACCATTTCCGAAGACGAGCACCACGCACCGCCAGAAGAAGGAATGTCACAGCTGGAACTAGAAGTTACCACCCAGCGTGTCTTCGGCATCGACCAAAGCCCCCACGCTGGACCACCCTCTCAGCGCCTCGACGGCATTTTGCGCGGACAGCGCCGCGGAACCTTCGACGCACGTGGAGTCGCGCGCCCTTACACCCGCGACGAGTTTCTGAAGGTCTACCCCCTCTGGCGCGATCCTACGACAAAACTTACCGTGGAACAGGAGGAAGAAAATGCGCGTCGCGAAGCAGAGGAGCTTCGCCGACAAAGCCTTGCCGAAGCACGTGGGACATTCGCCTGCGGTGCATGGGGAGCCGAGGACGAGGAAAGCGCCTCCAATGAAGGGGGGTGGGGAAGCACTAGCGGATGGGGAACGAGTGACACCGGCGGATGGGGAAACACCGGTGGAACCTGGGCCACCGCAAGCGGCGGATGGGGCACCACTGGCAACGACGGAAGCGACTGGGGGACTTCCCGCGAAGAACAAAGGGGGGGAGAAGACGCTGAAGCAACACCTGCCGTTGTTCCCCTTGGTCGTCCCCCTCGCCGTACTCCACCCGCGTTACCTCCACCTGACAACCCGCCGCATCACGACCCCTGGGACACCATCGACTGGGGCAACGAACCGTCAACTCCGCGCCGCACCGTCTATGGACCTGCTCCCGAGTCGCGCGCACCGACCTTCTTCCCTGGAACCATCCCTGGGACTAACATTCCCCTCTCTGAGATTCGCGACAAAGAGTTTCTGGCGCTAATGCTGACTACCGCCAACGACGAAGATGAAGCAACAGAAGAAGCACCAGCAGCACCTATCCCTGTACCTGATGAGGATCCCGAAGAAGCTCGCGCACGCTACATGCGCACCTCCGGCTTTCGCGTTGACGATGCGCTCTGGCATCAGCGTCTCGGACATCCTTCGCGAGCGACACTGAAGAACTGCATCGACGCAGGAGTCTTCGCTCCTGGGGCGCTGCTACGCCCAGACGGGCACCGAAGTAAGAGGCGCGACACATCCGCGTAACTGCACCGTCTGCCCCGAAGCTGTGCTAATCCACCAGCCGTTCCCGCTGCTCGAGCCAGGGACGAACCGCTACCCCAAGCTGTACAAGGTGTACAGCGATTTCCTGAACGTAGGGCACTGTGGAGTCGACGACGAAATGTACACACTTACCTTCATCGACGCCGGGACGCGCTATGTGTGGATCGTGAATGTTGAATCGCGCGACAGAGCCTATGAGGTATTCCGCCTTTGGCTTGCGCACGCGCAGCAGCAATCCGGGGAGAAGCTGAAAATCTAGCAATCTGACGGCGCAAAAGAGTTCAGGAGCAACCAGATGCAGAATTATCTCGCGCAAAAGGGGATTGGGCACCATATTTCTCTCCCTTACGCACACCAGCAGCAGGGCGTAGCTGAGCGGACGAACCGCACGATAATGACGAAGATGCGGGCATTGATGAAGCAGTCAAAACTACCGCCGATCTACTCGACCTACGCAATGCACCACGCCGTGCGGGTGCACAACATGCTATCAACCACCGCCATCACCGGCAACTTGTCCCCACATGTGAAATGGACCAAGACTAAGGGGGACACGTCCATGCTCCGCGTGTGGGGGTGCATGGTCCAACACCGCCCGCCAACGTCAACCATCGGCAAATTCGCCAGCCGCACGCGTTGGGGGATTCACCTCGGCATCAGCCACGAGCACAAGGCGTGAATCGTGCTGGACCTGCTCAGTCAGAAGACCACCCACGCTTGCGACGTAATCTTCTACGAGCGCCTCTTCCTCGACCAATTCCGCCACGACGAGCAGACGAATGCAAACCGCGTTTACGCAAACGATGGGCGCAGCTACGCAACGCCCGAGGACGAAGCTGCGGCAAAAATCCTGGAGCAGGACACCAGGGCCGAGTTCACATGGGGAGATCGCAACAACGACGACAGCGACGACGATCCCTCTGGAGGAGGAATGAGCGGAACAGGCGGAAGCGGCAGTGGCGCCGCACCACCAGCGCCACCTGAACCAGAAAGCGATGACGACGACGTGCAGGAAGTCGTCCCGCAACCTCGCCACGACAACAGTGTCTTAGGATTACAGCTGCTCGGACTTCACACCGCAACCTCTAAGGCGCCACGTGTCGTCGAGCCACGAAACCCGCGCCAAGCCCTCACTGGATTACACAGCAAGGAGTGGCGCGAGGCGATGGACGCGGAGATCAAGGCCCTCGAATCCAGAGATACTTGGGTGCTAGTCGACCGCGCAGCAATCAAGGGTGCAAGAGTTCTCTCGGGGAAGTGGGTCTTCCGCGTGAAGACCGCAGCGGACGGAACAATCGAGCGCTTTAAGGCGCGCTGGGTGGTGTGTGGCTATGACCAAAGGCATGGGATCGACTTCGACCAGACGTTTGCTCCAGTCAGTCGCCACACCTTCGTCCGAATCCTGCTCGCCATCGCAGCCGCAAGGCACCTGCCTCTCCGCCAGATCGACGTCAAGAATGCGTTCCTGTACGCATTAGTAGACACCGTAATCTACGTGGAGCAGCCGCACGCATACGGCGAGGGGGACTCGTGCGTGTGTCAACTACGCAAGTCCCTTTACGGGATCAAGCAGGCACCGAGGCTGTGGCAGCAGTATCTGCACATATTTTGCTTGAAATCGGGTTCAAGCAGATGCCGCACGATCCTGGGATGTATCGCCGCGATTTCCGCGGTGAATACATTCTGCTCACGGTCTACGTCGACGACCTACTTTACACAGGGTCAAGCAACGAACTGCTCGAGCAATTCGAGAAGGCTCTGGCGGGGCGCGTCGACATCACATGCAACTATGAGGTGAAGCAGTTCTTAGGCCTCAACATCTCCTACGCGCCCGAGGCCATTCACCTCTCAGCAGCTAAGTACGCAAAGGAGTTAGGGAAGCGGTTCAACATTTCACCTGCATCGCTCTCTACTCCCTACTGAACTCCCGGACCGAACCACAAACCTGACAGCAAAGCCCTATCCCCCGCTGGAATTCAGACCTACCAGCAGCAGCTAGGATGCTTGCTCTTCGCCTCTGTCACCTGCATACCAGACCTCTCCTACATCGCAAGTCAGCTGGCCCAGTACTCACGCAAACCAACGGCTGAGAATCTTCTGGACCTGCAGCGCGCCCTACGGTTCTTCGTTTCAACGCCCAAGATTGGGCTGTGCTACTCAACTGCACTAACCCCATCCTTCAACCTCATCGGCTACGTGGACGCCGATCACGCAGCAGATCCCGACAATCGACGGTCCTGGACTAGCTTCCTGTAACGACTCGAACCAACGGGACCAATCTCCTGGAATTCGCAGAAGCAGGAGTTGGTTGCCCTGTCGTCAGCCGAAGCGGAATTCATCGCAGCAACCGCAGCAGTTCGCGAAGGCCTCTACTTACAGGAACTTCTGCAGGAGGCGAAAATTCCAGCTTCGTCCACCTTTCGTCTTCACTGCGACAACCAGAGCGCGAACCGCATCGCGAACAAACCTGGTTTCGTCAACCGCACCAGGCACATTGCGCTGCGGTATTTCTTCGTGAAGGACGAAGTGGACAAGGGCAAGGTTGACTTGACCTACTGCCCGACTGGTGACATGGCAGCAGACTTCCTCACAAAGCGACTACCACGCCAGCAGTATCAGCACTGATCCGAACTCAGCGGAGTGGTCAAGCAGGTCAAGTCGAGCTGCGGCCAGGAGTGAAGGGGGGTGTTACGAATAGTAATGACTGAACATCACAAGTGCACTCCTCACCGCAGCTAAGGAAACACGCAGTAACGAAAACAAATGCGAGGAGTCGGAATTGACTCGAAACGTCAGACGGTTAGCGTGGATCTGGACCGTCGGAGCAGACGGCATCAAGCAGCTGCAGTCAGGAGGAATTGGGCAGGAACAGTTTTCGTAACTGTATGCGCCGCACGGTTGGGAATGAATTTGAATAAGGGAATGTACCCCTTAGAGTACATGGCTAGCTAGGTCGATTCACATTCCCCTGTACTCTTATTTATATCGCTGTATTTGCATGTTTTAATTCATCTCAAGCATCTTATATTCACTCTGCTATTGAGGTCAAGGGCCCACCTAGTCTACCTATCTGCGTGCGAACATTCATGAGAAGATCCTGGCAGCGATCATCTCTTGATCGCAGCACTGGCCGTGAAACGCGGGTGCATGGTGCAAATATTTAATTCTGTAATGTATAAGTTAATTGGATGGTAAAAGTCAATTGCATTAACTGGGAGTCACCAGTACAAACATGAATAGGCAAACATACCACCATGAAACACTCGTTCAAGCAAAAACGCTTGGGCTTTGGAAGTAGTAACGTAAATGGCAGTTCTCACCAAACTATCAGGTAAACAATCTCCTACAACAACAATTCAGCAAACATCACTGCGCTGACCAAAAAACGCCTACACCATATCCAAACATCCCATCCAGCACCCTTCCCACGCTATGCACTCACTTCTTCCCCCATGGATGACCCATTTCCCAGCTGTCTACCTTCAACAGACCCACTCTGCAGGTTTGGAATCTTGGAGATGGTTTCATCCTGATCCACAAAGCTCGGGCAGCTGGTGATCTTGAGAGTCGTGAGGCTGGTGAGGCTTGTCATGGACTTGGGCAAGGAGACCAGGTTGGGCCAAGAGCTTAGAGTCAACCGCTGCAGCTGTGAAAGATTCTTGATTCTATCTGGAAGCGAATTCAGCTTGGAAAGGCCAGACAAGGAGAGCGTTCATAGATTTGAGAGCCTGCATAGAGATATCATGAATGCTTCTTCATCCTCTCTTCCGGCCCTGAAGTTGGCTGGCCAACAAAACTCAAGAGCTGTGAGGCTGGCCCAAAGCCGAGGCAGGTATGGCCAGAATCCGTCAATTCTGTCACAGTGGTTCAAGGAGAAGTTGCGGAGATTGGAGAGCTCGGTACAGGAATCCGGAATGCGAGCAATTGTGAGTTGGCTCAGCTCAAGATGCTCCAGAGATGGCAGGCGATTCATGCTCAATGGAATGTCTGTCAGCCTTGGACAGTTTCTGATGACGAGCACACGGAGGCTGGTAATACTGCAGAGGGAGTCAGGAAACGAAGTAAATTGCCGGCAGTTCCTGATGGCCAGAGTCGTGAGAGAAACGAGGCCTGACAGTGTGCTTGGAAGCGACCAAAAGCCGTCACATTTCACAAGCTCAAGAACTCGGAGGGAAGTCAGCTGGAAAAAGGAAGCTGGGAGTTTGGAAAGGACGGAGTTGGTGTTGAAGTGAAACTCCTGGAGGTTCTGGAGCTGGCCGATGGCGTCAGGAAGAGCCTCTAACACCTCCATTTCAATAAGGCTGAGTCGGATTAGTGAATCAACGTGACACCAGGAATCCGGTAGTTGACTAAAAGAAGACGAATGACTTATCTCTAGATCAGTCAGTCCGGTGAGCCGGCCAAAAGAGTCCGGAAGGGCGTAATTCCACGAAGTAGCGAAGGTTAGCTTAGTCAGGAATCTTAGGTTGTCGAACATATCAGGAAGCCCATCGAAATTTACGCGCAAATAAACCTCCGTCAAGGATGAAAGGTTTAAGGAGGGTGGCAAATCACAAGTGTCGTCATCGTAGGCTGTCATCATGTACAGGGAGAGGTATTGCAACGCAGTGCACGCCGTGAAGAGGGCATCTGCACCTTCATACGTCAAACCTTTCTCAAAACCGTTGTTCAGGTCAAGACGAGTCAAGTTGGGACAGACAGATCCTAGGCCACAGATGAACTCGTCATTAGCTGGATCGATAACACACTTGTTGATCGTCAGAGAAGTCAATCCTTCGAAGCGGGAAAGAGTGTTTAAAAGGCCAGCATCTACAGTAACGCGAGGCGTACTATTGGCGATGGACGTTTGTGCAAGGTAAGCGAGGCGATTCCAACGTTTACAGACCAACGCATGATTGAAGTAGCTGGGTGAATGCTTGTTCAGACAACGGAAGATGAGGCAGATGGGGTCGTCCGGAAGCTGATTAAACGACGCTTGCAACATGTCTCTACTTCGATGCGATACCAGGCTTGGCGACGATAGATTTCTACAATCTACGATCTCTATTCCACAGAATCTACAGTCGGAAAAAAGGAAACAAACGCAGGATCTACAGTACAGAGGTGGACTTGCGTGAATGGTGTCGGCTGAGTGCTCTTGTACATAGGAGAGCAATCCTGTCTGGACCTGCTCAGGAGAGAACGTATTTACCGGCTCAGCAAGAAGGCGTTGGAGCAGATGGGCTTTGACACGGCTTTCTTTGGTGCTGCGACGTGCATGTTATCCTCGTAACAAGCTCACGGTTCGCGTCATGAGGAAGCGTCAACGGTAGGTCGACACGTGGAGCGCGGCAACTAATTTCGTCAACTCCAAACCTCTTACATCGCAATCAGTTACCATGTCGTTCCCCGGCTCAGTTCCAACTATCGCGTCAGTTCACAAGGTACGTCCCTAAGCTGTAAACGAGCCCTCGATTGCTTCCTGACTGGCGTGGCGAAATCCATCCAGTCTTGGGGCTGCCTATCAAGGTGCAAAACCAAACTCAGTAACAAATTGGACGAAATCGTCGTCGTCGAAACTGCCATTGTTCCACTTCGACCTGAAATCCTCACCCATCCCTCTGCCTGGTTTTCCTTGCCCCACCCTAGCAGCTGTTTCATTCCCACCTAGTGTGACTGCCACTGCTCAATGTCCGAGAAGATAATGGCGGACGTGAATCATGGTCATGCTCGGACGTGGTTACCTGATCAGGTGCAGGCTTTATTCACGTCCGCCGTTGCTAAGCCCCCGTTGTTCCTGAAATCTCAACCTACTATCTCTGCTAGAGAGCCTAGCCGATTCGGCAGATCTACCCGTCTTTTTTTTTTTTTTTCTTAGGTTGTCGCCTCCAGTAGGCGTTCTTCTTAGCGTCTCCGCAATTTTGGTAATGAGTCTTGGTTCGAATAACCCGGTTAGGAATTACGGTTCGGATAACGGGGTTATAAATCCGGGTTAGCTATCCCAGCTGGTGTGCCTTTTCCCTCACCTTTTTCTCCCCCTCCGCCGCTCCCTCCCCCGCTCCCGCCCCCCGCCTCTCCACTTCCTCCCCGCTTACGCTTTCCTGTCCCCCTCTTCCCCTCGGTTCCGCCGTCCAGGTGACGCCTTGGTGATTCTTACCAGTGCCAGGGCCCCTTCATCTCGTACGTGCTCGGCATTGCCACGTCATTCAGCCACTATGTGACGTGTCAAGCTGCCACTTGCAACCCTCAAGTCCCGGTGGTTTGACTGTACCTCCTCTAAACGAGATTCTCATTTCTGGTGTAAGCTGTGTGTATGTGTATTGCTGAGCCGAACATTTGTGCTAATGCCTTTGTGATTGTAAACAAAATGACTCACCTATGCCAGCAGTGGCGTGTTTTTCTATATGTTGATCCTGAACCTGAAACAGTCTTGAATCAGACTGAAGTACGGTCAACCACCCACGTCTCTCCCCGGCTTCCCTGCCGCATCTGTCAGCAACGATCCACACCCCCTCTCCGCCCCGCAACATAGCAACAGGTCAGACGCCCCTGTCATTCAAGGCCCCACAGCACCACTTTCAACCGCCGCACATCCAGCAATACGCCCACTTTCCGCGTCCGTTTGTTTCTCATATCATATGCTCTTTCCTTTTCTTTCCAGCGCACATAATTCCATCTCCTCCCATCTTCTGTTTCCTTCTTCTCCATGCATCATATAAAAAGCTCCTGGCTGTTGGATTGAAGCGCCTTGGGCGCCATACAAGTGTGGATATACAGTAGTAATTGCTCTCTTCCCGTTTCCCTCCCCTTATCTCCTCCGCCCCACTTTCTCCCGTTCCACCCATGTTTCCCCTATCTGCTCCCATCAAACAATCGTTTCTGAGCCCGCAGCTGTCAATCAGCACGAGTTCCTCTAGAGGCAGTGCCGCCACTGCAGTGACCACAAGGCGACAGCATGTGGTGCATGATGGACCAGCAGCGTCACTTGGCTTGAGGCGCATCCGATGGTTCATTCTTCCTTTTCATCGTGTTGCGTTGCCTTCATATGCCCAGCCCACCACACTGTACACCGTTTCACCCCTCCACTCTCTTGTCATCACGTGGTACATCATGACGGTGAGGCATGGGCCTGTAGCCTGTGTGTGTGGCCTGGGCAGAGTGTTGGATTGGATATTTGTGAGGGCAGTCAGCGTGGATGCAGCGCAGCAGCAGCGTGGCAGCATGTGTCAAGAGCATGTGCAACAGGCATTGGAGCAGGCAGCAGATCAGCAGGTGGAGCAGGTTCACTTATGCGGAGGGGCTCATGAGGGTCTGCTGGGGAGATACGGTACTTATATCGATGCAACAGTGCAGGTTAGAATTGTTTTTGTTTTTCAAAGACGCAAGTGGAACATCTACGGTATACTCTGGATGAGAGCCACATGCAGCTGAGATGCAGGATAGCAATTATGGTAAGTACGGTATATGCACTGAGACCAGACCACCATATGTCAACCATAAGGCATACCATACCAATGGGTGATATGGACATTACAAAGTACAATTTCAATGCCTGCTGTTCATGATGGCAAGATACCTACCAAACTATATCAAAGCGGCCCAATCTCTGAACCCTACCAACAACCCTGCAAACATTCCAACACCCTCCTCCCCACCCTATGACTCAGGGTACATTCTTGCGGGGACATTTGTGTCTCAATCACTTTGTGACATCTAAAAACTGCATATACCGTGCCCTGTCACAAACGCGGATCGCGCTAATGCGATTCTTACTGTATTTTACATTGGTTGGCATGAATTGCGCGGGTGTCGCGGACGAGTTACACGAGGCCCCGTCACCTCCCGAAAATCACACGCGTGTCGAAATCTCACACTGTACAGCATGCACCTGGACGCCTGAATTGGGCACGTTTCCGCGCGGGAAAGGAAACCGCTCTGTCCGGGCTGACATCTGACTGATCCTTCAGCCCACACGGTCACATCCCTGCCCGACTGTGGCCACCGTTCCAACCACGCTGACAGCACTCTCCCGCTCCAATCTATTCTTCTTCTCCAAACCCCAGCTCTCTCTTTCTTGTTGCGAAGTCTAGCCACCATCTTCTTCCACGCCGTAGCCATGGCCCGTAAGCGCAAAAGCGTAGCTAGTACTGCTGACTTGTGCCCGCAGGATCTCAACGAGATTTCGTACATCGCCTGGATGAACAAGCAGATCGCGGCCGGCCGCAAGCCCGCCGGCCCTTTGCAAGAAGGAGCGCCTGGTGCGGGGGACACCTCGTTCGAAGCCCCGCGCGATATCCCAACCTGCGGACGCCGTCATGCCGACCGGGTTGCCTCATCCCGCGTCAACGACGATGCTGCCTTCGATGACGACGATGACGCCGCAGACTCTGATTACAATGAGTGCGACGAGGCCTGCGACGACGACGCGGACTCTGGCGAGGAGGAGGACAAGGGCATGTCCCCTTCAGAGGATGAAGCTGACGTCGATGAGGACACCAATGACGACGATGACGCTCCCGAGGAGGGCCAGCCTGCGACCCCGGCTCCCCGTCGCGGCCGTGCCTCTGCAGCTGCGGGAACCAAGACTGCTGCGAAGGGCGGGGAACCTCTGCGTGCCGCTGCCAAGACCCGCAACCTGCATCCTGTTAAGCGGAGCGTGTGGTCCCCCCGCAAGAACACGATCTTCGTGGCTGCACGTTGGTTCATGAAGGACGAGCTCGGACCCCTCCTCGGGAAGCAGGGCTCTCAGTACTGGGCCTGCCTCGCGCTCCACCTCGAGCAGGAGAATTCCGGGTGGGTGCGCGGCTTGAACGCGCTTCAGAAGCAGTGGCGCAATCTTGTCAACATGTACAAGCAGATCAAGAAGGGGGAAAAGGCGAGTGGAAAGGGTGCCGTGTGCAAGCCCCACTGGTACCCGTACATGGCTCTCTTCCAGAACAACAAGGCGGTGGGCAACCCTCACGCCGTCGACGGTGGAGGTGCGGCACACGTCAACGTGACGTGCGGGTTCGTGGTCCCGTCCACTTCGGCGCCCTGCACCTCTACGCCGACATTCACTGGTACGTTTCCATGGCATCAACAGTTGTACTCGTGATTTAAGTGAATGACACATCGTGCAAAGACCATTGTGGGTTTTTTCCTTCACATATATGGTTGAATACATAGCACATGTACTAATGCTCGCGTACGGCGACCGTGTGTGCAGCTCCACCTCCGTAGGGTACTCCTACATCGAAGCGCCCACGTGTGGCAGAGACAGCAACGATGGCCGCTGCCAAGCTGGTGTGCGAGACAATCAAAGGCTGCCACTCAGACGCCATGAGCAGGCTCAAAGGCCTCGTCCGCGCGTGGATGGAGCAGGACGCGCGTATTGCTCGCGAACACGTGCATCAGCCCGCCCCCTCCCCGCCGGCCCGCGACGACATCCCTGTCGACGCGGACAACATGACCGCAACGCACGCCGCCGAAGGCGGCGACGACGGTTGGCTCCGTCGCGGGCAGGCGGGCGACCACGCATCTAACCCTGACGAGGGTGAGGAGGTGTGGGCTCACGGCGCCGCTGAGTGAGGTAAGACGACTCTAGAGCCTCGCCCAGCCGCTTGCGCCTTTCACACAGATTCTCTTGCGTGCACGGGTCACATGGCTCCCACTTGAAATCTGCTACCGCGCCACGAGTCCACCATGGGTCCCAGTTTCGGGGCAAGTTTGCCCACGATGCATTGACGCGCCTCACTGCGCCCATCGTTTCGCACATGTTGTGCAGGATGACGCCACAAGACGCCCCTGCAAGAATGCGCCAGAGCTTGCAGTCATTGCGGCCCGCGAATAGACGCCACCGGCCTTTGAAGGCGCCGATGCAGCTTCTACTGCCATGCGCGTTGCGCTTTGGCAATAGTTAAAGCACTGCTCCTAGTCATCCATTAGGCCTTCACGGGGTGCATGTAGGGGGTTCAGGCAGAAGTCCCTGAGTGGGTAGGCAGCATCTCCCACTTATTGGTATGGCGCTATGTCGCCATTGTGCAACCTTTCGTGTAACGCGCTGTTCATGAACACTCCCTGATCGTGCGCACTGCCAGGGTATCCGATCAAATGGTCCCATATGATGCCTCGCGCGTCGCATGTGAGTTGCAGCTGGATGGCGTAACATGACTTCCGCGTGTAGTACTCTTGCCTGTGCCCCTCCATCCCCTTCATGGGAATGTGTGTGCCGTCTATAGCCCCCACTACCGCAGGTACCCCCTTGATGGCGCGAAACTCCTCGGCCATCTCATCGAGGTCGTCACGGGTCGGGAAGTGGACCCACTGCTGCTTGAAGACGGACGGGAAATGCATGAGGAGTGCGTCAACAAGCATGTGGCACAGGGTCTTGGACAGCCCGAACACCGACGACAAGTCTACGAACGACATGCCGCTGGCCAGGTATTTGATAGGGACAAGGCATGCCACTTCGTGACTGATGAGGTACCTGTCCACATACGGCTGCATGTAGTGCGCCATCCCGGCGACAATGTATTCAAGAATAGCTCGGTTTATGCGAAAAAAGTCTCTGAATTGATCCTCCCCCATGCCTTCCAGGTCCTCTAGCAGCAGGTGGTATCTCCGCCGGCGTAGCCCAGCCCTTCTTTTCCGCTTGGCGGTACGGTTAGAGCCGTGAGAGCTAGATGACGAGGGCACCTCGTCGGCGAAGACGTTCGCCTCCAGCAAGCCACCGACCGACTTGGCGATGGCGTCCATGAAGATGCTGTAGTAGAACGTAACCCAAGCGACAAGCAGTCGCATGAGGAATGGCACCTCGCGGGGCGATGCCATGGTTGCTAGACAGTGGTGCAGTTTAAGACTGTGAAGCTTGTGTATTTGTACTTGGAGAAGTAGTTGTATACATGCTGTTGTGTGTGGGGTGGTCCAAACAGGGCCCGACTCGCCCAATTTGCAACTTCCATTACTGTGGCAAGCCCCCCGCGATAATCGCGGTGGTGTGATATGTTTAGGCACCCTGCCCGGCGGGAAAACTGGGTGGGGACGATCCTACTGGTCGCAACCAATCGTACGCACCCACCTGGCCGTGCCCATCTGTCGCGCAGGGTCGCGATACATTGGTTGTTTGTGACACAGCATTTGGCAAATTTACGGGCGACTCAGGAAAATGGGGATTGAGACACAAATGTCCCCGCAGGAATGTACCCTCAGTTCTTCCCACCGAACGGTCCATTTCCCATCAGCCTACCGTCAACACATCCACTGTCCAGGGTTGGAATCTTGGAGATGGTATCATCCTCATCCTCAAAGCTCGGGCATACTATGATCATGAGAGTCCTGAGGTTGGTGAGGCTGGTAATAGTCTTGGGCAAGGAGACCAAATTGGGCAAAAAACTTAAAGTCAGCCGCTGCAGCCGTGAAAGATTCTCAATCTTATCTGATAGCGAAGAAAGAATAAAAGGGCCAACCAGAAAGAGCGATGATAGATTCGAGAGCCGGAAAAGAGACAACATGAAGGTTTCTTCATCCTCGCTGCTGGCCCTGCAGTTGGCTGGCCAACCAAACTCAAGCTCTGTGAGGCTGGTCCAAAACCGAGGCAGACATGGATAGACTACAGGAATGTTGTCACAGTGATTGAAGGACAAGTTGCGGAGATTGGAGAGATTGGAGAAGGAACCCGGAATGTGGGTAATGCTTCTGAGTTGGCACAGCTCGAGACGCTCCAGAGACGATAGGCGACCCATGCTTTCTGGAAGGACCCCGAGCCTTGGACAGTTTCTGATGACCAGCACACGGAGGTTAGAAATACTGCAGAGGGAGTCAGAAAGCGTAGCAAACTCCTGGCAATTTCTGATTGTTAGCGTTGTGAGAGAAACGAGGCCTGACACAATGCTTGGAAGCTCTTCGAAGCATTCACATTTGACAAGCTCAAGAACTCGGAGAGAAGTCAGTTGGAAAAAGGAATCTGGGAGTTTGGTAAGGGCGGAGTTGGTTTTGAAGTGAAACTCTTGGAGGTTCTGAAGCTCGCTGATAGTGTCAGGGAGAGCCTCTAACACCTCCATTTCAATAAGGCTGAGTCGGACCAGTGACTTCACATCACACCAGGCGTCCGGTAGCTCGTCGAAGGAATGCGAATAACTCATCTCTAGACCAGTCAGTCCGGTGAGCCGGCCAAATGAAGGTGGAAGGGCGTAATTCCACGAGTAGCGAATTTTAGCTTCGTCAGGGACCTTAAATTATCGAACAGATCAGGAATATCTTCGACACTCACGCGCCACTTGACCTCTTTCAAGGATGTTAGGCTGAAAAAGGATGGTGGCAAATCACATTCTTCAGTATCGCAGGCTGCCCTTATATCAAGGGAGAGGTACTGTAACGCAGTGCACGCTGTGAAAAGGGCATCCAAGCCTTCATACATCACTCCTTTTTCAAACCCGTTGTTCAGGTCAAGATGAATTAACTGGGGAGAGGCAGCTCCCAGGCCACGGATGAACTCGTCGTTATCCGGATCGCTAAAGAACTTGTTGAACGTGAGAGAAGTCAAGCCTTTGAAATGGGAGAGAGATTTTAAAAGATTAGCATCCACTGTAAGGCAAGGCGGACTGTTGGCGATGGACGTCTGTGCAAGGTAAGCGAGGCGATTCCAACGTTTAAAGACCAACGCATGATTGAAGTAGCTGGGTGACTGCTTGTTTAGGCAACAGAAGATGAGGCAGATGAGCTCGTCCGGCAGCTGATTAAACAACGCTCGCAACATGACTCTATCGCGATGCGAGTCCAGGCGTGGCAATTATATAGTTCTATCAACTACAAGGAAAGAGGTGGGGAACACACAGCTGTCTTGCGTGAATGACGTTGGCTTAGATCTTAGGGACGGGAGTGCTTTCAGGCCTAGACATTTCCCTCGGTTTCGTTCTGCTGCCTCTCAGATCTGCTTCGAGGAGAACCTTTGAAGGTCGTACCTTGCGAGTGCGGAGAGACGTGCTTGTTGCCTTTGTTTATAGGCTCACTTCGGCTTGTTGTTCGGCTTATGACGAAACCAAGCGCGAATGGCGTAAGTCGTCGAGTGGAGCTCGCGAGTATCGTAATCCGTTTCGTCAACTCCAATCCCCGTGGAGAAGATTTCGAAGCATGCTGCGCATGATGTTACCATGTGGTGCCACCATCAAGTCTCGAAGCTGCCAAGCAAGGTGAAGAACTGAACCCGGTAACAAATTGGACGAAATCAACTCATCCTTAGTCGTCGAAACTGAAATCTTCACCCATCCCTCCACCTTCTTTCCCTCGCTCGCAGCCCAATCCTAGCTGCTTTGTTCCCGCTTCAAGCACCACTGCTCAATTTCGAAGAGGAGAATGGTGGACATGAATCATGGCGATGCACGGACGTGGTTATCCGATCAGGTGCAGGGATTTTTCCCGGCCTCCTCGGCCAAGCCCCCGCTACTCCTGGAATTCGCAACTTCAACTATTTCTGCATTCTGTTAGAGCCGGAATACACATTCAAGGCGGCTTGAGAAAAAAAGTATAACCTAGCCAATCCAGCAGGTCTAGCCATCTCGTTTCTATATTCGCCAGCTGTCTCCTCCAGTAGTCTTTCTTCTTTAACGTCTTTGCAACTTTGAGAATAAGTCTGTTCAGATAACGCCGTTGGGAAATTCCGGTTCAGAAAACGCGGCTACAAATCTTCACTAGCTATCCAAGATAGCGTCAGCCTTTTTCCCCTGTCTACAAAATTCGCGAGGCCACATCCCATGCCCGAATCTGGGTGTTCCCCAACTATGCGCACTCACCCTTGCACGAGCAATGAAATAGTTCACTTGAAACAGTGTTTAGGAGGGGAAACAGTGCTGAAATATTGCTACGCTTGTCAGAAACTGTCCCCCCTTCCCCATTGTCTCTGCAGGTCGCAACGCAACGAACCAGCACTACACGTGCCAATCTGGTACAGAGAATTACCTTCGGTTCTGCTAGATGTAGAGTGGTGCAGCGAGCGCACCGAAATTCCATGATCCTGGGATCTGAGTTCGTATTTGCAAAAATTCCTCGGCGTTATCGCAGACACATCTATAGCGAGATATTTACAAGATAAGGGTTGCTGACGCGTCAAAAACAGTCTCACTCAATTGGTGCGGTGTCACAATTGGATTTGACAGCCCAGTTTGGTTTGGACTTCAGTGGCGAACAGAAACCAAATGGCCTAAGGTTTCCGTTATTCGCCAAGCTTCGTGATGATTCGTCTGAGCCCACAGGTTCTGTACATCCCAACTGTCCAGGGTTTCGACGACCTCGCAAAACAATTCGCCAACATTTCGACAATCGTCACATGCGACCCAACACCTTCAAACTCTATCCTGAGCACGGCACTAGCTCGTTTTTACTTGCCTTGATTTCCATGCTCCATCTTCTCTGTTCACGCTCTTCACTTCCCTCCAGATATCGCAGGAGAGCTATGGCTGACGTTGTTTAGAAACGCATCGCGATAAGCTACCGTCTCACTAAGCTTCCATGCCCCGTCTTCCCTGTTGTCCTTCTTACACTCTCTTTCCACCAGATATCACAGGACTGCAGTGGCTGTCGATATTCAGAACTGCGTGCATGAACGCCGTCTCACCGTCTACGCCGTCTTGCGAATAGGCTTCATTCTCGCGGCCTACGTTCGCTGTTCCTTTCATGTGCAAATCAGGTGAGATTTCGTTTCATCTAACTACGCATTGCCTACTGCGACTCTGTGACTACCTGGTTTTGCAGAATACAAGCGCACATGGCAGCGTTTTTTGTCAGTGACTTCCGCGTCTGAGATCATTATCACGAAGATGTTAATACCTTCCAGAAGATTTATCGCCGTATTATTGCCAAGTTTATCACGGTTCTTGGCGGAATTTACTGGGATGCAGTTCCGACCATATCATGTGCATCTATTATCGGTAGGTTCGTGTTTGTGTTTACCTAACCCTGCTGGTGTGTTGATGTTGAGTGCAGAAACCTTGCCCTGCCTACAGGAAGCTGTTTGCATGATACGTGTCTGCTGGCTGGTGGGTGTTGTATCTGGGTACATAAGTAGGATGTGGGGTTATTTTTGTTTGTTACTGGTAAGGTAGACAAAGAATTCTGATGAATGTGTGTCATTCCTAAAAATTTTACAGAATATTTAAGTAAACAATCAATATAACTTATTGCAGAGAATGAATGCACCAGACAACTACAGTGCCACATGTCAAATTTTCGATTGATAGTTTCTTTGTGATTGCCATAATGAGCTGCGTGTACTGTGATGATTGAATTGTTGTAAAAATCCTTTCAGTTGGATTTCCTGATTCTATAGCGAGGATAAGCAATGCTGGGTGCATGCTCGTGCACTGCTTGCCGAGCCTGCTAAAGATTGCTCAAGAAACCGTTCGAATGATTCCTTGAAGAATCTTCAACTGTTCAGCATTCATCATGATAGACCACAAGCATTGACGGCAGGGGAAAACCTCAAGCAGTCCCCTTGAAATCATTTTGCATTCTTTTCCGTTTGACATTTTGTAGAGCTCCCCCTATTCTCCCCCTCCGCCTCTCCCTCCCCCCCCCCGCTTCCCCCTCCTCTCCCATTCCTCCCCGCTTCGGCCTTTCCCCCTCTTTTCCTCGGTTCCGCCGTCCAGGCGACGCCTTGGCGATTCGCACAGCCTTGGCGATTCGTACAGCCTTGGCGATTCGTACAGCCGTGGGGCCCGTCATCTCTTGCGTGCTCGGCATTGCCACGTCATTCAGCCACTATGTGACGTGTCAAGCTGCCGCATGCAACGCTCAAGTCCTGGTGGTTTGACTATGCCTCCTCTGATTCTCGTTTCTGGTGTAAGCTGTGAGTATGTGAGTTTCCGAGCTGACCATTTGTGCTATTCTCTGCAAAAAAATTGGGCCCCCAACTTTGTTTGTGCAATGCGTAGAGTTTGCTAAAAGTACTTCCGAGGCACCAATGCTCGTGGTTTATCATGTGCATTGCTCAACAGTAGAGGTTTGTTTGATGTTTCATCACTAGGTTTGCGTAAGCAATCTTCCGCAGGCTCGGCAAAGAGTGTGTGAGCAATCTTTCGATGGCTCGACAAGGAGTGTATGAGCTTTGCGCCAGCATTGCCCAGCCTTTTGGAGGCTCGGCAACGAGTGTGTGAGCAATCTTCCGAGGCTCGGCAAGGTGTGCATGAGCTTTGCGCCAACATTGCCCAACCTTACTACAACAGCTGGGGGAATCCCTAAAAAGGCTCACTGTAACGGAACAAAAGAGTTGCTGTTATGCTTGCTATGACAAATGATTGTACAGAAGTATTAATTTACAGATTGTGACAAGCAATGACATGTGCTATCTCAATCAATAACCCAGGAGCACCAAGTGGGATTTTTTAAAACAAAGCCTATGTACCCGCTTACAGTAAACCTGCACACAGCACAATAGTAACAGTTTGCAACCAGAGGGGGGCTGTACTGAGCAGCAACCAACAAACATAGTGGAGCTAGGTTAGCATAAGTTTAGAAAAAACTCCCAGCAGCTGCATACCTTTCATATGGCGTGAGTTGATGTGTCCAGGAACAATTTGCTGGAAATGCTTATCTTCAGAAATTAAACTTGGCGATAATATGGCGACGAGGAACAAACGCGAAGTAAATATGGCGATGGGGAGAACACGCGGCGAAAATATGGCGATGGGAACCTTTGGCGATAGTCACGGACGCCTGACGACAGTAATAATCTCGGAAGTCGATAATCTCGCGCTGATGTCATGCGCGGGTCGTATTCTGCACATAAATAGGTACCCACACGTTCGTGTTATTGAGAGAAACGCACTTACTGTGCACATGAAGGACAGCGAGCGTAGGTCGTGAGACGGTAGCGTAATCGCGAATCTCTTGCCGCGGGGAAAAAGTTCCTTGGTACCGTCCGGCTTGAAAGATGATCAATATCCTGCTGGTGGGAGGATGTAAGACGGAGAGAAGAGCGACAAATAGGTCAGTACTCGTTATATCAGGAATAAAACGCACTCCGCCAGAGCAACGCGCAAGCTGAGGACCTAAGAGCATGGAGAATGATACAAGATTATGAGAGGGCTGTTCTGTAGGTAGAGTTTGAATAGCGAGAGAAGTGTCCTGCGCACCAAAAAGCACTGAGCTGGTGTCGTTTCGCACGAGCGGATTGGCGAAACTTAAGCGAAGTGACTTGCGACAACTTCGATGGTGTGGATTTGGCCTCCTCCCTAGATTGAGCGTCACAGCAGTCGCAAGGCACATCCGCGCTGTCACATCCAAGTGTGCTGTCACAGTTCCTTGACGCGTCAGCAGGGCCTTATCTGAAACAAACTCGTTATGGACTGTTACTGTATAAGCGTCACAACTTTCTGCCGAGGCAACAATGAACCCTAACACGGGTTCAATGTACCGCTGTACATCCAATACAACCATAGAATATCTGCTGTACCACACAAAATTGGCACGTGTGGGGCTGCTGGGATGCGACATCTTCTGTTCTCCTTCTTCTCCATGCAATATCTAACTCCGGGCTGTTGGATTGAACCGCCTTGGACGCCATTCAAGTGTGGATATACGGTAGTAACTGCTCTCTTCCCCTTTCCCTCCCTTTATCTCCTCTGCCCCACTTTCTCCCGTTCCACCCATGTTTCCCCGATCTGCTCCCATGGGACAATCGTTTCTGAGCTGTCAGCACGAGTTTCTCCAGCAGCAGTGCCGTCAGCACCGGCAATGGCAGTGTCAGTGGCTCATCTCCCGCCTCCTGCTCCTCCTTGCTGCACCCAGACGACATGGCAAGAGTGGTGCTGCGTGAGCCTGCAGAACCCGCTGCAGCAGGCAGAGCTGAGGGCAGAGCAAAGGTGAGAGTAGAGGGCGGAACAATTGCACAGGGGCTTACAGACGAGTGCGCAGCAAAGGGGCGTGGGTATTAAAGGTCATGACAGAGGTGGCTTGGAACCTTGAGTCTGGTTTGAGGCCCGGGCAATTTGCCTTGTGCCGCTGCCTCGGATCCGCTCGGAGAAGAGCCTTGGAAGGTTTGGAAAGGAAGTGATGGAAGATGGTCTCAGAGGCCGTCTCAGAGCTTGCTAGGGCGCTGGGGCGCTGAGGTGAATTGGTTGCCTTCGTTACAGGGTCACTTCAACTCAGGTTGGGGCCATAACGAGAACAAGCCCGAGTCTGTTGAGAGTCTTTGGGGAATATCGCAAGCTGTTACCCTGTCATGCGACTCCTGCCAGTCACTCACAATCCGGAGTTCACTCATTCAGCTGTGCCACAACAACTACTCTTTCCCATGCCACCCATTCCGAAAATCACGCCACTGAGAGAACTCCAAGTTCTGACTTTATGCCAACCCAACCCCGCTCGTACACCACCACCAGCTCGTATTCGCAAGGACTTCCCAATTCCACCCCATCCACGCTGCTTGCCATACGTGAGTGGATTACTTCTCATACGTGCTTGCCTTACCTTGGACTGCTTCCCCACAGGTCACCTATCCTCTAGGCCATGTTAGAGTCGCTGAGTGTCGATTTCACGTTGTGGCACTCCCGCAATCACCATCTTCTATTCCTGATGACCGCTATCATGTCACACCCGTTTTTCGGGTCTCATTCCAATCACCGGCTAGCCTTCAAGGTCGCTGGATCTTGTTTTCTCTATCAACCCCTCTCCACTCCACCATGATCTCGCCCAAGGAAATCCAGTCAGCGACACATATGAACAACAATCCCAACGATGCTCCCTCTAACTCCTCTCTGCCCACTCCCCATTCCCTACGATTCCCCACTGCCCATTCCCCATACCCTGCAATTCCCCTCTGCTCATTCCCCACTACCCATTTCCCTGCGATTCCTTGCCCCCTTCCCCTCTGCTTATTACCCCATCCCCACAATTCCCTTCCCCACTTCCCTCTGCCCGTTTCCCCTTTTCCTGCAATTCCTTTCTCAGTTCCTGCACCCTCCTATCCCATTTCCCTCGTTTCTTCCCAATTGTACTTATCGCAATCAGGGCTGTGGCTGCTGTCTGTGCTGTGCTGTTTTGTGCAGGCAGAGCTGTTTGATGCTGATAAAAAGGGGGTCAGATTGGTGACTTTTGAGTCAACTCAGAAGTCACCTACTCTGCGCTGCCAGAGCTGTTCATTTCTGTTCAGATCAGTGAGGTCAGTCAGCTTGTAAACTGTAAGAGGTGGGCTTCCTGGGAAGTGCGGGAACCCCTGATAAGGTAAGTTAAAATTACGATACACCTTTTATTGGTGAAGCACTCAGCTCGCAATGTTCGAGGCACTTAGGAACTCAGCATACAGGTCCCATCCTGCATCCCCACCGAGATTGCTCCATCCTCCTTTTTTCCCTTATCCCGCGCTTCTCTCGTTTCTCACTCACTCTTCAAGCTGCCCCTCCTCCCGTTTCTTCCATTGGTGTTGTTGGCGTATTTTGAAATCACCCAAAAAATATCTCTCCACTCTCCCCTTTCTCCCATTCCCGTTGCCGCGCTCCCTCCATGTCTTGGCGCCATTCCTCGCATTGTTACCATACGTCTCAAAGAAACCTGATTTCATCCCCCATATGTTAACCGCCAACCTCTTTCCACTATCTGCCCTTGCTATTGCATCCATGCTCCCATTCTATCCGCTCCAACTCACGTCCCTCTGCCCTTTGTGCTCCACCTTGCTCAACCCCCACCTGCTGGTTACCCGTCTAGCGCTCTCAACTCAACTCCAAGAGGGCCTGACCAGCCACAGGCTGCTCCATACAGCTGCAGCCACACGACGCGGCAGCGAAGCACCCCCCCCATTCAGCCCCATGTGGTTCGTGTTGCACGACCGGCACGTGCTGCTTCCCGTCCTCCATGACCCATAACCCCCAAAGACGCCTCACCGGACGCAGTTGCAGCTGGGTTGTTCTGTAGCACAAAAGGCAAGTGGAGCCAGTCTTCCCGCCCTTTACCCTCTGCCTATGCGCCCTTCCCTTCCCGCCATGCCCGTGCTCTTAGTGTCCTTCCCTCTCTCAGGGCCCTCCAGTCTGAGGGAGCCATTCGCCTGCCATTCGCCTGTACCTGCAGCACAACGTGGCGTCCTCACCCAGGCGTCCTCACCCAGGAGTCCTGACCCAGGCGTCCTGACCCAGGCGTCCTCACCCAGGCGTCCTGACCTCCTGTGTGCTCACCTCACCCAGAAAGGCTATCGGCTGACCCAACGCCCAATCTGCTGCCAGCAGCATTGGTGATGCGGCTGGCGCCCCTGGTGATGCCACTGCTTCCACAGCAGTGCCGCCGGAAGTAGCCCTACAATCCTCCTCCTCCTCCTTCTCCTCCTCCTCCTCCTCCTCCTCCTCCTCCTCCTCCTCCTCCTCCTCCTCCTCCTCCTCCTCCTCCTCCTCCCACTTCCCCTCTCACCCCCTCCCTCTCCCCCTTCCCTTCCCCCTTCCTCTCCCCCTCCTCTTCCTGCACTGTGTTTCCGTGCACGTACCTTTTTCCAGTTCGATTGCCCTCCGTACCTATCCCCATGTAATTTTCTGTCTCTCCATGCGTTCTCCCCTCCCTCTCTCCAGGCGCAGCGGTTGGTGATACGAGCAGAGAAGGGCAGCACAGCGGAGCAGGAGAGAAAGGCATTTGGTACCAGTGTAATTACAATTTGGCTGAAGGATGCACCATGCTCCCTGAATCCCCCGAGTCATGCTGCTCCCTGACACAAGTGCAATACCACAAACCGAAGGAAAGGCATCTCACGCATGCAGAGGCATGACAGCTCTCACATTCCAATTTCCATTTATTTGGACATCGTCAAGTCAAGTCAGTGGGACGAGCATTCTTTGATCATCACGTGGTATTCACCATTATGTTTAAGCAATGGTATTCTAAATTTAGTCTGTGGGGTGCTCTCGTTTCGTGATTCCTTCGCTTCTCGCCTTTTATACCCTGTAGCTTGCACCCATGCTTTTTCAATGTTCAATATCGGTTCAAGAGAAATCATCAATTTCTAATGGAGAATGTGATGTGATACCGTATCACCCCGGATAGTAGCGCCTTCCTATTAAAAGCGCCGGCGCTTCTATCTGGAGCCATGCGCTTATGGCCGGTCCTCAATTATAAGCGCCCCCCCCTAAAAACCTTTACTTATTATAAGCGCACGTACAATATTAATTCGAAATCGTGCTCAAAACGGCATCGAGTTTCATTTTTGCAGCGAGTTCGATTTCATTCTCACTTGGTTTGACTCGCGAAGACCTGACTGGCTTCGTGTCCAGTCGGGATGAGCTGGCAGAATATGTCTTTGTTGGCAGAGTATCCCTTCCGCGCGATTCTGCTTGGTGACTCGAAAAAAAATCGACTCGGTTGAAATGGCAAGAAGTAGATGTACAATTTGGTGCTCTAGAAATATTTTTTTGTGATTGTCATTATATAAGAGCATGCACTTACGCCCTAGACTCAATTACAAGCGCCCCCCCCCCCCCCCCCCCCCCCCCCCTAATTTTTTTAATTTTATTATAAGCGCATATGCGCTACTATTCGAGGTGATACGGTACCTTCTGCCCAGCTAACCTGGGAAGGGAACTACGGTACTGTCAAATGTTGTAGCCTGTAGTGAGGTTTGTCTTAGGGGGTACAAATGTTAGGGTTTGCTATATGTACCCCAACCCTCATCAATAACACAACACTTTGATTCTTGACATGGTATCACCTAGGTTAAGATCCCACAACACTGTGGGATCCCGCTCCTCCCATCTTCGTTCGTTCCGCCCGAGCCTGTCTTGCTCTCTCGTACTAGTCGTACTCGTCTTGCCCGAGCCTAGCGCCAGCCCGATCCAGTCTCGCTCTCTCGTACTAGTCGTACCCGTCTTGCCCGAGCCTAGCGCCGGCCCGATCCAGTCTCGCTCGTTCGTTAGCGCCCGCTCCGCCGACCCACTTTCCACGTAGCGTAGCGCCTTCCCCCCCCCTGCCCGTCGCGTCGCGCTCTCCCCGGCTTCCCGTCCCGTCACGCCCTCCCCCGCTGCTCGTCGCGACGTGCCCTCCCACCCTGCCCGTCGCGTCGCGTCCTCCCCCCGTTGCCCTAAACGCCCGCTCGCGCGCCGCGCCTACCGCCGCGCCTGCCCGTACCGCCCGCCGCCGCGCCTGCTCCTTAGGCCTGCCGCGGGCCCTCCCTTACAGCCGCCGCGGGCCCTCCCTTACAGCCGCCGCGCCTGCCCGTACCGCCCGCCGCCGCGCCTGCTCGTTAGGCCTGCCGTGGGCCCTCCCTTACAGCCGCCACGGGCCCTCCCTTACAGCCGCCGCGCCTGCCCGTACCGCCCGCCGCCGCGCCTGCTCGTTAGGCACGCCGCGGGCCCTCCCTTATAGCCGCCGTGGGCCCTCCCTTACAGCCGCTGCGCTTGCCAGTTCAGCAAGCCGCCACGCCTCCTCGTTAAGTCCACTGCGGGCCCGCTCGTTAGGCCCTTCCTTCGCACCGCTGCGCCTACTCGTTCAGTCCGCCGCGGGACCGCCCCTAGCCCCGTTGCGCCCGCGTTTTGCGCCCGTCACGGACTTGCCCTAGCTGCCCACCGTCCCTACCAGTGCCACCCGCCGCCGAACTTGTCGCTTCTACATACACTATGGCGACCCCTAGGGTTCTTCGCTTTTACGCTGATGGTAGATCGCTCGAGTTTCCGGTCTAGCTCCTACGCGCGCGTCGCCATTTAGAGAGTCAGGTTCAGGCGGGCGAATCCCTTTGGGCGCACGCTACTGGTGACCTTCCAGCGCCCGACGACCCTACGCCTTTAGGCACCGCCCCTGACGACGCAGCCAGGGACCGCTTTACCCGCCAGCGTGCTGACTTGACGGCGTGGAATTCGCGTGACGCTGCGGCCTGCATCGCTCTTAGCAGCCTCCTCCCTGAGTCTGAGGAGGCCCACTTCACTCAGGTTTGCACTGCTAGTGAGCTGACTGCGATTAAGGCCCGCTACGCTACTCCCACCACTGTCTCTCTTGGCCAACTCTTCCTACCGTTCCTGTTCTCTGACCTCGCCTCGTTTGAGCGCTCTGCTGACTTGATTGCTCACCTCCGCTCGCTTGATTCTAGCTACCGCGCTGCTTGCACTGAGGCACAGCTTGCACTGCTTCCTCCCCCCATGGCGATTACTATCTATTTCATCGCCACTAGCCTCCCTGACCGCCTTGCCTCGGTCCGTGATACGCTTCTTCTGAAGCACCCTAGTGAGCTCATTATCGAGGTCCTTGAGTCTGCGCTCAAGGACGTCGAGAGCAACCTCCGCTCCGTAGCCTCCGCCTCTGGTGCTGTGCCCCCTCCACTGTTCCACGGGTGCACTGTCCCTCAGGTGCCCACCTTTACAGCCTCTCTCGCCACTGCTGCTGCTGACATGACTGCAGCTGCTGTTACGACTACGTCGCGGTCTCGAGGTAGAGGTGGCAAGAGGGGCGGTCAGGGTACAGGTGGCGGCGGCAGTGGAGGCGTTGGCGGCGGAGGTGGCGGGGGTGGTGTGCCGACTGGTGGCGGAGGGAGCGCAGGGCCTGGAGAGGCGTCTCGTGCAGTGGCTAGTGACTTGTCAGAGGTCCACTGGTGATCCCCGATTGATCCTAAGGAAGGGTTACAGGCTCGCTGGCCTGGGGGGTTATGGGCGCACTAACCCGCTACTTAACAAGCCCTTTTATCCCAGTGGTCTAGTGGCTGGGACTCTGACATGGTATCAGAGCGAAGGTCTCGGGTTCGAATCCCAGTGTGTGCACTTCGGGCATCCCAGTGCAGGGGGGTGTCAGAGGTCCACTGGTGATCCCCGATTGATCCTAAGGAAGGGTTACAGGCTCGCTGGCCTGGGGGGTTATGGGCGCACTAACCCGCTACTTAACAAGCCCTTTTATCCCAGTGGTCTAGTGGCTGGGATTCTGACATGACTCCCCTACTGCAGCTGGTGGAGGCGACACCCGAGCTTGTCAGCCACCTTCTGGTCTGTCGGCCGCGGCGGGTGGAGAAGCGGCGTGGTACCTGGCCCAGCGGCAGCAGCAGCCCCTCCCCTCGCAGCAGCAGCGGCAGCAGCAGGTTTCGGGGCCAGGACAGCGCCAGCCCCAGCGAGGTGTTGTTCACCCTTCGTGCACCTATCAGCTTTTGACAGGTGCTCGCCGAGCCTTATGGCCGCGCCCACCCTCCTGGTCAATGTTTTGCTCAGCTCACTGACACAGTTCGCTTGGCCTTTGGCGTTGGCGGCCCTGCCCCTGACTGGTTTCCTCTTGTTCAGACATACGACTCCGATCTTTGGGGCATGTCAACTTCTCAGTTGGTTGATCTTAGGAACTCCTCATGCTATGTATGCTGTTGTTGAGCCTAGTGCTTCTGACTCTGTTTACTCGAGTGTTGATAGCTTAGGTGCTAGTCTTGCTGAGTTGCCTGTTGCTAGTGTAGGCACTTGTGTAGACACTAGTCCAGGAGCTACTTCGGAGGACACTTCGCTGTCTTTCACTTTGGACTCTAGGGCTTCGCACTGCTTCTTCCGGGACCACACGACACTTACTCCGCTTCCGGCGCCGGTCTCTGTAGCTCTGGCTGATCCCACCTCGGGACCAGTCACTGCTCGCTACACTACTAATCTTCCGTGCCCTGCTGTTCCCTCTGGGTCTCTGACTGGCTTCCACGTCCCCTCGTTCTCGCGGAACTTGGTGGGCGTGAGGCATCTTGTGAGTTAGCACATGGGTGTGTGGATTGAGCCCTCTGGTGAGACGGCGGTTTGTGTTGACGGAGACAATTACACGCCTCTTGCCACCTTTACAGCTGAGCCGGGCTCTGGTCTCTACACACTTCACACTGGCTCTGATGGGCAGCAGCAGCAGCAGCAGCCGCAGCAGCAGCAGCCGCAGCAGCAGCAGCAGCAGCAGCGACTACTGCCCCCGGCCCCTGTTCCTCCCCCCAGTCTGGTCCGTGCGTCTCACCAGGTTGCTGCGCCCCCCCAGGTAGCTGTGTCTGGTCAGGTTCCCTTGTCTGGTCTAGTTGCTGTGTCGTGCTCCTGCCGGTCACTTGACCACCCCACCATTCTGTGGCACCACCGGATGGGGCACCCGTCTCTCCCTCGTCTGCGTGCTATGTTTCATCAGCGTCTTGTAAAAGGCCTCCCACGTGTCTTGCCGTCGCTGCCGCCTTCGCTTGCACCACCGTGCGGTCCCTACGTCAAGGGTAGGCTGCGCGCCACTCCTCAGTCCTCCTCCCTTCGTCCGGCCACCAAGCCTTTTGAGACGCTCCACTTGGACGTCTGGGGCCCCGCCTCTCGCCTTGGCCCTGAGCGTGAGCGTTTCTTTCTGGTGGTCGTTGACGACTACTCCCGCTACACCACAGTGTTCCCCCTTGCAAAGAAGTCTGAGGTGACTTCTACGCTGATCAGGTGGTTGCTTACCACTGAGGGTACTCGTGGTCGTCGAGTCAGCTGTCTTCACTCCGACCGTGGGGGTGAGTTTCGCTCCGGCATTCTCACTGGATTCTGTCGCGAGCAGGGCATTCATCAGTCCTGGACGTTTCCAGAGTCCCCACAGTAGAATGGGGTTGCTGAGCGCCGCATAGGCTTGGTCATGGAGATCGCCCGCACCTCCTTGACTGACGTTCGTGCCCCACATTTTCTGTGGCCCTACGCGGTTAGGTACGCCGCTCACCAGCTGAACCTCTGGCCACGTGTCTCTCGGCCAGAGGTTTCACCGACTAGTCTTTGGACCGGGTCCCCTGGTGCTGCGTCGCAGTTTCGTGTCTGGGGTTGCTTGGCTCTTGTTCGCGACACCTCCGCGGACAAGATCTCGCGTCGCGCCGTTCCCTGTGCCTTCCTTGGTTTCCCAGAGGACTCCTCTGACTTCACCTTTTACCACCCTCCCCTTCACCGGTTCTTTGACTCCCGTGACGTCAGTTTTGACGAGTCCGCCCCCTACTACGTCAGGTACCCCTGCCGAGGTCTCCCGGTTCCTCCTCCCCCTCACTTCCTGACTTCCGCTCCCCCTCCTGCTCCCCTGATAGAGCCTCCCCCCCCTGGTCCAGCCCCGTCAGGTGTGTCCCACGCTACCCCTCCCCCCTCGGTAGCCCCTCAGGTACAGCCTCCTTCCCTGCAGTCCTCCTCGTAGCCTGCGGCAGACCCTGCAAGAGCCGGTGTTCGTGGCGAGGATCCTGTCGGTGCTAGCTCTGGGGGTGCTGGAGTTGGGGCTGAGTCCGAGGCTGTAGGAGACTCTCGTCTTCCGGGAGCTGGTGTAAGTGGTGCTGACTCTGGGGGTGCTACGTCTTGGGGTGCGGGTGCGCCCCCTTCGGGTCCTTGTGAGCCTGGCTGTGTTGCTGTTGGTGGTACTGCCTCTAGGGGTGGTGCGCCGGGTGCTTTAGAGGGTGGTCCTGGGGCTGCCACGGCCCCGGACACTACTCCTCCCCCCCACCCCTACCCGACCCGGCACCAGGCTCGCGTTCGCCGTGCCCGTGAGGAGCAGTTGGAGTTAGAGAGAGAGGAGAGAGAGTTGCAGCGGCTGGAGGTGGAGCAGCAGCAGCAGCAGAGGCTGGAGGAGCAGTAGCAGCAGCAGCCGCAGGAGCAGCAGCAGCAGTCGCAGCTGGAGCGACCGCCGCTGGAGGAGCCGAGGTCGCAGCCGCACCAGGAGCAGCAGCAGCCGCCACCTCCTCCTCCTTTCTCAGGTCTTCGGACCCTCGGTCTCCCCTCTCCCTCTCCTTCCTCCTCCCCCTCTCCTCCTGTCTACGATCCCACGTTTCCTCCTCCTGACTCCTCCCCAGCTGTTCTCCCTCGTTCTCCGACTCCGTTGTCTCCTCCTCCTTTGCCCGCCTGGCCCTCGTCGCTCTCCTCGTGCTCGTCCCTCGTCCCCTGTCGCTCTCACTGACCTTCGTACTGCCCTGTTCCGTCCTAGTCCGCCTTGTTCGTCTCAGTCTGTGCTTCCTTCTCCTCCTGAGTCGGCCTTCACTGCTTCCCTCTCTAATCCTGTCACTAACTACTACCGCACGTACCGACCTGTTCTCCCTCGTGTTCTCGCCTCTCTTGTTACGGACCCTCGTGCCTCTCTGTCCTTTGTCTCCGCCCTTACTGTCGCCGTCACTGAGCTCGCCACTACTCGCCGCCTTGACTACGCCACTTGTCTCGTGGCTGCTCCTCCTACCAGTCCTCTGGCCGTCGGAGGTGAGTCTGCCCTTGGCTGTGACGCCCTAGAGGACAGGCAGTTTGAGCTGGAGTTCCTGGCAGCCGCTTCCCCACATCTATGTGCCATGCTGCTCGCCCCTGAGGGAGACCCCGACGCCCTTGACATACCGACTCCTCGCACTTACGCTAAGGCAGTGTCAGGGCCTTGGGCCTCTCAGTGGAGAGCTGCCATGGACGCACAGATGGCCTCCTACAGATCCACAGGCACCTACGTTGACGAGGTTCCCCCCCCCTGGGGCAAACGTAGTCGATGGCATGTGGATCTACAGGGTGAAGCGGCCACCGGGATCTCCTCCGGTCTTCAAGGCGCGCTATGTGGCTAGAGGTTTTAGTCAGCGCGAGGGAGTTGACTTCTTTCAGACATTCGCGCCTACCCCGAAGATGATCACTCTTCGGGTGTTACTACACGTAGCAGCACAGAGAGACTATGAGTTACACTCTCTCGAATTCTCCACTGCTTTCCTTCAGGGTAGCTTACACGAGGAGGTCTGGCTGCGTCGTCCCTCTCCCTTGACTGGCACTTTCCCTCATGGGACCCAGTGGAGGCTGAGGCGACCTGTCTACGGTCTCCGTCAGGCTCCTCGTGAGTGGCATGACACCCTTCGTTCTACCCTCTCTGACCTTGGTTTCCAGCCGTCTTCTGCCGACCCGTCGCTGCTCGTCCGTCGTGGCTCCACACCTTTCTTTGTTCTGGTCTACGTCGACGACCTGGTTTTCGCCACTGCTGACAGGGTTGCCTTGGCAGACGGGAAGTCCGAACTGCAGAAGAGACACACGTGCACTGACCTTGGTGAGCTGCGCCACTACCTTGGCCTGCAGATCACCATTACACTCTCACAGTCACACATGGTGCAGCAGGTTCTTCAGCGGTTCGAGCTTCAGCACTCCACAGTACAGCGCACACCTCTTGCTGTTGACCACAGACTCACTGGACCCTTTCCTGACGAGCCGTTTGAGTCTAGTGGTCCCTACGCAGAGCTGGTGGGCTGCCTCATATACCTGATGACTTGTACTCGCCCGAACCTCGCCTTCCCTCTCAGCATCCTTGCTCGCTTTGTTGCACCAGGGAGACACCGTCCTGTTCACTGGACGGCAGCTGTGAGAGTGGCGAAGTACCTAGCGACGACATCAAGTGTGGGGCTAGTTCTTAGAGGGCAGCAGTCTGTCGTACGCATTGGTCACTGTGACTCTTCTTACGCTGACGACGCTGAGACTCACAGGTCTACTCAGGGGTACTGTTTCAGCTTGGGTTCTGGAGCTGTTTCGTGGAGGTCCACGCGCTCCTCTTCGGTCTCGACCTCTACTGCTGAGGCTGAGATATACGCTGGTACATGGCGGCACAGGAGCTGCGTTGGTTGACCTTCTTGCTCGCCGAACTTGGTGAGCGGCCGAGCTCTGCACCGACCTTGTTCACTGACAACAAGGCATCGATTCTCCTCTGTCAAGAGCCGCGACTGGAGAGCAGAGTGAAGCACATTAACGTCAGGTACTTTCTTCCACGTAAGTTGCAGAGACGTGGACAGGCTCGCTTCGAGTTTGTGGAGTCCGAGGCCAACACTGCAGACATCTTCACCAAGGCGCTTCCGCCTTGTGACCACCAGAGTTGTTGTGTGCAGTTAGGTCTTGTTGACACAGGTTCTAGTCGTGTGTAGGCTTGAGTTTACTGTTTGCTTTGCTTGTACTCTTGCCATACACCTTTGTGAACTCTTGGACTGGCCTTGTGGCCCCTGTTGCTTGTGCTCAGATTGTGTGGTGACGACGTGATCCACCCTGAGCTTTGTTTCTTTGTGACTGGTCTTGTGACCGTACACTTTTGGTTTTGCTTGACACCCCTCACTTAGGCTATGGGGGTGTGTCAAATGTTGTAGCCTGTAGTGAGGTTTGTCTTAGGGGGTAAAAATGTTAGGGTTTGCTATATGTACCCCAACCCTCATCAATAACACAACACTTTCATTCTTGACAGGTACGTATGCCTGATTCAGTGAAACACAGCCTACGAAGGAAAAGATTGTGCAAGGATGTGGAGGAAAACGTAACAACTAGCCTAGCGGTGCCATTCAATCTAAATGCCTTGTAGGGTTGAACAAGGGAACAATATTTAATCACTAGTCAGCAATACTAAGAGCATGGATAAGCATTTCACTGAAGCATGGCTAGCAAATGCATATGTACAAGCGACGTCACCAGGCCAGGTTGAGCAAGCAGGGTGGCATGCTCACACTGCCACGCCATCTCCCATCGCTCCGGAAGCCTCAGAACAGAAGCCAGAGCAGCCAGACAAGTTGGATTCTCCCATTCTGGCAGCACCCTCACCAACTAGAACCGTAGCTATCATGCCTCTTATAGCACACCTACTTATTCTCTGCTGTGCTTGGACTAGGACTGATGATGAAATATGCAAGATTACAATGGGCCGGGGAAGGGGGAGCGACAGTGAGGGAGAGAGCAAGATGTGTGACACATCAACCCGCATCACAAACCCGCACCAACACACACCAACACATCACAACGCACACCAACACATCACACCCAGCAAAAGACGAAAATCCAACCAATACCCACTGTCAACACACTTGTCCCATGCCACCCCAGCAATCCTCACTGCATGCACCCATCTCCATCCAGCATCACCAAGTAAGTGCTGACCGACCTCCCACGTTCACCCGGCGCTTTGAAATTTTCCTCTCCCCATCAATCTACCGTCGATGCGTGCACTCTCAAGAGTGGAAATCGCGAGGAAAATCTCGTCTGTCTCGTCCTGGAAATCAGGGCACGCAATAATCTTGAGGATCCTGAGGTTACAATTAGAAAAAAGTTTACACAAGGATACCAGGTCAGGGCAGGAACATAGAGTCAGCTGCTGCAGCCGTTGCAGATTGTGCACTAATTCTGGGAAAAAAGTATGGCGAGGAATGCCAAACAGGATGAGGGCTGAAAGGTTCTCAAGCTTGCAAACAGACCAAATGTAGGCGTCAATAAAACGTTTCCCATCCACCAGATCCCCAGCCGGGCAGCTGGTTGGCCATTCGAATTCAAGAGAGGTCAGGCTCGTTTCCCAGTTTCGAAGCAGGGATGGCGGAATACTGGTGACGCTATTGCAGTGATTGAAGGAAAATGTTCGAACGTTGGCAAGGCTAGAGAGGGAATCAGGAAGGCGAGTGAGGCTGCTGAGTTGGCACAGCTCCAAATTCTCTAAAGATGACATGCGATCCATGCCCTCTGGAAGTTCCCTCAGCGCAGAGCAATTTCTTATTGTCAGGCTCTTGATAGAAAGAAGATCAGACATGGCGCTCGGGAAACGTTGCACCTCACTGAATTTCGATAGTTCAAGGACACGTAGCGAAGTAAGCAGGAAGAAAGAATCCGGGAGCCTGGAGAGTGACGGGTTGTCCTTCAATAGACACACTTGAAGGTTCTGAAGGCAGCCAATGCTGCCAGGAAGATCCTCCAAATGGACTATATTGGATAAGGTAAGCTTGACCAGTGAACGAAGATCTCCAAAGGACTCGGGCAGGTGGTATAAGAGGTTGCAGCGTAACTTTTGCAGTTCGGTCAGCCTGAAGAGAAGACCAAAAGACTCTAGGAGACTGCAGAAAAGGAAGGTCAGCGTTAGATTCTTCAAGCATCTCAGCTTGCTTAAGTCATTAGGAAGGTCCGTGAAGTCGGCTTGCAGATAGACCTCCGTCAGTGAAGACAGATCGAAGAAGGATGGTGGGAGAACTGCGACGGACGCTTGAACCTCCAGTGAGAGATACTGTAACCCACTGCAAGCAGTAAAGACTGCATCCATACCATCCCAAATCGGAGAGGCTCCCTGCGGCGCGCTTTTGAGGTCAAGATGAATCAACCGGGGACATGCAGATCCGAGGCCAAGAAGAAACTCGCACTCGTCATCAAAATCGCATTTGTTTATTGTTAGAGACGTTAATTTGTTGAATTTTGACAAGGAATCAAGGAGGTCAGTGTCTGCTTGAATCACGTCAGCCCTACTGGATCGCATGGAGATGGACGTCTGAGAAAGATAAGCGAGGCGACGCCATCGCTTGCAGACCACGGGTGGTTCAAGCTGCTTAGAAGAAGGAAAATGATGTAGAGGAGATCATCAGATAGATGATTAAAGAGCGACGAGAACGCGAAACTACCAAGGCACGGCGATGCTAGGGTTAGCAAAGTTTGGTCTCTTTCAGTAGACGACATGGCTCACATGTACGGAGACAGCAGTTACGTGAGGGTTGGATGGAAAACGAGATCTGAAGACTTACTGCTTGCTGGTTGGGTTATGTGTTCCACAACGAATCTCACGTCTGCTTGCTTAATTGACGAGAGACTGAAACAACAGGAGGTCTCCGAGACTCGGAAACGAGGTCCCTGAGAATCTCAGGCCTTGGCCTTTGGAGAACTGCTCCTTCGGTTCTCTTTTGCTCTGGAACACCGATGGATTCGAAACGAGAACGGAAGAAACTAGAACCGATGCGCCTTGGGATGCATCCATCATGAAATTGAAGGACGCGTGGATGCACTTCCGCATCAGAAGCGACTTAGCTCTGGCCCATCACCACGGACTGTCTACGTGGCATGACTAGATGACCCTAAAAGTCCATCTCGATCCAGCTCCAACCCACTGCAGCAGCAACCGTTTGTGAAGCTTGAATCCGCAGGCACTCCAGAAGGGTGTAACTGCAACTCCTCGGGGGGTCGGGTGGGGAAAAAAATCATTTCGCGCTCATCAGCGAAAGTCGGCATTTCCGCCGCTGCGACTAGTTACCATCTCGTGCCCTTCGGATAGGGGGTGAGTTTCTGAGTGAGGCAGGTGCGCAAGGCCCAGCCGTTTGATACTCCGATCGCTTAATCCGTATCGTCGGATGGTCACAAAAAAAAGGAGGTAGAAAATGACGTTCGCGATTTATTTGCGACAAATTTCACTAGTCCAATCCCTTCGCTCCTCCTCCACTCCCTCCCATCCTCTTCTGCTTCCTTCTGTTCTTTCCCATCCCTCCACAGATACCGCTTCTTACTAATGCTTCATGCGCCGTGCGTGCTTGCTTGTCACTCGTCGGCAGCTCCACGCGCAGACATGCCCTTTTGTAGGCGCAGAAATGGTCTTGGTCCAAAAATGCTCTCAGAAGGGTTCTCCACTTGAAATCTTCTGGAAAGCATATACATGGGTCCAGAATGCTGCGACTAGGAAATCAAAACCTACCCACAACACGCACACCAGGTGGCCGCGCTTCGGGAAAGGTTTCGAAAAGGTATCTTGGATGTTGTTTACACGAAAAAATCTTCGGCACGCTCCTGTTTCAGCTCCAGGGAAATAGATTACGAGCACCTTCTAATATTTTCATCCCATATGTCGTGCTGTTTCCTCATAATTACGTCCCTCCTCCCCTCGTCTCTTTGTTCCTAGTATGAAGAAGCAAATAAGGGAACCGGTCATTTTGAGGCGCCTAAAAAGCGAAGCAGGCCTCGTGGCCCGTTCGCCCAGAAACACCTGGAATGCTTGTCAGAACTATATTTTAGGCTGTAGTGGGGCACTCCTTATGGGGTACAGTAGTGTTAGGCTTTACTACTTGTACTCCTCATGCTGCTCAATGCATCCATTCCTCCTTCTTATTCTCACATGGTATAAGAGCAGAATCGTTCCTAGGGCCCACCGAACGTTCCGCCCTGCCCTAACTGATTTTTTTTTTTTTAGCTGCCCCTGCAGCCGCGCTGCCCTTGCAGCCCGCGTGCTGCCCCTGCAGCCGTGTCTGCCCCTGCAGCCCGTGGGCGCTGCCCCTGCAGCCGTGCCTGCCTCTGCAGCCCGTGGGAGCTGCCTCTGCAGCCCGCGCGCCGCCCTCCCGAGCAGCTGTGCCTGCCCCTGCAGCCGTGCCTGCCCCTGCAGCCCGTGGCCGCTGCCTCTGCAGCCGTGCCTGGCCCTGCAGCCCGTGGGCGCTGCCTCTGCAGCCGTGCCTGCCCCTGCAGCCCGTGGGCGCTGCCCCTGCAGCCGTGCCTGCCTCTGCAGCCCGTGGGAGCTGCCTCTGCAGCCCGCGCGCCGCCCTAAACCCTGCTCGTCGCGACGCCCCTGCGGGACCCGCACGGCGTCCCCCCCCCCCTGCTCGTCGCGGCGCCCCCTGGACGCCGCCCCTACTCGTCGCGGCGCCCCCGGAGCGACGCCCTTACTCGACGCGGCGCCCCCCTGAGCGTCGCCCCTGCGTGTCGCGGCGTCCCCTGGGCGCCGTCTCTGCTCGTCGCGGCGCCCCCGGGGCGTCGCCCTTACTCGTCACGGCGCCCACGGGGCGCCGTCTCTGCTCGTCGCGGCGCCCCCTGGGCGCCGTCTCTGCTCGTCGCGGCGGCCCCGCGGTGTCGCCCCTACTCGTCGCGGCGCCCACTGGGCGCCATTTCTGCTCGTCGCGGTGCCCCCTGGGCGCCGTCCCTGCTCATTGCGGAGCCCCCCCCCCCCCCCTGCAGCAGTCACGGCCCCGCCCTGCAGCAGCTGCCGCGGAGCCACCTACAGCAGTCGTGGCCCCGCCCTGCAGTAGCTGCCGCGGAGCCAGCCCCCTGCAGCAGTAGCGGCCCCACCCTGCAGCAGCTGCCGCGGAGCCCCTCCTGCCGCTGTCGCGGCCCCGCCCTGCAGTAGCTGCCGCGGAGCCCCCTGCCTCAGTAGCGGCCCCGCCCTGCAGCAGCTGCCACGGAGCCCCCCCTGCCGCAGTCACAGCCCCGCCCTGTAGCAGCTGCCGCGGAGCCCCCATGCCGCCGTCACGGCCCCGCCCTGCCGCTGTCGCGGCCCCGCCCTGCAGCTGTCGCGGCCCCGCCGTCGCCGCCGTCGGCCCTTCCCGCCACTGGTGAGCACCTGCCCTACCCGCGCTTCCCGCATGCCTGCCTTACTAGCGCGCTGCCGCGCCGGCCTGCCTGCCTGCCTGCCGCGCCTACCTGCCAGCCGAGCCGCGCCGCCCAGCTGAGCCGCGTTGCTCAGCCGCGCCGAGCCGCGTCGTGCTGTCGAGCTGTGCAGCCCTGCTCTACTGAGCCGCACTGCCCTGCCCGCGCTACTACTACTGCTACTACTGCAACTGGCGGCGGCCAGATGCAGCTCCAGAGACGTCCGAGTGAGTCCCTCACGCCCCAACAGCTTCGTGAGTGGTACACTAGTTGGGGTTGTCGGGGTGGCCGTGGTGGGAGTCGCCCTGGAGCGGGTCGTTTGGGAGCCTCTTGTAGTGGCCAGGTGCAGTTGCAGCGGCGTCCGCGCGAGATCCTTTCGCCCCAGCAGCTTCGTGAGTGGTACGCTAGTTGGGGTTGTAGGGGTGGCCGTGGTGGGAGTCGCCCTGGCGCGGGTCGTTCGGGAGCTTCTTGTAGTGACCAGGTGCAGCTGCAGCAGCGTCCGCGCGTGACCCTTTCGCCCCAGCAGCTTCGTGAGTGGTACGCTCAGAGTAGAGGGTCACGGAGTACTGCTCGCTGCCCGTACGTCATTCGCACTGGTGCTCGGGCTGGTCAGCCTTGCGGGACAGTTGGTCACACAGAGTCCCGCTGCTTCTCCTCTCTGAGCGACGCCTGGCGTACAGAGTTTGGCGACGATGCTGAGCTCCCCTCCTGGCTGGAGCTGCTTAGGCGGAGGGTAGATATCTTTGCTCTTGACTATGATGCTATCCTCACTGCCATGTATGCATTGCCTACTAGTGCTGCGGGTGCCTGTTACATGTGTGTGCCGCCTGACCCAGGTATAGAGTCTGCTGCTCTAGGTGCTGGTGAGACTACTGCTCTAGGTGCTGGCGTGTCTCCTACTCCAGGTGCTGGTGAGGCTGCTGCTCTAGGCGCTAGTGAGTCTACTGCTCCAGGTGCTGGTGAGTCCAACCCTCTGGTACTGCGCCTGCTGCGGCCTTGCACACTTTCACCCTTGACTCGGGTGCTTCCCGCTCCTTCTTTCGCGACTGCACCACACTCTCGCCGCTCAGTCGGCCAGTGGCAGTCTCTCTGGCTGACCCCTCTGGGGGTCCGGTCCTTGCCCACTCCTCCACGGTTCTGCCGTGTCCGGCGGTCCCGTCTGGCTCTCTGTCTGGCCTCCACCTCCCCTCGTTCTCCACGAACTTGGTGAATGGAGCTGACCTTCAGGACGCGTGGGTTGACCAGTTCACTCCTGGAGGTCAGCGGGTGACCCACTGTTCGTGTACTCAGACGGGCCGGCACCTGGCCACGTTCACCCTTCAGCCTGGGTCAAGCCTGTACACCCTGACTACCGTGTCTCCTCCGGTTGCTGAGTCTGGTCAGGTCGCCGCGTCGGGTCAGGTGTTTGCTGCAGCGTCCCAGTCTGGTCCTGAGTCCGGCCCCTGCTCGTGTCGCCTCCTGTCTCACCAGACTCTCCTCTGGCACCACCGCCTTGGTCACCCCTCCCTGCCTTGTCTCCGAGGCATGGCCTCCCGTGTCCTTGCTACTGGTCTTCCCCGGTCTCTTCCTCCCCTCCCCCCGGGGCCCGCCCCTACCTGCGTTCCTTGCGTCGAGGGGCGGCAGCGCGCCGCTCCTCACTCCTCCGAGTTCCCTCCGACGGAGGCTCCCTTGCAGACTCTTCACATGGACGTGTGGGGCCCAGCCCGCGTCCGTGGACAGGGTCACGAGCGCTACTTTCTGCTCGTCGTTGACGACTACTCGCGTTACACCACAGTCTTCCCCTTGCGCCGCAAGGGTGAGGTCACTGAGGTGCTAATCGATTGGATCCGCGCAGCCCGTCGCAAGCTCAGCGAGAGTTTCGGCTCGGACCTTCCTGTTCTGCATCTGCACTCTGACAGAGGTGGAGAGTTTTCCTCCGACCTTTTGCGAGCCTTCTGTCGTGCGGAGGGCATCCGCCAGACGTTCACGCTTCCGGCCTCTCCATAGCAAAATGGGATTGCTGAGCGCCGCATTGGCATGGTCATGGACGTCGCTCGTACGTCCATGATCCATGCGGCTGCTCCCCATTTTCTGTGGCCGTTCGCGGTTCAGTTTGCGGCGCATCAGATCAACCTCCAGCCTCGGGTCTCCATGCCGGAGACCACACCTATTCTGCGGTGGACGGGGAAGGTTGGCGATGCGTCTGCGTTCCGTGTCTTGGGATCTCGAGCTTTCGTCCGCGTCTTGTCTGCGGACAAGCTGTCCTCCCGTGCTGTTCCCTGCGTCTTCCTTGGCTTCCCCCCTGACGCGCCTAGTTGGCAGTTTTACCACCCCACCTCGCGACGTGTTCTGTCCTCTCAGGACGTCACGTTTGACGAGTTGGTTCCTTACTACCGTCTCTTCCCCTACTGCACTGCCCCCCTCCCCCCCCCCGCCGCTCTTCCTTGCGCCAGGTCCCCCCCCGGTAGACCCCCTCCCCCCTCAGGGTCCTGCCCCCTCAGGTGTGTCCCAGGTAGACGCAGTCGAGCCTGACGAGGTAGCTGTTGACTCTGGTGCTGCTAGGGGTGCTGAGCCTGCGGGTGTCGGGTCTAGGGGCGCTGAGCCTGGGGTTGCGGAGCCTGCGGGTGCTGAGCCTGGGGTTGCTGAGTCTGGGGGTACTGAGACTGGGGGTGTTGAGCCTGGGGTTGCTGAGTCTGGGGGTGCGGAGCCTGAGGGCGCTGAGCCTGCGCGTGTGGAGTCTGGAGGTGATGAGCCTGGCGGTCCTTCGGGTGCTTCGTCCCGTCGGGAGCCACTCTCTCCACAGCAGCTGCGCGAGTGGTTTGCTCGGCGCTGGAGCCGTGCTGCTGGAGCTGGTGGTGCTACGGGCGCTGGAGGTCCTGCTGCTGCTGGAGCTGCTGGGGGTTCTGGAGCCACTGGTCCCGGAGGTGCTCGTACTGGAGGTACTGGAGCTGCTGGGCCTGGTGGTGCTGCTGGAGCTGGAGCTGCTGGCGGTGCTGGAGCTGGTGGTGCTGCTGGAGCAGCTGCTGGAGGTACTGGAGCTGGAGCTGCTGGGTCTTCTGGTGGTCCTGCTAGAGCTGGAGCTGCTGGAGGTGCTGGAGCTGGAGGTGCTGCTGGAGACGGTGCTCCTGTGGGTGCTGGAGTTGGCGCTACTGGAGCAGCTGGAGGTGCTGCTGGAGCTGGTGGTGCTGCTGGAGTTGGAGCTCCCGCTGGGGGTGCTGGTGCTGTCCCTGCTGGTTCTGGAGGCGCTGCGCGGCCGCGGCCGTACTACGTTCCGCTCCTTCAGCAGGTTCTTGGTCTCCCGCCTTCTACTGGTCCTGCTCCTTCCTTAGAGTGTCCATCGCATGTCCAGTCGCAGTCACAGTTGCAGCCCGCCTCCCTACTGCCTGCTCCTTCTCCTTACACTGGTCCGACTAGAGGTCTTGTTGAGCGTCGTGAGCCTGCGTCTCGTCCTGCGTCGCCTGTTCGTGCTGCTAGCACTAGTCGTCGTGATTCGCGTCAGCGTCCTCCTCCTGTCCCTGGCACGCACCGGATGGCTCTACGCCCTTCCACTGTTCCGCAGCGTGTGCCTCTGCCGTCTCCTCCCGCGTCCTCTCTTCCTGCCCTTTCTGACCCAGAGTCTGACTCCCTTCGTGCTGCTAGTCCTACTGTCACGCGTCTCCTGGCCACTATTGTCACTGGCCCTTCCTTTGATTCCAGTGTTGCGTCTGCCTTAGTTGATGAGCTTGTCGAGTTTGCTGCTCACTGTCGTCTAGACTACGCCGCGAGTCTTGTTGCTGAGTCTGAGTCTGTCTGTCCTCCGTCCGTCGGGGGTGAGTGTGCTCTTGGCACGGACGTCCTTGAGGACAAGCAGGAGGACTTTGAGTGCTTTGCAGCCGCTGTACCTCATCTCGTGTCCATGCTGATTGCACCTGAGGGAGACCCGGATGCACCAGACATCCCGACCCCGCGCTCTTACGCAGAGGCGATAGAGGGTCCCAACTCCTCTCAGTGGCAGTCAGCCATGGACGCAGAGATGGCATCCTGGAAGTCCACAGGCACCTACGTCGACGAGGTTCCCCCTCCTGGGGTGAACATCGTCAGTGGCATGTGGATTTTCAGGGTGAAGCGACCGCCGGGTTCTCCGCCTGTCTTCAAGGCGCGTTACGTTGCTCGAGGCTTCATTCAGCGACATGGAGTTGACTTCTTCGAGACCTTCTCCCCGACCCCGAAGATGACCACTCTTCGGGTTCTGCTACACGTCGCTGCTCAGCGTGACTACGAGCTTCACTCTCTTGACTTCAGCACTGCTTTCCTACAGGGCAGCCTGTACGAGGAGATCTGGCTGCGCCGCCCACCTGGCTTCACTGGGTCGTTTCCTGCAGGTACCCAGTGGAGCCTCCGGCGGCCAGTCTACGGTCTCCGTCAGGCGCCCCGCGAGTGGCACGACACACTGAGGACTACGCTTGCGGCTCTTGGGTTTGCTCCTTCTACTGCTAACCCATCGCCGTTTCTCCGCACCGACACTACTCTGCCGCCGTTCTACATCCTCGTGTACGTCGACGACTTGGTTCTTGCTACTACTGACACTGCTGGACTGGCCCACGTGAAGTCGGAGCTGCAGAAGAGACACACGTGCACAGACCTGGGTGAGCTGCGCAGCTATCTTGGCTTGCAGATCACCCGGGACAGAGCACGGCGCACCATTACCTTGACTCAGTCACACATGGTGCATCAGGTCCTTCAGCGCTTCAACTTCACGTACTCCTCGCCTCAGGCCACTCCTCTGTCTACTCGCCACTCGCTCTCAGCTCTGCCTTCGGATGAGTCCGTAGAGCCGAGTGGCCCATACCCAGAGCTTGTTTGCTGCCTCATGTACCTGATGACCTGCACTCGACTTGACTTGGCATACCCTCTTAGCATCTTGGCTCGCTATGTTGCTCCTGGGAGACACCGACCAGAGCACATGGCTGCAGCTAAGAGGGTGTTGCGCTACCTGTGCAGTACGTTGGGCATGGGGCTCGTGCTTGGAGGACGGGCTCGAATTGTCCTCACTGGTCACGCTGACGCTTCTTGGGTTGACGACTTGGCTACGCAGCGGTCGTCACAGGGTTACACCTTCAGCCTTGGTTCCGGCTCTGTTTCGTAGCGGTCTACCCGCTCGTCTTCTGTTCTCAGCTCCAGTTGTGAGGCTGAGATCTACGCTGGGGCCATGGCTGCACAGGAGTTACGCTAGCTCACCTACCTGCTGACTGACTTGGGAGAGGCGCCTCGTTCTCCTCCAGTTCTGTACGTCGACAACAAGGCCATGCTGGCCTTGTGTCAGGAGCACAGACTGGAGCACAGAACGAAGCACATTGCTCTGCGTTACTTCCTTGCTCGAGAGTTGCAGCAGCGTGGTCAGCTTCGTCTTGCTTACGTGGCCTCTCGAGCCAACACTGCTGATATCTTTACCAAGGCACTTCAGCCTTGTGATCATCAGCGTTTCTGTACTATGCTAGGTCTTGTGCCTACTGGGCCCCACTTGCTTACCTCTTGATTTTGCTGTGATCTATATATACCTGCACTTGCATGCTTACCCTTGTTAGGTTGAGATCACTGTCTTGCTTGTTCACCTTGATTTATAATCCTGCATGTGAACTGGCCTTGTGGCCTTGAACTTGTGCTCAGAATGTGTGGTGACGTTGTGATCCACCCTGAGCTTGACCTTGCCTTGTTCTCTTGCTTGTCCCCCACTTTGCCCATGGGGGTGTGTCAGAACTATATTTTAGGCTATAGTGGGGCACTCCTTATGGGGTACAGTAGTGTTAGGGTTTACTACTTGTACTCCTCATGCTGCTCAATGCATCCATTCCTTGTTCTTATTCTCACAATGCTATCCTCTTTGGGGCCCTCAAAATGTCTAACACCGCGCAGAGGGGAAGCGGTCTTTCGTTTTCCGTGCACCCAGCTACACCTGGACTGTCCTTGTAGGTTCATGTGCTTAGTCTTGACACGTCATATTGCCACGGCTTGTCGTGTCAAACTGTCTCGTAAGTCATCCGCTTCTTCCGTTGGTCTGCTTTTCTTGCGTCGCATGAGTTCTAATTTTATGTAACTACACATCTCCCCATTCCCATCTGCCACTTGACCCATTTTCCTCTGCCATTTTCCCAAATCCCTTTCATTTTCCCATTTCCCTCTCCCCATTACTCACTCCCGCATCCCTTTCCCCCGCTCCCTTCTGCCCTTTTTCTGCCCCTTTCCCTACCCCCTGTGACTTTCCCTATTCCCCTCGATCCATTTCCAGTTTCCCATTCCCGTCTTAACATTCCCCCATTCCCCCATTTTCCTGTTCTGCTCACCCATTTCCTAATTTGCCATGTCCAATGTTGCCCATCCCCGTCTGCCCATTTCCTCCATCTCCTCTCCATGTCACATCCCTTTTTTGCCCATTTCCCCATTCCCCAATCACTTCCCAGAGACAAAGCAATGGAGGTGGGTGATTGTTGGATGGTTGAAGGAGGGCGAACATTGTGCTGAATGTGTGAAGGTATGTTATCCCAGAAGTCGAGTCATCACCTCATGTGTGGTGTCATCACCCCATGTTCCGTGTCATCACCCCATGTGCCGTGTCATGACCTCATGTATCGTGTCATCACCCATGTGCCGTGTCATCACCCCATGTGCCGTGTCATCACCTCATGTGTCGTGTCATCACCTCATGTGTCGTGTCATCACCTCATGTGCCGTGCCATCACCTCATGTGCCGTGTCATCACCCCATGTGTCGTGTCATCACCCCATGTGCCGTGCCATCATTCCATGTACCATGTCATCACCCCATGTGCCATGTCATCACCTCATGTGTCGTGTCATCACCTCATGTGTCGTGTCATCACCTCATGTGCCGTGTCATCACCTCATGTTCCGTGTCATCACCCTATGTTCCGTGTCATCACCCCATGTGCCGTGTCATCAACTCATGTGTCGTGTCATCACCTCATGTGCCGTGTCATCACCTCATGTGCCGTGTCATCATCCCATGTGTTGTGCCAGTGCAAAATGTGATGTCTCATAATCCCCATGCACCCTACTACCATCCTATGTATAGTGTCACCTCGCCATTCTCATCACCATAATCACCATCAGCCACCATGAAACATTGTCACATCCAACCATGTGGTGTCCTTTGATATTGCCGTAGTCATTTCTTCCTGCTCCACTCCCCCCTTCCCACTCTCCCCACTCAGCAGGCAGAGCAGAGGCATAGCAGAGGGCAGAGCAGAGGGCAGAGCAGATTAGGCGGGGGATTGCGCAGCAGAGGGCGTGGGAGTGGATGTGTGAGGAGATGGCATGGCATTTACCTCCCTTACGCTCTTCTCCATGCACCTCTATCCATTCACGCCCTCAGTACACACTCTCTCAGTGTCCTCATTTCCCACCTTGCCATTCACGCCCTTGTCCTGCACCCATACTAGCATGTGAGGTTGACTGAGACGTCTCAAGGTTTGATCTCAAGAATTCCCCAAACAAGCCCTTGCTTTCCGTCCATCCCCAACGTTCAAGGCCACTGGCACCTGCATGCCGGACGCCCTCTTTGCCTCACTCCCCTCACCTCTCTTGCTTCCTCTCACCTCCTCTCACCTCTCCTCACCTCTCTTGCCTCTCTCAAGTCTCACTTCCCCTCACCTCCTCTAACCGCTCACTGACCTCTCAACTCTCACCTCTCAACTCTCACCTCTTAACTCTCACCTCCCTCACATACTTTTCCGTACATGTTCCCTCTCCCACCTCCCATCAGATGGAATGGTCCCAACACAACTCATGGGTGGGTGGGAGTGCCGCCAGTGCAAGTGTATTCTTAAGGCGCCGAAATGAATGCATGTCCTCTTTGCCTTCCCTCCCGCCTCCCATTAGTTGGAATGGTCCCAACCCAACCCATGGGTGGGGGTGCCACCAGTGCAAGTGGCCACGGCTTCTGATGCTGCCGAGGTGGCAGCCACAATCACCCGACTCCTTTCATCTATCGGATGACAAAACTCTCTCTTCTGCAAGTGGCCATTGCTATTGATGCTGCGGAGGTGCCGGCTGTTGAATTACGGCACTCACTGTGTGTTCTGGCTGAGTGTGGTCATGGCGCTTGGTGCACAATATCTGGAAGTGTTCAGCCGTTCCAAAACGAACCTGCGCATGTACCCTACTAAGCCTGACACGTGTTAGGCATGACCCAGCCGAGTGATCATTCACTTGGATGCTTGTTGTCACTAAATGAGGAAGCCAATGATATGGGTAGTAGTACAACAAGAAGGCTATGAGACAAGGATGTGCTGGCAGGAAGTTGTGGTTATGGAAATTGTGATGAGAATGGTGGCAGTGCTAGCGGTGAAGGCAGTAACAGAAATGGCAGTGATGGTAACACCAGCAGCAGCAGTCAGCTAGTGAAGAAATCACCGTCATCATCATTCCTCCAGGTGTTCAGAACCCTCCCTAACAACCGTATCTCTAAAGATCATATTCATTCCCTGCCTTCCTACCTGCACTGCCCACCTCAAAGACATAGCTAAGGAAACAGCCTATTACAGAGATGCTACATGCCATAGTACCTTACTGGTGCCTATCTAAGCGTATACATATTCAGCCCGTACACTTCATTCATGCTCCTGGGGAGCACAGACCCATCAGTGTCCTTCACAAGCCCACACTCGTACAATTTCAGCATCCGCAGTGCTTTCAGCTCACCCAAATCCCCCAACAATACCTCCAGCTACGCACAGCATGACAAATTGAGGGATCTGAGTCGTGTGAACTATGCAGCGTTGGAACATAGGGAGCGCATGGGGCTGTTTAGAATCGACAGCTTGTTCAAGCAGGCAAGCTGGGTGAGAGAGGCAGGCAGCTGCTCAAGCTGCTTGCTTTCATAGAGGTGTAGCTCCCTCAGCCTGGATAAAGCACCGATGGCATGTGGATGCGCCAGAGAAGCCATTTTGGGCGCGTAGCAAACCAAGATCGCCAGGTTCTGAAATTCTGACACACTCGTTGGCAACTCCCTCAACTCGTCCGCACTTACCGTACCAGCTTCAGCTTCCGCAGCTGCGGAAATGCTGATCCGATATCAGCCGGCGGCCTTCAGAGATTCTTCGCGTTGCTAATATATAGGGTGAGCAGGCAGGAGTTAAACGTCAAGGCGAATGGAAGCTCCTCAGCATCGCCTGCCAAATGCTCCAGGTGCGATAGGCTCCTGCTCACAGCGAATCCACACGCTACCGCAACCTCGTCTGGCAAAGCGTCCAAAGCCGCGTCAGCGTGGAGACGTCTGGCAGAGCCATGGCCTGCTTGTCATCTCCCCAACTCAGCCATTCAATGGAAGCCGGCAGGACTAGAGGAGGCCGTGTCAGCATGTCACATCGGGTCACCTCCAGCCGCTTGAGCTGTGTCAGGCTTGTCAAACTGTGTTTGTACGTCTGTAGGCTGTAGTGGGGTAGTTTACATAGAGTACAACCCCTTGTAGGGTTTCCCTACTTGTACTCATCTTTTATAATAGTGAAGTCATTTTCTTGCCCGTTACTTCTGAGATCATATTTAGAGCAGGTCCCCCTGTAGGACCGCTCTGTTAGGGCCCACCGTTTGTTTCGAACCGCCCGAACTGCCCTGCCCATTCGTTCCTGCCCTGCCCGAACAGCGTCCCTCACGCTGCCCTGCCTGCGCTACCCCACGCGCTCTGCCCTGCCCCACCCCCGGCCCGCTTGCTGCCTAGTGCGCGAGCCGCACGCTGCCCTGCTTGTGCCTTACTCACGCTGCCTGCACGCACGCTGTCTGAGCTCTCCGGGCGCCCCGCTTGCACGCTGCGCCCGCTGCCCGCGCGCTTCCTCCACCGCTTGCGCGATGCATTTGCTGCCCACGCGCTGCTCGCCCTGCCCGCGAACTGCCTGCGCACTGCCTGCACTGCCGGCGCCCTGCCCACGCACCGTGCGCCCTGCCTACGCACTGCCCGCACGCTGCTGGCGCCCCCCGCATGCTGCCCCTACGGCCCATGCCGCCCGTGCTCTGCCTGCACAGCCTGCGCGCTATCCTGCACCGCCTGCACACGCCCTGCACACGCTGCAGCTGCTGCTACGCCGCTGCCGCCCGCGCTGCGCACCCCTGCCCTGCCGAGTCGCGCCGCCCTGCCCTGCCGAGTCGCGCCGCCCTGCCCGAGCCGTGCCACGCCGCCCGAGCCGTGCCGCCCTGCCGAACCACCCAGCTGAGCCACCCTGCCTAGCTGCCCAACCGAGCCGCTTTTGCTGTTGCTGCTGCTGCTGCTGCTGCTGCTGCTGCTGCTGCTGCTGCTGCTGCTGCTGCTGCTACTGCTGCTGCTGCTGCTGCTGCCATTGCTAGTGCTTGCTATGGCTACCCTTAATGTCCTTACCCTGACACGGAGGGTCGCCCGATTAGGTTTGACTGGCTCTAGAATCTCCAGCTGTACCTGCAGAGTATAGCTAGGGAGGACGTTTCACTGTTAGAGCACATGTCCGGTTCTTGCCTTGGCCCTGAGGAGTCAGCTGATCGTGTTCTTTGTACTCAGTGGCTCACGCGCAATGCTGATGCTCGCTTTTCTGTCCGCAATGCCCTCCCGCTAGACGAACGAGCCCATTTTGGCCAGCTTAAGACTGCGAAGGAACTCTATGATGCTGTAGTTGCTCGTTACTCCTCCCCCTCTACTTCTGCCCTAGGCCGTATCATGCTGCCGTACCTCTTTCATGAGCTGTCGAATGTTCACAGTGTCGCTGACCTCATGACCCACCTTCGCTCTAGTGACGCTTGCTACCGTGCCGCTCTCAAGCCGGCCTTTCTGATTGCAAACCAGCCTCCGATATACATCACTTTCTACTACCTCGTTACTCGCCTCCCTGACTCCCTTTGCGCCGTTAGGGCTTCACCCCACCGAGCTCACCCTTGCCTTGCTAGAGAAGCATCTCCTCAAGGCAGAGACCAGTACTGTCACTGTAGCTGCCTCTCGTGGCACTCCCCACTCCCCCTTCTTTGAGGGGTGTTCTCCCTCCCTTCTCATGCTCTCTGTTGCTACTGTTGCTCTTGTTGAATTCTTTCGTACTAAGGAGGTCGGTGCTGCATCTGCTCCTAGTGGGAGGCGCCACATCGACAAGGGCAAGGAGGGTAAGGGTGGTGGGGGTGGCGCTGGCGGGGTGGTGGCGGGGGTGGTGGCGGTGGTGGTGGCGGGGGTGGAGGCGTTGGTGGTGGCGGGGTAGAGGCAGTGGTGGCAGCAGTGGAGGTGGCGTGGGTGGTGGAGGCGGTGGAGTGGGCGTAGGGGGCTCGGGTGGCGTTCGGGGTGGAGCTGGTAGGCGCGGAGGCTATGGGGCGACGACTGGGGTGCAGCTCGTGGCGGCGGAGGCATTGGGGGTGGACAGCAGTGGCAACCACGCCAGCAGGAGCCACGCACCCCTCAGGAGATTCGTGAGTGGGTTGTCCAACGTGGCTCCTCGGGGGGTATTGTTCGTTGCCCGTACATCAGGCGCTCGGGTCCCAGGACTGGTGAGCCCTGCAGGAAGACTGGGCACACTAAGTACCGTTGCTTCTGCCGTCTCAAGGATGCCTGGTGCACCGAGTACGGAGATGATCAGGAGATCCCCAACTTCTTAGAATTGATTGGGAAGGGGGTGGATGTGTTTGCTTTTGGCTTTGACAAGGTCAATGCCGGAATTTATGCTATGCATGCTGGGCCTGCTAGTGTTGAGGGTGAATGATACTCGTATGTGCCGCGCACTGCTGGTGTAGAGGCTGCTCCTCTAGGTGCTTGTGAGTTTGCTGCCATGGCTACTGCTTTTGCTGAGGCCTTGCACACCTTCACACTTGACTCAGGCGCGTCTTGCTGCTTCTTTCGCGATGGCACCACAGTCACACCGCTCACAGCACCTGTCTGAGTCGCTCTGGCTGACCCCTTTGGGGGCCTAGTCGTTGCACGAGCCTCCGCTGTCCTCCCTTGTCCGGTGGTCCCCTTCGGCCCTCTCCCACGTCTCCACCTCCCTTCGTTCTCTATGAACTTGGTGAGTATCGCTGTCCTCTAGGATGAGTTGGTCACTACCACTACTCCTCGGGGTGAGCGGGTGGCGATCTGTACGTGCTCATGGACAGGCCGCCACCTCGCTACGTTCACTCGGAGATCTGGGTCAGGACTGTACACACTGACCACTAAGTCAGCACAGGTGGCTACGTCAGGTCAGGTGGCTGCATCGGGTCCATTAGCTGTTCGTGTCGGCTACTCTCGCACCAGACTCTCCTCTGGCACCACCGTCTTGGTCACCCCTCCCTGCCGCGCCTGCGTGGCATGCATTCTCGTCTCCTTGTCTCTGGCCTCCCCAGGTCCCTGTCCCCGCTCCTGCGCTCGCTTGCACCGCCGTGCCTTCCCTGCGTTGAGGGGCGGCAGCGCGCCGCTCCTCACTCCTCGTTTCCGCTGACCACTACTCCTCTGCAGACTCTCCACATGGACGTGTGGGGCCCCGCCCGCATCCGTGGATAGGACCAGGAGCATTACATTCTGCTGGTTGTCGACGACTACACGCGCTACACCACAGTCTTCCCCTTGCGGAGCAAGGTGGATGTCTGCGTAATTTTGATCCCCTGGATCACCTCTGTCTGTCGCCAGCTTAGCACGCAGTTTCAGCAGGACCTCCAGGTCCTGCAACTACACTCTGACAGAGGCGGTGAGTTTTCCTCCTGACTCCTTGAGGACTTTTGTCGTGCGGAGGGCATCGCCTAGTCATTCACGCTTCCGGCCTCTCCACAGCAAAATGGGATTGCTGAGCGTCGCATTGGCTTGACCATGGAGGTTGCTCGCACCTCCATGATCCATGCGACTGCTCCCCTTTTTTGGTGGCCGTTTGCGGTCTGATACACCGCGCATTAGCTCAACCTCTGGCCCCGTGTCTCTGTGCCAGAGACCTCGCCTACACTGCGTTGAACAAAGGAGGTCGACGATGCGTCACCGTTTAGGGTCTGAGGCGTACTCTCCCTTGTCCGTGATACCACCGCGGGCAAGCTCTCTCCTCACACTCTCCAATGCGTCTTCCTTGGCTTCCTTACCAACGCCCCACCCTGGCAGTTCTACCACCCTGCCTCGCGCTGCGTCCTGTCCTCACAGGACGTCAGATTTGACGAGTCGGTCTGCTTCTATCGTATCCACCCGCACGTGTCCTCTCCACTCTCCTTGCTGCCCTCTTCGTGGTCTCAGGTACCCCCACCGGTAGACTCCCTTCCCCCACAGGGTCCTGCTCTCTCAAGTGTGTCTCAGGTCGACCAACCTCCCTTGGTTGTGCCTTTAGAGGTATCCTTTGACACCTCTGGCCCAGCTGAGGGGGGTGACCCCGCTGCTGACGACACGGCGGCCACTTGCCGCTCCCCGCGCTTGGAGACCCCTCCTGGTTTTCCGCCTCGGCCAAATTCGCCGCCTCCACAGGCTGTTGCTGTGGACTCTGGTGCTGCTAGGGGTGGTGACACTGGGGGTGCGGACTCTGGAGGTGCTGGTCCTGAGGTTGCTGACTCTAGAGGTGCTGAGTCCGGGGGTGCTGGTTCTGGGGGTGCTGATTGTGGGGGTGCTGCGAGTCCTAATGGTGGTGGAGTCGTGGGTGCTGCTACTGAAGATTTTGGCGCTGAACCGCAGCAGCAGTCTCGTCGGCAGGAGACCCTCTCACCGCAGCAGCTTCGCGACTGGGTTGTTCGGCGAGGCCACTCTGGTGCTAGAGCTTGGAGTACTGGTGCTGGAGCTGCTGTTGCCGGAGGTACTGAAGCCACGGGTGCTGGACGTGCTGGAGGTGCTTGCCGTGAAGCTGTAGGGTAGTTATTAAGTTGGCCACGTAGGTGAGTCCGACGTCGGGAGTGGAGACGAAGTATTGGAGTGCTCGGCGTAGGTCTAGCAGATTCTCCGCTTTAGGTCGGTGCATGTACTGTGTGAGCTGGCTTGCGACGTAGGTGAGATCCGGCCGGCACGTGACGGCGGCGAACAGGAGACACCCCAGCTGCTGCTGATAGAGCCGATGATATTTGATGGAGAGCGGTGTGGTGTCGGGTTTGTGAGTAGGAGGAGGAGTGCGAAAGGGGGAGGTGAGGTTGACCGGGGCGTTTGCGAATTTCTTCGCACGTGTTTCCGCGTACTTAGTGGCGGACAGGTGGATAGAGGTGGCGGACTGGGTAATGCTGAGACCCAGAAATTGCGTGACGTTGTGGTTGATCGTTATTTCGAGCTTCTCCTCGATTCCTGCTTCGAAGCAATCGAGCAGTCCCGTGTCATCGCCGATGTAGGGGAGTGTCACGAGACGAACTTAGCTAGGAACGGGTTTAACTAGGGCCTAGGCTTAGAAGCCTAGGCCAAGTGGGTAACGAGTAGTTTGTGCCAAGGAGGAATGTCGAGAATGGTTGTTGTTCACTATAGCACACAAGGTACATATAGCAAACTAGCAAGGGTGCACCACCAACAACAAGGAAACATAACTACACTAGAGCTAAAGCTACAGGCAGTTAAAAATGTGAGAGTAGTATGAAGGTATGATGGGATTCGGGCAAGGAGGGGGATACAAAGAAGTGTCGAGCAAAATTCTGTACCCCCTAAGGCTAAACCCACTACAGCCTAGATAACATTAAACATATAATTTGACACACCCCCATAGGCGAAGTGGGGGATAGCCAACACAAGAAATGGTCACAAGACCAGTCAAGAGAAGAAACAAAACAAAACAAGCTCAGGGTGGATCACAACGTCACCACGCATTCTGAGCACAAGCACAAGGCCACAAGGCCAGTTCACAAGCAGAGTTATATATCAAGGTGAACAAGCAAGGCAGTGATCTCAACCTAGCAAGGGTAAGCATGCAGGTGCAGGTATATATAGATCACAGTACAAGCAAAGTCAAGAAGTGAGCAAGTGAGGCCAAGTAGGCACAAGACCTAGCATAGTACAAAAGCGCTGATGATCACAAGGCTGAAGTGCCTTGGTGAAGATATCAGCGGTGTTGGCCCGAGAGGCCACGTAAGCAAGGCGCAGCTGACCACGCTGCTGCAGCTCACGAGCAAGGAAGTAGCGAAGAGCAATGTGCTTCGTTCTGTGCTCCAGTCTGTGCTCCCGACACAAGGCCAGCATGGCCTTGTTGTCTACGTACAGAATTGGAGGAGAACGAGGCGGCTCTCCCAGGTCAGTCAGCAGGTAGGTGAGCCAGCGTAACTCCTGTGCAGCCATGGCCCCTGCGTAGATCTCAGCCTCACAGCTGGAGCTGAGAACAGAAGACGAGCGGGTAGACCGCCAAGAAACAGAGCCGGAACCAAGGCTGAAGGTGTAACCCTGTGACGACCGCTGCGTAGCCAAGTCGTCAACCCAAGACGCGTCTGCGTGACCAGTGAGTACCACTGAACTCCGCCCTCCAAGCACGAGCCCCATGCCCGACGTACTGCACAAGTAGCGCAACACCCTCTTAGCTACATCCATGTGCTCTGGTCGGTGTCTCCCAGGAGCAACATAGCGTGCCAGGATGCTAAGAGGGTATGCCAGGTCAGGTCGAGTGCAGGTCATTAGGTACATGAGGCAGCCGACAAGCTCTGGGTACGGGCCACTCGGCTCTACGGACTCATCCGAAGGCAGAGCTGAGAGCGAGTGGCGAGTAGACAGAGGAGTGGCCTGAGGCGAGGAGTACGTGAAGTTGAAGCGCTGAAGGACCTGCTGCACCATGTGTGACTGAGTCAAGGTAATGGTGCGCCGTGCTCTGTCCCGGGTGATCTGCAAGCCAAGATAGCTGCGCAGCTCACCCAGGTCTGTGCACGTGTGTCTCTTCTGCAGCTCCGACTTCACGTGAGCGAGTCCAGCAGTGTCAGCAGTAGCAAAGACCAAGTCGTCGACGTACACGAGGATGTAGAACGGCGGCAGCGAGGTGTCGGTGCGTAGAAACAGCGACGGGTCAGCAGTAGAAGGAGCAAACCCAAGAGCCGCAAGCGTAGTCCTCAGTGTGTCGTGCCACTCGCGGGGAGCCTGGCGGAGACCATAGACTGGCCGCCGGAGGCTCCACTGGGTACCAGGAGGAAACGACCCAGTGAAGCCAGGGACGGTCGGCGCAGCCAGATCTCCTCGTGCAGGCTGCCCTGTAGGAAAGCAGTGCTGAAGTCAAGAGAGTGAAGCTCATAGTCACGCTGAGCGGCTATGTGCAGCAGCACCCAAAGAGTGGTCATCTTCGGGGTGGGAGAAGAGGTCTGAAAGTAGTCAACTCCCTGCCGCTGACTGAAGCCTCGAGCCACGTAACGCACCTTGAAGACAGGCGGAGAACCCGGCGGCCGCTTCACCCTGTAAATCCACATGCCACTGACGATGTTTGCCCCAGGTGGGGGAACCTCGTCAACGTAGGTGCCTGTGGACTTCCAGGAAGCCATCTCTGCGTCCATGGCTGTCTGCCACTGAGAGGAGTAGGGACCCTCTATCGCCTCTGCGTAAGAGCGCGGAGTCGGGATGTCTGGTGCATCCGGGTCTCCCTCAGGGGCAAGCAGCATGGACACGAGATGAGGTAAAGGAGCAGCAAAGCACTGGAACTCCTCCTGCCTGTCCTCAAGGACGTCCGTGCCAAGAGCACACTCACCCCCGACGGACGGAGGACAGACAGACTCAGACTCAGCAACAAGACTCGCAGCGTAGTCTAGACGACAGTGAGCAGCGAAGTCTACAAGTTCAGCAACTAAGGCAGACGCAGGAGTGGACTCAAAGGAAGGGTCAGTGACAACAGTAGCCAGGAGACGCGTGACAGTAGGACTGGCAGCACGAAGGGAGTCAGACTCCGGGTCAGCAAGAGCAGGAAGAGAGGACTCTGGAGGAGACGGCAAAGGGACACGCTGTGGAGCAGTGGAAGGACGCAGTGCCATCTGGTGCGTGCCCGGGACCACAAGAGGACGCTGACGTGGACACGACGACCAGGGCGAGCAGCACGAACAGGCGACGCAGGACGAGACTCAGGCTCACGACGCCAACACCTAGACCTCCAGTAGGACCAGTGTACGGAGGAGGAGCAGGCAGTGGGGAGGCGAGCTGTAACTGTGACTCGGACTGGACAGGCGGTGGACACTCTAAGGAAGGAGCAGGACCAGTAGAAGGCGGGAGACCAAGAACCTGCTGAAGGAGCGGAACGAAGTACGGCCGCGGCCGAGCAGCGCCTCCAGAACCAGCAGGGACAGCACCAGCACCCCCAGCGTCAGCACCAACGCCAGTAGCACCACCAGCTCCAACAGCAACCCCAGTAGCTCCAGCAGCGCCAACTCCAGTACCCCCAGAAGCACCAGCTCCAGCAGCACCTCCAGTGCCAACACCTCCAGCAGCTCCAGCTCCAGCAGTACCACCGGAAGACGCAGCAGCACCAGCTCCAGTAGCACCTCCAGCAGCACCTACGCCAGCAGCACCTCCAGCTCCAGCACCAGCAGCACCACCAGGCCCAGCAGCTCCAGTACCGCCGGTACGAGCACCTCCGGGACCCGTGGCTCCAGAACCTCCAGCAGCCGCAGAACCTCCAGCACCGGTAGCACCACCAGCTCCAGCAGCACGGCTCCAGTGGCGAGCAAACCACTCACGCAGCTCCTGGGGAGAGGGTAGCTCCCGCCGGGACGAAGCACCCGAAGGACCTCCAGGCGCAGCACCACCAGGCTCCACTCGAGTAGGCCCAGCACCCCCAGGCTCTGCACCCCCAGACTCAGCAACCCCAGGCTCAGCACCCCCAGACTGCGCACCCCCAGGCTCAGCACCCCCAGACCCAGCACCCCCAGGCTCCGCACGCTCAGGCTCAGCACCCCCAGACCCGGCACCCGCAGGCTCAGCACCCCCAGCAGCACCAGAGTCAACAGCTACCTCGACAGGCTCGACTGCATCTACCTGGGACACACCTGAGGGGGCAGGACCGTGAGGGGGGAGGGGGTCTACCGGGGGGGGACCTGGCGCGAGGAAGAGTGGCGGGGGGGGAGGGGGGCAACGCGGTAGGGGAAGAGACGGTAGTACGGAACCGACTCGTCAAACGTGTCGTCCTGGGAGGACAGAACACGGCGCGAGGTGGGGTGGTAAAACTGCCAACCAGACGCGTCAGGGGGGAAGCCGAGGAAGACGCAGGGAACAGCACGAAAGGACAGCTTGTTCGCAGACAAGTCTCGGACGAAAGCCCGAGATCCCCAGACACAGAATGCAAACGCATCACCAACCTTCCCCGTCCACCGCAGAGTGGGGGAGGTCTCCGGCAAGGAGACCCGGGGCTGTAGGTTGATCTGCTGTGCCGCGTACTGAACCGCAAACGGCCACAGAAAATGGAGAGCAGCCGCATGGATCATGGACGTACGAGCGACGTCCATGACCATGCCAATGCGACGCTCAGCAATCCCATTTTGCTGTGGAGAGGCCGGAAGCGTGAACGTCTGGCGGATGCCCCTCGCACGACAGAAGGCTCGCAGAAGGTCGGAGGAAAACTCTCCACCTCTGTCGGAGTGCAGACGCAGAACAGGAAAGTCCGAGCCGAAACTCTCTCTGAGCTGGAGATGAGCAGCGCGGATCCAGTCGATCAACACCCCAGTGACCTCACCCTTGGTGCGCAAGGGGAAGACTGTGGTGTAACGCGAGTAGTCGTCAACCACCAGGAGGAAGTAACTTTCGTGACCCTGTCCACGGACGCGGGCTGGGCCCCACACGTCCATGTGAAGAGTCTGCAGCGGAGCCTCTGTCGGCGAAAACTCGGAGGAGTGAGGAGCGGCGCGCTGCCGTCCCTCGACGCAGGGAACGCAGGTAGGGGCAGGCCCCAGAGGAAGGGGAGGGAGGGACCTGGGGAGACCAGAGACAAGGACACGGGAGGCCATGCCTCGGAGACGAGGCAGGGAGGGGTGACCAAGGCGGTGGTGCCAGAGGAGGGTCTGGTGGGACAGGAGGCGACACGAGCAGGGGGCAGACTCAGGACCAGACCTGGACGCTGCAGCAAACACCTGACCCGACGCAGCTACCTGACCAGACGCAGGAACCGGAGGAGACTCAGTAGTCAGTGTGTACAGGCTCGACCCCGGCTGACGGGTAAACGTGGCCAAGTGTCGGCCCGTCCGAGCACACGTGCAGTGGGTCACCCGCTGACTCGCAGGGGTGAACTGGTCAACTCTCCCATCCTGCAGGTCAGCACCACTCACCAAGCTCGTAGAGAACGAGGGGAGGTAAAGACCTGACAGGGAGCCAGACGGGGCCGCTGGACACGGTAGTACAGTGGAGAAGTGGGCAAGGACAGGACCCCCAGAGGGGTCTGCCAGGGAGACCGCAACCGGCCGACTGAGCGGCGTGAGGGTGGTGCGGTCTCGAAAGAAGGAGCGGGAAGCACCCGAATCAAGGGTGAAGGTGTGGAAGACCGCAGTAGGCGCAGTACCAGAGAGAGCAGACTCACCAGCACCTGGAGCAGTAGACTCACGAGCACCTAGAGCAGCAGCCTCACCAGCACCTGGAGCAGGAGACGTACCAGCACCTAGAGCAGCAGCCTCACCAGTACCTAGAGCAGCAGACTGGATACCGGGGTCAGGCGGCACACACAGGTAACAGGCACCCTCAGCACTAGTAGGCAATGCATACATGGCAGTGAGGATAGCATCATAGTCAAGAGCATAGATATCTACCCTCTGCCTAAGCAGCTCCACCCAGTCGGGGAGCTCAGCCGTGTCGCCAAACTCGCCAGGCGTCGCTCAGACGGGCGAAGCAGCGGGACTCTGTGTGACCAAACGTCCCGCAAGGCTGACCAGTCCGAGCACCAGTGCGAATGACGTACGGGCAGCGAGCAGTACCCCGTTACCCGCCACGCTGAGCGTACCACTCACGAAGCTGCTGGGGCGAAAGGACCGCGCGCAGACGACGCTGTAGCTGCACCTGGCCACTACAAGAAGCTCCCGAATTACTCACTCCAGGACGACTCCCACTACGGCCACCCCGACAACCCCAACTAGCGTACCACTCACGAAGCTGCTGGGGCGTGAGGGACTCACGCGGACGTCGCTGGAGCTGCATCTGGCCACCGCCAGGAGCAGCAGTAGCAGTAGTAGCCGCAGTAGCAGCAGTAGCAGCAGTAGCAGTAGTAGCCGCAGTAGCAGCAGTAGCAGAAGTAGCAGTAGTAGCAGTGTGGCCACCCCTACAACCCCAACTAGCGTGCCACTCACGAAGCTGTTGGGGCGTGAGGGACTCACGCGGACGGCGCTAGAGCTGCATCTGGCCACACCAGGAGCAGCAGTAGCAGTAGAAAGAGCAGTAGCAGCATGAGCAGCAGTAACAGCAGTACGGGCAGGGCAGTGCTCACCAGTGGCTAGAAGGGCAGGCGTACGACGGTAGCAACGGCGAGGCCGCTACCACTACAGGGCGAGGGCTCCGCGGCAGCTGCAGGGGCGGCTGCTCCAGGGACGGCTGCTCCAGGGGCCAGGGGCGGCTGCTGCAGGGGCGGCTGCTCCAGGGGCCAGGGGTGGCTGCTGCAGGGGCGGCTGCTCCAGGGGCCAGGGGCGGCTGCAGAGGTCCAGGGGCGGCTGCTGCAGGGGCGGCTGCTGCCGGGGCGGCTGCTCCACTGGCCAGGGGCGGCTGCTCCACTGGCCAGGGGCGGCTGCCCCAGGGGCCAGGGGCGGCTGCTGCAGGGGCGGCTGCTCCAGTGACCAGGGGCGGCTGCTGCAGGGGCGGCTGCTCCAGGGGCCAGAGGCGGCTGCTGCAGGGGCGGCCGCTTTAGGGGCCAGGGGCGGCTGCTGCAGGGGCGGCTGCTCGAGGGGCCAGGGGCGGCTGCTGCAGGGGCGGCTGCTCCAGGGGCCAGAGGCGGCTGCTGCAGGGGCGGCCTCTCCAGGGGCCAGGGGCGGCTGCAGAGGTCCAAGGGCGGCTGCTGCAGGGGCGGCTGCTCCAGGGGCCAGGGGCGGCTGCTGCAGGGGCGGCTGCAGTAAGTAGCAGCAGCGGCAGCAAGTAGAAGCAGCTGCAGCAAGTAGAAGAGCTGCTGCAGCAAGTAGCAGCAGCGGCAGCAAGTAGAAGAGCTGCTGCAGCAAATAGCAGCAGCGGCAGCAAGTAGAAGAGCTGCTGCAGCAAATAGCAGCAGCGGTAGAGCAGCAACACAGGCGTAGTGCAGCCTGCAGGCCTGGCGTGGGCTGTACTGGCCGCGCGCGGGCCTGACGTGGCCTGTACGGGCTGCGCGAATGCCTAGCGCGGACTGTACGGGCCGCTCTCGGGCCTGACGTGGCCTGTACGGGCTGCGCTAACTCCTAGCGCTGACAGTACGGGCCGCGCGCGGGCCTAACGTAGGCTATACGGGCCGCGTGCGGGCGTGGCGCGGGCTGTACGGGCGGCGCGAAGGCTAGACGGCGGCTGTACGGGCTGCTCGCGGGCTACGCGCGACAGGACAGGGCAGGGCCGCGGGGCAGCGAAAATCGATGCACCGAAGGGCGCATTTCGGGCAGAAAAAGGCAGAGAACGCGATTCGGGCAGGAACACGGAAGGTTTAACGGTGGGCCCTAAAAAAAAATTCGTCCTAGGCTAGGAACGTCCTAGCTCTTAATACCATGTGAGAGTAGTATGAAGGTATGATGGGATTGGGGCAAGGAGGGGGATACAAAGAAGTGTCGAGCGAAATTATGTACCCCCTAAGGCTAAACCCACTACAGCCTAGATAACATTAAACATATAATTTGACAAAAAACATATATAAATATATATTGCGACACACCCCCTTAACTGCCTGCAGCACATAGCTAGAGTAAGTCACACCCCCTGAAGGGGTATTGCAGGCGTTGTGAAAGACGGTAGAGAGGTAAGTGAGGAGGAGGAGGCAAGAGAGAGACAGGAGAGGAGAGGAGATAAGAACAAATGAGGAGGTGAGTGAGGGATGAGGAGAGGAGGTGGGGGGGTGGCCGCGGCGTCCCCTCTTACTAACCCCCTTTTACACAGGGGGGGGTCGAGTGGGGGATGAGGAGTGGAGGTGGGGGGGTGGCCGCAGCGTCCCCTCTTACTAACCCCCACATCCCCACCCCCAATCAACCAACCCCCTGTAACCTCACCCCCATTTCAACCGCCCCCTGGAACCGCACTCCCTCCCCCCCTTTCTTCCTCCAGTCCCCTCCCCACCCACGATGGTCCCTGTCCAGTTCTTCACAGGTGGGGCTGCTGGTCACAGGTGGGGCTGCTGGTCTCAGGTGGGGCTGCTGGTCACAGGTGGGGCTGCTGGTCACAGGTGGGGCTGCTGGTCACAGGTGGGGCTGCTGGTCTCAGGTGGGGCTGCTGGTCACAGGTGGGGCTGCTGGTCACAGGTGGGGCTGCTGGTCACAGGTGGGGCTGCTGGTCACAGGTAGGGCTGCTGGTCACAGGTGGGGCTGCTGGTCACAGGTGGGGCTGCTGGTCACAGGTGGGGCTGCTGGTCACAGGTGGGGCTGCTGGTCACAGGTGGGGCTGCTGGTCTCAGGTGGGGCTGCTGGTCACAGGTGGGGCTGCTGGTCACAGGTAGGGCTGGTGCCTGGTGCTGGTGCCTGGTGCTGGCGGCTGGCGCTGGGGCTGGTGCTGGTGCTGGTGCTGGCGGCTGGCGCTGGCGCTGGTGCCTGGTGCTAGCGTGACGGCGCTGGTGCAGGTGCCTGGTGCTGGCGTTGCGGCGCTGGAGCTGGTGCTGGTGCTGGCAGCTGGTGCTGGAGCTGGTGCTGGTGCTGGTCACTGGCGTCGGTGCTGGTGCCAGTGCGTGGTGCTGGTGGCTGGAGCTGGTGCTTGTGCTGGCGGCTGGCCCTGGAGCTGGTGCTGGTGCTGGCGGCTGGCCCTGGAGCTGGTGCTGGTGCTGGCGGCTGGCCCTGGAGCTGGTGCTGGTGCTGGCGGCTGGCCCTGGAGCTGGTGCTGGTGCTGGCGGCTGGCCCTGGAGCTGGTGCTGGTGCTGGCGGCTGGCCCTGGAGCTGGTGCTGGTGCTGGCGGCTGGCCCTGGAGCTGGTGCTGGTGCTGGCGGCTGGCCCTGGAGCTGGTGCTGGTGCTGGTGGCTGGCCCTGGTGCTGGTGCCTGGTGCCGGGGCCTGGTGGCTGGCGCTGGTACTGGTGCCTGGTGCTGGCGGCTGGCGCTGGTGCTGGTGCCTGGTGCTGGCATGACGGCGCTGGTGCCGGTGCTGGTGCTGGTGATGGGCTTCGGTGCTGGTGCTGGTGCTGGGGCCTGGTGCTGGCGGCTGGCGCTGGTGCTGGTGCCTGGTGCTGGTGCTGGGGCCTGGTGCTGGCGGCTGGTGCTGGTGCCTGGTGCTGGCGGCTGGCGCTGGTGCTAGTGCTGGTGCTGGTGCTGGCGGTGATCGCTGGTGTTCCGCCGCCACTCCCTTCCCCCTTGTCCTCTCTCTCCCCCACAGCATTCCGCCGCCACTCCCTTCCCCCTTTCCCACTCCCCCCCACAGAGTTCCGCCGCCAATCCCTTCCCCTCCTCCCTCTCCCACCCACAGCGACCGCCGCTGCACACGCGAACAATCGCGACGGGGTGGGTGACGGGCAGGGGGCCGGGGGAGTGCGACGGGCGGAGCGAGGCGACGGGAGGGAAGAAAACGGGACGGGGGGGGAAGGGCCGCGACGACCGCCACGGACGCCGTCCCCTTCATTCCCGATGCCGCCACCCCCCCCTTTCCCCACTCTCGCGCAAACTCGGCGGCAGGCGTAGGCGCGGGCAGAGGTGGTGACGGGGGGGAAAAGCGACGGGCTGACGACGAGGGAAACGCGATGGGCTGGCGACGGGGGAAACGCGACGGGCTGGCGACGAGGGAAAACGCGACGGGCTGGCGACGGGCAGGCGACGAGGGAAAAAACGACGGGCTGGCAACGAGGGAAACGCGGCCAGCTCGCCGCCGCGCCCGTCGCAGCGAGCGCCGTGCTGCGAATGGGTGGGCCCATTAACTTAGGTTAGGATTTTAATCGCTCTATACCATGTCACGAGACGAACTTAGCTAGGAACGGGTTTAACTAGGGCCTAGGCTTAGAAGCCTAGGCCAAGCGGGTATCGAGAGTAGCTTGTGCCAAGGAGGAATGTCGAGAATGGTTGTTGTTCAATATAGCACACAAGGTACATATAGCAAACTAGCAAGGGTGCACCACCAACAAGGAAACATAACTCCACTAGAGCTAAAGCTACAGGCAGCTAAAAACATATATAAATATATATTGCGACAGGGAGATCATTGACGTAGGCGACGAGGAGGATGAAATTTCCGCGGGATTCCTTCCGGTACATTCCTTGGTCGTGTGGTAGCTGGACGAAGCCGAGTTCGATGAGGACGGTGTGCAGGTACTGCTGCCACAGGCAAGGCGCTTGCTTGATGCAATATAGGGATTTCTGGAGGAGGCAGATGGTGCCGTCACTTTCTTCAAAGGCGTGTGGTTTCTCGACGAGTGCGTACAGGAACGCACTTTCGACGTCGATCTGTCAGAGCGAACGCTACTTGACGGCCGCGATGTATATGAGAATGTGGACCGAGTGTGCCATCCGACGGGTACGAAGGTCTGGTCGTAATCTACCAGGTGAGTTTGCTCGAAGCCGCGCACCACCCAACTCGCCTTGTATTCATCGATTGATCCGTCCGCGAGCGTTTTAATCCGGAAGACCCATTTGCCGCTGACTATCTTTCTCCCCTTTGCAGATGATCGGGGAACGAGCTTCCAAGTCCCGCGGCGCTTCAGAGCTGTTACTACTACCATGGCTGCCTTCCATTTTTCAATTTCGGGCCCAGACAGGGCCTGGCGTATGGTAGTGGCTTCCTTGGGTGAGGTGTGGCGAACTGCTACTGCGAGTCCAAGGATGCGGAGGCCAGTTTCGTTGGTCTCTTTGTAGGCGAGGCGATCGTAATCGTCGGCGCCGGTTACTTCAATAACGTCGTCGTCGCTGTCGTGCCCAGTGCGGATAGTGTCTTGCAAGGGGTTCGGCAGTGGTAACTCGGCATCAGGAGATTGGCGCGCTGTGCTGTTGTATTTGTGGGCTTCACGAGTTGTATGGTCGGGTTCAAATTGGAAAACAGGTATGAAGGTTGGAGTCTGGAATGGGCTTGTAAGGGGGATGTTGGGAAAGGAGTCAAATGGTGTGTTGTCCGTTGCGTCTCCATCCTCTGCCACGTCAGCCTTATCCCATGATATGGCAAAGCTGCGGTGCCTCTCGAAAAACTTTTCTGGTGCATTGTCAGCTTTGCAGTGTTCCTTGAACAGTGGTAGAGTCAGCTTCTTGTAGAAGATACAGTCACGTGATTTTGTCACTTCGTGCGTCGCGTAGTCCAGCACGATCCACGCCTTGAACTCCTTTTCAATCCCGAGGTGGATGCCCCTGCGTGCCCGGTCAGCAAAAAATCCAGTCCTTGCTGTGTGGGCTCTGAAATGTACCATGCAGCAGAACACTCGAAGAAGACGCGTGTCAGCTTTTCTACCCGTCAAGCCTTGTAAGGCGAGATGTTGTTCGTCAGGCTTCGGAATGACCGCAAGTTGTGCAGCCGAATTGTGTGGTTCATCGCAAACGGCCAAAACTTTGTTGGGATGGCAGGCTGCTTCATCTGGGCCCTCAACCTGGTGGGCTCCTCTTTGCTTGTTCTACTACTCCTTCCTGCTCGTGAGCATTGGCAGGGACACTAGGTGCTCAATCCCTGTGTTGGTGAAGAGCTCCTTGAACCCGTTGTAGAAGTACTCCAAACCCCCGTCTGTCTGGAAGCTTTTCAGCTTCATTTCTCATTGGCGTTCGACACGCTTTATCCAGGTTACGAAGCAATCAAACACCCGCGAGCGATAGTCAATGTTGACGGCCCAAACGTAGCGCGTGCAGGCGTCGATGAAGGTCATCGTGTTATTTTCTCCATTAAGCCCTCCTTGGCTAAGTATCATGAAGTCGCTATTAACCTTCCCGAGTGGTTCGTACCGTTCGTAGCCTGGAGGTAAGTCCGGGAAGGGCTTGTGAGCGAGCAACGCGGTAGGGCAGACGAGGCACGGTGGGTCGTTTGAAGTTGCTTTAAGTACATCACCGCCGAGTAGAAGCAGTCCTTCCGTGTCCAAGTAGTTCTTGAGTGTGGCGTGCAAAGGGTGTTTGAGCCGCTGGTGCCAAATTTCTAGATTGGCACGATAGCTAACTGTCCTCTTGTGATACTTGTTTCTTTCTTCTTCGTCTTGCTGCCCCTTTTCAGGTCCTTTGTTGGTGACAGCACGTACGTCTGCTGCAAAGGCTCGAGCGAAGGCTTCTTTCAGGACAGCCTCGGGGATACCGGCGACATCGTCCGTGTTAGCGACGTGAATCGAGTCGTCGGTGGTCGGAAGGAGCTGCAGAGTTGGGAGTCGTGCCGCTTCAGGCCACTCGGAAGCAGCGAGTCCCTCCATCGGAACGCGGTGATAGAGGTACTCATTGCCGGTGACTGATATTAACGGAGGTCCTTGTTCCAGTGGTGGTGCTTCCCCGGTTCGGGTGGCTTCGCCGTTTCCTTGAAGTCGCAAGTCATGCCTTTTGACTCCTCTTGTGCTTCCTCTGCAAGTTCGTACGGATATTGGTCTGGAAGAGGAGGTCCGCCCCAGCTGGTACCGTGCGTTGCCTAGTACGGGTCTATTTCCGCCACGTCCGCAGGAGGAAGTGTTGGAGCTTCGGGATAAGGAGGACCTCGTGGTCCCTAGCCCCCTTGAGGTGCAGGTGGAAATCCTGCTGCTGGTGTTCCTATCACCCCCCACGCGTCGAGTGTAATACCAGTATTGGCCCAGCTAGGCGAAACTGGTCTTGTTATTCCCCATCATCTAGTGTCAGCTTGTCCTGTAGTTGCTGAACCCCCACTGTCTTCTTTTTGTTCCATTGTTGCAGGTCCTGTATATCCGAGAATGGAGGTAGAAGCTGTTGGGACTTCAAGCAGGTGAAGAAGTCCATCTGATGCGGGAAGTTCAAGATCCATCTCCGCAGGGTGCGACCATGTCGGCATCTCTGTGGGTGTTGTCTCCAGCAAAAGAGTCCTGTCTGAGTCGCTGGTGTTGCCCCGTGAGTCGAATTTTAGTACAAAAACGCCATCTTCGTCGATCGCCTTGCCGATGCTACTGTTTTTATAAAATAATTCAAAGGGTTTGTCTTCGCAGTTGCTTCGAATGTCAACTCCACACTTCATCAGTTGAGCTGCCGAGAGAAGGTTGAACTATGGATCGGCGACAACGAGCACATCTCCGATGTGGATGGTGAAGTTGGTGTCGCTTCACTACAGGTAAATTTCTCGGATGCCATAGGCTTGGAGTCGATTGTTGTTCACGACGGTGATTTTGCGCGGTCGTCGCATTCTTTTCGAGTTGCTGATGCATTTCGTTGATCCCACCATGTGTTGTCCGTAGCAGCTATCCAGGTACCAAGTGTTGAAGTTGTTGCGGCTTCGTCGCGCGATGCTGGCGATATTTGGAGTGATGATGCGGTCAACATCAACGTAATGAGGCGACAGATCATTCTCGTGCCTTGCGGGGAAGCTGGGAGGAGACTCCGGCATGCTCGGATGTATCTCGAAATCAGGTGGGATGTTGGTTGGCCTGTCGAAGTAGGGGCTAAGTGTGAGGTCATTGTTTGGGCTTGGTGTGACTGGGTCGATTGGCGCGATTGGCTGGAATTGAGTTTCGTCGTAGTAGCGAATGCCTCTGGGACGCGCCATGGAGCTCAAGACTGACCCTTTTTCTTTGTCCTTGGATGAGATGCGCGCAGGAGGGTGGCGACATTGTCGCTGTCGCGGCTGGAGATGAGAAAGGCGCCGAGAATTGTTGACCAGGTGGTTTGCTGCTGCGTCTTTCGTTAGCAGCCTTGCGTTTATAGCATCGATCCATAGTGTGACCTGGTTTCTTGCAGTATTTGCAGAAGAACCCTTTCTTCTCTTGTGACTCCCCTTCAGTTGCTCTAGCGAAGAACGTTAACTTCTCCCTCCTGCTATTTTTCTCATTGTACAAATCGATCTCCTTCTGCTCGGAGAGGAGTGTGGAGTAGAGGGCAGACTCAGAAATGGTTGCTCGAGCGCGAAGCAACGTCTGACATTGACGCTAATCGGGTCCTAGTCCGGAAAGGACTTGGAGATTAACATATCGTTAGGGGCGGTTCCGCCGCACCTCTTGATATGATTGCGCAGATTGCAGCACTGATTGATATATGGCCCCGCTTTCTCCCCTTGATTCATTTTGACCGATGTCAGTCGGCTGAGCAGGCGACTCGTGGTTGTCAAACTTGTCAGAATGTTATTGTTGTCTAGCCTGCAGTGGGGTACTCCATAGTGAGTACAGCCCAATTAGGGTTTGCTATATGTATCCAACTGCTTGCTAGTGAAACCCCTCTTTCTTGTTCTAAACTTTCTACTTCTTCTTTCTAACATGGTTTCAGAGCAGGTCGACCCCCTTGGGTCGATCCTGTGGGTGGGCCCACCACCTAACTGCTTCCGCTGCTGTTCTGCTTCTCGCGCGCCTCGGGCGCGCGCCGTCTTCTTCCTGCCGTGCGCTCGGGGCACGCGGCGGTTTTCTGCCCGCCGTGCGCCCCGAGGCGCGCGGCGGTTTTCTACACGGCGGATCCGCGCGCGCCCCCCCCCGCCATCCCGTCGCCATTCGTGGCGCCCTCTCCCGTCGCCCGTCGTGGCGTCGCGGGGGCCGCGCGTCCCCCCCATCCCGTCGCCCGTCGAGGCGCCTAGGGGGCCGCGCGTCCCCCCCCTTCTGTCGCCCGTCGTGGCGCCACAGGGGCCGCGCGTCCCCCCCCCCGTTCGCGTCGTCCCGTCGCGACGCTCTGGGGAGCCGCGCGTGGCCCCCGATTCCCCGTCGCGCTGCCCTAGGAAGCCGCGCGCGACCCCCCGCTGCCCCGTCGCGCCGCCCTGGGGAGCCGCGCGCGGCCCCCTGCTGCCCCGTGGTGGCGCCCTGGGGGCCGCGCGCCGCCCCCCCCGCCGTCCCCCGCGCTCCTACCCCTTGCAACCCGTTTTAGGGTTTGGGGGTGAGGAGTGTGGGGGTGGCGGTTGTGGGGGTGCCCGTTGTGTGCGCCGTCCCCTACTCCTCCTCCTCCTCCGTCTCCCGCTGCTGCAGCTGCCGCTCAGGGGGGTGTGTGTGTGGGGAGCCGAAGGAGTGGTGCTAGGGGGGTGAAGGGGGAGTGGAGCTAGGGGCGCAGCAGTGGGTATGTGTCAGGGGGGTGGGACATTTTGGGGAGGCTGAGAGGAGGCTGCCGTCTTGTCGTCTGCAGCACCTGTAGTCCGGGGCGCTGTCCTGGTAGCCCAGAGAGCCTGCTGCGTCTGTCGCCCGTGGGTCCGTTGCTCCTGTAGCTCCTCGTAGCCCGTGAGCCAGTTACTCCAGTAGTCCGGGGCGCTGTCCCGGTAGCCACTGTGCCAGCCGCTGCTGTTGCCCGTGTGTCTGCAGCTTCAGCCGTCGTCTCCCATCTTCTCTCCTCTCACAGTCCCTCCTCCTCCTCACTTGCCCACTGTGACTACCACTAGTTTTGCTTATAATTGTGAACTACTGCTATGCTAGCTCATTGTGCTGATTACACCCCACTTTGGCTATGGGGGTGTGTCAGAATGTTATTGTTGTCTAGCCTGCAGTGGGGTACTCCATAGTGAGTACAGCCCAATTAGGGTTTGCTATATGTATCCAACTGCTTGCTAGTGAAACCCCTCTTTCTTGTTCTAAACTTTCTACTTCTTCTTTCTAACAAAACTATACTTCCGTCCTTCTATCTGCCTGCTCCGCACTTTTCCACCCAATTGCCATTCCACAAATAAGCTTCACGCGTCACATCAGGCATTCCCATGCCTCTTCCGCACCTGCCGCATGCCTCTTGTACCACATCTGCCATTCCACACGATGCTCGGACCAGCAATGATGATAAAATCTGCAAAAATAAGCTGGGTAACGAGGAGAGATGAAAAGAGAGAGAGAGCAAGATGTGTGACACACCAAAGTATCACGAATGGCAGCAATGCATCACACATGGCAGCAACGCATCACATATGGCAGCAATGCATCACACATGGCAGCAATGCATCACACATGGCAGCAACGCATCACACATGGCAGCAACGCATCACACATGGCAGCAACGCATCACACATGGCAGCAACGCATCACACATGGCAGCAACGCATCACACATGGCAGCAACGCATCACACATGGCAGCAACGCATCACACATGGCAGCAATGCATCACACATGGCAGCAACGCATCACACATAGCAGCAATGCATCACACATGGCAGCAACGCATCACACATGGCAGCAATGCATCACACATGGCAGCAACGCATCACACACGGCAGCAATGCATCACACATGGCAGAAATGCATCACACATGGCAGCAACGCATCACACATGGTAGCAACGCATCACACATGGCAGCAACGCATCACACATGGCAGCAATGCATCACACATGGCAGCAATGCTTCACACATGGCAGCAATGCATCACACATGGCAGCAATGCTTCACACATGGCAGCAATGCATCACACATGGCAGCAATGCATCACACATGGCAGCAATGAATCACACATGGCAGCAATGCATCACACATGGCAGCCACACATCACACTCCACACCAGCGCATCTCACCCTGCCAAAAAGCGAGAAACTGACCAATACGCACTGCATCAACACACCCTGCCCCACGCCATTCCAGCAATCCTCACTGCATGCACCCCATCCAGCCTCACTGCATGCACCCCATCCAGCCTCACTGCATGCACCCCATCCAGCCTCACTGCGTGCACCCCATCCAGCCTCACCGGGTCTTCAAGCTAGAGCTGTCAGCCCTCCTTCTCACCCGCCCAGTCCAATCCTCCCTTTCCTTAGCGATCTCCCGTCGATGCATCCACTCTCCAGACATTCATAATTGGCGATCTCGTCTGTCTCATCCTCAAAAAGTGGGCACGCCAGTATTCTGAGGCTCTTGAGGTGGTAGACCATCAAACTGGAAGGCAACGATCGCAGGTTGGGCCAGGAACATAGAGTCAGCTGCTGCAGGCGAGTAAGTTCGTACATGTCATCAGGGAGTGCAGTCAGACGTGGGAATCCAAACAGGAGGAGCGTTGAAAGGTTCTCAAGCCTGCAAACGGACGACATGAAATCGTCAACGAAGCATGTATCACGCTCTGCATCCCCAGCCGGGCAGCTGGTTGGCCATCCGAACTCAAGAGAGGTCAGGCTCGTTTCCCAATTTCGAAGCAGGGATCGCGGAATACTGGTGACGCTGTCGCAGTAATTGAAGGAAAACGTTCGAACGTTGGAGAGGCTGGAGAGGGAATCAGGAAGGTGAGTGAGGCTGCTGAGTTGGCACAGCTCCAAATGCTCTAAAGATGACATGAGATTCATGCCCTCTGGAAGATTCCTTAGTTCAGGGCAAGCTCTAATCACCAAGAGCCGGAGCTTAGTAAGGTTTTGAAGAGGAAGCGAGTTCAGATTCCTGCAACTCCTGATGCTGAGGCTCTCGAGCAAAACGAAATCAGACATGGGGAAACGTTGCACCTCATCAAACTTGGTTAGCTCGAGAACACGTATCGAAGTAAGCGAGAAAAAGGAATCCGGAAGCCTGGAAAGTGACGAGTTGCCAATCAAGGAGCACTCTTGAAGATTCTGAAGGCGACCAATGGTGTCAGGAAGATCCTCCAGCTGGTCTGCATGAGATATGATGAGTTTGACCAGCGAATCAAGGCCTCCAAAGGACTCGGGCAGATGGTGAAATTCCCTGCATCGAGAAATTTGCAGCTCAGTCAGCCCAGTGAGAAGGCCAAAAGATTCTGGGAGCTCGGAGAACTGAAGCATGTCGAACGTGAGCTTCTTCAAGCATCTCAGCTTGCCGAACTCATCTGGAAGGCTTGCGAAGTTGACTTGAAAATATATCTCCGTTAGCGAAGACAGACCGAAGAAGGATGGTGGGAGATCACGGTCACATGAATTAAAGGCCAGCGAGAGATGCTGTAACTCAGTGCAAGCAGTAAATACTGCATCCAGAGCACTCCGAAACAAAGCGGCATCCTGCGGGTTCCTGAGGTCGAGCCGAGTCAACTTGGGACATGCAGATCCGAGGCCGCGGAGAAACTCGCACTCGTCATCGATATAGCATCTGAGTATTGTTAGAGAAGTCAGATTTGGAAACTTTGACAAGGATTTAAGAAGGCCGGTATCTGCTTGAATCACGTTAGTAGGAAGGTCGTCGTCTTCTCGAATCACATCAGCCGCACTAGGACGCATGTAGATCGACGTCTGGGAAAGATTCGCGAGGCGACACCAGCGCTTGCAGACCAGGGCGTGGTTGAAACTGCTAGGCGTCTGCTGGCTCAGTAGACGGAAAATGATGCACAGGAAGTCATCTGATAGATGATCAAACAAGGAGGAGAACACGGAACTACTAAGGCGACGCGATGCTCGGGTTAATGATGATTGAACTCTTTTTAATGAAGTCATGGCTCACACGATGGCCCAATCAAAGGGAGAGCAGAACCTCAGGAGGTGGGAAACACGATATGGCAGAATAGCGTGAGGGCTGGAAGGACGAGATCTAACTACTTGCTGCTGGAAGGACTACTTGCTACTTGCTGCTCGTTTGAGACATTGTTCGCACGTTGCTGCGAACTATGGTAAGCTAGACGGTTGGGAATCTAGAGCCGTTTGCACGGTCCTGAGAACTATGACTAACAGAGCGATTGGGAAACTAGTGCCAAGTGTGGTATGGAAGAGCAATGGTGGTGAAGGCTGGATATGGAATCTGGATGACGGGAGGTTGATTTGTGATGGCAACTCTTGTGCCTCGTACTGTAGCTTGAAGATGGTGGATTCTGGATCTCGGGCTTGGTTCTTCTGTTGTGGTTTCGCTGTCTTGTCGCTGAGGTTCGCCGTATTTCGTTGTGGAGGAACCCACGCGGCTTGGCAAGTTCACCCGACTTGTGTTACCGATTTGTTCGATGAGCTGCATGGACAACGATGCCGACAGCTTTTCGAGGAAACAAATTCGCCCCAAGCCCCTTCGTGTACGGACCGAACGAGTCTCGGTAACACACTTTCGGAGAAATCAACTCTTCGCCAAGTCTTCATTCAGCTCCCTCACACCACTAAGGGCGCGTTCTTGGCTGGTGTCTAGCTTCCGGCCAGGTTTGTCTGGTGTCAGACCCCTCTAGGTACGTCTGACACAAATCGAAAAAATCCCCTCATGCCCGTCAATTTCACCTCGTGTCAAGCAGCTTGGCCCGAAGCCTGACACCAGCCAAGAACGCGCCCTAACACTGGACCCAGATTTGACCCCAACAATCGATCAGTCTAGTTGTCCCTATCATTGGCAGAATTGCTCTCAATAGCTCTTTCCAAACCACCTTCAGGACGAGTCCCCTCCCTCGATCGATCGCAATATCGCTGCCATTTACCGATCGGGCACACCAATCGCGAGTAGCTCATGGCTCCAGACGCGCCAGCTCCGTTCGACGTTATTATAACGCGTCTCAGTCCAAATGTCGTGAATCGTGATCACCCACGGATTTAGTTACCACCAGTCAAGTACAGCAGGCCACTTCCGCTTCAACTCGTCGCCGCTACGCGTCATAGGGAGTTATTGAGGCACGGAGTTCGTCGTGCATCATAACGGTGAATGCTCTAATTAGCTCAAAATACACGGTGATTAAGCCGACGAATCATCATTCGCCGCGCAAGTCACCGTATGAGCTTCCGCGAGTATCTTCCTCTTCCCTTATGTCGAGCGCCACGTCTGCGACTTCGGAACATTCTGTGGTCACAGAGCCTTCCTTCCGTCTTTCCCTTTCCCTCACGGGAAGCTCCTCTAGGCTTTTGCGGCTCAACGCGTCAACATCGGAGTTCGAATTCCGACTTAGGTATCGAAGCTGCCACACGCAACACGCAGGCCCGGTGGGTTCATCGTGCCTCCTGTATGTTCTAGTTTGTGTGTTTTTTGGAACCTCGAATTTCCAGGAAGATTCTCACTTTTAATTGCTCCCATCCTACCCACAGCTTCATTTCTTTTCTGCATCTCTTCGCAACACTGTCCCCCCGGTTCCCCGTCTTTTCCTCTCCTATTTCCCCCTCCACTCCCCACCCGCCCTCCTCTTTCCTATACCCCTCTCCTCCTCCGGCATCTCCCTCCCCTCCTTCCCCCTTCCTCATCCTGCTTCTCCCCTCCAGTTTACCACTCACCCACACCTCAGCACCGCTCTCAACCGCACCATCCCCTGCAGTGAGGCCACTTCTTTCTTGAACCTTCTCTCGTGCGCCTTCCCTTTTCTTCCCCTCTACCTGCCGAATCTCCCCTTTCTTGCACCCAGCTCTCCCTTCTCCCATCGCCTACACTATCGGTCTCCTTCCCCCCATTTGATCTCCCTTTTGTTCCTCCTGCCCTCCTGTGTTTCCAGCTCTGCATTCCAAGCCTTCATTAGAGCACCACCACCACCACCACCACCACCACCACCACCACCACCACCACCACCGCCGCCACCACCATTTTATTTCGTCAACGCTCCATTTGTTCTCTCCCCTCTCCTCCACCCGCCCGCCCATCATGTCTCCCTATTCTCCCTCTTGTTGTCTGTTCAACAGTCAAACGCCCTCGAGAACACCGCAACCAGCAGCATCACCAGCACCAGCAGCCATGCCCCACCAGCAACACTGTCATCACCAAAAACATCATCAGAACTCACTCTCTGACCGCATGCTCCTCGTTTCTGGACCCAGGCGGGCTGGCAGGAGTGCTGCTGCTTGCACCTCCCGCAGCCCCACATGCTGACCCCGCCACTAGCGTCTCTGGCATCACTGATTCCCAAGCTGCCACTCATAGTGCTGCTGCTAGTGGCGGGGATGGAAGTAGGGGGGACAGGGGAAGCAGGCAAGCGCTCAGGGCGGGGCAGGGAAAGGGGCGGAGCATGGAGCGTGGGAGTGGATGTGTGAGGAGGTGGCGAGGAGGCCCGGGCAGATCGGCATGGTGCAGCTGGGAGGGCCCCATGAAGAGGGCAGACCAGGCAGATCGCCGTGGTGCAGCTGGGACCCATGGCCAACCTCGCCCAGGTGAGTGCTTGCAGGAGTGCTTGACTCCCTGCCCCTTGACTCCTTGCTCCTTGTTTCCATGCAATCTTTATCCTCCCTCCCTTCACTCCACTACCTCCGTTCCCTCCTCTCCCTTGCTTCCCTCGCCTCCTTTCCTTTGCTGCAGTGTCCATCCCTAGTATCCAAGGTAGCATGGCAGTGGGAATGCGGAAATGACGACATGAGCAGACCGATCATCACTGCAAGAATGAGTGAGGTAAAGCGTCAAGGAGATGGACACAGCAGCTGCATGTTTGTCAGGAAAAACGAGCATAAAATGTGCATTTTTTTGGTGTCCCATAACGCTTTCCCCTCTCACCCATCCTTTCACCCCTTTTTCTTCCCCTTCCCCTTCGTCTCAGTGCTTTCCTTTAGTTGAATCTCCTTGTCTAAAACCAGGCGCGGGCAACGAGAAGAGAAGGCGGATTTCATGAGGTGGAGGCAGCGGATGGATGGATGGCACCCCGGTGGCATTTCTTCTAGCCTGGTCAGAGGTTCTTGACACACATGCTACTAAGATTCCAGCTGACACGGCATGGTATGCTGTGGCTCACATGCTCGCATGCACCTCCCATGCTCGCACCTTCCTGTGTTGGTGAGGTTGGGGGACGAGAGTGCTAGGCGATGCAAGGAGGTGAGGGGTGGGTGATTCAAGGAGGTGAGGGGTGGGTGAAGAAGTGGTTTCATGACGGAAGGAGGGAGAAAAACATTGTGTTTATTGAGTGGAGCCGAGGTAGCATGTGCCATGTCATTATCTCATATGCCATGTCATCGTCCCATCTCCTGTGTAATTCTCTCAACTCCCTCAAGTCCTTCCTTGCTGGCCAATCGCCCTCAGTGTCAGCTTTCTCAGACAATGGCAGGACTCACCACATGCTTCACTCTACCACTCCCTACCTCCACTCCCTCATCCCTCACGTAGCATCACCTATTGTAAGTGTTCTTACACTCAACATCTCATCCTCTTTTCTTTCGCTCCCAGCTTTCTTCCCCAACCCTCCTACTGTTCATCCATACCTCCACTCTATCCATCCGTTTCTTCTAACCGTCTCAACACCATCACCAGAGTCAGTCACAACGACTCCTTGTCGCAAACATCCAGCTACATGCCTCCATTCCTTTTCCTCTCCCTTACCCGTTCTCCCCGCGCTCCCCCTCCTTACTCTTCAGCACCATGATCACCAATCAGTCTTGCATCATATTCCATGTGCCATGTCTCACCTTTCTCGATCCCCACCCAACACATCACATTCCGTCTCACACCCTTTTCCCTTCGTCACTGCCCCAATAAACCAGCTGCTGCAGGCCCACAGGAGAAGAAGCACTGCATAAGCTGAAGGCACGGCGTGTCGTGACACAGGAGCGTTGGCACAAGGAGAAGGCATGGCATGGATGATGGCCCAGCAGTTTGTGTGGCCTGGCAGTGTGTCAGCTGCTCATGAAAACAGCGGGCACGGATGCAGCAGCATGGCAGCTGGTGCAGCAGGCAGTGCAGCCACAGAGCTTCCAGCTCCACTCGTGGAAGATGGGCGCTTGTGTACTGCTAGAGGTCTCCCTCTCATTGAGTTGCAGGTTTGGAGACACGAATGCGAACGAGCATGAATGGCATGTGCTGCACTCTTGCATGGTAAAAGTGCTAACTAATCATGCGAGGATCGCCTATCTTGTGAGCGGGTGCAGTGCAGTGATGGCAGGTGTGGCCGCACAAAGTCGGTGGCTGTGTTGTGTTGGCAGCAAAGATTGCTGCGTTTCGACTTTGAGATTCTTTGAAGTCAAGCTGCAAAACAAGCAACATGCTAGTAGAGTGAACGTCATATGCACAAATTACCGTAGAACAGTGTAAAGGTGGAACCATAGTAGTGACTTTGTGCTTTCCACTACTGGTATCATCAAGACCACCTCCTAATGGAAAAGATGACTAATCCTATGCAAGCTTTTCTAAAATCATGTAAAATCTCTTGCATATTCTGACACACCAGCACCCCACCCTATCCCATCCATTCACGCCTTTCCCCCAATTGATACATTTCCCAACAGTCTACCATCAACACATTCCCTCTCCAGGTTTGGAATCTTGAGGATTATCTCATCCTCGTCATCCTCAAAGCGTTGGCATGCAGTAATCACGAGACTCCTGAGGCTGGTGAGACTGCTCATGTAATCGGGCAAGCACGCTAAGTTAGGCAATGAAGTTAAAGTCAGCCGCTGCAGCTTTGAGAGATTCATCTCATGTGAAAACCGAGTGAGGTCGCGGAGGCCAGAAAGCAGGAGCGTCGACAGATTCGAGAGCTGAAAAACAGTCGACATGAAGGCTTCTTGATCCTCCTCGCCGAGAATGCAGCTGGCTGGCCAACCAAACTCAAGAGACGTGAGGCTGCTCCAATGCTGAGGCAGGAATGGAGAAATTATCTCGATGTTGTCGCAGTAGTTGAAAGAAAAGTTGCGCAGATTGGAGAGCTTGGAGATTGTATCTGGAAGGTGAGTAAGGCTTTCAAGCTGGCTCAGCTCAAGATGCTCAAGAGATGACATGCGATCTATGCTCTGTGGAAGGTCCATGAGCTTTCTGCAATTCCTAAGGACCAACACGCGGAGGTTAGAAAGAGTGCAGAGGGAGTCAGAGATCGAAGAGAAAAGATTGCAACTTCTGATGCTTAGCGTCTTAAGAGAAACGAGGCCTGACACCGCGCTTGGAAGGGAGTCAAAACGATCACAACACACGATTTCGAGAACTTGTAAATTGGCATGATGGAAAATGGAATCCGACAGTGTTAAGTCGTAATTGTTATGTAAGTAGAGCACTTGGAGGTTCTGAAGCTGGCTGATGGTGTCCGGAAGAGTTCCCAACCCGTCAAACTCACTAATGCTAAGCCTGACCAATGACTTTAGACTACCAAAGGAGTCAGGCAAACGGTCCAGCGATCCATAATTTCTCAACAATTGCAACTCGGTCAGCCTGGCGAGCTGGCCGAGGGACTCTGGAAGGTGGTCACTCAACGTAGGGGCGAGGGTCAGCTTGGTCAGAAAACTTAGGTCGCCAAATCTATCAGGTAAACGCGTGAAGTTGACGTCAAGATAGACCTCCGTCAAGGATGAAAGGTCGAAAAAGGATGGTGGCATATACCGAGTGCCTTCGCCGTCGTCAACTATCATCATGTTAAGCGAGAGGTACTGTAATGCGGTGCATGTCCTAAAGAGGGTATCAGCACCATCATACGTGATCCCTTTTCTCAAACCACCGTTGTTCAAGTCCAGATGGGTCAACTTGGGACAGGCAGATCCTAGACCATGGAGGAACTTATCATTCGGATCTAGAACGCACTTGTTAATCGTGAGAGAAGTCAGGCGTTTGAACCGGGAGAGGTTAGTCATAAGTTCAGCATTAGCAGTAAGGCTAGGCGACCTATTGGCGATAGACGTCTGTGCAAGGTAAGCGAGGCGGTTCCATCGTTTACAGACCAACGCGTGATTGAAGTAGCTAAATGACTGCTTGTTCAGACAACGGAAGATGAGGTTTATGAGCTCGTCCGGCAGCTGATCAAACGACAATTGCGACATGACTCCACCGCGAATCGAGACCAGGCGTGGCGATGATGGATTTCTAGTATCTACAACATCTATTACACTAAAGTCGGAAAGTAAGAAACAAACGCAGGATCTAGACAGTCGGACTTGCGAGAATGGCGTCGGCTGAGGAATTTTGGATATCTACACCTGTTCTCCGATATCTTCACTACCCTTAATTTCACACCGCGGCTCGGTATCACTTCGGGGTCCTCAGCCCAACTTTCTTGGAAGCCGAGCTGCCAAAGTGTGGTTGAACATCTAGACCCCCCCCCACAGAAATGACGCATTTTATACTCGTGAGGCTGAGATGGAAGCCACAACTTCTGAAAAAGTCGGGGCGTATTCTTAGTGAGGTTCGGACTAGGAAATTTGACTTCGTGTCGTGTGAGCTTGCTGTAAATTTTGAACTTCGTATTCCTCCAAAACAGTGTCAACGTTTGATAGGCCGACATGAACTTCTTCGAAACAAAACTGAGCAATGCCCTGATTCTGTTTTGGGTGTGAACCCAGCCCCACGCAATCCTGACGTGGTGATGTGGCACTGGCTGGATAAATTTCCTTGCAATCGTGCGATGAACTTTATCCATGTCAGCTGCAGGCTTTGCGACTCGTGTGTGAAATTAAAGCGACGGTGCACATTTGCCACCCGAAACCCTAAACCCTGGCGAATTGTTACTGCAGAGGAAAATTGTCTACACGAAATCCAGGTTTTCGCCAGCCAACACTTTCGCGCTGGCAAGCCTGGTTCAAAACAAAAACTTCTGAACCTCCGCCAGGCAAATCTAGACCCTCGTTTTAAAGCTTTCGTATACATTTGAAAGTACTGTTTGTGGTGGAACAGTAGCCACCAAGATTTCGCCCCAACGAAAAGAAAGGGGCTTGGCGAGAGGGGTTGCGAAAATTTGGAGGATTGAGGGGTGGGAACACGAGAAACTCTCCCGTCACCCAACCCTTGAGCGACACTCACAAACGCAAGTATAAGCAACTAATTACTAGGAAAGGCCTTGATAGAACTAGCAGCGCAACTACTCACCCTGACCTAATCGCCCGTGGTAAGGGGACACGGGGCTATACAAAAGCCTTTAGCTGCAGGGGCGGTTTGCATTCGGATGGGCCGTCGCGTAGCATTCGTCGAGCGATGCCATGCGGCACACGGGCGAGCGCCTCGACGAGTTGCATTATGCTGGCTCGCTGCGATGCAATCGTCGAACCAGCGATAAATTATTCAGTGAGCCGTCGCGTTCCACCCTGCGGGCTTCTCGCCTAGCGCCATTATGCATCGCGAAACCCGCTGATGGCGAAACCCGCTGATCGCGATACCCGCTCCTCGCCAAACACGGTGCTCGCGAAATCCGTTTAGCGCGTCACCCGCTTCTCGCCTCACCCGCCGCATGCCTCACCTGCGAATCGGCAAAATACTTGCCTCACGCGCTGCTTGGCTCATAACCTTATTTCGTCATTTCCCCCCCTTCCGCCTCTCATTTTCCCGGAGCTCCTCCCTCTCGTTTCCCCCCTTTCTCCCTCTCGTCCCCCCCCCCCCCTCCGCCTCTCATTTTCCCCCCTTCTGCCTCTCGTTTTCCCCCCTTCTCCATCTCGTTTCCACCCATCCTCCCTCTTGTTTCCCCCCTCCACCCACTCGTTTCCCCCCCTTCTCCCTCTCGTTCCCCCCCCATCCGCCTCTCCTTTCCCCCCCTTCCGCCTCTCGTTTCCCCCCCTTCTCCCTCTCATTTCCCCCCCTCCTCCCTCTCGTTTCCCCCCCTTCCCCGTCTCGTTTCCCCTCCTTCTCCTCTCATTTCCCCAACTTCTCCCTCTCATTTCCCCCCTTCTCCCTCTCATTTCCCTCTTCCCCCTCTCATTTCCCCGCTTTCCCCCTCTCGTTTCCCCCCCTTCTCCCTCTCATTCCCCCCCTCCTCCCTCTCGTTTCCCCCGCTCTTCCCTCTCGTTTCCCCCCTTTCTCCCTCTCGTTTTCCCCCCTTCCGCCTCTCATTTCCCCCCTTTCCCCCTCTCGTTTCCCCCCCTTATCAATCTCGTTTTCCCCCCTTCTCCCTCTCATTTCCCCCCCTCCTCCCTCTCGTAACTCCCCCTTCCCCCTCTCGTATTCCCCCCTTCCCCCTCTCATTTCTCTCCCTCCTCCCTCTCGTTTCCCACCCTTCCCCCTCTCGTTTCCCCTCCTCCTCTCATTTCCCCAACTTCTCCCTCTCATTTCCCCCCTTCTCCCTCTCATTTCCCTCTCTTCCCCCTCTCATTTCCCCGCTTTCCCCCCTCTCGTTTCCCCCCCTTCTCCCCCTCATTTTCCCCCTTTCTTCCTCTCATTTCCCCCCTATGCTCCCTCTCATTTCCCCCCCTGCTCCCTCTCATTTCCCCCCCTGCTCCCTCTCATTTCCCCCCCTGCTCCCTCTCATTTTCCCCCCCTGCTCCCTCTCATTTCTCCCCCTGCTCACCCTCACTTCCCCCCTTTCTCCCTCTTCATTTCCCCCTCTCCTTCCCCTCATTTCGCCCTCTCCTTCTCCTCATTCACCCTTTCCTTACCCTCATCTCCCCATCTCGTTTCTCGCATTTCCCCTACTCCGTCCCCTTGTTTCCCCCTCTCCCCTCATTTCATCCTCTCGTTCCTCTTGTTTCCCACATTTCCCCTTATCCGTCCTCTCCTCTCCCTTTCTCCGTCCCCTCCTTTACCCCTCCTTCCCCTCATTTTCCCCTCTCCCTCCCCTCATTCCCCCCTCTCCTTTCCCTCATTTCCCCCCTCCTTACCCTTCCCTGCCCCCACCCTGCCGGCAGGTGAGTGCGCTCATGCTGCTGGCGCGCGTGAGGGAGCTGCAGCGCCCTCACATGCTGCACAGTCCTTCCCCTCCTCCCCCCTTTGCTTACCCTTCCTTACTTCCCCCCGTGCAACCCTTGCTCCCCCTTTGCTTCCCCTCCCTTCCCCTCCAGCTTACCCTCTGTTTCTTCTGCAGCATCCTTGCATGATGCACATGGGCACAGCACAGCATTGTATGCGACATCTGACGTGTGTTGTACTCAACTCAAGATACATGGAGGGTTGTCCCCAGCTCTAGCTGGTCATAATTTGTTCAACACTTGTTGAAGAGAGCTGAAAAGAGAGAAAGGCAGCACGAGAGGGGAAAAGAGGGAAAGGCAGGAGGATTGTGAAAAAGAGGGGAAGGGTAATGCAGGGAGGGGAAGGGTAATGCAGGGAGGGGAAGGGTAATGCAGGGAGGGGAAGGGTAATGCAGGGAGGGGAAGGGTAATGCAGGGAGGGGAAGGGTAATGCAGGGGGGAAATGAGAGGGAGAAGCAGGGAAAATAATGAGGAGAAGGGGGGGGAATGAGAGGGGGAAGGGGGGTAAACGAGAGGGGGAGGCGGGGAAACGAGAGGGAGAAGGGGGGGAAACGAGAGGGAGAAAGGGGGGAAACGGGGTAATGGGGAGGCGGGAAGGGGGGTGGCGGGAAGGGGTAATGGGGAGCGGGAATGGGAAATGGGGAGGCGGGAAGGGGTAATGGGGAGCGGGAAGGGGAAACAGGGAGGTGGGAAGGGGAAACGGGGAGCGGGAAGGGGAAACGTGCAGGCTGGAATGAGAATTGAGGAGTAGAGAAGGGAAAACGGGGAGGCGGGAATGGGAAATGGGGAGCGGGAAGGGGAAACGGGGAGGCGGGAATGGGTAATGGGGAGCGAGAAGGGGAAACGGGAAGGTGGGAAGGGGAAACGGGGAGCGGGAAGGGGAAACGGGGAGGCGGGAATGGGTAATGGGGAGCGGGAAGGGGAAACGGGAAGGTGGGAAGGGGAAACGGGGAGCGGGAAGGGGAAAAGGGGAGCGGGAAGGGGAAACGGGGAGGCGGGAAGGGGAAACGGGGAGGCGGGAAGGGGAAGTCGGGAGCGGGAAGGGGAAACGGGGAGGCGGGAACGGGAATTGGGGAGGCAGGAAGGGGAAACGGGAAGGCGGGAAGGGGTAATGGGGAGCGGGAAGGGAAAACGGGGAAGCGGGAAGGGGTAATGGGGAGCGGAAAGGGGAAACGGGGAGGCGGGAAGGGGTAATGGGGGGCGGGAAGAGGAAACGGAGAGGCGGGAAGGGGAAACGGGGAGCGCGAAGGGGAATTGGGGAGGCGGGCAAGGGGAAACGGGGAGGCGGGAAGGGGTACTGGGGAGCGGAAAGGGGAAACGAGGAGGCTGGAACGCGAATTGGGGTGGCAAGAAGGGAAACGAGGTGGCGGGAAGGGGTTGGAATGCAGTCGTTCGCGCACTCAAGTGCGGCTGCCGGGGCTAGTGCGGAAACATGGTAGCGAGGCTGTGCGATCGGGCCGCGACTGTGATCGTGCGTGTTCGGCAGTTTGAGACGAGTCGTACGCGTTCACGGTGGCGTGAGGAGGCAGCGTCGTGAGGCGACACGACGGACGACGAGGCGAGGCCGTGAGAGGAGGTCCCGCGGGATCGCTGCGTGAGAGGGCGGAACTGACGTTGGTTTATCCCTATAATTACACTAAACTGCCCCACGTGTCTAGGTTTGTGTCGGAAACGAGGGTAATTTGCGCTGGCTGTTTGAGTCGCGATGTGCTTAGCTACGGATTATGCTGCCCGTAGAGCGTACTGGCGTAGATCTCACGTAGGCTGGATTTCGTATACTTTTGTCGACCCAAAAGTTTTGAATCACCAGCGAGTGCTGGGTGTCGGGGAGATCTCCCTCCCTTGTTCAGAGAGTGAACTAGCTGTAATTGGGTTACCAATATTTCAAATTTCAAAACTTTTGAACCTCCCTCTTTCAAATGTATACAGAAGCTTTAACCAGAACATTTTTGCTCTGTCAAATTTCACACCCTCTCGGGCAAACGTTAACGCGACTCGGGTATGTCCCCCCGTGAAATTACCGGAGAAGAGGTGTAATAAGAATCCTGTGAGGTTTGAGACCTGGCTATTCTGGCTTGGTTTCGCTGTCTGCATCTGCTCGGAGGGAAACCTCGTTGAGGGTTTACGTAGCAGGAAGGTCTTGGAGCAGATGAAATTTGACACGGCTTTCTTGGGTGCTGTGGCGTGCATGTTACCCTCGTCACAAGCTCATGGTTCGCGCGATGACGAAGCGTCAACGGTAGGTCGACACGTGCAGCGCGACAACTGTAATTTCGTCAACTCCAAACCTCGTACATCACAATCAGTTACCATATCGTTCCTGCCTCAGTTGCATTTGTCGCGTCAGTTCGCAAGGGACGTCTCAATGCTGGAAACGAGCCTTCGATTGTTGCCTGACAGGCGTGGCGGCGAAACCCATCCACCCTCAGCACTGCCAATCAAGGTGACGACTGAACTCGGTAACAAAATTGGACTTCTGTTATCGTTTCGCTCCTAGCGTTGGGAGTAACGAAAGCTTCTCGCGAACAAAATGTGTTCAGGTTCAGCTCGCGTCCGTATTGATCGAGGTGTACGGCTGAACTTGGTAACTCATACGACGAGATTCAAGATCTCGTCACTCATTATAATGGGATCGACTTTACTGCCTCTTTTGGCGGAATCAGAGTCTGCTTCTTTCCGCACCAAGCGCCTTCGGCTGCATTAGTCATGTCGTTGCTCAGATATTATTACCTCATGGCGCCAGACGCGCCTGTTCCGATCGACGTTTTATCATAAACTCGTCTCCAGCCATAGGTGGGTCAGTGCAGGTTCTAGTGAGTGGCGATCACCCACGAATGTGGTTGCTACCTATCAGGTAGAGCAGGACTATTTCGCCTTCGAATTAGATTCGCCGCCACACTTCATAGCGAATGAAGCCACTTCCGTCTTAGCGCTGTTATGGTGGATTTTGAGTCAGCTCAAATTCACAGTGATGAAGAAGAACTATCATTATTCGCCGCTCAGTCGCCTTCTAAGGTCGCAAGTCTCTTCTTCCTGCCGTATATTGAGCTCCAAATTGACGACCCGAAATATTCGTGTCCGCAGCGCGCTGCTGGCGCCTCCAGTGGGTTATCTCTAAACGACTACTAGTAAGGCGTTTCAGTTAGGGTTCCGAGTGAAAATTTGCCAACCTCGTTCCTCGACCTTCTCTTCCTTGACTCTTCTGCATTTCTCATCCTCTCCCCTTCCTCTCTCTCCCTCCACTCCTCCTCTGTTCCCTCTTCCCCGCTTCCCCTCCCATCCTCTCCTCTTCCCCTCCCTCCTCTCCTCTCCCCTCCCATCCGCCATTCAGACGACGCTTTGGCCGTCCTCGCAGCTTTGAAGTGCCCGTCCATTCGTGTGCTCGGTATCGCCACGTCATTCAGCCACTATGTGACGTGTGAAGCTGCCACACTCAACGCTCAAGGACTGGTGGGTTTACTGTGCTTTCACTTCAAGCATCTGCCATCCTTGGTTGGAAGCTTGTAATGTGTGTGTATATGGAAACTCTGTGGTTGAAGTGTTTGTGACGCTGATTTCTACAGTGGTTGTCATATTGTGTATACCCCGGACACAGACATTATTACAGCTTGATTTGGTCTAGGCAAATACAATTCAACGCTAATTGCTCTTATTCTGTCCGCGGTTTCGTTCCTTGCCTGCATCTCATCTGCAACGCCTACATCCCCCCTATCCCCACTCTTTTCCACCCCTCTTTCCCCTCCCCCCCTTTCTTCTCCTCTTCCTGCCCTCCCATCTCACTTCTTCCCTTTCCCTGTTCCCTCCTCTTCCAGTGCATAGCATCAGGTCTCCAAGATACACCCATTGTTCAAGGCGCCACAGCGTTGCTCTCAGCCGCACCAAATTCAGTAGTATTCCCACAACGATATTAATGCTTTCAGACCAGCAGCAGCAGCAGCAGCAGCAGCAGCAGCAGCAGCAGCAGCAGCAGTACCCCCAGCACTCCTGTTCCAGCGTGCCCCTCGTTTCTGGCCCGGACGGGCTGGCAGGAGTGCAGTGCGGGGCAGGGAAGGGGGCGGAGGAGCAGATGTATGGAGAGGGGGCGGATGGAGAGGGGGCGGAGCGGAGGGCGTGGGAGTGGATGTGTGAGGAGGTGGCGAGGAGGCCAGGGCAAGTCAGCATGGTGCAGCTGGGACCCATGACCAACCTCTGTGAGTGCTTGCACGGGTGCTTCACTCAGTGCCCCTTGTTTCCATGCGACCCATGTCCTCCCATCCATCCCTCCCCTCCCTCCCATCCCTCCCCTCCTCCCCGTCCCTCCCCTCCCTCCCCTCCCTCACCTCCTGCCGTTGTTGTGCTGCTCGTTTCCCAAACCTCCATGTCATTGCTCTCCCAGTGCCCCTCCATAGTGTCCGAGGTCCCTGTCATCTGAATGGCGTCAGGGGGAGCATGGTGGTGGTAGCATGGCATTGGGTGTTCGAAAGTGAGAATATGAGCAGAAATCAATGCTCTGGGGATGAGATGATGAGAGAGGTTAGACGTCACGAGCAATTGCAATAATGCTGCATTTTTTTCTGAAGCTTCTGTACAAGTTTGTCAGGAGAAACGAGTATAGATTGTGCATTCAATGCGTTTCCCATAACCCTGTTCTCTCTCACCCAACCCCCCCTGCTCCACCAACCCTTGTCGCTGTGCTTTCCTCCAGCCAAATCTCCGTGTCTAAAACCAGGCATGGGCAAGGACAAGATGGATGGCACACGGTGGCATTCCTTCCAACCGTGTTAGAGGGAGATGGCACACCTGCTATTACGATTGTAACTGGCATGGCATGGCATGGTTTGCACTGGTTCGTATGCTCGCATGCACCTCCCATGCTCGCGCCCTCCCGTGTTGGTGAGGTTGGGAAGGGGGGAGAGAGGCGGGTGGTGCAAGGAGGTGAGAGGTAGGTGAAGAAGTGGAATCCTGCGCTTATTGAGTTGAGCCGAGTGTCCAGTCGCCCAGTGCCATGTCATCCTCCCACGTGTTCAGGCGCCATTCTATATGCCATGTCATAATTCCGTATGTGATATCTTCATTCCATGTGCCATGCCATCAGTCCATATGCCGTGTCATCATCCCATCTGCTGTGTGATCCTCTCAACTCCCCCAACTCTTTCAACTCTCTGCACTGGCAGCGCCCTTTGGCAATAAAAGGTGAAGGCAAGGCGGGCAGCAGCCTGTGGGGCCTTGCAGCGTGTGAGCTGCTTGTGAGGGCAGTCAGCACGGATGTAGCAGCTGGTGCACCACGGCAGCACGGCAGCATGGCAGCAGGTGCAGGTACAGCAGGCAGTGCTGCCACAGACCTTCCACTTCCCCTCTTGCCAAACAGGGCCCCATGTAGACAGCCTCAGTCGTGTGTCCCTTTTATTCACGCACAAATTACTGAGTCCGATATATAATTAGGAATGCGTTCAAGCATGCCTGCTTGCCAGGCCAGGTGCCTTGCACATCGCGAATAGCAGCAGCCAGAGTTCAAAGTGGAAGTGCTCTGGGCCTACCTACCGTATCAGAGAGGGTGCAGCCAACCGTGAGGATTGCCACACCTGGGAGATGGTGCAGTGGTGGTGGTACACGCACAATGCCAGACCAGGGAGGTGCTGTGGTGGTAGGTAGCTCATGTCACACTAACCGATGTGGATGTGTTGTGTTGGCATGGCAGCAGTGGTTGCAAGCTTTGGAGTTCAAATTTCTTCAACAGCGTAGGACTGCAAGATAAGCAACCTGTGTCAATAGAGTAGGTACCGTAGCTTCCATGTTGACAAATCACATACCGTATAGCCCCGGATATAACCGCAGGCCTATGTTAAGCGCATGCGCTTCTATCTGGAGCAATGCGCTTATGGCCGATCCTCAATTAGAAGCGCACCCCCTGAAAAATCGTTACTTATTATAAGCGCACCCCTGCTGTATAACAAGTATTTTTATTGAAATTTAGCACTTTAAAAACAACCTACATCCAAGCTACACTTCTCTAGCTAACAATTTCAACTAAAACTTCAGTGTCAAATACATTTAACTTGAATACTAGCCTACACACCATTTTCAAGATTAGTCTAGCCTAAGGCCTATTCCTCGTCCGATTCAGGCTTTGTGGAGTTGTTGCCAAAGAACCCGTCTGCTTGCACGTCGTCATCTACCTCTACCTCGTGGGACAGCTGACCTCTCCGGTGCGCCAGCACGAGTCCGTCTTCACTCCCGTCAAGGGCATTGCTGATGCCGCAGGTGAGGAACGCTTTCTTAATCAGGTCGGCGGGCACAGCTTTCCACGCCCGCGAAATCCACTTGAGCACCACCTCCGGAGGTGGTTTCTTGATGTTCCCTGCACCACAGACACGGGGGTGGGAGACACGTGAGTCCACAAGCAGGCAGACAAGCAGACAAAGCGGTCACGGGAGAACACTTTGCGTACCTGCGGGCGTCAGGATGTTCATGCCGTCCTGCTCGAACCAGGTCTGGTACTGCTGCCGAACACTCGCCTTGAAGCTTTTGTTGACCGACACATCGAGCGGCTGCAAGTCTGCCGTGCATCCCGCCGGGATGACCGCCGGCACGATGTTGAGTTCCGCGAATTTCGCCTTGACTTCGGGTGTCAGGTGACCACGATAGGAGTCGAGCACCAGCATGGCGCTCCGGCTCTGCAATCCGAACTTCGGTTTCAGGAACGGCACCACGCCTGAGGCGAGCCACTCGATGACGCCCGAGGCCTCCATCCACCCGTTAGCTTGGCAGCCGATCATGACATTTGCATACAAGCAAGCGTCGGTTAGATTATAAAATTTCTTTTATTTCCATTTCGCATAAGCAGCTTCTTACCGTTCGGGAAGTCACCCTTTGGGAGGGTCTTGCGCTTGAAATACACCCACGGCTTCAACTTCTCGCCCGTCGCCGTGCACGCCAGCATTACAGTGACTCTCTCTTTCTGGTAACCACCGCTGCGGATGGGCACCGACTTCACGCCCTTCTGCTCCACCGTGGTAGTCGCCGGCATCTCCAGCCACAAAGGCGTCTGGTCGGCATTGATGATGTAACGATTGTCGATGTCGTAATCGTGGCGTGCGTCGCGGACAAACTGCCAAAATTCCTTGCACTGCTTCACCACGTCTGCGCACGGGGAGGGAGGGACGGGTAAAAGGGCGGATGAGCACCGCTACAGATAAACATACATAGGCAAGAAAGTACAGAGATACAACATAAAATTTCACGCTAGCATGACAGTGCACGGAAAGGCACTTACGCTGTTGTGTCTTTTGCGCCACCTTTGTTTTCATGCGCACGGTGAGATTCCACCGCTTGCGGAACCGCTCCGTCCAGCGCTGACTCGCCTTCCACATGACGTCCGGGAACAACACCTTCATCACCTCTTTTGACCAGTCTTGCAGCCGGCCGACTGATACTGCCACACCGCGGCGTCGCCAGTCCAGGAGTTGGGCGTACACTTTCATCTCCATGGGTCTGTACCAGGAAGACCTTCCGCGCCCATGAAGCCGACACCGAGCGCTGTGTGCCGACTTGAGCTCCTCCGCTTGGTTTTTCCAATCTGTGAGGCATTTGCGGTGTATGCCGGACTCCCGCGCGACCTCGCTTATCGATGCCGCAAGCTCCAGCCGAACGAGCCACTTCAGTCTCTCTTGGGCGGTGTAGCGCTGCCGTTTGTGTTGAGTCAGCTTGTGCCTGGGAGAGGGGGGGCGGGCATCTCGGTTCTCAGAGGAGGGGTGGGGTCGTTTTTTGTTAATCGGCGGATACGTTGGGATCGGCATCTTCTCGCGTAGTGCGTCGCGCCAACAAGATTCCACACCGTCGTCGTCCGCGTCTGTTTCTTCACGATCTGGGAACACATCCTCCTCGGCGCCTTCTTCACCATCGACTCCACCGTCGCCTCCACCGTCGCCTCCAGTGTCGCCGTCGCATGTGGGTTGTTTATCGCCTGCCACGTCATCTTCGGCGCCCACAGCGGACTCGTCCCACGTGCAGGCTTCTGGATTTCCCCACCGCGGTGCAGTCGGCGGAGCATCGATTCGCTTAGCCTTGGGTGTGTCCGGTTCAGACAGCCACTCGTCGAAAGTGGCTGGCAAATACAGCTGGAGCACGGGCCGTTGGTGAGAATTCGCGTCAGGAACAGGACTCGGAGGATTCGGAGGAGCTGGAGGAGCAGGAGGAGCAGGAGGTGCAGGAGGAGCAGGCGGAGCAGGCGGTGCAGGGGGTGTAGGTGGCACTGGAGGCGCTGGTGGCTCACGGGTATACCACCCGTCCGCGGTTAGTCGCCACGCGCGAGTTGGTTTTTTCTTGAAAAGGAAGTGCGTCCCACTGAATTCCGCCATGGCTTCGCCAGCTAGGCAGGCTAGACTAGAAACTGAATGAAAAAAATGAGGAGGAGGGTGAAGAAATGGGCAAAGACGGGGACCCCTGCGGGCTAGCGGCTCGGGGTCCTCGTCAATGACAGGCAGGAAACCCCCGCCTACCCTCGTAGAGGAGCCTGCGTGGCAGCATATTCTCTGCGCTGGCAGGGAATCTTCCCCACCCTTCGAGAGGGTTCGAAAGAAATGCGGATGCCACGCAGCGCATGCGGCTGTGATTGGGCCGCACGGCAACATCCCGTCACTGCTGTCACTTTCGATGGTTCTAGACAAATTTGTGCGGTGGGAAACCAAACCGCTGCTGTTTTTGCCTGAAAACCATGCACGATCCCACTTGTTGCATGGTCCGGTGGATTCGCCTTATTGCGGACTTCAGTTTAGTATGTTTAAAAGTGAATTTCAATTTTCCCTTATTATAGGCGCATGGGCTTATACAGACACCTCAATTAGAAGCGCACCCCCCCAAAAAACACTGTTTTATTATAAGCGCACCTGCGCTTTTATCCGGGGTAGTACGGTAACATGAGAAACAAAACAATCGCTTACTGCCTGTTAAATATACAAACATAAGATAATACAAATGCTGTTAGATTTTACTGTAGTGTTCCTTTATAAGACTCCCAGCCCTCAAATAATTGTACAATTATTGGAAGGCCAGAATTATTGGAGTCTAGAATTATTGGAGGGTAAGAATGATTGGCGGGTAGAATTATTGGTGTGGCATTATTGGTGTGGATAGGGCCATTCTGAGGGGGTTAGCTGCAGACATGAATACCCTGCTCTGTCATTCCAGTGCATCAATGAATTCCATTGCAAACTTTCTGTTATGTCTTGTTATACAATCAAGGCTTCCGCTACGACGGCACTATGCCTTTCTATCATGGTATCAGAGCTACTCTAGGGGGCATGCTGCCGAAATTTGGTTAGAACTCAATCATCTAAATTGGACAGGTAGATTAGCAAATCTGCACAGCAAGTGGCAACATCTGGTGTGAAGGCATGGCGCGGTTCGACGAGGAAGTTGATGCCGGATACGAGGCGTTTGAAGAAGCAATCTTGGATCAACATGAGCACCTGGAAAGCATGATTGCAAGGGCACCACCGACACTCCAAGCGTCTTTAAGAGCAAGATTCAACATGCCAGCCCAATTTCGAGATCCCAGCAACCCATCCATCCGTGGACAGGCACATGCAAGCACTCCGCGTACTAACCAAACCCACACGTCAAATATGGATGCAGGAATTGAATGTGAAGGTGACGGAAGCGTACCCCAAGGAGGAGAGTCATCCCAAGGGAGGGATGCATCCTTCCAAGGAAAGGGGAGCTCCCACCCCGAACCTCAATCAACCATGCAAAAGGAAGCAACGAGGAGGGATGATGAGTACGGGAGTGGAAGGGATGTGAGGGAACATGGTGATGGGATCGGCATGGGAAGAAACACGAGAGGGCAGATTGGTGAAGGGAGTGGTAGAGGCAGTCATGTGGGCATGGAAGGTGTGGGATTTGAATCCTACACTATTGGTGCTCCCCCACTATGACGACTTGCCACTAACTCCCATCCCTTTGGAGTTCCCATCATGGGCAGATCTCACCTTTATGGCAACGTTGTACTCCCTCGCGCGCCACGACCTCAACCGGAAGCTGTACCTGCAGGAAGCATTAGGCGCATGGGGCATGGGATGCAATCAAGTGGAGTTATGCGACGTGACCAAGTGGAGGTGGTGGAACGTGAAGGCACACAACGCACTGTGCAACTCCCTGCCGCTGACTGAAGCCACGAGCGACGTACCGCGCCTTGAAGACAGGTGGAGAGCCCGGCGGCCGCTTCACCCTGAAGATCCACATGCCACTGACGATGTTCGCCCCAGGAGGGGGAACCGCGTCAACGTAGGTGCCTGTGGACTTCCAGGACGCCATCTCTGCATCCATAGCTGCCTGCCACTGAGAGGAGTAGGGACCCTCTACGGCCTCCGCGTAAGAGCGCGGAGTCGGGATGTCTAGTGCATCCGGGTCTCCCTCAGGGGCAAGTAGTACGGACGCGAGATGAGGTGAAGCAGCAGCCAGACACTGGAACTCCTCCTGCCTGTCCTCAAGGACGTCCGTGCCAAGAGCACACTCACCCCCGACGGACGGAGGACAGACAGACGCAGACTCAGCAACAAGACCGGCAGCGTAGTCTAGACGACAGCTAGCAGCAAAGTCGACGAGCTCAGCAACAAGAGCAGACGCAGCAGTGGACTCAAAAGAGGGGTCAGTGACGACAGTAGCAAGGAGACGTGTGACAGTAGGACTAGCAGCACGAAGAGAGTCGGACTCTGGGTCGGTAAGTGCAGGAAGGGAGGACTCAGGAGGAGAAGGCAAAGGGGCACGCAGAGGAGCAGTGGACGGACGCAAAGACATCCGGTGCGTGCCAGGGACAGGAGGAGGACGCTGACGCGAACCGCGACCACTAGCGCGAGCAGCACGAACAAGCGACGCAGGACGAGACGCAGGCTCACGACGCTCAGCAAGACCTCCAGTGGGACCAGTGTAAGGAGAGGGAGCAGGAAGTGGGGAGGCAGGCTCTAACTGGGACTGTGACTGAACAGGCTGTGGACACGCTGCAGGAGGAGAAAGACCAAGAACCTGCTGTAGGAGTGGAACGAAGTACGGCCGAGGCCGCGCGGCGACTCCAGACACAGCAGGGACAGCACCCTCAGCAGCAGCACCAGCGCCAACAGCACCTCCAGCTCCAGTACCTCCAGCAGCACCAGCAGCACCCGCAGCAGGACCACCGCCAGGAAGGACAGCAGCAGTCTCAGCACCAACACCCGCGGCAGCTCCAGCTCCAGGCGGACCCGAGGGCCCAGCAGCTCCGGGACCAGCGGCACAAGTACCCTCAGCAGCCGAAGGAGCTCCAGCTCCAGCAGTACGTCTCCAGCGGCGAGCAAACCACTCGCGTAGCTCCTGTGGAGAGAGGGGCTCCCGCCGAGGCGAAGCACCCGGAGAACCGCCAGGTCCCGCACCGCCAGACGCCACAAGGGGAGGTCCAGTGGCCGCAGGCTCCGCAGCTCCAGGCTCAGTAGCTCCAGACGCAGCACCCCTTGGCTCAGCACCCCCAGTCACAGCACCCCCAGGCTCAGCACCCCCAGACTCCGCACCCCCAGGCTCAGCACCCCCAGTCGCAGTACCCCCAGGCTCAGCACCCCCAGACTCAGCACCCCCAGGCTCAGCACCCCCAGGCTCAGCACCCACGCGCGTAGCACCCCCAGAGTCAGCACCCCCAGGCTCAGCACCCGCAGCAGGACCAGAGTCACCAGCAACCTCGACCGGCTCGACTGCGTCTACCTGGGACACACCTGAAGGGGCAGGACCCTGAGGGGGAAGGGGGTCTACCGGGGGGGGACCTGGCACAAGGAAGTGCGGTGGCGGGGGGAGGGAAGGAGTGCGGTAGGGGAAGAGGCGGTAGAAGGGGACCGACTCGTCGAACGTGACGTCCTGGGAGGACAGAACACGACGAGAGGAGGGGTGGTAGAACTGCCACCCTGGGGCGTCAGGGGGGAAGCCGAGGAAGACACAGGGAGCAGCACGAGGGGACAGCTTGTCCGCAGACAAGTCGCGGACAAACGCCCGAGATCCCCAGACACGGAACGCAGACGCATCGCCGACCTTCCCCGTCCACAGCAGAGCTGGGGAGGTCTCCGGCCGGGAGACCCTGGGGTGAAGGTTGATCTGATGCGCCGCGTACCGAACCGCAAACGGCCACAGAAAATGGGGGGCAGCCGCATGCATCATGGACGTACGAGCGACGTCCATGACCATGCCAATGCGGCGCTCAGCAATCCCATTTTGCTGTGGAGAGTCCGGAAGCGTAAAGGTCTGGCGGATGCCTCGTGCACGACAGTAGGCTCGCAGAAGGCCAGAGGAGAACTCTCCACCTCGGTCAGAGTGCAGACGCAGAACAGGAAAGTCCGAGCCGAAGCTCCTCCTGAGCTGGAGACGAGCTGCGCGGATCCAGTCGATCAACACCTCAGTGACATCACCCTTGCTGCGCAAGGGGAAGACTGTGGTGTAACGCGAGTAGTCGTCAACCACCAGCAGGAAGTAGCGCTCGTGACCCTGCCCACGGACGCGGGCCGGGCCCCACACGTCCATGTGAAGCGTCTGCAGAGGAGCCTCTGTCGGGGGAAACTGGGAGGAGTGAGGGGCAGCCCGGAGCCGCCCCTCGACACAGGGGACACAGGAAGGTCCGGGTCCCGAAGGAAGGGGAGGGAGAGACCGAGGAAGACCAGAGACAAGGACACGGGAAGCCATGCCCCGAAGACGAGGCAAGGAGGGGTGGCCAAGACGGTGGTGCCACAGGAGAGTCTCCTGAGACAGGCGGCGACACGAGCAGGGGGCAGACTCAGGACCAGACCTGGACGCAGCAGCAAACACCTGACCCGACGCAGCTACCTGGCCAGACGCAGGGACAGGAGGAGACTCAGTGGTCAGGGTGTAGAGACTCGACCCCGGCCGACGCGAAAACGTGGCCAGGTGTCGGCCTGTGCGGGCGTCCGAGCAGTGGGTCACCCGCTGACTCGCAGGAGTAAACTGGTGAACCCCCGCATCCTGCAGGTCAGCACCACTCACCAAGTTCGTCGAGAACGAGGGGAGGTACAGACCAGACAAGGTGCCCGAGGGGGCAGCCGGACACGGGAGGACAGTGGAGAAGTGAGAGAGGACAGGACCCCCAGAGGGGTCAGCCAGGGAGACTGCAACCGGCCGGCCAAGTGGCGTGAGTGTGGTGCGGTCTCGAAAGAAGGAGCGAGAAGCTCCTGAGTCAAGCGTGAAGGTGAGGGAGGCCGAAGCCGACGCAGTACCTGAGAGCGCAGCCTCACCAGTACCTGAGAGTGCAGACGCACTGGCACCTAGAGCAGCAGCCGCAGAAGTACCTGGCGCAGCAGTACCAATGCCCGGGTCGGGCGGGAAACACCGGTAACAGTCACCCTCCTCACTAATAGTCACAGCATACATGGCAGCAAGGATAGCATCAAAGTCAAGATCAAAGATAGCTACGCCAGCCCTAGACAGCTCTCCCCAACGGGGAATCTCACTAGCCTCGGGGAACTGCTGACGCCAAGCGTCCGTCAGGCGGCCAAAGCAGCGCTGGGTGGGGTGGGCACCCCCACACTGCTCACCCGCGCGGTCGCCGGAACGAAGGACGTAGGTGCACGGACCAAAACCCCCACCCCGCTGACGCTGCGTGTACCACTCACGGAGCTGCTGGGGCGGGGGGATGTCCCGCGAACGCTGCTGCTGCTGCTGCTGCTGCTGCTGCTGCTGCTGCTGCTGCTGACGCTGGCCACCACCAGAGCCGCTACGCTGCGGGGCACCACCCCGACCAGCTCCACCCCCTCCGCCACCGCCGCCTCCACCTCCACCACCACCGCTGCCTCCGCTCCCACCGCTGCCTCCACCACCGCCTCCTCCTCCGCTGCTGCCACCGCCACCACCGCCCCCGCCACCACTCCCACCGCCACCCCCACTCCCTCCGCCGCCTCCACCGCCACCTCCACCGCCCCCGCCAGGTCCACCCGCGCCCTTGCCCCCCTTGCCCCTGCCAGGGCGGCGTCTCCCGCTAGGGGCAGACGCCGCGCAGACCGACTCAAGACCAAGCAGGTCGGCAGCAGCAGCAGAGGCAACAGAGGGCAGCAGGGGGGAAGGAGAACACCCCTCAAAGATGGGGGTGCGAGGGTCACCACGAGAGGCTCCTACAGCGACGATGCTCTTCTCCGCCGCCAGGAGGGACTTCTCGAGGAGGTCGACAGTGAGAGTGGTGGGACAGACTGAGAGGAAGTGGTCCCTGACTACGCGAAGGGAGTCAGGGAGGCGTGTGACTATGTAATAGAGAGTGATGTACATGGGGGGGGGGTTCTTGGCGCAGAACTCAGCAGGAAGGGCGGCGCGGTAGCGAGTGTCACTAGTGCGGAGGTGCGTAATGAGGTCAGCGACAGTGGGAAAGGCAGCAAGGTCAGGAAAGAGGTACGGTAGCATGAGGCGGCTCAGGGCAGCAGTGGCAGGGGAAGAGTAGCGCGCAACTACAGCGTCGTACAAGGTCTGAGCACTCTTGTACTGACTAAAGTGCGCGCGCTCAGTGGTAGGCAGGTGGCGACGCACAGCAAGACGTGCAGCAGCATCGCGGGTGGCCCACTGAGAGTGAACAGTGGGGTCAGCATCAGCAGCAGGGGCAGGAGAGGCGCCAGAGGTAAGGTCAAAGAGGGAAAGACCGTCCGTCCTATCGCACTGTAAGAACAGCTGCAGGTCGTCGACCCAGACCTCAAAGTCAATGGCTCGACCCTCAGCGTCAAAAGCGAGGACACTAGGGGTAGCCATGACGACGACAGTGTAGCAGTGCAAGCAGTAGGGGAAGGGCACGCAGTAACAGTGGTGCTGTGCTCACCAGGCAGGGCAGGTCGGGCGGCTCGGTAGTAGGGCGGCCCGGCAGCTGGGCGGCTCGGCGGCTCGGCTGCTGGGCGGCTCGGCTCCCGGGCGGCTCGGCGGCAGGGCGGCTCGGCGGCAGGGCGGCTCGGCGGCTCGGCTCCCGGGCGGCTCGGCGGCAGGGCGGCTCGGCGGCAGGGCGGCTTGGCTCCCGGGCGGCTCGGCTGCAGGGCGGCTCGACGGCTGGGCGGCTCGGCGGCTGGGCGGTCGGCTGCACGGCGGCTCGGCTGGTGGGCGGCCGGGCGGCTCGGCTGCAGCGCGGCTCGGCGGCGGGGCGGCTCGGCTGCTCTGCTGCTGGGCGGCTCGGCTGCGCTGCTGCTGGGCGGCTCGGCCGCTGTAGAGGAGCGGCGGGGCCGCTGCAGAAGGGCGGCGGGGCCGCTGGGTAGGGCGGCGGGGCCGCGAGATAGGGCAGCGGGGCCGCGTGGTAGAGTGGCGGGGCCGCGCGATGGGGCGGCGGGGCCGCGAGGAAGGGCGGCGGGGCCGCGCGATGGGGCGGCGGGGCCGCGAGGAAGGGCGGCGGGGCCGCTAGGTAGGGCGGCAGGGCCGCGCGATGGGGCGGCGGGACCGCGAGGAAGGGCGGCGGGGCCGCTAGGTAGGGCGGCGGGGCCTCACGATGGGGCGGCGAGGCCGCGAGGTAGGGCGGCGGGGCCGCGCAATGGGGCGGCGAGGCCGCGAGTAAGGGCGGCGGGGCCGCTAGGTAGGGCGGCGGGGCCGCGCAATAGGGCGGCGAGGCCGCGAGGTAGGGCGGCGGGGCCGCTAGGTAGGGCGGCGGGGCCGCTAGGAGAGAGGCGGCGGGGCCGCGAAGACGGGCGGCGGGGCCGCTGAGATGAGTGGCGGGGCCGCAGTGAAGGGCCGCTAGGGCGGCTCGACGAAGTGAGGGCCCGGAGCGCGACTCGGGCTGAGCGCGCTTCGGGCAGGAAAAAAAAAAACGATGTGGTGGGCCCTAAGCACAGTTCCCAAGGGGGAACCTGCTCGATACCATGAGAAGATTTGAACAAGAATGGATGGACTATGAATGAAGTGAGTACATATAGGAAACCCTAATTGGGTTGTACCCCCTATGGGATACCCCACTATAGCCTACACAAGAGCATAAGCTATATATATGTTCTGACACCCTCCATCGACGAACATTTTCAAATTATTTTTTAACACCTTGCCAGCGACCAGCACAGGGTGATCCACATGTGTATCCCCGTTATTCGGCCGAGTGCGATCGATTGCATGAATCGGAACCACGACTCGGTGGGGATGATGGTGTTCGGGTGACGGAGCACAGTCAGTAAAGGGCCCGCTAATTACTGACTCTTCCTATTTCCCTGCTCCTTCCTGTCGTCCCCTGTCAGCGGCATTTTCTCCTGGCAGTCTTTCCTGTAGTGACCCACCTTCCCACACCGAAAACACGGACCCTTAGGAGGGCGGTCGGGTGTATGGACGGCGTTGATCGTGGCCCGATGGGTCTGGCCACGAAAGCTTCTCCCATCCCTGGAAGCTGCTCTCGCGTACTGCATCAGCGCATCAGTTGACTCCGCCAGCCGTACTGCTTCGAGAAACGATGTCGGGCGGCCCCTGCGAACCTCAAACTGTATTTCGTATTTAAGGCCGCTGACGTACTTATCCAACCGCTCTGCTTCCGACATGTCGTCGATTTGGTCGGCGAAGCCCATAAATGACGCCGTGTAGTCTTGGACAGAAGCCATCTGCGACCATGCACGCAGCTTCATGCGAGCTTGCTCCGAGGCGGATACGTGCTCGAAGCGATCTCCTAAGGCTGCGCCCCACTCCTTCCACGTGCGTATCTTGGTCACCCCGAAGATTGGTTCTGCCACTTGATTAACCACTGTAGAGGTCCCGTCTGCCGCATGTGTCACACCTGTCGGCGTCCCTGTTTCCAAGGTTCGGCGCCACCATTCAAGCGCTGCACCTCGAAGAAGCGAAACCGCGTAATTAATACGCGTGGCGTCGTCATTAACTCCGGTTGCAGTGAAAAAGACTTCGACCCCGAACAGCCACCCTTTTACCGTAACCGTCTTGTCCGTAGGATTAAACGGGGGCGGGTTGGCGGGCTTTATCTTGATCGTCGTCACTGCAACTTGCGCTGCTGCCGCTCGCTGCCTATCTTCTTCTTCGAAGTCACGTGTGAGCGCATCCAGCGGATTGCTCATCGCTTGACTGTTGCCCTCGCCTTCGTCCACGGGCGACTCCTGACGCGCTTCACCTCGCGTCTGGCGTAGCTCGGCGTTTTCCTCCCGTAACGTTGTCACTTCCGCCATTAATGATTCCATGCCCTGCTTCATTTCTGCCACTTGCGCCATCAGGCGGTTAACAGCCTCCTGATCCATGTGCCTAGCACTACGTCTGGTGGGCAGTCGGGTACCCGTGGCCTCCCGGCAAGTGAAACCACGAACTATCGGAGTCGGGCAGGATTGAATTAACAATCCCTGCAGCCAACCGTCGTGTAGTCACTAAACCAACCACACCCGTGCCACTAAACTATCCTCGAAAAAGCGGGGTGAACTAGGAAAGTAGCTCTGATACCAGGTGTTATGAGTTGTAAAAGAGAGTGCGCAGGTAAACGAATAACGAGGCTGTGACTGAATGAACTGCGAATACAATGAATGCACAGACTAATGTAGGGCTAGCCTAGCTAGGAGGAAACCTCGGACAAGCGAGGTTGGGTGCAGGTTTGGCGATGGAAATGCCGAAGGCGACGCGAGGAGCCTCGGCAGCGTTGAAATCGGCCGAACGTGCGAACTCCGAAAATCGGGTTGTACGCGAAGCAGTCAACCCCGATAAGGAATTCGGGAAAATTCCTTACACTCACCCAGTGCAGCACCTGGACTGGGTGTTATACGGTATCAAAATACAGATTCTACACCCACATAATCAAGAATCGAGCCGATTTGCAATGTTCATTGAATGCATCAATGGGTTCCTTCATGGGTCAAAGATCTTGATGGACCAATCAGAGGCGATGGGCACACGTGGCGCTCTGACCACCAGCACTGAGGAGGGCACTCCTGGTCGCAACCATGCGGGACCCACCTCCTCCTGCATGCAGACAGCAGACACGGGTAGGGAGGGGAATATAAAGAGAGGGAGACATGTGCACGCCCGGAGTGAGTGGAGATCAAGAGGTAGACGATAGAAATGAGTTGGTGAAAATCTGGAGAGGGGACTTTCGTGCAAAGCAACGCAGCCGGACCCCACAACCTGCTCCCAAGAGAGGGAGTGTTTTGAGTCAACTAAAAAAACACTCCGTTTGAGTCGACTCAATCACAACCTGCTCTCATGAGATGAATGGAGAGTTGGGAAGGAGAGGAGAGGGCGTGCGTGAGGAAGAAGAAAGGGGGAATACATCCATCCACCATTACTTCTCCGGCCATGCAGTGTAAACTGTGGAAAGCCAGGCAGCACATTATGGCACATCATACCACAGTACCCTTCACCACTCACCTCCACTCGCACGCCTGTCCCCTCCACCACCGCCTCTCGGCTCCTCGCCAATTTCTCCTGAGGGACCCCAAACACCACCACGCGCTCCACCACACACGGACTCTCAAACCCAAACAGCAGCGCATCACGCCCCTGATTCATAGCAGACAAACACCACTCAACCACTCTCAACCACTCACCTCCACTCGCACACCGGTCCCCTCCACCACAGCCTCTCGGCTCCTCGCCAGCTTCGCCTGAGGCAGCCCAAACACCACCACCCGTTCCACCACACACGGGCTCTCAAACGCCTTCCGCTGCGCTCCCAGCGAATGGGACGCCGCCACGTCATCGGGGTGAGGGAGCGAGCGCAGGACGCCATTGGAGAAAAGGAAGCGGCGGTGGATGAAGGCTCCTTTCTCGTAAGCATAGGACTTGCCATCATCGATGTAGAGCTCTCCCTCGGCTTCCATGCTGCTGTTGAGAGCAACGACCTGACATGGGGAGCAATGCACAGCGAGGCAGTTTGAACAGGAATTGGAGTGGGAAGAGGAAGCGGCGGTGGATGAAGGCCCCCTTCTCGTACGCGTATGACTTGCCATCGTCTATATAGAGCTCGCCCTCTGCTTCCATGCTTCTGTTGAGTGCGATGAACTGACAGGGAGGAGGGGAGTGAGCAGGGGATAGGGTAAGGGGTACGAGTGAGAAGAGGAAGCGGCGGGGGATGAATGCTCCCCTCTCGTAGGCTTATAATTGCCATCGTCTATGCACAGCGCGCCCTTTGCCTCCATGCTGCTGTTCAAAGCGATAGCCTGACAGGGAGGAGGGGAGTGAGCAGGGGTTCAAGTGTAATTGGGGAGCGGCAGTGGATGACAGCTCCCTTCTAGCGAGTGTATGACATGCCATCATCGATGTACAGTTCGCCCTTCGCCTCCATGCTGCTGTTGAGCGCAATGACCTGCCACGGGGAGGACAGGAGTGAGAAGGGGATAGGGGAAAGGGGTTTGGGTGTGATCAAAGAGTGGCGGTGGATGAGAGCTCCTTCCTCGCACGCGTAGGACTTTCCATCGTCGATGTACAGTTCGCCCTTTGCCTCCATGCTGCTGTTGAGCGCAATGACCTGCCATGGGGGAGAGAAGATGTGAGTATTGGAATGTACACTCGTGACAATGGGGTGGGCAGCTCCCTCTCCCCACTCGCGTGCACCTCACCTCACCAGGGCTGCCCCCTCATCCACCACTTTGCATGAACCCTTCATTCGCTGTGCCTGCTATCCCCACGACAGTGTGATGCTCATTCCAGTGGTCTATCCCCTCCTCTCCTCCTCCACCACTCACCAGCGTGAAAGGGTCCTGCACCATCTGCGTGCTGGACCGCCGGGCGCGGTCCTTGCGTGGAACGATGGAGCCGGCACGCTGGAAGACAGGCATCGTTGAGAGAGTCACGGGCACCTCCCTCTCCCCACTCGCGTGCACCTCACCTCACCCCTCACCTCAGCTGCCCTCCTCACCCACAGCACAGCACTGCACGAACTCTCCATTGGCTTGCACCCTTGCCATCCTCACCAAAGGGTGTGACATTCCTTCCTGTGCCATTTCAATGCTCACCAGCGTGAAAGGGTCCTGCTCCATCTGCGTGCTGGACCGCCGCGCACGGTCCTTGCGGGGAACGATGGAGCCGGCACGCTGGAAGACAGGCATCGTTTCAAGGGAAACGGGAAGCTCCCTCTCTCCACTCGCGTGCGGCTGCCCGGTCTTCAAATCGTACCAGAACTCGCTGCCCGGAAACAAAACTTTCACTGACGTGGCACCCTGAAGTGGGACAAATGGGGTGAATTGGGAGAAGGAGGGGATGCAAGGGGAAGGAGAAGGGGGGGGGAAGGGGAAGGAGGGGAGGATAAGGGAAGGAAGGGAAGAAGGAGCAGAAGCAGAGAAGCGTGAGAGAAGAGGGAAAAGGGGGGAGGCGATTGGAAAGAGGGAATTAAAAAGCTAAGGAGGAGAGGGAACGAAATCTAACGAAAATCTATACCCCCATGAAGAAAGAGCAAGTACACCTAGTTCGTCCTCATCTCAAAAACGACTCCTATTTTGTCCCAGGGGGAGAGAACAGCGGCGGCAAAAGCGGCTGGGAGGTGCATGGGGGGACATGCCCCAAACAGAATCTTTACTTACCTCCACAGTAACCGGGTGCACAAGCACAGATGGGCCGAGAAGAAATCAGTCCTGGTGGGTGAAGAGGCGCCGCGGAGACACCAATAAACTCTAGCCACTCAAGTACGAGTACGTAACAAGCTCACCTCAGTGGTAACCGGGTGCACGAGCACAGATGGCCCCAGAAGAAACGAGTCCTGGTGGGCGAAGAGGCTCGGGTCAGATGGGAATTCGAACCACAGCGGGCGCATGGGAGGCGTGCCGGCTGTGAAGGCGGTGCGGAACTGCGTGTAGAGGTAGGGGAGAAGGGCGTAGCGCGTGCGCACTGCTTCCCGGATGTGCGAGGTGTATGGCTCGCTGTATGGGGCAAAGGAAGGGGTAGGGGCGCATGGGGGGCATGCGGTGAAGGCGGTGCGGAACTGCGTGTACAGGTAGGGGAGGAGAGCATAGCGCGTGCGCACTGCTTCCCGGATGTGCGAAGTGTAGGGCTCGCTGTATGGGTTGGGGGTGGGTGTGGGAGGGGAGAAGGAATAAAAGGGTGTCAGGAAAGGGCAGGAGGGCGTAGCGCGTGCGCACTGCCTTCCTGATGTGCGAGGTGTAGGGCTCACTGCAAGACGGGGGATGGGGATGGGGGAGAGCAGGTGGTTATTAGGGAGTAGAGGTAGGGCAGCAGTGCGTAGCAGCGCTGTAGCACCAACCCACGCGCTGTGCAGGGCACAGCAGCGCGTGCGCACGGCCTCCCAAATGTGCGAGGTGTATGGCTCGCTGTATCAGCGGAAAGGACGTGGAAGCAGGGAGGAGGGGAGGGGGTGGGTTATTTGGGTGTAGAGGTAGGTAGGGCAGGAGGGAGAAGAGAGTGCACAGGGGGAATATTAGTAAAACTATACGGAAGGTACAGGGAGATTTTTATAATAGTGCCAAGCGTATGGGAGAACAGATTCAAATGCTCACTCTTGGTTTCTGTTCACCAGAACTCTCAAACAAATCTTTCATAGCCCACCTGCTTTGGTTTCTTTTTGCAAGAAACAATAAACCTGACGAATAAATCATATCCAAAAGACTTTCGTACCCGAAGAGCCAGGGCTCGCGGCGCTTGGTGTCGAGGTGGGCGTGGGCGCGGAAGAAGGGATAGAATACCCCCATCTGGTACCACCGCAGCAGCAGCTCCGCACTCGGATTGCCAAAGAAGCCCCCGACGTCCGCTCCTGGGACAGGGTGGGAGGGCGAGATGGAGGGTGGGATGGAGGGAGACAGCGCATGCATGTTAATGAGGTACTTTTTACTAGAAATTACCGACGAGCCTTCCTGTGTCTGCTCCTGTTGAACAGCGTAACAGCATTTAAGAAGGAGCATCGGGGAAGGCTGAGCAGCATGTGAGTGGAGGTTCTCAGGTGGCTCCAGTCGGCCCTCTATATTGAAGAACCTTGTAGCAAATCGGTGGACCAGAACAGACTATCACACCTGAGAACCGCACTGCACACCTGAGAAGCCCATGCCAGGGAGCCCAAGGCTGAGCAGCATGGGAATTGGCACCCGCAGGTGGTTCCAGTCAGCCGTGTTGTCCCCCGTCCAGATGGGCCTTGCCTCCTAATAACCCCTGTTCCATACCCGAGAACCGCACTGCACACCAGACAACCGCTGTGCATACCTGAGAAACCCATGCCAGCCAATCCCAGGCTGAGCAGCATGGGGATGGACACCCTGAGGTGGTTCCAATCAGCCGTGTTGTCACCCGTCCAGATGGGCCCCACCTGCTGCGATCCCGCGAAGATGGCCCTGGAGAGCACGAACGGACGGTCCAGATTGCCCGGCCCGTTGCGGATCTTGAGCCCCTGCGCGGTGGCGAGGTGGTAGTAGTAGCCATAGGCGTTGTGCACGTCGCGGTGCTCCACGCCCCCAAAATGCAAGTTGTCCTTGGGCATCGTCACCTAAGGGGTGGGGACGGGGGGGAAGGTGGGGAAGGGGGAGGGAGGGGGGGACGGGGGGCACATAAATCATCTCAGCTGTAGGCGTTGTGCACGTCCCGGTGCTCCACGCCTCCAAAATGTAGGTTGTCCTTGGGCATCGTCACCTGAGGGGGAACGGGGAACGGGGAACGGGAAACGGAAGGGAAGGGGGGATCTTGAGCCCCTGGGCTGAGAGGTGGCGAGGTGGTAGTAGTATCCATAGGCGTTGTGCACGTCGCGGTGCTCCACTCCCCCGTAGTGTAGGTTGTCCTTTGGCATCGTCACCTGGGGGAAGGGGCCAAAGGGGGAGAGGGGAAAGGGAAGGGTGAGGGAGGAGGATGGGCGCCTATGTTATCGACTCAGCCGTAGGTGTTGTGCACGTCGCGGTGCTCCACATCCCCATAGTCCAGATTGTCCTTGGGCGTGGTCACCTGGTGAGGGGGTGAGGGGAGAGACTTTTGAGAATTCTCAAAAGTCGCGGTGCTCCACATCCCCATAGTGCAGATTGTCCTTGGGCGTGGTCACCTGGTGAGGGGGTGAGGGGAGAGGAAGGAGGGGAAAGGGAAGGGACGGGGGGGGGGGGGCAGCAGAAATCGTCTCACGCTCAGCTGTAGGCGTTGTGCGCATTGCGATGCTCCACTCCACACACCCCCTGGTGCAGATATTCTTTCGGCATGGTCGGTCACCTAGTGGGAGGAAAGGAAAGTGGGGGAGATAAGGAACGGGAGGGAGAGGCATGGATATCGTCTCAGCCGTGGGCGTTGTGGGCGTTGTGGGCGTTGTGGGCGTTGTGGGCGTTGCGCACATCGCGGTGCTCCACAACTCGCACCGCGGTGCACAATCTGCCCCCTCTAGGTGTTTTTAAGAATTCTCAAAAACTCCCACCGCGGTGGGCAATCTGCCCCCTCGAGTGCAGATTGTCCTTGGGCATGGTCACCTGGAGGGAGGGAGAACACGGGCTGTTCAAGTCAACTCAAGTCAGCTCAAGTCAACCAGAATCAACCCACCCATGCCTGTTCCGCTTCTCACCTCAGGCCCGTTGAACACAGACGGCTTGTTCATTTCATGTCATTCCAGATGTACAGGTTCGGAGTAGACACCCCACAGCTAGGAGTCAACTCAAGTCAACTGCAGTCAACCCACCCATGCCTTTCCCTTAATCACCTCAGGCCCGTTGAACACGGACGGCTCGTTCATGTCATTCCAGATGTACAGGTTCGGGGTGGACCCGCTATAGCTGGAATACGCAAACTTGCCGGCCCACCAATCACGGATCTCGGGACTGAGCACGTCCAGGTAGCTGCTGCTGCCCGGCCAGCACCACCCGTCGTAGTCCTTGCCGCCCGACTCCTTCACGTAGTACCCCTTATTAGTCGCCTCCTTATGCAGCGAGTACCCGTCGTCGCGCTTCACGTGCGGGTCCACGATGGTGACCATCCTGCGCCCCTTGGCGGCAAATTTCTGCTGCATTTCAGCCGGGTGGGGGAAGTGCGTCGAGTCCCACGTCATGTACCTGAAGGGAAGGCAGGGATGGGGTGCACAGCATAAGCACATGAGAATCAAAACCACAGGCACCAGGCTGGCTTCACGTGCGGGTCCACGATGGTGACCATCCTGCGCCCCTTGGCGGCAAATTTCTGCTGCATTTCAACCGGGTGAGGGAAATGGGTTGAGTCCCACGTCATGTACCTACAGGGGAGGGCAGTGCATGGGGAGTGTATGGCGTACAATGGGAAGAGAGAAGCGCGTGTAAATTGAAACCTCTGGCACCCGGCTGGCTTCACGTGCGGGACGACGATGGTGACCATCTTGCACCCCTTGGCCGCGAACTTCTGCTGCATTTCGGCTGGATGGGGGAAGTGCGTGGAGTCCCACGTCATGTACCTGGCAGGCATGGGGGGTGTGTGACAAACCAAGCGAGAGAGAGGCACGTGGTGTGGGATTCAAGACACACGAGCATCACACCTCCCATTAGGATCACACCCCTAGGCACCTAGCTTCGTGTGCAGGTCCAATTATGGTGACCATCTTTCGCCCCTTGTCCACGAATCTGATCTGCATACTATGCCATGCTCTCGCCCCGCACACCTTACCAAAGCATTCCTTGCGTTGTTCCTCCCCGCCCCCTCAACCCACCCACCTCTTGCCATCCGTGTGTGCAATGTCAAGCCACAGCACGTCATAGGGAATGCCATGCTCATCAAACCACACAAGCAACCTCATGCCATTGTGCCGCCAACTGCCACTGTGCAACCTCATCTCCCCCCTCCCTCACCTCTTGCCATCGGTGTGTTCAATGTCAAGCCACAGCACGTCATAGGGGATGTCATGCTCATCGAAGCACACATGCCCTTGTGCCGCGAACCGCCATTGTGCAACCTTCTGTCCCTTCACCCACCTCTTCCCATCGGTGTGCTCGATGTCAAGCCACAGCACGTCATAAGGGATGTCATGCTCATCAAAGCCAGCGTCCACAGCCAGAGCAAGCGAGGGAGAGACGCACACACACACCTCACAGCGTGTCCCACCCGCACTCTCACCTCTTCCCATCCGTGTGCTCAATGTCAAGCCACAGCACGTCGTAGGGAATGTCATGCTCATCGAACCCAGCGTCCACAGCCAGAGCGTCCGCCTCGTCCTTGTAGTTCCACCGGCACTGCTGGTACGCCACCGCGAACAGCTGCGGCATGGCCGTGGTTCCTGTGACTGCCGTGTACTGCCGAACCACGCCGGCCGGGGACGGGCCCAGGAAGAAGAAGAGGTCGACGATGCCGCTCTCTGCTATCCAGTGGGTCGTCACCTGGGCGGCAGAAAAGCGGGAAGGGAGCAATTTGAGTTGACTCAAAATGAATAGGTGACTTTGGGGTTGACTAAAACACGGTGGCGTGGGGAGAAAAGCATCAGTGGCATTGTGGCGTGAGACCAGTGCTGCTGAATGCCACTCTCTGCTACCCTGTGCGTGCTCATACGGAAACGGACGACAGACGACCGGGTCGGGTGGATGAGATGAGCCAACCAACAAACAAACGCACACTAAAAAAAACTACTACCACCACACCTCACCTCTGGAACAGACACGTCCTCAGGCCTCGTTAGCACATCGATCCACATCTCAGCAGCATTCAGCCAGAACACGCCGGCCGTGCGTGCAGCACTATGAGCGAGCATCATGGGGATGGAGCCGTAGAGGCCGAAGGGCGACTCATGCAGGTACTCAAACACGTCCAGATTGTACAGCCGGTACGGCTCGCTGTGCACGCCGGGGCCCTTGGTGGGACGGAGGGATAGGCTGTCATGTCCAATGGGAAGGGAGAGCAGGGAGGGCATGGTCAAGAGGAGAGACTCAGTAGAGCCCGAAGGGCGACTCATGCAGGTACTCAAACACGTCCAGGTTGTACAGGCGATACGGCTCGCTGTGCACGCCGGGGCCCTTGGTGGGACGCAGAGAGAGGCTGTCAGGCAGGAGAAAACAATGGGGTAGGGGGAAGGGGAGGCGGGCGGGGGAAGGGGGGGGGGAATGGGAGGGGTTGCACAAGTGGAGACTCAGTAGAGCCTGAAAGTCGACTCATGCAGGTACTCAAACACGTCCAGGTTGTACAGCCGGTACGGCTCGCTGTGCACGCCGGGGCCCCTGGTGGGGCGCAGGGACAGGCTGGTGATAGTGGAGAGGGGAGAGAACAGGGAAGATGAAAAGGGAGAAGGGGAAAGGGAGGGGGCGAGGAAAAGGGAGGAAACGGGTGAGAGTAGGAAGCCGAGAGCTGAGAGCGACTGCTGGCAGAGGCAAGCACTGCTGCTGGCCAAGACAAGCAGCGCAACAATCTTCGCATGGTAGGCATCTGAAAGCGCCAACGCCAAAGGCGGACGGCTGGAGATGGTTGGTTCTACCAACCACCACATGGTCCTGGTAACGCGTTCCCGGGTGACGTAGATGTCATGCGCGCCATTCGAGGTGTCGTAACATGTATTCAGCTCTTGAATTATGCTTTAGGATTGTCAAAATTACCTGGTGGCGCGTTCCGTGATGCCATAGACGTGCTGCGCGCCGTGGAAGGAAGGACACGCCAGCTATACCAGAGTCACCCTGGAACGCGCCAGCTATGCCGTTGATCATTCTGAAGTACCTGGTGGTGCGTACCTGGTGGCGCGTTCGGGGATGCCATAGACGTGCTGCGCGCCGTGGAAGGTGAAGTCGAAGCTGATGGCCTCGGGGCCGCGCGGCTTGGAGTCGAAGTGCCCCTTGAACGTCTCCTCCCACGACTCGTCCTCCCCGTCATGCAACATCATCTCCCCCTCATGCTCCTCCCCCTCCCCCTCCCCCTCCGCCTCCGCCGCCTCTCCGCCGTCGCTCTTCGCGTCCCCCTCCCCCTCCACTGGCTGCTCGAGAACGTTCTCCCCGCCTTCCGCCGCCGCACCGCCGTCCGCGTGCGCGGAGTCCGTCTTGTTGCGCCGGTGCTCGAACTCGAACAGCCCCTTGCCGTTGAACGACATGAGCAGATCCTCACCGCGGTACACGTGTACGGCGAACGGATCTTTCGCCACCACTGCGCGCCGACCCTCGCCGAACGACAGGTGGATAGGCGCCGCGTCACCCTCCGCCGCCGTTCCGGAAATCACGGAGAGCGGCACGGCGTTCGATTCGAGCCCTGGCTCGAGGACGTCGGGGACCTCGAAGCGATTCTGCGACGAATCTTCGTTGATCTTCATTCGAAGGGTCGAATCCGCATATGCCGTCATTTCCAAAAGTAGCTCCACCTTTCGTTTTCCGGAAGCCTTGTTGCGAATAATTCCGATGAATTTCCCGCCGGAATTGATTTCGCCGAATCGCAGAGCCAAAGTGGAAGTGCCTGGTTCGCGGTTGCGGTTCCGCTTGCAAAAATGCGCCTTGTCGCACGTCTTAAACTCGTGCGCCTTGAATCCCGCCGCGAATTGCGGCTGCGCGCCGAGCAGCAGAAGCGCCGTTAACGCTAACGCAAACGTCATGACGAGGGCGGAACGTGCTCCCACCCGCGACGCGCTCCCCACGCCGCTAGCCGCCATCATGACAACCCTGAACGGGAAACCGAATCCGTCGCCGTAAGCGGCAATTCCGGTGTCAAGGGCTACTGGTCAGCGGACGAGGCCGAGAAAAGTCTTGCCTGTAACCTGAGTGATGCTGGCGAATGCGCCACAACAGAAGCGAGGTGCGATCTGTATCTCCTCTCTGTCAGCGAGACACGGACGGATCTACCTGCACTTGCTGGTGAGGGCAGACGGAAAGCCGTGCTGTTGCGAGGCGAGCAGAAAGCAAGGAAATCTCGAACTCTCCATCCGCCACTCGATCATCTCGATAACTGACAGCTGTGGAGGCAATACACTTGACGCCACAAATCGGGCTACAAATACTTTGCAACACAGCTTGCATTATAGATGGATTTCTGGTACTACTGAATGTTATATTGAGGAGCTACGATAGTGTAAGTGAGGAAGGGCTTGGACTGATTGAAGGACCAGTAGTATGTACCAGCAGCTGGTCCTGGAGCCGGTCATCAAGGAGTTTACATACCTGCTTTTTTTGAGCTATGCGGATGATACATGCATGTTGGGGCCAGCGGCTAGAGTTCTAGGGGCGTTTGGCGTGTTACGGGAACGGCTGGGGGGGGTTGGGTTTGGAGGTGCAGGCCAACAGGTGTCCATTCTGGGTACGTGACGCCTCCAACGCGGTAATGGAGTTGCCTTTGGATATGCAGCGGGCGGAGGAATGACTCACTGTGGTGGGGCAGCAGGATAGGACGTTACAGGGTGCCCCGTTGCACCACGGGACTGCTACCACCCCGGGAGTGATCTCGCGGTGCAACGTTGGCGAGATCACTCCCGGGGTAGGACGCCACTGTCTACCCCGGGAGTGATCTCGCGGCTTGCCAACGTTACAGCAGAGTGATCTGCCAACGTTGCACTGCGCGCGGTCTGCCAGCACTGCAGTCGCAGGTGACTATCTGCAGTCGCAGGTAACTTTCTGCGGTCGCAGGTTGTCTATCTGCGCAGATGTGCGCACCTACCAAGTAGGTGCAGGTTGGCGGTTCCACCGTCAGGCACATTGCGCAGGTGCCAGGTAGAAAACGTGTCGTCGGTTTCTTCAGGTGCGCACCGTCGAGCACGTTCTGCCGTTCCGCAGGTAGAACTTCGCCAAAATCTCCTGGGGGAAAGTTCGCACGCCTCCGCAGAGTTTCGCAGAACTCTGCAACTTCGGTCGAAGGACTCGCCATCGCTCGGTCGAACAGAGTTCGCCGAGCAGAGCTCCTCGACCAGAACTCTTCGACCAGAGTTCCTCGACCCGAACTCTTCGACAAGAATTCCTCTCAAACTCCCCGACCAGAGTTCCTCGACGGAAGTTCGTCGCGCAGAGATCGTCAACCAGAGCTCGTCGCGCAGAGCTCGTCGACCAGATTCCGTCGAGCAGAACCTGCTCGACTGCAACTTCCGTCAAACTGCAGAAGACCACTTCTTCTACCCATCCGTCGAGAACTTCCCGTAGACGGCGAGATCGGCTGCGCCCAAGCGAGGGCGGGGCCTTTCTCTTCGACACTCCCCTGCCCAGCTCACGCTTGGGCACCCACACACAAGGTCCACCCAGAACCCAGAGGGATAGAGTACAAGGAGAAAATTCCTTCTACGTGCACCCAACGCATAGCACGTAGATCACCGCACCAACCGTGCAGAAGGGTACGGCACCTACTGCTGCACCTCGTCATCCCCGTCGCCCACGTCGGCCAGACGCACTTGGCCGATTGCGACGGAGCACCGGTTGAATCCCGGAAAATGCAGCACCTTCGTCAGAAAATCCGCCGGCTGCTCGGTGGTCGGGATGTACTGCAGAGCAATCTTCTCGCGCTTCACCATCTGCTGCAGCCATGCGTAGCGTCGCTCCATGTGCTTGAGGTTGCCCTTGAGCCCCAAGCCCTCTGCGACAGTGATCGCCGACTGGTTGTCCACGTGCAGAACAGTCGGCTTCCTTGGGTCGAGCAGACGGAATTCTGCAAGGAGGAAGCGCAGACGGCGAGCCTCCTTGCCGGCTTCGGTAGCTGCGACGTACTCTGATTCGGTCGAGGAAAGCATCGCGCACTTGATGCGCTGGCTCGCCCAAGAGACTGCGGCTCCTCCGAATACGAAAACGTAGCCGCCCGTGCTCGTCCGATTCTGCTTGTCGCCAGCATCGTCGGCATCTGCATAGCCGACCAGACACAGCGACTCTGGTCCGCCGCCGAACTCCAGAGCGGCGTCACGAGTTTCAGCGAGGTAGTGCAGACAGCGATCGACCTCACGCCAGTGGTTGTCGCTCCGCACTGTCAGGCCGGATCCGAGCTTGCTGCAAGCGAGGGCAATGTCTGGCCTCATCGTGGTGGCCGCGAACTGCAGCGAGCCCACCTTCTGCCGATACTCTGCTTCCTCGCGCGACCGAAACTCCTCATCGTCGAACACCAGCTCTGCGTAGGCGTCGACGGAGATCGGCGTCTTCGGCACTCGCCCGGTCTGCTCCTCGTCGATGAAACGCCGGCGCAGCTTGTCGACGTAGACTTGCTGATGAAGCCACAGCTTCCGCGCAGGACGGTCGCGCACGATTTCCAGCCCGAGATACTTCTCGACCGGGCTGATTTCGCGCAGTTCGAAGGCGGCCTCCAGCAGCTCCTTCAACTCCTTCAGCATCGCAGTGCTGCTGCTTCCAGCAAGTAGGTCGTCGACGTAGACGAGCACCCAGCATGCCACTCCGTCGTCGCCGACCTTGAAGTAGAGCGCTTCGTCTACCTGGCTCTTGCCCCAACCAGCGCCGATCAGCACCGCGTCGAGCGCCGAGTACCACAGCAGCGGACTCTGCTTCAGTCCGTACAAGCTCTTCAGCAGCTTGCAGACGCGACCAGTGCCGTCGTTGAAGTAGTCGGGCTGGTACATGTAGAGGACGCGATTGCTCTGCAGGAACGCGTTTTTCATGTCCAACTGCATCAGGTGCAGGTCGAGAACTGCTACGATGCTGAGGAAGATCCGCGGAGTTACGTAGCTCCCAACCGGCGCGTACGTCTCGTCGTAATCTGCGCCGTAGACCTGCGTGAAACCTTTCACCACCAGACGCGCCTTATCGCGAGCGACCGTATCGTCGACGTGATACTTCGTTGTGAGCACCCAGCGGTTCTTCATCACGTTGACACCGCGCGCACGCTCGACCAGCTCCCACGTTCCGTTGGAGATGAGACTCTTGATCTCCTCATCCATGGCCGCTTTCACCGCCTTGCCTTTCCAGCTCGCCAGTGCCTCCTTCACGGTCATGTTGGCGATGTCCCAGCGATGCTCTGGATCGGCGTGCATGTCAGGGTCGAGCTCGAGCAGATCGACGTCGTCATCTGCATCGTCGAGCAGAGTGCTGGAGGCCGTCGGCGGCAGACAAGCGTGGTAGCTCAGCTTCTCTGGCGGCTTGCCGATGTTGGGGCGTGTAGAACGGCGCAGTGTCGCCTTTCCGACCGCGACCTCTACCACGTCGTCATCTTCGGACTGCTCCCCTTCTCCGCCACCGGCCGCACCGACGACTTCCACCACGTCGTCGCTCGACGAGTCGTCGTCGAACTGCTCCCCTGTCGGCAGCTCCTCTACCGACGGCTCCCCGGAAGTTGGCGCCTCTGCCAGTGGCTTCTCTGCAGTCTGCTTCGGCACCTCTGCGAGCAGCTTCTCTGCAAGTGGCACCTCTGCCGACGGCTTCGCTGAAGTCGGCTTCGACGCCGACAGCTCCCCTGTCATCTGCAGCTTCCCGTCGCTGACCTTCTCGGCGTCACGTCGGCCACTGGCGATGCAATCGGTCGGCGCCGCAGGCGATGCACCAAGTCTCCCCTCATCGCCGGCGGCCGACGAGGGCACAACAGGAGGAGGGACTTCCTCTACGTCCTCATCATCATGCTCGTCGACGACGGCGAGCAGAGGCATGGTCGAGGAGGAAGCCGGCGGCGGAGCAGACGGCGTCCTCTTCGACGCCGGCCCGTACTCGGCCTTCCACTTCTCCATCGACATGTGCTCGTAGAAGATTGCTTCGACCGTCGTGACCATTTTGTTGTCCGTCAAGTCGAGCACCTCCCAGCCCTTGCTCTCTGGCGACACTCCGAGGTGAAGACCCCAACAAGCCTTCGGCGCCAGCTTCCCGACGCGCTGCTGCTCGGGGACCATGAACTGCACCATGCAGCCCCACATGCGCGCCAGCATCAGATCCGGCTTCGTTCCGAACAGCAGCTCGTGCGGCGTCGTCCCCTTCGGCAGAGAAGCACGTTCGAGGCAGTTGCGCACCCAGACGGCTTGTCGCAGAGCGAGGTGCCACCAATGATGCTTCACGCCCATGTGCAGAAGCATCGTACGCACGGCCTCGACCACCGTGCGCATCTCCCGCTCGGCCATCCCATTCTGCTGCGGAGTGTAGGGGCACGTCAGATTGTGGAGGATTTCCTTGTCCTCGACGAGGTCGGTGAAGGCGACCGAGGAACTCCCCTCCACGGTCCGAACGCAACTTCTTCACCGTCTTGGACGTCTGCCGCTCTACCTCCTTCAACCACCTGTCGAAGACGGCCAGCACGTCACTCTTCTTCGCGATCGGCCTCACCCACACGTAGCGAGTCTTCCTATCTTTCAGCAAAAGAAAGTAGAGGCTGCCATCGTTGGCGGCCACCCGAAACGGTCCGCAGAGGTCGATGTGCACCACCTCGAGCGCGTTCTTGGCGTCTGATCCTTGGTCGGGGAAGGTGTGACGTGCAAGTTTACCGCCGACGCAGGAGGTACACGGCACATCTTCTGCGGTCGACTTCTTGATGTCCAGACCGGCAGCGACCTCATTCTTCGCCGAGCTCTTGATCGTGTCGACGCCGACGTGCGCAAGCCGCGCGTGCAACATGTCCGGGGTCAACTTTGTTGCAGATGCGATCGTCCGCAGAGCCACAACCTCCGTCGAAGTCGGCGTAGACTTCGTCGAGCAGGGGCGCAGGTCGGTGCAGAGAATTCTGCCGGAGTAGCGCGCTCGACCAAGGACATCGCCGGCAGAAGACACCAGCAGCATCTCTCCGCCGTCGTCCTGCAGCGTCACGCCGTTCTCCTTGAGTTGGCCAGCAGAGAGCAAGTTCGCGTGCACACCCGGAACGTAGAGTACGTCAGGGACGAGGACCTGCTTCCCGGCCTCCCCTTGCAGAGCAACGGTTCCTCTGCCTTCGACGCTCTGAAGTGCCCCATTGAAGCCGCGGACGTGACGAACGTCGCCGCTCGGCTGCATGTCGACGAAGGCCTCCTTCGTCCCCATCAAATGGTGGGAGCAGCCGCTGTCGAGCAGCACAACGGTCGGATTGGCCTGCACAGCAGCAGCAACCGCCTTGAAGTCTTCGCCAGCCTCCAGCGCCAGCGAGATCGTCGGCTCTACCACGTTGACCATCGAGCACGAAGCCTCCTCGCCACGAGCATTGCCGCCAGAGGAGTCCGCAGACGTCTTCGACGGCTGCTTCTCCTTGCGCGGCTGGTTGTCCCGACGACGACGGCCACCATCTCCCTTTCTGCGGTTGGTGTCCCGGTCGTCGTCAGACTCATCTCAGTCGGGGTTGTCGTACGAGAGGTGGTCAGGAGCATCGCAGATGTAGCAGCGGCGTCCTTCTCGACGCGAGCCACTGCTGCCGCGATCTCCACCTTTCGCCCACTTTCCGCGGTCGGCGCCCTCCGTCGATTTCGCGTTCGATGACTTCCCACCACCGCCTCCGGCAGACTTCCCACGCTGCCCCTGTTGGCGTCCCTGCTTCGCCGGGGCGACGTAGTTGACCTGCGGAAGCAGTTCTGCAGGACGCTCAGACTCCTGCATGAACTCGTCCTGGATGATGTGGCTCGAAAGCGAGTCCTCGTTCAGAGTCTCGCGCGTGCCGGGAATCGTCAGCATCCGGCGCATCAGATTGTAGCCCGAGGGGAGGCCGCTAATGACATGGGTGACGTACGACGCCACCGAGTAATCGACGCCGGCCATCCGCAGATCGGCCAAAATCCGCCGCGCGCGATTGCAGTACTCGGTCGCCGATTCCTGCTCCCCCATCCGAATTTTGGTCAACTTCTTCTCCAGCTGGCTGATGTAGAGGTCGTCGGTCGCTTTGTAGGTGCGCATGATGTACTGCCAAGCTTGGTAGCCAGCATCCACCCGAAGTCTGCACGACTTCAATGTGACCTGCACCAGAGGCGAGCAACACCTCGAAATGACCATAAATGTCAGAAGATGAGCAGCGCGAAACTCCGACCAGAGCTCCACTTCCTCCTCGTCCGGCACCAGAACAGTTCCGTCGACGAACTTTTTCAATCCAGCGATCTCCAGCTGGGGTTCAATGAATTCAATCCACGTGATCAAGTCGTGGCGACCCTCCAGCAACTTCGGCACAACGATCTATTCGTACGCCGGCGCGATGCCTCCCTCTCGACCAGCCGACGCATGAGTCGTCGAAGTCCGCCCGACTCCACTCCGCAGAGGAGATGGGCGTCGACCACCGATGTTGCCGTTCGAGCTGCCTCCAGTCGCAGACGATCGCAGCACTTGCGCCTGCACTCCGCCAACGCCGACGTCGGCGGGCCAAATCACTTCGCGAACCCTCGTGCTTCCACCGCCGACAACATTTCCGCCATCGCCTTCGTTGTGCACGGGTCGGGGAGAGGCGGACGCGCCGTCCGCTTCTGCACGGGGAGGGGGATGCTCACGCGCCCACTGCGCACGAGTTCCAAGGAGCATAATCTCCAAGTCCGCCTCGCCGTACCCGCCAGCCTCGTGGCGTGCCCGAACACCAGCCTCTCTCGCCTGCAGTTCTACACCTGCTTCGACCACGGGGTCGACCATAGCGACTAAGACGGCTGCCGGCCTAACAACAACTTAGGTAATGGACGCAGAAGTCAGCTATCTGAAGGTTCTAACGCGGGGCCGTCCACGCTCACCGCACCATGCGGAGAGTCACTACACAACGGGAGTGGACTACGGTGGAGGGCACGGAGTTGTGCGGGTGATCGTAGCGTTGTTCTAACGTTCTTACTGCTTGCTGTGTTCACACAGAAGTTTGGCAAGAATTCCACTAAGGAATTGAAAAGAACAACTTGCAATGAAAAGTTGGAAGTACAAAATGAGGCATGCAGAACAAAAGGACTAGAAGGGCATTCAACTCCTAGCAAGGGCGAATTCTGCCAGCGCAACAAAAGAGCGGCTTGCCAACGTTACAGCAGAGTGATCTGCCAACATTGCACTGCGCGCGGTCTGCCAGCACTGCAGTCGCAGGTGACTATCTGCAGTCGCAGGTAACTTTCTGCGGTCGCAGGTTGTCTATCTGCGCAGATGTGCGCACCTACCAAGTAGGTGCAGATTGGCGGTTCCACCGTCAGGCACATTGCGCAGGTGCCAGGTAGAAAACGTGTCGTCGGTTTCTTCAGGTGCGCACCGTCGAGCACGTTCTGCCGTTCCGCGGGTAGAACTTCGCCAAAATCTCCTGGGCGAAAGTTCGCACGCCTCCGCAGAGTTTCGCAGAACTCTGCAACTTCGGTCGAAGGACTTGCCATCGCTTGGTCGAACAGAGTTCGCCGAGCAGAGCTCCTCGACCAGAACTCTTCGGCCAGAGTTCCTCGACCCGAACTCTTCGACAAGAGTTCCTCGACTCGAACTCCTCGACCAGAGTTCCTCGACGGAAGTTCGTCGCGCAGAGATCGTCGACCAGAGCTCGTCGCGCAGAGCTCGTCGACCAGATTCCGTCGAGCAGAACCTGCTCGACTGCAACTTCCGTCAAACTGCAGAAGACCACTTCTTCTACCCATCCGTCGAGAACTTCCCGTCGACGGCGAGATCGGCTGCGCCCAAGCGAGGGCGGGGCCTTTCTCTTCGACAGTCTCAACGTAGGAGAAAGGTTGTGCGGGGCTGGAGGGAGGAGAGGAAATGATGCTGTGGAAATGGTGGTTGCGAGGATGAGACGGGGTGTAGATATGAAAGCGGAGGTGTACCCACAGTTGTTGTAGCTTGATTCATGATATTGAGTGGGGCTATGTTGCCTCTATGGCTCTCTATTATGAAATGCGATTATGAGCAGCGCGCAGCATGTATGTTTTGTTTGCGTATCTTGTAGGATAGGTCTTATTTCAATATAGATGGCATGGGATGTTATATTTACCCCCTTGCATGCTCTCATGAGTCCATTCATTATTTATATTTTTTACTGCTCTCACTCGTCTTGCAACCAGAACCTTCCCCATAAAATCTCCGCGCCTCACTTTATACAACCCGAAACAATTCCTTCCCTCCATTCATTAATTCCATCCGAATTCCCCTCTTGTTGCTTGTAACCTCCAGCCCCCCTCCCCCCACGCCCCCCTAAACAAAGAGGACGGAAGACATAAAGAAGCTAGTAGTAGGTATAAAGGCCCTGTTCTGTTGCCCACCGGCAAATGGTGGGCGGATTGTTAACGGGAATGGAGTGTTGGCCCCGCCCTCGCTTGGGCAACGCCGACGGCTTGGTCGGATGTACGGCAGTAGCAGTCGACCGTTCACAGTGGGAGAGCTGCTCGACGGGCTTCGTTGAGCTGCAGGGGGGCACTGTGGTGTTGATGTCGACCAGGGAGCTCGACAACTGCAACCGACAGGTCTAGGCGACTGGTGGGCCGTCGACCAGGAGGGACAGTTTGACCGGGAGGTCGACGGAGCAGTCCGTTGACCTGACAAGTGAGCAGTGGTCGACGAGGGAAGCTCGGCGACAACCGCTGACGGTTTTGGTCGACGGGAGGGGTCCGTCGACCAGGGGGTAGCTCGACAGGAGCTGTGGTCGACCAGTGGTGGTCGGCCAGAGGAACCTGGTGGTCGACCAGAGGTAGTGGTGGTCGACCGGAAGCACCTGGTGGTTGACCTGGTCGACCGGGTAACCTGCTCGGCGAGTTCTGTGGTGGCACGCGAACGTCGTCGAGGTCGCGATGGCGAGGGCGACTGCGGGCTGGTATCCCGAAGTCGATGTGGCTCGTCAGGCGCAGACAACAGCCGACGGATGCCCAACGAGGCAAGTCGGGCCAATCGTCTGCGCGCACCTGCGAGCGTGCGCACTGCTGTGTTCTACGGGGCAACGTTGGACAACCTCTCTACTGCAGCGTTGGCACGTCGTCGACCTGCTCTGTTGGCAGGTCGCCTTTCCGCAGTGCTGGCGCGGCTCCTCTACGCAACGCTGTCAGGCGGTCGACCAAGCTGTGCTGGCGGTCGACCAGGCTAGCTGCAGAGTTGCTAGGTGCCTGACGTAGTCATTCTGTCATTGCTTGTTCAATCAATTCTGTAATTTCGACTTTGCCTAGTGAAAACTCTTGCCGATTTCCCCCGTGAATGCGCAAGCACTAAGGAACTAAGCAAAGCTACGATCACCTCTAGTAGTTCGTGCCAACCCCGTAGTCTATCTCACTACCGTTGTAGAGTGACTCTCCGCACGGACAGCACCGCACAGCACTACTTGTGCGTCGGGAGGCTCGGCATGCGCAACAGGTTCGAAGGAACGTGCCATATAACTGCCACCTTTTTCGCAACTATTTAAACTTTCGTCAACCAATCCCTGCCCGGGACTATTTGTGCTGTCCCTGGGTCCGCGCTCCGAGCGGGAACCAGTCGGGAACCAGTCTCGCACCCAGTTTGCCTGGGAGGAGGGGACAGCACAGCACTACTAGTTCAGCGTTCTTTTGCGCTAGGTGGGCCGCACAGCAAAGCACAGCACTGGCCAGGTTCGGGATAGAGTTCAAGGTCCCGAGCCTGTTTCAAGGAATACACCTTCAACAAAAAATCTTCAAGGACCAGTGGTAGAGGCCCTCACGAAGCATCATCTGGTGTTGTGCGGAGGGGTCCGCACCAGCAGTGCGGCAACAGAACTGGGCCCAAGATGCATAAGGACGCGGTGAAAGTGCGAATATCGCAGGATCGTCTGTACATATCGATCCCCGCAATCGATTGAGCAGATCTGTGGCGATCGCGACGTTGCAACGATCGCTACTGAGATTTGACAGATCTCCCGCGATCAGTGATCAGTCGCATTCACACACAGTAGAAAAAAATGGCCAAAAAGCGCATTGCAGCATGGTTACAGCTTAGTAAATTGGGTAACCAATCCGCACATCGATCGCGACTGAAGATCGATCGTCTACTTTTACCACGTCCTAAGCAACAAGACGATCATATTCTCGTTGTTGCATATTCATGACTCGCTAAGGCGCCTTATGCTTGCAGGTTTACAGCTCAGCTCGCTAAGGTGAATGGCGAGACGGTGAGCGCCCAACGATTGGTCTGGCCCATTTGGCGACCAAGCCCTTTCGCGCTGACGTCACTCACGCTTCCATCGCTGAAATTGTTGGGGAGGGCAATTTCCCGCATCGCTAATCAAGCTTCTCCCGCCAAGCCTATGAACGGTCCGCAAATAGCGCCCTGACGGTCACCCCGAACCCGGGGCTAGAGTTCGGTATCGTCATCCAACATTATATGCGAACAGTAGTTTTGTTTCACCCCAAAAACAAATGAAGACACCATGGTGATCTTATTTTTCATCCACAGGAGCACAAAAACAACCTCGCTGGGAGAGTATTACATCCACAGGAGCACAAAAACAACTTCGCTGGGTGGGTAGCTGTTCCATTCAAGTTGTATGGTCTATACTAGGTAGGGAAACCAGGCAGAAGATATACGAATCGCACAGAATTGCATCAGCAAATATTCGACCGCACCTCGCGGAAGCCACAGCGCCCTCCCTCCTTGAGCCTAGTTTCCGGCGCCTCACGTCACATCACCGTCAACAGTCCATCCAACCATCTCTCTCTCCTTTCCCTTCCCCTTCCTCGCTCACTCCAACCATCTCACGCCAGAAATTTCCTTGACTCAAGCTCAGTTTGATTGCGCAGTTCCGACATTCGAGCTGTCCCAAAACCCGATACTTCCAATTTACGGCGCTTCTGGCACGTCATTTACAACGCGTGACCAACAGTCCCATCGCATGCAAAAATCGTGCTCGCTGTTCCATTCTGATCACCGTAGCGGCAACGCTGCTACCTTTATGCAATCTACATCCACTCATTGACAACAGTCATAAAACTTCCACTTCTAGCGCTTAATTCCACTAATCGACTATTCGTAGTGGTGCTGCACACGTATTCACTTCCGTCTTCAGACCAGAACATCGTAAAACAACCGAGCTCAATGGAAGCAGGCGGAGTGGCGGTGCGGGAGAACCGTATGGCGGCCTTCGCGGGGAAGTGGGAGGCGTTCGGGCGGACCAAGGTGGCGGCGCTGAAGGCGGCTGTGGCGCAGGGTGTGGCGCAGAGCCAGCAGATGTTCGAGAAGGAGAAGCCTGCTCAGCTCACGCCCGTCGAGCAAGATGACAAGGTGATGAGAAACAGGGGTCGTTATAAATCGGAAGGTGAGAAGAGGACTCGTTGTAAGCACGAACTCAATGCAGCTGATGCGTCTAGCACAGGAGAGGTCAGTTCCGCTCACGACGGACGAGCGCATGTTGACCAGGAAGCCTATGTAATCGCGTAGAGCGCCACCGCCCATGCCTCCATGGAGTGCTCTCTACTATAGGCAGTCCGCGTTATTAGTTTACATCTAGCGGTTTCCATCAAGCAGTATTTCTCACCGCAGAATGCGGCGTCGGGTCGCATCGCGGAAATGAGAGGACGAAATTATAGGAGCAGGGGCATGAGAGGAGGAATGTAGAGTGATGCGCTAGACAGTATATAGATGCCTGTGTCCAGCTGACACGATCGTCTCCATGGCTTAGAGACTCCACATGAGAATGCACGAGAAGCCGCGTGTAGGTCCGTGCAGCACGGATGCCTGTGAGTTTCCGCTAGCGTTTCCGCGCTATCGCTCTCCTTGTGAGTTTCTGCGCTCTCTTTCTCCCTCTCTCACTCTCTCGCTCTCTCTCTCTGCGCGTTTCCCCATGCAGGTGAAGGAGCTGCGCGCATCCCTCGGCCCCCTCCCCAAGCGCGCGCAGATATTCTGCTCCGACGCGTGTCTGCGCCGATACCTGCGCGCGCGCAACTGGCACGTGCAGCGCGCCGAGCGCATGCTGCGAGACACGCTCAAATGGCGCGACCAGTGCCGCCCGGAAGAGATTCGATGGGTACGTATGCATACTTAAAAGCCACTTATTATTCGTACGAGGTAGTTTACCCTTATTCGCAGCTCTTTCAAGGCAGCCATGAGCAATTAGGCCGAGCCTACGTTTGAATGTAAGCAGGTCCGCACAATCGTGAGCACGTACGTACACTCGTACGCGCGTACGTACACTCGTGCGCGCGTACGTACACTCGTGCGCGCGCACGTACACCTTCTAAGCATCTAAGCACGTACGCGCATTCGTAATCACGTACGCACGTGCGTACGACAGCGGCAGACGGATGAAATTGCGTGCGTCAGTGCACATGCAGCATAAACTACGGTAGAGATTGTTCCCTCCATCCGCAGGCAGACTCGCACTGTGCAGGCCAGACTCGCACTGTGCAGGCCAGACTCGCACTGTGCACACTCGTCTCCCAAATGTCCAGATCTAACCCATACCAACCTTCCCAGCGGTGCTGGTGCTGGAACCTCCATCTTAAGGCTCTTCATCTCCTTCCCTTCCCCCTTCTTTTCGCACTATTTCCAACTGGTACACGCAATTGTGTTTTATGGTTCGTGTGCTGCACACACGCGTTTACTTCGCTACGTGTTGACAGCATTTGTGATTCATGGGCGGTGCGGTGGTGCGATTGCAGGCGGACGTGGCGGAGGAGGGCGCGACGGGCAAGGTGTACCGAACGGCGTTCCAGGACAAACATGGCCGCCCGGTCGTGGTGCTCTCTGCCGGCCAGCAGGTGAGTGAGATGCTTGCAAAGTGAGTCGAGCAGGTGAAGTGCCTGCGAGTTGAGGCGTTTGGGTAAGAGATACGGATGTGACCCGAGAGAGGGATTGAGTCTGTCTCAGCCACTGAATACGCCTCACCTGCCACTGCGTACCATAGCTAAGTGCATTGCCCTCGATAACCGCCCACCGCCCCCTTGCATGTACCGACGCTCATTCCCCTCCTCTCTCATGCATTCCCCTTGCTTGCAGAACACCAGCAACCACGCGGGGCAGGTGCGGCACCTCGTGCACTGTCTAGAGAACGCCGTCATGAACCTGCCGGCCACTGCCCGCGAACAGCACAAAGAGAAGAATAACCGGCAGGCGGAGCAACAGGAAGAGCAGGGGGAGCAGGAGCAGATGGTGTGGCTGATTGACTTCCGCCGCTCAAGACGTCTCGCGAGGTGCTGAGCATTCTGCAGAGCCACTACCCGGAGAGGCTCGGCGCTGCTGTCATCTACAACCCGCCTGCCGTCTTTGAGGCCTTCTGGAAGGTGCGTTGGTGCTTGGGTACATGCCATGAGAACCAAGGGGGAAAACGAAGGGTCCCTGCGGATGGTGGGATGGTGGTGCTCCATGGGAATGGTGAGATGGAGATACAAGGGATTCACACCTTATTTTTTCTTGTCCTCCTTTCTTGTTGCACTTGCTGCCTGAGTGGTAGGGATCCATTCTGCGAGTGGTTGCGAGGGATTCACGTCTTACTTTTTCTTGTCTTTTCTTGTTTAATATGTCGCGCTCATCATTGACCGCTCTACTCTCGATCCGTTTTGCTTGACCAGGCGATCCGCCCCTTCATAGACCCGGTGACTTTCAACAAGATTCTCTTTGTCAACCCATCCAAGCCAGTCACACTGAACGTGCAAGCATCTATGCCTGAACTGCCCTTCTCCTCTCGTTTGACCCGTGCTGCCCCAACAGGTGATCCGCCCCTTCATAGACCCGGTGACATTCAGCAAGATCCTCTTTGTCAACCCATCCAAGCCCGACACGGTGAACTCTATAACCGCCTAATCCACCGTTCTCTTCTCATTTTACCCGTGCTGCCCCAACAGGTGATCCGCCCCTTCATAGACCCAGTCACATTCAACAAGATCCTCTTTGTCAACCCATCCAAGCCCGACACGGTGAAAAGGCTCGAGGGGATCTTCGACCTGGACCGCCTTGAAGAGGCGTTTGGGGGGCGGTCCAAGTGGACCTATGACCATGCGACATATGGCGAGATGATGGCACGGGATGACGAGAAGACGGCAGAGTACTGGGGGATAGTTGAGGGGGAGCGGTTGGGACAGCAGCAGGCGTTTGTGGGGGATGAGAGCGGGGACGGTGTTGACAGCACTCAGGGCAGTGAGGAAAGTTCCCTCAGCAGCAGCAGTAGTTCCAGCAGCCTCAGCAGCACCAGCAGCAATGGCGATGGTGATGGCAGTGCTAACGTTTGGTTACCCATTGAAGTGCTCACTCCCACTGATCCAAACACACCTCTTCCGATCCAGGCACCTGCACAAACAAATGGAGTGTTCTCGGCTCTCCAGAAGATGAACCTGAACAAGTTCGTCAAGCGACCAACGTGGCCCCAATAACACTGGCCGAGTGGCTGGTGAGGTGTAGCTTTTGGCTTTCTACATTTTATGCAAGTGGTAGCGTAGTTCGAGCAACATTTTAGATAACGGTAGCACTAGTTCTGAGCGCATCTGTCTCCAATCAGCCTCCACAATGATGCCGAGTCATTTGTAATGTGATGAATGAGATGCAATAGCAGTGGATGGCTGGGTTTGAAGGACACTGTGAACTTAGACCATTATGCTGAATGCACTAAATTGACCATCAAATGTACTGAGACACGTAAGGCAATCCTGTCATATACAGTAATATCACGAAACCTGCCAGTAGTCATCTACATTTGTCAAGCCACAACCATCTACAATTCTCATGCCAGAATCCAGAGACCAGCACCGTGTCCATGGTACCAAATTTCAGCACGTTTAAACAATCCAGAGCTTGCACAATCCCCTTCCTCCACTCACTTCTTCCCCCCGAATGCTCCATTTCCCAGGATTCTGCCGTCAACACATCCACTGTCCAGATTTGGAATCTTGAGGATTGTCTCATCTTCCTCATCCCCTAAGTTCGGGCATGCAGTGATCACGAGAGTCCTGAGGCTGGTGAGACTGCTCAAGGACTGCGGCACACACATCAGGTTAAGGCACGAACTTAAGGTCAGCCACTGCAGCTGTGAAAGATTTGCCATCTCCTGTGGAAGCCAATACAGATCGGGAAAGCCGAACAGGAAGAGTGTTTTCAGATTCGAAAGCTGGCAAATGGATGACATGAAGGCTTTTTGGTCGTTGCCGCAAACCATGCAGTTGGCTGGCCAACCAAACTCAAGAGACGTGAGGCTGCTCCAATGCCGAGTCAGGGATGGAGACACTGATCTGACGTTGTCACAGTAGTTGAAGGTGAAAGTGCGGAGATTGGAGAGCTTGGAGATGGTATTAGGAAGGTTCATAAGGCTTCTGAGTTGGCTCAACTCTAGATGCTCCAGAGATGACAGGTGATCCATGCTCTCTGGAAGGTCCATGAGCACTGAACAATCCTTGAGGACCAACACGCGGAGGTTAGAAAGATCGCAGAGAGAGTCAGGGAGCGAAACAAAGTCTCGACAATCTCTGATGGTTAGCGTCTTGAGAGATCCGAAGCCAGACACAGCGTTTGGAAGGGAATCAAAACCTTTACAATACACGAGCTCAAGAACTTGCAGAGAAGCAAGCTGGAAAAAAGAACTCGGGAGTTCGGAGAGGGGATTGCCATTAAGGAAAACCTCTTGAAGGTTCCGAAGCTGGCCGATGGTGTCAGGAAGAGGTATTAAGCTGCCCACATCACGAATGCTAAGCTTGACCAGTGACTTCAGCCCACCAAACGAGGCAGGTAGACGGTCGAACGTATCAGAAATGCTTACTAGCTGCAGATCGGTCAATCCGGTGAGCTGAGCAAATGATTCCGGAAGGTGGTCAATGCACACAATGGCGAGTGTCAGCTTAGTCAGGGATCTTAGCTTGTCGAATTTATCAGGCAGACAGCTGAATTCAACATTAAGATTGACCTCCGTCAGGGATGAAAGGCCGAAGAAGGATGGTGGCAAATCACAACCGTATTCGTAGACTGTACTCATGGTAAGCGAGAGGTACTGCAACGCAGTGCAGCCTGTGAAAATGGCGTCTAAACCTTCATACGTCGCCCCTGAATAATCTCCATTGTTCAGGTCAAGATAGATCAACCTTGGACAGACAGATCCTAGGCCACGGAGGAAGTCGTCATTGTTCCTATCAAGAACGCACTTGTTGATCGTGAGAGAAGTCAAATGTCTGAACTGAGAAAGAGATTCCAGAAGAGCAGCATCTGCTGTAACTCTGGGCGGACTGTTTGAGATGGACGTCTGTGCAAGGTAAGCTAGGCGATTCCAGCGTTTACAGACGAGAGCATGATTAAAGTAGCTGGGTGAATGCTTGTTTAGACAACGGAAGATGAGGCAGATGAGGTCGCGCGGTAACCGATTCAAGGACACTTTCGACACACGTTTACGGCGATGCGGGACTGGGGCTAGGGAAAGTAAATCACCTTCAGCACCGGACATTGTTAGCACGTTGCTGGCGAACTTAGGCCAATCAAGCGAGGCAAGATCTAGATCCTCTGGTAAACTTGGGAGAATTGGAATATGGAACTAGGTACAGTAGGAAGAGCAGTGTATCTGAAAAGTAGCTTGCCTTGAGTTGCAGTTGCTCCGCTTCGCAAACCCGAGCTCGGGGCACACGCTGGGGTTGTGCTGGATCTGTCTGCCTTGACTTCGCTGCGTTCACTTTCGACTTGTGTTACCGTTTCGCTCGGCGCGTCGCGAGTAAAAATGTCGGGAGACGAAGTCCAAATCCTTTCGCCAAAGAAACGGTACGAAATAATTGGAATCCAGAACTGAACACAGTAACCCAGTGGACGGAACCACCTATACTTCCGAGTTTCGCTCCTCGCCGAATCGTAAGTCTGTTTCATCACCTTCAGCTGTGACCGCCAAGCTCGCATTCTGGGTACCTCAAGGCGCGAAAAACGCCTACTCTGTTTGTTGTTTCTATAAACGCGTCCGAAGGCATAGGTGGCTCAGACCCAGAGTCGTGAATCGTGATTACCCCGCAGATGTGGTTACCGCCAGTGATGTGTACAGCAGGCCTCTTTCGCTTCCACTTCATCTCGTTGCTACCGTAGTGTACACTCCTAAGAGAGAATGGTAGAAGTCACGGTCTTCTTCGTGCACCCTAACGGTGGATTTCGAGCCAGCTAAAGATTTATGGCGGCGAAGAAGACGAACCTTCATTCCTCTGCATCGTCTCGGAAGTCGCGGATCTCTTCTTTTTTTTGATAATTGATAGTGTATACACGCGGATCTCTTCTCCTTGCCTTGTCCTGAAGGCCAAATCTGCGACCGCAGAAGGCTGTGGTCTCAGCAAGTCATCGAGGGATTCGCACATCTCCGTTTTCGTTTTTCCGCTCTCACTCTCTCTGTTCGTTTCTCCGCTCTCACCCGACATGCTTTTGCGCTCTCACTCTCCCTTTCGTTCTGCGCTTTTGCCAATGCAGTTGGAGGAGCTGCGCGCATCCCTCGGTTCCCTTTTTGAAAATTTTCAAATACTGACGTGGCGGAGGAGGGCGCGACGGGCAAGGTGTACCGATCTGCATTCCAGGACAAACACGACCGCCCGGTCGTGGTGCTCTCTGCCGGCCAGCAGGTGAGGTGCTTGGGTAGATATGGGGGGCTGTGATGTGACCTGAGGGAAGGGGCCAAGGTGTGCAGGATGGCGCTCCCTGCCAGCCACAGTGTGAGCTGAATAGGTTTCAAGTTGATTGATTCAGTCTCTCGCCCACTGCATACACCTCGCCTGTGTACTTACGCAGTCTCTGCATACTCCTCGCCAGCGTACCACTGCGTATTCCTCGCCTGCATACACCCCGCCTGTGTTCCGGTGCTCATCAATCTCTGAACCAGTGATAGGGTGCTTACGTAGTCGTACAGTGCAACCCTCATCGTGCATTCCCCTTGTTGCAGAACGCTAGCAAACAACCATGCAGGGCAGTCTTCACACACCCCACCACCCTCTCTCGTACACTCCCCTTGTCGCAGAACACCAACAACACGCGGGCAGGTGCGGCACCTGGTGCACTGCCTTGTTTAATCAATGTCATCATGCCTTCATGAAACTGCCCGCCACTGCCCGCCACCACTCTCAAAGCGCCCCTCCTCTTACGCTCATTCCCATTGCTCGCAGAACACCAACAACACGCGGGGCAGGTGCGCCACCTCGTGCACTGCCTCGAGAACGCCGTCATGAACCTCCCGGCCACAGCCTGCAAACAGCAGCAGCCGCAGCCGCGTGAGAATGGCAGGCAGGGAGAGTAGCAGGACGAGCAACAGGAGGAGCAGGGGGAGCAGCAGGGAGAGGAGCAGGTGCCATCTACAACCCGCCTGCTGTCTTTGAGGTCTTCTGGAAGGTGGGTGCATCTTCCTGAGGAAGGTGAGTGCAGCTTCCTGGGGAAGATGAGGTGGTGTGAGAGGGTGGGATGGTGCTTGGGCTCCCTTGGAATGACTTTTAAATGGACTCCAAGACTGGCTTGGTGCTGCTTTCTTGTGCAACCCGCCTTTTTTCTTTGAAACCTTTTGGAAGGTGAGGTGGTGCGTGCGGCTCCATGGGAATGGTGAGATTAACATACCAAGTCTTTATTCCTTTGTTTATCCTCTGCTTCTTGTTAATCCTTTTTTTTCTCTTCTTCGTTTTCTTCAACACAGTTTTCTCTGTCCTCTTGGTCTTTGATGCTCATTGCAATTGCAGCCAGCGTGGGTGGTTGCATTGCATTCGCCTATCCATTCTGCTTTCTCACCCCAACAGGTGATCCGCCCCTTCATAGACCCAGCAACATTAAACGAGATCCTCTCTGTCAACTACTATTCAGGCGCCTTAACAACCTCTCGCTTGACCCGTTCTGCCCCAACAGGTGATTTGCCTCTTCATAGGACCGGTGACACTCAACATACGGCGAGGTGATGGGACGGGATGACGAGAAGTCGGCAAAATACTGGGAGACTGGTGGGGAGCGGTTGCAGGAGATTGTGGGGGATGAGAGCGGTGACGGTGCTGACAGCACAGCACCCAGGGCAGTGAGGGAAGTTCCCTCAGCAGCAGCAGCAGTTCCAGCAGCATCAGCAGCACCAGCAGCAATGGCGATGGTGACGGCTGTGCGAACCTTTGGTTACCCGTTGAGGTGCTTACCCACTGATCCGAACCGAACACACCTCCCACTGTGCAAATTAATGGAGTGCTCACAAATTTCCATAAGATGAGCCTGAACAGGTTCATGAAGAGGCCAACGTTCCATCAGCAACACAAATAAAAGGATTGGTAAGGGTCTAGTTATGGGGCAGCGAAGACATATTTAAAGCTTGGTGTTACGAATAGTGGTTAGTGAAGAGCACTATTGTTCACTCCTCACCGTAGCAAAGCCGAAGCACGCAGTATCAAGAGTGAAGACGAAAAGGCAGAAGTAATGCGAAGGGACAGACGGTTACGAGGAGCATCTGGACCGTCGGGCAGACAGCATCAGGCAGCAGCAGTGGCGAGGATTCTGCCCGAACAGTTCCGTAACCACCCGGAGTCGCACGGTTGGATTTCGATGTAATAAGGGAATGTACCCCTTAGAGTACATGGCTAGCTAGGTCGTTTCGTATTCCCCTGTACTCTTATTTATATTCCTTGTACCGCATGTTTTTATTATCACAAGCATTTACATTCACTCTGCTATTGAGGTCAAGGGCCCACCACCACTAGACTAGGACTGTGCGAACCTTCCTGAGGTGATCCTGGTTACGATCAACTTCTGATCGCAGCATGGTATGAGAGCGACTCAGGAATCCTTCGCACCGCCACCTCCGAAATCTGCGACATTCGGAAAGTGGCGTCCGGCACACGATCACGTGTAAGAATGGCCGGAGGATCTGGAGGTCAGACGAATCTGACGGCTGAAGCGCAGCCCAACCCGGCTGCGACAAGCGAGGAAACGACGACGATCCCTTCCGCCGTCCTCGCACAACTGCTTCAGCGACTCACGAGCCTGGAGCAAGGACTCCAGACTTTGCGGAATGGCGACGCGGGAACTTCCTCCCAACCCGCTCAACTGGCGTCAAACGGCCAGAACTCCGCCCCGCAAGGCTTCTCTCTTGACACAAATGGCTCAACACCCAAGACTCCCTGTCCCAGCGATGAAGCAATTCTCTCTGCGCAATCAAGGTTTTTGAGCATATCAAAAATAAAGACAAGTGTGTGCTTTGACGTCAGAGACTTTTACACCTGGAGCTTCGAGCTGGAGCTGCTGCTGCAAAACGCGCAGATTTATCATTACTTCGACGGGAGCTACTCGGGACCTACGGAGGACACTGACGACGCAAGATTCAAGTACTACAACGAGTCCCTGATGGCGTACGAAGTTCTTCTGCGGAACATGTCGCCGACAGAGCAATTGAGCATTCGCTCATACAAAACCTCGCCGGCCCCCCCTCTCAACGCCTGGCGCCACTTGAACGGCGTGTACCAACCCAAGGACTCGGTGTCGTCGAGCCGCCTGCTCCAGCAGCTACTGGAGACGAAGATGGCACCAGGAGAGAAGGCCAACAGCTACCTGAATCGCTGTCGAAGCTTACGCGATCAAATCGCGAAATTGGGGAGTACAATTTCTGAAGAAATCTTCGTCAACATCGTACTCCAAGGGCTAGGCCCAGAGTGGCGGCCCTGCAAGGCGCTTCTTCGACAGCAGGGGGTCATCTCGGAGGCCGCCCTTTGCGCCGCCCTTCTCGTCGAACAAAGGGATATGGACCAGCAGCGACCAGCGCCGCGACGAGATAGGGAGCGCCTCGCATTCTTCGCCGACAACACAGAAGAGCGACGGCCGCGGCGCCTCTACTGCAAGATCTGCAGAAATTTCGGGCACTTGGCGGATCGATGCAAGCATCGATTTCGCCCTCGCCAGACCAATCCGAGCAACTGGTCCGGCCGACAAGACGTGAGGAATGATACGCGTCCCGCCCCGGGGTACCAACCCCCATCGCGCAACCTGAACTCAACCGTTCAGCAGCAGCAGCAGCCATCACAGGCCGCCCCCGTCCGCAACGTCATGGGGAACATGACCATGACGAGCGGTTCTCGTCGCCCGCGCGCACGCTCACTCTCACCTGAGCCTGCGCCCGACCCAATCGAAGCGTCCTCGAACAACAATCCTTTCAGCACGCATCACGATTACAGCGATGACAACAACCAGGACTGGAACCTCCCAGTCCCGCTGCTTGAGAGCCCTCCGCACGTACCTGACATGCGGCCGGCACCGATCGACTGGATCGCGCGCGAACAGTTTCTCAAGGTTGACACCCCGCACATCGTCACTCCGCGACTGGCGCTGCTCGCGCGAAACGACAACAGGCGCTACAACAAGTGGTACCTGGACAGCTGATGTGGGCAGCATATGGTGGGATCCGAGCGTTACATATCCAACGCCGTCTCCACCCCCGTCGTCACTTACGTCACAGTGGCGAACAACGCACGGCTGCGCGCAAGCGCGCAAGGCATCGTGGTGCTCAAGGCACGAGGGAGCCCAACGCACATCACACTTAACGACGTGTTGATCGTGCAGAACCTGCGCTTTAATCTACTCTCGGCGGCGCAACTCCTGGATTGCGGAGTCATCCTCAGCACCGACCCCGAGACGCGCGACATCCTGCTCCACTTCACGATGCCGAACAAGACACGCAAGCAGATCGGACGGGCGCACGCCGAGAACGGCGTATACGTCCTCGACTTCGATATTCCCGACTGCAGCGGCGACTCGCAGGAGCTGATTGACCTCGTTCCCCTGCGCTTCGAGCACATCCTTCGCCGCGATTGGAAGCACCCTGATGGGCGCCCCTGGGTGCCACACCACCCACACCCTCGCGAGCTGGCGCTGCACGACCCCGATCCCGACGGCGTCTGCAGGGACTGCCCCACACCGACGACCTCGACGAGCGCGATCGCCGGCCGCGGCCTTACCGCCATTCGCGACGCAGAACGCGACGCACCGCCTGAGGAGGGCCTCTCCCAACTCGAGCTCGAGACAGCCACACGGGTCGTATTCGGCACTCCGGAACATCCTCTTCCGGGACCCGCTTCCCAGCATCTCCAAGGAATGCTCCGCGGCGTCGGCGTCGGAACCTTCGACGCACATGGGAATCCCCGGCCCTACACCGAACAGAAGGCGGCAGAGATATAGTCTCACCGGCGCGATTCGAAGAAACGACTCTCGCCTACGGAGGAAGAGGCATTGGCGCAGCGCGAAGCTGAAGAACTTCGGCAGAAGAGCCTCGCTGAGGCACGCGGAACGCTAGCCTGGGAGCAGGACGAGGAGAGCGCCTCCAATGAAGGGGGGTGGGGGAGCGCCAGCGGTTGGGGAACAAGCGACACAAGCGGCTGGGGTGCCGCAACGAGCGGCTGGGGCGACGCAACCGGCGGATGGGGTGTGGCTACAGGCGAAAACCTCGGCGGATGGGGCGCCGCACAAGGCGGCGAAACAAGCGGCTGGGGAGCTTTCCGTGAGGAACAAAGGGGGGAAGAGGAAGCGGAACCTGCGCAAGTTGAGGTTGAACCTCCTATTGTCCCTCTCGGACGCCCTCAGCGCCGCCTTGCACTAGGACCTCCGCCACCAGACATCCCCTCCGGCAGTGACCCCTGGGACACCATCGACTGGGGCAGTGAACCACTCACCCCGCGACGCACCGTCTACGGACCTGCCCCTGAACCGCGCGAACCGACATTCATCCCTGGCACGATCCCCGGAACCAATATCCCTTACTCCATCATCCGCGACAGAGAATTTCTCGCCCTCATGCTAACGACGGCGAACGAGGAAGAAGAAGAGACCGAGGGAGTAGCGCCTACACCTGCACCGGCACCTGACGAAGACCCCGCAGCTGCACTCGCGCGCTACATGCGCACCTCCGGATTCCGCGCCGACGACGCCATCTGGCATCAGCGCTTAGGTCACCCTTCGCGTACGACTCTGAAGAACTGCATCGAAGCAGGCGTCTTCGCACCTGGCGCGCTGCTGCGCCATGATGGCTCCGAAGTGAGAGGCGGAACTCATCCGCGCAGCTGCACCATCTGCCCCGAAGCTGCGCTGAGTCACCAGCCCTTCCCCCTACTCGAGCCGGGGACCAATCGCTACGCCAAGCTTGAGAAGGTTTATAGTGAATTCCTCAACGTGGGACACTGCGGCATCAACGACGAACTCTACACACTCACCTTCGTCGACGCCGGAACACGGCACGTGTGGATCGTAAACGTGGAAGCACGCAGCAGAGCCTACGAAGCATTCCGCCTGTGGCTGGCGCATGCGCAGCGGCAATCTGGAGAGAAATTGAAGATCTGGCAGTCCGACGGCGCAGCAGAGTTCAGGAGCAAGGAGCTGCAGGATTTCCTCGCGCAAAAGGGGATCGAGCATCACATCTCTCTCCCCTACGCGCATCAGCAGCAGGGCGTAGCAGAACGCACAAATCGTACCCTCATGACGAAGGTACGGGCGCTAATGCGGCAGGCGAAGCTCCCGCCGATCTACTGGACCTACGCGATGCATCACGCCGTGCGGGTGCACAACTTGCTGTCAACCACCGCAATCACCGGGAACTCCTCGCCGCATGTGAAATGGACGGGAAGAAAGGGAGACACCTCCATGCTCCGCGTCTGGGGGTGCATGGTTCAATACCGACCGCCAACGTCAACCATCGGGAAGTTCAAGACTCGCGCGCGCTGGGGAATCCACCTCGGCATCAGTCACGAACACAAGGCATGGATCATTCTGGATCTCCTAAGCCAGAAAATCAAAAATGCGCGCGACGTTATCTTCTACGAGCGGCTGTTCTTGCAGCAATTCCGTGAGGACGAGCAGACGAACGCAAACCGCGTCTACGCCAACGAGGGCCACAGCTACGCTTCACCTGAGGACGAAGCTGCAGCGGCGATTCTGGAGCAGGATCCCAGAGGGGAGTTCACAAGGGGCGATCGCCGCGACAACGACGACGACGATGATTCAGGAGAAGGAGGAGCGGGCGCAACAGGAGGCACAGCGGCAGAAGGCGCAACAGGAGGAAGGGGAAGCGGCGGAGATGCGGCACCACCAGCACCGCCTGAACCAGAAAGCGACGATGACGATGTGCAGGAAGTCGTCACCCAACATCGCCATGACAGCACCATCACCGGCCTTCAACTCCTGGGACTGCACGCTGCCGTCTCCACTGCTCCGCGCATCATCGAGCCTAAGAACCCACGACAAGCTCTCACAGGCCCACACAGCAAGGAGTGGCGCGAAGCAATGGATGCGGAGATTTGGGCGCTTGAGTCGCGCGATACTTGGGTGCTCGTCGACCGTGCAGCAGTGAAGGGCAGAAGGATCCTCTCCGGGAAATGGGTCTTCCGCGTGAAGACAGGAGCTGACGGGACGATTGAGCGATTTAAGGCGCGCTGGGTGGTGCGCGGCTACGATCAGAGGCACGGGATTGATTTTGACCAGACCTTTGCGCCGGTCAGCCGTCACACGTCCGTCAGGATTCTGCTCGCCATCGCAGCCGCACGCCACCTACCTCTTCGGCAGATCGATGTGAAGAATGCGTTCCTGTACGCATTAGTGGACGCCGTGATCTACGTGGAGCAGCCTCACACATACGGCGACGGCGACCCACGCGTTTGTCAGCTGCGCAAGTCTCTCTACGGCATCAAACATGCACCAAGGCTCTGGCAGCAGTACCTGCACAACATACTGCTTGAAATCGGGTTCAAGCAGCTGCCTCACGATCCTGGGATGTATCGCCGCGATTTCCGCGGCGAATACATCCTACTCACGGTCTACGTCGATGACCTCCTTTACACAGGCTCAAGCAACGAACTGCTGGAGCAATTCGAGAAAAGTCTCGCAGGGCGCGTCGACATCACCTGCAACCACGACGTGAAGCAATTCCTCGGGCTCAACATCACTTACGCGCCGGAAGCCATTCATCTCTCAGCAGCGAAGTATGCGGAGGAGCTTAGCAAGCGTTTCAACATTGCACCTGCACCACTCTCCACCCCTTACCGCACTCCAGGACCCAACCACAAGCCTGACAACAAAGCCCTGTCCCCTGCTGGGCTTCACACTTACCAGCAGCAGTTGGGGTGCCTGCTCTTTGCATCTATCACCTGCAGGCCCGACCTCTCCTACATCGCAAGTCAGTTGGCTCAGTACTCACGCAAACCAACGGCTGAGAACCTCTCAGATCTTCAGCGAGCTCTTCAATTCTTCATCTCCACGCCCAATGTCGGGCTCAGCTACTCCACCATCCCAACCACATCCTTCAGTTTGCAGGGTTACGTGGATGCCGATCACGCCTCTGATCCTGACAATCGACGGTCCAGAACAGGGTTCCTCTTCTGCCTCGAGCCCAGCGGCCCCATCTCCTGGAACTCTCAGAAGCAGGAGTTGGTTGCCCTGTCATCGGCGGAAGCAGAATTCATCGCAGCAACAGCAGCTGTTCGCGAAGGTCTCTACCTTCAGGAGCTGCTGCAGGAGGCGAAAATTCCAGCCTCAGCGAACTTCCGCCTGCACTGCGACAACCAGAGCGCGATCAGGATCGCGAACAAACCTGGCTTCGTCAACCGCACCAAGCACATCGCACTATGGTACTTCAAGGACGAAGTTGACAAGGGCAAGGTTGACCTGACATACTGCCCAACGGGTGACATGGCAGCAGACTTCCTCACGAAGAAACTGCCACGCCAGTAGTACCAGCACTGCTCCGAACTCAGCGGGGTAGTCAAGCGGGTCAATGCTCGCTACGGTCAGGAGTGAAGGGGGGTGTTACGAATAGTGGTTAGTGAAGAACACTATTGATCACTCCTCACCGTAGCAAAGCCGAAGCACGCAGTATCGAGAGTGAAGACGAAAAGGCAGAAGTAATGCGAAGGGACAGACGGTTACGAGGAGCATCTGGACCGTCGGGCAGACAGCATCAGGCAGCAGCAGTGGCGAGGATTCTGCCCGAACAGTTCCGTAACCACCCGGAGTCGCACGGTTGGATTTCGATGTAATAAGGGAATGTACCCCTTAGAGTACATGGCTAGCTAGGTCGTTTCGTATTCCCCTGTACTCTTATTTATATTCCTTGTACCGCATGTTTTTATTATCTCAAGCATTTACATTCACTCTGCTATTGAGGTCAAGGGCCCACCACCACTAGACTAGGACTGTGCGAACCTTCCTGAGGTGATCCTGGTTACGATCAACTTCTGATCGCAGCACTTGGAACGAGATAAATGCGACAGCAAAGGGTGGAACCCAGCCAATTTAAATGGTGACAATAAGGATGCTGATAGTGACAGGAAGACATCTAGGGCATGTCAAACATTGACCACCATCCAGGTACAAAGACAGGAATAACCACACCCCCCCACATTCCAGCAATAAGCACTGCATCTACCGTCCGCTTTCACTCACTCTCCCCTTCCAACCGATCCATTTCCTAGTTCCCTACCATCGACACATCCACTCTCCAGATTTGGAATCTTGGAAATTGTATCATACACAGAATGCACAAGTTTCGGGCATGCAGTGACCAGGAGAGTCCTGAGGCTGGTGAGACAGCTAAAGGACTGAGGAACACTCATCAGTTTAGGCCATGAACTGATAGTCAGCCGCTGCAGCTATGAAAGGTTTGCCATCTCATCTGGAAGCCCGTACAGGTCCGGAAGGCCAAACAGGAGCAGGCCACCCAAGCTCAAGAGTCGTAAGGCTGCTCCAATGCCGAAGGAGGGATCGAGACACTGTCTCAACTTTGTCGCAGTAGTTGAAGGAAAAATTGCGAAGATTGGAGAGCTTGGAGAGGGTATCAGGAAGGTGGATAAGGCTTCCGAGTTGGCTCAGCTCGAGATGCTCAAGCGAGGACAGGCGATCCATATTTTGTGGTAAGTCCGTGAGCCCTGAGCAAGCCTTGAGGACCAGCATGCGGAGGTTAGAAAGATCGCAGAGAGAGTCAGGGAGCAAAACCAAGTCTGTATTATCTATGACAGTTAGCGTCTTGAGAGAACTTAAGCTTGACACTGCGTTTGGAAGAGATTCAAAACCTGGACATTCCACGAGCTCAAGAACTTGAAGAGAAGCAAGCTCGAAAAAAGAACTCGGGAATTCGGGTATGAGATTATACTCTAGGTAAACCTCTCGAAGGTTCCGAAGCTGGCCGATGGTGTCAGGAAGAGCTGTGATGCCGACATAACGAATGCTAAGTTTGACCAGTGACTTCAGCCCACCAATCGAGTCAGGTAAAAGATCGAACCCACTCGAGCCTTTTAGTAACTGCAGCTCGGTCAATCTAGTGAGCTGGGCGATTGATTCGGGGAGGTAGTCATTGCACAGAAGGGTGAGTGTCAGCTTAGTCAGGGGTCTTAGCTTGTCGAATTCATCTGGCAAAAAGGCCAAGTCGAAATCTAGGTTGACCTCTGTCAAAGATGAAAGGCCGAAGAAGGATGGTGGCAAATCACAACCGTCTTCGTAGACTGACATCATGGTAAGCGAGAGGTACTGCAACGCAGTGCAGGCTGTGAAGATGGCATCTAAGCCTTCATACGTCAACCCAGGTTCGTCTCCGTTGTTCAGGTCAAGATAAGTTAACCTTGGACAGGCGGATCCTAGGCCATGGAGGAAATCGTCATCGTCTGGGTCAAGCACGCATTTGTTGATCGTGAGAGAAGTCAGATGTTTGAACCGGGAAAGGGATTCTAAAAGAGCAGCACCTGCTGTAAGGCTGGGAGACCTGTTGGCGATTGACGTCTGTGCAAGGTAAGCGATGCGATTCCAACGTCTACAGACAATAGCATGATTGAAGTAGCTGGGTGACTGCTTGTTCAGACAACGGAAGATGAGGCAGATGGGGTCGTCTGGCAGCTGATTCAACGACACTCCTAACACAGGTCTATGTCGATGCGGGGTTGGGGCTAGGGACAGTAAATCTCCTTCAGCACCGGACATTGTTCGCACGTCGCTGTGAACTATGACCAACTAAGCGAAAGGAAATCTAGACTTTAAAGCCCGCGTCTCATATTTCACAACTCCCAACCAAGTGTAATACGCTTGAAACCGGGTAACCACTCAAGCTGTCGCAACTTTGTTGGGTTTGGTTGGGAGCACTTGCGATTGGCTGCAGCCCCAACAGGCTGGGCAAGGCAGGTGCACGACTACCGAACTGCATTCGCGCGAAACACACCACCAAGTGCGACGAAGGCAGAGCACACAGGGACCAAACGTAATACCACAGCAGGAATAATATGAGACAGTTGAGCAACCACTTTTCATTCCAGCCCCAGTCAATTTCCAACAACTTAGTTTAGCCTAGGGTTTGTTCATGGCTGTTCAGTACTATTTTGTACAAAATTTCACGCAGTTCTGCAGTGTTCGGACGGCTCATCGTATCGGTCGATCGTAAGGCTATTGCCTTACGCGAAAACCAGGAGGAAGAAGCGGTACAAATAGAATGTAAGGGATTGCATAGCAATAGCATATCCGCACGCGCGACAAGGGACGAAAAACGACGGAATGAACGATACGCAAAGGGACGCGACGGGACGGGAAGGGATGCGACGGAAGGGGAAGGGACGCGACGATGCGGGAAGAGACGTGACGGGACTGGACAGGACGCGACGGGACTGGACCGGGCAGGACGGGACCCGATGGAACGGGGGGGGGACTCGACGGGACAGGACGTGACGGGACGGGAGAGACGGACGGGATGGACGCGACGGAACGAAATGGGACTTGAAGGGACGGGAGGAAAAGGGAGGAGACGCGCCGAAATTGAGGAGAACCTCTCCCTTCCTCCATACCTCTCTCCCTTCTCCGCATCCCCCTTCCCTTACCCCATCTCCCTGTCCCTTCCCCCATACCTCTCTCCCGTCTCCGCATCCCCCTTTACCTTCCCTTCCCCCATACATCTCTCCACTCCCTCCCTTTCTCTCCCTTCTCCGCATCCCCCTTCCCTTACCCCATCTCCCTCTCCCTTCCTCCATACCTCTCTCCCTTCTCCGCATCCCCCTTCCCTTACCCCATCTCCCTGTCCCTTCCCCCATACCTCTCTCCCGTCTCCGCACCCCCCTTTCCCTTCCCTTCCCCCATACATCTCTCCACTCCCTCCCTTTCTCTCCCTTCTCCGCATCCCCCTTCCCTTACCCCATGTCCCTGTACCTTCCCCCATACCTCTCTCCCGTCTCCGCATCCCCCTTCCCTTACCCCATCTCAGTTTCCTTCCCCGCAATCCCCCCTTCCCTTCCCCATCCCCCTTTCCCAGCCCAATTTCCTCCTTTCTCCCCCTTGCATCCCCTCCTTTCACCCCCCCTGTATTCCCTCCTTCCCCCCCTTTATTCCCTCCTTCCCCCCCCTGTGTATTCCCTCCTTCCCCCCCCTGTGTATTCCCTCCTTCGCACGTCGCTGTGAACTATGACCAACAGGTTAGGGCGGTAGGTTTGGTGTTTAGGGTACAGTGTTCTGGTTTCGCCCGAAGTCACCCCTCCTCTCGTGCAAAACTTCGCTGCTCGTGCACCAATCCCAGGCGCCAACACCCAACCAAGTGTAATACGTTAGAAAATCTGAGACGCGGGTTTTAAATGGAAGAGAATAGGAATCTGGACCTAGGGTAGTAAAGCAGCGGCGCAGTCGCCATAAAAAGCTGGAGCTAGGAGCTTGCGAGCTTGGCAAAACCCACACACTAGGGGCACACACTGGGGTTGCGCCTGGATCTGTCTGCCTTAGGGTTCGCTGGGTTTACTTTCGACTTGTGTTACCTTTCGTTCAGTGCGTTGCGAGTGAATGTATGTGGACAGACGAAGCCCAAGGCCTGAATCTCATCGGCTGTGCAGGTGGTTCGCTTGGCTCAGCAATATCCATGTCTAGGGAATGAGCCTTGTTTCCCTACCACAGCATTCGCGTAGTTTCGCCTCGTCTTTTCGCTGTCGCTCGTAGGTTTCGTTCGTCAGGTTGCATATGTTTTTATTTCGATAACCATGCCGAAACCTCGTCACGAAAGCCAAGTTGGGTCCATCGAAATCCACTAACCGATTGGACAGGGAGTCAATACTCCATATAAAAAACATCATTTCCATCAGAAGAAATGGCAAGATTGCTTGCTCATCCCCCAGTATCTCTGCTTCACTTACCCTCCCAGCACTTGTGCCCTGCACTTCACTGATGAAGCTCACGTATTGAGAAGCTCATGCGCCAGGCATGCTTCCTCTGACACATAATTAAACACATTCCATCATGTTTGATTCTTTGTACACTAAAATGGTGGACTGGAGTCATATCAAAACAATGGTGCTAAAGATGAAACATCAGGTGACGAATCCCTTCTTGCCATGTGTTGAGTGCGGAATCTGCCTTCTCCCGCCTCTACCTCCAACCCCTCCAGCAGGTGTTTTTCTTGATGTAGAAGAACCCACCCACATAGCCCTCGTCATCCCCCTCCCCTCCCCACCTCCTCCTGCCATCCAGACAATGGTTCAGCTATCCTTGCAGTTTTGAAAAGGCCATCCATTCGTGTGGATCACCAACAGCCATGACCACTTCAGCTTCATCCGACTGACGAAAGGAGTCGGGTGATTGTGGCTGCCACCTCAGCAGCATCGACAGCCATGGCCACTGGCACTGGCGGCACACCCACCCATGGGTTGGGACCGTTCCAACTGATGGGATGCAGGAGGGAAGGGAAAGGAAGGAGGACGTGCATTCAAATAGGTGCCTTGAGAGTACACTTTCGCTGGCGGCACCCCACCCCCGGGTTGGGGCCGTTTCAACTGATGGGAGGTGGGAGGGGGGGAGGACGTGCATGGTTTGAGCTGCCTAAAAAAACACACTTGCACTGGCGGCACTCCCGTCCATGGGTTGGGACCGTTCCAAGTGACGGGAGGCCGGAGGGAGGACGTAGGGGCAGGTGGGATAACAGAAAACGCGCAAAATTAGTGTGCAGCGTGCGATGATGCAAGGGGGAGGCAGAACAGCATAGAATCCATTTCCACACCCCGTTCAGACCAGCCCAGATCGTTAGTTGTCACTGAGATGAGCGGAACAAGAAACGCGCATTGCACTCTCAATTAACCCGTATATTACCACCTCATTGCTGAACGTGCACCTGAAAGATTAAGTCACTCACTTCTTGAGCGAGTAGTCCATGAGAGTGCATCCCCGACCCAACCCGGTGCACTCCACGCGCACGCTGCCTCGCTTGAAGGAGAAGAGTGAGGGGGATATGATCGCTGCCACTGCACACGCGTCATGCAGGAAGATTCCTGGAAGGCGGAAAGCGGGGCGAAGGTGAATGAGTGCACAAAAGGCAAAGCAATGGCCAGATGTAAGAAAGAGGGGATGCAACGGAGGGAAGCTAAAGCAGTGTAAAGTGCACCCAATCCACCATAACCCACCACACCCCACCACAACCCATCACAACCCACCACAACCCACCACAACCCACCACAACCCATCACAACCCACCACAACCCATCACAAAGCACCACATCCCACCATTACCCACGCACCATCCATGTGGTCGGACTGCTGGTGGTGGGCCCTGTATGCATTCACCAGGCGTGCCACCAGAGATGCTTCTGGTGGTGTGGCTGAGCAAGAACACACACACCCCACCACACCCCACTACACCCCACCACACGCCACACACCGTCCATGTGGTCGGACTGCTGGTGGTGCCCCCTGTACGCGTGCACCAGGCGCGCCACCAGAGACGCTGCAGGTGCTGCTGGTGCTTATGAGTAAGCAGTGCTGCTCTCACCTGCCACCAGTGCACAGCAGCAGGAACAAGAACACACACACCCCACCACATCTGACCACACCCCACCACAACCCACAACAACCCACGCACCGTCCATGTGGTCGGATTGCTGGTGGTGTCCCCTGTATGCGTGCACCAGGCGCGCCACCAGAGATGCTTCTGGTGCAGGAGAAGTTGCGTGATCGCTCTCGCATGCCTCTCGAGACGCCTCTGCTGCTGACGACGCAGTGGCATGCTCGCCCTCGCCTGCTGCTGGAGTGGATGCTGTGTCTTGCGCGCACAAAGAGGCAAGGTCTGTGCCTGGCGGGCAGAAGGGGTGAGCAGAGGGCGAGACATGGAAACGATAAAAGGGGCGATCTAAGCTGCTGCTGCTGAGGACGCAGTGCCGTGCTCGCTCCCGCCTGCTGCTGGAGGGGCTGCTGTGTCTTGCGTGCACAGGGAGGCAAGGTCTGTGCCTGGCGGGCAGAAGAAGGGGTGAGAGGGAAGGAAGGTGTGGTTCAGAAGAAGGAGCAAAAGAAGAGGTCATAAGGGGCAGCCAGAATGGGGCTGATCTGTTGGCCGTACCACACTGGCCTGGCCTGGGCCCCTACTGGTGTGACCTTTGAGTCGACGCAAAAGTCTACACGTCAGCAGCGCCCTGATCTGTTATCCGTACCGCACCGGCCTGGGCCCCTAGTGTCTGTTGTAGACACTATTATGGTAGCATGCGTATCAGCAAAACACCAGTGCGTGCAATGCGCGTGGTAACATGCACGTTGTGAAGGAATAATTCGCAACACAGCTGTGAGTGTGACTTGCGTGGCGCCACTCGTCAGCACCTGGGCCGCTGTTCCATAACACACATCGCCCTAGGCCCTTACTGGTTCGATCAGTAACTAGTCTAATAGCGTGCACAGCTCCAGCACACCAACACACCTGTGAGTGTGACCTGCGTGGTGACGTTGAGTCCCAGCACGTGGATGTTGGTGCCACTCGTCAGCACTTGGGCTGCTGGTCCTTAACACATCGCCCTAGGCCCTTACTGGTGAGATAAGTAACTAGTCTAAGAGCATGCGCAGCTGACCTGTCAGTTTGACCTGTGTGGTGACGTTGAGTCCCAGCACGTGGATGTTGGCTCCACTCGTCAGCACGTGATCAGCGGCCTCAGGGTCTGCAAACACCTGCCGTGGAGAGGAGCAGAGGGGGGCAGAGGGGGACGGAGAGGGGCAGAGAGGGGCGGAGAGGAGTCTCAGCACTAGCGGATGTTGGTGCCCCCTCTGTCATGTCAGCATCTGGCCCTCTGCCTCGGAATCTTCAAAGAGGGTGAGAGACAAGGGTAGCAGCGGGGAGAGGCGAGGGGAGAGGCCGGGTGGAACAACCTCGAGGTTTGCAAGCACCTGCAGTGCCGGGGGGGAGAAGATGTGAAGATACACGCATAGTTGGCGATAGAGGAAGGGGAAGAGGAAGTGCAAGGGCAAGAGCAAGAGCAAGAGCCAGCGTAAGTCAAGTTTGTCACTGGTCAACCAGTCCGCCCTTCCTCACCCAACCACACACACATTCTCTCTCCCTACCAACAATATCGAGCTATCCCATCGCCCTACCCTTTCTTCCCCCCTTCGCTGCACCTCCCTCCTGCCACCCCCCACTCCCCCCAATACCCTTCGCCCCCCGCACTCACGCTCTCTTCTGCAGCCGCGTTGACATCCCCACTGGCGAAGAATGAACCTCCCACCACCCAGATGCCCGCCAACCCCACTGCACTCCTGAGCACCCCACCCAACCCACCAGCACTCACGCTCTCTTCTGCAGCGGCGTTCACATCCCCACTGGCGAAGAATGAACCCCCCACCACCCAGATGCCCGCCAGCTCCGATGCTAGCGAGGGACGTAAAGCAAGGGCCTGGTGGGAGGAAAGGTTGAAGGGGTGAAGGGGGGAGGGAAGAGGAAGAGCAGATGGGGGAGGAAAGGGGGGAGGGCGAGGTGGGTGCCAGCAGTGGGTGTTGCAAGTGGGCGAAGAAGGAACCCTCACCACCCAGATGGCCGCCAGCTCCGATGCTATGGAGAAGATAAGAGAGTTTAAGTAAAACAGCAATGGAGGGACGCTAGGAGAGGGCCTGCACTGTGTCAGGGATGCGTGGGATTCAAGAAGGGAGACGAGCAGAGTAGCGAGGGGAGGGAGGAGAGGGAGGTGAGGGAGGTGAGGGAGGTGGGGAGGGAGGATATGGGATGTGTGGGCACAAGGCCTCTCAGACTCCTGCAAGCACCTGCCTGCCTGGGCAAGGTTGGTTAAGGGTTCTGTACCTCGATCAGCCGCTCTGCCTGTTTTCCAACCTCTTTTCAAATCGACTCAAAAGTCATCTCGGTGCAACGGCACGCACGCAAAGCACGCTTGCCTGCGCGAGGTTGGTCATGGGTCCCAGCTGCACCACGGTGACCTGCGCGGGCCTCCTCACCACCTCCTTTCGAGTCCACACGAAGGTTACCTCGTTACAATGGCAGACGGCACAAGGCACTCGTGCAAGCACTCACCCGGGCGAGGTTGGTCATGGGTCCCAGCTGCACCACGGTGATCTGCCCGGGCCTCCTCGCCACCTCCTCACACATCCACTCCCACGCCCTCCGCTCCTCCGCCCCCTGCTCTCCCCCGTCCTTCCCCTCTCCATCCGCACCAGTAGCAGCAGTGGCAATACGAGTGGAAGCCAAGGTATCAGTGATGCCATTTGCGGGATCAACCTGTTGGACTGCAGGAATTGCGGAAGGCAGCTGCACTCCTGCCAGCCCGTCAGGGCCCAGAAACGAGGAGCATGCATTCAGGGAGGCAGGGGTAGGGGTGCTGCTGCAGCCGCTGCTGGTTGCGGTGGTCTCAGAGGCGTTTGCCTGTTGAAGAATAGAAACGAGTGGAAGAAAGGGGAGGCATGGTGCGGGGAAGAAAACGAGGGAAAGAAAGGGCAGGTGGAAGAGAAGGGACAAGGGGACAGGAAGACAGGAGAGTGGTTGCGAGGAGCGATAGAAAGGTGGTAGTGATGGTGGTGGTATTTTCGTAAGAAGGGCTTGGAATTTTAAGCAGGAAACAACACGAAAGGGCGGGGGGGAGGAGAGATACGGCATACAGGGAGAGCCTTGGAAGGAAGAGACCAATAGCACAGGCGATGGGGGGAAGGAATGTTGGGTCCAAAAAGGGAAGATTCGGTAGGTGGGGGAAGGAAGGGGAAGGCACAAGAACAGAGCAGCATTGGAGAAATGGACGTACTGTTGATGCTGGTGCGGTTGAGAGCGGTGCTGTGGCGCCCTGCACAATGGGTGTGTCTGGTCGACCCGCTGCTATGCACTGGAAGAGAGTGGGGACGGAAAACAGCGAGAAGCGGGATGGGATGGCAGGCAGGAAAGGGGGGACGCGGGGAGGGGGGGGGAGGAGTGGCGTGGAAAGGGGAGGGGGGAAAGAGGAGAGGGAAGAAGGGGAAAGAGGAAGGGAACTAGGAGACGTTGTGGAGAGATGGGGACGGAACGAATCTGTGGGGCGGAGAAGAGAAAACTAGAATTGAAATGCCTTCAGGTGGATTAAAAGGTAATTTTGTGTGCAAGGTATACACAAATGACGAAAAAAGAGGGTTCAATAGCAGATGTTAGGACGAGAAATTCGATAAGAGGAGACACAGTGCACCCACCAGGCCTCGAGCGTTGCGTGTGGCAGCTTCACACGTCACATAGTGGCTGAATGACGTGGCAATACCGAGCACACGAATGGACGGGCATTTTAAAGCGGCGAGGATGGCCAAAGCGTCGTCTGGATGGCGAGAGAAGGAAACGGAAGCGTGGAGGGTGAGGGACGAGGCTGACAATATTTAAGTCATGAAATGAATCGTGAGGTGAGGAGTCGTCTTGATGGCGGATGGGAGGCGCGGAGAAGAGAAAGGCGAAGAAAGGATGTGTGAGGGTAGGAAGAAGATGATTGCAGCAAATAATGTTTTCTCCTCCAGTTTGTCTCAGAGTACAATATCCACGAAGACAGAAAATACGCCGCGACTATCTATTGACGATAGCGGCGAGTCGTGGCGAAAGCGAAACAGGCCTGCTGTGCCTTATCTAACCACATGAAAGGTGACGGTGATAGAGACGCTGAGCTGACCCACCTATGCCTGGTGACGCGTTGATGATAACATCGACTGGAGCAGGCGCATCTGGCGCCATGGGGTATCTAGATACTAGATGAAGGTGTGACTGACAGGAGGCTGTGAAGTTCATTATTTGGTTGCTGGACCAATTTAGCTTTTGCGATGAGCCGTTGGTATCGTCGTCGAGTCGCAAACGAACTGGTTACACGAGACCAGAAGCGAAAATATCAGGGAAGCGAAAGCTAGCGAAACTACGGCAGTGAATCGCAGCGACACCAGCACAACAAAGACCAGCGCAGCAGAATCCACCCAGCACGAACAGTCACAGGAGGGCCACCACCACCCTACACCACAACTTGTTCAGAAGAGCCGACCCGACCCGAGCCGAGCTGCGAGGTTCCCCAAACGGTCATCCACCAGCACCACACCAACTGTCACAAACGATAAAGCAAGCTCCCTTCATATCCAGCCTTCATCGCGTTCTACTCCATTACTCATGACTCAAGTTTCTCAATCCTTCCAAGTTTATCATAGCTAGCAGCAACTGCGATCAGCTCTAGTTTCTCTAGTTCTGTAGTTTTATCGTAGCTCGCTGCAACGTGCGAGCAATGTCTCAAGCTGGAACTGATCCATCGTCCCGAACCCTGGTCTCGCGTCCCCGTAGCATCAAGAAGCGAGTGTCGTTAAACCAGTTACCGTGCGAACTCATTTGCCTCATCTTCCGTTGTTTGAACAAGCAGTCACCCAGCTACTTCAATCACGCTTTGGTCTGTAAACGATGGAATCGCCTCGCTTACCTTGCACAGACGTCCATCGCCAACAGTCCGCCTCGCGTTACTGCAAATGCCGACCTTCTGACATCCCTTTCTCAGTTCAGAAATCTGTCTTCTCTCACGATCAACAAGTGCGTTCTAGATCCAGATAATGACGACTTTTTTCACGACCTAGGATCTTTCTGTCCCAGGTTAACTCATCTTGACCTGAGCAACGTTTGTACTATAGGGTTCACGTATGAAGGTGCAGATGCCCTCTTTACAAGCTGCACTGCGTTGAAGTACCTTTCGCTTACCATCACGACGGCTGACGACGAAGACACTTGTGATATGCCACCATCGTTCTTCAACCTTTTATCCCTGACGGAGGCCTATCCGAACGTCAACTTCAACAAATATCCTGATAGATTCGGCGATTTAACTTCCTTGACCAAGTTGACACTCGCCACCGTGTGGATTAACGACCTCCCGGATTCACTCGGTCACTTGGGATGCCTCCTTTTCGCAGCTGTCACCTGCCGCCCGGACCTATCGTACTCTGCAAGTCAGCTCGCCACCTACCTCAAGAAGCCTGAAGCGGAACATCTGGCGGAGCTCGACCGCGCTCTTCACTACCTCGTCAGCACCCCGACGATCGGCCTAACTTACTACAAGAACGCAACTACACCGCCTCAGTTAATCGGCTACGTCGACGCCTATCACGCTGGCGACTCCGACAACAGGCGCTCCCGCACCGGTTACGTCTACCGCCTCGAACCTATCGGACCTATCTCTTGGCAGTCGAGCAAGCAGGAATTAATCGCCCTCTCGTCAGCTGAAGCAGAATATATTGCACTCTGTTCAGACACCAAGGAAGGACTTTACCTTCGCGAACTGCTGGAAGAAGCGAAGCTGGCTCAGTTACCCAGCTTCACTCTGTTCTGCGACAACCAGTCGGCAATTCGCATCGCCAACAAGAACGACTTCGCGAACAGGACGAAACATATCGCCCTGCGATATTTCTTCGTGAAGGACGAGATCGAGAAAGGGAGGCTCGAGCTGTCATACTGCCCTACGTCCGAGATGGCAGCTGACTACTTGACCAAGAAGCTCGGAAAGCAGAAGTTCGAGTACTGCATGCTGCTGACTGGACAGAGCCACGTCACCAGCAGCGACACTCCAGAAGCGAAGGGGAGTGTTGGAAACAATCGATCTTAAGCGCCTCTGTCGTGTCGAAACACTAAGGCACAAACGAAGCGAAGCATATCAAAGCACCGGCGAGTCAACCCTCGGAGGTTGAAATGAACTGTTGGAGGTTACACGAAAGTCAAAGGTCAGTGACCTTTGACTTGACAAAGTACAGCGCGACAGCAAGGACACACAACTGACTCGCTACAGAGCAGTTGCCCGAGTCGTCACTGTATCGAACCGCAACAGCAACAGTAAAACAGTTATAACTGTACCCCTTCATATCCCTTGTACTCTTATATAATCTTGTATCTCTTTGTTTTAATCAATCTACTTTGCCCTCACATACTAGCGCAAGGTGGTTCACAACTCTTCATTTAACGCTTCCGCCATTACATTAGTCCTACCCAGAGTTCACCCCTGCAAAGATCCTAAGGGCTTTCTCAGCCCAACACTCTAAAACATGCAAGCACTGTGCCATGACAACACAGCTACCAAGTTCGTGCAACAAGAGCCGGTACTACCACTACGCCTCTCCCACTGGCAATCTTCAAGCGCTTGGCTGTGCGGACCCTGGCAGGCACAGAGAGCACTTCTGCTGGGGCCGCGGCTTGTCTTGTGCCGCCAGTGCATCTGTGCCCACGTGCAATGGTTGGTCAAAGCAGTGGGCGGAGAGGTGAAGGCCAGGGCAAGGGAAGGGGGTGTGACAGGGAGGCGGATGAGGTGGAGTGGGGAGTGAGTGAGGCAAAGCTGACTGACCAACAACTGGGCTGGCACAATCTCAGGAGGACATGTTAAGAGGCAGAGGAAATGGCTTTGGCCACGTGCAGAACTGCCTGTTGGCCCTTTGGCCTTCTGGCCTTGAACACATTAGACGGTGTTGGGAGGCAAGTCCATTTTGCTCTAACTGTTGAGCCTAATCTGCAGCACATGGGATGATGACATGACAACTACGATGGTGGCATATGGAGCTATGAAATGGCATATGGGATGATGATGACATGGCATGTGGGATGATGACATGGCATGTGAGATGATGGCATGGCTCATGGGATAATGACATGGCACATGCTACCCCGCTCCACTCATTAAACAAAAAGCACTTCTCCCTCCTTCAGTCATGCAACCAACTCTTCTCCTACCCCCTCACCTCCTTGCATCTCCTACCCCTCACCTCCTTGCATCACCTACCTCTCTCCTCTGTCAACCTCACCAACATGGGAAGGTGCGAGTATGGGAGCGAGCATGGGAGCGAGCGTGGGAGCGAGCGTGGGAGCGAGCATGGGAGGTGCGAACACGGGAGGTGCGAGCATGGGAGGTGCGAACATGGGAGGTGCGAGCATGGGAGGTGCGAACATGGGAGGTGCGAACATGTGAGCCGATGCAAAGCATGCAATGCCAGTTGAAATCTCAGTAGCAGGTGTGCCATCTCCCTCTGACAGGGCTGGAAGAAGTGCCACCCGCGTGCCATCCATCCATCCACTGCCTCCACTCCATGACACTCGCCTTGCCCTTTCCCATGCCTGGTTGGTTTTAGACATGGAAATTCAACTGAAAGTAAGCACAGAGGAAAGGGTTGGGGTGGAAGAGGGGGGTGGAGGGGGGGGGGGGGGGGGGGTGGATGAGAGGGGAAAGAACTATGGGACACACACAAATGCATCGTCTATGCTTGTTTCTCCTGACAAACATGCAGTTGCTTCGGAAAGCTGTATTGCCGTCTCCCTCACACTATACCTCTCTCATCCTTGACGTGTTGTTTCCTCATGCTCATGTTATCCCTTCCGCATTTATACTGCCATGCTGCCGTTATCATGCTCCCACGCACTGTCGCCATTCAATTCAGATGGCAGCCACGTCAGACACGAGGGAGGGACATTAGATAAGGGAGGGACATTAGCAGAGCAATGACAGGGAGTTCTGGAGGGCGAGCAGCACAGCAAGGCCAGGGAGATGAGAGAAGTGAGGGGGGGAGGGGGAGGGGTGAGGGAGTGGGGAGGGAGGGGAGGAAGGGGAGGGAGAGGAGGGAGGGAGGGGAGGGAGGGGAGGGAGGAGAGGGAGGGGAGGGAGGGGAGGGAGAGGAGGGAGGGGAGGGAGGGGAGGGATGGGAGGGAGAAAAGAGAGGGGAAGGAGGGGAGGGATGGGAGGAGGGTATGAGGTGCATGGAAACAAGGGTCAAGCACTTCTGCAAGCACTTGCCGGGCGAGGTTGGTCATGGGCCTGAACTGAACGATGCTGGTCTGCCCGGCACGCATCCACTCCCAAGCCCTCCGCTCCGCCCCCTTCTCTGCTGCTCCACTCAATCGCCAGCTACCCCCCCCCACCCCCCCCCTCCCCCCCCTCCCCCCCTCCTCCCCCCTCCTCCCACTTCCATCCCTGCTACTAGCAGCAGCGATATGAGTAAAGCTGGGGAGCCAGTGCCGCCAGTGGCGGGTTCAGCACGTGGGGTTGCGGTAGTGCAGGCAGCAGCGCTCCAGCAAGTGGGATTGCAGGTAGTGCAGGCAGCACAGCAGCGCTCCTGCTAGCCCGTCTGCGTTCAGAAAGGAGGAGCACGCAGGCAGAGAGGGAGCGCTGGGAGTGCCTTGAAAGGAAGCGGCAGCACATGTGTTGGAACAAAGGAGGATTTGGTACAAGTTCAAGGAAAGGAAAGGAGCAAGAAAGTAACTTTAAGAATCCTAAACGAAAGGCATGGTTGCAGGGGCATGGAGATTTGGTAGGGAAGTGGGGGGGAAAAGGAAGGCGCAAGAGTGAAGAGGCAACAGAACAACAGACGTGTCTGGGCGACCTGCTGCTATGCACTAGAAGAGAGGGAACGAGGGAAGGGGGAGAAGCGCTGGTGAATAAAAAAGCACCACGTCATTGAAATGAAGGGGCTACAGATACCTAAACCACAGATGTTCCACAAACAAACACATGAGAATCTTTCAGCAAAGAGTGAGGATCCTTATAGAAGAGGAGGCACCCACTAGGCCTCCGATCGTTGCGTGTGGCAGCTTCACAAATGGCATAGTGCACAAGTGACATAGTGGCCGAATGATGTGGCAATACCGAGCGCACGAATGGATGGGCACTTCAACGCTGTCGTCTGGATAGCGGTGGGGAGAGGAAACGGAGAGGAGGGACGGGAGGAGGAGAGGAGGGAGGGGAAGCGGAGAGGAGGGAGGGAGAAGAACTGGCGAGGAGGAAGGGAGGGGAAACGGAGAGGAGTGAGGGATGAGGACAGGATGGCAAATGAAGGTGAGAAAATCAACAAGATGATAAACTCCTTGGAGGATGGCAATAAGCCTACCGACCAGCGAAAGAAGAGGGGAAGACGGGGGAAGAAGACTCGCTGCGACGAAAGAACCTCTCAAAGGGCAGATTTGGCACTCTACATAAGGCATGAACGGGAGCTTCGCAACCTCTGATTGAACGTTTCATTTTTATCGTCGTTTATTTCGAGGTGACATGATATACACCGTTATTGCGCTATACACCGCTATTGCGCTATACACCGTTATTGTGCATGAAGAGGACCGTTGATTCAACATTCTCTATGACGAGCAGGCGCGAGTTGAAGCGGAGGTGAAAATTAGGCCTGCTACTTGATCGATATTTACCACATCAATCCACGACAATGCACTGACCCACCTTTGCCTAGAGACGCGCTAATTATTGCATCGATCGGAGCACGCGCGGCTGGCGCCATGAGGAACTTAAAATGCGAGCATTTACAGTACAGCCGCAGGTGGAGCGGAAAAGAAGCAAATCCAGCGAGACAAATGAGAAGTAATTTTGTTTGATGGTGCGGTGTCACGAATTGGATCCAGGATTTCGCATTTCGAGTTGACGAAGGATTGAATCTGTCGCTCGTGTTACATTGACCCGAGGCTGGGTGCACCTGGATCAGATATAATTTCGCAAAAGGATCTCGGCATCAGAATTCGAGGTAACACTCGCAACTCAACGACTCCTCTTTCGGAAGTGAGTTCGCTCGACGAACGTTCCCCACCGCGAGAAGAACGAAATCGAGGCAGCGAAAACATAGGCAGCGAAATTATGGAAGCAAACGAGCGGAACCTATACGGCAGAGGAACCAAGGCGTCAGATCCACAAACTCAGAACTGGTGCTTGCAAGCCTAGGCATAGCTATTGCTGAGCCAGATTTACCTTGATTCAGCCTCTATTATCCCTCTAGTTCACAGCGCGCTCTACTTAACCATTCGCTTTAGTTAGCCATTCGCTCCAGTTTACCTTAGTTCGCAGCAACGTCCGAAACGGCTATAGTTTCGCCGATTTAGTTTACCGTATCTCGTCGCAATGTCTCAAGTTAAAACAGATCCATCGTCACTAACCCCCGTCCCGCGTCCCCATAGATTCAGCGTGTCTTTTAATCGGCTACCGCGCGAGCTCATCTGCCTCATCTTCCGTTGTTTGAACAAGCAATCACCCAGCTATTTCAGTCACGCGCTGGTCTGTAAACGTTGGAATCGCCTCGCTTACCTTGCACAGACGTCCATTGCCAACAGTCGAACTCGCCTTACTGCAGATGCTGCCCTTCTGGACTCGCTTTCCCGGTTCAGACACCTGACTTCTCTCACGATCGACGAGTGCGTTCTCGACACGGACAATGATGAGTTTCTTTCCGACCTAGGGACGGTCTGTCCCAGGTTAACTTATCTTGATCTGGACAACGGTTATAGACAAGCCTTAACGTATGAAGGTGCAGATAGCCTCTTCAGGGGCTGCACTTCTTTGCAGTACCTCTCGCTTACCATGAAGACAGCTTACGAAGAAAGTTGTGATTTGCCACCGTCTTTCTTCGGCCTTTCATCCTTGACGGAGGTCAATCTGATGGTAAATTTCGATGAAATTCCCGATAGATTCGACAAGCTGAAGTCCCTGAGAAAGCTGACACTCGCCACTCTGTGGAGCGACGAGCTCCCAGAATCACTCGGCCAGCTCACCTGGCTGACCGAGCTGAAGTTGTTCAGAATTAACGCATCGCTCGAACGCCTACCTGACTCCCTTCATGGGCTGAAGTCCCTGGTCAAGCTCACCGTTCGTGAGATGGACGAATTGAGAGCTCTTCCTGACACCATCGGCCAGCTTCCGAACCTCCGTGAGGCTTATATACATGAAAACATGGCCCTAGAACTCCCAGATTCCTTTTTCCATCTTCCCTCCTTACAAGTCCTTGAGATCGTGTATTGTGAAAGGGTTGCATCCCTCCCAGCAACGGTGTCAGGCCTTGTTTCTCTCAAGACGTTAATAATCAGGAACTGTGATAGCCTCCGCACGATCTCTGATTCCTTCTGCAATCTCTCTAACCTCCACGTGCTGGTTCTTAAGAATTGCACACAGCTCGGGGAGCTTCCAGAGAGGATGGATCGCCTGTCGTCGCTGGAGCACCTCGAATTGAGCCAGCTCAGTCGTCTTTCTTACATTCCAGATGCAATTTCTCGGCTATGCAATCTCCGCACGTTCTCCTTCACCTACTGCGATGATGTTGTCAATGTCCCTCCATCCCTGACTCAGCATTGGAGCAATCTCACGTCTTTTGCGTTTGGTTGGCCAGCCAGCTGTATGAGTAGCCGCGAGCATCAAGAGGCCTTCACGTCGTTGCTTTGCCACCTATCAAATCTGACGTCTCTCGTCGTGATGGGCTTTCCGGACCTGAATATGACTCCGTACGAGATTGGGAATCTTCAACAGCTGCAGCGGCTGACTTTAAGTAACTGGCCTCAGCTAATCGACTTGTCCGAGTCCGTGAGCAGACTCACCAGGCTCAGGACTCTCGTGATCACTGCGTGTCCACGCTTTGAGGATGAGGAAAGGGAGACAATCTACTGGATTCCAAACCTGGACAGCGGATGTGTTGATGGCCGAGTGCTGGGAAAGGGATCATTTGCGCAAAAGGGAAGGGACAGGTTGAGGATAAGTGGGTAGGTTGAGTGGGGAAGGGTCCTAAGACATTTGGATATGCTGGACTTGTTGTACGGTATTGGTGATTGCCACAAGGGGCGTACTGTGGCATAGTATGGTTTGGTGATTTCTCAACATACGGTATTGTTCAGCGTTAAAGCAAATACGGTACCCAAATATGTGCAACAATAACTCCAAGTTTGCCATTCCTCACCAATTGGCTGCAGCTTCTCTGGTAGGCACTTCCACTGGAGACACTGGCTGGCAGCTATTCACAACACAATCTGAAAGGCCACTTAGAAAGCATGCTTGGACACGTTCCAGACTCTATTCGGGCGATTCGTGAATAATTAGTAGGTATCATATCATGACTGTGGCAATGCACCAGGGCCCCATTTGGCATGAAGGGAACTGGAGCATCTATGGCAGGCAGCAGTGCCTGCACCTGCATCCATGCTGCCTTGCTGCTGCATCCGTGCTGACCCCTTCCAAGCAGCTCATACGCTGCCAGGCCCCACAGGCTGCTACCCGTGCCTCCTTCCACCTATACATCCTGGTGTCGGCATCTGCTTGTGCCGCCAGTGCATCTGTGCCCCTGTGCCATGGTTGGTCAGTGCAGTGAGCGGAGAGGGCAAGGCAGAGGTGAGGGGAAGGTGGTGTGACAGGAAGGCGGATGAGGTGGGGTGGGGAGTGAGTGGGGCAAAGCTGACCGACCAACTGATGGGCTGGCACAAGCTCAGGAGAACATGTTTCTAGGTAGGGGAAATGGCTTTGGTGCAGAACTGCCTAATGGCCCATTGGCCTTGAGCACATTAGACGGTGTTTAGAGTCGCATATGGGAGGATGGCATGGCATATGAGATGGTGATGTGGCATACGGGGTGATGACTTGGCATACTGGGTGATGACATGTCATACGAGATGATGACATGGCACATGGTACCTAGCTCCAAGAAAAAAATCACAATGTCCTCCTCCTTTCTTTAGTCATGAAACAACTTCCTCACCTACCTCTCCCCTCCCCCAACCTTACCAGCATGTGTGAGCATGTAAGCCAATGCATACCATGCCATGCCAGTTGCATCTCCCTCTGACAGGCTGGAAAGAGTGCCACCGTATGCCATCCATCCATCCACTGTCTTCACTTCATGAAACTCGCCTTGTACATGCCCATGCTTGGTTTAGACAAGGAAAGTTCGGCTGGAGGAAAGCATGGAGAATGGAGGGGAGGGGAATGGGTGAGAGGGGAAACTGTTATGGACCGCACACAAGTGCATGTGCGTTTCCCCTTGACACTTCATCTTTCTCATTGTCCAAGTGTTGAGTTCATGCTCGTCTTCTCAATTCGGATTCGCACTGCCATGCTGATATCATGTCCCCACTGGCGCCATTCACGTGACAGCACCCTCGGAAACCAGCGAGGGACACTGGGAGAGGGCCTGAACAATGTCAGGGAGGTGTGGCAAGGGGACGAATGGCACAGCAAGGGCAGAACGATGAGGGAGGGGGAGGAGCTATGGGGTACATGGAAACGAAATTCAAGGAGTCAAGCACTCCTGCAAGCACTTGCCTGGGCGAGGTTGGTCATGGGGCCCTCCCAGCTGCACCATGCTGACATGCCTGGGCCTCCTCGCCACCTTCTCACACATCCAGCGCCCACCCCCCCCCCTGCTCTGCCCCCTTCTCCGCTCAGACCCCTTCTTTGCTCCGCCTTGCACTCCTGCCAACCCGTCTGGGCCAGAAACGTAAAGCACGCCAGCGGAGGAAGAGTGCTGGGGGTGCTGCTGCTGCTGCTGCTGATAGTGTGAAAGAAACAATGTCAATTTGAGAATGCTACCGGAATGGCGAAAGAAGCAATCTCGAAGTTGTGCGCTTGAGAGCGGTGCTGTGGCGCCCTGAAGAACCGGCGTGTCTGGTGACCTCTTGCTTTGCACTGGGAGAGAGTGGGAACAGAGGAGGGGAAGAAACGTGATGGGAAGGCAGGAAGAGGGGGGAAGAAAGAGGGGCGGAAAAAAAGGGGGGCAGGGGGGAAATAGGTGTTGTGCATGAGATGCAGGCAAGGAACAACAGAACGAGAGCAACTAAAGTTGAGAAGCTTTTCAGCTAAACTTAATCATAGACATTGCGTTGACGGTAATATGTAGGTTGAAATGAAAAGGGAAATCAGCGGTAATAATGTTACGTGTCTGGTTATATGAGATATGTAGCTATACATTACAAACACTCTATTATTTAGAACCACAACATTCCAACCACCTATGTTCCATAAACACACACATTAAAAGTTCCCAGCCAAGGGTGGTATATCCTTAAAAGTAGAGGCACAGTCAACCCACTTACTAGTCTCGAGCGTCGCGTGTGGCAGCTTCACATGTCACATAGTGGTTGAATGACGTGGCAATGCCAAGCACACGAATGGACGGGCAAGCGGCGAGGATGACCAAAGCGTCGTCTGGATGACGGATACGAGGGGAAACGGAGAGGAGGGAGGTGAGGAGGAGAAGAGTGAGCAGATGGGGGAGTGGAGGGAGGGAGAGGAAGCGGAGAGGAAGGGAAATGGAGAGGAGGGAGGGAAGAGGAGAGGCTGAGGAACGAGGTTGGCAGAAATTTATTCGGAACGTAACCGAGACGACTCGGTCGTTTGGCAAAACCTACTGGAGGCGCCAGCGACGCGCTGCGGCCACAAATCTTCCGGGTCGTAGATTCTGGCGCTCAAGATAGGGCAGGAAGAAAAGATTCGTTTCCTGTGACTGAGAAGCAAATAATGATTTTTCGTCTTCATCACCGTGTATTCGAGCTGTCTCAAACTCCACCATGATAGCAGTGCACGAAAACACTATAAAAAGTAGCAGCAAGGCGTTCATAACTTCGCGAAAAGCGGAATGGTCCTGCCGCACCTGATAGGTAGTAACCAAATCGTGGGTCCATTCGCGACACCTGCACTTATAATAACATTGATCGGAGCTGGCGCGTCTGAAGCCATGAGGTACTCCATTATTGAGCATTGACATGTCTACCGCAGCTGAAGGTGCTTGAAGCGGAAAACAAGCAGACTTTCTGTTGAGTTCGATGTGGCTGTCAGTTATTCGTGACAAAATAATGAATTCCATCAATTGGGTCACCAATGATGATTATAGGCTTCAATGATTCGCTATGAATGTAACAGCGAGGTAAGGCGAATGCGAAATAGCCCTGCTGTACATGATAGGTGTTAACCACATCCGCTGGTGATCGCCATTCAAGACATCTGCACTGACCCAACCTGCGCCTAAAGACCCGGTTATCATCGATCGGAGCAGACGCTTGTGGAGCCATGAGGAGGGTACTGGGAATTGAGCTTGAGTCGCTGCTGAAGGCTTGGCCAGAAGGAGCAAACTTGAGCTTCCAATTCCGTTTGAAGGGCGTGTCCGTTGGGTTGCGAAGGAAACAAAATATTGAATGGAACCTATGAGTCAGTGATGTACTGATTCCCATCGACTGGGTTACCAACCTCAGCTGTGCACGGACGCAAGCTGAACTGAACCAAGGTTGCGTTCGCGAGTAGCGAGAAAAGCTGTCATGTCGTTACTCCCAGCGCTGGGAGCGAAACGGTAACACATATTCAATGTAAAATCGCTGGACCGCCAAACAGTTTCGACCTGAAGATGAACGCAGCGAAACCACATCCGCACAGCCCAGCAGCAAAACCCAGGGAGGGAAACCAGAGAGCGAGTCCAGAGGCAGGGACATCAAAGGCAATGAAACAGAAGAGATCCAAAACTCCAGTTGTTGCTTCAACGCTGAGCTGAGCCGATGCCATCAGAGAAAAGCTCCTCCAGATCCAGCCTTACTTTCTCCATCGCTCTACTCTACCTTAGTCTGCTGCAGTTTCCCGTTCGCTCTAGTTGACTCTAATCGCAGCAACGTGCGAACAATGTCCTTAACCCTGACTTCGCGTTGCCATAGAGTCGTGTCGTTTAGTCGCTTCCCGGACGAGCTCATCTACCTCATTTTCCGTTGTCTGAACAAGCTGTCACCCAGCTACTTCAATCACGCGTTGGTCTGTAAACGTTGGAATCGCCTCGCTTACCTTACACAGACGTCCATCGTCAACTCGCATTGCGTCAATGCAAATTATGACCTTCTGACTTCCCTCTCCCGGTTCAAACGCCTGACTTCTCTCACGATCAACCAGTGCGTCTTAGATCCAGATGAGGAGTTCCTCCATGGCCTAGGATCTGCCTGCCCCAAGTTGACCCGTCTGAACCTGAACAACGGTTATCAGAAAGGGTTCACGTATGAAGGTGCGGATGCCCTCTTTAGAACATGCACCGCGTTAGAGTATCTCTCCTTGAACATTAAGACAGCTTACTACCAAGGCACTTGTGATATGCCACCATCCTTTTTCGACCTTTCATCCTTGACGGAAGCCAATCTTAGAGTCAACTTCAAGGTTTTTCCTGATAGATTCGACCATTTAAGTTCCCTGACCAATCTGACTCTAGCCTCAATGTGGGGTGACCACCTTCCAAATTCCCTCGGCCAGCTCACCAGGCTGACCGAGCTGCAATTGTTGAGAAATCCCGGAGCGTTGGACGGTTTGCCTGACTCCATTGGTGATCTGGAGACATTGGTCAGGCTTAGCATTAGTGAACTGGACGGGTTGAGAACTCTTCCGGACTCCATCAGCCAGCTTCAGAACCTCCAAGAGTTTTACTTACATGACAATTTCCGTCTAACACTGCCGGATTCTATTTTCCATCTTGCTTCTCTACAAGTTCTTGAGATCGTGTCTTGTGAAGGTTTTGACTCGCTTCCAAGCGCAGTGTCAGGCCTCGTTTCTCTCAAGACGCTAGTTATCAAAAGATGTGGTCGTTTCATTTCGATTTCTGACTCCCTCTGCACTCTTTCTAACCTCCGCGTGTTGATCTTGAAGAATTGCCCAAGGCTCACGGACCTTCCACAGAGAATGGATCGCATGTTGTCGCTGGAGCATCTCGAGCTGAGCCAACTCATAAGCCTTACTCACCTTCCAGATACCATCTCCCAGCTCTCCAATCTGCGCTCCTTCTCTTTCAACTACTGCGACAACATCGAGATAATCTCTCCATCCCTGCCTCAGCATTGGAGCAGCCTCACGTCTCTTGAGTTCGGTTGGCCACCCAGCTGCCTGGTCGGCAAGGAGGATCAACTAGCTTTCTTGTCGTCTATTTGTCATCTCTCGAATCTGTCAACGCTCCTGCTTTCTGGCCTTCGCGACCTATCTTGGCTTCCACACGAGATGAAGAATCTATCAAGGCTGCAGCGGCTGACTTTAACTTCATGGCCTAACTTAGCGTGCTTGCCCGATTCCATGAGCAGTCTCACCGCCCTCAGGAATCTCGTGATCACTGCATGCCCACGCTTTGAGGATGAGACAATCCTCAAGATTCCAAACCTGGCGAGCGGATGTGTTGACGGTAGTCTGTTGGGAAATGGATCATTTGGGGGAAAGGGGTGAATGGATGGGATAGGGTGGGGTGCCGGTGTGTTTGGATATGCTAGAGATTTTACCTGGTTTTAGATAAGCTTGCACAGGATTGGTCATCTTTTCCATTAGGAGATGGTCTTGATATCAGTAGTGGGAAGCACAAAGTCTTTGCTATGTTTCCAACTCTACACTGTTCTATGATAATTTGTGCTTATGGTGTTCACTCTACTAGCATGTTGCATTTTTGCAGCTATATTTGAAAGAATCTCTAAGTCCAAACACGTCCAACACGTCCAACACGTCCACCGACTTTGTGCGACCACACCTGCCATCACTGCACGCCACCCGCTCACAAGTTAGGCGATCCTTCCATGTTTGGCAGCACTTTCACTGATGAGCACTACTGCTGAGGACTCAGGCTAGCACTTGCACCTTGCAAGATTGCAACGTATGCCATTCATGCTCGTTCGCATTCCTGTCTCTAAATCTGTTTCTTAACGAGAGGGAGACCTCTGGCAGTCCACCAGGCGCCCATCTTCCACGAGTGGAGTTGGAATCCCTGTGGCTGCACTGCCTGCTGCACCAGCTGCCATGCAGCCGTGTCTGTGCCGGCTGTTTTCATAAGCAGCTGACACACTACCAGGCCACGCAGGCTACTGGGCCATCATCCATGCCGTGCCTTCTCCTTGTGCACCGCGCCTGTGTCACGACATGCCGTGCCTTCAGCTTATGCAGTGCATTCTCCAGTGGGCCTGCAGCAGCTGGATTATTGGGGCAGTGGCAGAGAGGGCAAGGGAGAGATGAAGGGAAACGGGTGTGAGAGGGAAGTTGATGTGGTAGGTGGGGTTTGGCGTGGTGAGATGGCAGACATGGCACATGTACTATGGCGCAAGACTCATTGGTAATGATGGTGCTCACGGTGAAGGGAAGGGGGTGTGAGAGGTGCAGTGGGTGGAGAGGGCAAGGGAGAGATGAAGGGAAGGGGGTGTGAGAGGTGGGTGAGAATTGAGCGAGGTGAGACAACACTGATGACATGGCGCATGGGATATGAAGCCAGACTTATGGTACAGAAGGTTAACGGGGAGAACGGGGAAGGGAGGAAAAATGCGACAGGGAGTGTTTGCGACTCCTGAATGCGACAAGGACTCATTATGACTTTCGAGTCGACTCAAAAGTCAGCTAGAACTTCTGAATGTGACAAGGACTCAATATGACTGATTCTAATTATGGCACTGAGAGGGTAAGAAGAGGAACGGATGGATAAAGTGGAGGTATGGATAAACAGTAAAAGGGTGGGGAAAGAAAGCTGGGAGCGGAAGGAAGAAAGGCGAGGTGTCGACGGTAAGAATACTTACAGCAGATGATGCTATGAGGGGAATGATTCAGTGGAGGTGCAGAGTGGTGGAGTGAGGCATCTGGTGAGTCCTGGCCTGATTCAAGAAGGAATTGGCCTCCAAGAATGCTGAAGCATCTGCCGTGGTCCAAGAAAGCTGATGCTGAAGGTGATTGTGAAGCAAGGAAGAAGGACTCGAGGGAGTTGAGTGTATCACACAGCATACGGGATGATGATGTGGCGTCTAGAATGCTGACATGGCGTATGGAATGCTGACATGGCGTATGGAATGATGACATGGCGTATGGAATGATGACATGGCGTATGGAATGCTGACATGGCGTATGGAATGCTGACATGGCGTATGGAATGATGACATGGCGTATGGAATGATGACATGGCGTATGGAATGATGACATGGCGTATGGAATGATGGCATGGCGTATGGAATGATGACATGGCGTATGGAATGATGACATGGCGTATGGAATGATGACATGGCGTATGGAATGATGACATGGCGTATGGAATGCTGACATGGCGTATGGAATGCTGACATGGCGTATGGAATGATGGCATGGCACATGCTATCTCGGGCCTTCCCCTTCTCCCTCCTTCAGTCATGAAACCACTTCTTCACCCACCTCTCACCTCCTTGCATCACCTACCATTCTCCTTCCCCAACCTCACCAACACAGGAAAGTGCAATTTGGGAGGGGGCATGTGAGCCAATGCGTACCATGCCATGCCAGTTGCAATCTCAATCGCATAGCATTTGTGCCATCTCCCTCTGACATTCGCCTTGTCCTTGCCCATGCCTGGTTATAGGAAAGGAGATTCGAGTGCAGGAAAGCAGAGAGACAAGGGTTTGAAGGGGGGAGAGGGGGGTGGGGGAATGGGTGAGAGAGGAAATAATTATGGGACACACATAAAAATGCATCATTTATGCTAACTTCTCCTGACATACGTGCAGCAGCTTCAGTAACATAAACGTGTTGGCATCGCTCTTGACGGTTTACCTCTCTCATCCAGGCAGTGTTGTTTCCTCATGCGTCCTGTTCCCACTGCCATCCTACAGTCGTCATGCTCCCGTCTACTGCCGTCATTCAGACTGCAGCAACCTCGGACACTAGGGAGGGACTCTGAAAGAGCAATGACATGGGGTGTTCGGGGGACGAGCGGCACAGCAAGGGAAGGGAGGTGAGGGAAGATATGGAGGAGAGGGAAGTGAGGGAGTGGAGGGAGGATATGGGGTGCATGCAACAAGGGGCAAGGAGTCAAGCACTTCTGCAGGCACTCACCCGGGCGAGGTTGGTCATGGGCCCTCCCAGCTGCTGCACCATGCTGATCTGACCTCGCCTGCTCACCACCTCCTGCAAGAACAGGGATATATGGTAGGTGGGATGCGGGAGGAAAGGTAAGAGAGCTGCGTTTGAGAATTCAGAAGCGAGGTTGAGAGCAAGAACAGGATGTCCGGTAGGGGTTGGGAAAGGGGGGCGGTAAGGGAAGGCGCAAGAGTGAAGCGGCTGCAGGGAAGTGGTCATACTGCTGGGTTTGGCGCGGTAGAGAGCGGTGCTGTGGCGCCCTGAACAACAGGCGTGTCTGGGCGACCTGCTGCTATGCATGCACTGGGAGAGAGAGGGAAAGGCGCTCGCGAGCGAGAGAGAGAGAGGACTTAGCCTCTGTCCCTTGCCTCTGTCCCTTGCCTCTGTCCCTTGCCTCCAGGCTATATAAGGGTCCCGTAGGGGCCTCTTTAGTTCATTAGTTCATTCAGTTTCCAGTTTTTCGTAGGCGCTCGCGAGCGAGAGAGAGAGAGGACTTAGCCTCTGTCCCTTGCCTCTGTCCCTTGCCTCCAGGCTATATAAGGGTCCCGTAGGGGCCTCTTTAGTTCATTAGTTCATTCAGTTTCCAGTTTTTCGTAGGCGCTCGCGCCGGCGGCCTGCGGCCGCCAGCGCTCGCGTTGCGCGGCCTTCGGCCGCGTGCTTTGGGGTGGCAAGGATTAGCAGCAAGAAAAGCAATAAGCACACGACACAAGACAGCGATGGGCCACGAGCCCAGCTACTAGCTCAAATGATGCAAAGGGTCTACGCGCGGAGGGCGCCGGAAACTACATCAGATGGGCGTCCAGCGCCGCGAGGATACCACGCATGGTCCTCCACAGTTGCTGGACCACTAACGCGGTCGCGCCTACGGCTTCAATCCCGCCACCAGCCTGGAGGTGTGCGGTCAGACCCTGGACCGTTCCGTTCAGTTCAGAAACCGCAACGCCTCCCATCGCGGGCGCTCCCAGCAAGGGTAGGAGGAGGAAGGCAAGCTGCGCAGCCGCCGCCAAGCAATCTCCTCGAGCCTCACGATCGAGAGTGCTCCCTGGGCTCTGGAGAATGGCGAAGTGCGCATTCACCAGAATCAGTGTCAGGGCCTGCTGGCACTCCACCAAGCGCCACAGCTGCGCTAGGGTCGCCGTGGGAACTTGAGCCACTCCGGTCCGCAACGCGGCAGGCGGAACAGGAAGAGGGGGCGGAGGCTGCACGGATGGAGCTTCAGCAAAACGACGCGGAGGAACGAAGGCTCCCCTCGCCGCTCCGCCTCCCGCTCCCACAAATCCCGTGTCCGGAAGAGGGGGAATCCAGGGCAGGGGCGGATACTGCGAGGCAGACACAGGGCGAACGTAGGCAGGCGGAGCACGGTCTCCGCCAGGAGCAGGAGCCCGTGGGTATGCAGATTCGTGCGGAGCAGATGCAGCAAGGGGCGCGGCCGGAACCTGCGCATTCACGGGAACAGGCGCGGGCGCAGGAGCGGCGGGAGCCGGGGAGCTACCAAGATTCGGTGCGCCATTCAGGGCGTTGCGCATCGCCGCAGCTAACATCCCCGGGAAATCCTCGCGGAGCTGCTGCATCTCGCTTGGCCCACCGCGCCCGCGACCGTGACCTCCCCACCAGCCACCGCGGCCTCCGCGGTGCGCCGACCGATACGACGAGGAGGGGCGACGACGAGGAGAACCTCGCCCCCGATGCGCAGCTGCATTGGCCCCCACGGCAGCGCGTATCTGGGACTCCGCGAGCCGCTGCGCGACGGGATTCACCGGCGCAGCCGCAGGGGCAACCAAGTGGGCAGAATCGGGGCCGGCGCCCACCGCTGTCCCCAGCGCAGGGCCCCTAGCGACAGCTTGGGCGGGGGGCTGCGCCACAGGCAACGGCTGCGCAACGGGAACCGGCGCGCCGGACACGGGAACAGCGTGCGGAAGGCTCAGCGGGGGAGCCGGCGACAGCGGAAGCGGAGCCGCGGACGTCGCAACAACAGCAGGGGGAGCCGGGGGGAGTAGGGGAGGAGCAGCAACAGCAACAGCGGCAGCAGGGGCCGGAGGCGGAGCAATCGCACTCTCAGCGGTGTGACCTTGGTCCACCGCTGACTTCTCCGCTTCAGTCGCCATTACGGCGAACGCGTCGGCAGCAGGCGATCGAGGACGCACGGTCGCGTCAGAACGCGGGATTAGGTGGTCGCGAAACTCCCCAGTTGGCCGCGGCCAGTGCGCGGACGCGTGGGGGACGAGCCGGAGGTCGCGGACGTGGCAGGGGCTCTCGAGAAGGGGGTCCGGAGAATGCGTTCCAGGCAGCGGCGAGAAGGGCTTTAACCGAATTAGTTAGAACTACTGAAGTAAGCGAGTTATCGGGAAGCATTTATGAAGCGGAGGAGGAAGAAGCAGGCTCACCTTCAAGTCCGAATGCCTCGGAGGAGGCCCAGTCACAAACTCCAGCTCGGGGGAGAATCAGCTCAACCCGTGCCCGAGGCGCGTCAACAAATTTCAGAAACACGCCCACCCAGCCGCGACACTCACCACAGATTCAAACCGCTTCCCGCCCCCCTGCCACCACTGCCAACAATCCCGCCCAACCGAACCTGACATCGTCACCTGCACATGCACCACGAACAGCAGCGAGGGGTAACCAACAGCAGCCACAGCCACCCCCCCAAAAATCGCCAGAGGCCCTCGCCAAGGACGACACATTATTCGCGAATGTCAGTACATGGAATCTGGATAAGCTGCGCGACAGTCGCAACGCTCCACTGGCACGTCGCCTGCCAGAAAAACTGCGCCTACTTTTCGCAATAGTGATGCTGACACCACAGCTTCGACTCGCACGCGACCCAGACTCCATCCCAGCTTGGACGATTCTGCTGTTTGCGGCTCGTCTGACGCTTCGTCAGCTTTCGCCGAGGCACCCTGACTGGAAGGCGACCAGGGAAAGATTGCGTAAATTCCTGCGAGGGGAATGGGAGGCACTGTACCAGGAAACGGTTGATTCGTTGGATTCCCCTCCCCCTCCCAGACACCAGCCGGACGACCTGGGGGTAATATCTAGGGCAGAAGGACTGGCGCGACGTGGCAGCTTACGGAGAGCTGTCATGGCACTGGAAGCCACCCCAGTCAGCCAGCCCTCTCCGGCGGTGCTGGAATCCCTCCGCGCCAAGCACCCTAGTGCCCCGCGCTCTGACACACCTTGGCCCCAGCCCGAGCCAGATTCTTACCTGGCAGTATCGCGGGAAACTTTCCTGAAGCTGCTCTCGAAATGTGAGAATGGGGTAGGTGCAGGTCCCTCAGGGACAACATTCGAGCACCTGCGCGAAGCTGCCCTGCTGCACGCCACGGTTGGTTCTCACCTTCATGCATTGGTTAACACAATCCTGAGAGGGAAGCTGCACCAGGACGTAGGGAAGCTTCTTACAGCCTCGCACTTGATAGCCCTCGACAAGCCGGATGGAGGAACGAGGCCGATTGCCATAGGCGAGTGCATCCTGCGTTTAGCAGCCAAGGCAGCTCTTACCCAGGTAGCGGATGCAGCACGAGAGTATTTCTTACCTCTACAGTTCAGAGTGGCCGTGCCAGGAGGAGCTGAAGCAGTCATACATGTCGTCCGTACCTACACAGCGGCCAACCAGGACGCACTGGTGTTACAGGCTGACCTGGCGAACGCGTTCAACAGTGTCAGCCGCCACGCCATAGCGACGGCCTTGAAAGGATCGCAGCTAGAACCGCTGCTGCCGTTGGTGCACTTCTCGTACGGCCAACCCTCCACGCTGCATCTGGATGCAGCCTTCGACCACCCACCTCTGCTCAGTGAAACAGGGGTCCGCCAGGGAGATCCCCTCGGCCCCCTCCTTTTTGCCGCAGCGATGCAACCAGCTTTGAGAGCAGCAGCGGAAGCCCACCCCGAGGTCATCTGCCTGGCCTACGCGGACGATGTGACCTTCCTGGGAGAACCATCCTCATGCGCAGCTGCTTTTACACACTTCACGGGCCGCTTGGCTGAAATCGGGCTCAGCCACAATCCTTCCAAGTGCGGGGCTTGGGCAGGCAGGATGCCCACGGACTTCCGCCTGCCAGAGGGGGTTCCTCCCAGCAGCGACGGATTGAAGGTGCTGGGCAGCTACATTGGCACCTCCACGGCAACCACTGCCTTCGTACGGTCCAGCCTGGAGGCGATGGGCGCTCCGCTGGGATTGATTGAGCGGATGGAGCCGCAGCTGGCGGGACTGCTGCTTTCCCGGTGTATCTCCCGCCGAGTGTCATATTTAGCCCGCACAACCCCACTGCCTTACCTGCCAAAGGAGGAATGGTCTGAGTGGGGAAGAAGGCTGCTGGAAACATTACTATCAGCATGCGGCATCATCCACCCCCGGGGGGACGAGGAGATTTCACGCACGTGGGCGCAAGCCTCACTCCCCGTGTCGCTTGGTGGCCTTGGATTGACGGACCCATCTGTCGAGGGAAGCTACAGCTTCCTCGCCAGCTACACGCAGGCGCAGCTGCTGCTTGACTCCCTGGACAGCGAGTGCAGTGGCCCACTGGAAGTCACGCGCGAGCTGATGCGTGGCCCCTACACCGAGTCCTCCCCCCTGTCCGAATGGCTTGCGGACTGTGAAGGGGAACTGCCGCTTCCAGCCCAAGAAGCTCTTCAGGCTGAGAGAGCGGCACCAACAGCAGGGAAACTACAGCATGGGCTGGCCACGGCTATCCAGGGCCAGCGCTACGCCGTGCAGGTGGAGGAGGTGCGGGGGATGAGCCCGAACCCCAACAATGGTCACACGCAGCGGATGCTGTCCCTGTCAGGGTACGGGGCGGGGGACTGGTTAAATGCCGTGCCCATCCACTCCTCGCTCCGCCTTGAGGCCCCCCACTATGCCAACGCGCTCCAGTTTCGGCTGGGCCTCCCCTTTGCGGCTCCTGGGGTTTGCAACTGCTCCAAGAAGGTGGAGATCCTGGATAAGCGGCTGCCGAATCACCTGCTACGATGCGGAACAGGGGGGGGGCGCACAAACACGCACAATGAGCTCAGAGATGAGTGCGCACGGATGGCGCAAGACGCGGGCTTCATGGTGCACGTCGAGACAGCCGCCTTCAGCCCAGTGGAGGAGAAGAAGGCAGACTTGGCCTTACGCTGCCGCTCCACTGGAGCCGTCTACATCTGCGATGTGACGGTAACAGACCCCATCAGCACCCGCGATGAGAACGCCACTAAGGGGAGGGGGTGGGCGGCAAGGGAGGCAGCGGATAAGAAGCATGGCCTTTACAAGGACCGCCCTGAGTGGGTGAAGTTCTTCCCACTAGCGGTCGAGACATACGGGTGTCCCTGCCCAGAGTCGGTAGACTTCCTGAAGCTACTCGCAGAGACGGCTGCACGGCGGTTTTTCAACGCCGAGCCCACCTCCTACCAAGCTGCCAAGCTCTTACACCAATATAGGCAGCGGTGGTCGGTGGCTCTTCAACGTGGGCAGTCAATTGGGTACCTGGAAAAGTGCAACATAGCGGCAGCAGTTGAAAACCCGCTACTAGAAGCAGTGGGGGAGGCCCCGTCCCTTGGGGACTGCCTCTCGGTCCTTGATCCAGCACTGGATCTCACTTAGAGGGTGTAGTTCGGATGAGTGGATTGATGTATATGCGGTACTAGCCCCACCTTTGCGATGACTTATACCTTGCATGTCTGTACTCTTTGACTATCAATGAAAGGGCCATTAGAGGGAAAGGGGGGGTGGGGGAAGGGGGGACGGGGAAGTGGTGGGGGGAAGAGGGGGGGGGGGGGGGGGGGGGGGAAGGAAGGGAACAGGGGGAAATAGGGGAGAGTGTAGTGATGAGTTTTAGAAAAGAAACAACGGTGAATTGCGAAGTGATAATATTTGCGACAGGGTATGCGATGTGAAGAACAGAGTTGCGGCTATTCGTAAGTCGTTATAATTTAGAGCCACAGATACTTCAGCCACAGACGTTCCACAAACAAAGGCATGAGACGCTTTTAGCAAAGAATGAAGAACCTTATAGAGGAAGAGGCACGGTGCACCCACCAGGCCTCAAGCGTTGCGTGTGGCAGCTTCACACGTCACATAGTGGCAAAGAATGACGTGGCAATGCCGAGCACACGAATGGACGGGCGGAGGGAACAGGACAGAAGAGACGGAAGGGTGGAGGGTGAGGGACGAGGCTGACAATAGCCGAGTCATGACATGCGTTGTGAGCCAAGGCGTAGTCTGGATGGCGGAAGGGAAGGGCGGAGAATAGGGGGAGAGAAGAGAGGTGTGAGGGGGAGCAAAGGGGAGAGAGTACAGGGTGAGGAGCGAAGTTGGCAATAACAATTCCCAACTTCAAACACCAGACGTTGACAAAAAGGCAAAGCGGAGGCGCTAGAAACAAGAGAGGACAGACGAAAGGAAAAGGCTCGCTGAGACGACGGAATCTCCTGGTGCTCGACCATGGAAGCAGGAAAGAAATCATTTGGGACTTGAGAAGCTAATTGAGCCGCATAAAATTTTCTCTTTCTCGTGGAGTATTTCAGACGACGCTTATCAACGCAGAAAGGAAAACGTGACTTCGAATAATCACTGACGAATCTGCGAGTTGCGGTGAAAGCGAAAAAGGCCTGCTATACGTTATTGGTAACCACATCGCAGGTGGTGACAAAAATTCGAGTCACTGCACCAGCGACGCGTTTACTATAACACCTATGCCTGGAGACGCGTAAACTATAACACCTATCTGCGCAAGCGCGTCTGGCGCAATGAGGTATTCGGAATGTGAGTGATGAGTCGCAGAAACCATTGAACTGTACATCATTCATGGCGAGGAGCTAGCTGAGTTCAGACTAGCTACTTGTTTCCGTTCACTGTGTTACCATGCCTCTCAACCTCGACCTATAGGAACGCCTTCTCTGCGAGGACTGATTTGGCTTTGCGACGAGCCTTCGGCTTCGGCGTCGAGACAAAACAGTCGCAATGGGCTGAACGAAATTGTCACATTAGAGAAAACAAATTTCGCTGGACCATCGCAAGGTTCTCATCCGCCAGCCAATTCTCTTGCAACGAAACCTAGCGAAACCTAACAAAGCCCAGCAGGGCAAAGGCCAGCCAACTCCGAGAAGGGAAAACAAGCTCCCTCCAGATCTAGGCTAGTATTCATCGCTCTAGTCTGCCATACCTGCCTGCATCTAGTTTCCAGTTGCTCTACTTCACCACACTTCACACCAACGTTCGAATGGCTCTAGTTTCTTAATCGCTTTAGCTCACCGTAGCTCGCTGCAACGTGCGAACAATGTCGCAATTCGGAACAGATCCATCGTCCCAAACCCTGGTATCGCGTCCCCGTATAATCAAGTTGCGAGTGTCGTTAAATCAGTTACCTCGCAACCTCATTTGCCTCATCTTCCGTTGTCTGAACAAGCAGTCACCCAGGTACTTCAGTCATGCGCTGGTCTGTAAGCGTTGGAATCGCATCGCTTACCTTGCACAGACGTCCATCGTTAGCAGTCCGCCTCGCCTTACTGCAGACGCTGCCCTTCTGGACTCTCTTTCCCGGTTCAGACACCTAACTTCTCTCACGATTAATAAGTGCGTTCTCGACAAGGACAATGACGAATTCCTCTGTGCCCTAGGATTTACCTTGACCTAAACAACGGTTATGATCCAGGGTTGACCTATGAAGGTGCAGATGCCCTTTTTACTGGCTGCACTGCCTTGCAGTACCTCTCCCTTACCATGAAGACAGTTTACTACGAAGACACTTGTGATATGCCAGCATCCTTCTTCAACCTTTCATCCCTGACGGAGGTCAATCTCAACGTCAACTTCTATGAAATTCCCGACAAATTCGACGAGCTAAGATCCCTGACTAAGCTGACACTCAACGATGTGTGGAGCGAACACCTCCCAGAATCACTCGGCCACCTCACCTGCCTTACCGAGCTGCAGTTGTCAACAAATTCCGGGACGTTTGATCGATTGCCGACTCCTTTGGTTGCCTGAAGTCGTTGGTCAAACTCGGCATTTATAAACTGGTCATGTTACAAACACTTCCTCATACCGTCAGTCAGCTTCAGAACCTCCGAGAGTTTTACGCACATGACAACGCGTCTTTGGAATTACCGGATTCCTTCTTTCAACTTCCTTCGCTTCAAGTTCTTGAGCTCTTGTATTGTGCTGAAATCGAATCCCTTCCAAGCGCGGTATCAGGCCTCGTTTCTCTCAAGACTCTAAGCATCAGAAGTTGCGGAGGTCTTTCTTCGATTTCTGAATCCCTCTGCTCTCTGTCTAACCTCCGTGTGTTGGTCCTTAGAAATTGCACAATGCTCAGGGACCTTCCACAGAGTATGGATCGAATGACATCTCTAGAGCATCTGGAGCTGTGCCAACTCAGCAGCCTTACTCACCTTCCGAGTACCTGTCAGAGGTCCACTGGTGATCCCCGAGAAGGGTTACAGGCATGTTGGCCTGGGGGGTTATGGGCGCACTGACCCGCTACTTAACAAGCCCTTTTATCCCAATGGTCTAGTGGTTGGGATTCTGACATGGTATCAGAGCGAAGGTCTCGGGTTCGAATCCCGGTGTGTGCACTGTCAGAACATATATATAGCTTATGCTCTTGTGTAGGCTATAGTGGGGTATCCCATAGGGGGTACAACCCAATTAGGGTTTCCTATATGTACTCACTTCATTCATAGTCCATCCATTCTTGTTCAAATCTTCTCATGGTATCGAGCAGGTTCCCCCTTGGGAACTGTGCTTAGGGCCCACCACATCGATTTTTTTTTTCCTGCCCGAAGCGCGCTCAGCCCGAGTCGCGCTCCGGGCCCTCACTTCGTCGAGCCGCCCTAGCGGCCCTTCACTGCGGCCCCGCCACTCATCTCAGCGGCCCCGCTGCCCGTCTTCGCGGCCCCGCCGCCTCTCTCCTAGCGGCCCCGCCGCCCTACCTAGCGGCCCCGCCGCCCTACCTCGCGGCCTCGCCGCCCTATTGCGCGGCCCCGCCGCCCTACCTAGCGGCCCCGCCGCCCTTACTCGCGGCCTCGCCGCCCCATTGCGCGGCCCCGCCGCCCTACCTCGCGGCCTCGCCGCCCCATCGTGAGGCCCCGCCGCCCTACCTAGCGGCCCCGCCGCCCTTCCTCGCGGTCCCGCCGCCCCATCGCGCGGCCCCGCCGCCCTACCTAGCGGCCCCGCCGCCCTTCCTCGCGGCCCCGCCGCCCCATCGCGCGGCCCCGCCGCCCTTCCTCGCGGCCCCGCCGCCCCATCGCGCGGCCCCGCCACTCTACCACGCGGCCCCGCTGCCCTATCTCGCGGCCCCGCCGCCCTACCCAGCGGCCCCGCCGCCCTTCTGCAGCGGCCCCGCCGCTCCTCTACAGCGGCCGAGCCGCCCAGCAGCAGCGCAGCCGAGCCGCCCAGCAGCAGAGCAGCCGAGCCGCCCCGCCGCCGAGCCGCGCTGCAGCCGAGCCGCCCGGCCGCCCACCAGCCGAGCCGCCGTGCAGCCGACCGCCCAGCCGCCGAGCCGCCCAGCCGTCGAGCCGCCCTGCAGCCGAGCCGCCCGGGAGCCGAGCCGCCCTGCCGCCGAGCCGCCCGGGAGCCGAGCCGCCGAGCCGCCCTGCCGCCGAGCCGCCCTGCCGCCGAGCCGCCCTGCCGCCGAGCCGCCCGGGAGCCGAGCCGCCCAGCAGCCGAGCCGCCGAGCCGCCCAGCTGCCGGGCCGCCCTACTACCGAGCCGCCCGACCTGCCCTGCCTGGTGAGCACAGCACCACTGTTACTGCGTGCCCTTCCCCTACTGCTTGCACTGCTACACTGTCGTCGTCATGGCTACCCCTAGTGTCCTCGCTTTTGACGCTGAGGGTCGAGCCATTGACTTTGAGGTCTGGGTCGACGACCTGCAGCTGTTCTTACAGTGCGATAGGACGGACGGTCTTTCCCTCTTTGACCTTACCTCTGGCGCCTCTCCTGCCCCTGCTGCTGATGCTGACCCCACTGTTCGCTCTCAGTGGGCCACCCGCGATGCTGCTGCACGTCTTGCTGTGCGTCGCCACCTGCCTACCACTGAGCGCGCGCACTTTAGTCAGTACAAGAGTGCTCAGACCTTGTACGACGCTGTAGTTGCGCGCTACTCTTCCCCTGCCACTGCTGCCCTGAGCCGCCTCATGCTACCGTACCTCTTTCCTGACCTTGCTGCCTTTCCCACTGTCGCTGACCTCATTACGCACCTCCGCACTAGTGACACTCGCTACCGCGCCGCCCTTCCTGCTGAGTTCTGCGCCAAGAACCCCCCCCCCATGTACATCACTCTCTATTACATAGTCACACGCCTCCCTGACTCCCTTCGCGTAGTCAGGGACCACTTCCTCTCAGTCTGTCCCACCACTCTCACTGTCGACCTCCTCGAGAAGTCCCTCCTGGCGGCGGAGAAGAGCATCGTCGCTGTAGGAGCCTCTCGTGGTGACCCTCGCACCCCCATCTTTGAGGGGTGTTCTCCTTCCCCCCTGCTGCCCTCTGTTGCCTCTGCTGCTGCTGCCGACCTGCTTGGTCTTGAGTCGGTCTGCGCGGCGTCTGCCCCTAGCGGGAGACGCCGCCCTGGCAGGGGCAAGGGGGGCAAGGGCGCGGGTGGACCTGGCGGGGGCGGTGGAGGTGGCGGTGGAGGCGGCGGAGGGAGTGGGGGTGGCGGTGGGAGTGGTGGCGGGGGCGGTGGTGGCGGTGGCAGCAGCGGAGGAGGAGGCGGTGGTGGAGGCAGCGGTGGGAGCGGAGGCAGCGGTGGTGGTGGAGGTGGAGGCGGCGGTGGCGGAGGGGGTGGAGCTGGTCGGGGTGGTGCCCCGCAGCGTAGCGGCTCTGGTGGTGGCCAGCGTCAGCAGCAGCAGCAGCAGCAGCAGCAGCAGCAGCAGCAGCGTTCGCGGGACATCCCCCCGCCCCAGCAGCTCCGTGAGTGGTACACGCAGCGTCAGCGGGGTGGGGGTTTTGGTCCGTGCACCTACGTCCTTCGTTCCGGCGACCGCGCGGGTGAGCAGTGTGGGGGTGCCCACCCCACCCAGCGCTGCTTTGGCCGCCTGACGGACGCTTGGCGTCAGCAGTTCCCCGAGGCTAGTGAGATTCCCCGTTGGGGAGAGCTGTCTAGGGCTGGCGTAGCTATCTTTGATCTTGACTTTGATGCTATCCTTGCTGCCATGTATGCTGTGACTATTAGTGAGGAGGGTGACTGTTACCGGTGTTTCCCGCCCGACCCGGGCATTGGTACTGCTGCGCCAGGTACTTCTGCGGCTGCTGCTCTAGGTGCCAGTGCGTCTGCACTCTCAGGTACTGGTGAGGCTGCGCTCTCAGGTACTGCGTCGGCTTCGGCCTCCCTCACCTTCACGCTTGACTCAGGAGCTTCTCGCTCCTTCTTTCGAGACCGCACCACACTCACGCCACTTGGCCGGCCGGTTGCAGTCTCCCTGGCTGACCCCTCTGGGGGTCCTGTCCTCTCTCACTTCTCCACTGTCCTCCCGTGTCCGGCTGCCCCCTCGGGCACCTTGTCTGGTCTGTACCTCCCCTCGTTCTCGACGAACTTGGTGAGTGGTGCTGACCTGCAGGATGCGGGGGTTCACCAGTTTACTCCTGCGAGTCAGCGGGTGACCCACTGCTCGGACGCCCGCACAGGCCGACACCTGGCCACGTTTTCGCGTCGGCCGGGGTCGAGTCTCTACACCCTGACCACTGAGTCTCCTCCTGTCCCTGCGTCTGGCCAGGTAGCTGCGTCGGGTCAGGTGTTTGCTGCTGCGTCCAGGTCTGGTCCTGAGTCTGCCCCCTGCTCGTGTCGCCGCCTGTCTCAGGAGACTCTCCTGTGGCACCACCGTCTTGGCCACCCCTCCTTGCCTCGTCTTCGGGGCATGGCTTCCCGTGTCCTTGTCTCTGGTCTTCCTCGGTCTCTCCCTCCCCTTCCTTCGGGACCCGGACCTTCCTGTGTCCCCTGTGTCGAGGGGCGGCTCCGGGCTGCCCCTCACTCCTCCCAGTTTCCCCCGACAGAGGCTCCTCTGCAGACGCTTCACATGGACGTGTGGGGCCCGGCCCGCGTCCGTGGGCAGGGTCACGAGCGCTACTTCCTGCTGGTGGTTGACGACTACTCGCGTTACACCACAGTCTTCCCCTTGCGCAGCAAGGGTGATGTCACTGAGGTGTTGATCGACTGGATCCGCGCAGCTCGTCTCCAGCTCAGGAGGAGCTTCGGCTCGGACTTTCCTGTTCTGCGTCTGCACTCTGACCGAGGTGGAGAGTTCTCCTCTGGCCTTCTGCGAGCCTACTGTCGTGCACGAGGCATCCGCCAGACCTTTACGCTTCCGGACTCTCCACAGCAAAATGGGATTGCTGAGCGCCGCATTGGCATGGTCATGGACGTCGCTCGTACGTCCATGATGCATGCGGCTGCCCCCCATTTTCTGTGGCCGTTTGCGGTTCGGTACGCGGCGCATCAGATCAACCTTCACCCCAGGGTCTCCCGGCCGGAGACCTCCCCAGCTCTGCTGTGGACGGGGAAGGTCGGCGATGCGTCTGCGTTCCGTGTCTGGGGATCTCGGGCGTTTGTCCGCGACTTGTCTGCGGACAAGCTGTCCCCTCGTGCTGCTCCCTGTGTCTTCCTCGGCTTCCCCCCTGACGCCCCAGGGTGGCAGTTCTACCACCCCTCCTCTCGTCGTGTTCTGTCCTCCCAGGACGTCACGTTCGACGAGTCGGTCCCCTTCTACCGCCTCTTCCCCTACCGCACTCCTTCCCTCCCCCCGCCACCGCACTTCCTTGTGCCAGGTCCCCCCCCGGTAGACCCCCTTCCCCCTCAGGGTCCTGCCCCTTCAGGTGTGTCCCAGGTAGACGCAGTCGAGCCGGTCGAGGTTGCTGGTGACTCTGGTCCTGCTGCGGGTGCTGAGCCTGGGGGTGCTGACTCTGGGGGTGCTACGCGCGTGGGTGCTGAGCCTGGGGGTGCTGAGCCTGGGGGTGCTGAGTCTGGGGGTGCTGAGCCTGGGGGTACTGCGACTGGGGGTGCTGAGCCTGGGGGTGCGGAGTCTGGGGGTGCTGAGCCTGGGGGTGCTGTGACTGGGGGTGCTGAGCCAAGGGGTGCTGCGTCTGGAGCTACTGAGCCTGGAGCTGCGGAGCCTGCGGCCGCTGGACCTCCCCTTGTGGCGTCTGGCGGTGCGGGACCTGGCGGTTCTCCGGGTGCTTCGCCTCGGCGGGAGCCCCTCTCTCCACAGGAGCTACGCGAGTGGTTTGCTCGCCGCTGGAGACGTACTGCTGGAGCTGGAGCTCCTTCGGCTGCTGAGGGTACTTGTGCCGCTGGTCCCGGAGCTGCTGGGCCCTCGGGTCCGCCTGGAGCTGGAGCTGCCGCGGGTGTTGGTGCTGAGACTGCTGCTGTCCTTCCTGGCGGTGGTCCTGCTGCGGGTGCTGCTGGTGCTGCTGGAGGTACTGGAGCTGGAGGTGCTGTTGGCGCTGGTGCTGCTGCTGAGGGTGCTGTCCCTGCTGTGTCTGGAGTCGCCGCGCGGCCTCGGCCGTACTTCGTTCCACTCCTACAGCAGGTTCTTGGTCTTTCTCCTCCTGCAGCGTGTCCACAGCCTGTTCAGTCACAGTCCCAGTTAGAGCCTGCCTCCCCACTTCCTGCTCCCTCTCCTTACACTGGTCCCACTGGAGGTCTTGCTGAGCGTCGTGAGCCTGCGTCTCGTCCTGCGTCGCCTGTTCGTGCTGCTCGCGCTAGTGGTCGCGGTTCGCGTCAGCGTCCTCCTCCTGTCCCTGGCACGCACCGGATGTCTTTGCGTCCGTCCACTGCTCCTCTGCGTGCCCCTTTGCCTTCTCCTCCTGAGTCCTCCCTTCCTGCACTTACCGACCCAGAGTCCGACTCTCTTCGTGCTGCTAGTCCTACTGTCACACGTCTCCTTGCTACTGTCGTCACAGACCCCTCTTTTGAGTCCACTGCTGCGTCTGCTCTTGTTGCTGAGCTCGTCGACTTTGCTGCTAGCTGTCGTCTAGACTACGCTGCCGGTCTTGTTGCTGAGTCTGCGTCTGTCTGTCCTCCGTCCGTCGGGGGTGAGTGTGCTCTTGGCACGGACGTCCTTGAGGACAGGCAGGAGGAGTTCCAGTGTCTGGCTGCTGCTTCACCTCATCTCGCGTCCGTACTACTTGCCCCTGAGGGAGACCCGGATGCACTAGACATCCCGACTCCGCGCTCTTACGCGGAGGCCGTAGAGGGTCCCTACTCCTCTCAGTGGCAGGCAGCTATGGATGCAGAGATGGCGTCCTGGAAGTCCACAGGCACCTACGTTGACGCGGTTCCCCCTCCTGGGGCGAACATCGTCAGTGGCATGTGGATCTTCAGGGTGAAGCGGCCGCCGGGCTCTCCACCTGTCTTCAAGGCGCGGTACGTCGCTCGTGGCTTCAGTCAGCGGCAGGGAGTTGACTACTTTCAGACCTTCTCTCCCACCCCGAAGATGACCACTCTTCGGGTGCTGCTGCACATAGCCGCTCACCGCGACTACGAGCTCCACTCTCTTGACTTCAGCACTGCTTTCTTGCAGGGTAGCCTGCACGAGGAGATCTGGCTGCGCCGTCCACCTGGCTTCACTGGGACTTTCCCTACTGGCACCCAGTGGAGCCTCCGACGGCCAGTCTACGGCCTCCGCCAGGCACCGCGTGAGTGGCACGACACACTGAGGACTACGCTTGCGGCTCTTGGGTTTGCTCCCTCTACGGCTGACCCGTCGTTGTTTCTGCGCACCGACACTTCTTTGCCGCCGTTCTACATCCTCGTGTACGTCGACGACTTGGTCTTTGCCACAGCTGACACTGCTGGACTAGCCTACGTGAAGTCCGAGCTGCAGAAGAGACACACGTGCACAGACCTGGGTGAACTGCGCAGCTACCTTGGCTTGCAGATCACTCGGGACAGAGCACGCCGCACCATTACCTTGACTCAGTCACACATGGTGCAGCAGGTCCTTCAGCGCTTCGGCTTCACGTACTCCTCGCCTCAGGCCACTCCTCTGTCTACTCGCCACTCGCTCTCAGCTCTGCCTTCGGATGAGTCCGTAGAGTCGAGTGGCCCGTACCCAGAGCTTGTTGGCTGCCTCATGTACCTGATGACCTGCACACGACCTGACCTTGCATACCCTCTTAGCATTCTTGCACGCTATGTTGCTCCTGGGAGACACCGACCAGAGCACATGGCTGCAGCGAAGAGGGTGTTGCGCTACTTGTGCAGTACGTCGGGCATGGGGCTAGTGCTTGGAGGGCGGAGTCCAGTGGTCCTCACTGGGCACGCGGACGCTTCTTGGGCTGACGACCAGGCTACGCAGCGGTCGTCGCAGGGTTACACCTTCAGTCTTGGTTCCGGCTCTGTCTCGTGGCGGGCTACTCGCTCGTCCTCTGTTCTCGGCTCCAGTTGTGAGGCTGAGATCTACGCCGGGGCCATGGCTGCACAGGAGCTTCGCTGGCTCACCTACCTGCTGACTGACCTTGGAGAGCCGCCTCGTTCTCCTCCAGTGCTGTACGTAGATAACAAGGCCATGCTGGCCTTGTGTCGAGAGCAGCGCTTGGAGCACAGAACGAAGCACATTGCTCTCCGTTACTTTCTTGCTCGTGAGCTGCAGCAGCGTGGTCAGTTGCGACTTGCGTACGTGGCCTCTGAGGCCAACACTGCTGATGTGTTCACCAAGGCACTTGCGCCTTGTGACCATCAGCGCTTCTGCACTCAGCTGGGTCTTGTACCTGTCTTGCCTCACTTGCTCTCCTCTTGACCTTGCTTGTACTGTCACATATATATACCTGCTCTTGCTTGTCTAGCTCTATATATATATATATGTGCACTCCTGCATGTGAACTGGCCTTGTGGCCTTGTCGTTGTGCTCGGACTGTGTGGTGACTTTGTGATCCACCCTGAGCTTGCTGTGCTTTGCGTGACTGGTCTTGTGACCCCTTGTTCTCCCCCACTTTGCCTATGGGGGTGTGTCAGAACATATATATAGCTTATGCTCTTGTGTAGGCTATAGTGGGGTATCCCATAGGGGGTACAACCCAATTAGGGTTTCCTATATGTACTCACTTCATTCATAGTCCATCCATTCTTGTTCAAATCTTCTCAGAGGGGCCAGCCATAGCCTCTTCAATTTGGCGAGCGCAAAAAGATGCAAGCTGCAATTTGACAGGTGTCTGCCCGAAATCGACGCACGCCTCGTGGATGGGACGCCTCTGGCGTGCATGGACACCTGACTACATCCAAGCCCCGTGCGTCAAAGCCATCACTATAGCTCGCCACTTCAACAAGGGCGCGCAGCTGTTCGCTGTCTGATTACGCGAGTTGGCAGTCGACACCGACGGAAAGGACATTGAGAAGCTGTGTGCAGCTGTACCTCCGGATTTAGCGGAGCTGATTCGACAGTACCCCGACATTTTCCCGGACGACCTGCCACCTGGGCTGCCACCCGAGAGACCCGAAGACCATAAAATCCAGCTGGAGCCTGGCGCGCAGCCAACTGTTCGGACACAGTGGCGGTTGACCCAGCCGGAGCTCAAGGAGCTGCGCCGACAAATTGACGCACTGTTGGAGAAAGGGTTCATTCGGGCGAGCACCTCCCCGTTCGCGGCACCGATTCTGTTCACTCCGAAGAAGGACGGTGGGCTTCGCATGTGCATCGATTATCGCGCGTTGAACCGGGTGACCATCAAGTCTCGCTACCCAATCCCACGCACCGACGACCTTCTTGACCAGCTTCGCGGCGCTCGCTACTTCTCGAAAATCGACTTACGTGGCGGTTACCACCAGATTCGGGTCTTCGCCGACGATTGTCACAAAACCGCGTTTCGCACACGCTACGGGAGTTACGAATTCACGGTGATGCCTTTCGGCCTCACGGACGCGCCTTCCACATTTCAACTGACCATGAACAGGGTTTTTCGGGATCTTCTAGACCGTTGCGTCATCGTCTATTTGGACGATATCCTCATTTTTAGCAAGACACGAGAGCAGCACCTCCGTGACCTGGATGCAGTGTTTAAGCGGCTGCAAGAGAACCGACTCATCACCAAGGGCTCTAAGTGCGAGTTTTTTAAGCAGGAGTTGGAGTTTTTGGGGCACGTCATCTCGCGCGACGGCATTAAAATCGACCCGGCGAAAATCAAGACCATACAGGAGTGGAAGTCCCCGACGAATGTCACGGAACTCCAGAGTTTTCTCGGATTCGTGAATTACGTCAGGCGGTTTATCCCGAATATGGCGGGGATAACCGGCCCGCTGACCGACCTGCTGCACAAGGACAGGAATTTTGTGGCTTTCCAGGAACTCAAGAATTTTCTAGTTTCCCCTCCTGTGCTGCGCATCGCCGACCCATCGAAGCCGTTCGAAGTCGTCACCGACGCCTCAGATTTCGCCATCGGAGCTGTGCTACTCCAAGATTTCGGGAACGGGTTGCAGCCGATAGCCTACGAATCACGCAAGCTGCAGGCGGCTGAACGCAACTACCCGATCCACGACAAGGAGATGCTCGCCATCATACACGCGTTTAAATTATGGCGATGCTACCTGGTGGGCGCCGACGTTACTGTTCGCACGGACCACAAGTCCCTCCAGTACCTGCGAGCCCAACCCAATCTCAACCCACGACAGATTCGGTGGCTGGACTACATGGAGAGCCACTTCACCTACCGCATCACGTACAAAAAAGGGGCGAATAACATCGCAGACGCCCTGACCCGACCGACAGTACAATCCGCTGCAGTACTCATCACCCACTCGAACCCGTTACTTACCGGACTATTTACCCACGGCTACACTACGGACCCATTCTTCACGACGGGAAATCATCAGCAGGCTACGACGCAGAAAGGGGACTATTATCTAAAGGCCGGAACCGACCGGATTTGGGTCCCCGCTTACAGGCTGCTGCGTGAACTCCTTATCCAAGAAGTCCACGATTCGAACTTCTCCGGACACTTCGGGGTTGATAAAACCCAGAAACTACTGCACCGTCAATACTATTGGCCTGATTCCTCTAACGACGTGCAGCGCTATGTGTCCTCATGCAGGGTGTGCCAGGCAATGAAATCGACACGTCAGCGACCAGCTGGGCTGCTGCAACCCCTCGAGCCACCCGAACGACCGTGGCAGCAAGTGACGATGGATTTCGTCACGGGGATGCCAGCTGGGCCGTCCGGCAACGACGCTGTTCTCGTCGTCGTCGATCGCTTCACGAAAATGGCGCACTTCGCACCATGCCGAACGACAATCACAGCCGAAGAAACTACGCGCCTCTTCATCTCAACGGTCGTGCGACTGCACGGCATCCCTTCGGCGATCATCAGCGACCGAGACCCGAAGTTCACATCCAAGTTCTGGAAGGAGACATGGGCGCAGTACGGCACGAAGCTACAGTTCTCATCGGCATATCACCCACAAACGGACGGTCAAACCGAGCGGACCAATCAGACCATGGAGCAGCTGATCAGGACAAACTGCCCCGACCCTGCCCGCTGGGAAGACTCCCTCGCAATGTTGGAGTTCGCTTTCAACAACGCACCGTCCAGCACGACTAATCACTCCCCGTTTTTTCTGAATTACGGGATGTGTCAGAATAGGTGCTATGCCATAGGAACCTCCATAGCTTAGAGAGTAGCTTAGGAACTTGGGAAGGGGAGTAGCGAGAGGTTTGAGCCAACAAAAGAGGTTGTTCACTATAGAGCGAGCAGTACAAATAGGCAAGAATGAAGAAAGGTGCACCACCAAACAGAAAGTTATATGAATACAGTATTCTACACTACAGGCAGTTATAGAATATATAGAATTATATATTATTCTGACACGCCCCCATAAGTGCCTGTAGGGAAGAATGTGCAGTCAACGCCCCCATAATGGGGTACACCAGACAGGCCGCAGCGGAAATCACAGCAACAGGCAAGTGCAGTGGCAACCGGTGCAGTGATGGCAGATCCAGCTGTACCAACCCCTCGGCCAAGGCAGAAACAGTAGCAGGTGTAGGGGCGGCAGGTCGCCTGAGGAGCAGGCTCTGTGGCTGCAACGTGCAGCAGGACAGCAGCGGCTCGACGGCAGCACCTGCAGGCCCCTAGCAGCAGGCAGCAGAAGCAAAGGCAGTAAAGGCAGGTGGCAGCAGGGGCGGCAGCTGGAGGTGCCACTACAGCATCGGGCGACAGCAGCAGATGACCGGCTGACTTCCGCCGCCCCCTCACTCTCCCCCCCACAATGGCACACGCGGCAGTGAGAGAGAGGGGAGGAGGGGCGGCTGCTGGCTCGGCAGAATCTCTCTCGCCACCCCCTCACACTCCCCCCTTTCCCCCATAGCGACAGATGCTGCAGGGAGAGAGAGGAGAGAGGAGGGCGGCAGCTGGTTCCTGCGGGTACACTCCCGCCACACCCTCCCCCCCACAGCGACGGTCGCGTGTGGGGCGATAAAGGGCGACGGCAGGCGCTGCTGGCGGCTTACAGCGCCCCCCCCCGTCACTCCACTTCCCCCCCACAGCATGCGCGAATGCTGCTGGCGCTGGCGGGATCGCAGGTGGGCTGCGACGAGCAGGACGGGGGGTCGTAACGGAGGGCGCGACGAGCGCCTTTGCGCCGCTCGCCGTCGCTAGCGTCGCAGCTGCAGTCGCGGCAGCTGTATGGTTGGCGGGGCGGGGGGACGGTGTAGCGCGACCGGCCAGGCGTCGGAGCAGCGCGATGTGGCGATAAACAGGGCCAGCGAGGCGCGCGACGAGAGGCTGAACCGGGGCCGCAGCTAGCGCCTTCGCCCAGCTCCCCGTCACGGGCAGCAGCGTGACGAGCGGAAGGTGCGTTACTGGCAGCGCGACGGACGGCGCGACGAGGGGCGCCATGAATGACAATCAGAAGCAGGCCTAGGCGAACCAGGCTCTCGATACCATGTCAGAATAGGTGCTATGCCATAGGAACCTCCATAGCTTAGAGAGTAGCTTAGGAACTTGGGAAGGGGAGTAGCGAGAGGTTTGAGCCAACAAAAGAGGTTGTTCACTATAGAGCGAGCAGTACAAATAGGCAAGAATGAAGAAAGGTGCACCACCAAACAGAAAGTTATATGACTACAGTATTCTACACTACAGGCTGTTATAGAATATATAGAATTATATATTATTCTGACAGGATGGACCCGACAGTTCCTACGGCAACCACTCTCGACAACCCGGTCCGGAGGTCACAGACTTTCGTGACGGAACTTCAGGAAGTCCGAGAAAAAGCCGCCGACGCAATTCGCAAGGCGAATATTACTTCCCGCAAATACACCGACCTTCTACGCCGGGAATTCGTCTTGACCACTGGGCAACTAGTGCTACTTGACACGAAGAACCTGCACCTGCCCGGCCCGTCGAAACTACGGCCACGATTTTGTGGACCGTTCAAGATTATCAAGATGGTGACACCTGTCACCGCGAAGCTGTTGCTACCCGACGACTGGCGCATTCACGACGCCTTCCACGTCAGCCTTCTTCGCAAGTTCGTGCCAGCCACGACCGACATCGCACGCCAGCAAGCTGCCCCGACAGCACGACCTGTTCCGGAACCGACTCTCGACCCATCGAAGTTTTTGGCACATCGGGTCCGCATTAACGCAGCTGGCCGACACGTGGATTTTCTAATCCGCTGGACTGACCGAACCAGTGAGGACGACACGTGGGTGCCCTCCGCCTCGCTCGACGCCTCGCCACTTGTTAGTGATTACCTGGCGCGCCGGCGTGTTTCGGATATTGACCGCCTTTCTTAAGGGGGGGGGTGGTGTAAGGAATTTTCCCGAATTCCTTATCGGGGTTGACTGCTTCGCGTACAACCCGATTTTCGGAGTTCGCACGTTCGGCCGATTTCAACGCTGCCGAGGCTCCTCGCGTCGCCTTCGGCATTTCCATCGCCAAACCTGCACCCAACCTCGCTTGTCCGAGGTTTCCTCCTAGCTAGGCTAGCCCTACATTAGTCTGTGCATTCATTGTATTCGCAGTTCATTCAGTCACAGCCTCGTTATTCGTTTACCTGCGCACTCTCTTTTACAACTCATAACAGTGAGTCCATTTGGTCCAGGAAATTCACCGTACCTTGCTAGCACGTTTTCAGGATGCTGAAGAATTGTGTGACACAATTTGTGTCGTGTGCTTGGAATTCAGTGAAGTACCACTCCGTTATCTACGAGCTTGCAAGAACCTTGCATCTGCACACACAGTGCTATGTGCCTGCCTACTTATGGGGCCACTCCAGTGAGTTTAGTAGGACGTCCGGCTCTCGCAATGGCTGACTGCCTCTAAGGGCGTGGAAGGTGAGAACCAAACATAATGGTCGCTCCCATCTTCCACGGCCTAACCTTCCCGTCTTATCCTGTTTCGTAGTCCCATGCCTGATACGATCCTCATCAGCCACGCATATGCTCTGGTACTCTGATTTTAAGACGATGGCTCCCCATGTATCATTATAAACAATCAAGACGTCATAAGTTAAGCATCTCTCCCATACGAACCGTTTCCCTAACGTCAGCAGCAAGGAGTTAGCCTTCGCGAGAGTCATTCGCGAACAGTAAGCCGAGTGGTTACCATTTCTTATCGAAATAAGCATTCCCTATCTAATTGTCGTCGTCGTCGTCATGATGATCGTCGTCATTTTGAATCGGCTTCGGGTTGCACTTTTCGTAGCAATAATCGGCGCGCTTCTTGCACGTCGTCGCGCTCAGCCGGTCGTCCTCCATACAGCGCATCTTGTTATAAGCACACCAGTCCTTGCACGTCCACTTGCCGTACTTGCACTTCTTATACAGCATGTACGCCTTTCTTTCGCACGAGTCGTCGGCGACGTCGCAGATGGCCTTCTCGTCTTCGTCCTCAGCCTCCCGCTTGCACCACTCGTGCTTGAAGCTGCATTTATCGGACCGCAACTTGTACTTTTCCAGACACTTCAGCTTCTTCTTCTCCTTCTTGGGCGGCGGGGGAGGCGGCGGCGGCGACGGGCTGGGCTTGGGCGGCGAGTGATCGTCGTCGTCGTCGTCTTCGCAACCCAGATCGTCGTCGTCGTCGTCGTCGCTGCTCAGTCGTCGCCGGAACGTCGTCTTGGACTCTGCGGATAGGGAGCGGAAGAAAGTATCGGGAGTCAGGAACGAGAGGAATGGGGGTTAAGGGCTCACCGTATTGGGCGAAGAAATCTAAGGGCACTGATGCAGAGCAGAAGAGGCCAGGTAGGAAACGGCGGTGGTAACAATGGGCGATAACTGCCGCTCATGTCGAGGAATAACCCACCTTCAGCGCCGCCAGTTGGCTGTCGGGTCAGTGTCGTCGAACCCGCAACCTCCCCTATAGGCACATCCGCATGAGCTGTCAAAGGAAGGAGGACGAGGAGGCCCACGGTAACAATGCACAGGAACGCAAATAACTTTCTCCCTTCCATGACTGCAGCTAGGCAGGTAAGCAAGTCGGTGTAGGAGCCCTTTCGGTCTATCTCTGGGATTGCCTTGGATTAATGGCAAAAGGCTGCGCGAGTTGGCTCTTATAGGAAAGGAGGAGGCGGCGAAACAAGTGGGAGTTGTTGGGCTAGAGGGGGGCTGAGCTGAGAGGGAAGGGAAGGCGACATCGGTTGTGATTGCGCGCTTGCGAAGAGCCGCGTCGCGAATTGCTGCACACAGAACAGGAGAGATGAGTGGAATCTGGTTGCAGCCGCGATGAAATCATGGCCATCACTGACCCTTTCAGATTTCGAGTCGCCTTCTATTCACGCACACCAATTATGAATCGCCTTGCGAAAGAACTGTTGCGATAATATGTCAACTTCAGGTAACTTTCGCGCTCTGCTCTCCTATGTGGCGAAAAGTTGCAGCGATCGCGGAAAGTCTGCGAAGAATCTCGACCACTTGCAATCCCCATCAATACAAGCGTGTGGAGTTTTGCCTGCCTAGGGATGCGCGGTTTGGTACTGTGTCGAATGCTTGTTTGTGAGCTGGGCGACCTTATATTGAAACCACATAAACCACCTAATACAAAGGTTCTCTACAGCACGGTGAGAACGTAATCTGTATCAGATGGTGAGAAAGGCAGTAACAACTCACTCCAGAAAAAACAACAGGGATGACATGCAGCTGGTAACCCCCACTAGAGCATGTCTCTAGCACAACCAGAAAACAAAGCACCCACTACCAGCACCGTCAGCAACAAGCAGTTAGCCTACCCAGAACTCACTTCAAAACAATTAGCCGAACGCTTAGCCCCTAATCTAAAGAGACATGTCTAGTACTTGCCATGATGATTGTTGTACTTGTCATCGTGGTGATCATCGTACTTGTTGTCATTGTGGCTGTAACTCTTGTGATAGTTGTCGTCGTTGTGGCACTTGTCATAGCAATAATCAGAGCGGTCTTGGCACTCGCTGCTGCTCTGGTGGTAGTCCTCCACGCACTTGAGCCTGCTATAGTCACACCAGTTCTCGCACGTCCACTTGCCGCGCTTGCACTTCTCGTACAGCATGTACGCCCTCCTCTCGCACGCGTCGTTCGTCGCGTCGCAGTCTCCCCCATTGCACCGCTCGCGCTTGTAGCTGCACTTATCGGAGCGCATCTTGTACTTCTCAGAGCAGCTCATCTTCTCATACTTGCTGTCGTAGTTGTTGTTGTCGTCATGATTGTCGTTGTACTTGTTGTCGTCATGATTGTCGTTGTACTTGTTGTCGTCGTGACTGCCGCTATACTTGTTGTTGTATTTGTTGTCGTCGTACTTGTTGTTGTCGCCGTACTTGTTGTCGCCGTACTTGTTGTTGTCGCCGTACTTGTTGTTGTCGCCGTACTTGTTGTTGTCGCCGTACTTGTTGTTGTCGCCGTACTTGTTGTCGCCGTACTTGTTGTTGTCGCCGTACTTGTTGTTGTCGCCGTACTTGTTGTTGTCGTTGTAATTGTTGTTGCCGCTGTACTTGTTGTTGCTGTTGTAGTTGTTGTTGCTGTTGTAATTGTTGTTATTGTCGTTGTACTTCTTATCGTCCTCGTCGTCGTCCTTGCAATCTAAGTCGTCATCGTCGTCGTCGTCGTGGTGGTGGTGGTGGTAGCCCAAGCGACGTCCGCGAAGCTTAGCTTGGGTAGCTGCAATGGAGAAATCAACGGGAAGGAGACCCCAGCGAAAACGGCTCAGCTACTAGCACGAAATAAAAACGGAAAGCATGGGACAAATAGCAAAATCGAGCCTGCAGATCGGAAAAAAAAACGGGCCACGCGCAGGGTGGGGACTGATGCTCGGATGGGCGAAAGGGCGGCGTGTACCTTCAGAGCCGCTGCTCGGCTGAGTGGTGACATCAGTCGCTATCGCTGCGACGCCATCCATGGCTGTCAACTCCGCATGGGCACTGGGCGGAAGGAGAAACAGCAGAGCCACGGTCACTGTGCACGCAAGCGCAATGATCCTTCTACACTCCATCGAAGCCATCCAAGTAACCTAGGTGATATCGCTCACTGACCGATAAAGTGAAGCGGATCCGAAAAGGATAAGTCGGATTGGGAAGAAACTGAGCTGATAAGAAAACAACAGCACCATGAACCTATATATAGGGACCTTGCAGGCACATGCACGGAAGGCAGGCCGACTGTTGCCCTTATCTTGACGCAAGCAGGGCCGCGTCGCGAATTGCGGACGCATCGGCATTCTGCTGCGGCTGTTGTGCCTGTTCAACAAATTTAGCCCCTACCTAATCCTCCAGCGAGCACTAAGGCACTCTCTAAATTTACGGAGATGCTGTTCGTGTTTTGTCAACTCGTGCTAGAACAAAACGTAGGTTTCGTCACTCCTCGCTGTCGCCGTTTTGCCTGTTCTGGAAGGATTGGCAGCTCATCAGATGTCGCGAGGCAAGGTTTCACGATGCTGGTTACCAGATCGACTGCTTGTTCGACACACAGTGTGACTAAAGCAATCACGACACTTCAGGAAGACGGGTCGCCTCGCCGACCGCCACCCATGAAGCGACGTCAAGTTCAGTGGCACCAGCGAATTGGGACGGCATTGCATTTTGAATGTGCGGTGCGACCGAAGATAATGTGACACTAGTGATGGGTTGTTCTATTAGGCATTAGTGCTGCTGTGACGAGTGCAACGAGGATTGCACTATCGAAGCGAATTGGAATTTGTAAATTCAGATAAGGCATGAGTGCCACTGTTTGAGAGTTGTTATTAGCTGTAGTGAAGAGTGCGCAGAAAAACAAATTCCGATGCACGGATCTTTGGCGACAAGCTAAATGCTACGGTAGTCCCGACGCACTAAATGCTGTGACCCTAATGTCGTCTTTGCTGTGTGGTGTGACCAGTCCATCGTATGAAGATATTTATGCAGTATCTTATCGAAGTTAATCGCACCTGTCAAATGTAATTCTATGCTTGTAGGCTACAGTGAGTAGCACAATAGGGAGTACAGTTGTTAGGGTTGCATATTTGTACTTCCACACTTTCTAGTCTCACCATTCCGTTGTTCGCTAACTTTGAGATGGTATCATGAGTAGGTGTCGATCCTCTCGCCTTGCCTAGCCTAGCTCGCGCCCTAGCGCCCTCCGCGCCCTTGCGCCCTAGCACCCTCCGCGCCCTAGCGCCCTCCGCACCCTCCGTCGCCCAGGCCCACGCCCTAGTCCGTCGCCCAGGCGCCCGCCCTAGCCCGTCGCCCAGGCGCCCGCCCTAGCCCGTCGCCCAGGCGCCCGCCCTAGCCCGTCGCCCAGGCGCCCGCCCCAGCCCGTCGCCCAGGCGCCCGCCCCAGCCCGTCGCCCAGGCGCCCGCCCTAGCCCGTCGCCCAGGCGCCCGCCCCAGCCCGTCCCCCAGGCGCCCGCCCCAGCCCGTCGCCCAGGCGCCCGCCCTAGCCCGTCGCCCAGGCGCCCGCCCCAGCCCGTCGCCCAGGCGCCCGCCCCAGCCCGTCGCCCAGGCGCCCGCCCCAGCCCGTCGCCCAGGGCCCCGCCCTAGCCCGTCGCCCAGGCGCCCGCCCTAGCACGTCGCCCAGGCCCGCGCCCTAGCCCGTCGCCCAGGCGCCCGTCCTAGCCCGTCGCCCAGGCGCCCTCCCTGGCTCGTCACCCCAGCCCCGCAGGCAGCGCGCCGCGCGGGTAGCGCGCCCCGCGGGTAGCGAGCCCCGCAGGAGGCGCGCCCCGCGGGTAGCGCGCCCCGCAGGCAGCACACCCTGCAGGCAGCGCGCCCCGGAGTGCTTTAGTGCCAGAAAATAAATAAGTAAATTAAACCCTAAAAAAAAAAAAAAAAAAAAGGGGGTTTAGAGTGGGGGCCTACGACTGTCGCCCGCGTTCCTGTTTGCCGGACGACCTGCACAGTTGCCTACATCCCGCAGCCGTCAGTACTGCAGCCCCTACTGTCGCACGTACTTTCCACTGCCACTGGCTCTACTAGCGGCAGCCGGCAGCCGCACTTACGGTCTCTAGCCCCGGCCGTTCCTACCTCCAGCCAGCCCTAGCTCGTCGTTTCTAGCTCCAGCCGTCCTAGCTCCAGCCGTTCTCGCCCCTCGCTCGTAGCTCCGTGCTCCGGCCGTTCCTCGCCTAGTTTCACCTGGCGCTACTAGCTCAGTTTGCTCCGTGCTCCAGCCGTTCCTCGCCTAGTTTCACCTGGCGCTCCTAGTTGTTCTCGTTTTTCACTGCAGCCTGTCGCTCCTGTCGCTCCTAGCCTGCCGCTCCTGCACCCCGCTAGCTTTTATCATGGAGTCCACTAGGGTTCTCCAGCAGCAGGGACAGCAGCAGCGGCCTTTTCAGCAGTGGCTTCCGCAGCAGCAGTGGCGCCCTCAGCAGCCGTGGGGGCCTGGTGGTTCAGGTCGCATTGGCTGCAGCAGCGGCCCAGCCAGCTGGGGGGCTCGTCGCGGTGGCCGCGACGTCGGCCCCTGCCAGTACCGGATCCTGACCGGCCCTGGTGCTAGCACTACCTGCTGGCGTCCTGACCACTCTGCACAGCGCTGCTACAGCCGCCTCGACGACCTTTACCGTGAGCGTTTTGGGCCTGAGTCGGCTCCCCCGATCTGGCCCGGTGTGTTTCGTAGTGGTTTCCCTGTGTTTGATATGTCTATGGATGCTGTTTATTCTGTCACGTACGGATCTCTTGGCTTACGTATACCTAGCTTAGGACCTTTGCCTGTTGCTAGTGTCGGTACTTGTGCTTTTAGTGTAGGTGCTTGTGTAGTCACTAGCCCAGCCGTGACGACTGCTGTTGCGTCGCTCTCCTTCACGCTGGACTCCGGCGCGTCTCAGTGTTTCTTCCGCGACCACACCACTGTCACACCTCTTTCGGCTCCAGTCCCAGTTGCCCTGGCTGATCCTACTTCAGGACCAGCAGTTGCTCGCAGCTCGACCACCCTCCCGTGCCCGGCTGTCCCCTGTGGTTTCCTCACTGGTCTCTACATCCCCTCGTTCTCTCGGAACTTGGTGGGTGTTGGATACCTTCAGGACCGGGGGATCAGAGTCACTTTTCCTGCGCACGGGAGGACTGCGATCTGTACGGACTCTTCCACCGGGGCAGTTCTTGCCACGTTCACCAGAGAGCCCCACTCAGGTCTCTTCGTCCTGCACGCTCCACCCCCGCAGGTAGCTGCGTCTGGTCAGGTTGCTTCGGCCCCCCCGGTAGCAGAGTCCTGTCAGGTGGTTGTGTCCAGTCCGGTCGCTGTGTCCAGTCCAGTCGCTGCGTCTTGCTCCTGTCGCTCTCTCGCCCACCGCACCGTCCTGTGGCACCACCGTCTTGGCCACCCGTCGATCCCTCGCCTTCGTGGCATGCTCAGTCAGGGACTAGTCACAGGTCTCCCATGCACCTTCCCGTCGCTCCCTCTCTCGCTTGCCCCTCCTTGCTCTCCGTGCGTCGCCGGTCGCTTACGCGCCACTCCCCACTCCTCCTCCCTTCGTCCGACCACCGCTCCCTTCGAGACTCTCCACTTGGACGTCTGGGGCCCTGCCCCGACGCAGGGGTCTGGGAGGGAGCGTTACTTTCTGGTGGTCGTCGACGACTTCTCCAGGTACACCACAGTGTTCCCTCTTGCGAAGAAGTCCGAGGTGACTGCTACGCTGATCAGGTGGCTTCTAGCCACTGACGGCACTCGTGGTCGTCGAGTCAGTTGTCTTCACTCCGACCGTGGGGGCGAGTTTCACTCCGGCATTCTCGGCGGATTCTGCGGCGAACAGGGCATCACCCAGTCCTGGACGCTGCCAGAGTCCCCACAGCAGAATGGGGTTGCTGAGCGCCGCATAGGCTTGGTCATGGACATCGCCCGCACGTCCATGATTCATGCCCGTGCGCCCCATTTTCTGTGGCCCCACGCGGTTCGCTACGCCGCACACCAGCTGAACCTCCAGCCGCGTGTCTCGCGGCCCGAGGCTTCACCGACCATTCTTTGGACTGGATCCCCTGGTGTTGGGTCGGCCTTTCGAGTCTGGGGCTGCCTTGCACTTGTTCGCGACACCTCCGCGGACAAGCTCTCGGCACGCGCCGTCCCCTGTGTCTTCCTTGGTTTCCCAGTGGACTCTGCTGACTGGTCCTTTTACCACCCTCCCCTCCACCAGTTCCTAGACTCCCGTGACGTCCGGTTTGACGAGTCCGTGTCCTACTACACCCGGTACCCCTGTCGAGGTCTCCCGGTACCCCCTCCCCCTCTCTTCCTCGCACCTTCTCCTCCTCCTGCTCCCGCTCCTCCGGTACCCCCGCCCCCCCCTGGTCCTGCCCCGTCTGGTGTGTCCCACGCTACCCCTCTACCCTCGGTCGCGCATCAGGTAGCGTCTCCCTCCCCGCAGTCCTCCTCACAGTCCCCTCAGCAGCCTTCGGCACTTCCGCAACAGGTTACTGTGGACTCGGTTGGTGTTGGAGCTGGAGGTGCAGCCGCTGGCGGTGCTCGGTCTGGGGGTGCTCGGTCGCGGGGTACTGGAGCTGGAGGTGCTGGCGCAGGTGACGCTAGCTCTGGGGGTGCTGGAGCTGGAGGTGCTGGCGCAGGTGGCGCTAGCTCTGGGGGTGCTGGAGCTGGAGGTGCTGGCACTGGAGGTGCTGGTTCTGGGGGTGCTGGAGTTGGGGGTGCTGGCACTGGCGGTGCTAGTTCTGGGGGTGCTGGAGTTGGGGGTCCTGGCACTGGCGGTGCTGGTTCTGGGGGAGCTGAGTCTGAGGAGACTGACGCTGGAGACCCTGGCTCTGCGGAGTCCACTCCGCCCCCCCACCGCCACGACACGCGTCTCCAGGCTGCTCGTCGGCGTGAGCGTGAGGAGCAGGAGCGGTTGGAGAGGGAGCGGCAGGAGCTGCGGGTGCTGGACCTTCTGGAGCAGCAGCGGCAGCAGCAGCAGCAGCAGCAGCAGCAGCAGCAGCAGCAGCAGCAGCACCAGCAGCAGCAGCGGCCGCAGCCGCAGCCGCAGCCGCAGCAGCAGCGGCCGCAGCCGCCACCGCAGCTTCCTCTGGAGCGGCGGTTGTTCCCACCTGTGAGTGGCCTGCGGACGCTTGGCCTTTCCTCCTCTCCTCCTGTTCGCTCCCAGTCTCCTCCTGTGTTTGTTCCTCCGTTGCCTCCTCCTGACGACCGTCCGGCGGTCTGGTCTTCTCCTCCTCCTCAGTCTCCTCCTCCCTCTGTCCGTCGCGACTTGATCACTCGTTGTCCTCCGCGTGCTCGTCACTCGTCCCCTGTTACTGACCTCCACACTGCCCTCCTTTGTTCGTCTCGTCGTCGTTCTCCTTCTCCTGTGTCCGTTCTCCCGTCTCCTCCTCCGTCCTCTCTACCTGCCCTCCCCACTCCTATCTCTGACTACTACCGCGCTGTTCGTCCTGTTGCCGCACGTGTCCTCACCACTCTTGTCAGCGACCCTCGTTTCCCTCCGTCGTCTGTCTCGGCTCTCACTGCCGCTGTCGCTGAGTTTGCTGCCGCCAGCCGCCTTGACTACGTCACCCGTGTGGTGCCAGCTCCTCCCTACCGTCCTCTGTCCGTCGGGGGTGGGTTTGCCCTTGGCTGTGACGTCCTAGAGGACAGAGAGTCTGAGCTGGAGTACTGGGCAGCCGCTTCTCCCTCTGTGTGTGCCATGCTGCTCTCCCCTGAAGGAGACCCCGCCGCCCTTGACATACCGACTCCTCGCACTTACCGCGAGGCAGTGTCAGGGGCGTGGGCCTCTCAGTGGAAAGCGGCTATGGACTCAGAGTTGGCGTCTTGGAGATCCACAGGCACCTACGTCGACGCAGTTCCCCCTCCCAGGGCGAACGTAGTCGATGGCATGTGGCTCTTCAAGGTGAAGCGGCCGCCTGGAGCACCGCCGGTGTTCAAGAGGCGCTACGTGGCTAGGGACTTCAGTCAGCGTGAGGGAGTTGACTTCTTCCAGACCTTCGCCCCGACCCCGAAGATGACTACTCTTCGGGTGTTACTCCACATAGCAGCGCAGCGAGACTACGAGCTGCACTCCCTCGACTTCTCCACTGCGTTCCTCCAGGGCCGACTGCACGAGGAGATCTGGCTGCGCCGTCCTCCTGGCTTCACTGACACCTTCCCACCTGGGACCCAGTGGAGCCTGAGGCGACCAGTCTACGGTCTCCGCCAGTCGCCCCGTGAGTGGCACGACACTCTTCGCTCCACGCTTCGTGACCTTGGGTTCAGCCCGTCCTCCGCCGACCCGTCGCTGTTTGTTCGAGCGGGTTCTACTCCTTTCTTTATCCTTGTCTACGTCGACGACTTGGTGTTTGCTACAGCAGACAGGGCAGCCCTGGCTCAGGTGAAGTCCGAACTGTAGAAGAGACACAAGTGCACTGACCTGGGTGAGCTGCAGCGCTACCTTGGCCTGCAGATCACCCGGGACAGAGCCGCTCGCACCATCACACTGACGCAGTCACACATGGTGCAGCAGGTCCTTCGGCGGTTCGACTTCCAGTTCTCCACCACACAGCCCACTCCTCTTGCTGTTGACCACAGACTCACGGGCCCCTTTCCTGACGAGCCCTTTGAGTCCAGTGGACCCTACGCAGAGCTGTGGGCTGCCTCATGTACCTGATGACTTGTACTCGACCGGACCTCGCCTTTCCACTCAGCATCCTTTCTCGCTTTGTTGCGACTGGGAGACACCGCCCTGTCCACTGGACAGCTGCTGTGAGGGTGGCGAAGTACCTAGCGACTACATCAGGCATGGGGCTTGTGCTTGGAGGGACTCAGCCAGTGGCGTTGACTGGTCACTGCGACTCTTCCTACGCTGACGACGTGGAGACTCAGCGTTCGACTCAGGGTTACTGCTTCAGTCTGGGAGCTGGTGCTGTGTCGTGGAGGTCTACATGGTCGTCGTCTGTGGCTACTTCCAGTGCAGAGGCAGAGATCTACGCTGGTGCCATGGCGGCACAGGAGCTTCGCTGGTTGACCTTCTTGCTCGCCGACCTTGGTGAGCGGCCTCGCTCTGCACCGACCTTGTACGCTGACAACAAGGCCATGATCCTCCTGTGTCGAGAGCCTTGACTGGAGAGCAGAGTGAAGCATATTGACGTGAGGTACTTCCTCCTGCGAGAGCTGCAGCGACGCGGCCAGGCACGCCTGGACTTTGTGGCCTCAGAGGCCAACACTGCAGACGTCTTCACCAAGGCCTTGGCGCTTGGTGATCACCACAGGTTCTGTGTGCAGTTGGGGCTTGTTGAGGTAGGCCCTCGGTTGCTGTAGTCTTGTTGTTTGCTCTGCTTGTTGTGCTTCCTATTTATATCCTAGTGAACTCTTGAACTGGCCTTGTGGCCACTTGCTTGCGCTCGGAATTTGTGTGGTGTCCTTCAGATCCACCCTGAGCTTGCCTTGTTTCTTGCTTTGACTGGTCTTGTGACCGTTTGCTCACCTTGCTTGCTTTGATGCCCCTCACTTAGCCTATGGGGGTGTGTCAAATGTAATTCTATGCTTGTAGGCTACAGTGAGTAGCACAATAGGGAGTACAGTTGTTAGGGTTGCATATTTGTACTTCCACACTTTCTAGTCTCACCATTCCGTTGTTCGCTAACTTTGAGACTGACACCTCAGAATCAATGCTGGAATGTGTATGGGTTCTGCAACCGACCATACGCGTGCTGCAATCAGTAGGTTGAAGGCAATTGATGGGGAATGCATCAGTGAGGAAGCAGCACTTTTGCAGTGACAAATGCATTAGCATTTCCTTTTCAACAATGCAGACGTTCGCAACGAACATGGGCAGCGTGAAATTGGTGACACGGTGATAGGAGGATGCATGCATGCCAAACATGGTCGATGATATCAATATACAATGAAAGCTTTGTTTCATTGACAGACAGCACATTCCTGCATGCAATCACACGCACTTCAAACTCATTTACCACTCGCCCACGGCGGTGGCACTAGGGGTGAATTGAGGCGACCATAACTGTACAACTCATGTACCGGGTCCGTAGCTTGGCTCTCACTGCTGCCACTCCCATTCGCACCACTGCCATCACTACCACTGCTATTGCCACCACTGCCACTGCTGTCACTGCTGCTAGCACGAGTGCTTTGACCACGGCTGAGAGCAGCATCTGGGTTGACTGACCCTTCTGCAGGGGCATTGGGGTCTCTCCCTTGGCGGTATGCCTGCCCGGCTACTGCCACACTCGCCTCTGCCACCCACGCCACCCGCGGTGCCCTCTCCGCCTCAAATGCATCTAGTGCTGCCCTGCCAGGTGAGGAGGGGCGAGGGGGTGGGTGGTGGGTTGTGAGGCGCCTCACAAGAAGTCTGCCTCACAAGCAGTCCGCCACCCGCGGTGCCCTCTATGCCTCAAATGCATCTAGTGCTGCCCTGCCAGGTGAGGAGGGGCAAAAGAGGGGGTGGATTCTGAGGCACCTCAGACGAAGTCCGCCCCAAAAGCAGTACCCTCAAAGGCAGTTCACCACCCGCGGTGCCTCTCTGCCTTGAAGTATCCAGTGCTGCCTCTCTGCAGGTGTGGGGGGGGCAAGAGAGTGGGTGGGTTCTGAGGCACCTCAGCAGAAGTCCTTTGCCAGCTCTAGCGCATCTTCAATTCCCAGACTGCTGCCCTCATTGGACCCACCCACCAGAGCATTCAGGGAACGAACAGAACTGACTGGCAATGGTTAACTTGTTGTGCGAGCTCCAGCGCAGTTTCAATCGCCAGACTGCTGCCCTCATTGGACCCACCCACCAGAGCATTCAGGGAACGAACAGAACTGACTGGCAATGGTTAACTTGTTGTGCGAGCTCCAGCGCAGTTTCAATCGCCAGACTGCTGCCCTCATTGGACCCACCCACCAGAGCATTCAGGGAACGAACAGAACTGACTGGCAATGGTTAACTTGTTGTGCGAGCTCCAGCGCAGTTTCAATCGCCAGACTGCTGCCCTCATTGGACCCACCCACCAGAGCATTCAGGGAACGAACAGAACTGACTGGCAATGGTTAACTTGTTGTGCGAGCTCCAGCGCAGTTTCAATCGCCAGACTGCTTCCCTCATTGGACCCACCCACCAGAGCATTCAGGGAACGAACAGAACTGACTGGCAATGGTTAACTTGTTGTGCGAGCTCCAGCGCAGTTTCAATCGCCAGACTGCTGCCCTCATTGGACCCACCCACCAGAGCATTCAGGGAACGAACAGAACTGACTGGCAATGGTTAACTTGTTGTGCGAGCTCCAGCGCAGTTTCAATCGCCAGACTGCTGCCCTCATTGGACCCACCCACCAGAGCATTCAGGGAACGAACAGAACTGACTGGCAATGGTTAACTTGTTGTGCGAGCTCCAGCGCAGTTTCAATCGCCAGACTGCTGCCCTCATTGGACCCACCCACCAGAGCATTCAGGGAACGAACAGAACTGACTGGCAATGGTTAACTTGTTGTGCGAGCTCCAGCGCAGTTTCAATCGCCAGACTGCTGCCCTCATTGGACAGAGCCAGCAGACAGCAAGCAGGCAACAAGAAGCGGTACACAGCAGCACTTCACCACGCACTCGAGGGAGGGATGGGCGGCGACCACCTGCCGTGCGAGCTCCAGTGCATCCTCTATCGCCAGGCTGCTGCCCTGGCCTAGCGTGGGCGGCACCGCATGCGCTGCATCTGGACGGCACGATGGGGAAGATGCAGATGATGGGAGCATGTGAGAAAGATGGAGGGAATATGGGGAGGAGATGTGGGCGGCACCGCATGCGCTGCATCTGGTCGGCACGATGGGGAAGTTGGGCAGTGATTGCATGATAAGGGCGACACGGGAGTACGACGGGGGGGAGATTGAAGTAGATAGGGGGATGGGCCGAGATAGGGGCGAGACGGGGGAAGATGAGCGGCAAATGGGTGGCAGATGCGGGTGAATCGAGAAGCACAGTGCGTTTCATCATTCTCCAAGGCAAAGCATATCCTCCATGCCCTTGCTTCACCCCTGGCCTAGTCTTGCCCAGCCCAATCCATCCTTGTTGCTCAGTGCCCGATTGCGGCCGGTGGGCACAGAGTAATTCGGGCCATTGGGGCAGCATGAACGAACAGAAATTGGGGCAGGGACGAGCGCAAGAGGCAGGAACGAGATAGGCGAGCAGCAAACGAGAGCACCTCCGATGACAAGGATGCGGCCGTTGCGCCAGCGAGGCAGAGGAGGGACCTCCTACAACAAGTTGTCTTTCGAGAATTCTAGAATACCAGCTGGGCGAGGAGCAAGGGACAGCGGCAAGGGAGATGGAGAGGGGCACCTCCGATGACGAGGATGCGGCCGTTGCGCCAGCGGGGGAGAGGAGGCACGTCCAGCACCCGGCGCTCCAGAAACAAGTCCGGGGGAATGGCCTGCTTGTGTGTGTGTGGGGGGGGGGAAATGGGGGGGAGAGGGGGGTGCTTTAGTATGTGATAGGCGGCCTGGCAGGCAGGAAAGAGGAGGCACGTCCAGCACTCGGCGCTCCAGAAACAAGTCCGGGGGAATGGCCTGGTTGGCGACAGGGTTGGGGGGTTTGGGAATGTGTGAAACACCCTGCAAGGACAGAGGAGGCTCACGATTGATATCCGGGTTTCGAGAAACAAGCCGGAGGGGACAGCCTGGTTGGGTTGGAGGGGAGGAGGAGTGGTGGGGAAAGAAATTCTATTGGGCACTTCAAAAGGCACATGGACATAATCTAGTTCTGAGACATCTCAAAACTGAATATTATTGGGCACGTCAGGCACATGGAAAACAGAGAGACGCCTGGCGTCTCGGGGTAGACAAACTTCCCACCTACCTCAATGACACCCACCTCCTCCTACTTGTTACCACATGGAAGCACCCACCCAGCTTGTATAACATCATTGTATGCAGACCAGCACCTCGTTTAATTCATTCAACTCAGAAAGGAAGCACCCAACCAGGAAGGACCAAGACACCTCAATCACATCACATGCCGGTATGCAGGCCAGTCGGCAAACAGCGCCCTCAGCTTCCCCCGCACCTCCTCTACTCCGAGTCAACTAGAAAAGACGGACCCAGTAACCTCGATAACTCCCCTCTGCCCACCTCAATCACATCTCGGTACGCAGGCCAGTCTGCGAACAGCGCCCTGATCTTCCCCCGCACCTCCTCCCCATCCCCTGACCGTTGCTCTGTCAGCCCCCTCCCCTGCTCGTCCGCACACACAAACAGGACAAAAATCTCCGCCCCACCAAGGTCCCCCACCGCTGCTGTCCTCCCGTCGCCCCTGGTGAAGCACGTGCGGTAGGGGCGTGAGTGCTGGGGGGGGGGAGAAGAGCGAGATGATTGAGAAGAGAAAGGTGAAGCGGCCGTAACCCCCAGGGAAGCACGTGCGGTAGGGGCGTGAGTGCTGGGGGGGAAAAGGAAGGATCGCCTTGACTCATGTTCGAAGGGCTGCAGTGGTTGAATGAACGCTTAGCAAAGGAACAACGTTTTTTCACTTGAAATTTTCACTGTCCTCCCGTCGCCTCTGGTGAAGCACGTGCGGTAGGGGCGGGAGTGCTGGAGGGGGAGAAGGAAGGAGGGAGGGAGGGAGAAGAGGGGAGAAGAGCGAGATGATTGAGAAGAGAAGGGTGAAGCGGCCGTAACCCCCAGAGGAAGCACATGCGGTAGGGCTGAAAGGGGGAGAGGAGGGAATGAGGGAGTGAGGGAGGGCGAGAGGAAGGGAGGGAGTGAGGGCGAGAGGGTGGGATGGATGGAGGGAGGAAGGGTGGGAGGGAGGGGAATGTGGGAGGGAGGGGGGAGGAACGACTGCACTACGATACATGTTACTGTGGTGATATGCCAGCAAGGCCAAGAACAAGGCAGCTTCAGCCTTCACCACGCAGTCTCACAGCCGCCGCACCTCAAAGGTCAATGTCTTCCGCGGCGCAGCGCCGAGTCACATGGTGCGGCCGTCATTGCCGACCGCACCCCTCCATGCCCATCAGCAGTCCCAGCTGTTCACCAGGGTACGCACCTTGACGCTCATAGCACAGCCGCCGCACCTCAAAGGTCACAGCTTCCCGCGGCGCAGCGCCGAGCCACATGGTGCGGCCGTTGTCCCGCGGCGGGCCCCACCGCTCCCTCTCCTCGCCATCCCTCAACACAAGCTGCCTCACTGCCGATCGCACCCCATCTGTGCCGATCAGAAGATCTGCCTGCAGCACAGAGCGACAGAGAAGCAGGGGGAACCGAGGCAGGGCACATCACAGTCACTAAGCTAAGCAGGCGGGCTTAAGAAGTCACTGGCAGGCAGGCTGTGCGCGCCCACCAGCAGATCTGCTCGTGTAACTTACAGATCATGTAACGTACCGCTCATGTAACGTACCGCTCATGTAACGTACCGCTCATGTAACGTACCGCTCATGTAACGTACCGCTCATGTAACGTACCGCTCATGTAACGTACCGCTCGTGTAACGTACCACTCATGTAACGTACCGCTCATGTAACGTACCGCTCATGTAACGTACCGCTCCGATTACATGATGTGCCTCTCATATTACCTGCTACTCATGTAGCCCTGTGCGAAACTCGTGCAACTCAGCTCACCTCTGCACTGAACGGCTGGCCGTGGCGGGTAAAGTGGGCCGTCACGCGACCGTTGGCCTGGCAGAGTGAATGAGAGAGCATGGGGATGGGGAGTGCAGCGGCGCACCGGGTAAGCAAAGCAGAGACAAGGGGGAGTTTGAGGCGCCTCAGACGTCCCCATGGCGGGTAAAGTGGGCTGTCACGCGACCGTTGGCCCGGCAGAGTGAATGAGAGAGCATGGGGATGGGGAGTGCAGCATGAGAGGCAAATAAAACAGAGACAACGGCGAACGAGAGGAGCGAGGAGGGGCGAGGAGGGACGAGTGAGAGGAACACAGAGGGTTGGATGAGAGATACGTGTGAGGAGCGAGGGAGAGGAAGAGGGGGGCAGCCTGTTACGCAGGCTGATCATTTTCAACCCTTGGGGAGTGCAGTGCAGTGCAGTGCAGCTCTCTGGCACAGGAAGGGCAATCAAACACATGCTGCATTCCTGCGCAATCCAAAACTCACCTGCTCCACGTGCCCGGTGAGCTCGCAGCCTTGGTGCACACAGGAGTCAGGCAGGAAACTCTGAAGCACATTGAGGGCGAGGCCCCAACGCAGGGAGAGGCGCCCGCCAGCCGGTGCTGTGAGAATAGAGTCTCAGAATGCAACGCACCTGTTGAATGTGCCCCGTGAGCTCGCACCCTTGGTGCACGCAGGGCGCAGGCAGGAAACTCTGCAGCACATTGAGGGCGAGGCCCCACCGCAGGGAGAGGGGCATCGATAGGTGAGGCGCATTCAAAATATACACAAGTCTTACCTGCTCCACCTGCCCGGTGAACTCGCAGCTCTGGTGAACGATTGACTGAGTCAGGTAAGAAGCTCTGAAGGACCTCGAGAGCGAGCCCCCAGTGGATGGAAAGAGGCATCGATCCATGAGAGGATAGGGAAAAGGGAGTCATAATGTAACGCAGCTGTTGAACCTGCCCTGTGAACGCACAGCCCTGACTCCGGCAGGAAGCTCTGCAGCACGTTGAGAGCAAGCAACCCCCAGCGGAGGGGTAGAGGCATGGATCTTTGAGGTACATTGGGAAAAGGGAGTCAGAATGCAACGCACCTGCTCCACGTGCCTGGTGAACTCGCAGCCCTGGTGCACGCAAGATTCAGGCAGGAAGCTCTGCAGCACCTCGAGAGCCAGCCCCCAGCGGATGGCAATGCGGCCATCAGCCGGAGCTAAGGCCTCCAGAAGCACCTCGCCCGATGGGGCGAGCTGCCACAGGCTGGGTACGTGTGCGCCTTGAGAGGGAAGCTGTAGGGGGGGAGGAGGGGGGGGAGGGGGGGGGAGGGGAGAGGGAGAGAGGCGGCTGTCAGCCGGCGCTGTGGCTTCCAATAGGACCTCGCCTGACGGGGCCAGCTGCCACAGGCTGGGCACATGCGCGGCCTGTGATGGGAACTGTGGGTAAGGGGGAGGGAAGAGAGGGGGAAGATGAGAAGGGAAGTGGCCTCCAGAACCACCTCGCGTGATGACGTGAGCTGACACAGCAGGGCACATACGCGCCTCGCGACGGCAGCTGTGGGACAGGGGGCAGATGGGGAGGGGGGAAGTTGAGGCGAGAAGGGAAGTGGCCTCCAGAACCACCTCGCGTGATGACGTGAGCTGACACAGCAGGGCACATACGCGCCTCGCGACGGCAGCTGTGGGACAGGGGGCAGATGGGGAGGGGGGAAGTTGAGGCGAGAAGGGAAGTGGCCTCCAGAACCACCTCGCCCGACGAGGCGGGCTGGTAAGCCTTGTGAGTCATCTATTACAGCAACAGCAATGGCAGCACATTTGAGATTTCTCAAACAAAAGTGCCACCAATACAGACGACACGCCTCGTGAGTCGACTCAATCTCATCTCTTACAGCATGAGCGATGGCGGGGTCGATGCATCGCAGCGCCGCCAGCCCGTTGGGTTGAAGTCCCACAAATGCGCCTTGTGAGTCGACCCAACGCGTTCTAACATCTTTCACAGTGCATCAATCTCCGAGTCCTATAACGGATCTTACAGCATCGGCAATGGCGGGGTCGATGCATCTGAGCGCTGCCAGCCGGTTGGGCTGAACTGAATCCCCACCATGCGCCTCGGGACGGAGTCAACGTTTGACCCACACCCACGGCGATCCTTGTGAGTCGACTCAAGAGTAACATCGTGTCTTACAGCATCGGCAATAGCGGGGTCGATGCATCTCAGCGCTGCCAGCCCGACGGGCTGAATTCCCAGGATGCGGCCAAAACCAAGAACACAAGATTCTCCTTATAAGTCGACTCAAGCACATCTCTTACAGCATCAGCAATGGCGGGGTCGATACATCTCAGTTGGGTTGAATCCCTCCCCACAATGCGCCATTCCAGTCGACTCATAACCCAGAACCCAAAACGCGCCTTATAAGTCGGCACAAAACTCCTCATAAGTCGACTTACAGCACCAGCAATGGCGGGGTCGATGCATCGCAGCGCGGCCAGCCCGTTGGATTGAATCCCCACCATGCGCCCCACCCTCTCCGGGTCACGCCCCTCCGCCTTCTCATACACCTGCCACGGAGGGGCACACGGAACATTAGACCTCGCAGAAAGCAACCTCTGTACACCTGACAGTCAGTAAGGCACCCACCTGAACGTCAACTCCCTGCCGGCGGAGAGCAATGGCCGCCGTCAGACCGGCAATCCCGCCGCCCACTATGATCGCATTTCTCAAGAGAGGCCTTTCCGCGAACTTTTGTTGGGACGAACCTTCCTTCGAATCCGCGTCTGTCTTTGCGGCGAAAGAAGCAGCAGCCGTGAGAATGGCGGCCTCGCAGTAACAGCAAGAACGCCTGAAATGCCGCGCTGTGCGATTATCATTTAGAATGCGGATATCTGAAGAGTAGTAGAATGAAGCATTCATGGATGGTTGTGAGGGGAAGGTGACGGGGCGATCAGCAGCTCTTGGGCTTATAGCGAGGACATGGCTGTAGGTCAGGTCATTATAACGAGGAGGAAATCCTAGCTGCATCATGGTTATACTTCTGGGAAGGAACCGAGCTTTTGCGAAAAGGAGAACGCTGCTATGCAACGAAAAACAATAAAGATCGTGGGATGGGATGGGAGGCTGTGATGGAGGAACCAGTAGAAACTCTGAAGAATATCCAGCGCGTGTGACGCGCCAACACCACATGTACGTATTAGTCAGTATCACGCACAAGGAGGGAATCATCATGATAGATGATTTTGCTGTGGCAGCGTAGAGCGGCGGGACGCCAGAGCCATGCCGAATTCAACTCACACTATTGTGTGACGCGCTACTCACATTATTACGGCTCCTTTTTATTTAGGTGCGGTGCAAAAGCCTTATTTCACCTTAGTGGTTCATGATTCTCCTTGAATAACGAGATTTTCAAACAGCATTGCTGATGCTTCAGCCTACACATCTAAAAATGCCGAATATTCAGTGAAGGGCCCAAAAATATGTATGATTATCATTCCTTTGAAGCCAAATAAGAGTACGGAGGCTGACTGTTGGTAATCCCACTTATCTGTTTTGTATAGGGTTCTGCATGACAACGGTGCATGGGCAACAAAACAAAACTGCATTTGGAGAAGGGGACCGACGGAAAGCTGAACACTCTTGTTGTAGGATCACACGATCCATGTCTTGATGACTTGTGCACCATCATCGCCGACGTAGCTTTGGAAATGACCCCAGCTTTGACTAGGGCAGGGCAACAGAGAATCTTATTGTGCTAAACCAGAGGACGACATCCCATAGCGGTCGGGAAAAATCAGGGAAGTTCTCCACCTTGCACATCCATCCATTACTCGTCTTGCATTGCAAGCTCCAGAGCATAATCATCCCGCTCGATAGGACCTCGTGCAAAGTACTTGCCAAACTGCTGCCAGTACACTTCATCCTCGTCCTGTGTCTCCACCTCAAGGTCAGAAAGGGGAATCCCCACACACAGCAAGGCGTAACCCTTCTCCTTGAGCTCTTGTGAAATGCCAAGCGCGCGTGGTTGAACCAGCTCGCCTGAAATCACCCGGACAGCGCAGGCTGTGCAGCAGCCGTGTCGGCATGCGAAGGGCAGCTTGATGCCTTCCTCCTCCGCGGTTTGAAGAATGTATTGGTCCTGCATCATGAAGAAAGGTATCAAAGGGACCAACGAAGGTGAGGCAGTTCATAAGTGAAATAAGTGAGAGAGAAGGTGGAATCTGGGAGTCAAGCAGCACAGACAGCATACTGGTAGAGTGCTCAGAGGCTTGAAGCAGCTTCACCAGTGCGTAAAACATCAGGACCGATTTCACCGTTGGCGCCAAAAAACAACCTAACGGATCCATTTCTAGCGCCACGTATCGATTAGTTTTGTACAAAACGCGTGAGGTGGCTGACCATCTGATGTTCAGATAACTGAGATTGATAGGGATACACAGTAAGCTAGTATTACCGTTGCCTTTGACCACTGACAACGCCGGAATGTGAAACTGCTTGAAGGTTCTCGTTAGCTCGCTCTATGTCTCCAGTTTACATCATCCAGCGGATGCCGCAAGCAAAGCCCTGCCTCGTTTTCCATCTATCCATCCTCATCTCCTTCCACGCGTCATCGAGTCTTACCTGAGGCACGTCGACCGTGTAAGTAACTCCTCGTTCCCGGTCGTGGACCGTCACCGTGTGAACCGGTACCTCCTCGTACTCTCCGTCAACCATTCCCTCCAGCTCGTCCAGTTCCGCCGTAAACGTGTCGATCGCCGTCAGCTCCGAGGCGCGCAGCGGCGTCGACAATGGTCTTTTGCTGGCTGCCGTCTGTCTCCTCGAGGGGGATGCGCCGCTGTGAGCGACTACGGCGGTGAGCGTGCGAGATGGGGGAGCGGAAATGGGAGCTGCTGCAGGCAGCTTCAGGAGAGATCCCTGCATTGATGAGGACAGTAGGCCGGCCATTTCTGGAAGAACGCGCAGTTGCGCAAACTTTGGAACAGAGGGAGAGAAAATTCGGATACTCGGGGGATGCGAAAACACGAATCCCAGCGAGCTGGGAAGCAGAAATGAACTGCTAATAGACAAGCTAACGAAAAGTGCGGATACTAAAGCAAATTCGGAGTCTAGTTCTCCATAGGGAAGAGCAAGGACGAGCAAAAGACATGGTTTTGAGTGAAAACGGTGAAGCAAATTCTGAGGGGGTTTGAGATGGTTACAGGAAATGGAGGGGAATGACGAGGTCATTTCCGAAATGTTATGGCCAATCAGGTGTTGATTTTATGGAAGAATCCATCGCCAGGTTCGCTGCGAGGTGAGGTAGTTTCGAATGCGCTGGATGGTAGAACATCTCCTTGGCGACCGAGATTGAGCCACGTGGAAAGCCACGTCAGAAAACAGACTTCGAAGATACTTCCAGTGATGTGTCAACTGACCCGACATTGAGATTGAATTGGAGAACAAGAGAGAACAGCAGTACTCATAGAAGTAAAATTACTTTCCATCAACTAGAATGGGTACTATCAAACACATGATAATTAATTGCATGCAATAAAATTCAGCTTATATGTTGCAGCTTTCCTATTTCCCCATCTCCGTACCAGTCCAAAATCGAGTCCCTCCTCCCCGTTTTCCCAACCCGTCTAGCCAATGCAAACATCACAGCGCTGAACGCATCAAACTGCGCAAGCAATCTTGTCACCTTCATCTGAGCCCCTTCGGGCAGAAAATCAACCGGATTGAACTGTGGAGCTGACCAGATGAACAGTGGCCATAGCTGTCGCAGACGCTTTTGTTTTAGCTCAATGTCTTCTGGTGGGATTGCCTGCAGGCGCTCGTGCAGCTGGGGAATGTCGCGAATGTTGAGTCGGTATGAGACGAGACTCCAGTCCACTCCATCTCCTTCAAACGGAAGCAGCACATCCGGCTGTTGGGATGGAAAGGAGGGTGATAGACAAACATGAACGACGAAGGTAAAGAAAATGACGGCCTTGTTCCACTCACACGCACGAGACTGACACCTGCGACCCACCTTAACAAAAAGGACAAATGCTAAATGTCAAAAGAGACCACCTGAATGACAACAAAGACCCACCTGAATGACAACCAAGACCCACCTGAACAATAACAGAGACCCACCTGAATGACAATGGGCACACAGCCTGCAATCACAGCCATGGCGAGTGACGCATGCCAGCCATGCCCAGCGGTGGCGAGGCAGAAGACGCTGTGCTCCATGCCGCCATACGCCAGCTCCTCGCCGCCCTCCGGGACCACCTCCACCTTAAAGCCCGTCTCAGCGTCCCGCCCCGCGTACAGCTCAAATACCCGCTGCCGCACGCCAAAGCTGAACGGCGGCTCCCCTTGCTCCTTCCTCACTGCCTGCACTTGCTGCTGCTGCCCCCCCTGCTGCTTGTTGTCTCTCTGCTGCTGCTGCTCCCCCTGCTCCTGCTGGTGTGCCTCCTCGTCCCACCCGCTGCCGCCGTCGCTCACATTCAGCCCTCTCACGAAGAGGAGGTACTGCCGCTCCCTCCCTCCCTGCCCCTGCCCACCACCCCCCTCCTGCTGCTGCCGCTCCTGCTCCTGCCCTTGCTGCTGCACCTGCTGCTGCCCCTGCTGCTGCACCTCTCCCTCCCCATCCGCACCTCCCTCCCTGACCAGCCCAGGCAGCCCTCCCGCCTCTCTCACCATACTCGCGTTCTGCAGGAACCTCAGATGCGCCGAGGGCGGAATCACTATGTCCTGCCCGGGCCGGAAGCACGGGCCGCCCTCGGCCGTGCCGAGCATGTTCCGAGTGTACCCCCAGGGAGTGAGGGTGATTGCGGATTTTAGCCGCGGGTCCTCCAGCCCGTGGAGCTGCAGGGCGCACTTGCCGTACTCCTCACTTACTAGGAAGATGTGGTCTGCCCCGCCCTTGGCATCCCAGAAGGGGCCCAGGGAGCGGATGAAGGCGATGGTCTCTGAGATGAGCCGCTGCTTGCCACTGTCTCGGTTGCTGAAGGGGGAGGGAGCCCGCAGGGGTGAGGTGAGGGAGGAGCCAGGAGGAGCGGGGGAGAGGGCACGGGGTGGGAGGGCCAGGGGGAACGGGAAGGGGAAGGACAGAAGGATTAGGGTTGCAGGGGGCGAACTTGCGTACTCCTTGCCGAGCACACCACCTATCACCTGGAGCCACCTCTTCTACATACGACAGAGAGAGCTAGTGCACCCAGCAGACCCTACCGAATGAGGAGAGGCACGTAGAAGAAATCGGCTTCCAGTGGGTCGATGGTGCGGTGGTGACTGGCGAGCAGCCTCTCCCAGAACCAGAGGGCCTCTACCGGTACAGACCACCTGTCACCTTGAACCACCGCACTTAACACCTAAAGCTAGTGCACATACCGGATGAGCAGAGGCACGTAGAAGAAGTCCGCTTCCCGCGGGTCGATGGTGCGGTGGCGACTAGCGAGCAGGCGCTCCCAGAACCAGAGGGCTTCGGGGTGGTCGATGTAGGGCGAGTGCTGCATCTGCCACGCGTTGAACTGCGGGGGTAGCTCGTACACATACACCCTCAAGTGCTGCCCTGCTGCCGCTGTCCTTCCTCCTCCAGCTATTGCTGCTGTTGTTACTCCTTCTGCTGCTGCTTCTGCTGCTTGTCCCGTGTCTTTCTGCTGCTGCTGCTCTTGTGCTGGCTGTGGCTGTGGGCTGAGGGAAGCTTCTGGCTGGCTTGCTGTGGCTGCTGCTGCCACTTCTGCAGATGCTGCTGGTGTTGCTGAGAAGGTGTCACTCTCTGGAATGTCGGCCCAGGGAAAGGGTGACCCGGGGAGCCTCCTGATTGGTGTGTGGGAAGGCGGAGGATGGGCAAGAGGAGTGGGTGATGGAGAGGAAAGGTTTCTTCTTTGCCTGATTGTAACAAGAGTGAGTAGACGGCCACAAAAGCACACACACACAAACACAATATGCAGCCCCTGCCCATCCCTCTCCACCAAAGGCGCAGCTCCTCGTTGCAATAGAGAGAGCAATCGGCACCAAAGAAGCCCAGGTCGATGAGATACAGACAGGCCGCACCAACTAGCACACACACAAGCTGCAAGCAACTCTCTTCCCCTCCCACCCCTCCCACCCCTTCCACCCTTCCCAGCCGAGACGCAATTCCTCGTTGTAGTAGAGCGAGCAGTCGGCGCCAAAGAAGCCGGCCTGGCATTGGGAGACAGACAGCACCAGCAAGCACCCCACAAGCTGCAACCCTGTTACCACCCCTCCCTCCTCTTACCTCAGACACATCTCCTCGTTGTAGTAGAGCGAGCAGTCGGCGCCAAAAAAGCCAGCCTGGCACTGACAGACAGACAGTACCGACTTGCACACACAAGCTGCGACTGCAGCCAACTCTTTTCCACCCCTCTCAAACTTCCCACACCTCCCACCTTAGCCGCAGCTCTTCATTATAGTAAAGCGAGCAGTCGGCGCCAAAGAAGCCGGCCTGGCACTGGCACACGCCGCCCTCACAGTCGCCCCGCTGCGAGCAGTCGTTGAGACACGCCACTGAGAAGCTCTCGTCCTCGCACGCACTGCCGTCGTGGTACCAGGGACACCTGGGAGGGAAGGGAGAGACAAAGGAAGGCGAATGGACAGAGGGAGGGGAGGAGAGGGAGGGGCAAGGAGGGATGAGGCGAGCAGTGGGAGCCAAAGAAGCCGGCCTGGCTTTTGAAGGGTGCTTTTGGGTATTCTCAACACCACTGGCACACACCGCCCTCACAGTCGCAATCGTTGAGACACACCACTGAGAAGCTCTCGTCCTCACATGCACTGCCGTCGTGATACCAGGGGCACCTGAGAAAGGGTTGTGGAAGGGTGTGGAGGGGTTTGAAGGGGTTGCGAGTGGTGTGGAGGGTTGTGGAGGGTTGTGGAGGAGAGTGGAGATGTGTGGGGGGATGGGGCCCACATGTGTAAGTGGGTTGAGTTGAGACACGCCACTGAGAAGCTCTCGTCCCCGCACGCACTGCCGTCGTGGTACCAGGGGCACCTGAGGGATGTGGAGCGGTATTGAGGAGGTGAGTGAATGAGCCACATGTGTAGGTGAGTGAATGAGTTCAGGTCAGGCAGGCCACTGAGAAGCTCTCGCCCTCACATGCACTGCCATCGTGGTACCAGGGACACCTGTGTGAGGGGGTGTTGAGGGGTGTGGAGGGATGTGGAGGGATGTGGAAGGGTGCAGCCCACATGTGTAAGTGAGTTTAGCGGGGGTCCAGCGCGTACGTTTATAGCTACTATACAGTTCATTCGTCGTGGTTTGAGAAGATATCAGGCGGTGCACAACGGTTTTAAAATTGCACCGTTTTGGACCGTGACGCAGTACAGATTACCGCACTGGATGAACTGTAATGTACGGAAAACGTACGCGCTGGACCCGCCCTCAGGCACGCCACTGAAAAAGCTTTCGTCCTCACATGCACTGCCGCCGTCGTGGTACCAGGGGCACCTGGCAGGGAAGGGGTGTGATGTGGAGGGTTGTTGAAGGGAGTGGCCCACAGGAGTACGTGTGATCAGACACGCATGCCATTGAGTAACCCTTGCCCTCACGCGCACTACCAGTGACCCAACCCCCCCATCCCTCTCCTCATCCTCTCCTACCTGCACTCCCAGTAGGTGGCATCGCATAGCCCACGCCCAGAGCAGTAGTTGGGGCAGTTGTTGAGCGGAACAAGCCACGGGAAGGGGTGCGGTGGGAGGAGGGGCGTGGATGGGAACGCATGTGCAGGTGAGTTTTATGCACGCATTTGAGTAGCTCTCATACCTGCACTCCCAGTAGGTGGCGTCGCAGAGCCCACGCCCGGAGCAGTAGTTGGGGCAGTTGTTGAGCGGAACGAGCCATGGGAAGGGGTGCGGTGGGAGGGGCGTGGAGGGGAACAGCAGTGGGGACGCTGTAACCGCCGCTGCAGCTACAGCAGCTGCTGCTGCTTGTGATGCTTTTGATGATCCTTGATTGCTGGAAGCGCCGTTGCTGCTGCTGCTGTGGGTGTCACCGGGTGTGCCTATACTGAAGGGTTCTCTAGGCCCCGTTTCAGTGCCGTTGCCGTCTGTCTGCAGGCGCAGCGGCATGCGCGTTATGATGGCTCCTATCGTACGCTCCTTCCAGAAGGTGCCTGCGGAGAGAAGGGGAGGAACGAGGAACGAGGGGAGGACAGGAAACGGGATGGTGAGGGATTCTGCGGCGAGGGTGGAAGGAGAGCAGTGGAAGAGGGGGAATATTCTCAAAGTTTGGGGCAGTGGCAATGACTAGGTTGACTACAATTGTACCTTTCTCAAGCTGGTTGTTTAGAACTCTGTCACTTACCATTATTGGGGAAGCAGTACTCGTCATGGGGTAAAAAGAAGCGCTCGCACTCGAGCGCACAGTCACAGGACGACGGCAGGAAGCACGGCATCTCCACTCCCCACGCGTACCGGCACGAGGGTAACCCCAACTCCGTGCAGTCCACCCCCGTGTACCCGGGTAAACAGTCGCATCTACCCGCCTCCTCGTTGCACGAGCCGTGGCGCGAGCAGGCGGGCGGGCAGCGCGAGGGGAGGAAGGAGAGACCGTCGGGGGGAGGGGGGATGACGGAGAAGGGGGAGTGGAAGCGTTTGGGCCATTTGGGGAGGGGCGCGAGGAGGAGGAAGAGGGAGAAGAGGATAAGCGCGAGGAGGAGCTTCGGAAGGGAGATGGAACGAGGGGAGCAGGAGAAGGGGAGGGGGAAGGGGAGGCGGAAGGGGAGGGAGGAGGGGGAAGAGTGGGAGGGACGTGAGGGGAAGGAGGAGTGGGAAGCGGGATGGAAGGCGGCGCGAGGGGAGGAGGTGAAGGGCCAGAGTAAGCGTGAGTAGGAGGGGGACCAGGAGGGGAATGAGAAGGGCGAGTGGAGTTGGGGGAATGAGGGGAGCGAGAAGGAGGAGGATTTGGACGGGGTTGCAAAGAACGGCCGCGAACGGAAGGTGGCGGCCGGGCGAGCGGTTGACGAGGTGGCGAAAGAGGATCCGATGTTCAGGCTAGGCGGGTTACCACTCGGCTTCATCGCTCGTACACCCGCGCCGCGGGGAGTTCGGAGTGGGGTTCGGGAGTGGGGATTGGGGGAGGGGGAGGCGCGGAGAGGGGAGTTTGAAGCGAGGAGTGGTAAGTGGGGAGGGCGGGGAGGCGGACCCGCCGACGAGTGGAAGAGAACGGATCTGGCTGTAGGGAGTGCAGGCGTCACGCTCCGTTGATAATTACGCGCGAATTCCTGACGGAATGATGACGGAATGACGGCCGGACGATCCCCTCACCCTCGTCCGGATTTTCTTGAGAATTCTAAAGAAAAATCGCCTCCTTTCGTTCTCCGATCGTGTTATAGTACGAAACGCTTTGCACGCTGTGAGGTTTGCTGTTAATTCTTCAACACGTCGCGAAAAAGGACGAGCAGCGATTATTGGGAGGCTGCGTAATTGCCATCCGCGGATCGAGCGACCTGCACGATGAGGCAATTATGACGTCGCCCCACGCGTGCCTAAGAAAACCACGGCGAGAAATAAGAATCTCTCAAATAAAGTGCCAGGATTGAAATGCCGTAACAGAGGGAGCCGTTGTCTGCTTCGACGTTGCCTGCTGTCCTTCGAGCCGCTCGTTGCTTGTCCCGGCCCCTACTCGCGCGCACTGCAGGCCAGCGTGACGCGATTACCAAATGACGTCAGCGCCCGGCAGCGATAGGGCATTCTGTACATGGCGAATACCCGCAGAAGCCAAGCTTGTCGACGCAGAAGCAGCAGCAGCAGCAGCAGATTAGTTTGTCACGAAATGGCATTGCATATTGTATTATTGATTATTGAACCGTTGAGGGCCTCGAAAGAAGGGTGGATTTGATGCTCGAGCCGACCGACGACAGTCGTAAAAATAATCTCGAGGTCGAGTATTCCGGAAAATGCGTGGATGCGGCAGCAGCGTGTGACTGTATCAGTGAAAGTGAAAAGGATGGCAAGATCGGTGTTGAGGTGGTGCCTGTTACTCGATTGTGGATGTTTCGATACGTCACCAGTACAGTGAGCTGTGGAGCCAGTGTTCAGGGAATTTAGATATGAGTAAGATCTATACAGATCTACAACTTACGACGAACACAATCTACGATGCCACGAGGCATGAACTGGAAGTGATTTACCTCCATACTCTTTTCTCTCAGTTGACTCTGACGCAGCGCCAATCGCGTCATCATTAGTCAAACCAATTTAGGACTCGAAGTGATTCAGTTGCGAATTAGGACGCAGATCTTAGACAAGTAAATGGAGGGCTGCGGATTGCTAGTTTGATATTCGATTTTACGCAGGTCGCAGTCTCATGAGACTCGCAGCTTCCATCCATTGTCATGGCTATCCCCAATCAATAGCTAGTGCACGATCCGAGCTCGCTTTTAGTTTTTGTCTCGCTGACGCCTTGCTGACTCCTCGTGCATGGTGGTGCGCTTCAATAATACAGCCCCATCATTATTGTAACCTAATGTTTTTCTAGGATACGTGATTGCGCCAGTCGAGTGTTGAGCAGGGAAGCCTAGCCATGGCTCCTTCTTCCACGTCGTCAGGCTTTGTCAGCACCGTCCGATTCAAATATGCGACGGAGCAGCAGGTTCAGCGATGGCGCACGTCGTCGGATCCGATCGCCGCGACGACAGCCGTCGATTCGCCTCTGCGATTCATTTACGAGCTGTGCTGGACGGTGGTGAGTGATAGACTTCTATACCCTAATGAAGTCAAGTAGTATAGCTGATGGCTACGGATCACGTACTCATGCATGTTAAATGCCGTTACGGGGTTTGAGCTCACGAAACGACATTCGCGTAATCCTCGTGTACAGTGGATTGAGCAAGAAACGAGCGTTCGAAACAAAAAACCTGATCGTAATGAACCAGCTATAGTCGTCAGTGAAAGCAGAGCCGACACATTTCGATCCGACCGTTGACTGGGAGCCGAGTCGACCACCGGATTCCGTTTCCCTAAACCGCCACTTGCATGCCCTTCCTCTGCCTAGCCTGCTGTCGCACGGCCTTAGCGATATCTCCGGCTCAAATTAATTCGTCCGTGGCTACTCGTCGCGCTGCTAAGATCAACAAGGCTGAGACTCAGCGCCATGTGCGACGATGCCTGTGCTTGGCGTAGAATCCCTGCGGTTTTAGAATAGAGGTTCTTGTGAGAGCCTTTTTTTTTGTGTTTACCCACTCCACAGGATTAGGGTTTCATGCTCGACCAATCACTGTCGTTGCGAAGAAAAAGACCGCAGTAGTCACCGCATGCACACATATCCCAACCAGGACCGCGAAACACGGGCCGTTAGATTGTCGCGAGTGAAACCCTAATTCATCAGCAATGCATTTTCTGCATCCACAGCACAAGCAAATGCTGTCCCGCTTTAACCGCCTGTTTTCCCGCCTCCCTACACTCCAGGTGCACGGCGACCTGCCACCCCCGCGAATCCCAGCCGCCCTGCAGTCCGCAGGCCTGCCCCTTCCGCCCTCCGCCTCCCCCGACGCGGGCGCAGTACCTTCCGCGGACCAGCGTGCGGCAAATGATCAGTCCCCGCCTACCCCAGATGTGCCCTCCCTCCTGGCGGACACAGTGGCTCAGCTGGCGTTCGAGGTACACTACGCTACGCTGGAATGTAGAAATTTTGACATTAAACACATTTCAACATGTAAACCCGGTCCCAGATGTGCCCTCCCTTCTGGAGGACACACGGTGGCTCAGCTGGCGTTTGAGGTACGTTGAGTTGAACTGGACTGACTCTTGAGGATTCTCACAAGTCAGGCTTGCTCAAAGTTGGGATGAAAGCCGCTGCTGTTTTGTTCACCTCTGCATTGCCTCACCTTTCCCTTCGCGCTTGTGCCCACTTACGGTGTTTGGCTGTAATGCCCTTTGCTTCCATCCACTAGTGGAGGGCTGCATGGTAAGTTCTGCATGCATCCCTGCAAGTGGTTTGTTGTTTCACATGCAGCATTCTCGCCTTTGCCTGAACCTTGTTGCTAGCAGCTGCTTGAAATTGGATAGAATAGCTCTGTCTGCCAATCAATCCCGGCGTTGTTTCGTTCTAAGGCTTGGTTCCAGAGCTCTGCCAACCAATCCCTTTGTGAATGCACCCTGCTTTTCGCTTGGCTCACTCACTCACTCACTCACAGGTGTCCGGTCAGACTGACCTGCGTCGACGACTGGTGGAGCTGGTGCGTGCGGTGTGGTGTGGTGAAACAGTGAGATGAAATGAAATTGTGAGCGAGATGATGTGACACATGGAGATGACGTGAAAGAGTGAGATGAGACGAAAGGCTGAGAGATTCCACATTTGGAGCTGCGAGGTAAATCGGCGGCAGGAGGAGCTGTGAATGAGTTGATGAAAAGGGCAGCAGAGTGTGTCATGGCGGCAGAAAGTTTGATTTGAGCGGGATGAATCTGCGGCAGAGGGAGATTGAAGTGAAATGAAGGGTGGAAATAGGAGGAAATTGTTCATGAGAGCGATGGCAGCACTCTCTGTGAAATGGCGTAATGTGCATGCGCTGGCTCGCGTGTTTCTGTGAGTCATTTTTCTTCCATGCTTATTTCGTACCCCCTCCCCGACTCGTCCCAATTCCATCTTCCTTTTCCTTCCCTCTCTACTATGCATCTGCCCACCGTGTCTTGAACAGACTAAGTGGCTGGCGTCCAATGGACTCGTGACACCTCGCATGCTGCTAGATCGCTGTGAGGCAAGTACACCCTCTTAGCAGCAGCAGCAGCAGCAGACCTTTCAGTTCTTACTCTGGTAGAGGAGTCTTCTCTCAATTTAGTCCAATCACCCACCTTGCCGGCTCGCCCCCCACCTTCCCTCCTCGTTCTACTTCCCCCTCGCCTACCCTCCCCTTGCCACCTCCTTCCCCCCCACATACTCACTCCTCACTGCCTCGCCCCCACCCACCTCTACCTACTCCGCGCCAACAGGAGGAGCTGCTGTGGGAGGCGGAGCTGATCAAGATGGAGCCCTCGGAGCTCAAGAAGGCGTGCTGCGTGCATACGCCCCCACCGCCAATGCTCTCACCTCTTGCCTGCTTCTGTCTCTCCCCATGCCACCCTGCTTTGCTTTCTCCGCGCCAACAGGAGGAGCTGCTGTGGGAGGCGGAGCTGATCAAGATGGAGCCAGCAGAGCTCAAGAAGAAATGCGTAAGCCGTCATTGCCAATCCATCCGCCCCCCCCCCCTCCGTTCCGTGCCTGCTTCTGGGCCTGCCTGCACGCCCGTTCCCTGGTTGTTTGCTTGCTTGCTGTCACTGCCCTGCTCTGCTCTGCCCTTTATGAATAAATAAAACAAGGTAGATTTTGCATCGACCTCCTGTGCGTCTCTGCCTGCCTTCCTGGTATCTTTCAGGTGCGAGTGGACCCTCACTCACTTGGTGCGTACACGCACATCCATTTTTTAGTGATTCAAAAGCCGTCTTTCTTCCGGCTGTGCTCCCCTCTCTCTGTGCGCTGCCTGCCCCATTCACCTGGCAGGTGCGAGTGAACACGCGGCTGGTGTACACACAGACCAAGTTCAATTTGCTCCGAGAGGACTCCGAGGGATATGCAAAACTGGTAAGGGAGAGGTCTACGAGGAGAGGAGAGGAGACCATGTGATGAATGAATGCTCCCCCAACCCCACCGCACAATGAGATGAGGAGGAGGGGGGAAGGAGAAATGAGATGAGATGAGAAATGTGGACTTGATCAATCAGTCTTTGAGAGGGTGAAACGCCACACCAAATTACTCTGTGAGTGGTGTTTCTATTTGAGGCTTTCAAGGATTGGAGGCTTTCAAGGACTTGAGTCAGTTGGTTCTGTGATTCTATATGTGTCGTGTGAAGCACCAATCTTGGTGATCTACCTCGATGATACGTAATCTCCCGCTCGTCGTTCCATACTGGCAGATCACCATACTGAGTCAGAAGGGCCCGCTGGGACTCAACTCACGATCAGCGAGCGCTGTGGTGGATGCTGTAAAGGTGAATGAGTGGCTGTTGACGACTTTTGAGACGTCTCAAAAACTCACTTATATCATGAGACGTCTCAAAAGTCAGCGAGCGCTGTGGTGGTCGCTGTAAAGGTGAATGAGTGGCTGTTATTACTTTTGTGGCGGATGGCTGAAAACGATTTGCACTAGTTGCTGGTGGATGCAGACGCTTGCAGACAAAACACTCGCTCGTGCAACCATTGCTTACTGTTGTGCTCTCTCTCGCTCTCTCCCTAACAGTCACTCATCAGCCCCTTTAAGTTCGACCTTAACCATGTGTCTCACATTGTCCTCGATGCTCCTCTCCTCTCCTTTCTCCCCACCCCGCCCCTCTCTCCTGTGTGTCTCCCCATCCATAACAGTCACTCATCGGTCTGTTCGACCTGGACCCAAACCGCGTGTTTGACATTGTGAGAATAACACCACTGGCCTATGTTATCAGACGCACAGAAACGAGGATGTGCCATGCCATGCTCATCATGCCATTGCATGCCATTCGTTCACATGCCATGCCATGCCATGCCATGCTCACCACATGTCATCATGCTCAGCTCACCACATGTCATCCCTGTTCACTGCTCTCCCTCTCTGCTCCTCCCTGTCTGCTCTCCCTCTCTGCTCCTCCCTGTCTGCTCTCCCTCTCTGCTCCTCCCTGTCTGCTCTCCCTCTCTGCTTCTCCCTGTCTGCTCTCCCTCTCTGCTCCTCCCTGTCTGCTCTCCCTCTCTGCTTCTCCCTGTCTGCTCTCCCTCTCTGCTCCTCCCTGTCTGCTCTCCCTCTCTGCTCCTCCCTGTCTGCTCTCCCTCTCTGCCTCTCTTTCGCCCCATGCCTCTCTCACACCAGGTGCTCGACTGCTACGAGATGCAGCCCACCAACTCTGCCTTCCTCCACCTCGTCAAGCTCTTCCCCGAGGTGCGTGCTGCTGCTGTGCTGTGGGGGGCTGGGCTGTGCGGTGCTGTGCGGTGCTGAGCTGTGCTGTGCTGTGCTGAGTTGTGCTGTGCCGTGCTGTGCTGTGCTGTGCTGTGCGGTGCGGTGCTGTGCTGCAAACGCCACTGTGGCCCCTCTACCTGCTTAATTTGCCGGCTTGAAGCAAGCCACACCCTTCCGTCTCCCGCTCCCCACTTGCTCCCCTGCTCTCCTGCACCCCTGCTCTGCTCCCCCCAGTCGCACGCGCCCCAGATTCTCGGGTTCAAGTTCAGCCACTACCACCGCCTCATTGCCACCGCTGCTGCCGCTGCAGCGGGGCTAACCCGTCACGCCCTTCCATCTCCCCCCTCCCCCCTCCTTCTCCCCTGCTCCCCTGCTCCCTGCTCCCCTCAGTCGCACGCGCCCCAGATTCTCGGGTTCAAGTTCAGCCACTACCACCGCCTCACCGCCACCGCTGCTGCTGCTGCTGCTGCTGGGGGAGGCAAAGGGGGGAAGGAGGGCGGAGGGAACAGCAAGGGGGGTGCAGGGGTGGAGAAAGGAAGTGCAGGGAAAGCTGTGGCAGGGGGAGCAGGTGGTGATGGTGAGGGAGGAGAGAAGGGGGAGGGTGGCAGTGGGGCGGAGGGGCGCATTCCAGACAGCCTGTTTGTGCTGGCGGCTAACTGCCTCAAGAGCAACGTCGTGCAGCTCGCTGCCCTGTGAGTCATGTGCTTGTGGCTTGTGGTACTGCTAGCATTCTGTGTCTGAGAGTAGGGCTGCTCACAGCATTCGAGACAGCCTGTTTGTGCTGGCGGCTAACTGCCTCAAGAGCAACCTGGTTCAGCTCTCTGCCTTATGTCGCGTGCTTGTGGCTTGTGGTATTGCCAGCATTCTCTGTGTCTGAAAGGGCTGCTCACAGCATATCGGGCAACCTGTTTGTTTGTGCTCGCGGCTAACTGAAATGGAGTGGTGCATCAAGTGCCACATGGCACATGGTGCAGGTCACCGCACTGCACTGCACTTCACTGCACTGCATTGCACTGCACTGCATTGCACTGCACTGCATTGCAAGACTGCAAGTCACATGTGTTGCAAAGCTGTTTGTTTTCCTTCTCTGTGTGATCTTGTCCCGTGTGTGTGTGGCAGGTACCCGTTCTTGGACCCTCCAGACGAGGAGGCAGAGGCACGCAGCAAGGAGATAAACGCTCAGAGAATAGCGGACGTGAGTTGTTTGAATGCTGGCCCACAGTGCAGGCTATTTGTGCGCTGCTTGTCCCCAACCCGCTTCCCCACCCCCTCCTTCCCCGCCGAATCGCCACTTCCACCGTTTGCTGCCTCACCTCCCCCGCTCTCCAACCCCCTCGCCACCCCGCTTCCCTCGTCACCGTCTGCTTGCGTCCTCACTTCTTTGCATTCTCCATGTCGCCTCCCCAATCCTCAGGTGAACCGCATAGGAAAGATCAACCTGGCAGCGACGGGGCGGGACCTGACAGACGACCCGCAGCCAGCAGACGTGTCGATCGACCTGTACGGGGCGGTGGACGGGCAGGAGAGCGCCCAGTTCCCATCCCAACGACCCCCCTTTCCCCCCGCCAACCCCCCTTTGTTTTTCCCGACCCCTCCCCCCATTCGCCCCGGTTCTCCCCCGTTCCCCACCGCTCCGCCTCTTCATGCATTAGGTGAACCGCATAGGCAAGATCAACCTGACAGCGACGGGGCGGGACGTGACAGACGACCCGCAGCCAGCAGAGGAGAGCAATGGAGCACTCCCGTTTCCCTCTCACTCCCCTTTTCATGCCCCAGGTGAACCGCATAGGAAAGATCAACCTGGCAGCAACAGGGCGGGACCTGACAGACGACCCGCAGCCAGCAGACGTGACGATCGACCTGTACGGGGCGGTGGACGGGCAGGAGAGCACTGCTGCCAAGGAGTGGGGCGAGGCGGAGAGCAACGATAAGATGCACCTGCTCAAGGCGCTGCTGCTGGTGGACGACTGGTGAGTTGATGATGCTTGCCTTGTGCTTGCTTCTCGCGTTGAGAATCTCGCGTTGAGTCAACTTTTGAGGTGCCTCAAGAGGCGGAGGGCAATGATAAGATGCGCCTGCTCAAGGCGCTGCTGCTCGTGGACGACTGGTGAGTTTGTTCTCTTTCTTCTAACAGTCTTCTTTGTTGTGTGTGTTTGCATGTGTGTGTGTGTGTGTGTGTGCGTGCGTGCGTGCGTGCGTGCGTGCGTGCATGCGTCCGTGCGTGTGTGTGTGGTTTCTCGTCTTTGCGTAAGCTGACTGCTTGGATGATAGTTGTGCTTCGACAGCCTCGATGCTTTTGAGGCGATTCACACTCCTTGCGTCCATCCACTCCTCTAACACCTGAAGCCGCCCCGCCCTTCCTCCCCCGCACACAGCAGGCCCCATGCGCAGCAGCTGCTGGCTGGAGCACCTGAGCCAAAAGGGGTTGAGTGCCTCACCTCACCACATTTTGGAAAATATGACTCTGAGTCCTCCACCCTTTCTCCCACCCACCCACCCACCCACCCATCCACCCATCCATCATCCCACCCACCAGGCCCCATGCGCGGCAGCTGCTGGAGCACCTGAGGCCGCTGCACCCCGTCGCCCACCCGCCCATCTGCACCGCGCTCTGCTCGTATGTCTCCACCGCCCCCGTGCCCTGTGCGCTCATGTGTGTGTGCCCATGCATGCAATGCAACGCCCTGTGCCATGTGTGCCCATGCATGCAATTGCCTCATCCCGTTATCATGCACATGTATGCCACCACGACTGCATGTATACCCTGCTGTTGCGCAGCACTGGAGTGATTGGGACAATGCATTTGTGTGAATGCCAACTCTCGTTGCTCGTGTCACTTCTGTGTTGTCACCTTGAATTGAACATGCCGTCGTAACTCGTCTCAGGGTTGCACCTTTTCATCTAACATGTGCCAATCAAGTGTTAATACTAATAATAATAATGATAATAATGATAATAATGATAATAATGATAATAATGATAATAATGATAATGATAATAATAATAATAATAATAATAATAATAATATAATATATACATATATATATATATATATAAAAACTCATGTCATTCCGATCTCTCTCTCCTTCCCCTACTTCCCCCCCCATCCCCCACACCACCACCACCCCTTCAACCAGCCTCAGATCTCCAAGATGCCTTAACTCGTGTCAGTCGATCGCCTGATAACCAATGTTTGCCAATAAATTTTGAATCATCAAAACCCATGTCATTCTGCTCTCTCCTCTTCCCCTTCCCTCTCCTCCACCCCCCTACACCACCACCCCTCCAACCAGCCTCATATCCCGCTCCATCGCCCCTGCCGATCATAAATAGAACTTGTCGTTCTCCTCTCTCTCCTTCCCGTACCCCCGCTCCCCTCCATCCAACCAGCCTCATATCTCGTGCTATCGCCCCGGCCTACCATGCAGTCCGCCCAGCCTACCTTCTCAACCTCAGATCCCAACCTTCGGCCGATGCTACCTCGTCACCGAACCTGCCTTTCAGCCTTGGTGCCTCCCGAGCCTCGGATGGAGATGTGGATATGGCTGAAGCCGGCCCGGTGGATGGAGTGGCAGGGGGCAGGAGGAAAGGGGAGAGGGCGAGGGGTGACGAGGAGGATGGAGAGGGAGAGGGGGAGAAAGACAGAGGAGTGGGAAAGGAGGTGGTGGAGAGCAGGACAGGGGGGGCGCGGGTGCCCGGGAGGGTGTTTGAGATGCTTCGCTTCCTGGGGGCTTTTCTCTACCAAGACACCATTCTTCTGCAGAAGGTGAGGCTGGGTGAATGACTGTCTTGCAGGGTGGTGGTGCGGTGTGGTGTGGTGCAGTCGGTGAAGTGGGTGCTTCATGCATATCTGGTGCAACCGCCCTTGTGCGCCAGTGCAGTTGTGCAAAGCAACAAAACGTGTGCAGTTGTCTTTGGATTGCTGTTACCAATAATTATTATGTACAACATACAGTACATAATGTAGTAACATTTCTATATCACATTATATATATACCACCTGGGCTGCATGTTTCCACCACCATGTCCACCTGTCATCTGCATGCCAACCTCTGAACTCACCTCTCACCAAACCTTTTTATCATTTTTTCTCGCTCTCGCTTTCCACTCTGCTCCCGATTCCTGCTGGTTTGCATGCCGTGCCACACATCTCCTCACCGCACCACACCAACCCGTATCACATCACCCACGCCATTTGCACCGCACCACACTCCCGTGTCTCACAACGACACACCCCAGCTGTGCAAGGTGCTCAAGGCAGACCTCCTCCAAGCCCGCGCCGCTGCTGCCACAGCCACTGCTTCTGCAGCCTCCTCCGCTCCTGCAGCTCTCTGTAATGGCCCTTCTCTTGGCGCTCTCACACCAGCAGCAACAGCCAACGGCCCAGTTTCTCCTGAACCCGACTCTTTGCTCGCTGCCCCTGACACTCCGGCTGCTACTGCAGCATCAGCAGCAGCAGAGACAGCAGCAGCGGCAGCGAGGGAGGTAGAGGGGCGGGTGGTGGAAGCACTAGAGGCGTCGCTGCTGCCGGCGCTGCAGGCGGTGGTGGCGAGTCCGCCGGTGTGCATGAAGCTGTGGGAGGTGCTCGCATGCCTGCCCTTCCAGGAGCGCTACCGGCTGTATGGCGAGTGGGAGAAGGAGACCGAGACCAACCCCCTGGTGCTCGCTGCCAGGCAGATTGCCAGGGTGAGTGATAGGAGTTCAGTTCAGGGTAGTGAGTGAGTGGGTACTGTACTGGGGTGATAGAATTGAGTGGGTAACCCAGCAGCGCTGAAATTGGCCGCTGGCTTTGCTGGTGAAGGTGCTTGGAGGGATAAAGGCTCTGTTCTCTTAGGGTGTGTGGGTAGGTGAAGAAGACGCGGTTCGCACACAGATGCACGTCTTTTTCCTCCCTCGCCTTCTCCGCTTACTCCCCTCCTCCCCACCGCCCTCTCCCAACCCTCCTCTCCCAATTCCCACATATATATTTTTTCTTTGTACCCGTTCCTCCCCCCATGCCCAGCCCCCCCTTTTCATCCCCTCTCCCGCCCTCCCCCCATTTAGCTGGGCATGCGGTGCACGCTGAGGCGGCTGGCGAAAGAGAATCTGAAGGCCACACTCTGAGCATCACGTGCCTTTTCCAATGAACCTGTTCCTCTCCCCACCCGATACAAGTTGGGTTTCGAGACGCCTCAGAACTATACGTGGGCAACGAGTGTAGGGTTTTTGCTCTACTCGTTCGAAATGCTCGTTGGGGGCCTAGTGTCGAGCATATTTTTTTTGCAGAATTACTCGTCCGAGTCGAGCCGAGGAATGCTCGCCGAGCTTTTCATACTCGTCACATGCTCGTGCGCGAAGACGAGCATTTTCGTGCTCGGTTTATGCTCGGCGAGTTTTGTTTTGCTCGTCGAGCATGAAAAACTCGTCGCGTTGAATTTTGCTGGGGTCAAATTTTCCCGCCAAATTTGACCCCAGATCTGAACCCCGCAAATGTTCCAAACCACTTTGCGTATAGGTTCGACAACGTTTGCACAATCAAACCGACAATTGATGGATGTTTCCCATCACTTTCAAAGGCTCAATGCCTAGTCGTCACCCTACCCACGCAACTCTAAGCTTAGCCCGCGCCATGTTAGCAGCGCCATTGGCTTGTTAATATAGGCCGCGTTTGGTTCCGTGAGGTTTTGTACTACTGTTAAGTTAAGTTGGTTGGAGTTTAGTTTATTCTGACGTTTCTCACCTACGCGCATCTCACCACAAGAGTTTCGTTTACAATGCCTACCGCTCGCGATAAAGTCTTGGCGTCCAAGAACAGGCTTGTGTCAGCTGGTACATAGAAGGGCAACATGTGCAGGTACATAGGGGCGAGTCGAGTATTTCAGTGCTCGGGCGAGTATTCTCACATACTCGCCCGAGCATACCCTAAATCAACGAGTCTAGAGTATGGCAAAAGTACGAAAACGCTCGCCAGAGCATTGCTCGGCTCGAGACAAATGCTCGGCGAGCATGCCCTCTGACGAGCCGAGTATTACTCGGCTCGTCACTTTGCCCATGTATACTCAGAACCCAACTTTTATGATGTGGTGGTGAAAGAGAATCTGAAGGCCACACAGTCTGAGCATCACGTGCCTTTTCCAACGCACCCGTTCACGGTTCACCCCTCCTTACCCCCCACTGCCCACACCGCCAGCTGGACACGCGGAGAACACTGAAGCGGCTGGCGAAGGAGAATCTGAAGCCGACGGGGCGCATGGTGGCGAAGCTGGCTCACTCCAACCCGCTCACCGTGCTCAGGACCATCGTGGTGCAGGTGGGTGCTGCTGCTGCCCTGTGCACTGCACAGTAACAGGCAGCGAAATTAGCTGTGATGGTAAGCGGTTCAGTTCAGGTATGGTTTAACAGCTGGCGCACTCCAACCCACTCGCCGTGCTCAGGACCATCGTGGTGCAGGTGGGTGCTGTTGTGGTGCAGGTGGGTGCTGCTGTGGTGCAGGTGGGTGCTGCTGTGGTGCAGGTGGGTGCTGCTGTGGTGCAGGTGGGTGCTGTTGTGGTGCAGGTGGGTGGGTGGTGCTGCTGCGTGGTGCATTGCACAGTGGTGCAGTGTGCAGATGGACTCGCCCAACGATATGATTCTGGCTGTCATTATTGCCTTCTAATACCCAACCCTTCACACATCTCACATCCCAACCCTCTCCCCCACCACAATTTCCCTGAACCTCCCTCCCCCCTCTCTTCCTGTCCCACGGCTGGCAGGTGGAGGCATACAAGGAAATGATTCCGCCTGTCGTTGATGCCTTCAAGTACTTCAACCAGGTCAGTGCTCCACGCCCCACCCCACACCACCCTGCCCCACTCCACCCCACTCCGCCCCACCCAGCCCCACCCACCCCCCCCCCCCCGCCCCTCCCCCCCCCTCTCTTGGCCCCTCGTTCGTCTGCTTCTTCTTTCTGCCTTTTGAGTCGTGCCAGCTGCGGTGTCACTGACATGCTCTGGAGCACCTGGTCCTGCTTTTGAGAATTCTCAAAAGTCAGGTGTCACTGACATGCTCTGGAGCACCTGGTCCTGCTTCTACTACCTGGTGGTAAAGCCGTGAAAACTGCTCTCCTCCTACCACCACCCTCCCCCGTTCGCTCGCCCTAAACCAGCTGGAGTTTGACATTCTCGAATACGTGGTGATAGAGCGACTAGCCCTGCTGGAACAGCCGCTTGATGCTCTCTCACACCTCCCACCTCCCCCCACCTCTTCCCGACTCGCCCTCCCTCGCCCTCCCCAGCTGGAGTTTGACATTCTGGAGTACGTGGTGATAGAGCGCCTGGCCCTGCCGCGCAGCACCATCAAGGAGGACGGACTCAACATCGCCGACTGGCTGCAGTGCCTCGCCTCCTTCTGGGGCTCCGTGTACGCGCCCTCCACCCCTGCCCTCCCTCCTTCCCTCCCTTCCCTTGCTTCTGGCATACGAGCTGTACTGCTCTGTGCACGTTCCCTCCCAGGCTTGTGTTGCCTTTTGGGGTTCCGTGGCCTGGGCTATGGAGCTCTGTGCGTGTGGCAATGCCGTTTGGTCTTCCTTTTTTTGTTTGCCATGTGTGGCCGGTCTCGTCTCCTTTTGGGGCTCTGTGTATGTTTCTCCATCCTTCCCTTGCTGCTGAGCATAAGGCCACCGGAAGCATGGTTTTGCAGCCTATTTTTTGGAGCTCTCTACTCTCTGCTCTCTGCTCTCTGCTCTCTGCTCTCTACTCTCTGCTCTCTGCTCTCTGCTCTCTACTCTCTGCTCTCTGCTCTCTACTCTCTGCTCTCTGCTCTCTGCTCTCTGCTCTCTACTCTCTGCTCTCTGCTCTCTGCTCTCTACTCTCTGCTCTCTGCTCTCTGCTGTCTACTCTCTGCTCTCTGCTCTCTGCTCCGTGTGCATGTGTTGTTGCCTTGTGTGGCTGTGTACGTCCCTTCCTTGTTCCGTTTCCTCAAGCTATGTGGTTCATACATAGCCTGGCTGGCTTTATGAGGGGACGCAGTGGGGCTTCACACTGAGATTGAATGCATCGGTTCGCGTCGCCCCCTCCCCCTTTCTTTTCTTATCAGCTGCAAGAAGTACCCTCTGGTGGAGCTGCGGGGGCTGCTCAGCTACTTAGTGAACCGGCTGCACCAAGGCGAGGCGGTGGAGCTGGTGTTGCTGCAGGAGCTGATGGAGCAGATGGCTGGCATTGAGTCCAATGAGAACCTCGCGGAGGAGCAGCTCGAGGCGCTGGCTGGCGGGGAGACGCTCAGGCAGTTGACCGCCAGCTTTGGCCAGGCCAAGAACAACAAGGTGCGCTGTTTGTGTGGCTTGCCGTGGCAGGGGTGGGTGGGGGTGGGGAAGAGCCTAAGGGGGCTGGCAGGGGATTGGGGCATCGCAGAATCACCTGGTTGCACGGCGGGGAGCTGGTGTTTCTGCAGGAGCTGATGGAGCATATGGCTGGCATTGAGACGATTGAGAAACTGGTGAAAAGGAAGAATTGTATTGATGTCGAGCTCAAACAAGTGAGCCAAGGTTTACAGCCAAGCCAAGGTATACATAGGTGGAGGAATTGGTAATGGATGAGCTTGGCCAACAATTATTGGAGGCCCCAATAATTGTTGGTTTTGTTGGACCAACATTATTGGGGCTCCAATCATTGTTGGGTGGATTTGAACCAACATTATTGGAGGTCATAAGATTGTTAGAAACCCAACCATTCCTCAACCACAAATTTTAATTGAAGGTACACTCAACAACCCTACACCTTTTCTATCATATGCATGTTTGTTAGAAAATACTACAACACAACCCCCCAACATGCATAAGGCTAGAAAAAACGGGAGGGGTGAGCCCAAGGAGGCCTTGGTGAAGATATCCGCAAGATTGGCCGCCAAGTCAATCTTGCCAAGTTTCATGTGTTCGTCCTGATCGAGGTTACGAATGAAGTAATGGCGGAGCTCAATATGCGTAGAATGTCCATGAAACACATTGTCATTGGTGAGATGAATGGTGCTGGCATTGTCACACCATATGGTGGGACAGCGCTGAGGAGCACCAAGCTCCTCAAGTAGAAAAGTGTGCCCTCGAGCCTCTTGCGTGGTTATGGTGGCGACATACAGCTCCGCCTCGCAGGAGGAGAGAGCGATGGCGGAGGAGCGGGTGGAACGCAAGCTGATAAGACCGCTACCAAATGTGAAAGTCATAGCCCTAAGAGGAGCGACGTTCCGGCCGAGAATCGGCCCAGGAGGAGTCACTGTAGCCGGTGTAGACCAGACCACGACCAGGACCCCTACCCCCAGGCCCATTGCGCCGCGAGCGACGTCCACCAGCTCCAGCTGACTGAGGCCGCTGCGGGTAGACATGAGCAGGGGGGCGAACGCATGTTTGGTTCGCCCGAATATGTTCGGGTGCGAACTGAACATGCTTTTTTTCTAGCCAACCCGAACATGTTCGGGCGTTCGCGGCACGCATAGGAGAAATGCTCAAACAATGAACATGTTCGGGATGTTCGCGGAATAACCAGCGCGACAAATGACGCGCTAGTTGGGTTTGAAGCCTACGAAATCAACAGATCGAGCTCATTGAGAGCTCGATCTACCTTTTTAGGTCAAGACTATCCTGTCCGCACCCAATACTTCATTCCTAAGCTAAAGCGCCCATGTTAACCTTAGTTAGGCACACATGTCCTTTTGAGCCCGTTTTTTAGGGTAAGGCCATCCTATCCGCCTCCTATACTTCATTCCTCCAGTTCACCGCAATAAAAACACATGTTTTTTATGCATGTATCTAGAATCAGTGGGCGAACATCGTACATGGTGTCCGGGCGAACGTGTAAAATGTTCGGCCACGGTTGACATGTTCTTTTGGGTGGGCGAACACCGAACACCAAATTTTACAAAAAAAAAAAAAGTGTTCGGGCGAACCAAACATGTTTGGATCGCCTTGTAAAGGTGTTCGTGTATGTTCGGGCGAACACGTTCGGTATTCGCCCGTTGCTCATGTCTAGCTGTGGGCTTGAGCAGGGCTGAGGAGTAGGGCGATGATGACGCGGTAGAAGTTAATGTGGTTGTTAGGACGATGACAAAGAGAAAAAAAAAAAGGCACAGAGGGCATGGCTGGCGGAGTGTAAAAGGTATTATGAGGAGGTTGTCTCGCCGAAGAGAGGCATGAACGGTGTGACAGTGAGGTGAGAGGATGTGGAGATGCTAAAACCAGGAAAGTTTTTTAACAACACGCTCATTGACTTCTTCCTCAAGTGAGTAGGTTGGTCCTACAAAGAACAGCTAATGTTTTTACATTCGTCACCTTCCTCTACGGTTGATTTCCTCTTTTGTGGAAAAGGTGGGAGGTGGCGCAGAGGAGGGTGATGAATGTGAAAACATTAGCTGTTCTCCATTGGAGCAACCTACTTTCTTGAGAAAGTAGTCAATGAGCGTGTCGTTTAGAAACTTTCCTGGTTTCAGCATCTCCACATCCTCCCACCTCACTGTCACACTGTCCATGCCCATTTTCGGGAACACAACCTCCTTATAATACTTCTTACACTCCGCCAGCCACTCCGTCTGTGTCTTTTTCTTTTTCTCTCCTTCCTTGCCCTTCTTGCTCTTCTTCCTGCCATTTCTTTCAACGACTCAAGATCCGGCACCATAGCGTGAGTCCCCGGCCCCCACCTTCACCTCGTGTGGGTGTAGTGATATTTTCAGCAAGGCTCTCCGTTTGAAGCCCTGTGTCGCCTACCACCGCCTGCCAGTGAGGAGAGGAGCAGCTCAAGGCGCTGGTTGGGGGGGAGACTCTCAGGCAGTTGACTGCTAGCTTCCTTTGGTCAGGCCAAGAACAGCAATGTGCGTTGCATGGCTTGAAATAGGTGAGGCTGCTGGGAGATTGAGTGAGCGCGAAGAAAGGTAGAAGATGAAAGAGCTCTGCTTTACGACCCCGCAACGCAAATGTCCTAACTTGCCCTCCTCCCCAGTGCCAACCCCATCCACCCGCTTCCCCACTGAGACAGGCCATGGCACGGTCCATGAGGCAGCTTAACGACACTCGGCTTTGAGATGTGTCAAAAAACCCCTCCACCAACCCCATCCAACAACCCCATCGACCACACTCACATTCTCCAAACCCACCCCTTCCCGTTCTTTCCGCACCGGTACTGCTGGCAGGCCATGGCACGGTCCATGGGGCGGCTGAAAGACGCGACCCCACCACCTTCCATCACCCCCACCCCCGCACCTCACCCCCATCCCCTTGGGTACCTGGGCAGGCCATGGCTCGGTCAAGGCACCTGCTGCCAGGCAAGGGCGAGCTGAACAGGTGTTCACCATGGTGCTCATGCCGACACCAACCCCACCTCTTCCACCCCCACCCCACCCTATCTGGGCAGGCCATGGCGCGGTCCATGGGGCGGCTCAAGGACGCTCTGCTTTAAAATTGTCAACACCCCGTTCACCACCCCCCTCTTCCCCCCCCCCCCCTCTTTCCCCCCCCCCTCTTTCCCCCTACCCTCTTTCTCCCCACCTTCTTCCCCCCCCCCTCTTCCCCCCCCCCTCTTTCCCCCCACCCTCTTTCCCCCCACCCTCTCCGTTACCGTGGCAGGCCATGGCGCGGTCCATGGGGCGGCTCAAGGACGCTCTGCTGCCAGGCAAGGGCGAGCCGAACCTGGCTGTGCCGCTGCTGGTGCTCATTGCCCGGCAACGATCCAAGTGAGTGCTCGTGGTGATTCCTTGACACATTTTGGCGCACCAATGCATTTGCTGCCACGTCATCCTTGCTTGTCGTGCTGCTCCCGCCCCTCACACTCGCCCATACTCTCTGCTCACGCATTTTGAAATCACCCTCTCTTCCCCACCCAACCCCCCCACACGCACTGTGCTCTCTCTATGCCTCTCCCCCTTCCAGTGTCGTGTTTGAAACTCCTCAACGAACGTTTTAGCAGTTGCCTCTTCCTTCAAACGGTCCTTTGTCTCTTGTGTCCCCTGTGGTGTGGTGTACATTTCGAATCCAACAGGCCCAACCCTCTTCGTTCTATCTCCCTTTCTCTTCCAGCCCCAAGCATTCCGTTTGAGGCAGAGCAATCGCACAGTAGTCACGCTGTTGGTTAAGTCCCTTCCTCCTTTCCTTTCGCCATTCTCCACCCTTCTCCACCCTTCTCCACCCTCTCCCAGTATCGTATTTGAGGCGGAGGGGTCGCACATCAAGCTGCTGAGCGAGCACTTCGACCGCTGCCACCTCATCATGCTACAGTACGCGCAGTTCCTCTCCGCCGCCCTCTCGCCGCCCACCTCGTACGCCGCCTTCATGCCGACCCTGCACACTCTCTCCCAGGGCTTCCACATGCCGCCCGAAGCTGCATTCCTGTTCTACCGCCCGGTGCTGCGCCTCTTCAAGCCCAGCGCTGATTCCCCCGTCTCCTGGCCTGCCCTCGCTGCTGCGAGTGGTGCGGGTGGGAGTGGTGGGAGGGGAGGGGAGAAGGAGAAGAGGCAACAGCAGCAGGGGGGGAGGAAGGGGGCAGGGGATGGGGTGGCAATGGATGGGGTAGTGGAGGATGGGGTGGAGGGGGAGGGGGATGGGGAATCAGAGGAGGACTTGGTGTTGTGCCTGGGAGATGCAGCAGCTACAGCTGCATCTGCTGGTACTGCTGCTGCTGCTGTTTCCACTAGTGCTGCTGCTGCTGCTGCTGCAGGTGCTGCTGGCGCCGATGCCACTGACAGCCCCGTGCACTGGCGGGACGTGGTGGAGTGGGTCCGAAACATGCCGCCCGCAGCAGCGTGGCGGGGCTTGTCGCCGCCCTTCTATCTGCTCTTCTGGGGGCTGTCTCTCTGCGACCTGCATGTGCCACGGCAGCGCTACGAGGCCGAGATGGCCAAGCAGAGAGCGCTGCTGCGGTCGCTTGAAGACATTGGGGATTCATCAGGGTCGGCCATCCAGGTGAGGCGCATGTGGGTGGGTTCTCGCTCTCTCCTTTCTCTCTCGCTCTTCCTCCGCGACCTGTGGTGTTGGACCGGCTCTCATGTTTCTCTCCCCTCTCGTTCCCTTTTCGTGCCTTTCCCCATCTACTCTTTCCTATAATGTCTCCTCCCACCCACCGCAGAAGCGCAAGAAGGAGAAGGAGCGCGTGCAGGAGGTGTTGGGCCGGCTCCCTCATCTGACTTCTCTCGTGTTCCCTCTTCTTGCGTTTCCTCCATCCACTCTTCCCCATCATGTCTACACGCCCACCCACCACCGCAGAAGCGCAAGAAGGAGAAGGAGCGAGTGCAGGAGGTGCTGGACCGGCTCATATCATTCCCCTCTTGTTCCCTCTTTCCCGTAATGTCTCCCCCACCCTCTCCCTCCCCACCCACCGCAGAAGCGCAAGAAGGAGAAGGAGCGCGTGCAGGAGGTGCTGGACCGGCTCTCAGCCGAGCTGGCCCGGCAGCAGGCTCGGGTCGAGGCTGTGCAGCGGCGGCTGGTTCGGGACCGCGCGCACTGGCTGAGCCCGGCTGCCGTGCCGGACAGCTGGCGCATCGTGCCTTGCTTCCTGCACCACTGCGTCATCCCGAGGGTTTTGATGAGCCCAGAGGATGCGGTCTACTGTGCCAAGTGAGTGGGGAGGCTGGGGGTGCAAGGGATACCTTGGGCTTGGGCTGTGCCGGACAGCTGGCGCATCGTGCCTTGTTTCCTGCACCACTGCGTCATTCCACGGGTGCTCATGAGCCCAGAGGATGCAGTCTACTGTGCCAAGTGAGTGGATTCTAGGAGGGAGTTGGGGTGCAAGCATTGTCTTGGGCAGCCGTGCCGGACAGCTGGCGCATCGTGCCGTGCTTCTTGCACCACTGTGTTATCCCACGCGCGCTTGCTCATGAGCCATGAGGACGCTGTTTACTGCGCCAAGTGAGTGACTTGGATCAAGTCAGTGCCTGGTGACACCTGGCGCTTTGTCTTGCCATCCCATGGGCGCTCATGAGCGGCTGTGCATGCATGCATGCATGCAGGGAAGTGCTGCAGTGTAGCACTGTGCATGCATGCATGCATGCAGGGCGGTGCTGCAGTGTAGCACTGTGCATGCATGCATGCATGCAGGGCGGTGCTGCAGTGTAGCACTGGGTGGACTGTGCTACCCATTCTCTTCCCTCCCCCTCTCTCTGTCCCTGCCTTTCTGGGTTCATACTCTGCATGCATGCGGCCGCCACGCCCCAGTTCTGCACGTTTCATATGGTGGACGCCTTTGTGTGCAAGAGCTTCCACCCGCTGCTCGCCTCTGAAGCCAAACCCCCCCACCTCCCTCTCCCTGCTACCAGCCACCCCTCCAAGTTTATACTGCGCATGCATGCGGCCGCCACCCCCCAGTTCTGCACGTTTCAGATTGTGGACGCGTTTGTGTGCAAGAGCCTCCACCCGATCATCTCCCTCTCTCTGGCCCCTACCCACACAGGTTCATACTGCGCATGCACGCGGCCGCCACCCCGCAGTTCTGCACGTTTCAGATGGTGGACGCTTTTGTGTGCAAGAGCTTCCACCCGCTGCTCGCTAGCTCTTCTGAAGCCGAGGCGGGTCGCCTGGGCCGGTTTGTGCTGGAGATCCTGCAGGCCATCTACCGCTGGAAGGTGCGGTGCAGAGGGAGCGGGAAGGGGGGTGGGTATGGGTGGATGGAAGGTGAGAGTCGGAGGTGGGGAGGGCTACTGGGCCGCCTGGGGAGCTTCGTGCTGGAGATTCTGCAGGCCATCTACCGCTGGAAGGTGAGGGGCAAGGGGGAGGGAGGTGGGAGGCGGAGGGAGGTGAGAGTGGAGGTGGCGAGAGGGTAGGGGGAGTATGGGTGATGAGAGGTGGGGGGGTAAAGGTGGTGAGGGTAGGGCTGCGAAGAATAAAGGGGCCCTCGAGGAGGGCTGAGACGGCACAGCTTTGAGTGTAAAAAAACCCTTTACTTTTGCTGCCCTCACTTCCCCCCCAACCCCTTTTGATCCCTCCACCCTCACTTCCCATCCCTGCTGCGTTTGTCTTCCTTCATCCCCCTCTACGCTCTTTAATGCGTGGCAGAGCGACTCATCAGTGTACAATGCGGAGTGCCTGGATCACGCTCCTCACTCACACCGTACTTCTACTCTCCCTCACTCCTTCCAACTAACCCCCTCCTCTTCATCCTCCCCCTTCCCTACCTTTGCTGTCGGTACATGGCAGAGCGACGCATCAGTGTACAATGCGGAGTGCCTGGACCACCCCGGGTCGTCCAAGAGTGTGATGAAGAAGCCCAACAACAACATGACTCTCGACCAGTTCCGCACGGTAAGGCTGTGTTGACTGTGTTGACTGTGTTGACTGTGTTGACTGCGTATACTTGACTGTGTTGACCCTGTTTGACCACGTTGACAAGAGTGTTATGAAGAAGCCCAACAATTAATGAAGAAGCGCAACAACAGCAACAGCATGACACTGGTTTTGAGACATCTCAACGCTTGACCAGTTCCGCACGGTGTGGGTCGTTCATGCTAGTGTTGACTGTGCTGTTCACCCCACACCACACACACTGCAAGTTCATACCAAGTAAATCGATTTTTGTAGTCGGCTCAAATCGTGTTGACTGTGCTGTTCACTCCAAACTGCAAGCGAATACCAAGTGGAACGCCAAGAGTTGAGATGTCTCAAAACCACATGCACACCTGCCTGCCCCACTGCACCCTCACGCTGCTCCCGTCTTCCATCCCTCTCCTCCCCGCCTTGTGCTGTCAGATCAACTGGAAGTGGAACGCGAAGCTGGTGAAGGTCCTATCGACCCTGCTCGAGCCCACAGAGTACATGCACATCCGCAACGCCCTCACTATGCTCCCCTCTGCCCTCTCCCCTCTCTATCCTGCCACATCCCCGTTCCATCTTCCCCCTTATTGCTGCGTCCGCCCATGGGCAGATCAACTGGAAGTGGAACGCCAAGCTAGTGAAGGTGCTGTCGACCCTCCTCGAGTCCACTGATTACATGCACATCTCCCCACTGCATGCATCTCACATGCTGCTCCCCTCTTCCGTCTCCCACACCCCCCTTCCTGTGCCACCAGATCAACTGGAAGTGGAACGCCAAGCTGGTGAAGGTGCTATCGACCCTGCTGGAGTCAACAGAGTACATGCACATCCGCAACGCCCTCACGCTGCTCTCCCGCGTTGCCGCTGTCTTCCCCGTCACCAAGCGCGGGGGGCTTGTTCTCGAACGCAAGGTGGGAGTGCCATGCCGCTGCTGTTGCTGCTGAACCTGTGGTGCGGCTCCGGTTGCCGCTGCTGCCTGCTGCTACCGTCACCCCGCCGCCGCCGCTGTATCATCAACCCGTTACCCTGTTGTCGAAAATTGTGTGCTGAAATTTTTTGCAGCGTCTCATCCTCTCATCGTGCCAGCATGCCATCATGGCCAGCATGCCATCATGGCCTCGGCTCATCATCGGGCCATAATCTTATGATACCATCATGCCATGCCACCATGGTCATCAGGTGAACCTGAATCGTCTCAAGGCGGAGGAGCGGCAGGATCTAAAGCTCATGGCTACCAGTGAAGGTGCCTCTGTTGTGGACTCAATACCCACCATCTCATGATCTCATTGTGCCATCGTGTCATGCAACCCACCATGGCCATCAGGTGAATCGCCTTAAGGCGGAGGAGCGGCAGGATCTGAAGCTCATGGCTACCAGTGAAGGTGCCTCTTTTGTGGACTCATTACCCTCCATCTCATGATCTCATTGTGCCATCGTGCCATGCAACCCACCATCACCATCAGGTGAATCGCCTCAAGGCGGAGGAGCGGCAAGATCTGAAGCTCATGGCTACCAGCGTGTCGGCTGCACTCAACGCCAAAAAGGTACGGCTTTAGTGGGGGAGAAGATGGTTTGAGTGTGAGTGAGTGGAGAAAGGGCGAGCCACATGAAGGATCGTTCGTTCGGTCGGTGCCGTGCGCCGTCGCTCTCGTCGTCTAAAGCCTTGTCAAAACAAGTCTTGAAAGTCGAATGTTTGATTATTGATTATCCTTTGTGTCTTCCTATGTTCTCACTGTCTCTCTTTGCAGCAATCGTGGGTGACGGATGAGGAGTTTGGAGGGGCACCAGCTCCCTCCGCCACTCCCCGCGCTGCCTCCCCTGCCCCTCTCGCTGCTGCTCCTGCTGCCCCCGTTACCGCCATCGCTGCTGCTGCCTCCACGGCTGCTGCTCCTGCCACTGTCCCTGCTGCTAATGCCAAACCGTTTGTGGCTGATGCTGCTTCGGCTGCTGCTGCTGCTGGTGGGATCGGCAAGGCAGCTGCTGCCATCCCTGCTGCTGCTGCTCCCTCTGCTCCGTCCAGTCGCCACCCCACGCCCCCACCCTCGCGCCGTTCCTCCATGCCTCCCCCTTCCCCCGAACGCCCTGCCTCTAAGTCTCCCCTAATTCATGGTGGAATGGGGGAGGAGAGCGAGGGGGAGAAGGTAAGGGGCAGGGTGATGGAAAAGGAAAAGGAGAGAGTGACGATGGTTAAAGGAGAGGAGGGTGCTTCTAATGGTGCTGCTGCTGGTGTTGCTGCTGCTGCTGCTGAAATTCCTATAAAGGAGGAGCCAGTAATGACATTGGGGCAAACGGAAGGGAAAAGGGAGGAGAGATGGGAGGAGGGGGAGCAAGCACCACCTGCGAAGCACAGGAAGGTGGAAGGAGGAGAGGGAGAGGGAGGGGGACGGGGAGGAGGAGGGGAGGTTGGAAGAGGAGGGGGAAGGGCAGGCAGCAAACTCTCCCCTGATGCTCCCCCCTTTGTGCCCTCTGCACTAAGAGGGGCAGGGGGTGGGGAGGATGGGGGGAGGGGGAGGGATGAAGAGATGGAGGTGAAGGGAGGGAGGCGAGATGAGGAAGGGAGGGAGGGGAAGGAGAGGGAGAGGGAGAGGGAAAGGAGGGGGTCGGGTGGGGGTGGTAGGCACGAGGAAAGGGCAGGGAGGGAGAGAGGAGAGGAAAGGGGGGGATTTGATGCAGGCAACGGGAAGGGTGGGAAGTTGGGGTTGGGGGGTGAGGGATCAAACCACAGGGAGGGCTTGGGTGCAGGTGGGTCTGGTAAGAGAGCGTATGAGGAGAAAGAGGAGCATGAGGCTGGGGAGGTGAGGGGGGAGGTGAGGGGGGAGGGCAGAGGGGAGGACAGGTGGGAGGGCAGGGGAGGGCATAAGAGGGGGAGTGATGGGGCGGAGAGAGAGGGGGTGAGAGATGTGGGTGAGAGGGGGAAGAGAGGAGAGTGGGAGGATGGGGAGCAGGATGTGCGCGGTGGGAGGGATGGGAGGAGTGAGAAGGTTGAGAAGGAGGAGATGAAGAGTAGGGAGAAGGAGAGGGAGGAGAGGGACAAAGATAAGTCAAGGGTGTTAGATAGAGAAAGGGAGGCGGAGACAGGGAAGGGGAAAGAGAGAGAATTGAGAGATAGGGAGAGGGAGAGGGAGAGGGGGAAGGAGAGGGAGAGGGAGAGGGAGGACAAGGGACGGGACAGGGGGCGAGGGGAGAGGGAGAAGGATCGTGAAGTGGAGAGGGGGGAGGTGAAGGAAGGGCGGGAGAGGGACAAGGGACGTGAGAGGAACCATGAGGAGGAAAGGGGGGAGAAGGAGAGGGAAAGGGAGAAGGAGAGGGAGAAGGAGAAGGAGAAGGAGAAGGAGAAGGAGAGAGAGCGGGTGCAGGAGGAGAAGATGAGGGAGGAGAGGGAGAGGCTGAGGGCTCGGCTTGAGGAAGATATGATGGTGAGGGAGAAGGAGAAGGAGAGGGAGAAGGAGAAGGAGAGGGAAAGGGAGAGAGAGAAGGAAAGGGAGAGGGAGAAGGAGCGAGAGAGGGAGAGGGAGCGGGGCGCAGGGAAGGATAAGGGAAGGGAGCGAAGCAAGGCTGCTGCGGCAGCAGCTGTGGCTGCAGCTGCTGCTGCCACTGCTGGCCGAATCTCCGGAGGGGTTGTGGGAGGAGGAGAGGGGGGTGGTGGAGGGGGAGGAGAGCGAGGGCCAAGCGTGGCAGCAAGTCCTGCTAGAGTGACAGGAGGGGGAGCAGGAGGGGGAGGCGCATTTGGTGTGAAGAGTCCGAAGGAAATAGAAGGGGTGGAGGAGGGAGGGAAGGGTAGGGGAGGGAAGAGGAGTGTGAGCTCGTCAGAAGATGGGGGAGGAGGGGCGGTGGCGGGCGGTAGTGGGGAGCGGGGAGTGAAGCGAGCGGGGAGGGGCGATGGGGACGTGGAGAGGGAGAGAGGCAGGGAGGAGAGGAGGAGGGAGAAGGAGAGGGAGCGGGAGCGGGAGCGGGGTGAAGAGACGCCGAGAGCTGATGAGCGGGAAGGGAGAGGGGAAGGGAGAGGAGGGGAGCGGGGGAGTGGGGGTCGGGGAGGGGAGAAAGGGGAGTGGAGTGAGAGAGGGAGTGTGGAGCGGGGAAGGGGGAGAGAGGTGGATGATTCAGGGCTTGGGGCAGATGGGCGTGGGGATGTGCATGAGTGGGGAGAGAGAGGTGGTGTGCGCGAGAAAAGAGTGTCTGATCGCAAAGGGGACAGGGAGAGGGAGAAGGTGAGGGAGAGAGAGCGAGGACAGGTTGATAGTACACCAGAGAGGGAGGTGAAGGAGGAGAGGGGTGGGGGGCGTGAGAGGGAGACAGAGCACCTGAAGGAGAGAGAGAGGGAGCATGAGCGTGCAATGGTGAAGGAGAGACTGGGTGAGCGCAGCAGGGGTGGGAGGGAGAGGGGAGAGAGAGGAGAGAGGGTGGGTGGCAAGGAGGAGGAGCGGGGAGTGGAGCAGGAGCGTGTGTATGAGAAGGAGCGTGGGGAGAGGGAGCGTGGTGAGAAGGGTGAGAAGGAGCGCGGAATCTTTCCAGAGCGGAGCATTGAGAGGGGAGGGGGGATTCGTGTGGTGGTGCGGGATGTGGGCGAGGAGGGGAGGGAGGAGGGGCATGCGCCGAGGCATGGGGCAGGGCAGGGGCTTCGTCACTCGCTTGTGGTCGGAGCAACTCCACCTGCTCCTGCTGGAAGAATCATTCATGAGGTACATCTCTTGAATCGAATCTACCCATTGTTTTATTCAAATATACATATGTATCCATGAACCTCTCAACGGGTCACCCATTAATCCCTGTTTGAGACTGCAAGCCTCTTCCTTATCAACTCCTTTTCCTTTCCATGCTGCTCTCACGCTGTTCCTCCCCACCTCATCCTCCCCCAGCCACGAGAGCGGGACCGCGACTGGGATCGCGAGCACGATTATGAGCGTGACGAGCGAGACAGGGACAGGGATCGAGACAGGGACCGCGAGCACCCACGAGACCGGGAGCCTTATCGGGAGCGGGATCGCTCGCCACGAGAGAGCAAGTTCTCCTCTGCGCCGCCTCCCAGGGACCTCCAGCCCATTTCCCCGCTTCCACCGCAGGCTCTCTCTCTGCCTGCGCAGCTCGCTCCTACCAGCTCCTCAGCTGCTCTCCCTGCAAAGCGCAGGAAAATCAAGCGGGATCAGAGCCTCATGCAGCCGCATGGAGATGCTATGCATTCTCCGGGCGGTGCTGGGTTGCCTGTGGCTGGCATTCCAGCAGGCGGGCCGTCAGCTATGCCAATGCCCCTTGCTCCGCCGTTCCACTCGGGTGGGGTTCATCCGTCGTCTCGGTCCCCTGCTGTGGTTATGGCGGCTGGAGGTGGGCACCGTGGTGGGCCGATGCTTCATGTAACATCAACTCTTGATGACCGTGCGGACAGACGGTGGATTACTGACGCTGGTGGTGGTGGCGGAGGTGGGAGCAGGAGAAGCGGCGAGGTTGAGCTGCCGCCGCCTTCACGAGGCGCAGGGCCTGCTAGGAGCTCCAGACTAGCTGGCAGGCTTGGAGAGCAGGATGGTGGAGTGGGGGGGGGCTATGATCGTAGCGGTCCTGGTCAAGGAGGTGGAGTGCGAGATGAGGCGTGGGACGGTGACAAGGCGCGACGGGATGGTCGCATGAGCAACAGACGCCATTGAGCAAGGTCCCAGCCATTCACATGAACAGAAGGTCGAACATGCTGATGCCGGTATCTTGTTAGAACCAGCATGACACGAATATGGCATAACTCAATTGATGCTTGTCCAAGCTGGATACATAGTAGTGAATCTTCAGAATTGAGATACTAGTCACATTATGGAAGAATAAACTTAAAGATGGAATGCTACTGTATTGGGACCAAGAGTTCAGCTGCTTTATAGCCTGAGAAGATGAGAGATTGAGAGAACACCCATCTATAAGATACACCCGTTTTAAAGATACCCCCTGTCTTCAATTCGACCTTGTCTTATATCCCGGCGATGACGGTAGCAAATTCCACACTGCTTTACTCAGGTCTGCGAAGCTTGGTATGCAACGGTGGCTCCTTGTAGCTCATAAGAGTTCGGGCACGAAGGGCACGCTTTGGTGGCTCTGAAGCTTCCTTGACCTCATCGACTGTTTCACGAGCGAAAGAAGCTGAACGGTTGCTGAATCTGCCAACAGAGTTGTCTGTGTGGCTATGTGGATGCCTGCTCGTGGGGTTGTGTGTTTGGACCCTAGTGGGCCTGGAGTTAAAGTTGTTTGAGCTGCAACTCTCTGCATCAGACTCTGAGTCTTCGCGTTCCACCTGACCCACTGGCTGCACCTTAGGTGGCTTGGGATTGTAGGTGCGTGGCCGCACACGGGATACGGTGGAATGTTCCTGCTCTTCGCGTTCTTTGACGGTCCCTGGCATCCTGTGAAGAAGATTAGAACCTGAAAACTACTAATACTGGGAACATCACGATGACCTACCTGGATGGAGGTCTAATAATCTTCCTCGTTCGGGCTCTGGTCAGTCCTGCATGTCCTGCCATTGGAGGATCTTGCTGACGATTGTCGTCGCGCTTCTGAAAATGTCGGGCAGAAAGTATGAATCACCGGGCTTGACTGTTACTGTTAACAACGTCAACAAACAAACTTGCATCTTCAATGTCACACCTTCGGTGATTCCTTCTTTGTTGCAAGAAATTGTAGCTCCTGCATGTCCATTTCATTATTATTTGGTTAGCATACTAATGTTTTAAATCGCAGAGAATGTCGTGTACCTCAAGGTTGTTCAGTCTGTCTTGCAATCTTGCATTCTCTTCCTTCGCCTTTTCAAGCAACCTCTCTGCTTCCTGCAGCTGAATGTCATTGAACTGTGGTATGGTAAGCAAGCAACCACAAAGCTCTCACTAGCCTCACCTCCTTTTCACTCTTCAATACTTTGATCAGCACCCTTTGCTGAATACTTTCATTGCGAAGCAGCTCAATCTACAAAGAAAATTAAGATCAGAATCTTAAGTTTGAATAAACGGGACTGAACCAATCTTACCTGAGCTTGCTGGTGCATCATTTCCTGAAGATGAAAACAATCAGGCAGATCAGGCGTACCGCTCACGATGTCTGAACGGGTGGTCGTGACAAGCGTTTCCGTACCTTTTGCAAAGAAGCATTTCTCTGTATGATGTCATTGTTCAGCAAAGAATGTCGTTGCATCATTGCCTTCACCGCCTCCTGCGTGGTGCGAATCTGCTCACTGGAAAAACTAAGTCAGCAACGCAGCTAAGTTCAGGCCGTCTAAAATATATAATTTAAAAGTTCACGTATAAACTCAGCATTTTTTCTTACTCTCTTTCAGCCACAACCTTTTTCCACATGTCATTGACCTGAAAGGATGGGAGAAGTGCTTAGACAGGACGTTAAAAGACCACATTCTGGCTATTTTACGCACTACACCTTTTCGATTTCCACAAGGTTGTTGGCCAGGTTGTTGCTCAAAGGTCCTGTTGTCCCAACATAACTTCTGTGGTTGGCCAAACCTCGAAGCGGACCGTTTTGTCTCAAAATAGGGGTCAGCGGCATGGTGCTTACGGCAGAACGACAACCCACGACACGATGTCAAGCTTACGCGTGACAATCAATCTGCACGACAATCTTTCTGACTTCCCGACGTCTATATTTGACAAGGTTTGCTGCCTCTACGATACAAGTAGGTTGCCGCGAAGGCAACAAAAGCATGAAGTGATGGCTCTGGTGTGGATGCAAGAGTGGTTTCGAGAATGTCGAGAACTTTTCTGAGGGCGTGTCATGCAAATGAAATTACTTTCGCTCCTCGCGTCGGTTACCTGTTTTATTCTGTAATTGTTGCACATTAGAAACTCGGCCTGCAATTCTGCCTGACAAATTTGGAACCGGACAGGGTTCGTGTGGCGCGTGCCTTGCACTTGAGTGCAAAAACGCAGCTCACGGAGTTCGTGTCTCGGAAAGGTGTTACACAAATTCCGAAATTCGCGAGGTGTATACTCGCGAGAATAGCAAGGGACGCTCAATGTCCAGGAATTTGAAATCACGAACTCCGAAATTCGCGAGATGTTACATGGCCGGGCCAGTTCATTAGGTGGTGGAGATCAGTTCCTGACCCTCATCGCTTGCGATTTATCCCGGAAGAAAAGAGGATGAATGCCCAGTGCAAGGGACTGGGCCCCTGAGTGGATGGAGTCTTGGGGAATGAGCAGCTTGTGAAGGGTTTGTAGCAGTGGTGGGGTGGGGTGGGTGAAGGCAAAATACATATATTTATTTCATCAATGGGTTTGTGCCCATTGGTTTATTTTTTATCTTTGGGATGAGGTTTGTGAGGGAGTGTAGAGGAATTGATGTATAATGGTTGACACTCATGTCAACAACACAGCGCATTTCTCTACGCATGTATATAGTATGTGTAATTTCATGAATGACATGCTTGTGCAGCATGCTAAGGTTGGCTAACGTCAGTCGCTCAATCGCGTACAGCTGGGTGAGGCAACCTCGAGGTTGGATGGGATGGTCTCCGGGCGTATGTCCTCACCACCACCCTCGCCGCCATCTCCTCATCGACAAGTGCTCGCTTCTGTTACGATGACGGGACGGGGACGGAACGACCGTCATAGTCTAGGAAGTCACGCATGGACAGTTATCGTTGTGTCCCCCTTATTGACACAGCTGCTCAATTGATACCTGTAGGCAATCGCGAACCGTTCGTCAGAGCCCAACTGCTTGGGCTATCTACAGCGACGCGTATGTGCCAGAAAATTTTCGCTTCGTCGTCACCGAGATAGGATAAAACTGTTGGAAACTGTGGTTGCATCGCCTCGCACCTTATGTCGAAGAATAATATAACAGAGTTTCGATCTTAAAGAAACACGGAGTTTTTTTATTGTGCATATATTGAATTGTTCTGTACATATGGAGGCGAAGCAGACATAGTCGTAAGACAACGATCGCATTTCGGGGCGGAGAGCATGGCGGTCGGCGCGGGGGGGTTGTGGCATCCCGCGGAGGTGCGGCGAGACGAGCTGAAGGCGGGCGACCATATCTTCTCGTGGCGCATCGGCATGTCCTACTCTCACCATGGTGACCGCTGTGTAGACTCATGCCTGTCCCACTCTCACCATGGTAGCTTGTGTGTTATCGTAACTCTATCCATTCTGATGATTGCATGTGATGTGACCCTGAGATTGCCTTGAGACGAGACGAGCTGAAGCCTGGTGACCACATCTTCTCGTGGCGTATCTGCATGTCTTATTCTCACCATGGTAACTCGTGCGTAAAGCGGAATTTCAACTCACCCTCTACCCCGTGAGTGTACGTGGATGCATATGAAGCCAACTGCAGCAGTACGACGAGCCTTTACACAAATCCGTCCCCTCTCGTCTCGCCCACCGCTTGTCTGTTCCAGGGGTGTACGTGGGAGCGGACGAGGTGATTCACTTCACGCGCCAGCAGGCAGACGAGATCGGCTCCATATGGAGCCATCTCCACCAGTGCGACGTGTCTTTACGTGAACCTCCTCCCTGCTCGTCTCCCCCACCGCTTGTCTACCGCAGGAGTGTACGTGGGAGCGGACGAGGTGATTCACTTCACGCGCCAGCAGGCAGACGAGATCGGCTCCAACGCCCTCCTAGACTACGCTGCTTCCGTCTCCCCCGCCCTTCAGCGCACCACCACAACCAGCGGTGAAGGTTCGGGGCCGTGCCGAGCCTGTGGCACGGAGGGCAGCAGCCACGGCGTGATCTCGTCGTGCCTGCGGTGCTTCCTGCACGGCGGCGCGCTATTCAGATTCGACTACGGCGTGTCGGTGGGGAGCTTTTGCTTGCAGATGCGAGGCGGCACGTGCAGCATGGCTGTGCCTGATGCCCCGCATGCTGTGGTGCAGAGGTAGAACTTAGTGTGTTTGTACAGAGGTAGGACTGAGTGTGTTTGTAGCGAGGCATGTCATGACAAACAGACGGTGGGGGGCTTTTCCTGCAGATGCGAGGCGGCATGTGCAGCATGGCTGTGTCTGATGCTCCGCATGCTGTGGTGCAGCGGTAGAACTGAACGTGTTTGTACAGAGGTAGGACTGAGTGTGCTTGTAGAAAGGTAGGACTGAGTGTGCTTGTGGAGAGGTAGGTCTGAGTGTGCTTGTAGAGAGGTAGGACTGAGTGTGCTTGTAGAGAGGCAGGACTGAGTGTGCTTGTAGAGGGGTAGGACTGAGTGTGCTTGTAGAGAGGATACACATTTCTTAGCAATCCGATTCCCACTCTTTGCTCTCCTGCAGAGCACGGTTGCTCCTGACAGAGGGTTTTGGGCGATACCACGTGCTGGACAACAACTGCGAGGACTTCGCCGTGTACTACAAGAGCCGCACCCTTATTGTGACTTGTGCTGATTCTTTTGTGCTTCGATTGCCACTCTCTGCTCTCCTGCAGGGCACTTTTGCTCCTAAAAGAGGGCTTTGGGCGCTACCACGTGCTGGACAACAATTGTGAGGACTTCGCCGTCTACTGCAAGACGCGTGCGCTAGTGGTCGATAAGACTCGTGTGGGCACCAGCGGCCAGTCCGCTGCTTTCTTCGGGTTCAACTTTGCATCTGCCACCGCTGCTGTGCCCCTGCTGCTCGTAGGGCCCCTGGCTGCTGCTGCTGTGTTTGCCGGTGAGATGGGAGGGGGTGGGAGGGGATGGTGAGGGGGAGGGAGGGGTTGGGAACAGGTGGGCGGGAATGGGAAGGTGTGGGAGGGGATGAGACCTCTGCTACTGGTGCTATTCCGATAGTGCTGATTGGCACCCTAGAAGCTAGAGATTGCTAGTGAAATGGGTGCTGGCATGGTGAGAAGGTGGTGAGATGGTGCACATGGTGCTGGCCTGGCTGGTGCGTGTATGTGCTCGCAACCGACTTGACTGAGGTAGCTCCTTTCCCAATGCTCCCACGTCTCGCATGCATGTCTCTTGCGCTGCTGGTCGGCGGTGGTTGGCATTGTGTGGTGTGTTCGTGTCTGTATGTCTGGTCTGGAGTGTGTGCTCGTGTGCTTGTGTGAGTGTGTGTGTCTGTGTGTTCTGTGGGGGTGCAGGGTCGTACAGCTTGAGCCGAGTGGCGCTGGACGTGGGGGTGAGGAGGGACGTGGTGAGGGTGGAGGGGGAGGAGTTGGTGGCAAGTCTCAAGGGTAGGGAAAGGGTGTGCGGGGATGGGACTGGAGGAAGGAGGGCGAAGGACGGGGTGGAGTTGGTGGTTGCGAGGATGAGAGGGGGTGTACATATGCAAGTGGAGGTGTGCCCGCAACTGCTGTAACTAGATGTGCTGTAGTCCTTAGCTCGCGTGGTGTTATGCAAGTGCTCTATATTAATAGGTGGTGATTTTGATGTGCGCTTCAGTGTTATACATTGTGTAATTTACCGTAGTCTTTCTTCTTTAGTTTGACTCTTTATTTAGAGTTTCTGGCGGCGTTTTAATGACATTTCAAAAGGCGGAAGCGTAGTTGTATTTACGAAGTAAGCGCATCGTTCAATGTAATGTACAGATGTGGTTGTGATTTGACTATTGGTGAAGCTCGTGCCACGTTTGCCGTTGCCTCACGTCGCATTTCGAGGTCCTTGCTGCCTCGTCAGATCAGCGAAAGCTGTCGTCAGCTTTGTGGTTCGTGCCACGCCACGACGAATGTTGACTCAACACTGAAGTGTATGGCTACCGACGAATGTCAACTCAATGAACTCATTCTGAGCTACCCGAATGTCTGCCCGTCCTAATGTTTCATGCATTCTCCCGGCAAGGCAAACCCGCGAGGGTCTGGGTCGTGGAAGTGGTCAGTGCTGCCTCACAGAGATCTGTTGCAGACGGGACACATATTTCTCAAATGCAGTCGCGGGTGTGGTTGTGTGTTCTACCAGATAGCCCTCAAAATCACAGCCAAATACACTGTTTGCCACTTTGCAAGGGAGAGATGGCATGTATATTTATTATTCTTGAACCTCCAAGCCTCTTCTATCCACACTCTACATTCACTGCATCCACCTAGCTCACTCATGCAGTTCAAAACGATTTGTTCACCTCTTGTCACACATTCATTTAGCAATTTGTGGTCTTCGTGTGGTGTTTCTGTTTCACCTTCTCTTGCTAGTCATTTCCCTCTGCTTTCCACGTCTCTACAATGGCTGCTGCCACCGCGATTCGTGCCCTAGCCATCCCTGGGTCACTTCAAAGGCAGGCGATGTCCGCAGGAGCCAGCAGCTCTGCTGATTCTTCGTCAATGAAGTTACCACTTCGCCGGATTCCGTCCGTTCGTGCACGCTCTCAGGTCCAGTCGCAATCTGACAGTTCTGCGAAGGACGGAGCTGCCTGGAAAAACGAAGTCGCGAGATTGGCGAAGGAATCTGCGAAACTCGTCGTCGCTACGTCTGCGAGCGTCGCCGTTGCTTTGTCAGCAGGTAATTCCTTCGCCAATCCCGTCACTCAAGCTGAAATGTATACGACAAGAGGAATTTTCAAACTCGAAGAGAGATTTAGACTGGCGGTGGCTGAATGCCGCATTTGTCGCCACAACCAAGCAGCATCCCTGGTTGTCTCGGCAATCCCAAAGTCGCGGCACGTTCGTCCGCCAACCATCAACACATGCGAGACATCATTTTGAGGAATCACAAGTTGTCTTCGTGTGGCATTCACTACGTACGAACCCACTCAAAACTACCATTTCGAGGTGCATTTACCTGCCCCCTTGCGCAGACATGAAGACCCGTCATCGTAACATTGTCTGTGGCATTTTTTTTAACGCCCTAAGGTTGGCTACATCGTTCGCTACATTTACCCCAACCTAAACCTGGGGTCTCTTTATCCCCCATACTAGCCTTCGCGCTGCCGTTAATCCAACCGCACCCCGCCTGTTTCCTCCCAACATTTTGCTAATCGCGATTCCGGCAGGCCTAGGGATTGCCGAGGCGCGGCCGGAGGGGGTGAACAAGCCGGAGCTGCTGCCCAAGGAGTTCACCACCGTCATCGACGTCGCCGACTTCCTCTCCGCCGGCCAGGTAAGCCAGACGGCTAGCCGTCCGGGATGGGCGATGTTGAGTGTTGGTGCGATGCTGTGCGAAACCAGGCCACCACCGTCATCTACGTCGCAGGGTTCCTCTCCGCCGCCCAGGTAAGCCAGACGGCTAGCCGTCCGGGAGTGTGGTGCTCACGTGTTGGAGTGAGAGTGCGAGAGAGGGTGAGATTGTGTAAGAGAGTAGAGAGTGTGTGAGAGAGGGTGAGAGAGTGTGCGGGATAGTGAGAGAGTGTGCGGGATAGTGAGAGGGTGTGCGAGATAGTGAGAGGGTGTGCGAGATAGTGAGAGGGTGTGCGAGATAGTGAGAGGGTGTGAGAGAGGGTGAGAGGGTGAGTGCGTGTGCAAGAGGGTGAGGGTGAGTGCCAGCTGGCTGCATCGCGGGAACAGTCATATGCGCATCGCTCTGACTTACCAGAGTCTATTCAGTCCTGTTCAAAATCCAGCCATCTTGGAAAACCAACTAAACTTGGATTCTGCATTTGGTGTAAGTGCCAAGTCAGCGATGGTCGGTCTTCCTCTTTCTCAAATTCTCCTCTCCTGCTTCTCCCTGTCTGTGCGCGCAGGAGGCACGTTTGGCAAAGGACGTGGAGAGATTGGAGCAGGACACGGGGTATAAACTGAGGATACTGGCGCAAAACTACCCTAACACTCCGGGTAAATCGCAAATAGATAGCAACATTGTACATACTAGAGTTGCTGCTACACGTCGCGTCATTTCAGTAATAATTTCCACCGGCGTCCCCCTCTCTCCTGCTCCTTCCTCTCATCCACCACTCTAACGCGTTCTCTCCTGCTGCTGTGCTGCCGCCCTCCCGTGCTGTGCGCGTGTGGCAGGGTTGGCCATTCGGGATTACTGGGGGGTGGACGACGAAACTGTGGTGTTCGTGGCTGACCCCAACATGGGTGAGTGCATCTCAGCCGTTGATCGATGTGTCAGCGAGCAGGGGCGTGCATGGGCATGAGTGTGGTGGGCGCATGGCAGGGTTGGCAATTTGGGACTACTGGGGGGTGGATGATGAGACTGTGGTGTTCGTTGCTGAACCCAACATGGGTGAATGCATTTCCGGCATGGTTATGCTGCATGGCTAATGGGCATGGTGCATGGTGGATGGGCATGGTGCATGGTGGATGGGCATGGTCTGTGACCCACTCTTTCTCGCCCCAATGTCGCATCTTCTACCACCCTCCCTTTCTCCCGGGCTCCTTCAACTCAGGCAACCTCCTGAACTTCAACGTTGGCGCAACCGTGGACCTGTCGGTTCCTAGAAGCTTCTGGAGCCGGCTAGCAGGCAAGTACGGCAATGTATTCTACTGGCGGGAGAAGGGCGAGGATGCAGCGATCGAGGCTGCTGTGATTGCCATCGATAACTGCCTCCGAGAGGACCCTGGGCCAAGGCAGTGCGCTGAGATCAAGTAGATGCTGATGCGCAGCTGCGATGATGTGACGTGTGCAGCGCGTACATGCAGTCAGTCTATTCTGTGGAGTGGACAGTAGGGTAGAGCTACAGTATATCGAGATGAATTTTATTGGTTTTACCGTAATATATATTGAAAATCCTACTGGAGACTCCTGTGACAGCTGTTGATCTTGTCTCTGGGAGGACCAGAAACAGGACTCATCAGTCTCTATGTGAAGTGCTAAGGGGACTATACAACACATGCTTCTGCTGTTCAGAATCTGTTATGCTGTTGTGAGAGAAGAGAAGGGAAGGGAAGGGTAAGGATGTGCGGTAGAGGCTGCTGTGCTCTGATGGCTATAGACCACTGCATGCAACACGATGCAAAGTGGTTTAAGGAGTTGTGCGGTACCAACTTATTCTCCGCAAGTGGGCGCATGTGCACTCTGATAAGTGCATTCTAGTACGTGCATTTCTCTAAATTCTGATGTGGTTGTACCGTAAGAATGCGTGTAACGATGGAAAGCTAATGCTACAAAAATGGGACATGTATGTATATACATTCTTCCATAATTACGGTACATACGTACCAACACATAGACTCGCAAGCAGAGCGGGTGCTTGCTTACCTCAGCAGCTACCAATACTTGTTGGTACGGTTCTATAACCAGATACCCCAGTCATAAAGGAATCAAACAGTTTCTCCATGCTCCCTCACCACTGTGCTCCCCATCTCTCCATGCCTCCATATTGAACCACTGGGTGCACAAAATAAGGCCGTTGCCAGCTAGAAGAATGGCGTTGCCGTACAGTACTTGGCATCTTCCAATGACCATGCGCAGTGCAGCAAGGCCTATCATCAGCTGCTGTGCTGACTCTCCAGAGACACCACCCTCCCACTCCTTTGCAGCAAATGCATGCTCCTCAATAACAACTGCTCCACCGGGCCAGCCATGGCAAGGCTGACATCAGCAGCAGCCAACACTGACATCAGCAGCACCCAACACTGACATCAGCAGCAGCCAACACTGACATCAGCAGCTGCGGCTGCCATCCCCCAGAGCCTTGATGAAGTCCCTGATCACATCCTTGCCCTTGATGAGGTGGCTCCATCCCAGCCGTTCGTTCTGCCACACGTCAAAGAGTTACGGAGGGTGTAAATAGGGGTTCAGGGTTTAGAGGAGGAAGAAGGAAAGATAGGGTTGCCTACCACCCAAATCACACCCCTGTCTAATTCGGGTGGAAGGCAAAACCACACATCTGAAGCAAATTCATTCCTGAAGAGAGTAGCCACGCACCTAAAGCAAGCAAACTGCCATCTGTCGCAAGCAACCACCTGAAAAAACATTGTGATCCACCTGGAGCAAACGACCGTCTGTTGTAACCACCTGAGAAGCAGCCTGAGGCCCACCTGGAGCGCGCTGCCGTCGGTGGCCTGGCTGATGGGAATCTTGATGGCCGGCGCTCCCAAGGCTGCCTCCAAGAAAGGCACCACCGGCATTGTGCCGCCCTCCCTGATGTACCTGTGGGGGGTGGGGGTGGAGTAAGGGGATAACCAAGGAAAGACTCGAGGCTGATTCCAGAAATGGTACCACCGGCATTGTGCCGCCCTCCCTGATGTACCTGTGGGGGGTGGGGGTGGAGTAAGGGGATAACCAAGGAAAGACTCGAGGCTGATTCCAGAAATGGTACCACCGGCATTGTGCCGCCCTCCCTGATGTACCTGTGGGGGGTGGGGGTGGAGTAAGGGGATAACCAAGGAAAGACTCGAGGCTGATTCCAGAAATGGTACCACCGGCATTGTGCCGCCCTCCCTGATGTACCTGTGGGGGGTGGGGGTGGAGGAAGGGGGTGATCAGCTGATCAAGAAGACAGCACTACCAGGATTGTGCTGAACTACCTGATGTACCTGCGGGGGGTGGTGATAAGGAGGGGATAAGATGGGTAGGGCAGCGCCTTTCAGACCCCTCATACTGGACTCTCATCAATGTTCCTGAGATGGATGAGGTTGGGTGGGTGGGTGAGGGGAATGGGAAAACAGGATGCATTGACAGCTTTTGAGACACGGGAGACGCTGCCTCTTGATTTACTAATTTCTGAATTGAAATCCCTATTGGCTCATACCTCACGTTCTGAGATGCATAGATGTTTGTTTTTTAGCCGCATTCCTCACATCCCCAAATCCTTTCAAGAGGATGTAGCTTTTGCTCTCTCTCAAAAAACATACTGACATGGCTTGTTGTGATGCGACATGGAGCACACACCCGAAGCACACCACCTATTTGGTGACTACAGGTTGACAATTGTGAAAAGGTATGCAGAGGAATACCACTGGAAACAGTGGCAGTGCAGGGGTTTAAGACTCACATGGGCGGCATGTCCCAGTGGCTCTGAATGCACTTCTCTGCGAGCTGGTAGAAGGAGCAGGAGGGGTCTGCCAACCACCTGAAGGAGAGGGGTGTGCAAACAATGGAGGATGCACGGACATGGAATGAAGGGCACTTGAACGTGCACTACGAAAATGGGCATCAGTTAATCTAGAAGGATGCACACGTGCACACATGCATATGTGCACTTTTCTGCAAGCTGATAGAAGGAGCAGGGAAGGTCCGCCAACCACCTGCATTTGTTAGTTTGGTCAGTATGTGCACCTGCAGTGGGCGTATCAGGAAACGTTAAGACGCTCAAAATCTTGCAAACTACGTAGAATCAAAGGATAATTCTTGGTGATAATGTTGAAATTGGACTGATTTAGTTGACCAGCAAAAACGGCATCTAATGCATCCGTACAGAGAAATTGATGCATTCGTCAGCTTAGTCAGGATGCACACCTGCACTAAACATACCAAACAGAGTTGAGGCGCTCAAATCTTGCAAAATACATGGATTGAAGTGTGTGTGTATGTGTGTGTGTGTGTGTGTGTGTATGTATGTTTGTGTGTGTGTGTGTGTGTGTGTGAGTGTACGTACGTGTATGTATGTGTGTATGTGTATGTGTATGTGTGTGTGTCGGGGGAGAGAGTGTGTGTGTATGTGTTTGGGGGGAGGGGTGGAGGGGACGTGTGTGTGTATGTCTCCACCACATGCCGCTCACCAATTGGCCATGTGCGACAATGACAGCCACCATGTATGTAGTACATACGTAAGTTTGCATGTATGTATGAATGTATGTATGTATGTATGTATGTATGTATGTATGTATGTATGTATGTATGTATGTATGTATGTATGTATGTATGTATGTATGTATGTATGTATGTATGTATGTAAGTATGTATGTATGTATGTATGTATGTATGTATGTATGTATGTATGTATGTATGTCTGTGTGTGTGTGTGTGTGTGTGTGTGTGTGTGTGTGTGTGTGTGTGTGTATGTATGTATGTATGTATGCATGCATGCATGTATGTATGTATGTATGTATGTACGTATGTATGTATGTATGTATGTATGCGCACGTGTGGATGCGTGCGTGTATGTGTGTGTGTCCCCACTCACACCACCAGTCACCCATGTCCCAATCACGAATGTGCCTGTGTGTGTGTACACCACCGCTTACCAGTCACCCACATGGCACTCACCACACCAATCACCCATGTGGCACTCACCACACCAATCACCCACGTGACTCGCCAGTCGCCCACGTCCAGTCACCAGTGTGTCTGTGTGCGTGTGCATCATTCACGTGGCACTCACCAGTCGCCCACGTGCTCCACAGTGACAGCCACGGAGTTGCCAGCAGACCGCAGCTTGGCAAACTCATGAGCCACGTGCGCCCGGAAGCGATGCACCAGGCGGTCAGGATTCTGGTTTGGCACGTGCCGGATCACCACCTACAATGCGGAGTTAAAGTGGCGAAGGGGAAATAATAACATTCAACAAGGAATCGGTTCTGGATTGGCATGTGCCGGATAAGCACCTGGGCATGAAGAAGGAAGGACCAGAGGGGACGAACTAAAGATGACAGAAAAGGAAGAAGATGACAGAAAGTTTCGGTTAACCATGTCCTGGATGAGTGCATTACATAACCTTGTGTTTCGTATCTGGTAGAAGGTACTAAGTGCGTTACTTAATCATATATTTAAGTACATAGTGTATGTATGCTGGTTACCAATATGTTTGACATTGAGTATAGGTGTGTTACGTAAATATTACCTTACGGAGTGTGAATGAATTCATTCTATGTTTGGTGCTAAGAGTAGTTGCATCACATACCATGGTGTTTGGCAAATACGAAGAATCAAGGAAGGAAAGACGAAGTATGGCTCGAAAAGAAGAGAGCAGGGGAGCAAGGGTGGAAGTCGACTCTCGAAAAAAAAAAAGAGCAGGGGGGAAAGCACGGACTGCACTTGTCCGCAAATCCATAGAAACTGCCTTTTGGAATAGCGTCGGGATAGAGTTATGGAACAAATCTCTCTGGTCGTTGTGGTCTCTACTTGAGCAAACGAGAAGAGGGCTAACGGAAATTGTATGGTGGCAGGGATTGACTTGTGCATGGCGGAGGCAGCTGAAGCAAGGGAGGAGCGGGAGGGGGGGTTCAGGAACCTACCCTAGCGGAGGCAGCTTTGGGGAGAGAGGACCAGGAGGGCGCGCAGGAGGGCGAGGTGGAGACGCCCAGCACGCTCAGCGACGGGCTGCGCCAGCAGCTCTGCAGCACCTCCCGTGCTGTGCCCCCCGTCACTGCCGCCAGCCCGTTGCGTGCCTGCCGTGGAGGGATGAGGGGGAGAGGAAGGGGGGGGGTAGAGGAGAGGACAGAGGGGCCGAGGCTTTTTGCTGTTTCTTTTTCGTTCCCTGATTTTTTCTTGTTTTTTTTTCCCACATTTTCACCTTTTTTATTCCAGCACTGAGAATTGCGCTGCCCACTCCCAGCTGGCCACACCCACCCAACCACCTTGTACTCCACCACACCACACCACACCACACCACACCACACCCACCTTGTACTCCACCACACCACACCACACCACACCCACCCACCTTGTACTCGTCCACTCGGAAGTGCAGCCCCTGGTACAGCGCCTCCTCCTCCTCATCCAATGGCTTCACATCGTCGTAGAACCCTGCCAACATGCATACAAAGATTTTGAATAAAGAGAACAATAAAGAAAGACATTGAACGCTTAAGAATTTGGTTCTGCATGGATGCAAAACTGTTGGAATCACATTCACCTGACACCAAAAGACTTAGTAAAACATTCCATCTGAACCCAAACTGTGTGTTGTCTTGACCTTAGATGATGATCATGTTGTTGGATTCACCTGGGATGAGGATCATGTTGTTGGATTCACCTGGGATGAGGATCATGTTGTTGGATTCACCTGGGATGAGGATCATGTTGTTGGATTCACCTGGGATGAGGATCACGTTGTTAAATTCACCTGGAATAAGAATCATGTTGTTGGAGTCGACGAGGTTGGAGAGCACAGTGACAAGGTCGTTGAGAGGCTCGTTGAAGCTGCCCCCGTGTGTGCCCGAGTGCAAGTCCTTGAGCGGCCCCGTCACCGCCACCGTCAGACAGATCAGCCCCCGCATGCCGTATATCAGACACGGGTGCTGGTCGCTGGAGGGAGGGAGGGGAGGACGGGAGAATGGAGGGGTGGTGAAGGAGAGAACTTGCATCTAACAACACCGCCACCGTCAGGCAGATCAACCCCCGCATGCCGTATATCAGACACGGGTGCTGGTCGCTGGGGGAAGGAAAGGAAGAAGGGTGGCGGAACGAGGGGGGTTGGGGGGTAAGAAATCAAGCAGGATGAGAGACGCCCGGCCACAGATGACGCCCGGCCACAGATGACGCCCGGCCACAGATGACGCCCGGCCACAGATGACGCCCGGCCACAGATGACGCCCGGCCACAGATGACGCCCGGCCACAGATGACGCCCGGCCACAGATGACGCCCGGCCACAGATGACGCCCGGCCACAGATGACGCCCGGCCACAGATGACGCCCGGCCACAGATGACGCCCGGCCACAGATGACGCCCGGCCACAGATGACGCCCGGCCACAGATGACGCCCGGCCACAGATGACGCCCGGCCACAGATGACGCCCGGCCACAGATGACGCCCGGCCACAGATGACACACGGGTGGCGGTCAAGAGGGGGAGCAAGGCAGGCAGAATGAGAAAGAGAGAAGCCGGCCCTTGAGTGGTCTGCTCTGCTGTGCGTTGTGATGCTACTGCTGTGAGTCTGCGAGGCACACGAAACCGCATGTTCTCTGTTATCGTAGAGGAGGCACGGCTAGTAGTCATGGGAACCTCAGCTGGTCCCTAACTCTGTGCTGCGGCCCCACCTAAAACTTACTGCAGCTTAATAGATCCATGGCTGCACCTAGTCCCCACCTGATCCACGCGCCATCGCTGCTGAGAATGAGCCCCGTGCCCTCAAACCAGTCCAGGTTGGCATACACCGCCTCCTTGAAACCCTGAGCGGGGAAGGCGGAAAAGAGTTCGGACAGACGGGAGAAATCAGGGTTTCAAACCAGTCCAGATAGGTTAGCCCAATTAAAGCCTGGCGGAAAGGGGTAGGGGCGAGAGGGGCCATACACCGCATTGCGTCTTGTCCCACGCCACACTCACCTCGCACCCAATCTCCTGCATGCTACACCGCATTGCACCATTCTCTGGAACACCCCACTCACCTTGCACACGTTATCCTCCATTCCACACCACATTACACAGATCTGCACCACACCCCACTCACCTTGCATCCGTTCTCCTGCATGCCACACCACAATGCACAACTCTGTACCACGCCCCACTCACCTTGCACCCATTCTCCTGCATGCTACACCTGAATCGTACCACTCTGTACCACACCCCACTCACCTTGCACCCGTTCTCCTGCATGCCGTCGATCACAAACACAATGTTGATTGCCAGCTCGCCCCGACACACCAGATCCTGCCAGCATGGTGCAAGGGAAGAGTATCGAGGGGAAAGCAATATTTCTGTGTGTGAGTCTGTGAGATCAGCACACCAGATACTGCCAGCATGGTGACGCAACAAGATGATGGATGGGAAGGAAAGGAGGGAAGGTATTGAACAGAAAAGGGTTGAAGCGGAGGTTGGTACCGGCTGATACTGAGACAACTCAAAACGAGGACAGATATGGAACGAGTCGAGAGGTCTGAGGAAAGGGCGAGGCAAGCAGAGGGGGGTTGTTGGTGAAGACCACTTGGTGACTCGGGCCTCGGCTCGGCACACAAGAGTGCGAAACCATGCGTTGAAACGCTCTTACAGACAAAAGAATCACTTTTGAAAATTCTCAAAGGTGAAGACCACTCGGGCCTCGGCTCGGCACACAAGAGTGCGGAACCATGCGTTGAAACGCTCCTACAGACGCATGTCCCAGTCTTCTATTGCCACATTCATCACTTAACTGTGATCCCACCAGCTTCAGCAGCAGCAGCTGCGCACCTTGATGGCAAAGAGGGAGGCAATCAGCGGGCCCTTGCTGCTGGACACCCCTCGCCCAATGAGAAAGCCGTCCTGAGCCGTCAGATCAAAGGGGTCGCTCATCCAACCGTCCACGTCGCCTGCACCCGTGACATCGTAATGCCCGCATATGCACACGGTGAGACGACTGGGGTCCTGCGGAACCGAAGGGGGGTTTGTGGGAGAAGGAAAAGCGGGAGTGGGAGGAGCAGCCATCCCAAGACATCTTAATGCCCGCATATGCACATCGTGAGACGACTGGGGTCCTGTGGAAAGGGAGGGAAGAGGGCGGTTCGCAGGGAGGAGGAGTGGGAGGGTGAGCGAGCACCAAATACGCTTAAAAAAAAATCTCGATAACTGACTCCAATGAGGAGGAGTGGGAGGGTGGGCCCCATGTGCACACTGTGAGGTGCCCGCTCTTAACGCATCATGGAGGTGGCATTTTCCGATTGTCAGAGGGGTGGTGGTAGGAAGGAGGACTGGGAGAGTAGGCCCCATTTCCACACTGCACGCTGCGAGGTTATTTTTGAGGCGCCTCAAAAAAAAAAAAAAAAAAACGCTTTTAAGGTGCCTCAAAAGCAGGAAGGAGGTCTGGGAGAGTGGGCCCCATTTCCACACTGCACGCTGCGAGGTGCCCACGCCTTAAGGCGTCATAAGGCCCACCTGTTGAGACTTGTGCGGTGGCTGGGGATATGAGGAAATGGCAGGGAGGAATCCAGGACCACAGACTGAAACGACCTCAGCTTACAGCACACCCTGCATGCGCGTGCATGATGCAGCCAACACCTGCAAAACACAGGCAACCGCACAGCACCTACACGATACGGCCAAGCACAGCACGACTGCACTGCCTCATCTCACAACAAACCCACACCTGCACGATGCGGCCGAACACAACAGGGCTGGTCCCATCCACGGCCACCACTAGCTTGGCTTCCGCCCCTATGTCCTCCAGCAACCCCATCACCACGTTTGCCGCCCTCCACATCTGCCATGAGCAAAGGGGTGGAGATGGAACAGGACGGGGAGAATCAGGGAAGTGAGGAGCAGAGGAAGAGGGGAGTGCAGCAGCCCCATCCCCACGTTGGCCGCCCGCCACATCTGCCATGAGAAAAGGGAGGGATAGGGTAGTGAACACAGCAACACAAGCGAAACTCAAGCGGACCACAAGCTCCCAACCAAATAGAATTCAAGCTCTAGCTTAGCAGTGAGCCCCGAGAGAGGCAGTGTGAGACGGGATCGGCGGAATACAATAGAATTATCCACCACATAGGATCCATACAATCACCTCCTGTGCAGCGTGGCGGGAGGCGCATGTGCTGACGGCCCCTCTCGATGCTCAACCTGGATGCCCCTCACCTCCTGTGCAGCGAGGCGGGACGTGCATGTGCTGACGGTCCTCATGCGCACCAGCAGCAGTGGGTGGTATAAGTGCATCAAGCGGGCCCCTCTCACTCACCTCCTGTGCAGCGAGGCGGGACGTGCATGTGCTGACGGTCCTCATGCGCACCAGCTGCAGTGGGTGGTATAAGTGCATCAAGCGGGCCCCTCTCACTCACCTCCTGTGCAGCGAGGCGGGACGTGCATGTGCTGACGGTCCTCATGCGCACCAGCAGCAGTGGGTGGTATAAGTGCATCAAGCGGGCCCCTCTCACTCACCTCCTGTGCAGCGAGGCGGGACGTGCATGTGCTGACGGTCCTCATGCGCACCAGCTGCAGTGGGTGGTATAAGTGCATCAAGCGGGTCCCTCTCACTCACCTCCTGTGCAGCGAGGCGGGACGTGCATGTGCTGACGGTCCTCATGCGCACCAGCAGCAGTGGGTGGTATAAGTGCATCAAGCGGGCCCCTCTCACTCACCTCCTGTGCAGCGAGGCGGGACGTGCATGTGCTGACGGTCCTCATGCGCACCAGCTGCAGTGGGTGGTATAAGTGCATCAAGCGGGCCCCTCTCACTCACCTCCTGTGCAGCGAGGCGGGACGTGCATGTGCTGACGGTCCTCATGCGCACCAGCAGCAGTGGGTGGTATAAGTGCATCAAGCGGGCCCCTCTCACTCACCTCCTGTGCAGCGAGGCGGGACGTGCATGTGCTGACGGTCCTCATGCGCACCAGCAGCAGTGGGTGGTATAAGTGCATCAAGCGGGCCCCTCTCACTCACCTCCTGTGCAGCGAGGCGGGACGTGCATGTGCTGACGGTCCTCATGCGCACCAGCTGCCTCAGTGTGTCCTCCATCAGCCTCTGCTCCGCCGCCACTGACTCGTTCTGCCATGCACGCATGCATGCACAAACACACATGGACACATGCACACATACATACATACATACATACACACATACACACACACACATGCACAGATACACACATACACACATGCACACACATACACATGCACAGATACACACATACACACACACAGATACACACACACACACACACACACACACACACACACACACACACATACACACACACATGCACAGACACATGCACAGACACATGCACAAACACATGCACAGATACACACATACACACATACACGCACACACACACGCATGCACAGATACAAACATGCACAGATACACAGATACACACATACACACATGAGTGCGGGATTTTTTAGGCAACCAGGCCCCATTAGACGCTAATCAGACCAGGTCAGACGCGAGTGCAACAAAATAGAGATCATGGAGTAGGAGCCAACATGTGGACAGGCAAGCGCGGATAGGCATGAATTATGAACATGTGAACCGAACAGGTTGCGTCACAAACCTGTGGTGGGATGTGGACTGAGGTTGGGTCGACCCAACGTGACCCATGCTTGGCCTGGGTCGGGCTGGCCTGGGTTGGGACATGTCAGCTCGTTGCTCATGTCGAAGGAGGTGGTACCTTAAGACTGAATATCGGCACGGAATGGGGGAGGTGGTACCTTAAGACTGAATCTCGGAAAGGAATGGGGGAGGTGGTACCTTGAGACTGAATCTTGGCGTGGAGTGGGGGAGGGGGTACCTGGAGCTTGAAGCTTGGAGTGGAATGCGGGAGGTGGTGCGAGTGGGAGGCGGTGGGAAGCCCCTTGCTGTCCTCCGTGGCGGACTGTGATTGGTCCACGCTGGCAGAGTCCACCTCCCAGTACCGCACTACACCGTCGCTGTGAGAATGGTGAAAGGGGGAGGCCAGCGAGGGGGGAGCATGAAGGGACAGAGAAAGGAAAGTGAAGGGTAGAGAGAAGCGCAACACTGGAACGGTCAGAGGAACATAAAATTCAGAGAAATCTGGGGTCCATGTGAAGCAAAATTCTTCTGCAGCTGAGCTTATGGCTTGTGAGAACGTGAGAGGCCATGTAGTGCGAGCCCTCAGGCAGCTATACTGTTGGCCTTACTGAACCACACGCCACCTACCCCAACCCACCTGGAGCCGGTGACGACCCCAGCCCATCCTTGAAAAGAGAAAGAGGGTTATTGTTCTGACCCACCTGGAGCCGGTGACAACCCCGGTGGGCGTGCATGCAATGGAGAGGAAGATGGAACCCTCCTGAAGGAACACTCGCTCGCACTCATATGTCACCATGCTCCACACCCTGGGGGGGATAGGGGGGTTACAGGGGCCCAGAACATGAGGGTGTGGTGCACCGAGGTGAGGAGGGGGAGGATGGAAGGCACATGCAGGCAAAGCACAGAACCAGGGCAGTCCAGGAGCAGAGGTGAGTACCTGATGGTGTGATCCACGGACGCACTGAAGAGACGGTTGTTAGGGCCTGCAGCATCATGGGCGGCGAGGGAAGGGAAATGGGATGGACAGAGTGACAAATGGGATGGACAGACAGAGCGACAGATGGTATGGAAATAGAGACTTTTTCAACATCGCTAGCAGTGCCGGCGATGTCGTAGATAATCAGGAAATTGTGAGGAGCAAGAGTGTATTATCAAGAAGAACATATTCACAGCATCAACCCTAGGACCATCCCCAACAGCAGCTGCACGAGCTAGTGCAGCAACAACCCGAGCTAGTGCAGAAGCAGCCGCTGCTGCAGCAATAGCAAAACCAGCAAAGCTGTCAGGCATTCATATTGATGATTATTACAAGATTTATGCAGTTGTGAACTTGTCAAAGCAGTTGATACCTGCGGGGGAATTTCAAACGCAGGTGGAAGGGAGTACTTGGTCCGGCATAACACAGGTGCTCCACACGAACGAGCCAACACCTGCTGGAACCATGGCGAGGATGGTTTCAATGGTGCGGCACGTTCTAGATAACGGGAAAATAGAGTTTATACGGAGCAATAGAGAAGCGATGATGAGATGGTGGAATGAGATGAAGAGTGCGGATTTGCAGTCAAGGGGGGACTTGGGTGCTAGCGGCAGATTCCTGCCGAGCGTTTGGGCGCGTGTTCAAACTGCAAGGGCGCTGGAGCTGGCGGGTCTTACGATCTGGCGACGGCCGCAGCAAAAGCAGCAAAAGTAGAAGCTGCAGCTGTGGCGACAGAAGAAGCCGCAGCTGCACCAGAAGCAATGACAGCCGCAGCCGCAAATGGCAGTTGAAGTCTGCCATTGCATCTAGTGCAGCTGCAGCTTCTTCTGCTTCCGCTGCCTTTGGCTGCGGCCTTTGCAGTCGCCAGATCGTTAGAACCCGCCAGCTCCAGCGCCCTTGCAATTTGAACACAAGTCCAAACGTCCGGCATGAATCTGCCGCTAGCACCCAATTCCCCACTTTACTGCAAATTTGCACCGTTCATCTCATTCCACCACCTCATCATCGCTTGTTTATTGCTTCGTACAAACCCTATTCTCCCATTGCTTAGAAAGTGCCGCACCATCAAAACCATCCTCGTTATGGTTCCAGCAGGTGCCGGCTCGCTCGTGTAGAGCACACGTGTTATGTCAGACCAAGTACTCCCCTCCACCTGCGTCTAAAACTCCCCCGCAGGTATCCGCTGTTTGACAAGTTCACAAGCGCATAAATTTTGCCATAATCATCAGTATGAATGTCTGGCAGGTTAGCTCGTTTTGCTGTTGCTGCAATTCTGGCTGCTGCTACACTAGCTCGGGCTGTTGCTGCACTAGCTCATGCAGCTGCTGTTGGGGCTGGTCCTGGGGTTGGTGGTGCTGCTGCTGTTAATGCTGTGAACAAGATGAAAAAGGTGAGGGCAGAGTACCAGTGGCGAGCCCCACGACGTAGTCGGTGAATGAAAATGAGAAGGGGATTTATGGTAATGGGCATGATAAGTGTATTGGTGGTGAGCCCTACGGCATCGTCGGTGAATGAGGGTGAGAAGGAGAGGAAGAATGACTATGGAGGGCAAGCGACAGAACGCTGTACCAGTGGCGAGCCCCACAACATCGTCGGTGTGGCCGGTGAGGGTGGTGATGCAGAGCAGCGATGAGAGGTCCCACACCCTGATCGTGTTGTCCCTTGACCCTGGGGAGGGGGGAAGAAGGGCAGGAGGGGAAATATGGTGGTGCATCAGTAAAGAAAAGAGAGGTCCCACACCCTCATCGTGGTGTCCCGTGAACCTGGAGAGAAAGCGGACAGGGGCACGAGGGCAAGAAGAACAAGGGGATTGGAAAGTGATCTGCATGGGCCAGCAGTAGTGATAAGCATGTGTGAGTCAATGGGATTCAGTGATGGGAGATTAGGAGGAGTTGTGACTGCAAGGAACAGCCGCATCAGCTGAGTGCATGGGCTCTTCACTCGATGGCCGACCAATCACAGGGTGGGCCGGCGTGAGCGAGCAGAGGTGCAAGCAGACAGATTGCTGACATGCGGGTAAGCTACAAGGTTGAATGAGCAGCCCATAGACTGAGCAGCAGCCCAATAGAGCGAGCAGCAGCCCGAAGGCTTTCACACTTCCTTTGAAAAAATACAGGGCACAATCATTGAAAGCACACGCACCGCTGAAGAGGCGCCACAGAGGCTTGGACGCGCGGGGCGGCGGCGCATGGTGAGGCTTGGAAGGGCCGAGAAGGTTGGGAGCAGAGGAGGAGGAGCGGTGGGAAGAGTCAGCTGCTGCATCGGCTGTAGCGAGCGCCATGACTCCCCCTTTGTGGCCGTGCAGCGTTGCCACCCACTCGCCCGTCACCAGCGACCACACCTGGCCGTGTCAATGCAGTGGAAGGGAGATTGAAGTTGAAGAGTAGGATAGATAGATGGTGTTGAGAAGAGGGTAGCTAGAAAGGCGAATCGGAGGATCCTGTGCAGCTCTGCCATCCACTCGCCTATCAGTAACCATCACAAATGAGAGGGAACAGGATGGGACGGGTTGAAGAAGGGACAGATTAAGTGGAGGTTTGGACAGGTGGACCAGAGTGGGCTGGATGAGTAGGTGGAAAGGGTTGGGACAGAGTGCAGTGCCACCTCCATGCTTTGAGGACAGGGTTGCCACAGCACTTTTGAAATCACGTTTGACAATCAGGCCCAGCACCCACCTTGACAAAGGTGTCTCCGGCGCCGCTACAGATGAGGGGGTGCGCTACAGCGAGAGCATAGACGCGGCTGCAGTGGCCATTCTTGTTCGAATCCGTCAGCACCAGCGCTGCCTCCGTGGAGTTGCACACCGTGCGCACCCCTCCCCCCCCTCCTGCCCCACACCCAGCTCCACTGCTTGCCCCTCCCACACCTCCTCCTCCTCCTCCCCCTCCTGCTGCCCCTCCACAGCCACCACCACCACCCACACTGCCTGCTTCACTGCAACCACCACCCACCACTGTTCCTCCCAGCCCCCCTCCACCTCCTCCTTCACATGGTTTAGTCCCTCCTCCTAGAAGCTGTTCCTGCTGCTCCGCTGCCTGTGAGTGCTGCTGTGGCTGCAGGCCATTCACCTGACCATTCACCTGACTGAACACCTGACCATTCGCTTGACCGTTCATAACTACATTCTGGTTATCTGGTAACCTGCCAATCACCTCCTGATGCCACCCTTGCACTCTCACCTCCTCTCTCTGCCCATCACAGTACCCACCTGACCCCACCCCACTCCCACCATTCCCTTCCGTACCCCTCCTCCCTCCAACCTCCTCATCCTCCTCCTCCTCCCCCTCACCTACCACTGTCATATACGAACCTCCAGACCTCCCTGCTGAGCCACGTAACGAGCCTGCTGCCGACCCTCCACCAGACCTCGCCCCTTCCAGGTAGCTGTATAAGTGAGCTTCGGGTGAGAGCGATTGAGCCAGATCACCGAACCCAACCCGAACCACATGCCCACCAGACCCCACTGCTGTAGAACCACCGTCCAGACCCGAGCCTGGGCCTTTGGTTCGGGCTCGAGCCTGAGGTATGGCAACAGGAGCAGCAGCAGTGACGGCAACAGCAGTGCCAGCACTGCGAGGTTGGGTAGCAAGTGCTGAAGCTGGGGGCCAAAGGGTTTCTTCAGAAGAGAGTGATTCCCACATAGACCCACCTGCTGCCCCTGCTGCTGCTGCTGCTGCTGCCACTCTTCCTCCCCCTGACGCTGTTTCAGTGCTGATGCTGCTGTTGCTGTTTCCTCCACTGGCTGATAACTGAGGGTCTTTTATCTGTGACGAACCGCGACCAGTGGAAGAAACTGCACCCTCCCCTCCTGCTGCCACTGCAGCTGCAGCAGCCGCCGCCGCTGCCATGGCAGCTGGCGACCTGTGATTCGCTGCCGCAGGCGAAGGAGAGAATGCACCAGCAGAGGAAGCAGCAGCAGAAGCAGCAGCACCAGCAGCAGCAGTAGAACCAGATGGTTGTGACACAGAAGCTTCCAGCACGGCCGAGGCATCGGGAAAGGAGGAACCTGAGGGGATCACGAAATGCTGCAAGCTGTGCAGATGCTTCAGCTGCTTCTGCCCACCCCCCTGCCCCTCCCCATTCCCCTTAGCAACGGCAGCAGCAGCAGCGGCTGACGCCCTGGTGCAGCGAACAATGGAGGTGCCTGCAGGGCCGGCCACGGACCTTCCAAGCGCAAGAGCGAGCGCGAACACATCCCCATCGGAGTATCGAAGAGTGGAGAGGAGGCGGAAGGTCTTGGTGTCCCAGATCTTGACAACGCGGGTGGAGGAGCTGTAGAGGCGGTCGTGGTGCACAGAGAGGGAGAAGATGGTCTGGCTGTGCCCCGCCAGCGTGCACACGCACCGGAAGTCCCGCAGCTCGTACAGCGTGATCAGCCCGTCCTGCGACCCCGCAAACACGCGGTTACCATCCACTGCCAGCGCCAGCACCGGCTGCCGGTGCTTCGCCATCGCGTGCCGCGGCCTGTCCGTCAGCGGAATGCCCTCTGGCGGGAGAACTGTCGTTGTTGTATGCCTCCTCCTGCTGCCACCACTTCTGGCGCTGCTGCTGCTGTTGACGCCGTTGCTGCTGATGCCACCATTCCAGGACTGGCTGCTGGGATACCCGTAAATCTCCTCGTCCCCATCAAAATCATCTTCATCGTCCTCCTCCTCGTCCCCTGTGGTATCCCTCCCGTCCTGATCGCTGACCAGGTCTCGCAAACCCTCCTTCCAGCTGCCCGCTCCTCCTGCTGCCCCACCTGCTGGTAGCACCGCCGGTGATCCACTGCCTGCCGCAGCTGCAGCCGGAGAAGCAGCAGCAGACGCAGAAGCAGGAAGAGGAGGTGGAGTCGTTGCAGCAGAGAACGCTGCTTGAGATGAGGTGTTGGAAACTGGAGACTGCCCCACCTGCTGCTGCTGAGCCTCAGCAGACACCCGTCGCCTCCTGGCCTGTGGTCGCCTGGGGCGTCTGAGGGAGACCTTGAGGGAGGTGGGCGGGCAGCTGGCGAGGGCCTTGAAGGCGCGCGAGATGTCGCGAGCCACGGAGGGGGGCGGGTTGATGGGCACCAGCAGCACATCCACGAACTCGCCCTTGAACCGCGTCATCACCACCGCCGTGTTGCGCGGCACCTGATGGGGAGAGGGGTTGGGGGTACAGGGATTCAGAAGCAGCACATCCACGAACTCGCCCTTGAACCGCGTCATCACCACCGCTGTGTTGCGCGGGACCTAAAGGGGAGAGGGGTTGGGGGTTCAGGGATTCAGAAGCAGCACATCCACGAACTCGCCCTTGAACCGCGTCATCACCACCGCTGTGTTGCGCGGCACCTGAGGGGCAAGGGGAGAGGAACAGAAAGGAGAGGAGAGGAATGCGTTGGCACTCTCATCCGTGAACGGCTCTACCCTTGCGCCCCATTACTCCTCCTCACCTCGTTCCAGTCGGCGCTCTCATCCGTGAGCGGCTCGCTGGCCACAATCCCACCCACCCTCTCCCCCAGCCCAGCTTCCTCTACCCCCCTTTCCCCTCTACCACTTCTCACTTGGATCCAGTCCGCACTCTATTACTATCCCCATCACCCCCCTTTACCCCGCCATCTCTCCTCACCTGGATCCAGTCCGCGCTCTCATCAGTGAGCGGCTCACTGGCCACAATCCCCAGCATCAATCCACCCACCCTGTCCCCTCTTTCTCCGCCCCCTCCCCCCACCTCTCCCTCACCTGGATCCAGTCAGCGCTCTCATCAGTGAGCGGCTCGCTGGAATTTCTTCCCCCTTCCTCCCACCCCCATCGCTCCTCTTACCTGAATCCAGTCCGCACTCTCATCAGTGAGCGGCTCGCTGGCAACGATCCCCAGCAGCCCGCGGCGGTCGGCGTGGCGCACCAAGTAATCATTGCTGCTGCCGTCCAGCGCCTCAAACCGGCTGCCACTCGCGTAGTACAGCGTCGCACACTCCTCGTGGGGAAGATTGCAGTACCTGCTGGGTGGGAGGGCGGAAGGAGAAGGAGGGGGGAATATGGCATGAAAAGCAGAGGCATGTACGCCCCTTCTCCAAACACTCCATGCGGCGCTACGCACTCCTTCGGTGTCTGCAGCAGAGGAGGGAGAGAGGAGAAGGAAGGACTGACCTCAATCGGTGCGGTGGCAACCAGCGAACTAGTTAATGAACATAATGAATCACCAGCACTGAATTAAACTCACTGGGTGGCCAGCACCAAACTGAACTCACTTGGTGGCAACCACCGTTCGGCCGTCGGAGACAACGAAGTTGAGCAGAGAGAGCTCGTCTGGTGGCAATGACCATCGGAGTAAACTCACTTGGTGGCAACCACCGTTCGGCCGTCGGAGACAACGAAGTTGAGCAGAGAGAGCTCGTCTGGTGGCAATGACCATGGGAGTAAACTCACTTGGTGCCAACCACCGTGCGGCCGTCGGAGACAACGAAGTTGAGCAGAGAGAGCTCGTCTGGTGGCAATGACCATTGGAGTAAACTCACTTGGTGGCAACCACCGTTCGGCCGTCGGAGACAACGAAGTTGAGCAGAGAGAGCTCGTCTGGTGGGAATGACCATCGGAGTAAACTCACTTGGTGGCAACCACCGTTCGGCCGTCGGAAACAACGAAGTTGAGCAGAGAGAGCTCGTCTGGTGGCAATGACCATTGGAGTAAACTCACTTGGTGGCAACCACCGTGCGGCCGTCGGAGACAACGAAGTTGAGCAGAGTGAAGTAAAGTGAGCTAATGGAAGCAATGAAGTAAACTCACTTGGTGGCCACCACCGTGCGGCCGTCGGAAACAACGAAGTTGAGCAGAGAGAGCTCGTCTGCCACCCCCGCCTCGCCACACAGCCGGTTCACCTCGTTGATCGTCGCCTCCATCTTTGCCACCAGCTCCTCTGCATGCACAGCAGCAGACAAGATGGGAGGTCACAACACAATGCACACACATGTGTGTATGAGGCTGCGCTTGGTTCACCTCATTGGTCGTCGCCTCCATCCGAGGCACTAGCTCCTCTGCGTGCACGGCAGGCACAATGGGAGGTCAAGTCACAATGCACACACATGCATGTATGAGGCTGCGCTTCGTTCACCTCGTCCACCGTCGCCTCCATCCGAACCACCAGCTCCTCTGCACCGATGGGAGGTCAAGGAGATGTTATGCATATGAATTGACGCATGAAGCTGAGTTTGGTTCCGCGAAGACGATGAGACGTGTAAACGAGTCGTCATGATTCCAGCCACGAAATTTTAGGAAGTCCTCTGAAACCCGTGGCGCGAGCAGCTGGACAAAGCAAAACAAAGATGAACAAACGAATACCTGGAGCGAGCTGCTGCATGGGGTCTTGGATCTGGTTGAGGAAGAGAGCAAAGCAGATGGCTGAATCAGACTCGAAGGAGGGGCACTGCTGGTACACGTCGTCCCGCAGCGACTCCAGCAGCTTCCTCCGCACCTTGTGGAACCCTCCCACCCCGCCGTTGTGCATCCATATGTATCGCCCGCACACGAACGGCTGGAGGACGTGGAAGGGATAGAGAAGCACTATTTGTGAGCAGAAAAGGTTACCTTTGTAGGCACGTTGTGGAAGCCCCTGATCCCTTCCTTGTGCATCCAGAGGAACCACAGGATGGACATGCAGGCTGAGAGACGGAAGGAGGACATAGGGGGACGTGGGTAATTTTGAGTCCAACACCCAAATAAGCCAGTTTGAAACGCTTTTGCCCTGGCCGTTGTGTCTGCAGACATGCCACAGGGTGAACACGACGGTTGAGAGGGGAGACGGAGGGAGGAAAGAGAAGGCAATCATCGAAAAGGAAGACCTTCTCACAATCATTCGTTAAACGCCTTAAACATTGTAGAAGAAGGGAGACGTTTGTATGTCCTGCCTGCATGGCACAGGAGAGACAGCAACGACTGCGATTCCTGAGGCGCATGAGAACAGGAGACGCATCAACGACTGCGCACAGCATTCATCTTAATTAACTAAGAACGTTCCCCATCACCCAACGCTCCAACGGTTTTTGCTAACGGAGTGCACGACGACGCTTCCTTGCAAGCAGTAAGGGATCGGATTCCCGATGTACGTAACACGGCATCATCGGACCTGGCAGTTGGAGTCATTGACGGGGATTCCCGGATACGCCGCGCGAACGTGAGCGAAGATGAGTGGCGAAATGATCTTATTCGCCAACCGCTTGAGGTTACCATTGTTCCAGGCTGGCTGAATGGAGGAGAAAACGCAAGGCGTCGGATCCTCGATCGCTAAAGGACCTTGGCCTTCGGGTGAGTACCACCCGATCCCAAATCCGTCCCCGTTAAGGTATCCATGACCCGTTAAACGTTCCTTAGCGTCGTAAGACTGGCGCGTTAGCGATCTAGACGGTTTGGTAACCAAGTCGGCTAGTAGGCATGGCGTGCCTAAATACACCATCAGCCGACACATGGCGCTAGCTGAACGGGGCGAGACGCCCCAATACAGCACGTAGCAGCTTAGCACTGCAATACATACGACTCTATGTCCTGATTTCAGGTAAAACTGCTAATCTACTAAGTCTGACGGATATACATTTTAGGACACAGTCACGCTCAACCAAGGGGACCACGAGGAGGCGTGGCATTATGACGCAGTACACATTCGAGAAAACCCAACTGAGCGCGAACCGAGTGCTTGGGTTGTCACGAGAACGAGGCTGTTCTCACCCTCGCGAAGCAGCGTGGAGGCCCAAATCGTAAAGGGTAACCGGGTTTTCTTGACATTCAAAAGTTGAGACTGCACTCAGTTTACTTTTCTGGTGTTTTAGACGATCCAGCTATGCAATGGCGACACCAACAGATGTCGCGACGTTCGTGTATGGAGAACATGTTGTGACGACCAGTTCGAAGCCGGAAAACTGCATGTGAAAGGAGATAGCCGTTGGCCGGACACCACACCAATCTCAAGGGTGTCAGACCAATGTCGGCGACGAACGAATTTCGCCACAACTTTCCTTGTTGGCAAGGTTCGTTGAACAACCGGTTCCAGGCATAGGTAGGCCCGCGCTTCGGTTTATACACCTGTTACACTTCGCAGGCTCAAAATCCAGCATACAAGCATTTGTATTGGACTGGTATTTGACTGGACAACATACCTTGCTCCCCCAGGTAAACTCGTCCCCACAGGACAAGCCCCTAGAACGATCACTGGTGAGGGGCGATAAGGCATTTTCCTATTATTATCCCCACCCTCTTTCAAAACAGAGAAGAACTTGATTGTAACATATTTGACAATACTATCCAGAATACAACACACTACACTGCTGCCAAACACATTGCCGAGCACCTTGGCCTTGTCCCATTCCTCCATCTGTGCCAGCATGCGTTTCACCCTCCCTGCCAGCCCCACACACTCCCCCCTCTGCCCCACACACTCCTCCCTCTGCCCTACACACTCCTCCCTCTGCCCCTCCGCTGCACTTATGAGGTGTCTCAAAAGTCGAAGCTACAGTGCCTCCTTGATACCAAACACCTTGCCCAGCGCCCTGGCCTTATCCATTTCCTCCATCTGCACCAGCATGCGCTTCAGCCTCCTCGCCAGCCCCACACACTCCTCTCTCTGCCCCTCCACTGCACTCCGACTCTCTACAGACCGCCCCAGCGTTTCAATATAAGCCACCAGTTGTGATAGAGGAGACCTGGGACTGCAAGGGTTTCGGGTTGAACATTTTGGGTCAAAAGAGAGGAAGGCACACCCAGAATGATGGACAAGAAATAAGTGAGGGCATTCGGTGAGAGCACATGCACATGGTGGGAAGAGAATGCATCAGCATCACTCACGTGCAAAGTGAGATAACAATGCAGAGAAGCATCCAAGAAAACAACAGGAACTAGCTTGACATGGTGCTTCCACCTGTTCCTTGGGTCTGATTTAGAGAAGCAAGGCGCTGCTGCTGCCAGTGCCCACCCACTTGCAGTCACACGGCACCCAAACGAGTGTCGTGTGGTAGCCTCAATGAATCATTCTATATGGGTACAACTCGAGCAGCCAGCTCACCTGTTCCTGGGTTCCGCCAAAGGAGGCAAGTCGTTACTGCTGCCAGCACCAGTCACACAGCATGCAAACGAATCACTCTATGGTGAGTGGCACAACTCGAGCTGCCAGCTCACCTGTTCCTGGGTTCTGCCGAAGGAGGCAAGGAGCTGCCACTGCCCGTGCCGGCCCACTTGCCATCACACAGCACACAAACGAGTCGCTCTGTACGGGGTACAGCGTCGTGCAGCGCCGGGGCAAGAGCACGCAGATGTGGCAGCAGCTGATTGGCCAGGAGAGACTGCAGCACGAGGCGGTCTAGAAGCGACTGGGACACCACCTCTCGCATCCTGGTGTGACGTGAACGGGAGTGGTGGGGGATAGTGTAAGGTGGCAGAGAAATCAACAGTGTAAGGATGTGGCGGCAGCAGCTAATTGGCCAGGAAGGACTGCAGCACGAGTCTATCTAGGAGTGGCTGAGACACCACGTCTTGCAGCCTGGTGACGTGGCAGGGAGCTTGGGGGGGAGCGGGGGATGGAAGGGAGGAGGGGAGAGTCCAGGCGGGAGGCGGGTGGAAGGGAGGAGGGGAGAGTCCAGGCGGGAGGCGGGTGGAAGGGAGGAGGGGAGAGGGGAGATGGTTAGGGTGTTTCTTGAGGAACAATCCTTCCCACCCTCGAAGCAGCAAAAAATTAATGGAGCAAAGCAGCGAGTGCAGCATGAGGCATTCTAGGAGCGTTCGAGACACCACGTCCAGCAACAGGAGCGTCAACAGGAGCGTCCTAGCGAGTCCACAACGTCCCGCAACCTGGTGACGAGGAGCGGAGCGGTGACAGGTGGTGGGATGGTGATTGTCAGACCCATCAACAGAGTGCCGCATTAACAGGGATGTGATGCATCACCAAACTCCCACCCAACCACACGTGTTACCAATGAGACACAGCACCTCGTATATATATGGAGGTGCCTCGGAACACATTTACCCTCCGAGATGATGCACCAAGGGCCTTACTGCAGCCATCTCCTGATACCTGCAACCCTGAACCTTGCAACGAGGTGACTTTCGAGTCGACTCAGAAGGCTTTGAGTCGACTTAAAAGCAGCCATCTCCTACTTCCTACAACCCTGAACCTTGCACGCACCTAGGGAGTGAACCCACCTGCCCAGGTTGTGAATGAGGCGCAGCGCCTGTCCGAATCTCTGCGCCGCGAATCGAGCAGCAGCGGGGCATGCAGCGAGCACAGGGGGCGGCCACGCTGGTAGCTGCGAGCAACAGCAAGGGAGGGCAGAGGAGGCGAGACGAAAGGCAAGACATGGGTAGGTGATTAGCATGACGTTGACCTTCTTCCCTCCCAGCCCATGCCCCACTGTGATCCTTGTAACCTGCCCATCCACCCCAGTGCACAAGAAACCACTGCCAGGACAGGACCTCCCGCCTCCTCAGCTGGCAAACATACACCCCTCCCTCCCAGTGATTGCCATGCCCCACCCATCCACGCACCCACCACCTCACATGCATCTCCGCAACTGCCCCTTCCATGCATCCCTCTACGGCCTTCACCATCTCCACCACCGCCAGAGCCCCCGCCTCCGCATACACCCAATCCTCCTTCCCAGTGTTTGCCCCCATTCCCCCCCACCCTCACCAGCATCTCCCCAAAAGCATTCTCAATGCGCCCCTCCACGGCTTTCACCATCTCAACCACCGTGGGCGCCCTCGCCTCAACATACACCAGCACCTCCACAGCTGCAATACACCCCTCCCTTTCCCCCCCGTTTGCCACGCCCCACCCACCCGCTACCTCACCTACGGGCAACAGCTCCTCCTCATCTCACCTGCATCTCTGCAACTGCCCCTTCCATCCTCCCCTCCACCGCTTTCACCATCTCCACCACCGCGGGAGCCCCCGCCTCAACATACACCAGCACCTCCTCCACAGCTGTCGCCGCGCGATTGGTCGCGGCGCGGTCCAGCGGGTCCCAGCAGTGCTGCAGCGCGTGGTGCAGGATCGGCAGCCCCACCTTCTCCACGAGCCTCGGCACCAGGTTCGTGTCCGGGTCGTCCGGGGCAGGCTCGGAACCGTCGGTTGGGAGGCCGTAGTCAAAGAGGACAGAGTACCTGGTGGGGGAGGGTTGGGGGATGGAGGGCGGTGGACGATGGTTGGTGGCGGTGGAGGAGGGGTATGACATGTCTTGACTTCTGAACCCATCGGTTGGGAGGCCGTAGTCAAAGAGGAGTGAATACCTGGTGGGGGGGGGGGGGTGGGGGGTGGTTGGGGGGGTAGGGTGGAGAAGCAGAGTAGTAGAGAAGAGATGGAGCGGCAAATTTGGTCAGGATTCAATAATCAATCTGTCGATTGCAAGCCCGTAATAAAAAAAACAGAGGCTTGCCGTCAGACTGACTGACTGACCCGATCACTCCCTCGCTCACTCACTCACTCACTCACTCACTCACTCACTCACTCACTCGCTCACTCACTGACTCACTCACTCGCTCACTCACTGACTCACTCGCTCACTCACTGACTCACTGACTTACTCGCTCACTCACTGACTGACTCACTCACTGACTCACTCGCTCACTCACTCACTGACTCAGTCACTCACTCACTGACTGACTCACCAGTGCATGGAGTCAAAGGCACCACCTCCAAACAGCGGGTCCCATCGGAGCAGCTCCAGGCGCACAAAGGGAGCAAAGAGGGCCGGCGCTGACATTCACCCATCTCACGCATTCACCCCCTCACTCACTCATTCACCCCCTCACTCATTCACACCCCCTCACTCACTAACTCACTCACTCACTCACTCCCTCACCAGTGCATGGAGTCAAAGGCACCACCTCCAAACAGCGGGTCCCATCGCAGCAGCTCCAGGCGCACAAAGGGAGCAGAGAGGGCCGGCGCTGACATTCACCCATCTCACGCATTCACCCCCTCACTCACTCATTCACCCCCTCACTCATTCACACCCCCTCACTCACTAACTCACTCACTCACTCACTCCCTCACCAGTGCATGGAGTCAAAGGCACCACCTCCAAACAGCGGGTCCCATTGCAGCAGCTCCAGGCGCACAAAGGGAGCAAAGAGGGCCGGCGCTGACATGCTGGCATAGGCATCCCTGTACGCGGAGGGGTGCTGCTGCTTCCACCGCTCCATGCGCTCCTTCACGCGCTCTATCCTGCTGTAGTCCTCTGCTGCATCCGCAAACACCGCATCTGCAGCGAGCAACAAGGGGTGGGAGAGTGGAATTCGCTTGCTGATAGGTCAAGGGGTTTAGGGTAGTGGTGCTTCCATGCCCTCCTTCACGCGCTCTATCCTGCTGTACTCCTCCGCTGCATCCGCAAACACCGCATCTGGGGGGAGCAGAAGGGTTCGAGGAGGGATGGAGAGCGTGGAATCGGTTGCTGGCAGACCAAGGGGTTTAGGGTGATGCTGCTGCTTCCACCGCTCCATTCGCTCCTTCACTCGAACCAGCAGGGGAGGAGGGGAGGAGTGGTGGAGGGAGAGGGCAGAGAGATGGTCGGGTGGGATAGGCGAAAGCAGGGGAAAACGAGGAGGAGGAAAACGAACGCGAGAAAGAAGGGAGCAGGGAGAGGGAGGGAGCCAGGGTGCAGTGCCTGCCAGTCAGATGAAAAAAACATCAGGGAGGAGGGAGCGGGAGGAGTGTGGATTATCGAACATCAGCAGGAGGCTGATGCTGCTCGAGAACCATGATGTTGATTTGATTTGATTTGATTTGATGGCGCACAAAACAGGATTGCAGCGACATACATCTCAGAGTAGCTAAAGTAGCTCATAAGAATGACCAGGGGCAATCTAGCAAAGGCATCTGAACGAGTGTGTAGGATGCGAGAAAAAGGAGGGAGGTTGCTCACCAGCAGCAGTGAGTATTTCCTGCACTCTCCAGTTTTGAGACGTCTCAAAAGGGGAAAGGTAGTGGGAGCTCACCAGCAGCAGTGAGTATTTCCTGCCTGCCAGAGCTGTACGCACTCCTCTCATCATCACTCTCATCACTGCTCCACTCCCCCTCCACCCTCCCCACACCACCTCCTCCACCTCCTCCCCCCCCTTCTGCTTCGCCCCGCCCAGCCCTCCTGGCCTCAGCCTTGGCGTGCCGCCGCTCCCGCGCTGCCACTCGCCTCTGGAACTCCAACCTGCACACGGGGTTCAGGGTTGGGGTGTTAAGAGGTTCGTAAGGATGTTCTCCAGGTTGTAAGGTTTACGAGGAGTTTTGGGTCCGTGCAAGGGGCTGGGCAACGAGGGACGGGGACGGCAGCAGGGGGAAAGAGAGGGAGTGGCCGCCGCGAATCATAGTTGTTAGGCTGTTACTGTGTAGGGGACCAAGAACTCATCCGCACAAAAGAAAAAGCAAGATCCATCCATACTCCACTGGCACACTCCACTTATACCCGTCCTTTCCAAACCGTAATTTCACAAACTAGACCCGTACACACCCTCTCCAATCCTGCAGGTTCACGTCTCTTCCAAACTCATCCTCTCCACCCGCCCTCCCACACTCACGTACACCTATCCACGCCTACCCACACGTATACCCTCCCACCCACTCCTACCGTAACCCACCCAGCCTCGCCAATCCTGCAGGTTCACGTCTCTTCCAAACTCATCCAGTTCCACCCGCTCTCCCGCCGCCCCTCCCCCTTCCACCACCGCCTCTGCTGCCGCTGCTGCAGCCGCCGCCGCCGCCGCCGCCGTCACCAACACTCTCACCGCACACACGCTTAGTCACATCTACTCACACCTACTCGTACCTACTCGCATCTAACTATAACTGCCCACAGAGCTCTCACCGCTTCTGCAGGTTTGCATCTCGCCCAAACTCATCCAGCTCCCTCCGCCCTTCCACACCTGCCCACACCTGCCCACACCTGCCCACACCTGCCCACACCTGCCCACACTAATCCACAACTATACGCTTCCACCCACTCCCACCGCAACCCACCCAGCCTCACCGCTTCTGCAGGTTCACGTCTCTTCCAAACTCATCTAACTCCACCCGCCCTCCCGCCGCCCCTCCCCCTTCCACCACCGCCTCTACCGCTGCTGCCGCCGCTGCCGCTGCCGTCACCGTCCCGGCACCTTGTGCCATCGCTGCTGCTGCCGCTGACGTGGCAGCCTCTGCTTGCGCCAGCTCATCCGCCAGGTCAGCGCGTCGACGGTCGAACGCTGCGTTGGCACGCTCCTCCTGCAGCTGCTGCAGCGACTCCTCCAGCTCCTCTATCAGCGCCGCCTTGTCCTGATGAGGGACAGCGGGTGGAAACAGGTAAAAAGGGGGTGGCATTTGGTGTCTGAGTTAGGAGGATGGTGCATTCAAGCAGCTTCTGCAGCGACTCCTCCAGCTCCTCTATCAATGCCGCCTTGTCCTGATGAGAGAGGGGGGGGAGGAAAGATAGTGAAATAGTCAGGGCCATACACAGCTCGAGGTGCGTATATCTAAGGACGTGACATGTGAATCGCCACTCTACGGCAGCTAATGCTGCAGCGACTCCTCCAGCTACTCTTTCACGTTGCCCTGATGTGACAAGGGAGACCGAGACGGCCCTGATGTGACAAGGGAGACGGGGCGTTTGGGAGGAGGAGGGCTTGCGAGGGAGTGCATTCAAGGACTAACCTACTGATCACCTTACTGCTGCCCCGCAGTGCCCTCGTATTTTTGAGACGTCTCGAACAATACTCTCGCTTCACGTGTCCTTACTGCTGCCCCGCAGTGCCCTCGAAACTCACAATCGCACAAGTCATACAGCACGACGACGTGCTACGGCATGCCCTGCACGAAGTTGCTCTCAGAGCTGTCAGGAGCCACAAAGAGCCAACCAACCTCACCTTGAGGAAGTCGCACAGCACGGCCACGTATTGCCGCAGGTCCTGCACGAAGCGGTACTTGCTCTCAGCGCTCCCTCCCAACCCAGGACCCACCAGGAGCCACCAGGAGCCACCAGGAGCCAGCATCATTACCTTGAGGAAGTCACACAGCACGGCCACGTATTGCCGCAGGTCCTGCACGAAGCGGTACTTGCTCTCAGCGCCCTTCATCGCCCTCTCCAACTCCAACACCTCCTCTGCCGCCGCCACCAGCCGATCCTCCGCCTCCCGAGCCTCCCGCTCAGCCTTGGACTGCGAGGCCTGGGGAGGGAGGAAGGGGGTGGCGTGGGGTGGCGTGGAGTGGTGGAGCGGTGTGGAGTGGTGTGGAGTGGGTTGATGGATGGTGGTACAGTGAGGGATGCTGCAGCGAGGTGCAGATGTGGTGGGGGGGAGTGACGCTGGGGAATAAACAGCAGGTAGATAACAAGCTGTTCAAATCACAATCGCTGAAAACCCAATTGTAAAGAAAATCGGTTAGAGCATTCACTTACTCACGATCGTTAAGAGCACTTGAACGCACCTGCAGTCTCGCAAGACCCTCTCTCAGAAATTTCATCACCTCATCCCCTTTTGAGGCGCCTCAAGACTTTTGAGGTGACTTTTGAGGCGCCTCAAAACTCACTGTCGTTCAGAGCCCTTTCCTTATGAGCACTTGAACGCACCTGCAGTCTCGCAAGGCCCTCCCGCAAGAACTTCATCACTTCATCCCCTTCCGCCACTATCGATCCTGCCCCACCCATCCCCCCTGCGCCCCCCGCTGCCCCCCCATACCCCCACGCGCCTGCCCTCATCCCCCCTGAAAACACCTCCCTTGCACTCCGCCCTCCCTCCTCTCCCCCTCCCCCCATCCCCCCCACACCGCCCCCATTTCCCCCCCCTGTTTTCGCCCCCACTCCCCCGTCCTTCCCCCCTGTAGCTCCTGGCATCGACACCATTCGACCCACTCCCTTACGCAACTGCTCCTCCTCCCACCTCCTCTCCTCCTCATCCTCCTCCGCCTCTTTCTCCTTCTCTTCCTCCTCCAATTCCTCCTCCTCCAGCATCCCCCGCGCTCTCCGATCCCCGTTCACCTCTCCACTTCCTCCCCTCCCCTTCCCTCCCCTCCCTCGCCCACTCCCCCTATCCCCCCCCAACACCCCCCCGAGCGCCACTCTTCCCCCCAAAGCCTCCTCCTCATCTTCACTCGACTGCTCCCCCTTCCCTTTCTCCCCCTCCTCCTCCCCCATCTCGTCTTCCACCCCCCTCATACTCCCTAGCCCGGCCATATCAGATCTGTCAGACCCTGGAAGGGGGATAAAATCTGGTGCTGCTTTGGCCTGTCTTAGTCTCTCTCTCTTTGCCTTTGCCGCTGCTATAGCAGCAGCGTCTGGGATGAAAGTACCGCCAATATAACTACCCCCTGCCTTTCTTAGGCTTGTTCCTAGGCCTCCTCCCAAACCTCCCAATCCTCCCATTCCTGCTGCAGCACCTGCCGAACCTGATGCACCGGAACCGCTAGCTCCGGCCTCTGCTTCGGCGGCGGCTGAGCCTGCGGGTTTGAGCGATCCCCGAAGCACGATGAGAGGTTCGGAGAGGGAGGGCGGGGTGACAGTGGAGGAGGGGGCCGCGGAGGCGGAGAGGGCTGCGCCTGCTGCAGCGATAGAGGCGGAAGGGGGAGGGGGGGTGCGCCTGGAGGCGGACGAAGGCGCTGCAATGCGCATGGTGTTGCGCTGTTGGGAGGGGTGGCGGGGGTGGCGGGGGTGGTGGGGGGAAGGGGGGGAAGGTGGAGGGGGGAAGAGAAGGGGAAGGTGGGAGGGAGCACCCAGAACACAGTGGGGTAGTGAGAGGAGTGGGATGGAGATGGAGGAAGGACACGGTGGAGGGGCAAGGAGATGCAATGTGCGATTGTCCCAATAAGACGACAGAAATGAACTGAGGGTCTGCGGCGGCTCATGCATGCAGGCAGGCAGCAACTCATGCAGAAATCCACTGGACCGGGGGGGAGGAGGGGGGGAGGAGAGGGGGAGGGGGAGGCGAGGAGTGTGCATACCGCCAATTCCGCGAGTTTCTCCTTGGTGTATTCCCCCGATTGCGGCATCACGTTAAGCGCGCCGCCAGCGGACGGTCCCCCCACCACCACCCCGCCGCCGCCCTTCCCGCCCTCGCGCTTCTCCTCGCGCCCTTTCCGCTCCTCCCGGCCCTTCTTATCCCTGTTCACTCTATGCCCCTCCCCATGCCCCGTACCGAACCCCGCCGACCTAGATTTTGACTTGGATTCTTTCGAGCTAGGTTTTGGTCTCCCTCCCACGGCGATCGCCATGCCAAACGGCCCGCCATCGTCGCCCTCTCCCTCCTCGTCGGCTGCGAAGCTAAGCAGGCTCGACGGTGTCGCCTTAGTCGTCGCCGGAGCCGCCTTAGGTTTGTTACTGGTCGTCTTTAAGGCAACGGGCTTCGCGGCGGCGGTCCCGCCGTTTCGCGCATCGCCTTCGCCCCCACCGTCGCCATCGTCGTCGTCGTCCTGCCTGCGACGGAAATTCTTCTTCTTAAACATCGCAGAGAAATGGATCGGAACTTGCTAACTTGTCGTCAGACGAAGCCGAAAGCTTGTAACGCAAATCGCATATATTAGTGTCAGAGCACTCATTGCCATTATACGAGTAATCGACGTGATGTTGATCTACGATTCGCTCGGAGCGCTTTCAGTCGACATAAAATTCGATTTGCTGGCTGCCACGTGTCGCTGTAATTGCGGGACAAAGGTTCCAAATTCGATCGCTGCTGCCAGAGTGAGGAACGGTATTATCTATGTATGGCAAACTAACAGCGTGGCTGGACGAAACGAACGCGGGCTGTCATATCAACGCGACTGGACTTATAATCTGCGACTTAGTTCGACCCGATTCGCAAAATCGCGGCGGACGAAGCGGCGAAGATGTAGAACCCAATGAATATCCGCGTTTAAAACATGAACCAATGAAGATCGGTTGGAAAGCATAGACCTCTTTCCCAGTCTACTGTATTCTATGTCGGAGTTGAGTGCCACTTTATCCTACCAGCAATATTTTTTCTAAGGTTGCTATCCAACCCTCTAAGAATATTGCTGTGTAGTAAAAAAGGTCAGATGTTCAATTTTTCTTCTTCTCTTTTCAAATTGTGCTTAACTCTTGCTTATATGATTGCATAACTTCATTCCCAAAATTGTGCAAAATGTTCTTTACATGTTAATGTACACGTGTCGACTGACGTCTAAATTCGTCGAATCTTGGTGGCGGGCTGCCCGTGCGCCAGACCGCTCCTCTCCCTCGTGCTGCGCGGCTGCACATCGCAAGTGGTTTTGAAGCACCAAGTAGGTTGGAGGGTGGGTGTTTAAGTAGGTTCTAACCGTGGGGGGTGTAGGCAATTAGGATAAACATGAAGGCATTGGGATAAATGTGATGGCATGGGAATGGAGGATAAGGATAAACATTATGGCATGGTGAAGGCGGAAAGGATGATAACCCTGACAGCATGGGGATGGAGGAAAGGAGGATGAATGTGATGGCATCATGTTGATGCATCACATCCACAATCCATAGCATACATGACATATAGAACATGCACGGTCCACATGAACACATGCAGAGGGTTCAACGGGTCCCATACTTGTGAGGGAGGGTGAAAATGGTGCTGCTGCTGCATCTGTCCCTGGGAAACCTGCTGTTGGCCGTGCTGCTGCTGGCTGTGATGCGGCTGATTGTGCTGTTGCTGCTGCCCTTGATACCCCTGCTGCCCCTGCTGACTCCCCCCTGCCCCCTGCCCCCCACCCCTGCTCCCCCCACCACTGCCCACGGCACCTGCGCTCCCCTCCACTCCTCCTGACCCTGACCGGTGCAGCAGAGTAACATTCGCCATGCGCTGCCCAGGGGCTGATGGCTGTTGGGGGGAGGGATGGGGGATTGGAGGTGGGAATGGGGTCGGGGAAATGGACAACAAATGAGGACTTGGTTGGTGCTGACCGGTGCAGCAGAGTGACGTTGGCCATGCGCTGCCCTGGCGCTGATGGCTGTTGGGGGGAGGGTTGGGGGATGGGTTGTGGGGGGACGCGTGGGGGATGGGGTGTAGGGGAAGGGGTGGGGATGGGGGGGGTGGGTAATGTGGGGTGGGGAACGGACAACACACACACTAATGTGGCCATGCGCTGCCCTGGCGCTGATGGCTGTTTGGGGGGATGGGTGGGGGATGGGAGGTGGGGAATGGGGCATAGATGGCACAGGGCATGGATGGTATGGGGCATGGATGGTATGGGGCATGGATGGTATGGGGCATGATGGTATGGGGCATGATGGTATGCGGAATGGCGACACAGTGGCATGAAAACGCAATCTCCATACTTCCAGGCTTCAACGAGCCCATCCCTTCATGCATAACCACACTCGCACCCATGCACACCCATGCACACCCATGCACACCCATGCACACCCATGCACACCCATGCACACCCATGCACACCCATGCACACCCATGCACACCCACCCACCTGCTGATGGTGCCGATGGTGTTGCTGCTGCTGCTGTTGCTGCTGATGCTGCTGCTGCTGCTGATGCTGATGGTGCTGCTGCTGCTGATGCTGATGCTGGTGCTGGTGCTGCTGATGATGCTGCTGGTGCGGTGGAGGCATGGCAGAGAGGGCAGCGACATGGGAGGAGGCAGCAGCGGAGGAGAGGGTGGAGATGCCTTCGAAGTCAGTTGAGAGGTCTACTGGCCGCTTGGGATACACCACTGGGCGCTCCATGGGGTGGCCTGAGAAGAACGAGCTGTTGGCAGGGGTTGAGAGGGGTTGAGAGGGAAGTGGCATGGGCTTGGGATACACCACTGGGCGCTCCATGGGGTGGCCTGAGAAGAAAGAGCTGTTGGCAGGGGTTGAGAGGGGTTGAGAGGGAAGTGGCATGGGCTTGGGGTACACCACTGGGCGCTCCATGGGGTGGCCTGAGAAGAAAGAGCTGAGAGCGAGGGGGACAGAGGGGGGACGGATAAGGGGGGACAGGGTCAGGGTCACAGGGAACTGGCATGCGCTTTGGGTACACCACTGGGCGCTCCATGGGGTTGCCTGAGAAGAACGAGCTGAGAGCGAGGGGACAGAGGGGGGAAGGATAAGGGGGGACAGGGTCAGGGTCACAGGGAACTGGCATGCGCTTTGGGTACACCACTGGGCGCTCCATGGGGTTGCCTGAGAAGAACGAGCTGAGGGAGGGGAGAGGAGGAAAGGGTGAGAGAGGGAGAGGGGGAAGGGGAAGGGGTGAGGTGAGTGGGAGAAGGGAAGGCACTTGGGGATACCACTGGGCGCTCCATGGGGTGGCCTGAGAAGAACGAGCTGGGGGGGAATTGGGGGAGGGGGGAGGTGGAGAGGGGGTGGAGAGGAGAACAGGGAGGGTGGGAATGCAGGGGCTTGGACGCTTGGGGTACACCACTGGGCGCTCCATGGGGTGGTGGCCTGAGAAGAACGAGCTGGGGGGAGGGAAGAGGAGGAAAGGGGGCAGAGGAGAATGGGGAAGGCGTGAAGGGTGAGGGAAGAGGGTGAGGGAAGAGGGTGAGGGGAAAAGAGAACAAGGGACATCCAAGCAGGAGTGATGTGAAGGAACGCAAGGAATGGTGTGGTGGAGAAAAGGGGCGTGTGGAGGAGAGGGGCGTGGGGAGGAGAGGGGCGTGGGGAGGAGAGGGGCGTGTGGAGGAGAGGGGCGTGTGGAGGAGAGGGGCGTGTGGAGGAGAGGGGCGTGTGGAGGAGAGGGGCGTGTGGAGGAGAGGGGCGTGGGGAGGAGAGGGGCGTGTGGAGGAGAGGGGCGTGGGGAGGAGAGGGGCGTGGGGAGGAGAGGGGCGTGGGGAGGAGAGGGGCGTGTGGAGGAGAGTGGCGTGTGGAGGAGAGGGGCGTGTGGAGGAGAGGGGCGTGGGGAGGAGAGGGGCGTGGGGAGGAGAGGGGCGTGTGGAGGAGAGGGGCGTGGGGAGGAGAGGGGCGTGTGGAGGAGAGTGGCGTGTGGAGGAGAGGGGCGTGGGGAGGAGAGGGGCGTGTGGAGGAGAGGGGCGTGTGGAGGAGAGGGGCGTGTGGAGGAGAGGGGCGTGGGGAGGAGAGGGGCGTGGGGAGGAGAGGGGCGTGTGGAGGAGAGTGGCGTGTGGAGGAGAGGGGCGTGTGGAGGAGAGGGGCGTGGGGAGGAGAGGGGCGTGTGGAGGAGAGGGGCGTGTGGAGGAGAGGGGCGTGGGGAGGAGAGGGGCGTGTGGAGGAGAGGGGCGTGGGGAGGAGAGGGGCGTGTGGAGGAGAGGGGCGTGTGGAGGAGAGGGGCGTGGGGAGGAGAGGGGCGTGGGGAGGAGAGGGGCGTGGGGAGGAGAGTGGCGTGTGGAGGAGAGGGGCGTGTGGAGGAGAGGGGCGTGGGGAGGAGAGGGGCGTGTGGAGGAGAGGGGCGTGTAGAGGAGAGGGGCGTGGGGAGGAGAGGGGCATGTGGAGGAGAGGGGCGTGGGGACGAGAGGGGCGTGTGGAGGAGAGGGGCGTGGGGAGGAGAGGGGCGTGGGGAGGAGAGGGGCGTGTGGAGGAGAGTGGCGTGTGGAGGAGAGGGGCGTGTGGAGGAGAGGGGCGTGGGGAGGAGAGGGGCGTGTGGAGGAGAGTACTGACTTGCGGCCGGGAAGCGGGTCGATGCGGAAGTACCTGCAAGAGGGGTGAAGCAAGCGAGGCAAATGAAACCAATGAGGCGATTAAAACAAGAGAGACAGTGAGACAAGTGCGGCAAGTGAGGGTGGTCGAGTGAGGCATGAGGAAGGAGGAGAGAAGAGAGGAGGCGGGGGGAATAATAGAGGTACGCAGAAAGATATGAGCGTGGTGGAAATGAGGGAGGTCAGAAGAGGAAAAGGACAAAAGAATGACTGACGGAGCAAACTCAATTGAGCGTGAGGGTGCCGTGGGTGCGTTTGGTCTTTCCAGCTTGAGGCTCTCTGTAGCTGGGCCAAATAAACCAAATAAACCAAATAAAGGGCACTCACTCGTGCTCGAGTGCCTGCCCTGCTGTTATCCGCTTCTTGGGGTCATAGCTGCAAGAACGCAGGCAGGGCGTGGCAGGGGCAAGCGAGCGCAAAGAGATGCAACGTCTGTACTGGGATGGGAACACACGAGGACTTGTCAACAATGGACAGGTGGCCTGCAAAGTACAGGTCTGTGAAAACATAGAGATGCAACGTCTGTACTGGGAGCAAATGAGGAGACAGGATGTTGACACACGATTTTCCAGGGAAAACATGCATCGAGATGCAACGAGATGCAGTGAGATGCGAAGTTAAAGGGACGGAACGAAGTTGCCCAACAAGGGCGTACGCTCATAGTCATGTGAGCATGGTTTGCTTTTGAGTCGACTCAAAAGCACGTTCATAGCTATGTCGGTATGGTTTCTTCGGAAGAAGTTGAGGAGCGACGTGTTATTAGGAGCGTTTGTCGTGTCACATGCCGGGGCAACATGATTAAGACACAGTGCTGCAACACCATCCACAGTGCTGCAACACCATCCACAGTACTGCAACACCATCCACAGTACTGCAACACCATCCACAGTACTGCAACACCATCCACAGTGCTGCAACACCATCCACAGTGCTGCAACACCATCCACAGTGCTGCAACACCATCCACAGTGCTGCAACACCATCCACAGCACTGCAACACCATCCACAGTGCTGCAACACCATCCACAGTGCTGCAACACCATCCACTGGCATGTGCTTTTTGTGAGCGCGGCTTATGAACCCGGAGAACTGTGCGACTTTTGAGACGTCTCAAAAAAAGTTTTTTGTGAGCGCGGCTTATGAACCCGGAGAACTGTGCGGAGCCGATTCAACAGTCATCATGCTATGGTACTTGTGAGCGTGGGTTTTGAGCCGTTGGAGGCGCATGAAAAGAGAGGAGATGGGGCACGCAACGCACTCGAGCATGCGCAGCAGCAGGTTGACGGCATGCGAGTTGGGCGACCAGCTGTGCAGAATGCGGTAGAGCTCTGGCTGTGGGCTGTGGGGCGGGGTGAGGGGTAGGGGGAGGGGCACGTGCGAGCATAAACACGTGTGAGGACATGAGGGCATGAGGGCATGCGCAGCAGCAGTTGACGGCATGCGAGTTGGGCGACCAGCTGTGCAGAATGCGGTAGAGCACTGGCTGGGGGCTGTGGGGAGGGCGAGGGGCACATGAGAACATGAGAGCACGAGAGCATGGGAGCATGGGAGCATGGGAGCATGGGAGCATGGGAGCATGGGAGCATGGGAGCATGGGAGCATGGGAGCATGGGAGCATGGGAGCATGGGAGCATGGGAGCATGGGAGCATGGGAGCATGGGAGCATGGGAGCATGGGAGCATGGGAGCATGGGAGCATGGGAGCATGGGAGCATGGGAGCATGGGAGCATGGGAGCATGGGAGCATGGGAGCATGGGAGCATGGGAGCATGGGAGCATGGGAGCATGGGAGCATGGGAGCATGGGAGCATGGGAGCATGGGAGCATGGGAGCATGGGAGCATGGGAGCATGGGAGCATGGGAGCATGGGAGCATGGGAGCATGGGAGCATGGGAGCATGGGAGCATGGGAGCATGGGAGCATGGGAGCATGGGAGCATGGGAGCATGGGAGCATGGGAGCATGGGAGCATGGGAGCATGGGAGCATGGGAGCATGGGAGCATGGGAGCATGGGAGCATGGGAGCATGGGAGCATGGGAGCATGGGAGCATGGGAGCATGGGAGCATGGGAGCATGGGAGCATGGGAGCATGGGAGCATGGGAGCATGGGAGCATGGGAGCATGGGAGCATGGGAGCAGGGGAGCATGGGAGCATGGGAGCATGTTGGAGACAGCTGTGCAGAATGCGGCAAAGCTCCGGATAGGGGCTGTGAGATGGGAGGCCTGGCGAGAGAGGGAAGGGTGCAGGGAGAGGAGGAGCAGGGCCGTGGTGAGATCAAAGGAGGAGACGAGCATAAGGGCAAAAGGATAGGGGCGTACGGGCAGAAGAAGAGCATAACGGCATAAAGGCATACGAGCAGAGGCACACGGATGAGAGCATGAGAGAGCGGGTCCGCAGTAGGTCATTCACTGTGAATCTGCACTAAGTCACCCCCGACTCACTACTTCTTGTCTTGAATAAGCTGTCGGTTGGCCTGCCAGTGCGGTAGGTACTGCAGCATGGGCCACTTGTCCACTGTGGGGTGGCCTGATGGGTGTGGGAAGGGGTTGAGAGGGGTGAGCGACAGTTGAGAAGGAAAAATTTGAGGCTTGGGGTGGGTACTGCAGCATGGGTCACTTGTCTACTGTGGTTGGGATGATCTGATGCGGACCAAGGGGTTCAGAGGATTGAGATGCGGTGACAAGGAGTGAGCACCTCGCTTGGTACTGCAGCAGCATTGGGCCGGTTGTTGTGCACCTGTGGTCTGTTGGGTGTGGTACGGTTTGAATTGGTTGTATTTAAATTATGGTGACATTCTTTGATGATTTGTAATTGGTCATCAAACCACACAGCACACAGCAGGAAAATCGACACACCCAGCAGCACCCACCTAGTACTACCTATCATCACCTTGCACCACCTACCACCACCTCGCACCCACCCACCTAGCACTCTGAAGATCTTATCCAGCTGGTCTTTCTGCCATGCACGGGAGGGTGGGGTGTGCGAGAGGTGAGGGGGTATGAGGTGAGGAGATAAGGGTGAAGGAAAAGGGATGAGGGGAAGAGGGTGAAGGGTGAGGGGAAAGGGGTGAGGGGAAAGGGATGAGGGGAAAGGGTTGAGGGGAAAGAGTCGAGGCGAAAGGAGTGCGAGGTGTGACGGAGACAAGTATCAACCATGTTGTCTCAATGGCTAATGAAACAACACCAGCAGGAAGAGGAGCAGGAGCAGGAGCAGGGGCAGCGCACCTGGAAGGCTTTGGCAGAGGTCTTATCCTCGAGGCCTTAAAACAAGGGCTTGAGCGTGAGGAGCTCCACTTGTGCCATTTTTGAGAGTTCTCAGAAGTGACACAGGAGGGGGAGCAGGAGGCGGGGTGGGGGAGCAGGAGGCGGGGGGGGAGAGCAGGAGGCGGGGGGGGGGGAGCAGGAGGCGGGGGGGGGAGCAGAGGCAGCGCACCTGGAAGGCATTGGCGGAGGTCTTGTCTTCAAGTCCTTGGAACAAGGGCTTGAGCGTGAGGAGCTCTGCGAATATGCACCCCACCGCCCACATGTCTGGCGGTGCAGGGTGTTGCAATGGAAGAAAGCACAAGGTCGGGGGTAACGGGCAATGCAGCAGAGGGACAGAAGGAAGAAGAAACAGGCAGGGGAGGCTGAAGAAGCGTGACAGGCATGTACTCATATGAGATGAAGTAGACAACTTGTGAGACATCTGGAAAGTCTTTTGACCTTTGTACCCACCACAACAAGCTTTTGTAGGAGGATAGTATGCCAAATAGGGGAAGGACAGAAGAGTCGAACATACCAACAGCGCATGTATAATGCCGCGAGCCCAGCAGCAGCTCCGGGGATCGATACCAGATGGTTACCACGACCTGGGCGAGCCAAGGGGAATGAGGAGAGAATGATGGGGGGAATGAGTTTTTGAGATGCCAGAAGGTTACCACCACCTGCACAACAAGGGCAGTGATTGGATTGGATTGGATTGGATTGGATTGGAATGGATTGGATTGGATTGGATTGGATTGGATTGGATTGGATTGGATTGGATTGGATTGGATTGGATTGGATTGGATTGGATTGGATTGGATTGGTTTGGATTGGATTGGATTGGATTGGATTGGATTGGATTGGATTGGATTGGATTGGATTGGATTGGAATTACAGGCCGGAACTGACCCCGTTGTCGGAGAGCGGTCGAAGGGGCGACTGGAAGATGCGGGCGAGGCCAAAGTCGCCGATCTTGATCACCCCTTGCTCCTCGCCCTCGCCCATCACCTGGAGAGTGGGAGTGCATGTGGTTAAATGTGGTTGAAAATGGTTGATTGTGATTAACCCTATGTATGGGATTTTGAATATCCCTTGCTCCTCACCCTCGCCCATCACCTGGAGGGTATGAGCGGGTGAGTGTGAGTGAGCGCATGTGGTTGTTGTATGTGTTATTGAGTGAGTGTGCATGCGCGTGTGTGTGTGGTGCGGCCACCACCTGGAGGGGCTGCGGGTGTGTGCGTGTGACTATATTTTGCTAGTGACAGTGTGTGCGTGCACAAGCGTGCGCGTGTGTGTATTTGTTCATGCTTGCAGCACGAGCGAGCAGGTAAGCTAAGCAACGACAAATCGAACAGCAAAAGATGTGGGCAAATGGGACAGAACCCTCCATGCTGAAAGAAAAGAAAAGAAAGTAGCAATGGTGACAAGAAATACCTCAAATTCTATCCTAATGTTGGTTCTTCACAAGACTCACAAGCTGGCCCGCTTACCAAAATGTTGGAGGGCTTCAGATCCCGATGAATAATCCAATTGCTGCGTTACACAGTAGATAGAGAGGAAGAGTGTATCCAGCAAGCGATGAGGAGAGGACGGGACAATGCGTATCAGAGAAGCGATGAGCAGAGGGGAACTCAGCAGCAGCAGCAGAAGCGCAGCAGCACAATGGCAGGCGTCATGACACACACCTGTGCAGGTAGTGCAGCCCATTCAGGAGCTGCCAGAGCAGCGACTTGACCGTGTACTCGGAAAGAGGGCACCTCAGATGCTCAGTGAGTGCTTGCCATGTGCTTGCCTTGCCCACCCTCCTACCAACCTGTGCAGGTATTGCAGGCCATTCAGGAGCTGCCAGAGCAGCGACTTGACCGTGTACTCGGAGAGAGGGCGCTTCAGATGCTCGCGGTGAAAGCGGATGATCTCCTGAGGTGCGCGCATGGCATGACGTGTGATGGGGACGACATGGGCGGATTAGCATGGGGAGATGGCGTGTGCGGGGATTGTGTATGTGTGCACATGCACATGCACGAACGAATACCTCCAGCATGCCTAGTCTCGTAGATCACATGGTGGTGTGAGCTAGAGGTCGTGCTCACATAGAGGGCGTGCTCACATAGAGGTCGTGCTCACATAGAGGTCGTGCTCGCATAGAGGTCGTGCTCGCATAGAGGCCGTGCTCGCATAGAGATCAGCTGACAAAGAGATCGTGCTCGGCGTAGTCGAAGGCGAGAAAGAGGTGCTGTCATGAGGCCAGACATACCGTCTCACCTCCACATCAAGCATGGAACCAAGTATGCACGCTTAGGTCACAGCTCACATAGAGGTCATGCTCGGCATAGTCGAAGGCGAGAAAGAGCGACATGTCATTGTGGTTGATGTGCACGTTGAGCAGCTGCACTATGTTCTCGTGCTCACACTCCTGTAGTAGCTGGTGTGGGGAGGGGGGGATGCGAGAGCACACGAGGACAAGAGAGAGCAAAGGGGTGGCATGTGTGCGGGTTGATGTGCACGTTGAGTAGCTGCACTATGCTCTCATGCTCGCACTCCTGCAGTAGCTGGTGGAAAGGGGGACAGGGGAGAGGAGAGAGGTAGGCAGCGGGGGAACAGAGGGCAAGAGTGAGGAATGAGTGACAACTGACGTGCACGTGCGTTGAGTGGGTGCACTCTGTTCTCGTGCTCGCACGCCTGCAGTAGCTGGTGGGCGGACGGGACGCGCAGGGGAAGACGGCGAACAGGTGTGGGTGGCATGGCATGTGTGTGTGATGGCTGATGTGCGCACGTTGCGTTCAGCAGCAGTTGCACCATGTTCTCATGTTTTGAGTCGACTCAAAACACGTTGCCTTCAGCAGCAGTTGCAGTATGCTCTCAACTTACCCTCCCCCTTCCCTTCCCGGTCTCCCTCCCCATCCCCCATCCCTCCACCCCCACCCTTCCCCCCTCCCCTTTCCTCTCACCATGATCTCGCGAATGGCAGTGGGTGAGACACCATCGCCCTCCTTGGTCTGTTTGAACTTCTTCAAAGCAGACCGCCCCGACCCCTTGCCCTTGCGCCGGTCCTTAGCCAGATACACCAGCCCGTACGTCCCCTCGCCTATCTTCCCCACTATCTCATAATCATCCAGCCAATCCGGCCGCTCGGGCAGAATAGCATGCTCCACGTGGCCTTCGTGCATTGGCAGCTGCTCCGAAACCTGCCCGGGAACCTGCCCGGAAGTCTGCCCGCTTCCCTGCCCGTGGGCTTGGGCTTGCCCCCCCGGCTCCTGCCTGTCTGGTTGAGGGTGCCCTTTCGTCTGCCCGGACGCCTGCCCGTGAGTGGCATCCTGCCCGGAGGAATTATGCTGCTGCTGCTGGTGCTGCTGCTGGTGCTGCTGCTGGTGCTGCTGCTGGTGCTGTTCTGGGTGCGGCTGTGATGATTCTTGTTGTAACCTATGCGCTTGCCCCCCTTGCTGCCCCCTATACTGCCCCCCCCCTTGCTGTCCACCCTGCTGCCCCCCCTGCTTTTCCGCCTGCGTTTCCCCCTGCTGCGCCACCTGCGCTTGCACCCGCGTTTGCTGCTTCCGCGGAAGAGGCGGAAGCGGGGCGTGCGCTGGCGGGTTTGCTCCCCCGGTCAGTTGCGCCTTCCCATGCCCCCCCTGACCCTGCGGCGGCTTCCCCGGATCCCCCTGGCCATGCTCCGCCTTCCCCGCATCCCCTCCAGTTTGCCGCGCGGCCTGCGCTAGCGACGTGCGCCGTTGCGCCGCGGTCTGGCGCAACTGCTGCCGCTTCTGCTGCGCTGGTTGCCGCTGCTGTGGGGGAAGCGCGCGCTGATGAGTCCTTTGCTGCGCGGGCTGCGCCTGCGCCTGCGCGCTTGGCGGCTGAGCCGCGGTGTTCACATTGTGCCCCTGCGCCTGCTCCTGTTGCTGCGACTGCGGCTGTTGCGACGGCTGTGCGACCTGGCTGTGCGACTGGCCTTGCTGCTGCTGCTGCTGCTGCTGCTGCTGCTGCTGCTGCTGCTGCTGCTGCTGCTGCTGCTGCTGCTGCTGCTGCTGCGATGTCCGCCGCTGTTGCGACGCGTTGCGCGACCGCTGGTACGCTGCGCGCTCCACCATGCTTGCGATGATTCCTGCACACCTGATTAGTCTACTGCGGTGCTGAATGTTCCTCCTAACGGGCCGGTCTTCTGTTGACCTTGTGCGGTTCAATAGGGTTTCCCGTGGTGCAGAGAATTCACGTCCGATTTTTTTCTGTCACTTCACACGCGTTATGTACCAAGAATGCGATTTGAATACTGTCCTGAAAACTCTCAAAAGGTAACTAGAGAACTCCCTGAATGAACAATAACTGTGTCTCTTGTTCAAAGCCTTTGATTAAAAAACAAATCGCGTTGCGAAGTCCCCAAATAAACAATCAGAAGCATCACCAAGCCTCTGAATAACGTTCAAAGTGTACAGAAAAGGTTGCATACACTAACACGGAATTCATTTTTACTATAAACCAGTGTCAACAGAGTTTCTACGACCACTATCCAGCAATGCTTGCAAAACAATCTCCTCGGAGACAATATAAGGATGATCTATGTCATTCCTGTACATATGTCTGGGTGCTAGAGACCTGCATGGAGGGCACAAGGCAACAGGGAAGGAACAAAAGAATGATTGCTTGCAACATGCTCACTCACTGACCGGACAACCAGCCCTTCACTTGCTTCATCACCATGCCTATTGAGGCGCCTCAAAACATAGACGACTTTTGAGGCGCCTCAAAACATGCTCACTCACTGACTGGACAACCAGCTTCATTACCATACCTCAACTGGCAAACTATTCACAAGCAACCCACCACTTGCAATCTATCTATCCCAATCTCTCTCCTTCGATGACCTGTGCCTTGCGCAGCAGGAACAACAGCCGCTTCCTCTGCTCCTCCACAGCCAGCAATGAGTCTGTGAGGTTGCGCACCGTCTCCCTCTTCGCTGCGGGTTGCTTTTATTGTAACAAACAACCCTACACACACTCACACCAATGGCTCACCTTCGATGACCTGTGCCTTGCGCAGCAGGAACAGCAGTCGCTTCCTCTGCTCCTCCGCTGCCAGCAGTGAGTCTGTGAGGTTCCGCACCGTCTCCCTCTTTGCGTCTCGCATCACCTCCAGGTCCTCCCTAGTCAACTGCGCCTCCTCCTCCGCTGCCCTCCTCCCTGCCTCCGCCTGCTCCCGTCTCTCCCTCTCCTCCTCCTTCGCCTTCCTCTCCTCTTCCTTTGCTCTCTTCTCTTCCTCCTTGGCAGCTCTCTCCTCCTCCCTCCCCTTCCTCTCTCCCTCTACCTCCTCTCGCAATCTCACACCCTCCTCCTCCGCTTCCTTCACTCTCTTCTCAAGCTTCTCTCCCTCCCCTTTCACACGCTCTAACTCCCCTTCTACTTCACTCAGCCTCTTCTCCCACCCTTCCTGCGCCATCCGAAGCTCCGCCCGAACCTCCTCCGCAGCGTTGGTAGCCGCCGATGCTATGGCAGCTTCGGACGCAGCCTGGGCAGCAACAAGCTCGTTGAGAATGGACTGCATCGCCTCGTCTTTTTCCGCGCACGCACTGCACGGCATGGCTTGTCTCGCTACCGCCTCCTCCCTTCCCTTCTCAGCCTCCTCTCTCATTCTTTCAGCTTCCTCCCTCACCCTCTCAGCTTCTTCCCTCACCTTCCTCTCCTCCTCACACCTCTTCTCGCTCCTCTCCTCCGCCTCTCCTGCTTTCTCCACTGCCTCCTTCCAGCTGCCTCAGCCTCTTCTCTTGCCGCCTCTGCCACTTCCTTTGCCATCTCAGCCTCTTGCCTTGCCCTTTCAGCCTCCTCCAAAGCCTGCTTAAGCTCTTCAAGCCTTGCCTCCGCCTCTCTCCTCGCCTCCTCAGCATCATCCCACGACTTCTGAATGCCTTCTCTTGATTCCAATGCCTCATCCCTCGCTGCCTCCGCCTCTCTCCTTGCCTCCTCCACACACTCCCACGCTTTCACCATCTCATCCCTCTGCTTCTCCGCCTCTTCAACCCTCAATTCCGCCTCTTGCCTTGCCTTCTCAGCTTCATCCTTTCCTCTCACCGCCTCGTCCCTCTCTTTCAACGCCTCCTCCCTCCCTCTCTCAGCCTCTCCCCTCGCCCTCTCAACCTCCTCAACCCCACCCACCCTCTCTAGCTGCAAACCTGTTTTACTCACAATCGCTTCCAGCTCCCTCCGTCTCTCCTCTGCCGCCTCCCACCGCACTCTTAGCTCGTCTCTTTCCCTTTCCAGAAAGCTCATGCCAACCACACTTGTCTCCCCCCCACTGCTGTCAGGATTCGGCCACCCTCGGAGTGGCACCTCTGCAGCAGCACCCTCGGGCAGCACCTCTTTCTGAGTGCAGTGACAAATCACTCCCTTCACCTGCTCCTCCTCCCCGCTGCTCTCCCGACCCTTCTCCTCACGGCTGCAGCCCTTATCCTCCTCCTCCCCTCCACTGCTCTCCCCATCCTCCCCACCTCCACCCCGCCATCGCTTACCCTCCCGTGCCCCTAATTCCAAAACGTCCTCCACTGCCTCTGCTCCGTCCCCGCCCTCCATACCATCGCTTCCTGCTTCCTCTCCTCCAATCTCTCCCTCCATCTCCTCACCAGCCCCTCTCGCCTCTACAGGTTGCTCATCACCTTCTGGAACAATCACCACACCCTCGTCAGAACTGTGCGCTACAGCCTCCCCTTGTTCCTTACCTTCTGCCTCTCCTCCTTCACTCTCTGCCCCCTCTCCTCGTATCTCTGCCACCTCCCTCAACCTCTCAGCTTCCACTATCTTTCTTTCAGCTTCCTCTCTCCCCCTCTCCGCCTCCTCTCTCCCCCTCTCAGCCTCTCCCAGCATCCCCAACACCTCTTCCCAGCTAGCTTCAGCCTCCTCTTTCGCCCTCTCCATCTCATCCCTTGCTGCCTCTGCTACCTCCACAGCCCCCTCTGCTTCTTCCCTCCTCCTCTCAGCCTCCTCTCTCGCCTGCTCAGCCTCCTTCCTCAAAGCCTCTCCCTCTTCTAATCTGCTCACCGCCTCTTCTCTCCACACCTCTGCCTCCTGCAATACCACCTCTGCTAGCGACAGTGCCCCCTCTGCTTCTTCTCTCCTCCTCTCTGCCTCCTCTCTCGCACGCTCAGCTTCTTTCCATAACCCCTCTCCTTCTGCCAACTTCCTCTCTGCCGCCTCTCTCCACGCCTCTGTCTCCTGCAATACCACCTCGACCATCAACACTGCCCCCTCTGCTTCTCCCCAACGCCTCCCTGCCTCTTCTCTCCACACCTCCGCCTCCTGCAATACCACCTCTGCTAGCGACAGTGCCCCCTCTGCTACTTCTCTCCTCCTCTCCACCTCTTCTCTTCCTGCTTCTGCCTCTCTCACTCGTACTCCAGCATCTTCTGCCCTTCTGTAAGCGTCCTCCTTCTCTTGTTCAGCCTCCCCCCTTCTGTAAGCCTCCTCCCTTCTGTAAGCCTCCTCCCTTCTCAACTCTTCCAGCATCTCTTGCATCTCCTCAAGCCGTCTCACAACCTCCTCCCTTTCTCTCAATGCCTCTTCCTTCTCCTTCTCAGCTCTCTCCTTCTCCCCTTCACCCTCCTCCTTCTCTCTCTCTAGTACCTCTATCTGCACTGTCAACTCTTCCACCTCCCGTACCACCCGCTCCCTCTCCCTCTCCCCCTCTGTAATCCTCCCATCCACTTCCCCCTTTTCTGCATCTTCACCTGTCAATGCATTTTTTTCCTGAATCCCCTCCTCCGCCTCTGCTTTTGCCTTCTCTAGTACCTCAAGCTTCACCACCAGCTCAGTCAAATCCTTCTCAACCTCTTCTATTCTCCTCTCCGCCTCTTCCCTCCTCCTCTCTGCCTCATCTCTATCCCTCTCCGCCTCTTCCCTTCGAACCTCTGCCTGCACTACTGCCTCTAACGCCTCTTCTAGTGCCCTCTCTGCCTCATCTCCCCTCTTCTCTGCCTCCTCTCTCCTCCTCTCTGCTTCCTCTCTTCCCTTCTCTGCCTCTTCTCTCATCTTCTCTGCATCTTCTCTGTTCTGCTCCGCCTCCTCTATCCTCCTCTCTGTCTCCCCCGTCCGCCCATCCACCACAAAACCTGCCTCTAGCGCCTCTTCTAGTGCCTTCTCTGCCTCTGATCTCCTCAGCCCCTCGTCTTTCCATGCTTTCTCCACTTCCTCCCTTGCTTTCTCCACCTCCTCCCTTTCCTTCTCTGCCTGCTCCTTCTCCCTCAAAGCATCATCTCTCCTTCTCTCAGCTTCATCCCTCTGCTCCTCTGCTCTCACTCTCCCCTCTTCTGCCTCAACCTTCTCATTCTCCACCGCTTTGCGTGCCGTCTCAGCCTCTTCCAACCGTGCCAAAGCCTCAACCTTCGCCCTTTCCGCTTCTTCTCTCTCAGCCTCCGCCTCCTCTCTCCTCCTCTCTGTCTCCGCCTTCTCATTCCCCATGTCCACCAGCTGTTTCTCAACTTCTTCCAACTTCCTCTCAGCCTCATCCCTCAGCTCCTCTGCTCTCACTCTCCTCCCTTCTGCCTCAACCCTCTCTCTCTCTGCCTCTTCTCTCCTGCTCTCAGCAGCAGCCTTCTCATTCCCCATATCCACCAGCTGTCTCTCAACTTCCTCTAGTTTCCGCTCAGACTCCTCCTGCTTCCCCCTCACCTCGTCAAGAATCCCCTTCAGCTCCTCCAGTCTCCTCTTAGCCTCTTCCCGCCGCCTCTCCGCTTCTTCCCTATCGCTCTCCACCGCTCTCCACCACTTCTCATCGTCCTTAACCGCAGCCGCGTCCGGCCACCTCCCTTCCACCTCGCCTCTCCCACCCACCAACCCTTCACACTTACTTGAACATCCCACACAAGTCGTCACCTTGTCTCCATCCACTCCTGCTGCTTCAGCTTCAGCTGCGTTCACCGTCTCTCTCATCTCCCTCTCCTCAATCGCTTCCCCCTCCCCAGCCTCCTCCCTCTCCCCTCTCACATCCCTCTCCTCCCTCACCTCCCTATCCTCAACCAAGCCACTCGCCTCTCTCTCCCTAATCGCCACCCTCTCTCCAACTAGCCCTCTCGCCTCCCTCGCCCCAACGGCCCCTCCAAGCGCCCCAACCGCCTCATCAATCACCAGCATCGCCTCGTCCCTCTCCGCTGTCACCCTGTCAAGAGTCCTCACTGCTTCGTTCCTTTCTTCTACTGCCAACCCCACAGCCTCGACTGCCCTGTCCCTCTCCTCTCTCGCTGCTTCGACAGCCTTCACCGCTTCATCCCTCTCCCTAACGGCCTCCTCAACAGCCTTCATCGCTTCATCCCTCTCCCTAACAGCCTCTGCAACAGCCCTCGCCATCTCATCCCTCTCCTCACCCCTCCTCTCAACCGCCTGCACCACCCCATCCTTCTCCCCTCTCACTGCATCAGCAGCCCTCATCATCTCATCCCTCTCCTCACCCATCCTCTCAAGAGCCTGCACCAGCTCATCCCTCTCCCCTCGCGCTGCTTCAACAGCCCTCACCGCTTCATCCCTCTCCCCTATCGCTGCTTCAACAGCCCTCACCGCTTCATCCCTCTCCCCTCTCGCTGCTGCAACAGCCCTCTCCAGCTCACCCTTCTCCTCAGTCACCCTCTCTAGAGCCTGCACCACCTCACCCTTCTCCTCAGTCACCCTCTCTAGAGCCTGCACCACCTCACCCTTCTCCTCAGTCACCCTCTCTAGAGCCTGCACCACCTCACCCTTCTCCTCAGTCACCCTCTCTAGAGCCTGCACCACCTCACCCTTCTCCTCACCCGCCCTTTCAAGAGCCTGCACCAGCTCATCCCTCTCCCCTTTCACTGCTTCTTCAGCCCTCGTCAACTCATCCTTCTCCTCACCCGCCCTTTCAAGAGCCTGCACCAGCTCATATCGCTCCTCCACAGCACAGTCCTCGCCCCTCAGCGCCTCATCCTTCTCCTCCTCTGCTACCTTCCTCGCCGCCTCTGCCTCTGCCACAGCCCTCTCTAACGCCTTCACCTTCGCCTCTGCAGCATCTCGTGCTCTTTCAGCCTCCGCTCTCCTCTCCTCCTCCTCTGCCTTCGCACACACAGCCTCTTCTACAGCCCTCTCTAACCACTCCGCCTTCGCCTCCGCAGCACCTCGTGCTCTTTCTGCCTCCGCCCTCCCCTCCTCCGCCTCCTCTGCCTTCAAACACACAGCCTCCTCCACAGCCCTCTCTAGTTCAGCTGCCTTTGCCTCTGCGCCATCTCGTGCTCTTTCTGCTTCCACACTCCTCTCCGCAGCCTCTGCCTTCGCACACACAGCCTCTTCCAAAGCCTTCTCCACTTCAGCTGCCTTCGCTTCTGCAGCATCTCGAGTCCTCTCTGCCTCCGCCCTCCTCTCCTCGGCCTCTGCCTTAGCTTCAAGCGCCTCTCTCTTTGCCTGCTCAGCCTCTTCCGCAGCTTTAGCTGCATCCTCCCGAGCCTTCTCAACCTCTTCCTTCGCCTTCTCAGCCTCTTCCTTCGCCTTCTCAGCCTCTTCCTTCGCCTTCTCAGCCTCTTCCTTCGCCTTCTCAGCCTCTTCCTTTGCCTTCTCAGCCCCCCGCTCCCTCTCTTCTGCTTCGCTTTGTCTCCTCTCTGCCTCCACCCGCCTCTCCTCCGCCTCAGCCATCCCCCGAGTAGCCTCTTCCTTCTTTCTCACAGCCTCTTCCTTCTCTCTCACAGCCTCTTCCTTCTCTCTCACAGCCTCTTCCTTCTCTCTCACAGCCTCTTCCTTCTCTCTCACAGCCTCTTCCTTCTCTCTCACAGCCTCTTCCTTCTCTCTCACAGCCTCTTCCTTCTCTCTCACAGCCTCTTCTCTCGCCTCCTCAGCAACCTCCCTTGCTCTCTCCGCCTCATCTCTCCTCCTCTCCGCCTCATCTCTCCTCCTCTCAGCCTCCTCTCTCCTGCTTTCCGCCTCCTCCATCCTCCTTTCCGCCTCCGCCCTGCCCCTATGCGCCTCCTCCCGCTCCCTCTCCGCCTCATCCTTGCTCATCCCAGCACCAGCCATTCGCCTCTCCGCCTCATCTCTCTGCCTCTCCGCCTCCGCCTGTGCTCTCTCTGCTTCTCGCCTGCCCCTCTCTGCCTCCTTCCTCGCCTTCTCACCCTCCTCGCTGACTCTCTCAGCCTCCTCCTTTGCTTCAACTGCCTCCTTTGCCAACATTTCAGCTGCTGCTCGAGCTTGCTCCGATTCCTCTTTCCCCTGCTCAGCTTCCCTCCTTGCCTTTTCAGCCTCCTCTCTCGCCCTCTCAGCCTCCTCTTTCGCCCTCTCAGCTGCCTCTCTATCTCGTTCTGCTGCCTCGCGTGTAGCCTCTGCTTCCGCCTTTGCCTTCTTCGCCACCTCACTTTCTTCTCTTGCCTCTAGCTCTGCCCTCTCTGCTTCCCGTGCCCTCTCCTCCGCCTGCTTACCCCTTTCCACTGCTTCCCTCGCACTCTCTTCCGCCTCCTCTGCTCTTTTCTCTGCCTCCCTAAGCCTCCCTTCTGCAGCCTCTCTTGCTTTCTCAGCTGCCTCTCTTGCCTTCTCAGCTTCAGCCCTCCCCACCTCTGCGTCTGCACGTGCTGCTTCTGCTAATTCCTTCGCCACCTCTGCCTCTGCCTGTTTCGTTTCCGCATCCACCTGCATTCTCTCCGCATCTGCTTGCTTCCTCTCGGCCTCTGCTTGCCGCCTTTCAGCTTCCTCCTTCGCCACCTCTGCCTCTGCCTGTTTCGTTTCCGCATCCACCTGCATTCTCTCCGCATCTGCTTGCTTCCTCTCGGCCTCTGCTTGCCGCCTTTCAGCTTCCTCCTTCGCCACCTCTGCCTCTGCCTGTTTCGTTTCCGCATCCACCTGCATTCTCTCCGCATCTGCTTGCTTCCTCTCGGCCTCTGCTTGCCGCCTTTCAGCTTCCACCTTTGCCATCTCTGCCTCTGCCTGTTTCGTTTCCGCATCTGCCTGCATTTTCTCCGCCTCTGCTTGCTTCCTCTCACCCTCCTCCCGCGCTGCTTCTGCTTGCTGCCTCGCTTCCACTGCTTCTTCCCTGCCCACCTCAGCCTCTACTTGCTTCCTCTCTGCCTCCTCACATCGTGCCTCTGCATCCTCTCTCGCCTTTATCGCTTCCTCTGTACACTTTTCCGCCTCTTCCCTCAACCTTAGAGCCTCCTCTCTCGCCCTCTCAGCTTCTTCCCTCGCCTTCCTCTCCTCCTCACTCCTCTCCTCCGCCGCTGCTGCCCTCTCTACTGCCTCCTCCCTTCCCTTCTCCGCCTCCTCCCTTGCCTCTTCGGCTTCTTTCCTCTTCGCATCAGCCTCCTCCCTTGCCTTCTCGCTCTCCTCTCGCGCTTCCTCAGCAGCAGCCCTTGCTTTCTCTGCCTCTCGTTGCCTCTCCTCCACCTCCTCCTTTACTTTCTCAGCAGCTTCCCTCCTCTCCTCTGCCTCCTTCCTCCTCTCTTCCTCTTCTTTCTGCTTCACTTCAGCACCTTCCCGTCGCCTCTCTGCCTCCTCAGCTAGCGCCCTTGCATCAGAACAAGCCTGTTCAGCTGCTGCGCGCTGCTTCTCAGCCTCAGCTGATCGCTCCTCAGCGTGAGCACACGTCTGCTCGGATGCCACTCTGCTCGTCTCTGCAACTGCCAGCTTCGACTCCGCCTCGCTCTTGGCTTTCTCCGCCTCGCTCTTGGCTTTCTCCGCCTCGCTCTTGGCTTTCTCCGCCTCGCTCTTGGCTTTCTCCGCCTCGCTCTTGGCTTTCTCCGCCTCGCTCTTGGCTTTCTCCGCCTCGCTCTTGGCTTTCTCCGCCTCCTCCCTTGCTTTCTCCGCCTCGTCGCGTGCCCTTTCTGCTCCCTTCCTCAGCTTCTCCTCTTCCTCCTTTGCCTTCTCAGCTTCCTCCCTTCTCTTCTCTGCCTTTTCCCTCTCCCTCTCCGCCTCTTCCCTAGCATTATCCGCTTCCTCCTTCGCCTTCTCAGCCTCCTCTTTCGCCCTCTCTGCATGCGCTCTATTCCCATCAGCCTCTGCACCAAGCCTCTCAGCCTCGTCTCTCCGTGCCTCTGCTTCTGCCCGTGCCTGCTCCGCTTCCTCCTTCTCCCTTTCCGCAACTTCCCTTCTACCCTCTGCCTCCCCCCTCCCTCTTTCTGCCTCCTCTTGCCTCTTCTCAGCCGCTTCACGAGCGCTTTCGGCCTCTGCCCGTTTTGCGTCCGCCTCCTCTTTACACTTTACAGCCTCATCCCTCTCCCTCTCCGCCTCCTCCTTACCTTTTACTGACTCCTCCATCCCCGCCTCTGCCTGCTCCTTACCCTTTACGGCTTCATCCCTCTCCCTCTCCGCCTCCTCCTTACCCTTTACAGCCTCATCCCTTTCTCTCTCTGCCTCCTCCTTACCCTTTACTGCATCATCCCTTTCCCTCTCTGCCTCCTCCTTACCCTTTACTGCTTCATCCCTCTCTTTCTCTGCCTCCTCCTTACCCGTTAGTGCCTCATCCCTCTCCCTCTCCGCCTCCTCCTTGCCTTTTACTGACTCCTCCCTCTCCCTCTCTGCCTGCTCCTTACCCTTTACGGCTTCATCCCTCTCCCTCTCCGCCTCTCCTCGTGCTGCCTCCGCCTCTTCCCTCTCCTTCTGCGCTTGCTCCTTCTCCTCTTCCGCCTTCCCTCTTGCGCTCTCAGCCTCCTCCCTCCGTGCCTCTGCTTCCTCCCTTGATCTCTCTGCCTCGTCTCTTCTCTTCTCCGCCTCCTCTTGCTTCCCTTCCGCAGCCTCACGTGCCCTCGTCGCCTCTTCTCGTTCCCTTTCCGCCTCCTCCTTACCCTTTACTGCATCTTCCCTCTCTTTCTCCGCCACTCCCCGTGCTGCCTCCGCCTCTTCCCTCTCCTTCTTCGCTTGCTCCTTCTCCTCTTCCGCCTTCCCTCTCTCTCTCTCGGCCTCCTCCCTCCGTGCCTCTGCTTCCTCCCTTGACTTCTCTGCCTCGTCTCTTCTCTTCTCCGCCTCCTCTTGCTTCGTTTCCGCTGCCTCACAAGCCCTCTTCGCCTCGTCTCGTTCCCTCTGCGCCTCCTCCTTCGCCCTCACTGCCTCATCCCTCTCCCCTTCCGCCTCCTTCCGAGCTGCCTCCGCCTCCTCCCTCTCCTTCCACGCCTGTTCCTTTTCCCTTTCAGCCCGTCCCCTTTCCTCCTCTGCATCTCGTCTCCCCTTCTCCGCCTCCTCTCGTCCCCTCTCCACCTCCGCCAGCCTCCCCATCAACACCTCCTTCTCCCCTTCCACCTCACCCTTCGCCTTCAACACTCCATCCCTCTCCTCCTCCGCCTTCCTCCTTCCCTCCTCCACCTTCCGCTTCTCCTCCTCCATAGCCCTCCGCACAGCAGCTACATCCTCATCCCTCCTCACCTCCACCTCTCCTCTCTCTCTCACAGCCTCTGCCATCCGTTGCTGCGCTTCCTCACACTTCCTCCTCGCCTCATCCCTTTCCGCCTCCACCTCACTCAGTCTCCTCTCCACCTCCTCCTTCTCCTCCCTCACCTTCCCAATCGCATCTAGCGCCTCTTTCTCCGACGCTATTCGTTTCTTGTTATCCTTGGTCAGCCTCTCTACCCTCTCTTTTAAACTGTCATGCACGAATTTATACTTCCCAACCTCTACCTCCATAACCATCATTTTCTCCTCCATTTCCTTCATTTCCTTATCTCTCTCTCCCACTACCCCCACGCCCTTTCCTCCTCCTTTGCTCTCTGCCAATTCCTTCTTGAGCTTTTCAATCTCCGCTTTCATCTCAGCAGCGCTGTCTTTCGAAACTCCCTCCTTTTTCCACGCCTCGATTTCTTTTTTCATCTGCCCGATCTGCTCCTTAGCGGCTTTCAGCTCCGCCTGCAGATTTTCCACGTTCAGCTTCAGGTCCGCGTTTTTTATTCTCAGCTGCCCGAGCTGCACTTCCAGACCAACGTCGCCCGAACCAGCTTCGGCCGAACTAGCCCTGAACGGGCTCGCCGAACCTGCAGCGCCGGTTCCGAACCGTGTCGAGCCTGACGGTTTGGGGGAGGAGCTCCTGTCGTGTCCAGCCAATTGCTTGAAAGAAGCAACTCGATCTGCGACACTAAGGCTGGGAGTAACCTTTTTCTCGGATAACTTCTCCTGGTTACCCCCTCGTACCCCTCCATCTGTGGGTAACCAATCCTGATTTCCCCCCGGACGTGGACCGCCATCTGCGGTGCTCGGACGGGGTTGAGAGGCTAGGTCGACGGGAGGAGGCATCTTATCGAGGGGAAGAGGAACTACTTTCGACTGTGTGTTAAGTGTGGCTTTTCGCATGCGAGGCGTGAAGGAGACAGGAACGAAGGTGAGCCGATGGTGGGTTCGGATGAAAGGCGTGCGAGTTCGTCGGGCTTCTCTCTTCATTTCGCATCCGGAAGTCTGTGGATTCTAGACCGGCCTTCCGTACCCGCTTTACACAACCCCGCCATGAAACTATAATCTTTGGAGTTGGCTATTAGCTAGATCGATGATTTCGGCGATAGCTCAAGGAAGCTTGGCTATGATCCCCCAAAAGTTAGACCCAGGTAAGGTGAAGTGCTGCGAGTTAACTTAGGCTAAACTGACTGCAAACTGGAATATTGTGGCCTAAGGCTCTTCAAAGACTACAACGCCGGAGGCAGGAACGCCTAAATTGTCTCAGGAAGCGCTTTGAAGAGCAACATGAACCATCAGCGGCCATGGACTGGTGTCCTGCGCAGTCGGTCACTGCCAGTTCTTGTGGTCTCGAGGTGGGGGGTGCTTGGCGGCCTTGGGTAGGGCTCCTTCCCAGCAGTATTTGGGGGCTTGTTGCAGAGAACGGCCTTACATCAGGCTACATTGTAGTAACGTTTATTTCGCAAAGCTCGTCAATCTTGTCCCAGTAGTAAAATTATAGCTGACAAATCGTGCCATCAAGCTGAATATGACTTCAAAAAATCAGAGCCTTTTTTAACGTAATGTACTCGGCTGAAAGTGTTCGGGAACGAGTTCACGGTTTAGCACCTGAGATTGACTCTGGCCTCTTTGGCCTCATTTGTAAACACGCCTTTCCAACTTCCTGGCGCTGGTTGAAGAAGGCCAACGCCATCGTGAAATCCGATGATGTCGCATGCACAGATGGTCGCGCAACCGAAATGCTCGTCGTACGCTTGTCGCACAGAAGTTGATGAAAGGGGCAGTCGCCCATGGTGTCAGAACAACCAAGTTTCCCGCCACGTCGTACAACGAATCTCAGCCACACGAATTGCTTCGGGTCAAGTAACGCGCTGCAACGGCCTAATAAATTCGATTCCCTGCTGCAGATTGCCTCGATACAGTGTCAGAATTGATTCCCTCCTGAAGTAAATATACATACTTCAGGAGAGTTGAGGCCTATTCCGTGTGCATTCCGATCCGAACCTCGTTTTCTTCTGACGCGCGATACGAATACGACCGCAGCCTTCCTTCAGAGCAAAACCTTCCACCAACATGAGAGGGTAAACGAAGTCATTCGTGCGAACGATCACCTCCTTCCAGGGAGCGCAGAAACGGGCTTACGTCAGGTTACAGTGTAAGGCATCTTTCGCAAAGCTCGTCGGTCTTGTCGCTGTGATAAAAATATTGCTGACAAATCGTGCCAGTGAGTTGAAGATGACTCTTTCGTCCTAGCAGCACACCAGCGATTCGTCCTAGCATCAGCGATTCGTCCAAACAGCACAACAGCGATTCGTCCTAGCAGCAGCGCGATCCTAGCAGCAGGGCGACTCTCGTTAAATCCGCTAGCAGCAGGCACGATCTGCCCGTAGCAGCAGAGGTTCGTCCTAGCAGCAGCGCGCTCTGCCCGTAGCAGCAGAAATCCGCTAGCAGCAGCGCGGCCCGCCGGTAGGCACGCCCGTACCACTTCCTTCATGCAAACGACCACTTTGTTCCAGGAATTCTTTGCATTCCTGTTTTCTTGTGCTCTGTGTTTCACTTCACGCGATCCGCTTGTCTTTTGAGGCGATCTTGGAACGCAGTTGTCAGTTCCGTTGAAGCGCTCTCCGTGGCCACGGGGTTTCGCACACGGGGTTTCGCACACGGGGTTTCGCAGCACCGAAGCGCAGCCATGGACTTGGCGACGGCTGTCACGACGAGACTGGAGGACGTCGGTTACTCCTTGGCCGGCGCGAACGCTCGATCTCTTGTATGTCGCGTTCACTCCCTCCGTTTTGCTTCCCGAATCCCGGTCCCCGTCGGGTTTCATCGTACCCGATCATAGAGCACACTTGCGCGGTAGCATGCTTCTGAGTCGCCTCAAAAGTCGTTTCGTCATACTGCATCGTAGAGCAAACTTGCGGGGTAACATACTACGCCGTACAAAGACTCTCATCCTTACGCGCAATCGTTAGTACACCACATGCAGATTAATCCATCCAACGCGCGTCCTTTTTACACTGCACTGTACTGCACTGTATCCCAGGAGGAGGTTGACCTGCTCCTAAACCACACGGAACAACGCCTGCACTTCCTCGACTGGGCCTTCACCAGGTAGCACCCGCACAGAACCTGCACCAGATAGCACATTGCACCAGATAGCACATTGCACCAGATAGCACATTTCACCAGATAGCACCTGCACCAGGTAGCACCTGCACCAGGCAGCACCTGCACCAGATAGCGATCACACCAGGTAGCACCTGCATCAGATAGCACCTGTACCATTCAGTAACACTTGCACCAGGGACGGACTAAAATCAAAACTGCATGCGACTTCCCAAAGCTATGTTCCAGTCACTTCACACCCTATCTGCAGCCACGTGTCAACCACACCTTAAATATACAACAGGCATGTATGTATGCATATGCTACCTCAAACCCGTGTATAAGTTTTCTTGCTGCCCGTGCCTCCACGTGTGTGTGAGGGGCAACAAGATACTGGTCCGGTCCCTGTGTACATAAATCGAGGCGAAGGTGGTGAAGCCCAAAATCTTCTTCCTGCCCGTGCCTGTGTGTGCCTGTGTGTGCGTGCATGTGTGTGTGTGTGCGTGCATGTGTGTATGTGTGCGTGCATGTGTGTGTGTGTGCGTGCATGTGTGTGTGTGCGTGTGTGTGCGTGTGTGTGCGTGCATGTGTGTGTGTGTGCGTGCATGTGTGTGTGTGCGTGCATGTGTGTGTGTGTGTGTGCGTGCATGTGTGTGTGTGCGTGCATGTGTGTGTGTGCGTGCATGTGTGTGCGTGCATGTGTGTGTGTGCGTGCATGTGTGTGCGTGCATGTGTGTGTGTGCGTGCATGTGTGTGCGTGCTGTGTGTGTGAATGTGGGCAACAGGATTCTAGGCTCCATGCACACGAATCGAGACAGGGGTGCAGCGCCGGCTGAAATGATTGACACCGTGGAGAGCCGTAAGCCATGCCATGCCATGCCACTCACTAGCAACTGTGTGTGCCTCTGTGCGTGTGTGTGCATGTGTGTGTGTGCCTCTGTTTGTGTGCACACCCGGGCAACGGCTGAAATGATTGACACCGTGGAGAGCCGTAAGCCATGCCCCTTGCAAGCGAGCGCTCTCCCTGTTTTACTGAATGACAAGGACTGAAGAGGCGAAACAGTGTGTTTGATTACTTGCTCCGTGGGATTGGGAGATGTGATCTGGGTCGAATCTACTCTTTCCTTGCTCCGTGGGATTGGGGGATGTGGAACCCACTCATCCGTCTGCTCCTGCTGCACTCTATCCATTCGCGTTTTGCTGTCACGTAAACCCGCTTTTTCTCTTCTTTAAAGTACATCCGCTTCTCTCTTCTCGTCCTTTCGCCTTCAGTGCATGCATCCCACCCATCAGCCTTGTCATCGCAGCCGCTGTCTGGTCGCCATCGCATCACACCCAGCATGCTCCCACCCGCCCACCCATCTGTCTGGCACATTCCCATCCCTGCCACCCACCCCTCCCTCCCAACTTCATGCACATCCCCATCCCCATCAGGCGTGTGTCACACGGCAGTGCTGTTGGGCATGGCTCAAGGCGATGGGCGGGACGCTGCTACCGTGAGTTCGTTCGGCTGCTCTAAGTTTGATACTGAAATTTTAGTCGACTCAAAAGTCAACGTGTTGGGCATGGCTCAAGGCGATGGGCGGGACGCTGCTACCGTGAGTTCGTTCGGCTGCTTGAAGTTTAGTCGCTGATACTAATGAGATTGGCCTGAGATGAGTCGCTGAGATCTCTTGGCATGGCCGTTTCCCCCTCGTTCGTTCGTTCGTTCTGCTCTCTCGCCCTTGCTGCTTCCCCTACTGCCTGCCGCATAGCACATGTGTGATGAGGTGGACGCCAGCACAGTAGGATGAGACGAGTCTGCAGTTGGGCTCCCCCGGCATTCTTGTGTGGCGCCGTAACCTTATGCAGTAGGGACGTGATATGAGTGATGTTTTTAGACGTCTCAAAAATTCACTCATATTGCATGCTTGTGTGGCGCCGTAACCCCATGCAATAGAGACCACACCACACACCATGCGTCACATCGTGACTTGAGACGTCTCAAAACTAGATAACTCCATGCATTAGGGACCACACACCATGCGTCACATTGTGATTCGTGCCCGATGCCCTTTGCACCATGCATGCCCCATCCGTCCACCCCCCCACAGCATGCTCAATGTGTTATGCTCTCCTGCTCCATATCCATGCACCCTCCTTATGCAACTCCCTCCCCATGCGGTCCCCAGGGAGTGGGCGGGGTGCCAGAGCGAGCCACATGGCTGCTGGAAGTGGCTCGCCGGGTGGAGGACATGGGGAGGCTAAGGAGCAGGTATGGATATGGGGAGGCTAAGGAGCAGGTATGGATATGGGGAGGCTAAGGAGCAGGTATGGATATGGGGAGGCTAAGGAGCAGGTATGGATATGGGGAGGCTAAGGAGCAGGTATGACTGTGGGCGAGGGTACGGAGCAGGTTTGTCCTGGTGCATTGGGTGTGGCAAGCGTCACATAAACAATCCCCACTGGTATCATCAGGCCGATTCTTCTGTTCTCTCTGGACGCACACAACGTTTGAGGCGCCTCAAAAAACGCATGCCATCACCAGTGGCTGCCTCTGCCCGTGTGTACTCCCTTTCGCTTTCCCATTCCCCATTCCACATTCCCACTCCCATGCTCCATTCCACACTCCCATGCTCCTCCATTACAGTATCTCCCCCACCCCCTCTCAGGCCAGAGGAACAGCTCGCATTGAGCTCGTATGCACCGCCCCAGCAGCTGCCCTGCGACACTACACCCGATGCTCTTCCGATTCCCATCTTTCCACTCCCTCAACCCTTCCCATTTCACATTCCCCATCCCCCATTCCCAGGCCAGAGGACCGGCTCGCATTGGGCTCGTATGCACCACCCACACAACCCCCACTCCCGCACCCATATCCTCCGTTTCACCATATCCCGCATGCAACCCTGACAGGCCGGAGGACCAGCTCGCATTGCGCTCGTATGCACCGCCGTCAGCAGCTGCCCTGCTGCAACCCTCGTCCTTCCCGCCCCTCTTCTCTCCGGACCTGCTCACCCGTGCCAAAGCTGATGCTGCTGCCAGGTGCGAGTCGGTGGTGAGAGGTGAGAGGTGGTGAGAGGTGAGAGGTGGTGAGAGGTGAGAGGTATGTTCTGTTCCCAAGATGACGTCTCAAAGAGTTACTGTATGCTATTAGCGGCTGAAGTGTATGCATGCCTATTCTTCCATCTGTATCTGCACTCTTTTATCTCTGCGCTTCACTTTTCTCCCTTCCCACTCCCCCTTACTCTCTTCGCTCAAGCAACTCAAGGCCTGCTGTGCGTCCCTCCCGCACCTCCTGCTTTCCCCATGCCACCAGCTGCAGCAGCAGCAGCAGCAGCGGGGACAGCAGGGGGGATGGCATAGAGGAGGCGGGGCAGCGGCTGGTGGAGCTGCTTTTGAGGCGCATAAAGAATCCACACCCCTCCTTCCCCTATGCCGCCTCTAATACAAACCCCTCTGCACCCCACCCCATGGTGCACAGCGGCAGCAGGGGGGACGGCATAGAGGAGGCGGGGCAGCAGCGCCTGGTGGAGCTCCGGGAGATATATGAGCTGACTGAGAAACGCAAACGCAAACCCCCCTGCTTCCCCCATGCCCCCTGCTTCCCCCATGCCGCCCAGCAGGCGCAGGGACAACATGAGCGGCATAGAGGAGGCGCGGCAGCGGCTGGTGGAACTGCGGGAGAGGAAGCAGCAGATCCACGATGACACCATCCTGCTGGCCGCTCAGGTGAGGCACGGGAGAGGCTGGCTGGCAGGGCTGTTGCCTTGCGATAGGTGGGGCATCACAATGGGTGGGGCATCACAATGGGTGGGGCATCACAATGGGTGGGGCATCACAATGGGTGGGGCATCACAATGGGTGGGGCATCACAATGGGTGGGGCATCACAATGGGTGGGGCATCACAATGGGTGGGGCATCACAATGGGTGGGGCATCACAATGGGTGGGGCATCACAATGGGTGGGGCATCACAATGGGTGGGGCATCACAATGGGTGGGGCATCACAATGGGTGGGGCATCACAATGGGTGGGGCATCACAATGGGTGGGGCATCACAATGGGTGGGGCATCACAATGGGTGGGGCATCACAATGGGTGGGGCATCACAATGGGTGGGGCATCACAATGGGGTGGGGCATCACAATGGGTGGGGCATCACAATGGGGTGGGGCATCACAATGGGGGCAAACTCTTGAAATTGTCGTCCTGCCAATGTGTTGTCCAGGATCTCTCGATGATTGAAATTGTTGACACTGCCTGGTTGTGTAATCGTTCCCCCGTCACGGTGTGGTGTAGAGGTAGACCCTCTGTCAGACCACATGGCTGATGCTGATTCGTCAATCATCAAAACCTTGAGATTGCCTCGCTGCCTCGCTGCCTGGCGGTGAAGCCTCTGCAGGCTTAGACTTGAGTCGTTAGAATCATGAGAGCCTCATTCGCCTTGCTGCCTTCCCGTCCTTCCCTCCTCTGACCAGAGTGTGATGGACCTTCTGCGCGATCAGATGGCCTTGCTAACTTGCTGCCTTCCTTCCTCCTCCCCTCTCCTCCCCACTCCTACTTCCCCGTCCCCTTCCCTCTTTCCCCATCAGTGCATGGTGGACCCTCTGCGCGACCAGAGCAGGCAGCACACTGCAGCTGCTGACAAGGTTTCCTTTCTGCCTTCCCTTCCTCCTCCCCTCTCCTCCCCACTCCTACTTCCCCCTCCCCTTCCCTCTCCCCCCATCAGTGCGTGGTGGACCCTCTGTGCGACCAGAGCTGGCAGCACACTGCAGCTGCTGACGAAGTTGCCTTGCCGCCATTCCTTTCCCCTTCCCCCCTCCCCCACCCGTTCCCCTCCCTCCCTATCCGTCAGTGTGTAGTGGACCCTCTGCGCGACCAGAGCCAGCAGCACACAGCAGCTGCCGACGCCAATCTGACCTCTGCTGTGCAGCGCTACCTCTCTCTTGCTAACGAGGTCACTTATAAAGTGGACAGGGTGAGTTGGAAATCCAGGAAGGCAGGATTATATCGATGGCACCCGTCTTTCAAGACCAGTGTGTGTTGTGTGCGGCCTCACGTCTCCCTCCCAACGATTCAGAACATCCTACCAACCATCCTACCTCTCACACTGGCCAACCAACCTAACTGTATTTTGTGTGCCTGACAATCGGCAAAACATTCCTCTCTCTCCATTCTTCCAGCACTATGCCTCTGACCCTCCTTTCTCACACTACCCCTCACGCTACCCCTCGCTCTAATGGCAGTGCCTCCATTTGTCCCCTGTTCCCCCCACGACCTGCTCTCATGCTGAGAGATCAATGAGCTGACTTTTGAGTCGACTCAAAGGTCAGCCCTCCACTTGTCCCCTGTTCCCCCCACGACGTGCTCTCATGCTGAGAGATCAATGAGCTGACTTTTGAGTCGACTCAAAGGTCAGCCCTCCACTTGTCCCCTGTTCCCCCCACGACGTGCTCTCATGCTGAGAGATCAATGAGCTGACTTTTGAGTCGACTCAAAGGTCAGCCCTCCACTTGTCCCCTGTTCCCCCCACGACCTGCTCTCATGCTGAGATATCAATTCATCTGCTTGTCCTTCCCTCAATCTGCCTTCGCTTTCCTCATGCCCTCCCACTTTCTCCCAACGTCTTCCCTCTTTCCCCCCTTGCCCTCCATCTTCCTCTCCACGTCCCCCTATCCCCCCAGGACCTAATCCCCTGGATGCAGCGCAACCCCCCTCCTCGCCCCATCAAGATCGGCCCTCGAGCGTCTGCTGTGCACTCGCAGCACTCCGCTCTCCTCAAGGTGACCCCCTCACTTATTCCCTCCCTCACTCACTCACCCACTCCCTCCCTCACTCACTCACCCACTCCCTCCCTCACTCACTCACTCCATCACTCCCTCCCTCCCTCACTCACTCTGTCGTGATCTTGTGGGTTGTCTGCTCCATTCAAACCCTTTCAATCCTTTGCAACCCGGCGACGGCGACTCACTCCTACCCTCTGCCAGGTACAAGCAGCTCTCTGCTGTCGTCAACGTGCACTGCTGCTACTGTTTTTTAGTCGACTCAGAAGTTGAGTCGTCTCAAAAGCTGAGTCGACTCAAAAGCTCACTCCTACCCTCTGCCAGGCACTAGCAGCTCTCTGCTGTTGTCGACGTGTATTGTTGCTACTGTTATCACACCTGAGTGTTTGAGTTATCATTATCCTCCTTCTCGCCGGCTTCCCTCACACATACTCACACCCACTCGCATGCATACTCATACACACACACACGCGCGCACACTCACACTCACCTGGACACACACACACACACACACACACACAAACACCCCGCTTCCCCCCTTTCCCCCCCCCTCCCCCAACACACACACACACACACACACAAACACCCCGCTTCCCCCCTTTTCCCCCCCTCCCCCAACACACACACACATGCACACACAGATCCTGGCAGGGCTGCAGGTGGTGCAGGCAAGAGCGCCATCTCTTCACGAGGCAGCCACTGTGACAGCCGGCACAGCCACACCACAAGTGAATGCATGGTGGGGTGCGGTGGCAGCAGCGACCGCTAGCACAGAGGACAGCATTCGTTCCCTCCGTGCAGAAATCTCTGCACTCACTCAGGCACCGGTGCAGCCACGGCTGAGGTGAAGAGTGGTGGGGTGCGGTGGCAGCAGCCACTGCCAGTACAGAGAAAAGCATCCAGTCCCTCCGCTCAGAGATCTCAGCAGTCATCAAGCACAGGCACAGACACAGGCACAGGCACAGGCACAGGCACAGGCACAGGCACAGGCACAGGCACAGGCACAGGCACAGGCACAGGCACAGGTGCAGGCACAGGCACAGGCACAGGCACAGGCACAGGTGCAGGCACAGGTGCAGGCACAGGTGCAGGCACATGTGCAGGCACAGGTGCAGGCACAGGCACAGGCACAGGCACAGGCACTGGCACAGGCACAGGCACAGGCACAGGTGCAGGCACAGGCACAGGCACAGGCACAGGCACAGGCACAGGCACAGGCACAGGTGCACGCACAGGCACAGGTGCAGGCACAGGCACATGTGCAGGCACAGGTGCAGGCACATGTGCAGGCACAGGTGCAGGCACAGGCACATGTGCAGGCACAGGTGCAGGCACATGTGCAGGCACAGGTGCAGGCACAGGCACAGGCACAGGCACAGGCACAGGCACAGGCACAGGCACAGGCACAGGCACAGGCACAGGCACAGGCACAGGCACAGGCACAGGTGCAGGCACAGGCACAGGTGCAGGCACACCGCAGGTGAAGGTGTGGTGGGATGCGGTCGCAGCAACAGCCACAGCCAGCACAGAGGATCGTTCATTCCCTCAGCGCAAAATTTCAGCTCTCACCCCCCCGGCCCAGACGCTGATACACGCACGTGATTCTGGGTATGGAAGAAACAACATACGTACCTGAGTCCCTGAGTCTAAATTGAGGTTGCTCAGGCGGAACAGCCTTTTCATTGCATCGGTTAAATGTGCATTGGCGACAGCATGTCCCTCATCATCCCTTCCCTGGCCTTTCCTCCCCATTTGAAGTCGCATGACATGTGTATGCATAAACTTGTGGGGCAATTGATTGCAAGAGTACAACTAGTGTAACAACCACAACGTATAAACTTGATTCAATTGACCTCGTACCGGTAAGCGGAAATGAACACAAGCAATGGCTCGTTCATGGAGCCGCCAGTACATGGCTCTCTGGGCTTTTTTTACGATTGCCGTTCGTCACTTCGGGCTGTTTAGGGGTAGTTATGGTCTTATGTTTCCATGGTGTGCGTGCTGTACATAACCATGTATAGTGGATTTTGACAGGTTGGGTGCCATTTCAATAATTATTTATGTTTACCGCAATCAGGGTGATTCATCCATCAACCAATTCAAGTTTTTAAACCAAATTACCTTGTGCACTCTATCATCGCGTTACCCTGTACCGCATCCTTGGAATTTTGGCGTGGTGGTGGAAGTAAAGGATGTATAACCTTGCAGAACACGGCGACACTCGTGCCGGAGGCAGCGATCGTGGCACACGCGGACGACATAACGATTGTGGGACCCAGGGACGCCGCCTTCAAAGCCGCCGACATTATCGCCACGGAACGCGCGAAGTGCGGCCTGCGATGTAACATTGAGAAGTCTTCTACGTGGGGAAAATCGGCAGGGGAGGAGGGGACCACAGATCTACCGCACGGGCTGGTACTGAACACCGAAGGCATCAGGGTACTGGGGTGGGGAGTCCGACAGGCACAGCGGCCTACTGCACCGACCAGGTTCGTTCGGACCTCTTCAAGGCATCACCTCCGGTGCCCCTGATCGCTCAGCTGCACCCTCAACACGCCCTCCTCCTCTCACGCAGCATCTCCCGCAGGATCTCGTATATGCTCCGAACTACACCAGGGTAGATGCTGAAGCGGGAGGAGTGGAGAGCGTGGAGTGAGTCCCTGCTGAGAGCTTCTCTAGCGGCGGCCAATCTGCGAATCCCAACGAGCAAGCTGGAGCAGAGCCTCTTGTGGCGGCAGGCAACGCTTCCCATCCGGCTGGGGAGCTTAAGCATAATCGACCCCATCTCTGAAGCTCCCGCGGCCTACATTGCATCGGTGACGGCGGCGCAGCAGCTGTTGCAGCAGATGAACCTACCAGGAACGCACCTACAGAGCCGGGCGACAACAATGGTGTCTCACACATGGACCCCAGCCCCCCCAGCGGTGAACCGGCTGGCTGCTCTCGAAGATGTCCTTTCCACAGAGGCCAAGGTGGCCCTTCACGCCGTCAGGGAAGGTCCCCCCTAAGAAAGGGAATCTGCAGCTGCTCCCGTCTAAGCACATCAACACGAGGAGAGCTGCGGAGCTGTTAGCTGACACCATCATCGACAGACCTGGGGAGGACAGGGGGCATGGGGTGCGACTGATTAGTTTGAAGGGTATAGGCGCGGGGGATTGGCTGCACGCACTGCCTGTGAGATCTGACCTTACACTATCCCCTGGTCAGTTCTCTATGGCACTCGGCTTCCGCCTCGGACTCGCACTCCCTGTTAGGGTGAAATGCCCCCGCAAGCGTGGTAACTCCGACATAACAGACACTAGCCTGCCCAACCATCTCCTCCGCTGCGGTGAAGGTGGCGACGTGGTGAGGACGCACAACAGCCTAGTGCATTCGGCCTTGACAATGGCAAGGGAAGCTGGCTTCAACACGTTCCACGAGACTTCTGATTTCCTCCCTCCGGTCCTCCGCAAGCGCGCGGACTTGGCTTTCCAGGTTAGAGAGTCGGCGGAAACATGGGTAACTGACGTTGCAGTGACTGACCCTGTGCTGCAGAAGCGGGACACCAGGGCACGTAAGCCGCTGGGGTGGGCGGCTAGGGAGGCTCCCGAGAAAAAACACAGATTGTACGAGGGCCGGCCCAACTACCGGTATGTGGGATTCTTTGGGTTGGCTGTGGAGACCTACAGTACAGTGCCCTGGCAACGGGCACGGTGCAGTTTCTCCGTCTGCTGGCCGTGGCACCAGCTAGGAAGAAGTTCCGCCAGGGGCCCCTCACGACAACGGCCAGTCGCCTCACTGCACACTACAGGCAGCGCTGGTCGGTCATGCTGCAGCGCTCGCAGGCCACCTCCTTCCTCAACAAGTCAAACCTGGCGGCAGAGGCGGCATATCCACAGGCACCGGCAGATCCCTGGGAGCCAAGCCTGGGGGACCTGTGCTGCAGGCCACGACGGTCACTCAGGTCGCCGCCGTGGTCGCGCTGGCCATCGCGACGGTCGCACGACTCATCGTGGCGGTCGAGCTGAAGGCCGCGGCGGTCGCGCCGGTCGTCGGGACAGTCCCGCGGCTCGCTTGTAGCTGCTAGTGAGAAGGGGGCAGCGCGATGCGCCATAGCGATGTAAGGGAGGATCTAAAGGAACCAAGCTCTCGATACCATGTCAAGATAGGAAGAGCAGAGACTGGGAGTTGGGAAGTCAAGAGAGAAGAAAATGCGCTTTAAAAGGGGCTAGAGCCCAAATTCTAGAAGCAAGGTTTAGGAAAGGGGTAGGCAAAGGTGCACCACCAACAGTTGGCTACACTAGGATCTGAAGTGTAGGCAGTTTATATATTGATTGTGTACATTTATTTCTGACATGGGAGACTCAGTTAAGGGGAGCTGAGCTGGTCAGTGGTCAGGCACACAATGTCCTCCACTCCAGTGGGAGCATGTGTCAGGCACACATGCACCCCTATGAGAGCAATTGTAATTTGCCAGGCACAAAGGGACTCCAGTGGGAGCCATTGTCAGGCACACACGTACGGTACTCCAGTGAGAGCAATTACCAGTATCAGACGAAGAAATGCGCAGCGGCGCTCTCTGGCTTGCTGGCAACATATTCAAACCCATACGATTATACGAATAACCTATTTCGCAGTGTCTTTTGATTCAGGCAAAACAAAACAGCTGGTACGAAAAAACATATGAACACACGGTACGTATGTTGTTCAGACGATCAGGCCGATTCCCCATGATATCCAGGGCCCTGGTTCACCCCCATGCTAACATGAGCACAAGGATTGTTTCTCTGTCCTAAACAGCAAGAGTTGATGGAAATAAGGCCTCCGCAGCCCACCTGTTCTACTTCGACAGGGCCCTGGTTCACCCCCATGCTAACATAAGCACAAGGATTTGCAGCAGCAGCAGAACACATGAACTGACGATGTGGCCCTCAGTTGTCATTGCTTTTCCGCTGCGAGCTTGACTGGGAGCCGGGGGGGCTTGTGTGACAGGTGTGTTGCCTCCCGCTTGCTCTCCAGAAGGAGTGCCAGATGATGCACTGGGGGGTGGGGCGCTGGCAGGTGCTGGCGAGGTGGGCGGCTGATTGGGTACTGGGGAACTGGTGGGCGGCGGGCTGGTGGGCGGCGGACTGGTGGATGGTGGGCTTGGAGCTTCACGCAACCCCACAGATTGACAAGAAGGGAGAGACAGAAGAAAGCACATCGGCTCACGCGATTGCAGAAAGAAAAAGACCATATGAACCGATGTGTGTGTGGCTCACAAGTCATGCGTGTGGAGATATATTTGACTCATAAGACATGAATGCGGAGATGTAAGTTACGCATAGAAAATGTAGTGTATTTGAGTAATGATGGAGCATGCAACAGAGAATCAGAGACTGCGAGCAGCCTCAGCAGGTGACAAGAATGAGACAACCTAAGCATGGTGAGATGAGAAAGGTGAGTTCATGACTAGAAGGGAATGGACGTGCTCTGCTGGGATCATCAAAAGGGATTGCAAGCGGCCTCAGGCAACCATGAGACAACCAAACCATGATGCAAAGAGAATAGTGAAATAATGACTAGAAGAGATTTTTTAGGTGCCTCAAAAGCCAAACCATGATGAGATGAGAATGGTGAGATTATGGCTAGAAGGAATTGGACGTGCTCCCCTGGGATCATCATAAGAGGCATATAAATGGAATCATGGCAACGGAATTGGAAGCGGCATTAGAAATGAAGGAAAAGCAATACTGTATGCATGGATGATAGAGAGCTGAATTACAGTGGAGGCATGTGGGACAAGGGACGCAAGTGGGAGCAATGGTGCCATTGTTCCCAATGGTGCTGCCGAGAGGGCATTGGCAGGTGTAGGTGCCGTTGGGGAGGGAGACACAGGCGCCACCTCCACAGGGGTTGAACTGAAACGATGCACACACATCAGCTGCAGCACGGGTTTCCGCGAACAGAAAGGGGCGGATGAAACGGGGGAGGGGTGGAAAGGTGGAGGGATGGGAAAGGTGGGGAATGTGAGGTGCTGCGGAGAGGGGGGTACAGACACCCCCTGCGATTGGGGCGCCTTAAAACTCGTCCGGGAGGGGAATATGGGCAAGCTTGGAACAAGGGGAATATGGGCAAGCTTGGAACAAGGGGAATACGGGAAAGCTTGGAACAAGGGGAATACTAGCACCCATGGTGCAAGGGATGAATGGTACAGCTAGAAGCAAGACCATGTACATGTATCAGCTACCGTGCAATGGGCGGAAGGGTAGCCTGATGAGATGAAGGGCGGAAGGGTAGCCTGATGAGATGAAGGGCGGAAGGGTAGCCTGATGAGATGAAGGGCGGAAGGGTAGCCTGATGAGATGAAGGGCGGAAGGGTAGCCTGATGAGATGAAGGGCGGAAGGGTAGCCTGATGAGATGAAGGGCGGAAGGGTAGCCTGATGAGATGAAGGGCGGAAGGGTAGCCTGATGAGATGAAGGGCGGAAGGGTAGCCTGATGAGATGAAGGGCGGAAGGGTAGCCTGATGAGATGAAGGGCGGAAGGGTAGCCTGATGAGATGAAGGGCGGAAGGGTAGCCTGATGAGATGAAGGGCGGAAGGGTTAAGATGCCATTGGTGATGGCAAGGAGGCCAAACAACAGGGTGCTGTTTGTTATGCCATGCATGCCGTGCCGCCCATGGCACTGCCACCAACGCCACCCATGCCACCCAAGCCATGGCACCCATGCCGCCCATGCCACCCAAGCCATGCCACCCATGCCACCCATGCCACCCATGCCACCCATGCCACCCATGCCACCCATGCCGCCCATGCCACCCATGCCACCCATGCCACCCATGCCGCCCATTCCGCCCACACCTGCTCGCACACCCACCTGCTCGCACACCCACCTGGTTGCACGGAGCAGTTGGAGCAGAAGAAGGAGCAATGCTGGCAGAATGCGGACGTTGCCTGCTGGTTCAGCTCGCACCACCCCCCTGTGGCGCACTGCAGGCCTGTGGTGTCCACGTAGCTGGCAAAGGAGGAGAGAGAGATGCACGAAGGGAGATGCACGGGGGGTGAGAAAAAGAAGCAGCCATGGCAGATTGGTGGTATGGTCTGCTGGTTCAGCTCGCACCACCCCCCTGTGGCACACTGCAGGCCTGTGCTGTCCACGTAGCTGGCAAGGGAGGAGTGGGAGATGCACGAGGGAAGAGAAAAAGCAGCAGCGACAGGGTGAGATGGCGGATCAAGTGTGAAACACTTGAACACCCTGTGAGACGCTTGAAAACCGGCGGATCAAGTGTGAGACACTTGAAAACCGGAGGGCCAAGTGTGAGGCACTTGACTTACAGGCCTGTGAGCTGAGTAAGGTTGCCTAGGGATGCAGGAAGCGAGCCCTGAAGGCTGGTGTACCTCAAGTCCCTGCAGCAGGCAGCAGACGGATGGAAAGAAAGAAGAGAGAAATGCCGATTACAGCAAGCATGGATGTATGTAGCAAAACTTGATAAAGGAAAAACAAGGCATTGCAGCAAAGGTGCAGAGTGGGGCAGACGGCACGAGGAGAGAGGGACGGCAAGCACACGAGGGGGGCGGCACTGACAGCTGGCTGAGGGCGGTGAGGTGACCCATGCCAGCCGGCACTGAGCCCGTGAGGTTGTTGTTACCCATGGCGCTGGGCGGAGAGAGTGGGGAGGGTGGGCAGAGCAGGGTGGACGCGTTTTGAGAATTCTCAGAAGACGCTCTCAAGCGCAGGTGGCACAGAGCTCGCGAGGTTGTTGTGACCCACGCTGACTATTGAGTCGACTCAAAAGTCAGCACAGAGCTCGCGACGTTGGTGTGACCCATGGCGCTGGGCGGGGTGGGCGGGGAGAGAGGCGTGGGCAGGGAGTGAGAGGCAGGCGGGAAGGATAAACGAAACGTGTGATTCAGGTGTTGCGGGTCCCAGGGAGGCATGGGAGCAGCAAGAGAGAGGAGTACATTAATGAAAGGGCCACTCGAAGAGGGTGTGGGACATCGATGGCAGCTGGGTCGTGTCATGTCATGGCACAGCACTGCAGGGAAGCAGTATGTATATGACGCAGAGGTGACACGTGGCAGTGGTGACACCTGGCAGTGGTGACACGTGGCAGTGGTGACACCTGGCAGTGGTGACACGTGGCAGTGGTGGTGACACATGGCAGTGGTGGTGACACATGGCAGTGGTGTGGCAGTGGTGACACGTGGCAGTGGTGACATAGCGACACGTGGCACTGACATGTACACGAGGCTGAGGAGGGTGGTGATGGAGTCGGGAATGGAGCCTGAGAGCTGGTTGGCACTCACGTCTCTGCCATGCAGGGAGGGATACTCAGATGCAGGGACACACAGATGCTGTTTCGATTCACATGTGGGATGATGTATGCCTGCACACGCACACACGCGGCGATGATATTAATGCACTTATGGATCGATGATGCTTGCACAACAAATGGGGCTATGATGGGCTAGCGTGGGAGAGATCAAGGCGCACAGCAGGCAGTGTATTGCTGTGTAGCTTAAGCTGTGGTGTGCACGATTGGGCAGCTTCAACTGGCACCACATGCCACATGCCACATGCCACATGCCACATGCCACATGCCACATGCCACATATGCTACATACCACATGCCATGCCACATATGCTACATACCACATGCCACATGCCACATGCCACATGCCACATGCCATGCCACATTCCACAGGCATTCCACATATCACATGCCACATTCTCCATGCCACAAGCCACATCACATTTCAACTTGCATTGCAACCCCAAAGAGACATCACTGGTGAGGCTGTGGAGGTCTAAATGAATGGAATATGTATGTCGCGGCATGCCATACAAAGCTACGGTGCCACGGCATGGCATGTCATGGCATGGGATGACAACAAGACATGGCGCGAATCATGGCATATCATGGCATGGCATACATGAGTATCGCTTTGGCAAGGGTGCCGAGGGAGCTGGGAATTGACCCCGTGAGGTTGTTGCGCCTTAGATTCCTGCTCACAACAACGAGCGATTCTCACAACTGTTTAGCTTCGATCACTTGTAGTATCAATTATGTATGCAATCAAGGATGTGTATGCAATCAATTATGTATGCAATCAAGGATGTGTGCATCGAGGCCACATTGCATGGTAAGCCGGTGTTCATGGTACGCTGGTGTAAATGGTAAGCGGGTGAACATGGTGAGCATGTGTACATGGTAAGTTTCCAGTAAATGGTTGATCGGTAACCATTGGTTATTCAATGGTAACCGTATGCTGATCAGTGGTCACTCACATGCTACGACAAGTGACTCACAGGCTGGTGAGAGAGGAGAGAGCGCCTATGGTGTCGGGAATGGGTCCCGTGAGGCTGTTGTATGACAGGTCACTGTCATGCGCATGCAACGAGATAGAGAAGACGTTTGAAAATTCTCATGAGGCCTCATGGTAGCTTCAGCGGACCCATGAGGCTGTTGTACGACAGGTCACTGTAACGAGCATGAAGTGAGTTAAATAAGATGCAGGATTAAGAGACGGGAGAGGTGAACGTTGAACGATGTGAAGGAAAGGCATGAAAGATGGGAATGACTTCTCACCTGCTCGTGGTAGGTGGAAGAGCAGAGCGGGTGGAAGAGCAGAGCGGGTGGAAGAGCAGAGCGGGTGGAAGAGCAGTGCGGGTGGAAGAGCAGTGCGGGTGGAAGAGCAGAGCGGGTGGAAGAGCAGAGCGGGTGGAAGAGCAGAGCGGGTGGAAGAGCAGAGCGGGTGGAAGAGCAGAGCGGGTGGAAGAGCAGTGCGGGTGGTAGAGCAGTGCGGGTGGTAGAGCAGTGCGGGTGGAAGAGCAGTGCGGGTGGAAGAGCAGTGCGGGTGGTAGAGCAGTGCGGGTGGAAGAGCAGAGCGGGTGGAAGAGCAGAGCGGGTGGAAGAGCAGAGCGGGTGGAAGAGCAGTGCGGGTGGTAGAGCAGTGCGGGTGGTAGAGCAGTGCGGGTGGAAGAGCAGTGCGGGTGGAAGAGCAGAGCGGGTGGAAGAGCAGTGCACGTACAGGAGGGCTAAGTTGGTGAGACGGGTGATGGCTGGAGGGATTCGCCCTGAGAGCTGATTTCCTCCCAAGCCCCTGATGATGGCAATGGCACCGCGTGCATTGTGTCGCACGATTGGGCATAAGACAGATGGGGCTTATTGAGTGGGATGGGAGGAATGCTATTTTCTGCACGTTTCTGCAGCCACACACATAACAACAGAAGGGGTTTTTTATGAGCGAGATGGGTGGGAATGATGGTGCCTTGCGCCCTCCACCATCAATTTCACCCCCCTCCCTCCTTTCCAGGGCGCAAGGCCCCAACCATCCTTGCCCTTGAAAGCACCATACGAGGGACGGAGGGAGGAGGGTCGGAGGGAGGAGCGACGGAGGGAGGAGGGATGGAGTGAGGAGGAAAGGAGGGAAATACGAAGGAGGGGAGGGAAGAACGAAGGAGGGAAGGAGGGAGGGGGGGACAGAGGAATGGGAGGAGGACTCACAGGAAGGAAAGGGCGGTGAGATTGGCGATTGCTGCAGGTATGGACCCAGAGAGGTTGTTCTGCGCTAGGTACCTGGTGGTGACGTAGGGGTGATGCTGAGAGGGGTGATGCTGAGAGGGGTGATGCTGAGAGGGGTGATGCTGAGAGGGGTGATGCTGAGAAGGGTGGGCTGAGACGGGTGATGCAGAAAAATAGAGAGACGGTGCAGCGAGAGGAGAATAACATGGTGGAGAGCAGCGGCCAGAGAAGTCAAGAAGTTGGAGGGCAGCAGTCAAAGAACACAAGAAGGTGGGGAGTGGAGTGTACTGGCAGCAGGTATTGTGCAGTGCACGCACATGGTATGTATGATGGTACTGTTGATGTCGGCCGCAATCACTCAAGGCCTATGCAAGTTCGGAGTGTGCCGATCCAGCATGCGGCATTCCGCCCCCCATCCGCCCCCCATCCGCCCCCTACTCGCCCCCCATTCGCCCCCCACCCCCTCCCCCGAGTCCGGCCCACACACACATGCACTCGAGCCTCGCCATGCTCTGCACGTTGGACGGCACGCCGCCCCCCATTTCTTCCCCCTCCCCTCTCCCCTCTCCCCTCTACCCCCCATGCTCCCAGATTCGCCCCTTACTCGCCCACACGCACAGGTACTCAAGGCTAGCCATGTGGTGTAGGTTGGACGGTAGGCTGCCCTCTATGTGGTTCGCCCCCAGGCGCCTGCATGCAGGGGCGAAGAAGTGTGGTGGATGGGGGGGCGTGGGGGCAGGAGGTGAAGGAAAGGTGGAGTGGAGCGAGGGTGGGAGGGAGGGAGCGAGGGAGCGAGGGTGGGAGGGAGGGAGGGAGGGAGGGAGGGAGGGAGGGAGGGAGGGAGGGAGGGAGGGAGGGAGGGAGGGCGGGATGAGAGGTTGGACGGGGTGGGTGGGCATGGTAACAATGATTGGGCAACAGGGTGCAGGAGTGTGGAGTAACAATGATTGGGCAACAGGGTGCCAAAATACATGTAGGATACTCTAGATGCCATAAAAGCCGAGTTTTGAGGCGCCTAAAAAAATCCGCGTGAACTGAGACGACTTTTGAGGCGCCTCAAAATACTGGGCAACAGAGTGCCTACATACATGTAGGATATTTTAGATACCATAAAAGCCGAGACCGAGTGAGTGTACAGAGCAGGCAAGAGGGAGGGAAATCGTATGAAACAGCTCAGGGTGGAGCCGATACAAGAAGAGAAAAGGTTTGGCTTATAATAATGAGAGATCTGGGAGCAGCAGAGAGGATACATACAGCGTGCGCAGGCGAGATTTGAGAGGACGTAAGAGCACAGAGGACACATACAGCGTGCGCAGGCGAGATAGGTTGGCGATGGCAGAGGGGAAGGGGCCTGAGAGCTGGTTGTAACCCATGTCGCTGCAGCGCATGCATGGGGAGGGGAAACGGGAAGGAACGAGAGGAAGGGTAGAGGTCAGAAAGCAGAGGAAAGAGGACAGCGGGGAGGGGAGGCAGCATGGGTGAAGGGAAGAATGAGAGGGGTGCAGTGAGTGTGGCATGGTTGGAGAGGGGCCCGTGTGCGAGGTCAGGAACGCCAGGAACGAAGGCCAGAGGACCTTTGAGGCGCCTGAAAAATGGTCTCAGTTGGCATGGTTGGAGAGGCACGTGTGTGCGAGCTCAGGAACGAGGGCCACAGGAGTTGGAAGCAGGAGACTTCTGAGTCGACCTCAGAAGTCAGCTCGTTACAACGAGGTGAGGAAGAGAGGCCACGCCACGGTTTGAAACAGGAGCGCACACAACTGCGGCAGCAGGAGCAGGCGTAGCTTCCAATCAGACGTAAGCTCACAGATTCCCGAGGACCGGAAACATTTATGCAAGGTGCAGATAGGTCTGAACTAAATAAAGTATACTCATGGTTCGGAGTGAACCTAAAAAGCCGGACGGAAGCGTACAGGTTGCTGAGAAGCGAGAGGCTTCCAATGCTGTCTGGCAGGGAGCCTGATATGTTGTTGGTTCCTAACAACCTGCCACGTGGCACCCAGACATTGGTGAAAGCGATACACAGTCGGACGAGAAAGAGAAGCCGTGCAGAAAATACTGCGGGCCAAGGGAGGAGAGCCGGGGAGCAGGCAAGAGGAGCAGAGCAGGGGAGCAGACAAGAGGAGCAGAGCAGCGTAGGATTTTTGGGGCAGTTCAAAAGAGTGAAGAATTGTGTCAGAGAGTGGAGGAGAGTGAATGAAGGCTGCACTGACAGGTAGACGAGAGAGGGCAGAGAGGAGAGGGAGGCAGGCAGCGAGCCAGAGAGGTGGTTGTTCTGTAGGCCGCTGTGGTTGGGAAAGGTGGGGAAGGAATGATCCACTTTTGAGATCTCTAAAACATGAATCAAACGCAGAGAGGATAGGGAGGCCGGCAGCGAGCCGGAAAGGTGGTTGTTCTGTAGGCCACTGTGTTTTGGGGGAGGGGGAGAGTGAGGAAGGGGCGGGTAGGGTAGGGTAGGGTAGGGGAGGTGAAGGGGAGGGGGGCGGGGACGGAGAAAGCAAACAAAGCGGGCATGTGGGGGAGAGGTGCAATGTTGGAATGAAACGGTGGGTGTTTGGTTTGCATGGAGCACAGCACAGAATGCGTTATTTTAGAAATTATAAGAAAAAAAAATGCATTATGCGTGGAGCACAGCACAGCACAGCACACAATGGCATGAGGGGAAAATGCTGAAGCTGACGTGGACATCATCCCACATTGACATGGTCGAGGGCATCGCTGATGTGGAGGCACTTGAAGCTGATGTGGACTCACATGAAGCTGACGTGGACTCACATGAAGCTGACGTGGACTCGGCAGGAAGGAACGAGATGCTTTCTGCGCAGGGGGTGAGCGGTGGTGCATGCACAGGGGGTGAGAGGTGGGTACATGGAAGAGAGGTTGGGAAGGGCGCTGAGGACGGGAGCAGGGATGGGGCCTGAGAGGAGGTTGTAGGAGAGATCGCTGCAGGGGAATGGGTGGCACGGAGGAGGAGAGAAGGGGAGGGAAGTAGATTGATGAGAGGGGCAGCAGAAATACTTTGGCACATTATTTGGCAAATTCTTACATTGCATTACGTTACATGGCATAATGTAAAACTGCATCACGCTCAAAGTGGTGAAATAGCATTGCATTGAACATAAACTAGTTGAAGGGCATAGTTAAGAGGCATTGAGTAGAGCTTATTAAAGTGGTATATAAGCAATAAAAACAAGCAAGAAAAACAGGAGGCAGCGATTGGGACGACTTAAGCAGCAGTACAAGACCAGATTTTCCATACTCAATTGGTTATTGTAGGTTGAGAAAACAAATGCAAAAACAAAAGCGACCAAAATGCATACGAATCAGCATGCCGCCATCTCTCACATGACACTAAGCTTATTGAGGAGGCTTATAGGGGGGGGAATGGAGCCTGTGAGTTTGTTGCCAGCCAGGTTGCTGCGTGCAAGGATGGGAGGATGGGAGGATGGCAGGATGGCAGGAAGGGAGGATGGAAGGGTGGGAGGAAGGGAGGGTGGGAGGATAAGGGGTTGGGAGGATGGGAGGGTGGGAGAGTGGCAGGAAGGGAGGATGGGAGGGTGGGAGGATGCGGATGGTTTGAGCTTTGAAGGATACATCCAGGGGCATATTGGCACTTTCTGAGACGTCTAAAAAAAGGTGACTTGTGGGGAATGGCACACAGTGGAATATGTTGCATGCATGGATGTGGCCTAATTGATACCCGAGCCGAGGAAATGGAGCAAACAAGGAAGTTGACTGACAGTTGGGTGAGGGCAGAGAGGCCAGCAATGGACGGAGGGATGACGCCCGTGAGTTGGTTGCCGCCCAGAGCCCTGCCAGTGCCAGTGCCAGTGCCAGTGCCAGTGCCAGTGCCAGTGCCAGTGCCAGTGCCAGTGCCAGTGCCAGAGCAAGTGCCAGTGCCAGTGCCAGTGCCAGTGCCAGTGCCAGTGCCAGTGCCAGTGCCAGTGCCAGTGCCAGTGCCAGAGCCAGTGCCAGAGCCATTGCCAGTGCCAGTGCCAGTGCCAGTGCCAGTGCCAGTGCCAGTGCCAGTGCCAGTGCCAGTGCCAGTGCCAGTGCCAGAGCCAGTACCAGTGCCAGTGCCAGTGCCAGTGCCAGTGCCAGTGCCAGTGCCAGAGCCAGTGCCAGTGCCAGTGCCAGTGCCAGTGCCAGAGCCAGTGCCAGTGCCAGTGCCAGTGCCAGTGCCAGTGCCAGTGCCAGTGCCAGTGCCAGTGCCAGTGCCAGTGCCAGTGCCAGTGCCAGTGCCAGTGCCAGTGCCAGAGGGGCGATGCGATCAGATGGGTGGTGGGCCTGTTTTTGTGTCAAGTCAAAAACAGACTCGTCACACGTGAGTTGGTTGCTGCCCAGAGCCCTGCCCCAGTGGGGGGATTCGATACGGTGGGTGGTCATGTGAGTTACTGTGGGCGATAGATTTGAAATTTCGTGATGAAGAAAGTGAGGGCACTGAGAGCATTGCCACACTCACAGCACGCGCAGCACGCGCACTCAAAGCACTGCCACACTCACAGCACTGCCACACTCACAGCACTGCCGCACTCACAGCACTGCCACACTCACAGCACTGCCGCACTCACAGCACTGCCACACTCACAGCACTGCCACACTCACAGCACTGCCACACTCACAGCACTGCCACACTCACAGCACTGCCGCACTCACAGCACTGCCACACTCACAGCACTGCCACACTCACAGCACTGCCGCACTCACAGCACTGCCACACTCACAGCACTGCCACACTCACAGCACTGCCGCACTCACAGCACTGCCACACTCACAGCACTGCCGCACTCACAGCACTGCCACACTCACAGCACTGCCACACTCACAGCACTGCCACACTCACAGCACTGCCACACTCACAGCATTGCCGCACTCACGGCACACGCTTTGACCCAGTTGCCCAGTGCAGGTGGAATGGAACCCTTGAATAAGAAATCCGCGTGTAAGGAGACGACTTTTGAGACTTGCAGCATCGCCATTGCCACATTCACAGCATTGCCATTGCCACACTCGCATCGCAGCATTGCCGCACTCACGGCATTGCCGCACTCACGGCATTGCCGCACTCACAGCATGCGCAGCCGACCCAAGTTGCCCAGTGCAGGTGGGATGGAACCCTTGAGATTTGCCGCACTCACATCCCTGCAATGCAGCGATGCAGCGGTGCACACAAGCAAGCAAGCAAGCAATGTGATGTGATAAAAGAAGTGTTCTGAGACGCCTCAAAACACTCACATCCCTGCAATGCAGCGATGCAGCGGTGCACACAAGCAAGCAAAGTGAGCAAGGAGGAAGTGGCGATACTCAATACTTGACTTGCCATACACATAAGGATTCGACCGAGCATTCCCCGTTTGCCATTCTTGACCCTGGTGAGTGGCCTACAGCGTACAGGTATTGCAGGAGGGGAGAGAGCCTGAGAGGGGGTTATTTCCGATGGCCCTAGGGGGAGTGGTTAGGACGGGCCCGGAGTGGGAGGGAGGGGCAGGGGGGAGATATGAGAATTTTCCACAAAGACGGGCAGGGAAGAGCATCTAAAGATGCTAGCTCGTAAGCTAAGGCGAGACAGAGGTGATTTTTGAGTCGACTGAGTTTTGAGTCGACTGAGTTTTGAGTCGACTCAAAAGTGGGTAGGACGGGCCCGGACCGGAGTGGGAGGGGCAGGGAGGAACTATGAGAAACCACTAAAGATGCTCGCAAGCAAAGATGAGACAGACGTGACTTGTTGAGTCGCCTGAAAAAGCTCCAAACTTCAGATCTGCAGCTCAGCTCTTGCGCTTTGAGTGACGTGAAGAGGCTGAGGCTGACCCCACGAACTTGAAGAGGCTGCTCATTGCACCTGTAAGTAATGGCGCAGCCTGTTCACATAATGAAATCACTTTTGAGAATTCTCAAAAGTTTGAAGAGGCTGCTCAAAGCACCGGTAAGTTTTGACCCCACTTACAGCCTGTTCACATAATGACCCCACTTACAGGTACTCGAGGCTGTTCAACGCACTGATGCTGCTGGGAATGCTGCCTGTGAAGTTGTTGTGTGCTAGCATGCTGATGGGGTGCAGGGGAATGGAGACAGGGGAAGAGAGACCGGGGAAGAGAGACAGGGGAAGAGAGACAGGGGAAGGGAGACAGGGGAATGGAGACAGGGGAAGGGAGACAGGGGAAGAGAGACAGGGGAAGAGAGGCAGGGGACGAGAGACAGGGGACGAGACAAAGGTGGACACTCACGTCACAGGAAAGCAATTTGTAACGGCAGCTGAAAGTGTGAAACACTTGCAGGCGCTGTAGGGCTAGTATCGAGAACAAGCACCACTTGAGGGGATTATGATTCTTCTCGCACCAACTCATGGCTGTGATTTTCTGGTCGACTCAAATACAAGCACCGGTTGATTGAGGAAGTTATGTTTCTTCTAGCACCAACTCGTGGCTGTGATTTTCTAGTCGACTAAAAAACAAGCACCGGTTGAGGAAGTTATGATTCTTCTAGCACCAACTCATGGCTGTGTTGGATGCAACAATTGCTCGCAGCGGAAAAAATAACACTGATGGATTATATATTTTCCAAGTTGTTAAACCCACAGGCGCTGTAGAGCAGTGAGGGATGTGATTGTATCAGGTATAACCCCATTGAAGGCACTGTTATACATGGCCCTGTAGTGAAGAGGGTGTAACCACATGGCATGGGATGGGATGGCATGGCATGGCATGGCATGGGATGGTATGGGATAGCATGGGATGGGATGCATGCATGCCTGGCATGAGTTGGAATGGGATGGCATGGATGGCATAGCATGCATGGCATGGCATGGGATGAGATGGAATGGCATGGGATGGATGGCATAGCATGGAATGGCATGGGATGAGATGGAATGGCATGGGATGGATGGCATAGCATGGAATGGCATGGGATGGGATGGAATGGCATGGGATGGATGGCATAGCATGGAATGGCATGGGATGGATGGCATAGCATGGAATGGCATGGGATGGATGGCATAGCATGGAATGGCATGGGATGGATGGCATAGCATGGCATGGCATGGGATGGGACAGCAAAGCAAGGCATGGGGTGGGATGGCAAGCACTGGCTTTCTCAACGCAGCTACCCAAGCTCCTTCACTTCATTGATCATGTACGGCAGAGTCATCCAACGTACAGCTGTGTGAGCTGTATGAGAGCCGGACAGGAGGGATGGCTGGAATGGAGCGCGTGAGGTTGGAGTGAACATGACTCTTTCTAGGCAACGAGGTGGCAATTGAGTCGACTCAGCAGCTAGAACGTACGGCTCTGTGAGCTGTGCCAGAGGGCCGAGAGGAAAGCTGGAATGGAGCCCGTGAGGTTAGAGTGAACATGACTCTTTCTAGGCAACGAGGTGACTATTGAGTCGACTAGCAGGTAGAGCGTACAGCTCTGTGAGCTGTGTGAGCGCCGAGATGAAGGCTGGGATAGAGCCAGTGAGCATGGAGTGAACATCACAACAAGGTGATTTCAGTGTTGAGCGTGAGCTGGTATAATCGAACGTACAGCTCTGTGAGCTGGTATAATCGAACGTACAGCTCTGTGAGCTGGTATACTCGAACGTACAGCTCTGTGAGCTGGTATACTCGAACGTACAGCTCTGTGAGCTGGTATACTCGAACGTACAGCTCTGTGAGCTGGTATAATCGAACGTACAGCTCTTTGAGCTGGTATAATCGAACGTACAGCTCTGTGAGCTGTGTCAAGGCCGAGAGGAAGGCTGGGATGGAGCCCGTGAGCATGCTGTCGACCAGTGAGCTGAGCACAGATGGGTGGAGGGGGAGGGCAGAGGGACGGTGACTTTTGAGTTAATTCAGGAGCTAGCACCTACAGCCTGTGATGTGAGGATGCTGTTGAGCTGCGAGCAGAACTCGTGGATGGGTGGAGGGGGAGGGAGGGCACGGGGAAGGTGACTGTTGTGTTGATTCAAGAGCTAGCACCTACAGCCTGTGATGTGAGGATGCTGTTGAGCTGCGAGCAGAACTCGTGGATGGGTGGAGGGGGAGGGAGGGCACGGGGAAGGTGACTGTTGTGTTGATTCAAGAGCTAGCACCTACAGCCTGTGATGTGAGGATGCTGTTGAGCTGCGAGCAGAACTCGTGGATGGGTGGAGGGGGAGGGAGGGCACGGGGAAGGTGACTGTTGTGTTGATTCAAGAGCTAGCACCTACAGCCTGTGATGTGAGGATGCTGTTGAGCTGCGAGCAGAACTCGTGGATGGGTGGAGGGGGAGGGAGGGCACGGGGAAGGTGACTGTTGTGTTGATTCAAGAGCTAGCACCTACAGCCTGTGATGTGAGGATGCTGTTGAGCTGCGAGCAGAACTCGTGGATGGGTGGAGGGGGAGGGAGGGCACGGGGAAGGTGACTGTTGTGTTGATTCAAGAGCTAGCACCTACAGCCTGTGATGTGAGGATGCTGTTGAGCTGCGAGCAGAACTCGTGGATGGGTGGAGGGGGAGGGAGGGCACGGGGAAGGTGACTGTTGTGTTGATTCAAGAGCTAGCACCTACAGCCTGTGATGTGAGGATGCTGTTGAGCTGCGAGCAGAACTCGTGGATGGGTGGAGGGGGAGGGAGGGCACGGGGAAGGTGACTGTTGTGTTGATTCAAGAGCTAGCACCTACAGCCTGTGATGTGAGGATGCTGTTGAGCTGCGAGCAGAACTCGTGGATGGGTGGAGGGGGAGGGAGGGCACGGGGAAGGTGACTGTTGTGTTGATTCAAGAGCTAGCACCTACAGCCTGTGATGTGAGGATGCTGTTGAGCTGCGAGCAGAACTCGTGGATGGGTGGAGGGGGAGGGAGGGCACGGGGAAGGTGACTGTTGTGTTGATTCAAGAGCCGCTCCTGAGAGCCGCCTGTGTGGCAGCATGGGGGGATGGATGGCAGCATGGGGGGATGGATGGCAGCATGGGGGGATGGATGGCAGCATGGGGGGATGGATGGCAGCATGGGGGGATGGATGGCAGCATGGGGGGATGGATGGCAGCATGGGGGGATGGATGGCAGCATGGGGGGATGGATGGCAGCATGGGGGGATGGATGGCAGCATGGGGGGATGGATGGCAGCATGGGGGGGTGAATGATTAACATCATGGAGGCGAGGCAGTGACAGGGAGGCGAGGGACTGACAGGGAGGGGAGGCAGTGACAGGGAGGCGAGGCAGTGACAGGGAGGCGAGGGACTGACAGGGAGGCGAGGGACTGACAGGGAGGCGAGGGACTGACAGGGAGGCGAGGGACTGACAGGGAGGCGAGGCAGTGACAGGGAGGCGAGGCACTGACAGGGAGGCGAGGCACTGACAGGGAGGCGAGGGACTGACAGGGAGGCGAGGCAGTGACAGGGAGGCGAGGGACTGACAGGGAGGCGAGGCAGTGACAGGGAGGCGAGGGACTGACAGGGAGGCGAGGGACTGACAGGGAGGCGAGGCGGCGGAGGGTGCTGATGGCATTGGGAATGGAAGCCGTTCCGTTGCTCAGGTCGAGCGTTCTGCACATTGCATTGCAACACATGCCGCGTCACGTCGAATGCATGCAATGAGGCGAAAGGAACAGGAGGAACGGAATCTCTCGACACAACAAACAAACAAACAAACAAACAAACAAACAAACAAACAAACAAACAAACAAACCAACAAACAAACAAACAACAAACAAACCAACAAACAAACCAAGCAAGCACGGCACAGGGATGAGCAGGCGGTTAGCTTGCGATGATGGGGCGGGTTGGGATGGGACACGGGGATGAACTCAGCAGGAAGAGTGTGCAAGCGCCGATTTTGTTTGAGGTTGATTTTGAGAATTCTCAAAATCAACCTCAAACAGGAAGAGTGTGCAAGCGCCGAACAAAACCTAGACGAGTGCCAAGCGGCCTAAATAATCATCTCAACTTCAAGGCTGGCTGGTAGTTTACGCGTTCAGTCGTCAACACACTACAAGCAGAGGTGGTGCAACAGTTACCACTGATCTGTGGAGGGAGGGCTGTGCGGTGCTCACAGATCTGTGAGGTGGGTAAGGCTGCCAATGGCCGTGGGGAAGGGCCCTGGCAGCCCTGCCGGCACTTGCTCCGCTGTGAGGGTCCTGCCATGTGTGCCGAAAGACAGGACGGAGGGTGGAAGGAGCAGGGAGGAGGGAGGCGGGAGGAGGGAGGAGGGAGGAGGGAGGAGGGAGGAGAGAGGAGAGAGGAGGGAGGAGGGAGGAGGGAGGAGGGAGGAGGGAGGAGGGAGGAGGGAGGAGGGAGGAGAGAGGAGGGAGGATGGAGGAGAGAGGAGGGAGGAGGGAGGAGGGAGGAGGGAGGAGGGAGGAGGGAGGAGGGAGGAGAGAGGAGGGAGGATGGAGGAGAGAGGAGGGAGGAGGGAGGAGGGAGGAGGGAGGAGAGAGGAGGGAGGATGGAGGAGAGAGGAGGGAGGAGGGAGGAGGGAGGAGGGAGGAGGGAGAGGGGTGGGGGGAGCTCAGGAGGCGAGGGAAGGGAGTAGCAGTACTGAGGGCACTTGATTGCGTGAGGGGCGTTCACATGCTCACCACCACTCACATGCTCACCACTCACATGCTCACCACTCGCATGCTCACCACTCGCATGCTCACCACTCGCATGCTCACCACTCGCATGCTCACCACTCGCATGCTCACCACTCGCATGCTCACCACTCACATGCTCACGACTCGCATGCTCACCACTCGCATGCTCACCACTCACATGCTCACGACTCACATGCTCACGACTCACATGCTCACGACTCACATGCTCACGACTCACATGCTCACGACTCACATGCTCACGACTCACATGCTCACGACTCACATGCTCACGACTCACATGCTCACGACTCACATGCTCACGACTCACATGCTCACGACTCACATGCTCACGACTCACATGCTCACGACTCACATGCTCACGACTCACATGCTCACGACTCACATGCTCACGCCTCACATGCTCACGACTCACATGCTCACGACTCACATGCTCACGACTCACATGCTCACGACTCACATGCTCACGACTCACATGCTCACGACTCACATGCTCACGACTCACATGCTCACGACTCACATGCTCACGACTCACATGCTCACGACTCACATGCTCACGACTCACATGCTCACGACTCACATGCTCACGAATCACATGCTCACGACTCACATGCTCACGACTCACATGCTCACGACTCACATGCTCACGACTCACATGCTCACGACTCACATGCTCACGACTCACATGCTCACGACTCACATGCTCACGACTCACATGCTCACGACGAACCCGCCCGCTTCGCACACGAGCCCCGTGGCGGCATCGCAGTTGACTTTTGAGTCGACTCAAAAGGCGGCATCGCAGTTGCCATTGAAAGTAGAGAGGCGGCTTTTGAGGCGCCTTTTGAGGCGGCTTTTGAGGCACCTTTTGAGGCACCTTTTGAGGCACCTCAGAAGAAGTCACTCACATGCTCACGACGAACCCGCCCTCATCGCACGTCAGCCCTGTGGCAGCATCGCAGTTGCCATTGGCGCGCCACTCGTTGAGGCTCACCCCCCACCCCGCCTGCATCTCCAGCAGAGGGGGAACTGGGGGGAGGCGGGGAAGGGAGGACAGGGGTCAGGGGGAAGGATGGGACGGCGGGGGAAAGATGGGGGGATGGGAAGACGGGGGAAGTAGATGAGGTGATGGAAAAAGGGGCAGCGGGTACAGCGGGGTCTGGGAGAAAGTGTGGACAGAGGGGCGGCAGGCGGGGTCAGCAGGGGGACTGTAGGCTCACAGAGCCGCTCTGTACATTCGGAATGGCCACAGTAGGACTGAGAACGGGCAGCAGACGTTTCAAAGACTGCTTTTCAAGAGAACGGGCAGCAGACGTTTCAGTAGAAGTGCCGAGTCGCTGTCGCCCCCTGTGCTCTAGACCACTGGGCCAAAACTGCGATTATTCAGAGGCGCAACGGTGCGCTTTCAGCCCTGCTTAAGTCAGCAGACTTCAAAATCAATAGAACGGGCTGCGAATTGTGCTAGGCGTCGACGGCGCTAGCAGGGACAGCTGCCGGTACATTGCGAGGCGCGAACGACGCGGCGGACAGGGGATTCAAGAAAAACTTCGAAGCGCAGCGCGGCTATACTTTGCGAGGGTCAATGGGGGCGCGAGCCGGCGCCAACGGGGGTGCTCGCGAAGTGCCAATTGCAGCTGTACCTTGCGACTCGCGGCTGTACCTTGCGACTCGCAGCTGTACCTTGCGACTCGCGGCTGTACCTTGCGACTCGCGGCTGTACCTTGCGACTCGTAGCTGTACCTTGCGACTCGCAGCTGTACCTTGCGACTCGCAGCTGTACCTTGCGACTCGCAGCTGTACCTTGCGACTCGCAGCTGTACCTTGCGACTCGCAGCTGTACCTTGCGACTCGCAGCTTTACCTTGCGACTCGTAGCTGTACCTTGCGACTCGTAGCTGTACCTTGCGAGGAGTCAATGAGGACGGCCAAGGAAGCGGGGAGACGAAGCACGAGGAGCGAGGCGAGCAGAGCAACGTGCGACAGGTTGTAGTTGCCGCGGCGACAGGACTCGGCGCGCTTTCGGACCGCGCTGCGGGAGTGTGCGGGCCCTTGGCGAGCGCGGGGAAAGGGTTGTACAGCGGGGAGTGGCGACCAATGCGCCATGCCGAGGCGTCGTGTAGCGCTCAACCCGAAAATTTTGGCCCGGAAATTTGTTTTGAAGTATATAATGCTACAACTCTACCTATTTCGAAATGCTGTACGACTGCGGCACGAAACGTTATTGACTAGGCGGCAATAAAGAGGTGGTGACGCCAAAGTGCTGAATGTATTTTCCTACTATATTTGTAGTGGTGAAACGGAGAGCAAAAGCAAGAATGGAGAGCGCGAAAGCAAGAATGAAGGAAACGGGGAGTGGCGGCAAACAAACGAGAACAAAAAGGGCATTGCCAGGTTCGGTGCTGACATTGAGTTGTCTGGTCTGGTTCGGAAGGAGGCACCCCCCGATTCCATGAGATTAGAATTGAGACCAGAATCGCAAACGGGTGGGTGTGGTTGGAGTTTGATTCCGAGAGGAAAATATCACTTAGCCCTCCATAATCTCCTTTGCTCGGTAATGAGGGTTCTGAAATGGCGTTTATCAGAAATGGACGTCGAGTTCTGAAGCATTCTTCAGCAGAAACAACGGAAAATTTCAGACTACATAGAAATATGTTCGCCGCTGGCGGGGAACCCAAAAACTGGCAATCTTGGTGACAGTGAATGCGCCTCCTCTGAGCTGTTCGGTTCGGGGTGTGCTTCGGCTTGCCAGCGAGCCTGTTCCCTTGCCTCGGCTCGAGTTCTCTCTGGCGTAGCGCTACGGGCTCTACAAAAAAGCAAGAATTTCGCTTATTGAGCGACTTGCTAATGAACCAATCACTCTTGGTACTCAAAAATATCATCTTCAAGTCAAGGTTGCCCAGCCCAATTGATTTGGCATGCTAAAGCAGAAGCATGGGTAGGCATGTCCCACACAGCTAAATTGCATAAACATTTTTTTATAGTAAGCAGGAAAATATAGAAGAGCCCAACAAGCAGACTTCCAAGCTTCTCTCAGGCCTGGATGATAAGAATGAGATTCACAGTAGTGAAATGGTGTGGAAAGCAACTTGTCTACGCATGTTCCCCTAATTGAATATAATTACACAAGAAAACTCTGACAAGACAACATAAGCAAAATGTTATGCCAAGGAATACCGGTACCCTTGACCATCAGAGTGACTTTGAGCGTGTTCCTATCTACGGCCTCATATCAGGCAACCTTGTATCAGATTCTCGTCGAACCGCACTAAAACGCATCCAACCGCAGTCAAACACACTGAAACACATTTCACCACACGAAGCTGATACGAGGTGTGTCTGATACGAGGTCTAGGAACACGCTCTTTTTTATATCACTCTGGTTTAAAAAGAACCAGAGGAAACTCCTCTGATAGAGTAGGCCTCGGTTCAGTGTACATTTCCTAAATCATTCACACCGGTTGCACGGGTTCCTTCCCAGAGCAGGAGGGGTTTTGATGCAGCTGCTTCATTTGCACTTCAGGCTTGCAGAGGCCGGAACAGATCGGTATGTCCCAGACAGCCGCAGCAGAGGGCGTGCAGATGTTCTGGCAGAGCGGCCAGCTCCTCTCATGTGTCACGTTGAAAGCGAGCATCCACGCCCCCATTGTGACATCCTCGCTTACCAACATCCTCAGCCTGCGATCGTGACAGTAACGAGAGAGAGAGTAATGCAGAAAAGAGAGCGAAATTTGGAGGGTAGTAGTTGTTAGAGTTCAAATTGAATAGCAATTTCTGGCAGAGCGGCCAGCAGAGTGCGTGCAGATGTTCTGGCCGAGCGGCCAGCTCCTTTCATGGGTCACGTTGAAGGCGAGCATCCACGCCCCCATTGTCACATCCTCGCTTACCAACATCCTCAGCCTGTAATGCAGAAAAGAGAGCAAATTTTGGAGGGTAGGTGCTAGAGTTTGGGTTGCGGAGCAAAGAATGGAAGGTAGTTGTTAGAGTTTGGGTGGTTAGGAGAGGGGGTGGACGGTGGACCGGACACAGCTCATCTCACTGCAAGGCATGCTGACTTGGTCAGTTCACCTCACTGCAAGGCATGCATAACCATGACTGAGGGTCTTACCTGCCCTTGGGAACGGAGTTGAGAATTCTGACGACACCATAGGAGAGGGAGTAGACGGCGCTGTAGGCATGCAGGAAATACTGCGGCCCCAGCAGTTGCAAGTCCGGCTCTAACCTGCCAAGACCACAACACGAGAAAACAAAAAACAGGAATAGGACTCTTGAAATAAGTCAGGGATGAGTACGAGATCAACCGAAGAGGTCGTCCGGCAAACATTAGGACGTTTAAAATTAGTATGCGACTGCGATAAAAAAACATTAGGAACACTGGGCTGGGTATACACAACTGCTTTAAAATCTGGGTACACCGTATGCTGCTGCATGGGCTGAGAAGGATGCTGAACGAAACAGCAAGCGTGATCGAGGTGTAATATGGGAACTCACTCGCTCGTGTCGGGGTTGGTAACCACGACACCCTTCTTGAAGCATCCAAGGTACGTTCGAGGTGACTTCCTTGGCCTGGCGATCAGAGAAGAGAGGCGCTCTGCAGAGAAGAACAGAAAAAAACCAGCAGAGGGTGGGACTAGTGTGAGTGAGCAAGGACTCTCTCTCAACGTCGTCTGAATGAGCAGGGACTCTCTCAATGCTGAGGGTGTGAATGAGGGTGGGACTGGTGTGAGTGAGCAAGGACTCTCTCAACGTCGTCTGAATGAGCAAGGACTCTCTCAATGCTGAGGGTGTGAGTGAGGGTGGGACTGATGTGAGCGAGCAAGGACTCTCTCAATGCTGCCAAACATTGCCAGCCGCATTGTGTGAGCAACGACTCAGTATTCGCCGGCAACACATGATATGATCCTCAATTCTAAAAAAAAAAAAAAAAAAAAAAAAAAAAAAAAAAACAGCAGCACAGAAAGCATTTGCGCGCACACAGTCACAGTCACAGTCACAGCAGCAACCCTCCGCTACGTGGGTCTCACATGGACGCCCGGATTTGCCTGCCTTGAAGCCCCGTTCCATAGCGCTTGGGCTGTCATAACTCTCAGCCTCACTCAGATCCTGCGGAGATTTAGATGGGCGCACACGCACCTGGTACCAAGAAGATGTCGTCGCTTGCCTGACTTGAAGCCCTGGGGCGATTGAGATGGGCGCACCTGGTACCAAGAAGATGGGCGCACCTGGCATCAAGAAGATGTCGTCGCTTGCCTTGACGTAGAACTCAGCTTCATAGAGCTTGAAGACAGTAGTGAAGTATAGGAGACTGGGGGAAGGGGGATGGGGAAATATATGAACAGGTAGAGAAAGGATAAAGAGGAGTTTTAATACTACTGTATTTTGTTATTGATCAACGTCTAGATAAAAAATGGTATCATACCAATGCAATTTTTTAGAATTCTAAAAAATTGAAAATAAGTAGGCAGCGGCGGAGATGGAAGAAACTCCACAGGAACTACCCCAGGTATGCGGAAGGCATGAGGAAGGTACGAAGAAGGTACGAGGAAGGTACAAGCAATAGGAGCTTCAGATGCAGCAGCAGTACGTGAGGAAGAAGAAGCATACATAGCATAGCAGGCAGGCAGCATTTCACGCTATCTATCATGAAAGGAGAGCCACTGACTCACGTCTTGCGGTTGGCATTGAAGTCTGCCTCATCCACGTCGATCCGAAGCAAGTCCCCGTGAGTGCTGTTCTCCGCCTGCAGCATCTGCTCGTCCTCCGCGCTCCACTCATTCCCGACGATGAACCGAAACACCAGCCCCGTTTTTGTTTCCAAGCTGGAATGCGTGTAGTGGGAGGAAGGGGATGGGGGGAGGGGGAGGATGGGGAGGGCAGGGCACCTGCAGCATCTGCTCGTCCTCCGCGCTCCACTCATTCCTGATGATGAACCGAAACACCAGCCTCGTCGCTGCTTCCACTCTGGTTAGTATGTGAATGGTAGGACAAGGAGGGCGGGGGGAAGGGGGGAAAGAGGCGCAGAGAGGGCACAAGCCATATCAACCGGAACACGTACCGCATCCAAAACACATCATACCGCATTCAAAACACATCATACCGCATCCAAAACACAGCATACCGCATTATAACGCACATCACATCGGGCTCCTGCCGTGCCCAATGATGAACCAAATCGCAAGCCATGTCGCTGCTTCCACCCTGGGAGACTGCTTTTGAGTCGACTCAAAAGCACATCGCATCCAAAGCACATCACATCACATCACATCACATCACATCGGGCTCCTGCCGTGCCCAGTGATGAACCAAATCGCATGCCATGTCGCTGCTTCCACCCTGGGAGACACGCCAAGGTGGAAGGGGGGGAGGGGAAGGGGGGCAGAGAGAGCACGCTCCTTTCCTCCTCATTCACCTCCTTCACCTCGCTCCTGCCGTGGCCGAACCGATGACATCCCATCACATCGCATCACATCCCACATCCCATCACATCCCATCGCATCCCATCACATCCCATCACATCCCATCGCATCCCATCACATCCCATCACATCCCATCACATCCCATCGCATCCCATCCCCATCACATCCCATCACATCCCATCACATCCCATCCCATCCCATCACATCACATCACATCCCATCACATCCCATCACATCCCATCACATCCCATCACATCCCATCACATCCCATCACATCCCATCACATCCCATCCCATCCCATCCCATCCCATCCCATCCCATCCCATCCCATCCCATCCCATCCCATCCCATCCCATCCCATCCCATCCCATCCCATCCCATCCCATCCCATCCCATCCCATCACATCCCATCACATCCCATCGCATCCCATCCCCATCACATCCCATCACATCCCATCCCATCACATCCCATCCCATCACATCCCATCCCATCACATCCCATCACATCCCATCACATCCCATCACATCCCATCACATCCCATCCCCTCGTCCATGCCATGACCGTTGATGGAACGAAACATAGACCTCGTCGCCGCGTTCAAACTACAAGGCACCTCACGACATGCCTCCCGCGATATGCCGCGCGCGACATGCCTTCACGCCCTGCCCCCACGCCCTGCCTTCACGCCATGCCCCCACGCCATCATGCCCCCACGCCATGCCCCTATGAATGGCCTACCGCGCGTGCTCCTCGGGAGTGCCGGGGAACCACGTCTCGCGAAGCAGCGCGCGCCTCTCGCGGCTGGAGAAATCAGTGAACACGTCGACGAACCCCAGCACGCGCTTCCTGCCCGGATACCGCAACCGATCTGCACCCCTTTCGTCCATTCCTCGCGACCCCGGCTCGTTCCTTCCTCGCGAAACCTCGTCCATTCTTCGCGGTTCCGCCTCGTCCAACCCCCGCGGCGCTTCCGCTTCTTCCATCCCCCCCAGGCCCGCCTCCGAGTCGTCCATGCTCCCTCGCAGGCCCGCCAACGGTCCGATCGCGTTGATCGTCGCAACCGGCGGCTCTGAATCGTCGGATTCCGTCCATGCGGGAGCGAGGCAACTGTATCTGAGCACGAGGATATGTAAAAGGAACAAGAGCGGGATGGTTACTAGGAGTAAGAACAAGGACCAGGACGCGCGCGATGACGTCAGCAATCGCGGCTCGGGATTTTGATCCTTCGGGCTCATCAGCGGGTAGAGCCAACGAAACTTCTTTACTGAGTCATTCGCGAATATCTTATGAGGCGACTCAAGAACCATCAGCAGATAACCGCCATCAACTACTAACGGTCTTATCGGAGATTTCATCGGAACAGACATTCTGAGAGCAGACGGAAGGCGAGCAGATGGACGGCTACTACCCTGGCGAAACTACCGGTTGAGGCTACTATCGCTTGGGAAATGCAAACAAAGGTTTTGGTACCGAGCAGCCATGGATTTGGAGCATGATATCTTGAAGAGACGAACCAAACTCGTCGGTCAGCAGCACAAGTCACCACCCCCCAACACTCCATCGTCTTGACGTGACGAGCCGATGTGGTCTTGCCGGCCAGCATCGTCAGTCTGTGAGCGTTGGGCTTGGGGGCATGGAGTAGAGATTGTCGTGGTGCTCCGTAGAACAGCGATGGAGGTCAAGCATTTCGGCAACTTGGAGTGGAGGTTGTGAAAAGTAGTTACGAAAGTGGTTTCAGCCGTTGACAACCCGGCGGTGTTCTCAAGGCCACCCGTTATCAGGCATCTGGCGCTCGCACATCGTATCGCTTATCCGATTATATGGAGGGTACAGTTTGAGAAGGGATCCAGGTGTACATATCAGTTTGTTAAAGGAATGCAGTGCGCATATTCAATACAAAGAGGCCATGTGGGTTATTATTCAGCCAGAATCTCTTAATGATCTTAACAAGTTTACATTTCCTTCATTCCGTCTAAAACACCGCTCACCCACATTCGCCATTTTTTTGCAACAAACAGGCATGTCTCACACAGCCAGATCAAACATCATAGGTATACGGTACATATCTTTTGCAGAAAGCCCTGCTCGAGTGGGAACCCTAAATATATATAAAAAAAATCAATGGATCACACAACACAATGACAGCAGTAGATGATGGATGGCATATACATTTATTCTGTAGGCATTTCGTAGATCAACCACGCAGCAGTTAAAATGTCCCCGTCCCAGAGCAGGCGGGGTTTTTATGAAGCTCCCTCATCTGCACTTCAGGCTTGCAAAGGCCAGCACAGAGAGAGTCCCAGATTGCCACAGCAGAAAGGGTGCAGTTTTTCCGGCAGAGAGCATAGGACTTCTCGTGCGCCACATCAAAGGCCAGCATCCACGCTCCCACTGACACATCTTCGTTTGTAAACATGCTCAGCCTGCGATCAGGAGAGTAACGAGACGAGAGATGGGAGAACAAGAGTGGGGTTTCAGATCAAACAATAGCTTTTCCTTGCAGTGCTTGTGCTGGATCGTTTCCATATGCGCCCCACCTCGTTACAAGATAGGCGCGACGCTCCTGTTACAAGGCATGCATGACTCACCGATCGCTGGAAATGAAGTTGAGAATTTTGACAAGGCATGGCTCAATAACCAAACGCATGCATGTCTCACCCGTCCGTTGGGATGGCATTGAGGATTTGAACCACGCCATAGGAGAGGGCATAGATGGAGCCAAAAGGATGCACGAAATAATGCGACCCCAGCAGCTCCGACTTGGGTTCAAACCTGCGCAGAACAAAACACAAGAACAGTGGGAAACAAAAACGGTACGAGGTCAGGGATAAGTACTTTTGAGGCGCCTCAAAAGAAAACAGTAAGAGGCCAGGGATAAGTAAGAGAACAGCAAAAAGCGGGTGACGAATAGGATGTTGCATTGTTGACACGACAGCTCAAGGGAACAGGAGAGGTACTCTGACCCCATTATGGCCAAAGGCAGTTAACACACATTAGCAATACTAGATTGACCCAGAAAATAAGGAGCTGGCATTTGAGGCGACTAAAAAGTCACTGTACAGCATGGATGGAGTCATGCACAGAGCGCGAGTCCATGCTGAGTCAAGTGGCATGCACTGTCAAAAGGAATGCCACAGAGCGCGATTTAGGTGTAATTTGGCAACTGACCATCTCTTCTTGGGGTCAGTAATTACAGTTCCCCTCTTGAAGCATCCAAGGTACGTTCGAGGCGAGTCCCTTGGCTTGGCGATCAGAGCAGAGAGGCGGTCTGCAGGGAAAAGAACAGAAACAGGCAGCAGAAGGTAAAACTCCAATGCTGCCAGCAACATTTTATCCTCATCATCAACATTTGATCCTAAAAAAAAAAAACAGAAAAAAAAGCAGCACACAAACATATCTCACGCACAATTATAGCCGGCACACGGCTTCTGCGTGGGCTCAAATCGATGTTCACATCACATCTACCCGATTACCACCCGTAGCGCTTGAAGTTTGAGAGGCCTTAAACACTTGGCTTCACAGAGGCTGGGGGTGATGTGAGATGGGCGCACCTGGTATGAGGTAAATGTCATCGTATGCCTGCCTTAAAGCCCTGCTTCATGTTTTGTCAAGTAGATGCGCGTACCTGGTATGAGGTAGATGTCGTCGTCTGCCTTGACGTAGAACTCGGCTTCATAGAGCTTGAAGAGCGCTGTGAAGTACACGAGACTGGGGGATAGGGGATGCGGGATGGGGAAAGGAGTGCTGAGTGTTTGACAATACTTCATAGAGCTTGAAGAGAGTCGTGAAGTATATGAGACTGGGGGACATGGAGAGGAAATCATGAAAGCAGGTGGAAAAAGGAGTGAAAAGAGTTCAGCGAAACAGAAGGTATGCGGAAGGTATGAGGAGGGTATGAAGAGGTTATGAGGAGGGTATGCGTAAGGTATAAGGAAATGAGGAGGGTACGAGCACTAGGAACTTCAGGTGCAGCTGCACAGCACCACGTGAGGAAGAAGCACAATGGCTGCGAGCAAAGAGTCACTCACGTCGCCATCAAGGGAGCACCTCACGTTGCAAGCAGCAAGCAGCAAGCAGCAAGCAAGCAGCAAGCAAGCAGCAAGCAAGCAGCAAGCAGCAAGCAGCAAGCAAGCAGCAAGCAGCAAGCAGCAAGCAAGCAAGCATGCAGCAAGCAAGCAATCAAGCAAGCAGCAAGCAGAAACAGCAAGCAGCAAGCAAGCAAGCAAGCAGCAAGCAGCAAGTAAGCAGCAAGCAAGCAGCAAGCAAGCAAGCAGCAAGCAAGCAAGCAAGCAGCAAGCAAGCAGCAAGCAGCAAGCAAGCAAGCAGCAAGCAGCAAGCAAGCAAGCATGCAGCAAGCAAGCAAGCAAGCAGCAAGCAAGCAAGCAGCAAGCAGAAACAGCAAGCAACAAGCAAGCAAGCAAGCAGCAAGCAGCAAGCAAGCAGCAAGCAAGCAAGCAAGCAGCAAGCAGCAAGCAAGCAAGCAGCAAGCAAGCAGCAAGCAAGCAAGCAAGCGAGCACCTTACGTCTGGCACCTCACCTCACGCTGCCAGCAAGCCAGCACCTCACATCGCCATCACGCGAGCACCTCACTTCTTGTGGTTAAGATTGAGATTGTGTAAGCACCTCACCTTACAAGCAGCAAGCAAGCGAGCACCTCAGGTTACCACAAAGCGAGCACCTCACGTCTTGTGGTTGAGATTGAGATATCCCTTACCCACATCGATGCGAAAAACAATCAGCCACGCGCCATCATAATGCGAGCACCCCACGTTACCATCAAGCGAGCACCTCACGTCTTGTGGTTGAGATTGAGGTATCCCTCATCCACATCAATCCGAAGCAAGTCCCCGTGAGTGCTGTTCTCCGCCTGCAGCAGCTGCTCTTCCTCCGCACTCGCACTGTGCCCCACTATGAACCGAAACGCCAGCCCCAATGCTGCTTCCACCCTGAGAGACACGCCAAAAGGGGGGGGAGAGAAGGGGAGGAACAGAGAGGGCACATATCCTCTTCCTCCGCGCTCGTGCTGTGCCCCACTATGAACCGAAACGCCAGCCCCGTTGCTGCTTCCACCCTGGAGAGTATGTGCATGGTTGAGAACAAGGAGGAAGAACCCGTGAGCGCTGTTCTCCCATCCCATCCCATCCCATCCCATCCCATCCCATCCCATCCCATCCCATCCCATCCCATCCCATTCCATCCCATCCCATCCCATCCCATCCCATCCCATCCCATCCCATCCCACCGCATCCTATCCCATCTCTCGTCCACGGCGCCCTTGTCATGGGGTTCGATGAGAGCATCGCATAGCAATACAAGTACCAGGCGCGTCGACGTTTCTACTCTACATCAGACCTCACATGCGCCACGACATGCGCCATCTCCCCACGACATGCGCCATCTCCCCACGACGTTTCCCCACAAATGATGGCCTACCGCGCGTGCTCCGCGGGCGTGCACCGCGTGCAGCTCACATACCCCCATTTCCCCTCAGGGGCTTCCGAGGCTCGCCGTTTCCCCACGGATGATGGCCTACCGCGCGTGCTCCTCGGGCGTGCCGGGGAACCACGTCTCGCGGAGCAGCGCGCGCTTCCTGCGGTTCTTGAAACCGGTCTGCACCCCGACGAACCCCAGCACGCGCTTCCTCCCCGGGTACCGCAACCGATCTGCACTCCTCTCGTCATCCTCTCTGTTCGGGATGATCATCCCTCGCGCGTCCGCGTCAGTCGTCCCTCGCGGCGTGTCCGCCTTGTCCCTCCCTCGCAAGCCCACCCCGTCCGTCCCTCGCGGCGGGTCCGCAAAGAATTCGACCGCGTCCTCGGCCTCGGTCGCTGCGTCAACCGGCGGCGGCGGCGGCGGCGGCAGTAAGTCGGATTCAGTACTACTCGTCCAATGATGGGAAGCACCGGCGGCGGCGGAGCAGCTGTATCGGAGCACGAGGACGTAAAAAAGGACAAAGAGTGGGACGGCTAGGAGCAGGAAGAAGGACCAGGACACGCGCCATGACGTCAGCACGCGCGGCGCGACGGACGCCTGACTCCCTTTGAAGCTCATCAGCTGGTGGTGGTGAACACAAGGGTTGTTGGAGATTTCACGACCGACTTCGTCAGAAGATAATCGAAAGCTACGACATGGCGAGTTGACTCAACCTCGGAGGTTATCGTTGGGAAAAGAAGTCGGAAAACCGGTTCTACGAAGCAGCTTCGGATTTGCGCGCAAATCGTTTGTACTGCTGCAACCGCCTTCTGCACTCCGTCTGCCGGTGAACGTCGGACCCCCACCCGACGCAACAACGTCGATAGACGCCTAGCCGTCAGCTGACCGCTGGCAGGTACAAACTACTGGAACGACGGTTACCTACCTCCGAAATAGAGAATTAGGGCATCAGGCAATTAGAGCATTAGGACATTAAGAAATTAAAGCATTGCATTAGGGAAATCGAGCACTAGGTCATTAGGGGATTGTCTCTCTCGAATGGTCCTTTCATTGATATAGAACGTGTAGTACACTCAAGGGCAAGTAGAACCAACATGACCTATATCAGACTAACTATTTAGGCAAATGCCATCCATTGCTTTTGCCAGCGGGAAGCTGCCGGAACGACGGGTGGTCTTGACGGCCCGGATTAAAGCTTTCGTATACATTTGAAAGTACTGTTTGTGGTGGAACAGTAGCCACCAAGATTTCGCCCCAACGAAAAGAAAGGGGCTTGGCGAGAGGGGTTGCGAAAATTTGGAGGATTGAGGGGTGGGAACACGAGAAACTCTCCCGTCACCCAACCCTTGAGCGACCCTCACAAACACAATGATAAGCAACTAATTACTAGGAAAGGCCTTGATAGAACTAGCAGCACAACTACTCACCCTGACCTAATCGCCCGTGGTAAGGGGACACGGGGCTATACAAAAGCCTTTAGCTGCAGGGGCGGTTTGCATTCGGATGGGCCGTCGCGTAGCATTCGTCGAGCGATGCCATGCGGCACACGGGCGAGCGCCTCGACGAGTTGCATTATGCTGGCTCGCCGTGATGCAATCGTCGAACCAGCGATAAATTATTCAGTGAGCCGTCGCGTTCCACCCTGCGGGCTTCTCGCCTAGCGCCATCATGCATCGCGAAACCCGCTGATGGCGAAACCCGCTGATAGCGATACCCGCTCCTCGCCAAACACGGTGCTCGCGAAATCCGTTTAGCGCGTCACCCGCTTCTCGCCTCACCCGCCGCATGCCTCACCTGCGAATCGGCAAAATACTTGCCTCACGCGCTGCTTGGCTCATAACCTTATTTCGTCATTTCCCCCCCTTCCGCCTCTCGTTTCCTCAATCTCGTTTCCCCCCCTTCTCCTCTCATTTCCCCCCCTTCCGCCTCTCATTTTCCCGGAGCTCCTCCCTCTCGTTTCCCCCCTTTCTCCCTCTCGTTCCCCCCCCCCTCCGCCTCTCATTTTCCCCCCTCCTGCCTCTCGTTTCCCCCCCTTCTCCATCTCGTTTCCACCCATCCTCCCTCTTGTTTCCCCCCTCCACCCTCTCGTTTCCCCCCCTTCTCCCTCTCGTTCCCCCCCCATCCGCCTCTCCTTTCCTCCCCTTCCGCCTCTCGTTTCCCCCCCTTCTCCCTCTCATTTCCCCCCCTCCTCCCTCTCGTTTCCCCCCCTTCCCCCTCTCGTTTCCTCTCCTTCTCCTCTCATTTCCCCAACTTCTCCCTCTCATTTCCCCCTTTCTCCCTCTCATTTCCCTCTTCCCCCTCTCATTTCCCCGCTTTCCCCCTCTCGTTTCCCCCCCTTCTCCCTCTCATTTCCCCCCCCTCCTCCCTCTCGTTTCCCCCGCTCTTCCCTCTCGTTTCCCCCCTTTCTCCCTCTCGTTTTCCCCCCTTCCGCCTCTCATTTCCCCCCTTTCCCCCTCTCGTTTCCCCCCCTTATCAATCTCGTTTTCCCCCCTTCTCCCTCTCATTTCCCCCCCTCCTCCCTCTCGTAACTCCCCCTTCCCCCTCTCGTATTCCCCCCTTCCCCCTCTCATTTCTCCCCCTCCTCCCTCTCGTTTCCCACCCTTCCGCCTCTCGTTTCCCCTCCTCCTCTCATTTCCCCAACTTCTCCCTCTCATTTCCCCCCTTCTCCCTCTCATTTCCCTCTCTTCCCCCTCTCATTTCCCCGCTTTCCCCCCTCTCGTTTCCCCCCCTTCTCCCCCTCATTTTCCCCCTTTCTTCCTCTCATTTCCCCCCCCTGCTCCCTCTCATTTCCCCCCCCTGCTCCCTCTCATTTCCCCCCCTGCTCCCTCTCATTTCCCCCCCTGCTCCCTCTCATTTCCCCCCCTGCTCCCTCTCATTTCTCCCCCTGCTCACCCTCAATTCCCCCCTTTCTCCCTCTTCATTTCCCCCTCTCCTTCCCCTCATTTCGCCCTCTCCTTCTCCTCATTCACCTTACCCTCATCTCCCCATCTCGTTTCTCGCATTTCCCCTACTCCGTCCCCTTGTTTCCCCCTCTCCCCTCATTTCATCCTCTCGTTCCTCTTGTTTCCCACATTTCCCCTTATCCGTCCTCTCCTCTCCCTTTCTCCGTCCCCTCCTTTACCCCTCCTTCCCCTCATTTTCCCCTCTCCCTCCCCTCATTCCCCCCTCTCCTTTCCCTCATTTCCCCCCTCCTTACCCTTCCCTGCCCCCACCCTGCCGGCAGGTGAGTGTGCTCATGCTGCTGGCGCGCGTGAGGGAGCTGCAGCGCCCTCACATGCTGCACAGTCCTTCCCCTCCTCCCCCCTTTGCTTACCCTTCCTTACTTCCCCCCGTGCAACCCTTGCTCCCCCTTTGCTTCCCCTCCCTTCCCCTCCAGCTTACCCTCTGTTTCTTCTGCAGCTTGCCCTTGTCTATAATTTTGTTTGTTTGTTTTTTTTCAACAGCACGACACGAAGGACATCAGGGCTTCTCATTCTGAGTGCTGCTCTTTGCAGCTTAGTGAAACCAAATCAATAGGCAGGAAGTTCCAGCTTGTGTGTGCTGTTAGCGTATCAATCAAGTGAATTGATAGCATAGCATAGCATGTCATAATACATTGAAAATGTTGATGACTGTACCTAGACACAACTTCCCTTCTTTGCGTACAGCATCCTTGCATGATGCACATGGGCACAGCACAGCATTGTATGCGACATCTGACGTGTGTTGTACTCAACTCAAGATACATGGAGGGTTGTCCTCTGCTCTAGCTGGTCATAATTTGTTCAACACTTGTTGAAGAGAGCTGAAAAGAGAGAAAGGCAGCAGGAGAGGGGAAAAGAGGGAAAGGCAGGAGGATCGTGAAAAAGAGGGGAAGGGTAATGCAGGGAGGGGAGGGTAATGCAGGGAGGGGAAGGGTAATGCAGGGAGGGGAAGGGTAATGCAGGGAGGGGAAGGGTAATGCAGGGAGGGGAAGGTAATGCAGGGAGGGGAAGGGTAATGCAGGGAGGGGAAGGGTAATGCAGCGAGGGGAAGGGTAATGCAGGGAGGGGAAGGGTAATGCAGGGAGGGGAAGGGTAATGCAGCGAGGGGAAGGGTAATGCAGGGAGGGGAAGGGTAATGCAGCGAGGGGAAGGGTAATGCAGGGAGGGGAAGGGTAATGCAGCGAGGGGAAGGGTAATGCAGGGAGGGGAAGGGTAATGCAGGGAGGGGAAGGGTAATGCAGGGAGGGGAAGGGTAATGCAGGGAGGGGAAGGGTAATGCAGGGAGGGGAAGGGTAATGCAGGGAGGGGAAGGGTAATGCAGGGAGGGGAAGGGTAATGCAGGGAGGGGAAGGGTAATGCAGGGAGGGGAAGGGTAATGCAGGGAGGGGAAGGGTAATGCAGGGAGGGGAAGGGTAATGCAGGGTGGGGAAGGGTAATGCAGGGAGGGGAAGGGTAATGCAGGGAGGGGAAGGGTAATGCAGCGAGGGGAAGGGTAATGCAGGGAGGGGAAGGGTAATGCAGGGAGGGGAAGGGTAATGCAGCGAGGGGAAGGGTAATGCAGCGAGGGGAAGGATAATGCAGGGAGGGGAAGGGTAATGCAGGGAGGGGAAGGGTAATGCAGGGAGGGGAAGGGTAATGCAGGGAGGGGAAGGGTAATGCAGGGTGGGGAAGGGTAATGCAGGGAGGGGAAGGGTAATGCAGGGAGGGGAAGGGTAATGCAGGGAGGGGAAGGGTAATGCAGGGAGGGGAAGGGTAATGCAGGGAGGGGAAGGGTAATGCAGGGAGGGGAAGGGTAATGCAGGGAGGGGAAGGGTAATGCAGGGTGGGGAAGGGTAATGCAGCGAGGGGAAGGGTAATGCAGGGAGGGGAAGGGTAATGCAGGGAGGGGAAGGGTAATGCAGGGAGGGGAAGGGTAATGCAGGGAGGGGAAGGGTAATGCAGGGAGGGGAAGGGTAATGCAGGGAGGGGAAGGGTAATGCAGGGAGGGGAAGGGTAATGCAGGGAGGGGAAGGGTAATGCAGGGAGGGGAAGGGTAATGCAGGGAGGGGAAGGGTAATGCAGGGAGGGGAAGGGTAATGCAGGGAGGGGAAGGGTAATGCAGGGAGGGGAAGGGTAATGCAGGGAGGGGAAGGGTAATGCAGGGAGGGGAAGGGTAATGCAGGGAGGGGAAGGGTAATGCAGGGAGGGGAAGGGTAATGCAGGGAGGGGAAGGGTAATGCAGGGAGGGGAAGGGTAATGCAGGGAGGGGAAGGGTAATGCAGGGAGGGGAAGGGTAATGCAGGGAGGGGAAGGGTAATGCAGGGAGGGGAAGGGTAATGCAGGGAGGGGAAGGGTAATGCAGGGAGGGGAAGGGTAATGCAGGGAGGGGAAGGGTAATGCAGGGAGGGGAAGGGTAATGCAGGGAGGGGAAGGGTAATGCAGGGAGGGGAAGGGTAATGCAGGGAGGGGAAGGGTAATGCAGGGTGGGGAAGGGTAATGCAGGGAGGGGAAGGGTAATGCAGGGGGGAAATGAGAGGGAGAAGCGGGGAAAATAATGAGGAGAAGGGGGGGGAATGAGAGGGGGAAGGGGGGTAAACGAGAGGGGGTGGCGGGAAGGGGTAATGGGGAGCGGGAATGGGAAATGGGGAGGCGGGAAGGGGTAATGGGGAGCGGGAAGGGGAAACAGGGAGGTGGGAAGGGGAAGCGGGGAGCGGGAAGGGGAAACGTGCAGGCTGGAACGAGAATTGAGGAGTAGAGAAGGGAAAACGGGGAGGCGGGAATGGGAAATGGGGAGCGGGAAGGGGAAACGGGGAGGCGGGAATGGGTAATGGGGAGCGAGAAGGGGAAACGGGAAGGTGGGAAGGGGAAACGGGGAGCGGGAAGGGGAAACGGGGAGGCGGGAATGGGTAATGGGGAGCGGGAAGGGGAAACGAGAAGGTGGGAAGGGGAAACGGGGAGCGGGAAGGGGAAAAGGGGAGCGGGAAGGGGAAACGGGGAGGCGAGAAGGGGAAACGGGGAGCGGGACGGGGAAACGGGAAGGCGGGAAGGGGAAACGGGAACGGGACGGGGAAACGGGGAGGCGGGAAGGGGAAGTCGGGAGCGGGAAGGGGAAACGGGGAGGCGGGAACGGGAATTGGGGAGGCAGGAAGGGGAAACGGGAAGGCGGGAAGGGGTAATGGGGAGCGGGAAGGGAAAACGGGGAAGCGGGAAGGGGTAATGGGGAGCGGAAAGGGGAAACGGGGAGGCGGGAAGGGGTAATGGGGGGCGGGAAGAGGAAACGGAGAGGCGGGAAGGGGAAACGGGGAGCGGGAAGGGGAATTGGGGAGGCGGGCAAGGGGAAACGGGGAGGCGGGAAGGGGTACTGGGGAGCAGAAAGGGGAAACGAGGAGGCTGGAACGCGAATTGGGGTGGCAAGAAGGGAAACGAGGAGGCGGGAAGGGGTTGGAAGCTCCCGTTTCTGCAGTCGTTCGCGCACTCAAGTGCGGCTGCCGGGGCTAGTGCGGAAACGTGGTAGCGAGGCTGTGCGATCGGGCCGCGACTGTGATAGTGCGTGTTCGGCAGTTTGAGACGAGTCGTACGCGTTCACGGTGGCGTGAGGAGGCAGCGTCGTGAGGCGACACGACGGACGACGAGGCGAGGCCGTGAGAGGAGGTCCCGCGGGATCGCTGCGTGAGAGGGCGGAACTGACGTTGGTTTATCCCTATAATTACACTAAACTGCCCCACGCGTCTAGGTTTGTGTCGGAAACGAGGGTAATTTGCGCTGGCTGTTGAGTCGCGATGTGCTTAGCTACGTATTATGCTGCCCGTAGAGCGTACTGGCGTAGATCTCACGTAGGCTGGATTTCGTATACTTTTGTCGACCCAAAAGTTTTGAATCACCAGCTAGTGCTGGGTGTCGGGGAGATCTCCCTCCCTTGTTCAGAGAGTGAACTAGCTGTAATTGGGTTACCAATATTTCAAATCTCAAAACTTTTGAACCTCCCTCTTTCAAATGTATACAAAAGCTTTAAACTCCCTGAAATTTACTGTACAGTTCCGTACTTATCTGCCCGTCATATCTGTGAGCGTGTCAACCAAGTGAGTTGAAATTAGCGCGCGGAGGAGAAAGAATCGCCAGGCCTTTCTGCTGGCAGTGGCTGCTGACACCGCATTCCACCACGCCTGGTCTTTTCTAAGTCGGTTCAAAACGCATCCCACCACTTCTTCACCTGTGACGGCTGCCACTTTTTTTCACCAACCTCAACCGCATTTCTATGCGATATAGCATTGCAAGATAATGCCTTTTAAGGATTATGGTGGAATTAGTTTGGGTACATTATAATAATTTAGGGAGTACGATATTGTTTCCTCCCACTCATGGGGGTAACTACGAAACGGACCTGGCGATATAGAAACCTACCCCCGCATAAGCTACCCAGTGGTCTTCAATGGGGAAGAGGGAGTCTTTTAACTGGGGAATTATGTACATCTTGGGCAGGTGATCTCGCAATCTTGCGAAAGATTATCCAACCAAAAGAGGTCGTTTTAAACTTGGGCTTGCACTGTACTCGGGCTTTGTACTGGCAGTTTCCCGGCGCAAGCAGGGTTTTCATGTAACTCCTTCATTCGCACATTAGGATTGCAGACGCCCGAACATCTGAAATCCCAGATAGCCACAGCAGAGGGCGAGCATCTTGGCTGGCAGAGAGACATTGCTTTCTGATGCGACGCGTTAAAGGCGAGCATCCATGCTCCCACACTCGAATCCTCGTTCACAAACATCCTCAGCCTGCGACCGTGAGAGCAACGAGACGGGAGATGGGAGAACAAGGTACGACTTTTGAGCAACAAGAACTTTTGACGCGCTCCCGCATTCTCGCTTCCTCGTTCACAAACATCAGCCTGCGAGGATAAGAGTTGGTACGATAACAGAAACAGAGATGGGAGAGCAAGTGGGAGAGCAAGAGTTGGGCAAAAATACTAAAAACAGGTTACAGCCCTTTCTTGCAGTGCTTGTACTGAATAGTCCTGTATCCGTCAGAGAACCCCTCCCTCGCAGGCTGAAGATATTGGCTGCTGAGTGTATTGGCTGCTGCGTGTATTGGCTGCTGAGTGTATTGGCTGCTGAGTGTATTGGCTGCTGAGTGTATTGGCTGCTGCGTGTATTGGCTGCTGCGTGTATTGGCTGCTGAGTGTATTGCCTGCTGAGTGTATTGGCTGCTGCGTATATTGGCTGCTGCGTGTATTGGCTGCTGAGTGTATTGGCTGCTGTATTGGCTGCAGACCACTCACACATCCCACCTCATTGCAAGGCATGCACGGCTCACCTCATCACAAGGCATGCACGGCTCACCTCATCACAAGGCATGCACGGCTCACCTCATCACAAGGCATGCACGGCTCACCTCATCACAAGGCATGCACGGCTCACCTCATCACAAGGCATGCACGGCTCACCTCGCCACAAGGCATGCACGGCTCACCTCATCACAAGGCATGCACGGCTCACCTCATCACAAGGCATGCACGGCTCACCTCATCACAAGGCATGCACGGCTCACCTCATCACAAGGCATGCACGGCTCACCTCATCACAAGGCATGCACGGCTCACCTCATCACAAGGCATGCACGGCTCACCTCATCACAAGGCATGCACGGCTCACCTCATCACAAGGCATGCACGGCTCACCTCATCACAAGGCATGCACGGCTCACCTCATCACACGGCATGCACGGCTCACCTCATCACAAGGCATGCACGGCTCACCTCATCACAAGGCATGCACGGCTCACCTCATCACAAGGCATGCACGGCTCACCTCATCACAAGGCATGCACGGCTCACCTCATCACAAGGCATGCACGGCTCACCTCATCACAAGGCATGCACGGCTCACCTCATCACAAGGCATGCACGGCTCACCTCATCACAAGGCATGCACGGCTCACCTCGCCACAAGGCATGCACGGCTCACCTCATCACAAGGCATGCACGGCTCACCTCATCACAAGGCATGCACGGCTCACCTCATCACAAGGCATGCACGGCTCACCTCATCACAAGGCATGCACGGCTCACCTCATCACAAGGCATGCACGGCTCACCTCATCAAAAGGCATGCACGGCTCACCTCATCACAAGGCATGCACGGCTCACCTCATCACAAGGCATGCACGGCTCACCTCATCACAAGGCATGCACGGCTCACCTCATCACAAGGCATGCACGGCTCACCTCATCACAAGGCATGCACGGCTCACCTCATCACAAGGCATGCACGGCTCACCTCATCACAAGGCATGCACGGCTCACCTCATCACAAGGCATGCACGGCTCACCTCATCACAAGGCATGCACGGCTCACCTCATCACAAGGCATGCACGGCTCACCTCATCACAAGGCATGCACGGCTCACCTCATCACAAGGCATGCACGGCTCACCTCATCACAAGGCATGCACGGCTCACCTCATCACAAGGCATGCACGGCTCACCTCGCCACAAGGCATGCACGGCTCACCTCGCCACAAGGCATGCACGGCTCACCTCATCACAAGGCATGCACGGCTCACCTCGCCACAAGGCATGCACGGCTCACCTCATCACAAGGCATGCACGGCTCACCTCATCACAAGGCATCCACGGCTCACCTCATCACAAGGCATGCACGGCTCACCTCATCACAAGGCATGCACGGCTCACCTCATCACAAGGCATGCACGGCTCACCTCATCACAAGGCATGCACGGCTCACCTCATCACAAGGCATGCACGGCTCACCTCGCCACAAGGCATGCACGGCTCACCTCATCACAAGGCATGCACGGCTCACCTCATCACAAGGCATGCACGGCTCACCTCGCCACAAGGCATGCACGGCTCACCTCACCACAAGGCATGCACGGCTCACCTCATCACAAGGCATGCACGGCTCACCTCATCACAAGGCATGCACGGCTCACCTCATCACAAGGCATGCACGGCTCACCTCGCCACAAGGCATGCACGGCTCACCTCACCCACCCTTGGGGGTGGAGTTGGAAATATTGGCAGGGCATGACTCAGCAACCTAGAGAAATCTCAGCATGCTCACCAGCCCTTGGGAAGGAAGTTGAGAATTTTGACGACGTCGTAGGAGAGGGCGTAGATGGGACCGGACACGTACGTGAAATACCATGCACAGCTCACCTCGTTGCAAGACAAGCGCAACTCACCAGCCCTTGGGGAGGAAGTTGAGAATTTTGACGACGTCGTAGGAGAGGGCGTAGATGGGACCGGACACGTACGTGAAATACCATGCACAGCTCACCTCGTTGCAAGACAAGCGCAGCTCACCAGCCCTTGGGGAGGAAGTTGAGAATTTTGACGACGTCGTAGGAGAGGGAGTAGATGGGACCGGACGCGTACGTGAAATACCATGCACAGCTCACCTCGTTGCAAGACAAGCGCAGCTCACCAGCCCTTGGGGAGGAAGTTGAGAATTTTGACGACGTCGTAGGAGAGGGAGTAGATGGGACCGGACGCGTACTTGAAATACTCCGGTCCCAGCAGCCACGCCTGGGGCTCAAACCTGCACAGCAGAACAGAACGCAAGAAGAAAGGCGGAAAGGAAGCAGAGGTAGAGATTAGGGACGAGTACGAGAGGAAGTAGATGGGACCAGACGTGTAGGTAGATGGGACCAGACGCGTACTTGAAATACTCCGGCCCCAGCAGCCACGCCTGGGCTGGGGCTCAAACCTGCACAGCAGAACAGGAACAGGAAGAGGTTGAAAACGAGTACGAGAGCAGCGGTGAGCAGGTTAGGGATACGTTGTTGCATTGTTTTGCAAGGTAGCTCACGACGAGAACAGAACAGCAGGAGAGGTCGTCCAGGTTGACTGCATTTCATAACACTAGGTAGGAAGAGCACTAGCAAGACCCGTCTGCTTCAAAATCGAGTACACCAAATGCTGCATGGTCCAAGGGAGCAGCCAAAAGGAGCCAGCGAGCGTGACCTAGGTGCAATATGGCAACTCACCACTTCTTCTTGGGGTTAGTAATCACAATTCCCCTTTGGAAGCAGCCAATGTACGTTCGAGTTGACTCCCTTGGCCTGGCGATCAGAGAAGAGAGGCGGTCTGCAGGGACGAACAGAAACAGGCAGCAGAGGGTGGGGGGGTGTGTGAGCAAGGACTCTCTCAGTGTCGCCAGCAACGTACGATCCTCATCATCAGAGCATAAACGCATGACATGCCGCGCGTACGATCCACATCATCAGAGCATAAACGCATGACATGCCGCGCGTACGATCCCCATCATCAGAGCATGAGCGCATCGCATGACATGCCGCGCGTACGACCCTCATCATCTTCTTAGAACCCAGCTTCACAGAGCCATGTGAGTGAGATGTGAGGAGGGCGCACCTGGCATCAAGAAAATGTCATCGTCTGCCTTGACGTAGTGCTCGGCTTCATAGAGCTTGAAGAGAGTCGTGAAGTACACAAGACTGGGGGAAGGGGGATGGGAGGAAATCATGAGAGCAGGTGAAGAAATGAGTCAGGAGAGCTTAACAATGCTGAAAGGTACGAGGAAGTTATGAGGAAGGTACATGCATTAGCAGCTTCACGTGAGTAAGAATCATAACAACACCGTATCACCTCATGCTGTCATAATAAAGAGCCTCTCTCATCGCCATCAGGCGAGCCTCTCACAACGCAATCACTCGAGCCCCTCACATCGCGAGGAAGAAGCATAACAGCAGTGAGCAAGGAGCCACCCATTTCGCCATCAAGCGAGCCCCTCTCATCGCCATCAAGCGAGCCCCTCTCATCGCCATCAAGCGAGCCCCTCTCATCGCCATCAAGCGAGCCCCTCTCATCGCCATCAAGCGAGCCCCTCTCATCGCCATCAAGCGAGCCCCTCTCATCGCCATCAAGCGAGCCCCTCTCATCGCCATCAAGCGAGCCCCTCTCATCGCCATCATGTGAGCCTCTCACATCGCCATTACGCGAGCCCCTTACGTCTTGCGGCTGAGTCTGAGAGGTACGCCTCTCGCACGTCGTGACTTCAAGTCTACTCAAAAATCACCACGTTACAATGGCACATGCCCTCACGTCGCCATCGCGCGAGCCACTTACGTCTTGTGGTTGAGATTGAGGTACGACTCGTCGACATCAACGCGCAGGAAGTCCCCGTGAGTGCTGTTCTCCGCCTGCAGTAGCTGCTCGTCCTCCGCGCTCGTGCTGTGCCCGATGAACCGAAACACCAGCCCCGTTGCTGCTTCCACCCTGCGCAACACGCAGAGGTTGGCGGGCGGCAGTGTGGGGAGGGAGGTGGGAGGGGGAGGGGGGGGGGGGGGGGGGGGGAGGAGGTGAGGAGAAAACGCATCTTATCGTTGCGGCTCCTCGTCCACTGCGCTCGTGACGTGCCTGCCCCCCCACTTGTGCTCCTGCCATGCCCCATGATGAACTGAAACACCCGCCACACGTCGCTGCTTCCACTCCGGAACACGCCAAACGGTGTGTGTGTGGGGGGGGGGGGGGGGAAGAGAGGGGGAAGAAATCGTGGGGCGCATCTCCTCGTTCACCACCTCGCTCCTGCTGTGTGATGAGTCAATTTTTGAGTTGACTCAAAAGGAGAGAGAGGGGGAAGAAATCGTGGGGCGCATCTCCTCGTTCACGACCTCGCTCCTGCCGTGTGATGAGTCTATTTTTGAGTCGACTCAAAAGGAGAGAGAGGGGGAAGAAATCGTGGGGCGCATCTCCTCGTTCACGACCTCGCTCCTGCCGTGTGATGAGTCTATTTTTGAGTCGACTCAAAAGGAGAGAGAGGGGGAAGAAATCGTGGGGCGCATCTCCTCGTTCACCACCTCGCTCCTGCCGTGTGATGAGTCTATTTTTGAGTCGACTCAAAAGGAGAGAGAGGGGGAAGAAATCGTGGGGCGCATCTCCTCGTTCACGACCTCGCTCCTGCCGTGTGATGAGTCTATTTTTGAGTCGACTCAAAAGGAGAGAGAGGGGGAAGAAATCGTGGGGCGCATCTCCTCGTTCACCACCTCGCTCCTGCCGTGTGATGAGTCTATTTTTGAGTCGACTCAAAAGGAGAGAGAGGGGGAAGAAATCGTGGGGCGCATCTCCTCGTTCACGACCTCGCTCCTGCCGTGTGATGAGTCTATTTTTGAGTCGACTCAAAAGGAGAGAGAGGGGGAAGAAATCGTGGGGCGCATCTCCTCGTTCACCACCTCGCTCCTGCCGTGTGATGAGTCTATTTTTGAGTCGACTCAAAAGGAGAGAGAGGGGGAAGAAATCGTGGGGCGCATCTCCTCGTTCACGACCTCGCTCCTGCCGTGTGATGAGTCTATTTTTGAGTCGACTCAAAAGGAGAGAGAGGGGGAAGAAATCGTGGGGCGCATCTCCTCGTTCACCACTTCGCTCCTGCCGTGTGATGAGTCTATTTTTGAGTCGACTCAAAAGGAGAGAGAGGGGGAAGAAATCGTGGGGCGCATCTCCTCGTTCACGACCTCGCTCCTGCCGTGTGATGAGTCTATTTTTGAGTCGACTCAAAAGGAGAGAGAGGGGGAAGAAATCGTGGGGCGCATCTCCTCGTTCACGACCTCGCTCCTGCCGTGTGATGAGTCTATTTTTGAGTCGACTCAAAAGGAGAGAGAGGGGGAAGAAATCGTGGGGCGCATCTCCTCGTTCACGACCTCGCTCCTGCCGTGTGATGAGTCTATTTTTGAGTCGACTCAAAAGGAGAGAGAGGGGGAAGAAATCGTGGGGCGCATCTCCTCGTTCACCACCTCGCTCCTGCCGTGTGATGAGTCTATTTTTGAGTCGACTCAAAAGGAGAGAGAGGGGGAAGAAATCGTGGGGCGCATCTCCTCGTTCACGACCTCGCTCCTGCCGTGTGATGAGTCTATTTTTGAGTCGACTCAAAAGGAGAGAGAGGGGGAAGAAATCGTGGGGCGCATCTCCTCGTTCACCACCTCGCTCCTGCCGTGTGATGAGTCTATTTTTGAGTCGACTCAAAAGGAGAGAGAGGGGGAAGAAATCGTGGGGCGCATCTCCTCGTTCACGACCTCGCTCCTGCCGTGTGATGAGTCTATTTTTGAGTCGACTCAAAAGGAGAGAGAGGGGGAAGAAATCGTGGGGCGCATCTCCTCGTTCACGACCTCGCTCCTGCCGTGTGATGAGTCTATTTTTGAGTCGACTCAAAAGGAGAGAGAGGGGGAAGAAATCGTGGGGCGCATCTCCTCGTTCACCACCTCGCTCCTGCCGTGTGATGAGTCTATTTTTGAGTCGACTCAAAAGGAGAGAGAGGGGGAAGAAATCGTGGGGCGCATCTCCTCGTTCACGACCTCGCTCCTGCCGTGTGATGAGTCTATTTTTGAGTCGACTCAAAAGGAGAGAGAGGGGGAAGAAATCGTGGGGCGCATCTCCTCGTTCACCACTTCGCTCCTGCCGTGTGATGAGTCTATTTTTGAGTCGACTCAAAAGGAGAGAGAGGGGGAAGAAATCGTGGGGCGCATCTCCTCGTTCACGACCTCGCTCCTGCCGTGTGATGAGTCTATTTTTGAGTCGACTCAAAAGGAGAGAGAGGGGGAAGAAATCGTGGGGCGCATCTCCTCGTTCACGACCTCGCTCCTGCCGTGTGATGAGTCTATTTTTGAGTCGACTCAAAAGGAGAGAGAGGGGGAAGAAATCGTGGGGCGCATCTCCTCGTTCACCACTTCGCTCCTGCCGTGTGATGAGTCTATTTTTGAGTCGACTCAAAAGGAGAGAGAGGGGGAAGAAATCGTGGGGCGCATCTCCTCGTTCACGACCTCGCTCCTGCCGTGTGATGAGTCTATTTTTGAGTCGACTCAAAAGGAGAGAGAGGGGGAAGAAATCGTGGGGCGCATCTCCTCGTTCACGACCTCGCTCCTGCCGTGTGATGAGTCTATTTTTGAGTTGACTCAAAAGGAGAGAGAGGGGGAAGAAATCGTGGGGCGCATCTCCTCGTTCACCACCTCGCTCCTGCCGTGTGATGAGTCTATTTTTGAGTCGACTCAAAAGGAGAGAGAGGGGGAAGAAATCGTGGGGCGCATCTCCTCGTTCACGACCTCGCTCCTGCCGTGTGATGAGTCTATTTTTGAGTCGACTCAAAAGGAGAGAGAGGGGGAAGAAATCGTGGGGCGCATCTCCTCGTTCACCACTTCGCTCCTGCCGTGTGATGAGTCTATTTTTGAGTCGACTCAAAAGGAGAGAGAGGGGGAAGAAATCGTGGGGCGCATCTCCTCGTTCACGACCTCGCTCCTGCCGTGTGATGAGTCTATTTTTGAGTCGACTCAAAAGGAGAGAGAGGGGGAAGAAATCGTGGGGCGCATCTCCTCGTTCACGACCTCGCTCCTGCCGTGTGATGAGTCTATTTTTGAGTTGACTCAAAAGGAGAGAGAGGGGGAAGAAATCGTGGGGCGCATCTCCTCGTTCACCACCTCGCTCCTGCCGTGTGATGAGTCTATTTTTGAGTCGACTCAAAAGGAGAGAGAGGGGGAAGAAATCGTGGGGCGCATCTCCTCGTTCACGACCTCGCTCCTGCCGTGCCCGGTGATGGACTGGAACACAACACCAGGCCTGTTTCTGCTTCCCCGTTGAGAAACACGTTTTACGGAGAGGACGGGCAGGGGAAGGTTCTGGGAGGGCACATCCCATCCCACCGCATCCCACTGCCATCCCACCCCCATCCCACCGACCTCCTCCCACCGCATCCCACCGCATCCCACCGCAGCCCACCGCAGCCCACCGCAGCCCACCGCAGCCCACCGCATCCATTCGCATCCCTTCGCATCCCAACGTTTCCGGGATTCCTCAAAAGTCGCTTCCGGAAGACAAATTCGTGGGTTTCCTCCCCTCTTCGATGAGCCGTCACCGCTTCCGTTCTATATGCACCTCAAATGCCCCCACGACGCACATCCCTCTACCCCATGCCGCCCCCACGCCGTTTCCGTATGGATGGCGTACCGCGCGTGCTCCTCGGGCGTGGCGGGGAACCACGCCTCGCGAAGCAGAGCGCGCCTCTTGCCGCTGCCGAAACCGGTCTGCACCCCGACGAACCCCAGCACGCGTTTCCTGCCCGGGTATTGCAACCGATCTGCACCCCTCTCGTCCATCCCGCCTGGAGATTCCGCCATCGGTCCGACCGCCGGTGCGGCTGCGGCAACGGGCTGAGACTCGGCCGATTCATTCGTCGAATTCGCTTCGCGAACCGGTTGTAACTCGGCGGACTCATTCGTCGCGCTCGCTGCGGCCGCAAGCGGCTGTAACTCGGCGAAGTCACTCGTCGCTGCGGCAAGCGGCTGTAGTACTAATTGGGATGTAGTAGTCGTCCAATGATCGTATCTAAGAACGAGGATGTCTAAAAGGAGGAAAAAGAGCACGGCTAGTTGGAGCAGAAAGAGGGACCAAGACACGCGCCATGACGTCAGCGATTGCGGCGGCTCGACGTACGTCTGACCCTCGGAGCCCATGAGCGTCAATGAAAGGCCGCCTTTAATACTACCGGTTCGCGTATATCTTTGAGGCGCCTCAAAAACCATTGGCGGATAAAAGTCACTGAAGTATTCTACAAATGTCCGGGCCGATCCTACAGGGGGGATCTTTCAGTATTTCCACTCGGAGGGGACTTGGAGGGGACTCAAGAATCACCTAGTTACAATGGTATTTCCGTAACTTTTACTGTCCTACCATGGCGGGAACCAGCGCCGGTTGAGGATCGCTTGGGAAAAAGAGACGCGAATATCTCGGTCCTGGCGAGCAGCCATGGACTAACTACTAGGAGCTGTGGTTATACTCCGTCATGCGATGGAAACGCAAACGAAACTCTTCAGGCACTGCTGCCACTGTGGAAGCTGGAACGTCGGTTGTCTTTGAATTGAAGGCCCCACAGGTCGTGTGATGGGGAGGGAGGAGAGGAATGCCGTGTTTGGTTTGGCTGGGATCCCGAACGAATCCCCTTATCAAATCAACGGCTTCGCTAGCTCGCCCCGAGCCTGTCTCTTTGGTCAGGGCTGGGGAGCTGGGGCCAGAACGCATCCAAACCAAGCAACGCCGTCACCTGAGGGCTGAGCCGGCTGTGCTGACTGTTGCTGCTGGTTCCGTCGTACATTGTTTCCTTTCCACCTGCTCACCGACATTTTCAAGATGTGATATAGCGAAACGCGATGCATAGCACTACTGAAGGTAAGGATGTCATACTTCATAGGTTGGTAAACATAATGACAATGACATGATCTTTGTACTTCAAACAAATGCTTTAAGACATAATGTGCAAACTTCATATTTCTATATTTATAAAAAAGACAACAAAATTCTTTTAATAAGCTAGCAGAGAGAACCCACTAAACAATATAGTGCGCATTTCTCCATTAATTACGGTAGACAATGCTAGTTCTTTGTTTGGCTGAAATATTCGAACTGATCAAGGTTTTAGGTTGTGGTTATTACATTCATTGGTTACCCCATTTTAGGTGGAGTGCGCAGAATGCAATAATGAGGAAGTGATTACAACTACTGCCTAAATAATGAAGCCTAGCAGAGATATAGTGAAGGCTAGCTAGGTTGGGTTCGCGGGACCACGAATGGTTGGGTGCAGGTTTGGGGTTGGAAACCCCGAAGGTGATGCGAGGGACGTTCGAAGGGCGAGGTCGTCGAGCGAGGTTCTACGCGTACAAGGTGACCCAGTAAGGAATTTTCCTTACACTACCACCCTCCCCACCCCTCCCCCCTCTCCTCCCTCCTCCCCACCCACCCCCCCTTAAGAAATGTGGTCAATAACAAGCACGCGGGGGCGGGCAAGATAGTTCCGTAATACCGAGTGACCTTGTAGTGAGTCGGACGTGACCCACGGTGTCGTCGTCGCTCGTGCGATCTGCCGAGCGGAGCATAAAATCAATGTGGCGTCCAGTCGGCGTCACTCGCACGCGGTGATTAAAAATTTTCCAAGGTTGAAGTGTCGGGTCTGCCCCAGGTCCAACACATGGCGCGAGGTAAGAACGGGCGATATCGGACGACTATGGTGCGACGCAGTGCCGAAGTAGGCTGACGTGGAATGCGTCGTGAATCTTCCAGTCGTCCGACAGCAACAGCTTCGCCATGACAGGTGTCAGCATCTTGACGACGCGGAAGAGTCCCACGTATCGGGGACGGAGTTTCGCCGGTTGGGGTAACTGAAGATTCTTCGTATCTATGAAAACCATTTGCAGGGCGTTGAAGGTTAAATCTCTTCGATGTTTATCAGCATTGCGGCTGGCGATGATACCGTATTCGCCTTAGGAACAAATTCCGTTGCTTTGTCGCGCGCTGCTTGGAGTTCCGTGACGAACTGCTAGGATCGTGGCACTGGATTGTCCGGAGTCGTAGATGAGGGTACCATGGGGTCTATCCCATTATTAAGGTAGAATGGTGATTGATTAGTCGTTGCCGAAGGTGCGTTGTTGTACGCAAATTCCAGCAATGGGAGCGAGTCCTCCCACTTGGACAAGTCGGGGCAGTTGGTGCGTATCAGCTGCTCCATCGTCCGGTTTGTCCCCGATGTCTGACCGTCGGTTTGCAGGTGGTACGACGACGAAAACTGCAGGCGGGTTCTATACTGTGCCCACGTTTCCTGCCAGACCTTCGACGTGAATTTCGGTTCTCGATCGCTGATGATCGCCGAAGGTAACCCGTGTAGGCGTACAACGGTGGAGATAAATAGCTTCGCTGTTTCTTCGGCTGTGATCGTCGTGCGGCATGGTGCAAAATGCGCCATTTTCGTCAATCGGTCAACGACGACCAGAACCGAGTCGTTGCCACTCGTGCCAGCTGGCAGGCCCGTAACAAAATCCATCGTTCCTTTTTGTCACGGTCGTTCGGGTGGCTCAAGGGGCTGCAGCAATCCAGCCAGCCATTGTCGCGACGACTTCATGGCTTGGTAGGTCGGGCATGCTGTCACGTAGCGCTGCCCGCCCGACAGCATGTCGTGCCAATAATAATTGCGCTGCAATAGCTTGAGGGTTTTGTCGATTCCGAAATGCCCGGAGCGGTTAGAATCGCGAACCTCCTGTGTCAGCAACTCTCGTACGGACCGGTATGCCGAGACCTATATCCGGTTCGTACTGGCTTTTAGCTAATAATTCCGATGTTGTGTTGTGGCCCGGTGGTGTTGATTCCGCTTAAAGAGGCGATTAGTCTTGTATCCGTGGGTGAATACCGGTAGTCCTGATAATAGCGCGTTGGATTGTCCGATAAGTACTGCGGCGATCTCCAACGATCATCGGGTCAGGGCGTCGGCGATGTTGTTCGCGCCATTTTTGTACGTGATGGTGTAGCGATGTTGGAATCCAAAAAGTCCAACCACCGGATTTGTCGCGGGTTGAGCTGTGGTTGGCCTCGCATCGTAGTAACTTATGGTCCGTCCGTATCGTCACGTCGGCCCCCGTCAGGTAGCAGCGCGAGGTACGAAATGCGTGGACGATGACCAACATCTCTTTGTCGTGAACTGGGTAGTTGCGCTCGAGTGGTTGCAACTTGCGCGTTGGGTTGCGGCCCTTTGCCGAAATCCTGTAGAAGGACGGCGCCGATGGCAAAATCGCTGACGTCCGTTACGTCTTCGAACGGCCGAGACGGGTCCGCAAGCCGAAGTACCGGGGGTGAACTCAAAATGTTAGTGAGCTCGTCGAAGACCGACTATTTTTTATCCCCACACGAGAAAAGGTCGGTTAATGGCTTGGTGACCCCCGCCATATTGGGTACAAACCGGCGGACGTAATTCACAAAACCCTGCAACTCCGTGACGTTGCTATGATTTTAAGCATCCTCCTGAGCTCACAGGGCGAAATTTAAATATCTCCAACAAACTTTGTTTTTTTCAGGGAAAAATATATAAAGAATCCTGAAACTTCAGGGCATCAGCAGTACTTCACCCTATACGTTCAGGCAATTTTCTCCACGGAACCCTGAATAGTTGTTAGTGCACATAGCACATGTAATAGTGCCGAACAGGGGAGGGCAGAGCAGGGGGGTGCGGAGCGTGGGGGTGCTGAGCCTGGGGGTGCGGAGCCTGCGCGTGAGGACCCAGGAGGTGCTGAGCCTGGGGGTGCGGAGTCTGGGGGCGCTGAGCCCGAGCGTGAGGAGCCTGGAGGTGCTGAGCCTGCGCGTGAGGAGCCTGGAGGTCCTGAGCCTGGGGGTGCTGTGTCTGGGGGTGCTGAGCCCGAGCGTGAGGAGCCTGGGGGTACTGAGTCTGGGGGTGCGACGCCTGCGAGTTCTGAGTCTGCTGTTGCGCGGTCTCCTTGGAGTAGCCGCCTTCGTCCGCGTGTGCCTCTCACCTCACAGCAGCTCCACGACTGGTACGGTCGCCATCAGGGTCGCGCTTCTGGAGCTCGGGGCTCTGCCGCTGGAGGTACTTCTGCTGACGTCATTGGAGCTGGGGGTGGTGCTGGTCCCGGAGGTGCTCGTACTGGAGGTACTGGAGCTGCTAGGGCTGGAGGTGCTGAGCCTGAGGGTGCTACTGCTGGAGACCCTGGGTCTGGGGGTGCTGCTGCTGGAGACACTGCGGCTGGAGACCCTGGGACTGGAGGTGCCGGTTCTGGGGGTGCTGCTGCTGGTGGAGCTGGTCCTGGAGGAGCTGGCGCTGAGGGTGCTGGAGCTGCTGGAGGTGCTGGAGCTGCTGGGGGTACTGGAGATGCTGGTGCTGGTGGCACTGTGCAGCCGCGCCTGTTCTTCGCTCCACCGTCTCCGTCGTCTCAGCCACCGCCTGACTCTGTGCTTCGCCAGGTTCTTAGTCTCCCTTCGTCTACTGGTCTTCCGTTACAGCCTGGCTCACCGCTGCCTGCTCCTTCTCCTTACACTGAGCAGATAGGGGGTCTTACTGAGCGTCGTGAGCCTGCGTCGCGTCCTGTCTCGCCTGTCCATTCTGGTAGTTCCGGTCGTCGTGTTCCTCGTTCGCGTCAGCCGGCTGTCCCCGGCACCCACCTCGTAGTCCGTCGCCCTTCCTCTCCTCCGCAGCGTGTTCCTCTGCCGTCTCCTCCTGCGTCTTCTCTACCTGTCGTTGCGGACCCTGAGTCTGACCGGTTTCGTGCTGAGCACCCTACTGTCACACGTCTGCTAGCCACTGTTGTCACTGACCCGTCGTTTGAGTCTGCTGCTGCGTCTGCCTTTGTCGCTGAGCTGGTTGACTTTGCTGCTGCCTGTCGTCTAGACTACGCTGCTAGTCTTGTTGCTGAGTCTGAGTCTGTCTGTCCTCCTTCCGTCGGGGGTGAGTGTGCTCTTAGCACGGACGTCCTTGAGGACAGACAGGAGGATCTTGAGTGTCTTGCGGCCGCTGCACCTCATCTCGTGGCCATGCTGCTTGCCCCTGAGGGAGAACCGGATGCACCAGACATCCCGACCCCGCGCTCTTACGCTGAGGCGATCGCGGGTGAGTACTCCTCTCAGTGGCAGACAGCCATGGACGCAGAGATGGCATCCTGGAAGTCCACAGGCATGTACGTCGACGAGGTTCCCCCTCCTGGGGCGAACATCGTCGACGGCATGTGGATTTTCAGGGTGAAGCGGCCGCCAGGTTCTCCGCCTGTCTTCAAGGCTCGTTACGTTGCTCGAGGCTTCAGTCAGCGGGAGGGAGTTGACTTCTTCCATACTTTCTCCCCCACCCCGAAGATGACCACTCTTCGGGTGCTGCTACACGTTGCCGCTCAGCGTGACTACGAGCTTCACTCGCTTGACTTCAGCACAGCTTTCTTACAGGGCAGCCTGCACGAGGAGATCTGGCTGCGCCGCCCGCCCGGCTTCACTGGGTCGTTCCCTCCTGGTACCCAGTGGAGCCTCCGGCGGCCGGTCTACGGTCTCCGCCAGGCGCCACGTGAGTGGCACGACACACAGAGGACGACACTTGCGGCTCTTGGGTTTGCTCCTTCGACTGCTGACCCGTCGCTGTTTCTGCGCACCGACACTTCGCTGCCGCCGTTCTACATCCTCGTGTACATCGACGACTTGGTCTTTGCCACTGCTAACACTGAGGCTCTCGCCCTGGTGAAGTCGGAGCTGCAGAAGAGACACACGTGCACAGACCTGGGTGAGCTGCGCAGTTACCTTGGCTTGCAGATCACCCGGGACACAGCACGCCGCACCATCACACTGACTCAGTCACACATGGTGCAGCAGGTCCTTCAGCGCTTCGGCTTCACCTGGTCCTCGGCACAGGCCACTCCTCTGGCTACAGGTCACTCGCTCTCAGCTCCACCTTCGGACGAGTCCGTAGAGCCGAGTGGTCCTTACCCAGAGCTAGTTGGCTGCCTCATGTACCTGATGACCTGCACTCGTCCTGACCTCGCGTACCCTCTTGGCCTTCTGGCTCGCTACGTGGCTCCTGGTCGGCACCGAAAGGTGCACATGGATGCTGCTAAGAGGGTACTGCGCTACTTGTGCAGTACATCGGGCATGGGGCTCGTGCTTAGAGGACGGGGCGACGTTGTCCTCACTGGTCACTCGGACGCTTCTTGGGTTGACGACCAGGCTACGCAGCGGTCGTCACAGGGTTACACCTTCAGTCTTGGCTCTGGCTCTGTTTCTTGGCGGTCTACGCGCTCGTCTTCTGTTCTAGGCTCCAGTTGTGAGGCTGAGATCTACGCCACAGCCATGGCTGCACAGGAGTTACGCTGGCTCACCTACCTGCTGACCGACTTGGGAGAGAGGCCTCGTTCTCCTCCAGTTCTGTACGACGACAACAAGGCAGCCATTGCCTTGTGTCAGGAGCACAGACTGGAGCACAGAACGAAGCACATCGCTCTGCGTTACTTCCTGGCTCGAGAGTTGCAGCAGCGGGGTCAGCTTCGCCTTGCTCACGTGGCCACTCGGGCCAACACTGCTGATATATTCACCAAGGCACTTCCGTCTGGTGACCATCAGCGCTTTTGTACTTTGCTGGGCCTTGTGCCTACGTTTCCACACTTGCTGTAGTCTCTGCTTGTACTGTGATCTATATATATACATGCATGTTTGCTCTTGCTACCGTCATCGCCCGGATATAAGACAGTCTTGAATTGTAGACAGGGGTTGTCTACTATACGGGTGTCTCTTACAAACAGGCTAGCCTTTTTATACGACACCTATTTGTGTGTACGAGTTAAGACATATATGTCTTATAATCAGAACCGAGGTTTAGGGGTTTTCTTACAAACAGGGGGTGTCTTCTAAACGAGCCTTCCTTACTTTAGGGGGGTACATGCATACATTCATGAATCTCTACTTCTACCTAACCCCCCTCAGTCACCGCCTCCTCGCCTGCGCTAACAACAGGCTCTACACCCAGGTCTGGCACTCGCCAGGCATGCCTAGCCGTCTCCCTAGGCTCGATCATGCAGTCAGCCTCGGCCGCCGCCCCGCGGTAGTTGGGGGTCTCCTGGTACAGCACCTCCAGGCCGGTTGCCACGGCCACCTCCCGCACGCCCTCCGCCTGCATCGCCTCCTCCTCCTCCTCCTCCTCCTCCTCCTCCTCCTCCTCCTCCTCCTCCTCCTCCTCCTCCTCCTTTGGAGCCCGACCGAGCAGGCGCGTGTTGTCGCCTGTGGTCCCCCCGAGGGACATGTCCGCGGAGACATCGGTGGTGCTCCTGGCGCGAAGGTGAGACATCACCAGGTGGTTCTCCGTTCCGTCCAGCTTGCTTGAGATCCCACAGTGGCGGAACGCGTCGATGATGATCTGCTTGGGGACTTGATCCCAAGCCTCCGCGATCCACTGCAGCACCACGGGGTGCGGAGGCCTCCGCAGGTTCCCTGCGGGTGGGTTTGAGGACGGGGGCAGCGAGATGTTAGAGACACGGACATGAAGGAGCATGTTTAAGACAAGGACAGGAAACAGAACATGAATAATACCGTAAATGAAGGACCAACTCACCCTTCTTCGTCTTCAGGTGAATCCCCTCACGCATGAACCACCTGGCGTAGCGCGCTCGCACAGCAGCCTTGAAGCACCGGTTGATGGAGACGTCCAGGGGTTGAATCTGGCTCGTACAACCCGCTGGGATGACTGCAGGGGTGATGTTGTGCGTGCGGTACGACTAAAGCATGGTCTGGGTGATGTGACCGCGGTAGGAGTCCAACACCAGCATCGCACGCCTCGCGTTCTGGCCGCGCTGGGGGTTCAGATGGGGCAGCACCTCCTTGGACAGCCAGGTCTGCACAGCGCTCTCGTCCATCCACCCGTTGTCCTGTGCTTGGACCACGATTCCTGCCAAGCACACAAGAGACAGACGGGCTTCAGCACAGTGGGGCACGCTCATCAGGCAGTCGCACGGTTGAATTCATTACGCTTACCTTCCGGAATCTCACAGTTGGGGACGTTCTTCATCTTGAACCACACCCACGGCCGCAGCTTCTCCCCGGATGCAGTGCACGTGAGCATCACCGTCAAGCGCGTAATCTGGTAGCCTGCAGTGCGGATTGAGACCGAGCGCGCGCTGCGGTGCTCGATCGTCCGTTCGGCTGGCATCTCCACGAATAGTGGAGTCTGGTCCGCGTTGATGATGCGGGCCAGGTCGATGTTGTGCCGCGCCCTGTTGATGCGCACGAACTTCCAGAAGGACTCGCAGTCCTTCGCGCACTCTGCAAACGGTACACACGCAACGGAAGCACGGGATGGTTAGACACTGGGTGAGGGACATGCATTCAATAGCCCGCGCGCGACACGAATTCCTTCAACACGCACCTGCCGACAGACGTTGGCCGACCTTGGTCTTCACCCGCATCACCAGGTTCCAGCGGTCACGGAAACGCTGGCTCCAGTGAGAGCTCGCGTTCCAGTTCTTGCCGGGGTGATGCTTCTTCATCCACTCGCGGCTCCACTTTTGGGTGTCCTTCACCGAGATGGCCACCCCGTTAGCGCGCTGAAGGCAGATGTAGCGGTACAACGCTGCCTCCATGTCGGGGTAGTGTGAGTGGCGCCCCCCCCCGTGCATCCGCTTGCGGCAGTTAGCCGCGCCCTTGTAGACGCCCGCAGCCGCCTCCGCACTCTAGCGTCTGATGCAGGCGATGGACGCGGTTGACTCCACGCTCGTCTTCTTCAAGGAGCCGAGCTCCAGATAGCGGCGCGCCCACTTAAGCTTCTCACGCACGGTCCAACTGCGGCGCTTCTTCGTAGTGTCCTTGCTGCGAGGGGAAGGTGGGCGGGTGTTGAGATTATGGAGGGTGGGGTCCTTCGGCGTGACCTTCTCAGGGAACGTGGGAATCGGGCCCGCCGCCGCCGCGTACTCATCGTCGCTGCCCACAGTCTCGTTCACGACGATGTCGTCAGGATTCGGCGCCTTCTTCACCTTCTTCTTAGCCGCACCCTTGCTAGATCCCGGGTCTCCGTCGGATGTCCGCTTCTTGTTGCTTGTGCGGCGACGAGCAGGGGCCTTAGCAGGGGCTTCCGCGACCTTGGCTTTTCCCTTCTCCGCAGCGGTGTGTTTCGGGCGACGCTCCTCCCCCGGACTGTCGTCGTCAGAGAGCACCACGCGGGCCCGCTTCGACTTGGACTGTAGGCGATGGCGCAGCCTCCGCTTCAGTAGCGGAACGTCGTCGTCTGTCCCAAGGCTCCATGGGTCGTCGTCTCCGCTTTCACCGTCAAATAAGACGGCATCCGCAGCAACCTTGTCCGACTCTGCCACAGCATCCGCATCCGCAACTGCGGCCGCGCCGTCTTCAGCCTCCTCATTCGCATCCAGCGCCGCTTCCTGTGCATCCGCCGCTGCCTCCGCGTTGTCACCATTCGCATTTTCACCTCCGTCGTTGTCCGAATCACCAGCCCACCACTCTTCCACCTCGTCGTCGCTCCCGACCGGCCGATTCCACCATTCGTCCTCCTCGATGTCGGCAGGACCTAATTCGTCGCCCGAAGCGCTGTCGTCGTGGCCGTTCTCCGGCCAATCCTCCTCGGCGTCGTCGCCGTTCGCTTCTTCTCCGTCGTCCCCGTCACAGCTCGCACCGGAGGCGGCGGTAGGACTTTCCGCCTTGCTCGCGTTCTTCGCCATGGCTACACGGATGTCATCTCCGGGCGAGTTAATTCGCCCGTAGTTATTCACCTGCACGTGAGGACGAGGAGAGGACGAGCCTGGGGGTACTTTGCTGCGCATGGTTAGAAAGCCTGCCGAGAGCAAGGTTGAGACGAGTATTCCTAAACCCTTGAGCACCAAATGAAGTGAGAGCCCGACTACCCCCCCCCAACCAGAGTGCCCCATCCACAGGTGCCGAGCCGCTCCTCTACGAGGCATCTCCTCGTAGAGGACAGCCCTCACGCTGCCAACGTGCTGCCAGCAGCGTTCTGGAAGCATCCCTGCGCTGCTGGCAGCAAAACGACGCTGGCAGCATCATTAGATGCTGCCAGCACAGAGGAATATTGCCAGCGGTGGCAGCTCCCTCACGTGGCAAGTGTGGGCGCTGCATGCATCACCACCGAGGTCGGCCTGTTTCAATGAATCTGGTCTCTGGGTGTTTTCTACACACTTTGCAAGTGTTACAGTCAACTTAAATTTTTTTCCATTTATAAGACTTATAAGACACCCTAAACCATCCCGTTTACAAGATAACTCAAGCATTTTTGCCCGTGTACGAGATAAGACATATATGTCTTATATCCGGGCGATGACGGTAGGTAGAGTTCACTGTACTGTTCTTGTTGCATATATACCTCTGCATGTGAACTGGCCTTGTGGCCGTTTGCTTGTGCTCAGTGTGTGTGGGGACGTTGTGATCCACCCTGAGCTTGTTTTGCTTTCCTTGACTGGTCTTGTGACCTCTTTCTCTCCCCCACTTTGCCTATGGGGGTGTGTCAAACATATACATATGTTATAGTTTTGGGTAGACAGTAGTGGGGTAGATACTGTGGGGTACAACCCCTTAGGTTTCTTCCTTGTACCAAAATCCCTCGATACTCAAACATCATTCCTGCCTAAGTTCTAAGAGTAATAGTGCCGAACAGGGGAGGGCAGAGCAGGGGGGATAGAGCAGGGGAGGACGGCGCAGGGGAGAACAGAGCAGGGGAGGGCAGAACAGGGGAGGGCAGAGCAGGGAGGGCAGAACAGGGGAGGAAGAGCAGGGAGGGCAGAACAGGGGAGGGCAGGAGCAGTACAGAGCAGATCAGGGGAGGGCAGAACAGGGGAGGGTACCTGATGTCCCTAGGCGCGGTGTACGCTGGAACCGAGGGTAGTTGATAAGATAACCCTTTTAAAAAATGAAAATGTCGCATAATCCCGTGAGCTTATGGCGGACAATGCAACAAGAATGGCAGCGGCAACAAGCCCACGCACTCGAAGTACCGTGTTCTGTTAATTTGGGACCTGTCTGTCTGCTATTTTCTGGGTGCCCATCTAGTGAAACCAGGGTGCCATACGAGTAAGAGGGTTTGGGGGCGTGGAATGACGAGTAAGAGGGTAGGGGGCGAGAGAGAAGAGGGGGATATCTGAATGCAACTCAGTCCTCCCCAATGACAAGCCCTTGGAACAAAGAGGCATAAAGACTTTAATCGCCAAAACGTTGTACTTCATTCATACAGGATACCAGTCTACAAGGCAAATGAGCTGCAACAATACACCCCCGCATGTGCGGGGGCAAAAACGGTGGAAGCCTGGCGTTGCAATGGATGCCTGCCAGCCGACAACCAAAAAACTCCTTGCCTTCTACATGATGCTACAGTACCTGTATCTTGTAACTCGCAAGCTGCCATGCATACTGCATATGCTGCTTGCAACGCGAAGTAAGCCATCCGCATACCACGACTCACCTTGAAACTCGTGTGCGGTGCACCCTCGCTTGCAAATCCGCACACCACGACTCACCTTGAAACTCATATGCACCGCACTATTGCACCTGTGAGTTCTCCTGCAGACCCTGCCACTTCTGCTCATCCTGCTGCCTATGCCATACTAATACTCACCTCTGCACTGCACTTACCACTCCACTCACCACTCTACGACCACTCTTCCTTCCGATACCAGGCACCTGATTTGGAGGCGCTTATAAAAAGGCAAATCTTCTATTCTCCTTGGCCGATACCCACCCCCCTTCCACAAAAACTCCAAACGAACTCTGCCTCGCTGCTCCTCCCACCCCAGCTTGCAGGCACCTCAAAGCATGACGTCGACGTCAGGACTGCCACTCCCAAGCGCATTATGGGAGACCTAATGATGCTGCCTAATCCTGATTTTCATTTTGTTCCCGATCCTGGTCACACTGTTGCTGCTGCTGCTCCTGCCCCTGCTGCTGTTGCTGCTGCCGTTCCTGCCCCTGCCACTGTTGCTGCTGCTGCAAATGCATATGCTGCTGCTGCTGCTGCTGCTGCTGCTGCTGCTGCTGCTGCTGTTGCTGCTGCCTCTCCTGCTGCTGCCGCTGTTGCTGCTGCTGCAGATGCAGATGCTGCAGCTGCTGTAACTGCTGCAGCTGGTGGTGTTGAAGCTGCCTCTGCGCCGAGTGCCACTGCTGCAGCTGCTGCACCCTCTGTAGCTGACCCTCCTGCTGCCTCGCCAACACCTCGTGCTGCTGCTGCAGCACACCTTGCTGCAACGGCTGCTGCTGCACTGACTGCTGCTGCAGTGACTGCTGCTGCACTGACTGCTGCTGCAGTGACTGCTGCTGCAGTGGCTGCTGCTGCTGCACTGACTGCTGCTGCACTGGATGTTGTTGCTGCCCCTGGTGTTGCAGAATATGCTGTAGCAGGCGCTGCGGCTGCAACTCCTGGAGTTGCCCTGCTTGCTGC